>CM077310.1:63522627-64772627 GCA_039655065.1 Glossophaga mutica | reverse complement strand
AATGGTGTTATCGAAGACACTTTGAGGTTTATGAGTTATAACTGCAGGTGGATGCCTCAGTCGCTCCAGGAACCAGGCCTTTCGTTTGTAAAATGCAGAAAAAGAGCATCTGTCGCGTGGTCCCCAGGCCCCACTTTGCCGATTCGTTTTCAGGGGGGCCGCGCTCGATTCACGCAGTTTTCGAAGTTCTTAGGCAAACAGCTTGTGGAAGATGTTCTACAGAAGAGCGCGGGCTGCCTCTGCCTTGTGCGACTTTAAACTTTTTAAACTGGTGTTAAGTATCGAGTCCACGTAGATTTTGTTTTCAACCTTCCTAGAAATTCCTTTTTAGGAGGAAGCCAAAATGAGAAGAGTGTGTAACTATAACAGCCAGGCTCTTTAAAGACGCCCCTCAAAAAAAAAAAAAAAAAGTTCAGGGCTGATGCTAAAACATGCTATGGAGCCAAGCCCGACCCAAATGCTCCCCCGTTACGGGAATTATTGGGGCCTGGACTGTGAAGGCCTTCCCTACGAGAGGGGGCACTGGAGAACTTCAGTACATGCGGTGGTGAAGCGTGCATCCATGGGAGGGCGAGGGGAAGTAACTGCGTTGCCCACGCCTCGCAAGAGTTCCCGTGTGTGTGGTGCGGGGAGTGCTTTCGAGTTGTGTACCTTGGACAGCCTTTCCTGCTCCCAAGGTCGCGCCCCTCTTTTCCAGCCCTGTGGCCGAGCAGAGGACGAGGTTCCTGCCTCAGTCCACAACTTTCCCTTTCCCTACTGGGGCATAGTTGTCGGGAAGGGGTGGGCAGAGGAGGAGCTGGGTCAAGGATGCGCTCAGTTAAAAGTAGCTGGGGGTTGTAATCCTCACCCCCACCCTCTCCCTGAATGACTCTATCTTCGTCTTGCTTTTAAATCCAATCGTTAATCGTGCGGAGCGCGCGGGCGGGGAGAAGCGAGGGTAACCTCAGAGTTCGCCGCCACCGCGCGCGCTCAGGAAGCAGCGTGGCTGTGACCCCCTCCCTGGCCTCCTTCCCCACCTCCTTCCTGCCCCTGTTCCCCCTCCTTTCTCCCCTCCTCCCCATTCCGCCGCCCGCGCCCAGAGTATCTACTCCCTCCCCACGTCACTCGCCAGCGCGCCATGCAAATCACCGCCGCCGCCAGCTCCCATTGGCCGCGGCACGCTCATTTAATGGCAGCCCGGGCCGGCGTATGGCTGCTGGGCCCCGCGCGCCGCCGGCCCCGTGTGCGCCTCCGCATCCAGCGCACCGCCCCGGGCAGGCAGCGGGCATCCCCGGCTTGGGGGCCCCGATTTTCCGGCCCTCTTTGCGCGCCTGCGCTCCCTCGAGTGCCCCTGGCCCCCTCCCCAGCTGCCCCGTAATCCCCCCGGTCCCCCTCTCCTCCCCCCTCGTCGCATCGCTCCCCCCTAGGCACCTGGGACTCGCACATGCCCAGCGCACGCGGAGCGCCACCCTCCTAGAAGTTGCAGCCCCGGAGTTGGAGGCCTCTGAGGACCAAGTGGAGGAGAAAGGAGGCAGCGCGCAGCGGCGGCGGCGACGGCCGGCGAGGAGGAGGCACCGAGTCCCGGAGCGGGTCCTACGCATCGCTCTGGTCCCGAAAAGTGGAGCTGCAACTTGGCCACGACTGCACCTGTTTGCACCGCTCTTCCGAGGGCAGCCCAGCTGGGGCAGCGGCGAGGACCGCGACCCCAGCCATCACCTTCTTTGGCAAGTGGCTCGTGCACGAGGAGAAACTTTCCACCTGTGAGCCGGACCGGCGCTGAGTGCGTGTATTTTTGCCTCCTTTTTGTTGTTTTTGCCTCCCCTCCCCCGCATTCTTTTCTCTGCTAAGACCTCTCCCCACACACCCACCCCAAAGTTTAGCTCTGTTTTGAGTCCCTCTCCATCTCCCTGCCTCCCCCTCCCCGGCCGTCTATGTTCCAGGCCCTCTCTGCGCGGTGCCGGTGAACCCGTGAGCCGCCCTAATGTACAGCATGATGATGGAGACCGACCTGCACTCGCCTGGCAGCGCCCAGGCCCCCACGAACTTGTCAGGCCCGGCCGGGGTGGGCGGCGGTGGGGGTGGTGGCGGCGGCGGCGGCGCCAAGGCCAACCAGGACCGGGTCAAGCGGCCCATGAACGCCTTCATGGTGTGGTCCCGCGGGCAGCGGCGCAAGATGGCCCAGGAGAACCCCAAGATGCACAACTCGGAGATAAGCAAGCGCCTGGGCGCCGAATGGAAGGTCATGTCCGAGGCCGAGAAGCGGCCGTTCATCGACGAGGCCAAGCGGCTGCGCGCGCTACACATGAAAGAGCACCCGGATTACAAGTACCGGCCGCGCCGCAAGACTAAGACACTACTCAAGAAGGACAAGTACTCGCTGGCCGGCGGACTGCTGGCGGCCGGGGCGGGCGCTGGCGGCGCGGCCGTGGCCATGGGCGTGGGCGTGGGCGCAGCGGCTGTGGGCCAGCGCCTCGAGAGTCCGGGCGGCGCGGCGGGCGGCGGCTACGCGCACGTCAACGGCTGGGCCAACGGCGCCTACCCCGGCTCCGTGGCGGCAGCAGCCGCGGCCGCAGCCATGATGCAGGAGGCGCAGCTGGCCTACGGGCAGCACCCGGGCGCAGGCAGCGCGCACCCGCACGCGCATCCAGCGCACCCCCACCCGCACCATCCGCACGCGCATCCGCACAACCCGCAGCCCATGCACCGCTACGACATGGGCGCGCTGCAGTACAGCCCCATCTCCAACTCGCAGGGCTACATGAGCGCCTCGCCCTCGGGCTACGGCGGCCTCCCCTACGGCGCCGCGGCCGCTGCAGCCGCAGCGGGCGGTGCGCACCAGAACTCGGCCGTGGCGGCCGCGGCGGCCGCGGCAGCCGCGTCGTCGGGCGCCCTGGGCGCGCTGGGCTCTCTTGTTAAGTCGGAGCCCAGCGGAAGCCCGCCAGCCCCAGCACATTCTCGGGCGCCGTGTCCCGGGGACCTGCGAGAGATGATCAGCATGTACTTGCCAGCCGGCGAGGGCGGCGACCCGGCGGCTGCAGCGGCTGCCGCGGCGCAGAGCCGACTGCATTCGCTGCCACAGCACTACCAGGGCGCGGGCGCGGGCGTCAATGGCACGGTTCCCCTGACGCACATCTAGGGACGCCGGGGAAAAGGCGGCCCGCGCCGGCGCCGAGTGAAAAGGAGCAAGCTGCCCGCCCCGGGCGCCCGGTCTGGCCCAGCGCGGCCTTGCTTTTGTATAGACGTTTCCACACTCTTGTAAAAAGGAAAACACTGGTGACGAACACTAGGTGACACATACCCTCCTCCCCCAGTTCGATTTCCCGGGAGTTTCTGGCGACCTCTAGAAGTGGACACAGCCGTGCATTTTAGACTGAACTTCGGCGTTTTCTTGAGACTTTTTGTACAGTATTTATCATCCACGGAGGCAGAGAGCGCTTCTTTGCTCGAGGGGACACAAAGACCAAGCAAGAGGCGACTCCAACTTTCCTATTCAGCCGGCGCGTTCACACTTATCCCGCATCGCTTCCTGATGGCGTTTAGTTGCCGGGGACCCAGTGCCAGAAGCTGTTCTCATTTGTTATCGATGTAGTAAGGCAGATCCAAACACAAGTTTTTTTGTATTTGTTACCGTTTGGGGCGGGGGGGTTGTTAATTTATACAAAGAGATGCCCCCACACCTTCCTGACGGCAGCGTTTTATTCTGGGTTTTGTAAAACTTTTCTGTATCTGAGCTTTTCCTTTTTTTTTTTTTGTTTTGTAATTATTTCTTGTAAATGCTTTGTGAAATTTTTATTTTAGGCGTTTCGGCGTGGGGAGGGGTATTAAGATTATGTATATAGTTTCCTAAAAAGCCTGTCTTTTTCATGTAGAAACACGAAAAAGATATTCCCTTTCAAACTGCATCGAGTTTTGAGTTAATAAAAGAGAGAGAAAACTCGTTTTCCCCCATAAATTTGAAACGTGCTAATTTTATATGCATGTTTTTATGAGCTCAAAATACAATTAGCAAATCTGACGAAGGAGAAATTATCAGCATGCACTAAAAATGAGGGGAACCCCAGGGGAGAGAGTACCATTTTCACGGGGCTTCATTCAGTGGGAGATAAGGAAGTTGAAATCAATAGATTATTTTGTAGAGTTTACAGTATTAAAACAGAACAGGAAATAATTTTTTAAAAACCCATTTTATATTCCGGCCCCTTGGTGTGTTTTTATTTCTGGCCAGCACCACGGGGTTTTTGATTCCTTACTGTGGGCTTTGCATCCTCTAGCTGGCCCCGATCTGTGTTGCCAGGAGAAAAGACCCCAATGGCGGGACCAGGCCAAGGCTGGATGACAAAAGACCACGGCAGGGGCACCGGTGACCCCTATTCCCCTGCAACTAAAAAGATTGCAGGTGGAATTTATCTAGATTTGGCTCAAGGAAACACAATCTCTGAACCAAAATGTACTGTAACTGAGCCCCCTTGGTCCCTCTTCAGCCCCTCCCTCTGTCTTATTTCTCTTGGGAAACAGCAAAATAATTTTGTTGGATTTTCACACAGACACAGACACACAATTGGCCAACTCCCCCAACCTCGCCTTGAACTGGGATGCAAGTTGCTAACCTGTGTGAACACAATATGCGGTGTTTATTATTCCTGATGAGATCTGAGGTTGTTTGATGCTTTAAATTTTTTAATTATATTTTTTCTAGGTGTTTATTGGTACATTACAGTTTTTTCTGGAATTTAAAGTTTTCTGTAAAACTTTGTCTTCAAGTAATCTGACAGCATTAAATATTGCATTTAAAAGTTATACTGTAGCAGATACGTTTTGAAATTAGTCACAACATAAAAGCGAAAAGAGAAACCTTTAGCCTAGATCAAAATATGTTGATTTCATCAACCCCCTCATTATTTCAACACCTTTTCTTGTTCTGGAATGACTATAGACTATCCATTCAAAAGTAGGCCTATAGTGATGGGTTAATGAGAACCAAATTGAGCCTGCATTCGAGAATCAAGAATCCTTCTAAGTAAAATGCTAACCTAACAATTGGCATGTGTAAGTTTTGGGAGTCATTCTGATGTTTTTGCTTAAACCACATATTTCCTTAAAGTGATTGCAAATTTTTCAAAAAAGATGTCGACTGTTTTTTCCAAACAAGATAATAAAGCCCCCCTCCCCCCTTTCTGCTTTAGCAATCTGATCCTTTGTGAAACAGTGTTTCCTGAAAGTGTTTGGATGCATATGGGTTGCTAAAGCGGAACAGCCATGAGATAGTCTGGGAATAAATGTCACACACAGTCCCCTCTGGGAGAGATGCTTTGGGAGTTTCTGTAATGCTCTGTTAACTCACCAGCCATTTGAAGGGCCAGACCACATTTACTCTGAAATATGCAGAGCTAAATGGACCATCTCTAGTCTTTTTCTAACTCCCAACCTCAACCTCCCCCTGCACTTAACTAAAGTGGCAGGCAGATGTGTGGCCATGCTCCCAGTAAGTGTAAGCCCAAGTTTGTATGTATGCTCAAGTATTGGCATCTAAGTCTACCTTATCACACATACTAGTAATGTGGGTCACACCTGAAATGTTTTAGATAGAAAAAGTTCAGGAGTATGCCGGGAACTCCAGGCGGAGCTGCCCGTTAATCTCCCAGAAGGTGGACTTAGACTGTGGCATTTTTCTGTAAGTGCCTCACACACAGTCAGTTGAAATAGTCAATGCAGGCGCCCCAAGTTACTTTATTAAAAACCCAGGGAGATCTTAAAATAAGAATTCCTGAAATTCAGTGAATTTGTTTTGTTGGTTAGATGGACATGGATAAAAACAAATTCTTTAATGACTCCGTTTTAAAACAGTAAGAGGTGGGGGGAGTTGAGATTAGCTAGGATTCCTCTCTGGGGGATGAGATCCTGTCACTCCAGCAGCGTTTCTCCAATTTAAATTCGTGGATTTATTCCACTAGAGAACCGAGCTGTGAATTCATGGTTATTGCCAAGGTACTCCACATCGTATTCACGAAATGAAATATTATATGATGCTAATTATTATATGATGGCTTGTCACTTCCCAAACCACGGGGTGGCATTTCTGTGGCTTGTTTCGATTTTGTCTGAAAACGTGTGGAGAATTCACACAGGGCTATTTGGGGGCCTTGTGCAAAGTTTGCATAACTTCCTGCGGGAACAACTGCAGGAACTGCGCGCGCAGCCAACTTCTCTCGGCTGTGGGTAGCAGGATTTTGCTTGAGGGTTTTTTCTCCCGTGTCTCTACCCACCACCAACCTCGCCTTAAAAACAAAAAAACTCTTTGGCCTCTGTCGTTATTGATGCAGTTTGAACCACCCTCCACTCCCTACCCCCTGCCAAAGACACCCACCCGTGGTTAGGTGAACTGAATTAATTTTAACACCAGTAGCAGGTACTGTGTGCCTGCTCTGCAGATGCGTGTCGGTAGCGTGACTGATAGGTCTATTAAAATCATGCATGTGGGAGAAGAATAGCACGCATATTCACGCATTTCATTTTCCCGACAAAGACTGGGCAACGCAGATTTCTGTCTCTGGAAAATTCTGGTTAATTCGAGAAGCCCGACTCGGGCAGCGGCCCTGGAAGGAGCGCTCCAGGGCGGCATGGGCTCCGCTCGCGCCGCCGTCTCCCGCGGACCCTAGCGCTCCCACCCCGGCTTCCGCAGCCTGGCCTGCTGGGCAGAGGCTCCAGATACGTCGGTAGCAGAATGTAATAATAGGTTCGATTCCTTGGAAACTTCAAGTGAAAAGCAGACTTGCCTTGGCGCAGCGCTTTCTCCTGCGTGACTATTTGGCGTGATTGAAAGGCCGGGCCAGAAAGGGAGGGGTGAGGGGGACGCGGGCTCCTTGGGGCGAGGAGCCCAGGAAGGTGGGCCCTGGTTCCCGCCGCCCCCCAAGTCCTGAAGGGTCAGAGGGGCGAGAGGGCCCAGCGAGGGCCGGCGGGTGCACGCGCAGGGAGCCGGGCCCCGGAAGCGAGCAAGCAGGGACCTTCATCTTCGCCCTCAGCTCCCGGCTTTCGGCCCCAGTTCCCCAGCCCGACCGGGGTTGCGGAGTTCTCCTCCCCTCGGCCGCCACCTTCCTTCCTTTGCCTCCCTTCCTGCTCCTCCTCCAACTCCCTCTCTCCCTTCCTCCATCCTCCCGGCCCTTCTTCTCCAGCTGCGCACCCGCCCGGCCCCCGCTTCGTCCACCCCCTGGAACCCAACAGATTTGAAGGCGGGCGGCGTCCTGAGCCCAGGGTCCGTCCTGGGTCCCGTCCCCGTGGAGGCAGCCGCCATCCTCCTCCCCCCCACCACCACCCCCGGTTTCTCAACTGCGCCCTTCTCTGGCACTGTTCATAGTTAATCCCCGAACAGTGGGCGATTTCCTGCCCTTCGCTTCTCATCCCGCTCAATTATTTTACTTTCCACGTTCCTGGCTTCCCCTTCCAGTCGTGTTATCCATTCACTTCTCCTTTATTTCTTTCTCCTCTCCCTTCCTCCCTTCAGTGACTCCAGCATCTTCCTTTCCCCTTCTCTGCGGCTCCAGCCTTCCCTTTGTCCTTACTCGCCGCCTCCAGTCTCCCCCAAGGCTTGAGACCCGGCCCCTGATGGTCCCGGCGGAAGCCCTAGGACACTCCCTCTGAGTTTCGGGTCAGGGTCCGCAGGTACCAGGGAGCTGCCGGTCACCAACCTTCCCTCGGCTGAGTCCCCATGAGCTCCGCGCGGGAGGGGCCTGGGGTTCCCTGGGCACCTTTTTGGAGCCTGCGGCCCAGGCGTCCGCCCCCAACTCGCTTGGGTGCAGCCTGGACACAGAGGCCGGGCGGGGTGTCAGCCGTGGGGGGATTAAGATGACTGATGCGAGGGAAGAGGGCAAAGTGTTTTTGTGTTTAAAGAGGGCAGGATTAGTAAAGAGAAAGTCCTGACCCGGGGTCAGCTGCGAGTCAAACCCTTTCACAATCAGCCAGCGGAACAAGCCAGTCTCCTGGTCGAGCTGCAACAAGTGGGAGAAAGGAGGGGGCGGGGAGGCTGGGCGGCCCAGGCTGCAGAACCGAGGGAGGGGTGCGGGGATGGCGGAGAGGGCACCCCAGGGCTGGGAAGAACCAGGGAGAGGGAGAGATGGGAAAACCCGCACCCTGGGGCTCAGCAAGTGGGGGGTGGCGCGGAGCAGGGACAGACCCGGAGCCCCGGCCCAAGCCTGCACTGTGGGGCCGGCGCGGGCGGCGGGAATCGGCGCGGAGCGGACTTGGGGCTTTACAGGGCGGGAGAAGTTGTCCATCAGAATTCCTTTTACTCGAGTGCCTCCATCTCCCATTTCCTGGGCCGTCTTCCGGCGGCTCCACCGAGGGAGCCTGGGGAGACTGTGGGCTTTCTGCTCTGCTGCTGCCTTATCAAAAGCAATCTCATTTCCCTGAGAAGCCAAAACTAAAGGACCAGGTCCTCGGTCGCTCTGCGATTTGCATTTTCACTAGGCTCTCCAGGAATCCTTGCCTTACTTGGATATCTGCAGACTTTGTTCTGTGTGGGACACTGCGGGGTGGGGGTGGGGGGGGTGAAATGCACACTCTAAGGCTGTCTCTACACCTCATTCCCTGTCGGGGTAGAGGAATGGAGCGCTAACTCGGTTTTTAAACCGTGGCGTGGTTCATCAGGGGCTCATCTGAAAATTAATAAAAACTGGAGTTTGTGGTGAAGGATGTGGAGAGTGGTCAGGGAAGAGGGAGGGAAAGTAGATACATGTATCTCCCCTTAGGAGTCAGGTTGGGAATTTGTGCTGAAATAATGCCATCAAGAGTTTTAACAAATAGGAAAAACAGATAAAGAACCCAAACAATTGATATATCCAAAGTTAGAAAAAGATAATCTATTTAAATAATAAAAAACAAGATTGCCATATGTTCCTCTAAATTGGCTTTTTATATATAAAACCAACCAACATGGGGGTGGAAGGGAAAGAGAGAGAGAGAGAGAGAGAAATTTTTTAAACACAAAACAAATAGCTCCAAGTGAATGGACGCATCCGCATAGCCTACCCTGGGTAACACTGGCCCACTATGGTGGTAAATGGGTTCGGGTACCAAAGCAAGTAACAGATTGCTACTCTGTGAGTTGCTAAATGTAACCTAGGAGGAAAATTTGTCTGTGGCAGAAACTCTGGACATTGTGAGTAATTCTGAATGCTCCGCAGGCAGCTCCCAAGGATTTAATTGCCCCAGCCACTTCAGAACAACTATGTGGGTACATTAAAGATGTTGTTTGTGAAGAACAGCAGGTCATCACATGCAAAGCCTGGAAATAGTCAGCCAGTCAAATCAGTGGAAAAAATCAGCTTTTGTTAGATTTTGCAGTTTCAGGAATTAGGCATTCACTGCAGAGCTGCAGTTTTGAGAAATTGCAATGTCAGGCATGTTCCCAGTGGGGAAATATTGTGAGAGTGTGGAGGAATGTAAGATTGGATTTGACAATGGGAAAACTGACAAGAGTTATCACCCAGACATTGTTTTCTCTCTGAGCACCCCCGAAATGCTCACTAGAGATGCTATCTAGTGGCAGCAATAGCACTCTGTGTTTGTCCTACACACTTATGAGATAGGAAAACAAGAGTCTCAGACATTTAAAGGATTGACCCAGGATTTCACATGATGCATACCAGAATGTATAGGCCAAAGTAACTTACAGGTATATAACACCTATAAGCAGTCTAGTAGCATTGTCAAGATCCGCCTGAAGAAATTCAAGCAGATGCCAACTTATTTCTATTTTTTATTTCTAAGTAACAGAACAGATGAAAATCCAGGTGAGCATGTTTCAACCTGGGAAAAGATTTAGAAACCTCTGCTTTTAAATAATTCAAACCATTAGGGGGGAAATTTCAGTAATGAAAAAAGCCAAAACTTTAACAGCAAATTTAACATGAACATCCACGTAGATGGAGAAGCAGAAGCTTTGTTCTTTGTGTTAGAAATTGAACTGAAGAGTGAAGTTTATTCTTGAAAGAAATGCTTTATTTGCATTTTTACCTCACAGAGAAATGACATACCTGTGCTCAAAGAAAAGGAAGAATCAATGTGAAGAGTTAGTCAATATTGTATTTATTTCTAATCTTTGTTGAATGGTAGTACAGTAACATGGGAAAGAATACAAGAATTGGAGTAAAACAGAACTGCGGTAAAATCATGGCTTGTCACAGATCCACTCCACGTCCTTGGTCAAATGTCCTTTCAACTCCGAGTTCATTTTTTTTTCATATGCAAAACAGAAGCAAAACCAACTTTATAAGAATACAGTCAGGATTAATGATCTAAGGTGTATGCTGTGTCTAGCAAATAGTAGTCCCTTGATAAATGGTCATTTGGCTGTGTCAGCTCAGGCAGGGGTAAAAAGGAGAATTGTGGCATTAAGTGCCAAATTTGACCTACATGGGAAATAATGGTAATTATAAAAACCAATATCCCCGTTTATCCATACTGATAACAATTTCTCTTTAGAGTTACCTGACCATCATCATATTCATTCATTCATTCATTCATTCATTCATTCATCTGTTCAACAAGCATTTATTAGTAGTACATTGTATGTTTACATTATTATATGAGCATGTGTTATGTGTGCGGCCTGTTACCAGATGCTGAGAATGCAAAGGTCAACCGGATGGGGCTCATTGCCCAGTAGGTGAAACTTACTGCCACATGAGTGTGGTATTGAGGTTGACAGTTGTGAGGCAGAAATGCATGCCAGATGCTAACTGATCATTTGTGCTCAATGCGGGGAAGTCAGTTAAGGCTTCTCAGAAAAAGTGAAAGCTAGTCTGGAAGCTGAGACATCCTAGGACTGCTCTGACACTATGGTGAATCTTCTCATGAGGTGTGCATACTATATATTTTATGCATCAGTGAAGATTGTAATGTAAATTTGAACAAAGTACATATCATAACTGCATTGTTTTCAATGAATAACTGTGCCAGTTTGGCTTTGAGTTGTCAAAGACTTAGAGATTCACCAGGACAGTGGTTTCTCACCTTCAAGGTACATAGAACACCAGGGGAGCTTGGTACCAACCCATTTCTCAGACCCAGTGCCCTTGACATGCTGACTCTGGTGTTCCGTGGGACTCCAGAATCTGCACCTTCTTAGGCAGGTTTTTCTCAAAGATGCTGAGGCAGGTCCTGCTTGACCCTTGGAAAATCCATGTTAGGAGATGGGCCCAATTGGTGCTGAAACTGTGTCTAGATCACTTAAATTTGAACTATTTAGTATGTATAAAGTGCCCTCTAATTGTTCAATAGATGATTTTTGAAAAAAAATTAAATTAGTTTCAGAAGAAATGAAATTAAGCTGGGTTATTAGAATCTCATAAACAGCAAGGACTGACTGATTTACTGGTTTCATTTTCCATTTTTTGACTGGTTGTTCCTGAAGTGTGTGGTCCAGGTGAAACACAAGGAACATAGGACACACACGTCTTTGCTGTAAAGAATGGGCAGTTAAAGGGACTAAACAAAGTCTCATGTTGTGCCTTATCAATTTCTCATTTTATCAAACTAATTTGTATTTATGTAGACTAAGTCTGTACAGTCCTTGTGAATGCAATATGGGTGAAAATATTCACATCAATTAGTTGAGAGTTATTTTAATTGCACTGGAAAAGTAGAAGGGAACTTAATAGTGCACATGAGATAGAATAAATTGGTTTAGTCAACTAGATTATAATTATAATCATAATGCTATATTATTTAGCTGTCAAGTTTCTTAATATTGTAATCTGTAAAATGGGAGTATCTTGTAAAAAAAAAAAAACCCTGTATATACTAAGTACTTTAAATGTCTTTAAGAGGAAGAGGTTGTGCAAATACAGGGGTCTACCATTTTAAACAGAATAAATTAATTTGGCCCTGCCTGGTGTGGCTCATTGGATTGAGTACCAACCTGCAAACCGGAAGGTCACCAGTTCAATTCCCAGTCGGGGCACATGCCTTGGTTGCCAGCTGATTGATGTATCTCTCACACATCGATATTTCTCTTCCTCTCTTTCTCCCTCCCTTCCCATCTCTCTAAAAATAAATAAATAAAATCTTTTAAAAAAGAATAAGCGAATATGTATCAGCAATATTCTATCTAGAAAGCACACAATTCCACATTATGGATGTTACTTTTACTGCCAATCATAATAGAAACAACATTCATTATATTCATAGATGCAAATCTAGATTAAGGTGTGGTCATGGAAGAAGCCAGTGTCTGTTTGAGTAGCATGTGAGAAGATAAGTTTTAATAGGATATGAAAGAAAATGTTCTATATAAAGAATCAAACTGAGCTGATAATATAATTCTAATATGGCTTTTAGTTAGTTTCAGGATACAAGGCATCATTCAAGAAATTTGATATCTATGCATTTTAACTAAAGCTTTCTGGAAAAAATGACATTGTCTACATCGACTAAATCATTCATAATTTTAATGGATAAGAATGTCAATCCAAATAATCAGGTACCATGAATAGTGGGAAAGGCAGAGTTTCTTAAATTCTTGTTTTGATTATTATAATATATTATAAATCCCATTGCTGCTATTATTATTGCATGCATGTTCCTCGTATATTGCCCACAACATCCAGAACTATAGGCATTTGTCACCATATGATTTACACAGAAAAAAGAAAATCTTGTACTCAGAAACAAAGAAAGAATATACTGGAACAGAGCTGTTTACAGTAGTATTGGTGAAATGAACTGCAGACAGAAACTTTAAGGTGAGTCCTGAAGCTGCCTCACTCATGGTCAAAACCAATAGGCAAAGCATCTTTTTAGAAAGTTGGTAGAAATCCTGGTGCTGGGAGCCTTTATAACCAAGAGAGACAAAAAGATAATGAACACATTTTAGCAGTTCTTTGGCATATAAGTGTGCATGTTAGTATTTCACTGTCTGTAATTCTCTCCGAGTTGCATGTATTTAAATCTGATTGTGTTAGTCTTAGTAAGATGTTAATGTAAAATCTTTCTTGTTTATTTAAAGATATACAAATAAATCATTTATATTAGTCTTTCAAACTGAGAATACTGCTAGAAATATATTCTCAATTTTAAAATACTATAAAATTTGGATAACAAACTAAATTATGCACTTATTAAGGGAAATTACATAAAAAGCTTAAAATAATTAAACCATACTTTATTATCCAAAATGAATTTATAACCTGTAACTATTTGCAGAAAACTAAAATTGCATTTAAAGTCACAGCTCAAATTTAATCATGCATTTGCATTAAAAATAGGTCATTTTAAGTCAACCTATAAGCTACAAGTTCAATCTAATTTGAACAGTTTAAGTGTTAACCGAATTTGAAGCAGTTTTGATTCTATTAAATTAGGTTTGAGGAAAAAAGAAGATTTACAAGAACATTTAAAGTGGTCTTCACTTTAGGTTTTTTTGTTTTTTCTTTTAACTTAACAACCACCAAAGGGTTAGCCTTCATGTCTCCTCTTACAGTGCCTGCTGGGAACCTTGACCATTCTCAGCTTCATATAGATGAAAGCTTTCCCCTGCTAAAGTAATATCCTAACGGAGTAAATGTGCCTCTGGGCAGACAGCACATGCAAACAAACACTTAACCAAGCCTCCTGAAGAACAGAAACTGGCTCGATTTTATTTTTAAAAAATTTTATCAAATATCAGCAGTTCCACGCACCTGACAAATATTTACTGAATTCAATTGGTACAGCAGACCAGAAGCAAGGACCTTAGCTTACTGGTAAGGAGCTGAAGACCTATAAACCGGTATAGCGAAGGGCTGACCGCTTCACCCCAGGAAGCCCCGCCCACACTCCTAGGTGCAGGGTAGCCTCGCCCCCCTTTCCGAGTTAACATCACCTAATGTTGCAAAGAAGAGAATGCCCCTCGGGGCTTAGTACAGTCCTTGGCACAGCACTCAACAGTGGAGCAGTAGTGTTCTCATGCCTGTCGTTCTTGTGGTTATTTAGGAGATAGAGAAAGCAAAATCCGGTCCTGAGAACGGGTCACAGGACTTGTTTCTCCTGTGGCTTGGCGCTTGGATACCAGGGGTTCTGTAAGAGCAAAGGACTCGCGTGTTTGTATTAGGTAAACATCACACTGAGTGACTGTTGAGGTCAGGGGGCTTGTTTTTCCACTCTGAATTCTCCAAGACCTACTACGCAATTTGGCACGTTAGTGGGGTGCAAGAAATGCTTATTTGTTTATCAAGTGAAGTGCTACAATCATCGTATTATGTTGTGTTATATTGTATCAGATCACAGTGATTGTATCATATTGTATCATACGGTAAGGTTTCACTTATTTGAAGAAAAGGTTTCCTTCTCAAAACTATAAGAGAAAAGACATCTGGTTCAAGCCTCATAGAAAAGAGGAAGCCAGGCAGGGAAAAGACAGCCATTCTCTTAGACACAAAATTAGACCTGTCGGGGAGGTGTATGAGGAGCTGCAGGGTGGAAATTTCCCTCTTCCGACTGTAATCTTAGAACTATCAAGAAGTCTAGGAGGGAACTTAGGGGAGATAAATCTTAAGGCAGTGACCTTCATGTGGAACTAGGTTGACAGCTTGTCCTAGCCAGATGTGTCTCCAGATGCCTACTTTATTCTCCTTCTTTGGAATATTCCTTGTTGTATATGAATTAGATTGTGTAACTTGATTATGTGTTTAAAAGTACAAAACTGGAAATGTATTTATCATTAGAATGATGGGTGTGTCAGAACTGTGCAAAGTAAAGCAAATGGACACCTACTTTGGGTGACAGGGCAGTGCCAAATGAACTGTTTCAATTTTGTCCCCTCTTCCTATAGTTTCCAAAACTGTGAGCTGAGGTACCCCAGAGCCCCTCAAAAACCCAGAAGGGTAGCTTAGTATATTTTTAAATTTTGAGGGAAACACAATGCTAGACATTTGTTCAGATGCCATGTGAGCTGCACTTCAAGACATGTAGTTCGAAATCTCAACATTCACTTGTAGCCAAGTCCCTCCTGATGCCATTGTATCTTTGTGAAACTTTTTTTGGCAGTTGCTGTGTCAAAGTCAATTCCTGTGGGAAGAGCGACGTGGAATGGGAACCGAGGTGTTGGGATACAATCTCGGTGCAAGGCTGCAGAAGCTGTGCAGTGTTCAACACTGCGCAAGAGCCATTGATTGGGCATGTGGGTTGTCAGGGAATGGAGTGAAGGAATTATTTTTTCATTCAATTTCTATAATTTTTCTAAATTACTGCTCAGTTATTAGGATATATATATTCCAAAATTGGGATTTATTTATAAAAATTGTGTATTTATCTTACATGTTTAAACCTCAGTCACCTTCAATGTGCTCTCCACTTGATGCAATATACCTATTGAGACAAAAACTACTCAAAACAGTTTTTGAACTCATCAACTTTGATGCTTTTTAGTGTTTCTGCTGTTTTTTGTTTCATTTCTTCCACATTGGCAAAACATTTCCCTTTTGAGGACTTTTTTCACCCGGGGAAACAAAAAAAGTCACTCAGGGCAAGATCGGGTGAAGAGTGAGGTGGCACAGGGGTGATGCCATTTTTGGTCAAAAACTGCTGAACACTCAGCGTGGTGTAGGCAGGTGTGCTTGTAAATCACCCATCGTGGAATGGGCAAACACATTGAAAAAGGCTTCAAACAAATTCACCGAAGCTGAACACAGCCTCTCACAACAATGCCATCTGATACACTGATACAGATGGGTTCCTAGAACACTCACTTAGTGAAGGAAGCCTGCACTAAAAGAGGCCTGCTCTCCAAAAGATAATTCCTGATTTTGGGGAGTCACTTCATACATGCAGTTGTTTAGACATAGCTACTTAAGAAACAGAGCTATTAGATATTTCTTTTGACCTGGAGCACTGTAAAAAGTTTACTGGAACACTAAGGGTAAGGTAAAATGTATATGATTAAAATTGATATTGAACTTGTAGCTTATGGATTGATTTAAAATTATCTGTTTTATTTATATTATATCAATACAATGTCATTATTAAATTTAAGCTGTGACTTTCAATGTAATCCTATTTTTCTGCAAATAGTTACTACAGGTGATGTATTTATTTTGATGATAAAGTAAAAGTTTAATTATTTTAAGAGTTTCACATAATTTCCCTTAGTAATTGGATAATTTAGCTTGTTATCCAAATTTCACATTTAAAAAAAAACTGAGAATACACTTTTGGTAGTGTTCTCATTTTGAAAGACTAATATAAATGCTTTATTTTTAAATGAGAAGAAAGTTTTTACATTAATAACTTATTCAGACTAACATAATGAAATACAAATGCATGCAACTCAGAAAGAATTAGACATGGTAAAATACTAACGTGTAAACTTATGTGCCAAGGAGTTTGGCAGAGAAGCCACCCTGCTTCAGAGAGGTGTTGTGTGTTATGTACTGATGCAAAGTGAAGACCTGGGTCAAAGATTGGAAACAAACATTAGGGATCACATCCTCTACCTATGTCTGTACAGAATTCTTTTAAGGAGACTTTTTACCCTGCCTGTGTCGGTTAAATAGTCCCTTATTGTAGTAGTTTCCTGGGGTTGCCATAACAAAATGCCACAAACTGGGTGACTTAAAACAAGAGAAGTTTATGTTCTCATGGTTCTGGATCCCAGAAGTCTGAGACCAGGTGTTGTTGGGGCTGGTTCCCCCTGCAGCTGTGAGGGAGAGTCCATTCCAGGCCTCTCCCCAGGTTTGGGGTGTTTGCAAGCAGTGGACATTCTTTGACTTGTAGAAGCATCACCCAGTCTCCACCACCATCTTCATGTGATGTTTTCCCTGTGTGTGTTCATGTCCAGATTTACCTTTTTTTACATGGACACGAGTCATATTGCATTAGGATCTACTCTGCTGCCTCCATCTTAACTTGGTTATCTTCAAAGATTCTATTTCCAAAAAAAAAAAAAAAAAAAAATCGCATAATGGGGTTAAGACTTCAACATCTTCTTGGGGAACAACATTCAAAACATTTACTTTGTAAATTATGACACTGATAAAGGCTCTTGCCTAGTAATAAACACTGAGGGCCCTACTAGAAAATTAATAGTGTAGTTTTTTGTGGTCTTTCAAATATTCTATGTGCAATTATGTCCTAAACCAATCTGTAAACAGGACCTTTTAATAAAACTAGTCAGGGCCCTCAGATTGGCTTGGAGTCTACCTTGATCTAACCATCTGTATAACAGCACAGTAGACAGAAGCTGCAGGAAGACAGAGAGGACTCATTGCAGCCACACTAAGGAAACACACAGTGAGCACATGACTCATGAAATTTGTCCTGAACCTCTTGCATTAACTGCAGAAAGAGTTAATGCACTAACTGAGCACTCCTGGGTACCAGACTTAGCTTTATTTTTCTTATTTATTTTCAATTCAATTTACTTTGCTATATTAAATGCATCTTTGCAATTCATCTTTATCTCTTTGAGAAGACTAGGGCATACAAAGAGATTGATCACTATTATAGTTTATATATATAATCTCATTTAACCTTTACCACACATCCAAATTATAAGTATAATGATTCCTCCTTTTTAGAAACTGAGAGATTAAGTAATATACCAAGGGGCATATCATTAATGAGTAAAAATTTCAGGATTAAAATCTAGAACTGACAGATTCTAATGTTTATAATTAATGTAATACATATGAATATTTTAATAGATTTTATTTTAGAGCAGTTTTATGTTCACAGCACTATTGAGTAGAAAGCACAGAGATTTCCCTGCACTTTCATGTCCCCATCCATCCCTCCAAACTCCGTCACTATCAGCATCCCCTCCGGAGTGGAACATTTGTAACAATTGATGAACATGCATGGACACATTATTTTCACCCAGAATCCACATTTTACATCAGGGTTCACTCTTGGTGTTATACATTCTATGAGTTTGGATGAATGCATAATACCGTGTATCCACTATTACAGTATCATATAGAGTAGTTTCATTGCCCTAAATATACCATGTGTCCCACCTGTTCTTCTTCCTTCCCTTCCTAGCCCCTAGGAAATCACTGACTGTCTACACTCCCTATAGTTTTACCGGATGTTTGCTTAAGCAAACAGTATTTAAGGTTTATAAGAAAAATATCCCCTCCTTGTTTCATCCATCCTCAACTCTCAGTCCCATTCCCCAGCAGTAATTTGTTATAACCTTTTGTCTATTTTCCTCTTTATTCATTTCCATATTTCTGAATGAAAATTTCATATCTCTCATTCCTGATTTATTAATTTTAGTTATTTAGGCCTTATTCAGCAGAGACTATAAAGCTTTTAGGTTTTTTTACATTCTCCCCAACTCCTCTCTTTCCTGAAGTAGGTATATTATTGTTCTTTGTTAAATCAATATTCAGTGTGCACCTTAGTCTGAATATGGCAGTACTGTTTGTGGCTGAGCCTAGTGGTACCTATGAATGAGTATATACCACTTTTTGCAAAACTTTGCTTTCCCTGAAGTTATTAATAGTCTTGTCTTTGAAAATACTTTATTTATTTATTTTTAGAGAGAGAGGAGGGGAGGGAAAAAGGGAGGGAAAGAAACATTGATCAGTTGCCTCTCATATGCACCCTGTCCAGGGAACCGAAACCACAACCCAGGCATGTGCCCTGGACTGGAAATCAAAGTTGCGATCTTTTGGTTTGTAGGATGACACCCAACCAACTGAGCCACACCAGGGAGGACATTAATGGTCTTGTTTAGTGAGTGTTGTGGTTCAATTTCTTAGGTTTTCCTGCTCCCATAATAAATACTTCCATAATCTATATCAGTATTATAAACACTGATGTTATTTGCTGAAATATTAAACACATCAGTAATTTGTGAATTCAGTATTTTCCTGGAGCCATTCCTACTGGAGCTGTCTGCCCACATGCTCCAAACTGGATGGGCTTCTCTGAAGATTTACATGTAGTTATCATCTCTCTTCACTTTCTCTTTATTCTCCCATTTTCTGGATCTTGTATTTTCCCTCTTGCTTGATTTACTCCCTTGTTTTGATAAGTAGGCTGTGCAACACTGGAGTGGTAGTTTAGCTAGGTATAGGATTCTAGGTAAAAAATAACCTACCTTTGAGACTTTTGTCTTCTAACTCACTATGTTGCTTTTGAGTGGTCTATACTACTTTTTCAAAAAAATAGTTTACTGAGGGATACTTTATATGCAACAAACTATACATATATAAAGTGTACAATTCAATTCCTTTGACAAATACATATAACCATGATTCTGATAATGAGCATATCCATCACCCCCAAAAGTTTTCTTATCCTCTTTGCAAACCCTCTCTCTGCCCATAGGTAATTACTGATCTGCTTTTTGTCACTATAGTTTTGTTTGCATTTGTTAAAATTTTATATAAATGGAAATGTATAACATATACTCTTTTATCTAGCTTTTTTCCACTCAGCATAATTGTTTCAAGATTCATTTATGTTATAGCATGTATCAGTAGGTTTCTCCTTTTATTGCTAAGTAGTTTTACACTGTATGAATATACTATAATTTATTTATTCACCTCTTGATCAGCATTTGTTTCTAGTTTGTTGCTATCATGGTTTTATGTACCAGTCCTTGTATGGACATATGTTTTTATTTCTCTAGGCTAAACACCTAGGAGTAGAATGGCCATATCATATGGTAGGTATATGTTTAAATATTTCAGGAATTGCAGAACTATTTTTCAAAGTGTGTATACTATATTACCTTCCCACCAGCAGTGTATGAGAGTTCCAGTTACTCCACATCCACACCAACACTTGCTTTATAATTTTAGCCATACTATTGAGTGTGCAGTAGTATCTCATTGTAGTTTAATTTGCTTTTCCCTAATGATGAATCACATTGAGCATCTTTTCATGTGCTTATTAGCTATCCAACTATATAGCTAATAAGCACATGAGAAATGTCTTTGGAGAAATATCTGTTTGTATTTATTATTTTTTGTAATATTGTGTTCTTAGAGTTATTGATATATACTGGATATACAAGTCAGCTGTTTGGCAAATATTTTCAATCTGTGGCTTGCCTTTTCATCTTCTTAACACTGTCTTTTTAAAAGTTTTAATTTTGATGAGGTCTGATTTATTGGTATCATTTTTCTGCTATAGCTCATGCATTTTATATTGAATTTAAGGAATTTTTGCAATTTTTGTCAGATTCAAGGTTGCTAAGATATTCTCCTGGGATTCCTTCTAAACATGTGATGCCCATGTGATAGGTGCTAGCTACACATGGCTGTTTAAATTTAACATTAATTCATGTCAAATTAAAATTTAGAGTTTCTCAACCACAATGACCACATTTCAAGCACTTATTTGGCACATGTGGCTAGTGGGTATTATCTTGGACAGTACAAAGAATATTTCCATCATCACAGAAAGTTCTATTAAGTAATGCTCTTCCATTCTAGTTTTAGCTCTCATGTTTAGGTCTGTGATGCATTTCAAATTAACTTTTGTATGTAGTCTGAGATAAGTGTTAACATATTTTGCATATGGGTACTCAATTGTTCTAGTATCACTTTTTGAAAAAGTTTTTCCCCATTAAATTGCTTTGGAGACTTTACAAAAATCAATTAACCATGTTTGTGTGGGTCTACTTTTAGACTTGTTATTCTGCTACATTGATCTATTGGTGTGTCTTCATATCTATATCACACATTTTTACAACCAAACTTGAAAATAGGTAGTGTAAATTCTCCAAATTTTTGTCTTTTTCAAAATTGTTTTGGCTCATCTATGCCCTTTGCATTTTCCTATAAATTTTAGAATAAGCTTGTAAATTTTTTAAAAACCTGCAATTGTAAGTAGGATTTTTATGGAATATGTAGATGAATTTTGAGAGAATTGATAACAATATTAAGTCTTCTGATTCATCATCATGTTATATTTC
This sequence comes from Glossophaga mutica, assembly GCA_039655065.1. Classification (NCBI taxonomy): domain Eukaryota; kingdom Metazoa; phylum Chordata; class Mammalia; order Chiroptera; family Phyllostomidae; genus Glossophaga; species Glossophaga mutica. The sequence goes on along the minus strand of CM077310.1, from coordinate 64,751,749 downwards.
TCTACTTATTTAAATGTCCTTTAATTTCTCTTAGCAATGTTTCATAGTTTTTGGTGTACAGATCTTGTACATCTGTTGTCATATTTATTTCAAACTATTTAATATTTGGTTATGCTATTGTAAGTGATGCTGTTTTTTGAATTTCAGTTTCTAATTGTTCTTTGCTCATATATAAAATTATTGATTTTTTAATTTTAACCTTATATCTTGCAACTTTGCAAAATTCTTAGTAAGATCTGGTACGTTTGGGGTTTTTTGTTTGTTTGTTTTGCTTTTTTTGTTTTGGTAACTTCTGTAAGATGTTTGACAAAGACCATCCTATTATCAGCAAATAAAGACATTTTAACTTCTTCCTTTCTAATCTGGATTTTTTTCTTATTTTACTGTACTAGCTAGAGCTTCCAGTGCAGTGGTAAAGAGATGCAGTGAGAGTGGGCATTCTTGTCCTAGTGATGATCTTGGGGAAGTCTTCCAGCGTTTCCTCGTTAAGTGTGATGTTAGCTGTAGACAGTCCACAGTCTTTGATTTCTGTCCTTTATATTTGACCTACTTTTGTTTGTTTCCTTTTTAAAAAGCTTGTTCTATAGTCTTTCTATGTGAATTATTTTGCTTTTGTCTTCTCTCTATATTCCTGATTTTTGAAATTGAGTGGTGATGTGTATTGACGTGAATCATTTTTCATTCATTGTATCAGGAGGCTGGTGTACTTTTTCAATATTGAAAGTCATATCCTTCAAGTCTATAACATTTAATGAATTATTTCTTTATAGTTTCCCTTTTTATATTTTTTCCTGTTCTGGTTTTCTGGAGTTCTTATTAGTTAGAGGCCACATAATTTCTTTCATTCTCTGATTTTTATACTTTTTCTCTTCTATCTTCTCCCTTACCTTCTGCCTTTTGGTTCTTCTTTCTTGGAGAGTTTTTCTCATGTATCTTTCAGTTATTTTATTGATTATTTTCAACATTAACATTTTTTATTCCATGACTTATTTTTTCTCTGTGTATGTGTATATGTTTTATTTTTTTAAATACAATGCTGATTTTATTTCATGGATTTAACATTTTCTTTCTGAGTTTTTTTTTTTTAATTTTTATTTTAATTGTTGATCTTGTACAGTTTTCTGTCTTTTATTCTCACCCCAACCCACCACCCCAGCCCTTCCCTCCCATTTCCACCCCCCCATAGTTTTTATCCATGTGTCCTTTTTACTTGTTTCTGTAAATCCTTCCCCTTTTCCCCTGAAATTCCCTCCCCTCTCCCCTCTGGTGACTTTCAGCCTGTTCCCAATTTCTATGTCTTTGGTTATATTATGCTTGTTTCTTTGTTTTGTTGATTAGGTTCCTGTTAAAGGTGAGATCATATGGTATTTGTCTTTCACTGCCTGGCTTACTTCGCTTAGCATGATGCTCTCAAGTTCCATCCATGCCGTTGCATAGGGTATGAGCTCCTTCTTTCTTTCTGCTGCATAGAATTCCATTGTATAAATGTACCACAGTTTTTTGATCCATTCATTTACTGATGGGCATCTAGGTTGCTTCCAACACTTGGCTATTGTAAATTGTGCTGCTATAAACATAGGGATGCATAGTTTCTTTTGGATTGGTGTTTCAGGGTTCTTAGGATATAGTCCTAGCAATGGAATTGCTGGGTCAAAAGGTATATCCATTTTTAGTTTTTTAAGAAAAACCCATACTGTTTTCCATAGTGGTTGTACCAGTCTGCACTCCCACCAGCAGTGCAGTAGTGTCCCCTTTTCTCCACAACCTCTCCAACACTTGCTGTTTGTTGCTTTGTTTATGAGGGCCATTCTGACTGGTGTCAAGTGGTATCTCATTGTTGTTTTAATTTGCATCTCTCTGATAGCTAGCGATATCGAGCATTTTTTCATGTGTCTCTGGATCCTCTGTATGTCCTCCTTGGAGAGGTGTCTGCCCAAGTCCTTTGCCCATTTTTTAATTGGGTTGCTTGTCTTCTTAGAGTGGAGTCGTGTAAGTTCTTTGTATATTTTGGAGATTAAACCCTTATCTGAGATATCATTGGCAAATATGTTTTCCCACACAGTCGGTTCTCTTTTTATTTTAATATTGTTTTCCTTGGCCATGCAGAAGCTTTTTATTTTGATGAGATCCCATTTGTTTATTCTTTCCTTTATGTCCCTTGCTTTAGGGGACATATCAGTAAAAATGTTGCTGCGTGTAATATCTGAGATTTTCCTGCCTATGTTCTCTTCTAGGACTTTAATGGTGTTACGGCTTATGCTTAAGTCTTTTATCCACCTTGAATTTATTTTTGTGTATGGTGTAAGTTGGTGCTCGAGTTTCATTTTCTTGCACGAAGCTGTCCAGTTCTCCCAACACCACTTGTTGAAGAGGCTATTTTTACTCCATTTTATGTTGCTGCCCCCTTTGTCGAATATTAATTGACTATAGACACTAGGGTTTATTTCTGGGCTCTCTATTCTATTCCACTGGTCGACGTGCCTGTTTTTATGCCAGTACCAGGCTGTTTTGATTACAGTGGCCTTGTAATACATTTTGATATCAGGTATTGTGATCCCTCCTGCTTTGCTCTTCTTTCTCAAGATTGCTGCCGCTATTCTGGGTCGTTTATGGTTCCATATAAATTTTTGAAGAGTTTGTTCTATATCTGTGAAATATGCCATTGGTACTTTAATAGGTATTGCATTGAATCTGTAGATTGCTTTGGGAAGTATGGACATTTTGATGATGTTAATTCTTCCGATCCATGAACACGGTATGTGTTTCCATTTATTTGTGTCTTCCTTGATTTCTTTCTTCAGTGTTGTGTAGTTTTCTGCATACAGGTCTTTTACCTCCTTGGTTAGGTTTATTCCTAGGTACTTTATTTTTCTTTTTGCTATATCAAATGGTATTTTTTCCTTGATTTCTACTTCTGTTGTTTCATTGTTGGTATACAAAAATGCCTTTGATTTCTGGATATTGACTTTGTATCCGGCTGTTTGGCTAAATTCATTTATTAGGTCGAGCAGTTTTTTGGCCGAGACTATAGGATTTTCTATGTATACTAACATGTCATCTGCAAACAATGATAGTTTTGTTTCCTCCTTTCCAAGTTGGATGCCTTTTATTTCCTTTTCTTGTCTAATCGCTGTGGCTAATACTTCCAATACTATGTTGAATAGAAGTGGAGAGAGTGGGCAGCCTTGTCTTGTTCCTGATTTTAGTGGAAAAGAATTTAGTCTTTGCCCGTTGAGTATGATGCTGGCTGTAGGTTTCTCATATATAGCCTTTATTATGTTGAGGAATGCTCCCTCTATTCCCACTTTGCTGAGTGTTTTTATCATAAATGGGTGCTGTACCTTATCGAATGCTTTTTCCGCATCTATTGATATGATCATGTGATTTTTGTCTTTGCTTTTGTTTATGTGATGAATTACATTTACTGATTTGCGAATGTTGAACCATCCTTGCATCCCTGGGATGAATCCCACTTGGTCGTGGTGTATGATCTTTTTAATGTGTTGCTGGATGCGGTTTGCCAATATTTTGTTGAGGATTTTAGCATCTATGTTCATCAGCGATATTGGCCTGAAGTTCTCCTTCTTTGTTGTGTCTTTATCTGGTTTTGGAATTAGGATGATGCTGGCTTCATAAAAAGAGTTTGGGAGTCTTCCATCATTTTGGATTTTTTGGAATAGTCTGTGGAGAATAGGGGTTAGCTCTTCCTTAAATGTTTTGTAGAACTCTCCTGTGAAGCCATCTGGTCCAGGGCTTTTGTGCGTCGGGAGTGTTTTGATTACTGATTCAATTTCACCAGCCGTTATTGGTCTGTTCAGACTTTCTGTTTCTTTTTCATTGAGTTTTGGAAGGTTATATTTTTCCAGAAACCTGTCCATTTCACCTAGGTTTTCAAATTTCTTGGCATACAGTTCTTCATAGTAATTTCTTACAATCCTTTGTATTTCTGCAGTGTCGGTTGTAATATCTCCTCTTTCATTTCTGATTGTGTTTATTTGAGTCCTCTCTCTTTTTTTCTTGATGAGCCTGCTTAAAGGCTTGTCGATTTTGTTGATCTTTTCAAAGAACCAACTCCTGGATTCATTGATCTTTAGGATTGTGCTTTTAGTCTCTATATCATTTAATTCTGCTCTTATCTTGGTTATTTCTTTCCTTCTACTTGCTCTGGGCTGTCTTTGTTGTTGTTCCTCGAGTTCTTGTAGGCGAAGGGTTAGGTTGTTTGTTTGAGATGTTTCTGTCTTTTTTAGATAGGCCTGTATCGCTATAAACTTCCCTCTGAGGACTGCCTTTGCTGTGTCCCATAAGTTTTGGGTCGATGTGAGTTCATTATCGTTTGTTTCCAGAAACTTTTTGATTTCCTCCCTAATTTCATTCTTGACCCATTCATTGTTTAATAGCATGCTATTCAATCTCCATGATTTTGAGGGTTTTGGGTTTTTCTCCTTGGGGTTGGTTTCTAGTTTCAGTCCCTTGTGGTCAGAGAAAATGCTTGGTATGATTTCAATTTTCTTGAATTTGTTGAGGCTTGATTTGTGTCCTATCATGTGGTCTATCTTTGAAAATGTTCCATGTGCATTTGAAAAGAAAGTGTATTTAGCTTCTTTGGGATGAAGGGCTCTATATATATCAGTTAAGTCCATTTCCTCTAGAGTGTTGTTCAGTGCCACAATATCTTTGTTGATATTTTGTTTGGAAGATCTGTCCATTTTTGACAGTGGGGTGTTAAAATCACCTACTATAATTGTGTTGCTGTCTATATCTTTCTTGAAGTCCTCTAAAATTTTCTTGATGTATTTAGGTGCTCCTCCGTTGGGTGCATATATATTTACAATATTTATGTCTTCTTGGTGGATTCTTCCCTTGAGTATTATGAAGTGGCCTTCTGGGTCTCTCTTTATGGCCCTTCTTTTGAAGTCTATTTTGTCTGATATGAGTATTGCTACCCCAGCTTTTTTTTCCTGACCATTTGCTTGGAAAATTTGTTTCCAGCCCTTCACTTTGAGCCTGTGTATGTCTTTTGTCCTGAGGTGGGTTTCTTGTAGGCAGCATATGTGTGGGTCATGCTTTCTTATCCATTCAGCTATTCTATGTCTTTTGATTGGGGCATTTAATCCATTTACATTTAAAGTTATTATTGATAGGTATTTATTCATTGCCATTTTCGTACCTGTGTTCCTCTCTCTCTTTCTCTCTCTGTCTTTTCCTTTCTTCCCTTAAAGCAGTCCCTTTAGTATCTCTTGCAGCATTGGTTTGGTAGAGGTGTATTCTTTTAGACTTCTTTTGTTTGGGAAGCTCCTTATTTGGCCTTCTATCTTGATTGACAGCCTTGCTGGGTAAAGTAGTCTGGGTTGCAGGCCTTTGGTTCTCATTGCTTGGAATATTTCTTGCCATTCTCTTCTGGCTTGGAGCGTTTCCATTGAGAAGTCAGATGCTAACCTGATTGGGGCCCCCTTGTATGTTACTTCCTTTTTCTCCCTTGCTGCCTTTAAGATTCTCTCTTTGTCTTGGAGTTTTGCCATTTTAATTATGATGTGTCTTGAAGTGGGCCTGTTTGGGTTCCTTTTGATTGGGACTCTCTGTGTTTCCTGAATTTGTGTGGCTTTTTCTCTCACCAAATGAGGGAAGTTTTCCATCATTACTTTTTCAAACAGGTTTTCTATCCCTTGTTCTTGTTCTTCTCCTTCTGGTATTCCTATTATACGGATATTATTCCGTTTCATGTTGTCTTGCATTTCTCTTAAACCCTCTTCATTCTTTCTAAGCCTCTTTTCCTTATCTTGCTCATTCTGAGTATTTTTTTCTATTTTGTCCTCCAACTCGCTGATCCGATCTTCTGCTTCGTCGATTCTGCTTTTCATTCCTTCTACTGTGTTCTTCAGTTCAGAGATTGTGTTCTTCATTTCCTCTTGGCCCTTGTTGATAGTTTCTATTTCCTTTTTCATGTTGATATAGTTTGCCGTGAGTTCATCATAACTTCCCTGTAGTTTATGGTAGCTCATTGAGAGCTCATTGAGCTTCCTGACAACCATTGCTTTGAACTCGATATCTGATAGTTGAGTTGCCTCTGTTTCATTTAGCATTCTTTCTTGAGCTTCCTCCTTTCCTTTCATTTGGGGATTGTTCTTTTGTCTTCCCATTGTTTGTAAGACTCTTGTTGTTAGCCTCAACTTCTTAAATTGATCTGTTCTGGCTCCCTGGGTTTGTGGTATGACCTTCTGTGGTAGAATATCTGTGAGATTCAATGGTGGATTCTCCTTCGGATATCCTGTTGTTCACTGCTTCCACTGACTCATCAGCTGGAATACCCTCTTTTGGGGGCCAACTCTGGATCTCCCCCCGCCACAGTTCCAGGCTTGCTTGTTTGTTTGTTTTGTCTCACTTGTGTGTATTTACAAAAAGAAGAGGGGGGAAAATGAAAAAAAGAAGAAAGGGGAAACAAGAGGAAGGTAGAAAAGATAAAAATTGAAGAGAAAGGAAGAGGGGATAAGAGAAGAAGGAATTCAAGGAATGCAAAAGGAGTTGGGGAGTAAAGAAGAAGATATAAACAATGAAGAAGGAGTAGTTAAAAACTCATATAAATATACAGGCTTACAAACAAAAAGACACTAACAAACTGGCAAAACAAAAAAGAGACACGCACACAGACACCCCCACACAAATATAAGCAGCCAAAGGGGGGAAAAAGGAAAAAAAAAAAAAAAAAAAAAAAAAAAAAAAAAAAAAAAAAAACAAGCAAAGCACAACAAAATATTTAAAAAAATAAAAATATATTAAAGAAATAAAAAATTTAAAAAATTATTAATTAAAAAAAAAAAAGAAAGAAAAGGGAAAAAAAAAAACAAAAAAAACCCTCTTGTTGTTTTCAAACTTGCCAGCCGGTTTTTTTCAGGTCTTGCTGGCTGCAATGGCCGAGGGGTGATCTTATTGCTTTTCTCTGTGTTCAGAACTCAGTCCTCACTGTGCTATGAATCCCAGCGTTAGTGGGCACCTCTCCCCACAGGGTTTCCAGCGTGCGATCTGAACTTACTGGTGTGTGCGCACTTCTCCGAGGTTATGGGTGTGAGCTAGGTTCTCCAGACGTGCACAGCCGCCTGCCTTTGTCCCTGGGAGGCTTTCAGTGTTCGGGCACAGCTGCCTGCATTCGGATCTGAGAGAGGCCTGTGTTCCAGCTGCTATCCGGCGCCTTCACCTTGGGCCTGAGCTGTCCGCGTTGCGAACCCGCCGGTGAACTGGCGCCTCTGGCTCCACAGCTGTCTCCAGTGGCCTGCGCCTATGTTTTCGCGAGTGTCCACTAGCCCGAGACCGTGTGCGGTCCCCTGAGGGTGTCTATTTTCATTCAGCTGTCTCCCTTCGCCCGCGCCTCTGTCTCTCTTGGGGCGCCTATGCTTTCGTAGTCGCGCGGCGACCACGAAAACTCGGTTCAAAGTCGCGCAGTGACCTGGTGGGGTGCACCCACTTTCGCTCCCTCGCAGGGCACCCACTTTTGCTCGGGCGCAGTCGCGCGGTGGCCCCTGAGATCTCCCAGCCGGTTCAGCGGCTGACCCAGCTCCCTCCCCAGGGCCCTGGGGCAGGCTTGGCGGAGCGCCGGGCCGGGGCCTCGGCCGCCCCGTTCTCCGCGCGCTGGAACCCTGGGCTCTTATTGTTCCGAAGAGCTCTCCTTACCGCTTGTTTTTCAGTGTCCGCTACAATTTCCGACCTCTTATTCTCCAATATGCTGTATTACTGTTCCTTGTCTGTTCTGATCTTTACGTAGATTGATCTGGTTTTTCTCCTGTGTGTAGAGGGGGAGTAGGGTCTGCTCCCTCCTACCACGCCGCCATCTTCCTCCAAAATCTCTTTCTGAGTTTTTAAAATACTTTCTACTTACCTTGTATTGCTTCTGTTCTTTCTGAATCCCTTTTACCTGTTAGTTTTGGATTCTGTCTTTATTGTTGGAGGTCCTACAAATATCTAGTCACCCTTTTTATCTGTTAACATTTAAAAGAGGCATCAAAAAGCTGATTGGAAGCTTTGGGATTGGGCTGTGTGATACCCAGCAAGCTTTATTATATCCTGAAACTTGAATGTTTCATTGTGAGAATATCCAAATGTCAGTTATCTACAGTTGTCCTCCTCTCTGGAATCCTTTTGTTTCTCTAGAGACGAATTTTGCAATTGCCTACAAGAATTCTTGGAACAGGAGAAGGGGACTGACGGATTCACTATTCAAGGTATAAACTTTCATTTAATTATTATATTTTCAATATGGCTCTTCTCCCCTGCACTCTGCTGTGCTTGGTGTCCCACAATCTGTTGTTTCTTTGGTTCATCTTTCTGCAAATACATCTGTATGGTGGAGGAAGTATAGTAACTGAGTGTGATAGAATAGGAGAGAGGGCTTCCTGGCCCAACAGCTCTCCACATGGACATCAAACAATCTATTTTTAGCCCCATTACTTCACCAAACTTTACAAGAACCTGGAATTTTAGTTTCTGAGCCATTTGATGGTTATATAGGAAGACTTATCACCTTGTTTCTTAGGACACCACTCACTGTAAGCACTGGTTTTTGGCTTCTCAAGTCTATTCACACCTCCTTTTCATTTCCCTTCTCCAAAAGTTTAATGTTGTTCACGGACTACTGCTATCTCTTCTCCTTTCTTATTACTTAATTCTCATGTTAATAGGGTTACAAGAAGGAAAAATACATTTGTTCAAATCACCAAGTTTAATCAGAAGTCCCCTATGCTCCTACTATTATACCAAAAGACTTCTGATTAATACGACAATAATATAACTTCTAATAAGGATCCCTTATAGAAGTCTAGAGAATATCTCAGTGGTTATCCTTCTTTGGCTTATAATCCATTTTAAGGTTTTTCATTGCAGCCATACTGGAGTTTTTCTCTTTTGAGGGGTCTTGAATATTTGCTGCTTTATCTCACAATAATACTTTTTGCTTTGTTTCCCATATTGATTCCTTATAGGAAAGCAGAGCTAGCATTAGTTCTCAGCTTCTTCCTTGTCCCAACATCAAGTGACACTATTGTACAGAACACTAAACTTTGAGCATAGTCAAGTGAACACATATAAGGAGAGATAACAAGTAAAAGTAGAATTCTGCAAATTCAAAATACATGAGATGAAATCAATTTTCCTGAGCTTAACTAAGATGTACATTAGAGGTTGGATATTTAGGCGTAGAAAAGGGGTTTAGATCCACTGATTCCCTGCTTTTTCTCATCTCTACACCTGAATTCACAGTTTCAGATATCAGTGAATGCTCATGGGAAAGTATCTGATTGATGAAGTTTTTATTTCAAATGATGAAATGTTCCAATGCCAGTAGTGGTTGATTTTAATTTGCTATTATGACTTAAAGTTACCTATGACCTCACCATTTCCCTTTTCTTTCTTTTTTTAAAAATTTTATTTGTTTATTTTTAGAGAGTGGGGAGGGGAGGGAGAAAGAAAGGTAGAGAAACATTGATTGTATGTGCCCTGACCAGGGACTGAAACTGCAACCCAGGCATGTGCCCAAGAATCAAACCTGTGACCCTTCACTGTGCCAGACAGTGTCCAACCAATTAAGCCACACCCGTCAGTGCACCACTTCCCTTTTCAATGGAAAAGACTTTATCCATATGATGCAGGAAAAAGAAAGTGAGTATAACTTCCATAGAGATGAAGGGACTCTTCACACACATGAGCAGATACTTTTAGTTTGAAGTACAAAAAACTTAGTAGTTTAATGAGCAAATGGTTATCTAAAAAACATTAGATTGCTTAAAATTAAGAGTTAGTTTTCTAATTCAGTGCTGAGGAAGTAGATTAAACAAAGTTTCTGACATCAAATACTTCTCTTTGATTTCCTTCTTGAATGCCTCCAAATCTAATTTTTGTAAAATGAACTCTGTAAGCCAACATGTATTTATCCTATATTATTATCTGAGGGAACTTCAATAATCTCCAAAGGAGAATGCATGTTTTAGAGTCTGTGAATACAATTTTTATTATAAATTATTTATAAGGGAAAATAAGACTACTGATTAAGAACTCTAATAACAAGTTTACTTGTGAGATGCATTCTGCCAATAAAAAAGAGGAAAATACTCAGCTGGGATCAAGTATCTTTGTTCTTACATCATTAATTTATTAGTGTTTGTGGAGCAAGTATTTTCAGAGATGGCATCCATAACACACTTATCATCTGGATTGGATCACTAAACAAATAGCACCTAGTGCAGGCAAGATTCTAACATACAAAAACATGCCATTTTGGATCATCTCAAAGATGTAGTTTGCAAGGTCTTCCAGCCAAGATGAAGGCACAGGTAGACATGCTTTGCCTCCCCACACAACCATAAGAAGGATAACAACCAATCTTAAACAAACAAACAAACAAACAAACAAAAACAACAACCAGAACTTCAAGAAAACTGAACTGTATGGAAGTCCAACAACCAAGGATTTAAAGAGAAACATTCATCCAGGCAGGTAGGAGAGTAGCACAGGCGATGGTGGAACAGGCAGTCTCACATTCACATGCAGTGGCTAAAAACCGGAAGGAACAACTGGGGAGTGAGCAATCTCAGCCCCTGGCCAGACCATGCAGCTCAGGGTTCCAGTTACAGGAAAATAAAGCCTCATAACCTCTGGCTGTAAAAACCAGTGGGGATTGGGGCATTGGAAGGAACTGCTGGCCTCTCAGAACAGTCCATTTAAAGGGCCCACAGGGTCCTAGAATGTACATAAACCCACCCACTCATGGAATCAGCACTAGGGCAGCAGCTGGAAGGATGCCAGTTGCTTTTGGAAAGTGGGAGAAGTGACCGGAAATCAGGCGACAGCCAAGCAAGTGGCATTGTTCCCTCTCAGACCATTCCCCATTATGGCACCACAATGTAGCAATGTGGGATGCCCCTACCCTGGCCAGTACCTTAGGCTCTACCCCTTACTATGTAACAGGCATACCAAGACAAAACAAATGGCCTAAATGAAAGAATATATCAAAGCTCCAGAAAAAATACAACCAAGCAATGAAGAGATAGCCAACCTATCAGATACAGAGTTCAAAACACTGGTAATCAGGATGCTCACAGAAATGGTTGAGTATGGTTGCAAAATAGAGGGAAAAGTGAAAGATATGCAAAGTGAAATAAAGAAAAATATACAGGAAACCAACAGTGACAAGAAGAAAATTAGGACTCAAATCAATGATTTGGACCAGAAGGAAGAAATGAACACTCAACCAGAATAAAATGAAGAAAAAAGAATGCAAAAAAAAAAAAAAAAATGAAGAGAGGCTTAGGAACCTCCAGGACAACTTTAAATGTTCCAACATCTGAATCATAGGGGTGCCAGAAGGAGAAGAGGAACAGCAAGAAATTGAAAACTTCTTTGAACAAATAATGAAGGAGAACTTCCCCAATCTGACAAAGGAAATAGACTTCCAGGAAGTCCAGGAAACTCAGAGTCCCAAAGAAGTTGGACTCACGGAAACATACAGCAAGGCACATCATAATTATATTACCCAAAATGAAAGATAAGGAGAGATTCTTATAAGTAGCAAGAGAAAGGCAGAGAGTTATCTACAAAGGAGTTCCCATATCAGCTGATTTCTCAAAAGGAACTTTGCAGGGAAGAAGAGACTGATAAGAAGTATCCAAAGTCCTGAGAAGCAAGGAGCTACATCCAAGATTGCTCTCTCCAGCAAAGGTGTCATTTAGAATGGAAGGGCAGATAAAGTGCTTCCCAGATAAGGTCAAGTTAAAGGAGTTCACCATCACCAAGCCCTTATTATATGAAATGTTAAAGGAACTTATCTAAGAAAAAGAAGATGATCAAAAATACGAATAGTATGTTGTCTTTTCACTGTCATAGTTTTATCTTCTTTTACTTAGATAAGTCCCTTTAACATTTCATAAAATAAGGGCTCGGCGATGATGAACTCCTTGAACTTGACCTTATCTGAGAAGCACTTTATCTTCCCTTCCATTCTAAATGACAGCTTTGCTGGATAGAGCAATTTTGGATGTAGGTCCCTGCTTTTCAAGATTTCAAATATTTCTTTCCAGCCCCTTCTTGCCTGGAAGGTCTCTTTTGAGAAATCAGCTCACAGTCTGATGGGAACTCCCTTGTAGGTGACTGTCCCCTTATCCCTTGCTGCTTCTAAAATTCTCTGCTTCAACAAACTCATAGCTATCAAGAACCACACCTAAAACAAAAGCAAACTAAGCAAACAGCTAGAACAGGAACAGAACCACAGAAATGGAGATCATATGGAGGGTTAGCAACAGGGGCATGGGAGGAGGAGAGAGGGGGAAAAGGTACAGAGAATGAGTAGCATAGATAATGGGAAAAAAATAGACAGGGGGAGGGCAAGAATAGTATGGGAAATGTAGAAGCTAGAAAACTTATGACCCATGGACATGAACTAAAGCGGGGAATGTGGGTGGGAGAGGGTGGGTAGGGTGGAGGGGAATGATGAGGGAGAAATGGGACAACTGTAATAGCATAATCAATAAAATATATTTAAAAAATATAAAAAATACGAATAGTAAAATGATAAGTCACAACTATCAACAACTGAACTTTAAAAAAATGCAAAAAACCAAAAACCTAAGCAAACAACTAGCACAGAAACAGAATCACAGAAATGGAGATCATATGGAGGGTTATCAGCAAGGAGAGAGCAGGGGAGAATGGGGGAAATGGTACAGGGGATAAGAAGCATAAATACTAGGTACTAAATAGACAGGGGTTTAAGAATAGTATAGGATATGGAGAAGCCAAAGAACTTATATGTATGACCCATGGACATGAACTAAGGGGGAAGGAATGTGAGTGGGAGGAGGGGTGCAGAGTGAAGGGGAATAAAGGGGAAAATTGAGACAACTGCAATAGCATAATCAATTAAGTATATTTAAAAATAAAAAAACAAGAATTCAAAAAAAAATGAAGAAATGCTTAGGAACCTCTGGAACAACTTTAAATATACCAACATCCGAATCATAGGGGTGCCAGAAGGAGAAGAGGAGAAGCAAGAAATTGAAAACTTATTTGAACAAATAATGATAGAAAACTTCTCAAATTTGGCAAAAGAAATAGACATACAAGTTCAGGAAGCTCCTACAAAGGAGTTCCCATAAGACAATCAGCTGATTTCTCAGAAGAAACCTTGCAGGCAATAAGGAGCTGGAAAGAAGTATTCAAAGTCATGAAAAGCAAGGACCTACATCCAAGATCACTCTATCCTGAAAAGCTATCATTTGGAATGGAAGGGATGATAAAGTGCTTCCAGACAAGGTAAAGCTAAAGGAGTTTTTCATCACCAAGACCTTATCATATGAAATGTTAAAGGGACTTACCTAAGAAAAAGAAGAAGATCAAAACCATGAACAGTAAAATGATGACAAACTCACAACTATCAATAACTGAATCTAAAAAACAAATGAAGCAAATAACTAGAACAGGAACAGAATCACAGAAATGGGGATCACATGGAGGATTATCAGTGGGGAAGTGGAAGGGGGAGAATGGGGAAAAAGGTACAGAGAATAAGAAGCAAAATTGGTAGGTACCAAATACACAGGGGATGTTAAGAATATTATGGGGAATGTAGAAGCCGAAGAACTTATATGTCCGACCCATGGACATGAACTAAGGGGAAATTGATGGAGGGAATGGGGGTACCAGCCAGAGGAGAGCAAAAGGGAAAAATGGGACAACTATAATAGCATAATCAATAAAATATACTTAAAAAGATGTAGTTTGCTTTCAATAGAATAAATTAAAATGAAAAAATAGTATTTATCTACATTTAAGCAGAGCATAGCTGATGGGTACTAATGGAAGTTACAAAAGAAAAATCAATTCTGTCCACACCATGCATGTGTAATTATACTGACTGAAGTGTTAATATTTGGTTTGGATACTAGTATATTTTTCTAGCATTTATTAAGGAGTAATCATATACCAGAATTACTTGGGATACCTCCTAGAAATATATTCCTAAATCCCACCAAGGAATAGATACCCAGATTAAATACACCTTAGCCTGAGGGTGGATGTGTCTTTGAAATCTTCATTTGCATCAAACTCTATCAGGACCATTGTGTTTAGACAAGGCTTTCACTTTTTTGTGAACATTGTTGAATGATAAAATGTGTGTGAGAGAAAAAAATTCCACTTAAAATTTTTTAGGGCAAAAAGTACTCCTTATAGAGTCATTGAGTTATTCTAACCTTTAGAAGTTGAATTAATTCTTTCAAGATAAAAAGAGATTTTAACAAAATTGACTTTAAGGCCATAAATAATACCCTCTTAAGTCATTAAAACTGTGCTATGATCACTTGGACTTTGACTACTATGACCAAGGAACTTATGTTTTTAATTAAAATAAACTTAAATAGCTGCATGTGGCTAGTGGCTACCATACTGCATAATGCAGATGTTGACCATTTTCATAATCATAGAACGTTCAAGAATGTTCTCAAGAGTAAGGAAATTGGACCCAGTGGTCTTCAATTGGTTTTAAGAGTAACTGGATATGTTAATGAAGTTCTTTGGCCTCCTTGCAGGAAAGCTGCTAGAGTAAAACAGTATTACTAGTCTTACAATGTATTTTATTTATGGAGAGAATATATTTTGTATATTGCATTATATTTATGGATAAGACAAATTATGATGGGAAAGTTTACAGATGAATGGAAATATTTCCTTTTAGATTGTATGTTTCAGTTCTAGACTATCCAGGTGTTCTTTTTAAATCATTTTTACTTCTCTATTGATGCTCCCTATTCGTTCCCATAATATGTTCGTATTTTCATTTAAATTTTTCAACTTATTTGTAATGGTTGTATTAAAGTTCATTGTTTCTGTTACTGATCTATTTCTTTCAACTGACATTTCTCCTACTCATATTTTTCTCACATTTGCTTGCATCTTTATACACTTTGTGATTTTTTTTTTATTGTACTCTGGGCACATTGCATACCACATTGCTGAATGTCTAAACATTATTTTACTTCCAGATCGATCAACTTAATCTTTTAAGGCTTGTTTTTAAGCTTTGTTAGAACACATCTGGAGTCATCTTTACTCCAGGGCTACAGTAGCCCTATTCTTAAGGCATGTCCCCTCTGAGATATCAGTGAAGTACTTGGTTGATTGATACATCATTGTTTCTCAGTCCCATGTAAGTTCTGGGATTTCCACTTCTGATTTTCACTTCTCCTTGGTAGTTGATCTTTGCCTACTATGTCAGGACCTTGCCTTTAGCATAGAAAGCCAACTATTCAGTCAAGGGGATACCTCTGCAAATATCTGGAATGCCTTCTCTGTACATTTCTTTTCTTAAAAAGATTTTATTTATTTATTTTTAGAGAGAGGAAAAAGGAGGGAGAAGGAGAGGGAGAGAGCCTTCGATGTGTGAGAGAAACATCAATAGGTTGCCTCTTGAATACCCGCAACTGGGGACCTGGCCATCAACCCAGTCGTGTGCCCTGACTGGGAATCAAACTGATAGCCTTTTGGTTCACAGGCTGGCACTCAGTCCACTGAGCCACACCAGCCATGGCTCTGTGCATTTCTTACATCCTTCCCTCCAGCTCTCTCTTTGGTCCTACTCTCTAATCTCTGACTCCTCAACTCAGCAGGACTGCCTTATTCTTCATCGGCACCCCATCCTTGCCTCATGGTTTTAAGAATGCCTCCAGGCAGAAAGCTGTTGATCATGGGGTTCACCTCATTTGTTTCCATTTTCTTAGGTATCACAGTCCTACATCGCTCTTTGTGTAACAGTTGGGAACAGATGTGTAATATATTTCATCCACTTTTATAGTTTCTTAACAGTAGAAGGTCTAGTATCAATCCTAGACCTAGTTTTCCATCATGACCTGAAGTAGCAATGAAAATTAAAATTAACTGTCAAACACAGATGAAAGAACTGTCAGAACTTTTTAAAAAAATTAAACAGTGGACTTTCCACTAATCAAATAAATTTACCTGAGGAACAAAGTCCAGATAAGTTATATAACTTGGGTTGCGAGAATTTTCAGGATTTAACAGACCAGTAATTGGTCACATGATTTCAAGTTCTGGGTTGGAGTAGGGAACAAGAGACTTTGGTTCTTCTGGATCCATGGCACCTGCTTGTGTAAACTTGGTCCCCTACCTGTGTGTCAATGTAACCTGAGACATCATCACACACAGAGGTGCCACAGAATATTTTAAATTTCAATGGAGACACAGTGATACTTGGTACATGGTGGTCACTGCAAACTACCAGCCTGATGCAGTTCACAATTTTCCACTAGATTGAGGCACATTTCTTACAACATCATTATCTTTGTGAAGCTGGGTTTGGAGCATTTGCTGAAGTAAAAGGCAAATACCACACATAAATCAATGGAGACCATAAAATGAAAATGGTAGTAGCCAAATCTGATTATGATGACAGACACACATGCCATTAGTAAGAAATTATGATTATTTAAGAATGCAATTAAAATGTCACTTTCCCCTTCAATTTACATGTATTATTTTTTCAAATTGCTACAGGGTTGTTAGTACTTAAGAACGTTTTTAAGTTGAATATAGCTAGTTAATAAACAAAACTAGTAGTTTGTTTGTTTGTTTGTTTGTTTTTGGTGAGGATCCTGTGAAAAAATTATTGAGATGATAGGGTGTCGTGAACTGAGAAAGTTTAGGGACTTCTGCATTAGAGTTACTTAGTCTGACCATCACTCTTCCCATCTGCAAATTGCAGGAGTTCCATTAACTTGCCTCTAAGGTATTTTTTTATTCTGATGTTTTAAGAATATATGGTTCTATATCACTACAAGCAGTTCCTAATATAATAAATGTGGTATGTTGTGTCATTTCTGATATCAGAGAGAGAAGTGCTAGGAACCCAACTTGTCTCTGATGCAAGAGTCCCTAGGGCTCCAAAGGGAAAAGAGGGAACCAGAAACAGATTCATGGGTGTTTCAAATAGATAAGAACCATGATTTTTAAATCAGTTCAAATACCCATATCAACATGGATAGCTCTAGTGTAAAATAAAAACACTGTATTCACTTCAGAACTCTCCTACACCTTCAGAAGAGGGGCTGTAAATCTGGGGTCCACTGAGAACACCTGGGATGGAAGGACTCCATCCACAGAATTCAGAATGTCCATTGAACTTGGACATAAAATATTCATCTTTATTATTTATTAACCTTTAGCTAAAATTTAGGATTTTCTCCAGTTATGAATATAATCAACAAACCACACAATTATTAGCATTACTTGGATCTTTGTCTCCAATTGAATAATCAGTATTTTCACATCATAGTACAGTTGTTGAAAATATTTCAAAATATCACTTATACTTACAACCACGTTGAAATTGCATTAGATTTTAGATCTGCCACAGGTCTTGTTACTTAGTGCATCATTGAGGGATTATTACTATATCACAAAATATTTTAAAACATTTTGATATTTTCATTTCAATGCATTGTTTCCTTGCTAATCTGAAATATTAATTTTAATTTGTCATTGTGGAGAACTTGGAACACACATAAAAATAGACTCAATGATATGTAGGACCTCACATGTACATCACCCAACTATACCCCCACATTCTTGTCAATGCTGCATTATCTTGTAGTAGACATTATATAATTTCATCTTCAAGAATTTCAGTGTGTATTTCTAAAATATAAGAAATTCTTTTTCTTTTTATAAAGATTTTATTTATTTATCTTTAGAGGGGAAGGGAAGGAGAGAGGAAGAGAGGGAGACAAATATTAATGTATGGTTGCCTCTCGTGCGCTCCCTGCTGGGAACTGGCCTGCAACCCAGGCAGGTGCCCTGACTGGGAATCAGACCGTGATCCTTTGGATCACAGGCCTGAGCTCAATCCACTGAGCTACACCAGACACGGCTAAGAAATTCTTTTTCTCGAAGTACAAACATAATACCATTCTCACATTTTAAACAATCAACAATTTCTTAAATATCTTCAAATATCCCATCAGTGTTCAAATTGTCAAGTACCCATAAGTGTTATAATTTTTAATTTTTTTTAAAAAACAATAATTCCAATAGACTCACACCTTCAATTGTTGCTATGTCTTATACATCTCTTAATTTATAGATTCTTCCCTCATCTCTACCCTCTCTTCTTGCAATTTATCTTTTGAAATTAAAAAAAATCATGTAGAGTTTCCCACAGTCTAGGAAACTGTACTGCATCCCTGTGCTGTAGTTTGTCATGTTCCTCTCCTCTGGGCCTCCTGGAAGCTGCGAGTGGGATCTAGAGGGCTAGTGCCACCAGATTTTGCAGGGCAGAAGAGAGGGTGAGATTAATTCTGGTTGCCAATGGTGAGCAGCTATTGATTTTCAGTGTTTAGACCCAGTAGTTAACCACGGGTTACAATATAGTTTCTTTTAATATTATCATTCCTTATAATCTATCATCTGTATTATTTCTACAAGGCAAAAATATGCCTCATTAGCTATGTGCTTACTCAGTGGTAAAATTAGTGTAGCAAGTCAGAATAAACATGTTTAGTTCTTTCCCTAATTTTACCAATTTTCTAAATAATGAGTTGGTTCCTTTTATGTGTTTTATTTTATACATTTAGAAACATTATCCTGAGAAGGGGTTTGTGGGCTTTGCCAGATTGTCAAATGGGTTGATGTCACAAAACAGTTAGGAACTCCTACTTTAGACTGTTCCAGAAGATGGAGAGGTTAATTTGAGCACTTCTCCAGAGTCATTCCAACCATAGTGAGTGCCAGTTTTCTGGTCTCCCCTAGCACTTAATCTTCCTCTCATGCATCTTTGTGTTTGGTGAAATTCCACCTTATGTTCTACTGCGAAAGATACACGTATGTAAATCCTGTAGTACTATCTTTGGTATAGAGAGAGCACTAATTTGAAGTCTTATTCAAACATTGACTATGATACTTATTAGTTGTGTAAGCCAAAGCAAATTCTTTACTTCTTGGAGCATCAGTTTCTTCATAGGGAAAATGATACTTAACCTGAAGAATTATTTTAAGAACTAAGAGGGAAAAATTCCTGAAAGCTTGAGACATTATTGGCCCTCAACAAATATTTACTAAATGGAATGGTTCTCCCAAAGCAGAGGACTTGTTGATTAGATCTTTGGGTCTGGTAATAGTAGTGTAAAAAAACCCAACATTGTATTATGAGATACCCATGATTTAGGATCCTAAGTTACAGCACATGGCCACCCTCCACAACACTCTCTCCCTCTTTCCTTTTCTCCCTCCCAACTGTTTCTTTCTCTCTTCTTCTTTTTTCCCTTCCCTTCTCCTCCTCCTTCTCTTTTCTCTTCTGCACTAAATCAGCTCTGGCTGACCATTCTAGAGGCTGTCACTGGAACAGGTGCACAAATACTGGCACACACTACTGTGATAATGGCAGCCAATGGCCGGAAGTGATTCTGTGGATTGCAGCCTGGGTCCAGAGCTCATGCTCTTAACAGCCCTCTGCACTGCCCCTCGAACTGAGGTCTAGATATTTCTGGATTCTTCTCTCAGCCTTGTAAGGCATTCCCCTGACCCTTATTCCAGACCCCACAAGAAAATTCCCAGGCCTTAAGAAATCAGTTCAGATCTAAGCTCCTTTGTGATTTTACTCATTGTAAGCAAAAGTGAAACATGATCACTTTACAGAATAGAGACTGGAAAAAGCTTCTGATTTCGGAAGAACAATTTTTTAAAATGAATTTGTATGCATAACACCCATTGCAGTTAGTGATGGTGGAGTCAGTGACTAATAAAAATGTCATTTCCTGTGATTTTTATAAATTACAGTAAATATGCCGGTAATCACCTACATTAGCTGCTGAAATGCAAGCAGCCATCTGGAGTAGAGGCCAAAGACCTAAATGAAGCCTCAAGAGGTAAACCCCACAGGTGCAAATTGACACCTAGAAAAACAGTAGTTAATACATGCTAGAATTTGGAGAAGGGGGAAGTGTTAAAATAAATGTATGTCAAGCAGACAAATTTGGACTTCTCACGAGGATCTCTCACATCAAATAGGAAATAGCTATAAATTACTTGTAATGGTAAAAATCTTGTCATTTATAACTTTTAAAGCAATGGGCTCATTTAACAAATCGACTCATAGATCATAATCTAGGACAGTCAGCCTTAGTATTTATTTCACTTTGAATATGCAGAAGCCAGGGCAAACCATGCATGATCTGAAAAAGACCCCACAGCATCTCATCAGCTCTCAGAGCCATAGAATTAGCAAAGAGATAACTGCTTCAGGCCCAGAGTGATGAATATGTCAAGATATGAAAACCCTTTCTGCTCCTAAAAAGCAAATTAAGATGTGATTGGAAATGTCATACCTTGGGTAGTCTCATAATGAATAATTCCAAATAAATCCCACTATTATTCTGTTTATTTGTTTTACTTAGAAGCTATTTGAAGTCATTGGAGCTGAAAGTACATTTCCACATGCCAAGCGTATTTACTGTATCTTGTAATCATCTTGCTAACCAGTTCACAGGCAAACAATAATTGGAGTTCTATGTTTATTTCAGATACTCAATATATACTGCCCACTGATAAGAACTGCAGCTCAGAGACATTTTTAAAGTGGCTGAAAAACCTCCATGAGTGTTCCAGGAGCGCAAACTCAGGAAAATGAACGCACAAAGCCATTTTCTGAATTATTTGAAGATTCAATGGGAACTAGGTATTACTAGGTATTTCAGTTTGCATGCACTGAATAAATATGTGATGTTAATTTGTATGGAGTGGTAGTGGTAGGTTCTAAAGAAGAATGAGAGCAAAGAACATAGCTGCACACCAAACTGACCACTCACTTCATAGAGAGAGAAAGCCCCAAGAGCAGGAATTGAGTATAAAGCTCACATTTACATAATGTTGGCATCATGAACTACAAGAGAGGACAATGTTGGTCTCCAGAAAGACCCTAACTCAGAGTTGCCCTATATCCAGCTTCCTTTAATCTTCTCCCTCACATCTCTACACATCCATGTTTTCTCCTCAGTGCAACTCAGTCAGCACTGAGCTCTGCAGAAAAAAAGAAGTGCTATGCTGCTTTGACTTGCTACAACATGGACAACATCCATGAGTGTGGGCATATGTTTGGACACACATGTACATTCACACATGGATATAGGCACACCCACACACAGCACAGCACAGCCTGAAGGGCATGGTTATGACAGCAGCCACATTTAGAATCCCTGCGTTTGTTGGTTGGGTAACCTTTCTTGCCTGTTTGCTTTTCCATATTCTGTGAAGGAACAATTCTAATGGGGTGAAAATCTGCGTCTCTCCGAATACATGAACTCAAACTGATTTTTAAAGAAAGCACTGAATTTATTTATTTTTAAAAGATTTTTATTTATTTATTTTTAGAGGGAGGGGAAGGGAGGGAGGAAAAGAAGGAGAGAAACATCAGTGTGTGGTGGCTTCTTATGTGGCTCCCACTGGGTGGCTCGAAGAGGAAATCGAATGTGCCCCGACTGGGAATTGAACCAGCAGCCCTTTGATTTGCAGCCTGTGCTCAATCCACTGAGCTACACCAACCAGGGCAGAAAGCATTGAATTTAATCTTAAAAAAAAAGTTTAAATTTAAAAAATATCTTCAACTGGAAAGCAATAACTGCTTTCTTGCATTTAACTGGTTACTTTAAAAGAAACTGTTGATCTTTCTCTGAACGTAATCATATTTTCATAATGATGGTTAGTTTCCATAGATTGGCCAGTGGTTATCAGTGAGGGAAGAGGGATCAATTGAAAAGAGAGCATATATAGGTAAAGAGTTTAGTCACTATTCACATAGGCAAAAATCTTGTAATTTGGAAAGAAAAACTGAATCTGGGAACCAAATTATTCAAATCAGCAACCTCCAGTCTGGAGTATGAAAACCAAGCCATACTGAAACAAGCCTATATTATTCATTTTACTTTGACAGACACCAAATACGTATACACACATACATATGTTACATATTGGATTTTTGGAATCTGCATGCATTGAATAAATGGAAGAATTGGGGTTCTTTCTCTAGCCTAGGTAATTTCTAGAAATGTCAGCAACCTATATCTTTAGCCTCAATTGCCAGATTATTATTGATGAAAAAATTGTCTTTTTTCCTTTTTTAATGAATTGAATGGATAATTGTCTCAATTCTATGCTTTTAAGCTATGTATAAGTGTAGAGTATGTGTTCTATGCGTTGACTATATATTACAGTCATGTGATTCTTAATGATGAGGATACGTTTTGAGAGATGAGTTGTTAGGCAATTTTGTCATTGTGCAAACATCATACGCAAACCTAGATAGTCTAGTCTACTGTCGTAACTGTGTGTGCTGTGCTTTCGTACAGCTGGCAGCGCAGCAGGCTTGTTTGCATCAGCACGATCACGAACATGTGAGTATGCATCGGTTAACACAGCTACAAAGTCACCAGGCAATAGGAATTGTTCAACTCCATTATAATTTTATGGGACCACAGTCATATATGCTGTCTGCTGTCAACTGAAACATCACCTTTCTGTGTGTGACTGTATTTTACATCCATTAATTTTCAGCAAAGTTGATTTCTATAGAGTGATGGGTAATTTTGAAAATATTTTTGGCAAAAATGTTACAAATTCATTATTCAGCAGCATAAGTGTGCATACTGCATCGCCTTGGTTCTAAGACGCACATTTTTAATTTCATCATTTCTGGAATCCAAATACACCATTATCGTTAGTGACAACTTACAATTATAATTGGGAGAGTTTTTTCTTTTCTAGTGCCATGTAAAATAAAGATACATCCTACAATAATGGCATCTTAGGCTTGTTAAAAAGAAAAAGTGAATGTATGTGGTGGTAACCTATGGATAATTTCTTATTCATATAGTCTGGGGTGAAGAAAAATTGTTTGTGCCAAGGGTCACCTATTCTTCCCTAA
Source organism: Glossophaga mutica (assembly GCA_039655065.1). Lineage (NCBI taxonomy): Eukaryota > Metazoa > Chordata > Mammalia > Chiroptera > Phyllostomidae > Glossophaga > Glossophaga mutica. The sequence goes on along the minus strand of CM077310.1, from coordinate 64,728,792 downwards.
TACTTCTATATGTAAGAATTATAAATTATATCCCCAAACTTAGCATGGCTTTTTTTATTCTAAAGTCTAGGATTTACAATAAGTGGTTCCCAGTTAATTACAATGTGTATTTTCCAAAGGGTTCCTCTTGTCTTGTCCATCCAACTGAAAAAGTTGCAAATAAAAACTCTGGAAGACTCTCAAAGGATGAAGCAATGAGACTAATTTTCCAATTGGTACCAAAGCTGATACTGAGTTCTACCCCACCCCCCAAATCAAAGTTAGTACCACTAAATGGGATTTAGTCAATATTTTAAATTTCAAGATGAGCATGCAAATGTGCAACAAAACACTGAGCTACGTTTGTGCTTGTTTCCTGGAAACTCTTCAAGGCAATTATTGTAATGCAGAAAAATCTCAACCATGGAGCCTTCAACCATGTCACATGGTATTTCAGCCTGAATTCTTTTTATGTCTATTCCCACAGCTAGAAGTCTTGGAGAGGATTGGGAGCCAGTTTTCAATATTAGGTCAATTTGAGGTGATATGGGGACAGTACACAGAAGAGAAGAGAAACAATATGTTCAGACTTACATTTTTTAATGATAAGGATTCCAGACAGGAGAAATAGACAGACATGTTGGCTCAATTCTCCACTGAATACCTGCCTTTTACCACAAGCTTGCTGGCTTGTGGAATACACAGAGACATATGCATACATCCATGTACCAGATATCTATGTTTGTTTATTTTCTGGCAAAGAAGTCATTTAACAGCTGAGGTTGGTATTGCTTCACTTTCAGCCCTCTGCTCTTTACCTCATCTCATTCTTCCTGGTAGCATTACCTCACCGTCCTATATGTACGATTTAGAGGGAATTACCTATTACTTCAATTATTTGTCCCTTATCAACTGATGTTACACTACAAGGATTTGCATTGAAAGGACACAAAGAAAGAGCAAGTCATGGCATATAGCCAAATAAAAGAGTAATGTTCTGGTGAATTTAGCCTAAATAATTTACTGCTATATAAAAGTGGTAAAGTGGAAGGTGAACCCTTTGACCAGTAAATCTCTCTTGCCCGTGAAACCCTTATCTGGTCCCCTCCAACATATTCCACACGAGGAAGCCATCATCATTGGCTCTGGTTTGTTATTTGTAAACCTTGATCTTCTGCACTCGGTGTCCTAAATATGGATAATTAGCATCAGTTTATCACGCCTCTGCATATTTTCTCTTCTCTCCAAACATGCATGCTTCTATTGGCTGCCATTCTGCCACAGAAGATTATGGAGACAGATTGCAGAGAATGAATGTGCTAAACGAGATTAGGAAGGAATAGAAATAGCAACTTGGCCAATAAATTCCTCGTGAGAGCCTTATCATACAATTACACGTTGATTTGTTTCACACTCTCTCAGCCTCTTAATCCAATGCCTCCACCAAGAAGAAAATTTCACTAATTTCTGAATTACTGCATATCCTCCTGACTTGTTACTGAGAGTAGTTGGAAGGAGAAACACTGCCGGAACCAACACATCGAACTTTACAATTAAAAATTAAACTTTGAATGTCAAAATGGGTGGTATGAGTTTGGGATTTTTAAAGTACTTTAGCATCTATCAATGAATGCACACAGTCCTGACATAGAGTGATATTTAACTTTCTCTTTGAGCCCCAAATTCTCTTATTGTGCCATTTTTGGGGTTTCAGAAGTGTATGAACAGGAGAATTACCTTGCTCTTAAACAGAACTATATGATGTGTTTCAAAATAGAAAAACCATTCACTTATTTTTTTAAAGATTTTATTTTTTTAGCGAGAAGGGAAGGGAGGGAGAAAGAAAGGGAGAGATACATCAATGTGTGATTACCTTTCTCATGCCCTCTACTTGGGACCCAGCCTGCAACCCAGGCATGTGCCCTGACTGGGAATTGAACCAGCGACCCTTTGGTTCACAGGCCAGTGCTCAATTCACGGACCCACACCAGCCAGGGCCCATTCACTTATTTTTTTATTATTATTATTACTTACAACAGTCATGATGACTTCTGGGCATATCACTTGACCTCTTTGAATACAGTCTCTTCCTCGTTCAGATAGGCTGTTGCAGATATTATAGCTCCTTGTATGAACAGAATTCTTATCCACTCCTGGTCTCATAAACACTGTATGTAACAGGGCATCCACAAGGGGAGCTCTCCTCGCCTTCCTCTGCCTGATAATGTTATTCTCCCCAGGGCTTTATAATAAGTCAGGTGTTTAAAGAGGCCTCTTAAGCCTTTCCATCCAACCAGGGGACTATCTCTGGCACAGAGCAGCAGTGGGGCACTATGTTGCACCCACAAAAGCAAGGTGCTGGGGCAGGAGAAAACCCTGCAGAAATGAGATGATGTTTACTCATCTAAACATCATTTCAAGGAATGGAAATCCAGCTCAAATCTTAAAAATGATAGATTTGTGCTCTCAGAAAAGACTTCCAGTTCATGGTGGGAAGAATTAATTAGCTAAAGAATTCACAGCAATTGTAAACAGTTTTTATGGATGGATCATGATGTTGCCTTTACTTTTTTCCCTACAAGTTATGTTTATTAGGATTCATGGGAGAGTGAGCCTTGTGCACAATCTGAAGAAAGGATTCCATATTGCAGACCTGCTTCCAGGCTCTGAGTTCAGAGGAAAAAACTAGACAAAATTCATTCAACAAATCCGTATTAAGTGTCTGTGGTGTGCCAGACACTGTTCTGAGATGGTGGGGTGTACCAACACAAAGAAATAGCCCCAACCCAAAGGAGCTGATGGTCACAGGATGCTGGTATGTCTTGACTAATGCTGATAAGTATGATGAGTTTGCCTTTTGCAAGCTGGCTGATCTATTGGCTGCCAGAGATTTCCTTGTCTGGAGAGAAAGCCAGCCTGGAACTTCCTTCCCTCCATTTACCTTGATAGAATGAGAGGGCCCAAGGGACCTGTAAGGAAACCCTGGGAGGTGCTTGTCTGAGGGTCCTAGATTCTACATAGGCAAGTAGCAGCTCAGAGAACACCAGTCTTCCTAGAACTGCAGCCAGGAGCACAAGCCATGGGATGGAGGTGGGGGACAGCCAAGGCTCTAACACTTCTTGCACCTCAAATTCTAAAGTCATCTGTCCAGAAAAAAAAAAACAACAGAATCATCTTATATGTTTTAGCAGTTCTACTTTCCATGCATCCCCTTCTCTTCCAAAGCCACTGAAATCCAAGGCACATGTTACTGGGGACATAGGTTTTGCTGAATGGGGTGAGGGTGACCTAGAAAAGGGATAGGACTGGTTTATTGTTGTGTTTCCTAGAGGAAATGTTTTTTGGGGGCTTCCTAGAGCTAATTTGGAGAACTTTTATGTTTGCCTTCATCTGACTCTGCACCAAGTAAGGTGAGATAGACAAGAAATCTCCAGGCAGGAATCTCACCAACAGACTTAGACTTGGAAATCAGCTACTGCAGATGGAAGACCTCCACTCTGAAGATGTAAAAATCAGATGAGAAGTTATTAATAACCGTGGTCCCTTCCCCTATGTCATATTTCCAAAATTAGTGAGCTAAGTTTGGAGGGGGGGCGACGGTGAGAGAGAACCGTTTGCCATTAATCTGGGAACAAACGGCTAACCTCGGTGACTGGTATTTTCGCTTTTCTTTTCTCACTTTTCTCAGTGTGGGGAAGCAGTGGAGCCCGCGCGGAGCGATTGTGAGGGGCTCTGCTGGAATTTGGCAACGTGGAGGCTTGGAGAGCAGCCCCATGCTGGCTCCTATTCAGCAGGCCAGTTTTCCTCGAGCTTTGGAAGTTTCACTCAGCCGTGCACTCAATGGCTTCACAAAGCTGATTACAAGCTTCAGCGCATTCCTGAAGGAGCCAAAAGCGACGCAGGTGCAAACGAGCCGAGGGAGCCCCTTATCCCGGTGACAGAATGGGACAAGCTGGGAAAGGCTTGGACCACACAAATCCAAGCTCACCAGGCAGCAGAAAGCCTGCCTTGGGAACCGGGGGTCATTATCCGCCCTATTCAGCGGGGCCCAGGGACCCTAGGGGCCCGGGAGGCCGGCCTGCGCAGGAGTGCTAGTCGGTGTCTGTGGGAGTGGAGACCTCGCCTAGCCCTGCGGCGGGGCTGGGGCACTGAACGGCAGTGTGTGCATTTCGACCTACAGCATCCGTGATATCCGTGATCCGACGGGCCATGTCAACACCAGTAGGGACACAGGAGGAAAGGGCGTGCAAGAGGCAACACGGGCGTGGACAGTGTGCAACGTTTGCTCACCTCGAGTCAGATGGCACTGCCCTACCCCCTCCCCAGCCTGGAGCAGCAGGTCCCCGTTGGTCCCCCAGGCCACCGACTCAGCTCCGAGAGTCACACTGTGCCTTTTCTCCCCCAGTTCGCCTTTCCCATTCATCCTCGCGGCCGCCGGGGCCCGCGGGGGGCGACTAGACGAGATGCGCTGGGAGCTACAGTGATTAGGCGGCAGGATCCGGGGGCACTCGGCCACAGGGCCTCCCTGTCGAAGCTCTCTCGGCGTAGCCGAGGTCCCACTCCATCGCTACGTGTGTAATTCTGACGGGGGCAGGAGGGCCAGTCCACTCCGAGAAAATGACTGACGTTTCCTGCTCCGGCTCAAAGACAGAAAACCAGGGCCTGCAGGAGGCGGAAAGAGAAGGACAGCGCAGGGGGTAGCGCGCGGGAACCTCGGACGTGGGGCCCTGGAGCGGAACGTGGGTGTAAAAGGGACTGGAGGCGAGTTTGGGGCGGAGCTGGCGCGCAGGCGCCCCTGGGGCTCCGGGAGTCTCTAGAGGGAGCCCCGCGCCGCCTCCAAGCAAGCGCAGCACTCGAGGGCGTGCGTGGTGCCGGCCCTGGGTCTCGCTCCTGCGCGCCCCCTCGCCTCTTGCTCTGCCAGCTGCGTGCTGGGCCCGGCTGCTCCCAGGGTCCCCGCGGGCAGGGCGCGGGCAGGGCGCGGGCGGGCCGGGCGCGCACGCCGACGCTCTTTTGTCTGATAACTAATTTGAGTTAATGCGATCTTTATGTAAAGCTAACAGCGGATAATTGTCTATTTTCTCGCCAACAATCTCCATCACAATCACTTATCTGGAAACCTGCGGCTGGATTAATCGTTATATTCCCGGGATGAGCGTCGTTGCAATTCACAGCGAACGCGGGTGGAGGCATGGAAATGCTTACCCCGCGCTTGCAGGGCGGGTTTCGGGTCAGCCAGGTTATTGCCCGCGACCAGACGTGCACGGGGTTTGGTTGCCTGCGGGCGGGGCTGCAGGTCCCCTTTTCCAGAGCTGGCTTTTGCCTGGGTGGGTGGGTGGCGCGAGAGTTCAGGAGGCTGAAGGAGGAAGAGGAGGGGGCGGAGGAGAGCGGAGGAAGGAGCAGAGGGAGCCAAGAGGAAGAGGAGGGCGGAGCGCAGCCTGGGTCTAGCTGGGCCTGAGCAGGTCCTCTGCTTACGGAGATGCGGCCTGCGGTCCACCCGGCGAAGACGTGCCTGTGTCAGAAGCAAGCCCCTTTGACCTGGGGGAAAGAATGTCCTCCCACCTCCTTTTTCTGCAGTAAAGGTGCTCCCTCTCCTCAGCTGGGTCCCGCTGTCTTCAAACTGCCCCACCCACCCGTCCCCGCCTTACGTCCCTCCCCCAAGATTCCCATCGCCAGGATCCCAATCTCTGCAAATCATTGGCAATATTTATTCTCCCGGTGATTGAAATCCCCATGAAAGAAAACCCTGGGTGTGGAAATACGTCCCAGGGCCGCAATCCCCGCGGTGCTCCTGCGTTAGGAGTGCAACACTATGGCAAGGTGGAATTGAGGCCTCTGGGGGAAAGACACTTGTATGGCAAAGAGTTTGTCTTTCTGACTGAAGTCAAAACATGAGCGTCAGGTGAAAATCCGTGCGGTGATGCTGGAGGTTCTTTGCTCCTGCGACTTCGCTGTGCACAACGAAGTCCGAAGCGATTGACTGCTGAAGCAAGTACTGCGTGCGGCTGGTCACTTGCAACTAAATTATTAGATTCTATTTACTTCTCCAACTCAGGTTTGTCGGCCAAGGGACCACCACCACAACTTCTTAATAGGGATGCTTCTGAAAAATAGCAAATTCAGTCTCAATTGGTGACAGTTGGCCCCGTAGAATGGAGCTACTTGTCTCCCTTTTCGCAGTATAACTGGAACTTATAAGAGTGAAAAAAATACAGTGAAATAAAATGCCATGAAATTACTGGATTTTTAGATACAGAAGGACCCCAAATTACCCACCAAATAGGACATTGTAAATTCCTGTTAAAATCTTTGTCTTCAATTTTCCCCTCCAGCAACTTGATGAGGCCTTTAAAAGCAAACGAGTAAATCCACCCTCCGAAGTCAGCTCGCCCCAGCCCTTGCCTAGTTTCCCAGGGCTGCTTTTTGTTGTGGCATTCTGGAATCATCCCACTTCATCTCTCACCTGAATCTTGTCATCTCGGCCATCTTGACGTGATCTGTGAACAATGCTGATCCCTGCGACAGACCCGCTGGTCAATCAGGCAGAACAGACTATGCAAATGGAGTGGAGAGGCGAAGCGCCCGGGAACACTGGCGCCCATTGTCTTGGGCATTTCAAAGCGCGGAGCAGCTGCGCAGACTTGTCGCCTCGGACCCTCGGTTGCCACACTAATGTCATCATTGCAAAACATCAGGTTTTGAAAACTATACAATTCGAATTCATTAGCAGCCTCTGGGCAAAGGTTTCTCTTCTCCATGACAAGTTTCAAACTCCAGATCCCCTTCTGTTGGGAGGGTAAAGGGAAGGGGGGCGGTTTGCGAGTGACAACTGCTGATGATCCATAATTTTCTCTTTCTCACAGGTTCAAAAACTTTAAAACCCTTCCTTGGGGTTTCTGAGGTCGGACCTCTGACTCAGGCAACTCCGAAATTTTGAGGTTTTTGAGTTTTCTCTTAAGTGTTGTTTGTTTGCAAGTTTAAATTCACGGAGCGCAGCTAAGGTAACAAGGGGTGGATTTAACAAACACCCCATCTTCTACTTTCATAATAACTTTAGAGAGAGATTTTGAAATTATTTTCTTAAGATTGAACTCAAAACAACACACGTTAGAGCAATTGTGTGCCACAAAGCAAACAAGTTAGCTGCACGAGGCAGCGGCGCTGTTGCAGACAGCTCACCAGTTTAGAGCACCCACCGTGACAGGAGTCTCAGCGATTTATGTAACTGTTCTCTCGATTGCTGAGATTATGAATCTTCTCCGCTCCATAGCCTCTCCCCACCCCACCCCCAACTTTGAGTATGATCTTGTTTTTTTTTTGTTTGTTTGTTTGTTTTTGTCCCCCCCCCCAAACAAGAAGGCAGGAAGGACGCACTTGGTGCTGGAGGTGACAGCCCATGAGGTGGGTGCCGAGCGCTGCGGGCGGAGAATACGTTGGGTCCCTCCCGACCCTCACTTGTGGGCGCTGTACCCTTGTGGCGCACGGTCCGAGGTCAGGTCCAAGAGACGCCTCAGTCAGGTTCGAGGGACTCCAAGGCGCAGCGGAGCTTTGCTGTCCAGACTTCTGGAGGCCCCAGGGCTCCAAAGAAGGCAGTTTTCCTGTCTTATCAAGCTTGTGTCCTCCCTAGGCCCACGGATCTGTGTTAACCTCCTTTCTCTGCTTCTTTACAGGATCCCATGTCCTCGATTCTCTCCCTACTTCATCCATGGTCTGGAAATTTTTTCCAGGAAAAGGCAGTCAACACAGAGAAAGCCACCAAGCCAATTTTTAGCCCAGAGCTGAAAAAATAAGCATAGAAGTTGAAGGCAGTGAAGAGCCGGGTTCTCCCCTGCGAGCCCCGTAGCCTCCACTGGCGCCCTGCAGCCTCTTGGTTCCTTAGCACACTGTGGAGTAGGATTTACAAAACAACTGCCACCAAACAATGTTTTTGTAAACACAACAAAAAGAAAAGAAAAATAATTGGATAAAAGGCCCCATTGGGTGTTGTCTTGTTGGTCTGGGGAGGAGGGCGAAGAGGGAGGCTGCTAAGGCTGCCTATCAAGGAAAAACTCTTCCTAAATATGGACATCTTTGGAATTGAACTAGAACACTCCCAAAAATGTTCCAGTTCCTTTGAGGTTGCTCTTGCGAGTCTCTCTGTGTGTGCAAACCCCCAGGCTGGGCCTGGGCAGCAGAGCCTCTCCAGCGCCCTTGCCCCACCCTGCGTTCCTTGTTCGGGCAAAGACAGCAATGGCTGGCGCCGGTGGGAAGACAGAGGGGGAGCTTTCCAGAGGTCTTGACTACCAAGGAGTTTTGCCAGATTGAATCACCAATGTCTCTCTAGGGCAGGGGTGTCAAACTCATTTTCAGTGGGGACCACATCAGCCTTCCAGTTGCCTTCAGAGGGCCAAATGTAATTTTAGGACTGTATAAATGTAACGACTCCTTAACAGTTAAGTGAGAGCTCGGCGCTGCCTCCTAGAGACAAGGTGCCAGTGGATAAAACAAGGTGGAGGGCCAGATTTGGCCAGGGGCCTTGCTTTTGGCATCTGTGCTGTAGGATACAGATAGCGCCTCCATAACAGTGGGTCTTTAAAACGTGCTGGAGCACTGAAGAGGCCCTCCCGAGGGTGGAGCTGATGGCTGTGGGAAAGTTCCAGTGGCCAAGGTGGGCTCTTCCTCTCAGAGGCGGCTCCACGTGCGCACTCAGATTGGGTAGAGCCCTGGGAGCTGGTGAGCCTGGTCTTGCCTTTGCCTCTCACATGTCTTCTCTTTTCTCACACATGCCCCACACACTCTTGTGCACTCAATCACCCTCAAGACACACACACACACTGTACACTCCCGCACACAAATTCCTGGAATCTCCACACACAGACACATGGTACACAGAGCCACACAAATTCACCCTCACACTCGCCCCCCTCCCCCGCCCCATTCCTCTGGAATCTGGAAGTTGCAGGCAGGCTGAGTACTGGGGCTGTCTTGTGCCTGGGCACCTGATCCTCATGGAAGTAGAAATCAAAAGCCCGAGAAAAATACTCCGTTAGGTATACATGGGGGTGAGTGCGCAAATCCTTGTAGGATTTCAACAAATACAGCAAAAAAGTGATGTGGTTGAAGGACAAGGGCAGTTTATTTCTAAACCCTGTTCTTCTGAGCTCTCAAAGCTTCCCGTTGAGCTTGCCAATGGGTTGAATTATGTTGTATCCAATGCTTTTAAGTTTATATTTTCTCCCAGTGCATTTTCCATGGCTGCCTGCTTAGACTTCAATTACCCAATATGGTAGCCACAATCCATGTGTGGCTACTGAGCTCTTCAAATCTGGTGGGTCTGAACCGGAGCGTCTGACTTCAAAGATGTGGTGTGAAAGAAAGCATGTAAAATACCTGATTAATCATTTAAACATATTGATTTCAGGTTGAAATGATTATATTTTTGATATATTGGAAAAGTAAAATACATTCTTGAAATGAATTTAACTTTCTTCTTTTTATGTTTTAAAAACGTAGCTGTTGGGAATTTAAATTGACCTATATGGCTACTATTTGTGTCTTGCATTGTCTGACTTCCCTACTGATCTCTCAGGAAATGGGAGAGGAAAAGCAAAAATGGTGGAAAATGCTGAGTTTGTAGTTTAGCAGGAAAGGATACAGACCCACCCCATGTTAAAGTTGCTTTTGTAACATAATATATTATCAAAGCTTCTTTTCTTTCATGAGAATGCATGGTGGGGGGTGGGGGGCATTACACATTGTACTTTATTGCTTGATTCATTTTCTTTCCATTTTAACTTTAATTCCGTCTAATTACTGTATTGTGATCTCAGTCAGCAATCTTAAATGAACTCTCAAGCAACTTTTGAAGAATCTTGCTACAAATGTTGGATAATGAGAAGATGTAAATTACTAAAGGTTATTGTATAATGTCTACACAGGGCTAAAGCAACCCCTTTCCTGTTATTTTCAAATTTCAGGTTGGCATTTTGGTAATTTTCTGCTTTATTTTTTTTCTCCTGAAAGGTATTACCAACACACCCACCACCACTGCAACCCTAAACAAAACAAAAGCTTGAGGAAAAATTTACATTCTGTGAAAATGCTTTCTACCAAGCAAGAATGGAATTTCTTCCATATTTCCCCTATAGTCAACTCATGACTTGAGAAATCTATGAAGTCATACTTTGATCAAAGAGATTACAATAAAACACATTTGTAAATTTTTTGTTTTAAAAAATATTTTAAAATAGTCTAAATTAACATTTTAGAGGTAAAATTTCTAGCAGTAAAATTACAAAACTTAGAAATTATATTTCATCTTTTGATGATAGCAAGAAAGGAGAGATTGTTCTAAGAATGTTGTTTTGAATAAATTTAGTATAACTGCAACACTAGAATTCTGCATGAATATTTACTTGACATACACACATGGTATTTTTATATGCTCACATTGAGGGTTATTTAATTAATGAAAAAATCAGCAAAAATGTGAAGTGAGTCTATTTCACCAATAAATTGGAATATCACATACATAACTTTTGATGAAATTAAAAAGTTATTTCTATCAGCTCTGGCTGGTGTGGCTCAGTGGATTGAGTGCTGGTCTGCAAGCCAAAGGGTTGCCAGTTCAATTCCCAGTTAGGGTACATGCAAAGGTTGCAGGCAATGACTCCAGTTGGGGGTGTGCTAAAGGCACCCACACATTGATGTTTCTCTTGCTCTTTTTCTCCCGCCCTTCCCTCTCTATAAAAAGAAATAATATCTTTTAATGAAACATCTATCATAAAAATTCATCAATAAAACATCTATCAATAAAAAATTCTATCATAAAAGGAACTCTCCTGTTATTCATTACTAGTATGGCCACTTAATGTTCAATTTTTGGCTAAATTAAATTTAAGGGAAAAAGAAAATATTGTAGAATAAGAGGAATGATCAAGATTTTGTGAGTAAGATAACTGAAATGTTTTTATTCTTTGTTGTGAGTAAGATAATTGAAATGTTTTTATTCTTTGTAGAAAATATCACTGTTGTCATTTGAGGCTCCTGTTTAATTAGTAAAAAGAATAGAAATTTTTATACTTTAATCAAACTGCCTGTTTTTTAAGAGTTTCCAAGGGAATAGGTAAAAATTTAGCACGTGTCTTGCTGAAGAGCCATCAATATCACAGTAGAAACTCAAGTAATCTCACTTCGGGTGCATAGGACAGCGTGTGTACTAATTTGACAAGGTTGTTTATTGTTGTGACTCACATTTGCTCTCATTAAACTTATTGAGATAACCAAAGGGGAAAATACAAGAATTTAGCCACTTACATTAGTTCTGCTCTTCTACCTTTTTAGAATTACCTAGAGGTAAAAGAACAAAAAAAAAAAAATGTTAAAAAAGAATAGAGAAGAGGAAACCCAGGCACATGGCACCCGGACTAGCAATACGGAAATCTACATGCCAGAACACGCCCTAGTCAACTTGTTCGTGCGTGTATACAGCCCCATTGGCTTCATCATCTTATAAAATTGGAGAGACACTCACTGGCTATTTTTCTTTCTTTCCTGAAAGACTGTAATAGTCACACACTTTCAAATATTCACAGACAAGATATTCTGGATAAATAACCTAAGATCAACTAAATTAGCTCAATGTTCATACAAGGCCAGTGTGATATGTCTCTTGTGGTGAAATTATCTGGTGTCAGCTATATTGATTGAAAAAAGCACTGTAGACCAAAAAAAAAAAAAAAAAAAGTCTTATTACAAGATTTCTCAACAGCAGATAAGAAAGCAAAGAAGACCTCTGGCAAATAAGAGACCTTATCTAGATTTTAATATGGCCATAAGCAAGTTTGTAAATGTTTTTGCAAGTTAGGCAACTGGTGTGGGAAAGCAGACATTTCTAAAGTTTCTAGAATTCTAAACTAGGTGCTCTAGTTTACATGTCCATCCACTGATGGTAGAGACCTTTGTGCTTTTCTTCAAGATACATTTCACAGAATGGCTGAAATAGGATCAGATTCCGGGTGCATTATCTGGACTGCTTAACACATTGTAGGATGGATAAACCCAACAGACTGATGCTTGAATATCGTTGTGTGAAGACACCTTCCTGCTTATCCAGTTACTGCTCATATCTAACTTCACAATTGTTTCTTTCTTCCTGAAAACTGCTATTAACACTTTTGAAATTCCTTGTAACAGGACCAAAACATCAGGGGTTCAAAAAAAGGTTCTTAGGACATTGATATATTTATTGAAGTTGGTAGAGTAACTCAGTTTATTTTTACTAGCTGGCTTTTCTGGCCATTTCACAGGTAGGCAAATAAATGTTTCATTTTTCTGATCCTTGTGAACACCACTCTCCTTCCAGTAAAAGTTCACTAGATTGCTGTTTCATTACTATCGTGATCTACTTACGATCACAGAAAATATTTAATGCATCAACCACTTAATATAATTTACAGAATGGCTGTTAGGAAATATATTTCAAAAATAGACAGAACCCTGACGGTGTGACTTGGTGAGGCGTGATCCTGCAAAGTTTGATTCTGGCTGGGGCACATGCCTAGGCTGTGGTCCCTTGTCGGGCGCGGATGAGGCAACTAATCAATGTGTCTCTCTCACATGGATGTTTCCTCTCTCTCTTCCTCCCTTCTCCTCTCTCTAAAAATGAGTAAGTAAAATCTTTAAAAACACCAGACAGAGACCAGGACAGCAATTAGTCATTTAAAAATTACTAGATTCAGAACGTATTTCTGAGGGGCAATAACTAGGATAGCCTTTATTTTCGGGTTTGAACTGCATTTCTCATGTAAACATACTGGCTCAGGCATGCAATAAACTGTAATAAAATAAAACTACGGAGAAAACGCAAAAGCCCAAAACAGACCATCTTTGATTGCATTCTAATAGGAAAGTGAGCACTTTGCAGAAGAATATTGCACTAGTTCAAATATTACAAGGAGCAACAGCTGTGCAGAGATATAAACTCTGGGAAAACAGCTGCCAAAACAAAAATAGAAAAGCAAAATAAATCAAAGTTTGAGGTCTGGAATAAAGAATTTTTTAAAATTTGAAATACTAAATTTCATGTGAAAATGAGGCCTGCAAGCCGCCCCGCTCTGCTCTCAGGTCTGCTGTGGACATCAGAGGCTGACTCATGCCCCCCCAACTCTCGCCAGACATGTTCTCGTCCCTAGGGCCTTTTTAACAAGCTTCACTACCAGGGCACTCCTGCTGCTGTGTCCTTCCAGGGCAGGCTTGCTAGAGCCACTGGCATCCCTGGGAATATATGGAAGTCAGCAATCCCTCCTTATCAGAGTCTCAGAAACTTACATTGCACCAGCATGACTTGACCTTAGAATTTGGGGGCAGGGCATTGGTTCACAACATGTCTATTGTTCAAAGCACGGGTACACTTTTGGTCAAAGAGTCTGCTCTCCCTTTGGCACAGGCTTTCTGGCTATTTCCAACCACACCCCGATGTGCTCCAGCAGCAGGGCTGTGTCTGAGAAGCAGCAGCAGCACCCCGGGCCTCTCTCCATGCTCTTCAGCCCTTTAGTGAAGCCCCTGTTTGCTCTGGAAGAAAATGAATCTGTTCTCTCTCCTGCTGCACCAGAGAATGCACATTTTGTGAGGGGTGGAGGTAGAGGAGCACCCTTTTCATTCGTGAGCTAAACTCCCATTCACACTTCCTTCCTCCTTGATCTGAGCAGGCCCAGGGTTTATAGCTTTTAAAAACTTGTATTTCATGTGCTTCTCTCTTAAGGAGGAAAGATGGAACAGAGGGAGGGAAGGACTCTCAAAGCTCATTCCATGAGAGGATGTTTCTGATGATCTGTAGCAGGGTCTTTTACTTCAGGTCTGCAAAAATTAACAGATACCTTCACTGGGATTTATTCTTAAGCTGCAACAGTAACTTATATTTCTTTTGACAACAAAAGAGAAGATGGTAGGCTAAGAGTTCAACTCAGTAGATAAATATCTATTATATTCCTTGCACTTTGCAAAATGCAGGATACAAAGGACAGAGATATTGGTTATGATTCATGCTCTCAAGAAATTCTCAACCTTGTCAGAGAGAAAGAGAGTAAATGCTTGAATACCACACAGTTAGGCAATGCAGTAGCAGGTCATTCCATGGGAATGCTGGGAGGACAGCGTGCACCTGTGCCCAGTGAGTTCACAGCTAGCATCCAAAGATCTCTGTCATGGAGAAATAGGGGAAAGGAAAGGAAATAGTTGTAATTAATAGCATTTACAAAGGTGCAGAGGCATGAAAGAGGAAGTTGTTGTCAGGAAAATACAAGCTGCTTGTGCCAAGGGGACACATTTACAGCAATGAAAGCTTTAATAATTCTGTGGGGAAAAGAGGAATTTCTCTGGGCACTCAGGGAAAAATACCCAGAGGAAAATGGAATTTGCCCAGAGGATTAAAATAAAGGGCACACTTGGTAAGCCTGAGTGGAAAGATACATCTCTCTGCAGAGGGAGCAAAATGAGGTGGGGTATTTGCAGTGTGCTCGGAGTAGGGCATCCTTAAGGTTGGTTGGAAGAGAAGACTTTGAGCATGTTAAGAGAGGGTGGTTCACCCTTGCTGGGTGGTTCAGTGGGTTGGAGCATTGTCCCATACACCAAAATGTCACAGGTTCAATCCCCAGTCAGGACACATACGTAGGTTGTGGGTTGGGTTCTCTTTCGGGCATGTACAAGAGGCAACTGATGGATGTTTCTCTCTCACATCAATGTTTCTCTCTCTCTCTCTCTCTCTCTCTCTCTCTCTCTCTCTCTCTCTCTCTCAAATCAATAAACATATCTTCGTGTGAGGATTAAAAAAAGAGAGAGTGTGATGATGCTGGAGAAGGAGCAGTAGAGGGCCTCAATGACAGATAATGAATGTAGATCTGATTTGTTGCGGAACAAAGACGTGGGGAATGGTTTTGAGCAAAAAAGACTGGTGAGGTTTGCTGTATCTTGGATGTGTAGCTGTGTGTGGGACATCTCACTGCTATGGTTGATGTAAATGGCTTTGCTTGCTCCTTGGTCCAGGAGAATTCTCCTTGACAAGGATCTGAGAGCAACTGGAGAGAGTGAGGGGCGGGTAGGGGGGAGGAATCATTGCAGGTGGTGAGTGGCTGACTTCAGGGTTCTTGGAACAGGCTGTTCCTTTCTGGACATGCATGACAACAGTCTGGCCCATGTACTCCTCTGGTCACACCTTTAATTAACACTCCTATTTGGTCAGTCCACTTTGGCCACAGCGACTCCTTTCTGCTCCAGTCTCAGGCCTTAGTTTAGCTATTTCCTCTCCCTACAGATGCTTCACTTGCTTTCCCATGTCAGCTCTTTGCTTGAAGGCCCCTGGTTGTCTCAACTGTGCCCAGCCCAGAGGCCTTTGGAATAACTGGACTGAGTGCATGGCCTGTTTTAACAACCTGACTTTTTTTTCAGCATGATGGGATCTTGTATCAGGCTACATGGAGGAGAGGCGTTGGTGCCAGCAACAGTTGGGGCGGAGATGATTTCCGATCTGATTGCACCTCACATGGCAGCATAATTGCCAATCAGTGCAGGAGAGATTAGATTCAAAGCTGCATTCATATGGCTGGGTCCCACCTTGGAATTATTCTAAACTAAGACAGCTCTGGTGCCTGCCACTCAGGTCCTGGAGCCTGCGATCCCCCTGGGGCTGCAGAGAGGCTCAGGCATGTTTTCATCCCAGCTCTCAGAGCCCTGCTGGGCCATTGAGCCCCAATCAGGGGACTGTGGGAGGAGGAGGGGTTCTGATGCTGCCCCTTCATGAGATTACTCAGGAAGCCAGAACGACCTCAGGATCCCTAATGAGCTCAGCAGCCAGGGGCTTCCACTGCAGACCTCAGAAGGAGGTGGGCACACAGCTGAAGTGCCAAGATGCTCATTCCTATGTGCAGTCACCAGCTGTGTGACCAGCAGCAGCTGAACCATGTGGCCTGGCACCAGAGTGAGCTCAAAAGTGAGGCTGGCTGAGCCAGTTCAGATTAACAGCACCTCCAGGAGGTGAGAGACTATCCCCACTTTACTCCCAGTCCTCTTCAGAACTCTCAGGGTAAAATCACACATTCGAATTTGAATATGAGGAATAATAAATGAGAAATGAAATCAAAACTCCTCATATATCAAATGCACCACTGTGCAGGAGACAGAACTTTAAACAGATTCACATAGACACATTTCAAAACTGGCAATTTGGATATTAAAACTCAAATGCTATCTGTGGCTTTGCAGAGCAGTGCCTTCATGCTCAGCAGGCTGGGAACAAGCCTTCATCCAAATCTTGGACCCTTGTCCCTTATCCTGCTTACCAAAGCGCACTTCTACCATGGTGCACAGTGTCCCTGTGCAGACAGCTGCCCTCCCCTCCAGCTCCATCCACTTAGATGCCTCTCTCAAAGCACCTTGTGGGTTTTTCTTAGCTGGAACTTAGAACACTACCCTGTGTTATACCATGTCCCTCTTACTTCTTTGGGACAGGAACCATGCTTTGGTCTGCATGTCTCTTCAGCACTGGCCTGTGCTGCACTGGGCTGTGGAAGGGAGGAGTAAAGCATGAAAGAGGTCAAGCCAACATCTACAAGAGAGTCCTTAGCTTCCCTCTTTGGGATGGTGAGAGACGGAGCAGCAGGCCATCAGGTGAGGAGCCCTGGGATGGTGCTGACAGAGCCTGCCCCCTCTTCACTCACTGCTGTCCCAAAGCTTCAGCTTCCACCTGGACACAGGCAGGACCAGCTTTCCCCCTTTAATGGCCAGGGGTGGTTCCAGGGACTGGCTGGCAAGACTTGTGAAAAGTTTTATTTATTATTTTTATTTCTACCATCCTTTAATCTCATTCTCTAGAGAAATAAAAGACATTCTTTTGATTGGTTGAGAACTGGCAGTAAGTCAATAATTGGGAATACTACAAAGTGGTTCTCCTGATTGTATGGGATGGCCCATCCCTCTAGGAGACTCAGGTCATGTTTCAAACATAAAGATGACTGTAGTGCACCACAAGCATGAAAAGCACTTCCATGGAAACTTGCGAATATCTGAAATTGTCTTAGGACTTGTCAGTGCTTTCAGAAAGGTGAACACTTTGCCTTTGATTTTACTACAAAGCATGTGGATTTTTGCGTTTTTACTTATATACACTCTTGTCAGGGCCTAACCTACAGTCGAACAATCTGATGCCAAGAGCTATGATATCTCCAGTTTAAAGTCTTGAGCTATCAAGTTCTATATTTGGGTGCAAAGAGCACCAACGGAAATGTGACATTTGACTCTGGATAAAAGATTATAGACCTAGCTAAGGATGATTCTAACTTTACAAATTCCTGTATGTAGAGTGGTGTGGGGTGTTCATAGGGTAAATACATGTGACGTAAATGAACCCAGTGATCTCAGAGACTCTCATGTGATTTGTTGCTTTTCTGGGAGTTAAACTGCATTAACTTCTTCTCCAAGATCAGTTTGTGTTTAGAAACTGAGCCATCACTCTGTTCTCAGAGTAGTGTTGGAGACAATTACTTAGGGATGTTCTAGAAATTTGCAAATACAAAGATTAATTATAGTCATTTTTAGATTTCATGAAAACAGTTGTTTAAGAGAAAATGGCCACAAAACTGCTTTGTGATCATGCTCAATTTATCAAGGTACATGGAACTACAATATAATTACTGCGGGTTTTTGGTTATTTGAATTAAGAAGTACCAAACTCATTTTGCAGCTATTTTGGGAAATAGCGGGAAGAAATGACTAATATAATGAATGACTGCTTTTTTCCCCTTGGTGCAAATTGCAAAATACAACCTCTTTTCTATAGAGGCATGAATGTGTGTGTGTGTGCATGTTGAAATCAAGAATATTTTTCTCTAAAATTTTTGGCCTCAGAAAGCAACATTATATGGGAGAAAGAGGAAGAGAAAGAAATGTGAACTTATAGGAGACAACAGGTTTTCAAATTCTTGCCATATCTGCTGGGAACAGGAGGGTGTTGCCACGGAAGATCCCAGAGTAATCTAGTGAAGCCCTGCTTTAGTGCATATGGCTATTTCTCCAGCAAAATAGAACATGCTACCTTATCCATGTGTACTGTGCTTAAACCAAGGAAACAAGATAAAATTTCATTTAAGACTATATGCATGTGCCTGGTGGGTGAAGAGGTCCCAGATGAGTGTGCCCTTGGGTCCAAGCTAGCAGATTCAAAGAGGAAAGAAGATACTGGAAAACTCACTACTGACATATTAAGTGTTCTTCAAGTTTTGATGTTTTCCCCAATCTTTCTTCTTGTGTTCACTTTCAATGGAAACAGGGCAGGCAGTTGCTTTTTGTATTTTGTTCAGAGAGTTTAGTTTAATCAGTGGGATCCATAGACAATAGCGGGCTTACACCTGCTTGGCCAGCACCGGAAGCCCTATTTGTTTTTAGTTTATTCTAGTTTTCTGACACAAAGAGCTATTTCAAGTTCACCTGCTCAAGATGTAAAACCTACTTGTCTCCAAGGAGTCTTGCTTCCTATGATGAAAAAATTAAAAAATGAAGATTTGAGTGGTAGGATGCTCATAGCTAGTGGTGTGCAAATGTTTCTAGGTTCTCGTAGTGAGGAGAGCTAGGGATTAAAGTTGTGGGTTTATACTGATGCCCCAAATTCAACCCCCACAGATCAGAGTTCTTCCTTACCTTTCCCTATTCTATATTCCTTTTCCTACAGCCATTCTCCTGGTTCCCAAGAATTTCAAAATATTTACTCATGTGTTTTAATCTCCAGCATAAGCAATATAGATTCAGAATCATAATACAAACTCATAAAGCAAAGGCATTTGCAGTTAATTTTTTACATGTTTTAAAGATATCTATATTTATATATCTATATATATAGCTATCTATATCTATATATATCTACATCTATATATTTATATCTATATATATCTATCTATATTAAGGTACTCAGAGAAGTTTCATTCTCGTTCCTTTACATCCAATTTTCATGGATTTCTATAAGTAAATGTTTTTGTTTGTTTTGGGTTTATTCAGTCTGGGGTTCTTTTTACACAATAGGTGTATGTGTTATTTCTGCTTCTTTCTTACTGAAAAGGTAACACACTATGTATACTCTTTGCACTTTGTTTTTTCACTTAGCAGCGTGCCCTAGAAATTATTCCATGCCAGTGCATGGAGGTTGAAAGTCATTTGGGATGTGGTCTATGTGGTGCCGAAAGGGACTCCCAATGCTCTATGATGCAAGGCTGCACCTAGACCTGGACAGCCTTGACTGACTCTGTGTACCATCCCAGCAACGGGCCAGGACTAGCAGAAGTGCAACTCCTCATATATGGTGAAAGAAAACCACCAGTCTACAGCACCTCTCTATTTTCTTCTCTCCCACTTGGAGCCTTCTCTCCCAGGGACAATCACTAGTCCCCCTCTGTCCACTGGTTGGCCCCTCCTTCCTCATTTTATTAATTTCCTTTATTGATTTGTCACAGAAGAAATACACTAAGTCTTGTATCATAGTCATATACATTTGCCTGTTTCCCCATTGTAAGCTCCCCTGAATAGGTACCATGTCAATGGTGTCCCCAAGCATATGGGAAAGTGTTGTCAAGCACTCATGGCAGGTGTGACCTCTGAGATGCCTAGGGAAAGTGATGCCTCTGAGTGGCCTCTGACACGGTGAGTGTTGGTGGTGTATGTTGCCAAAGGACTGGTGCCATGAGAGCATTTTTAGATTTTTTTTTTATTTTTAAATATATTTTATTGATTATGCTATTACAGTTGTCCCATTTTTCACCCATCATTCCCCTCCACCTTGAACACCCTCTCCCACCCACATTCCCCCCTTTAGTTCATGTCCATGTGTCATAAGTTCTTTAGCTTATACATTTCCCATACTATTCTTGCCCTCCCCCTGTCTATTTTCTACCTACTATCTATGCTACTCATTCTCTGTACCTTTTCCCCCTCTCTCCTCCCACACCCCTGTTGCTAACCCTCCATATGATCTCAATTTCTGTGGTTCTGTTCCTGTTCTAGCTGTTTGCTTAGTTTGCTTTTATTTTAGGTGCAGTTCTTAATAGCTGTGAGTTTGATGTCTTTTCACTGTCCTATTTTTGATCTTCTTTTTCTTAGATAAGTCCCTTCAACATTTCATATAATAAAGGCTTGGTGATAATGAACTCCTTGAACTTGACCTTATCTGAGAAGGGCTTTATCTGTCCTTCCATTCTAAATGACAGCTTTGCTGGATAGAGCAATCTTGGATGTAGGCCCTTGACTTTCATGACTTGGAATATTTCTTTCCAGCCCCTTCTTACCTGGAAGGTCTCTTTTGAGAAATCAGCTGACAGTCTGATGGGAACTCCCTTGTAGGTGACTGTCCCCTTATCCCTTGCTGCTTCTAGAATTCTCTCCTTCATTTGAATCTTGGCTAATGTAATTACAATGTGCCTTGGTGTTTTCCTCCTTGGGTCCAACTTCTTTGGGACTCTCTGAGCTTCCTGGACATCCTGGTAGTCTATTTCCTTTGCCAGATTGGGGAAGTTCTCCTTTATTATTTGTTCCAATAAGTTTTCCACTTGTTGCTCTTCTTCTTCCCCTTCTGGGACCCCTATAATTCGGATGTTGGGACGTTTAACCATGTCCCGGAGGTTCTTAAGCCTCTCCTCATTTTTTTGAATTCTTGTTTCTTCCTCGTTTTCTGTTTGGTCGTTAGTTTCTTCCTTCTGGCCCACTCCATTGATTTGAGTCCCAGTTTTCCTTCCATCTCTATCAGTTCCCCATGCATCTTCCTTCATTTCACGTATTGTAGCCTACATTTTTTCATCTAATTTGTGAGCAAAATCAACCAATTCTGTGAGCATTTTGATGACCAGTGCTTTGAACTGTGCATCTGACAGGTTGGCTATCTCTTGGTTGCTTAGAGGAATTGGCTCTGGGGCTTTTATTTGTTTTCCGGTTTGAGCCATTTTTGGTGGGGTTTTTTTTTTTGGTTTTGGTTTTAGTCTGGTCGCGGCTATTACGTAGTGAGGGGGTGGAGCCTTAGGTGTTCCTCGGGGCGGGGCAGCCCAGTCTCTGGGTTGTGATGCTATAGGTGGAGGCGGGGTCCAAGAGGGAAGAATGGCGCCTGTTCCGCTCTCTCCTGCACTCTGGTCCCTTCCGCCGCTTCCCCTTCGCCTGGATTAGCTGTGCACGCACGCGTGCTGTTACGTAGTGAGGAGTGGAGACTCAGGCGCTCCCCAGTGTGGGGCAGCCCAGTCGCTGGGTTGTGACGCTGTATGTGGGGGCGGGGTCTGAGAAGGAACAATGGCGCCTGCTTAGCTCTCTCCTGGATTCAGTCCCTTCCGCCACTTCCCCTTTGCCTGGACCGTCTGCACTCGCAAATGTGGGACCACCTGGTCAGCCAGCCGCCTTGTGCGGCCTCACTGGGTCTGCACAGTTGTCCCCCTGTGCCCGGGGACCGCCAGCCACCGCCTGTGCACCTGGGAACCGCCAGCTGCTGCTGCTTGCGTTCCCAGGTCCGCACCTCCACTTTTTCCTGCCGCGACTCCGCCCCTCTTACCAGTGTGGATGAATGGTTGTTGGACTTCCGTACAGTTCAATTTTCTTTAAGTTCTGGTTGTTTTCTTGTTTTTAAATATTTGTTGTCCTTAATTTTGGTTGTGAGAGGAGGCACAGTGTGTCCGCCTATGCCTCCATCTTGGCCGGAAGTCAAATTTTTAGATTCTTGACAAGGACCCATCCTGACCCCAACTGGAGTCTCTTCCACCTGTTTAACTGTGTGACAGGACAAAGGACAGGCACTTCCAGTGGGTGAAGACTCTCTTATCCATTTTCACTCTCTCTATTCTCTCTCCAGTTGTCTTAACAGTAAATACTCTTATTGTTTCTGGGGATGTGCTCTTTAATTAATTGTTTACACTAAGCCAGAACCCAGGGTCTTCCTCTGGAAGCTGGGTGGAGGGGAGCTCTACTCTCTGGCTCTTGGCTTCCTTGACAGGTAACTGAGGGGCCTGTCGGAGCTGAAGCTTTTAACTCCCTCCAACATCCCCTTCTATTTCTCTGCTTCTCTTCTCTGTTTATTCTTTTTTTTTTTTCAATATTTATTTTAATTGTTGATCTTGTACAGTTTTCTGTCTTTTACTCCCACCCCAACCCACCACCCCAGCCCTCCCCACCTCCCTCCCATTTCTGCCCCCCATAGTTTTTGTCCATGTGTCCTTTATACTTCTTCCTGTAAACCCTTCCCTTTTTCCCCTGAAATTCTCTCCCCTCTCCCCTCTGGTGACTTTCAGCCTGTTCTCAATTTCAATGTCTTTGGTTATATTATGCTTGTTTGTTTGTTTTGTTGATTAGGTTCCTGTTAAAGGTGAGATCATATGGTATTTGTCTTTCACTGCCTGGCTTATTTTGCTTAGCATAATGCTCTCCAGTTCCATCCATGCTGTTGCAGAGGGTAGGAGCTGCTTCTTTCTTTCTGCTGCATAGAATTCCATTGTATAAATGTACCACAGTTTTTTGATCCATTCACTTACTGATGGGCATCTAGGTTGCTTCCAACACTTGGCTATTGTAAATTGTGCTGCTATAAACATTGGGGTGCATAGGTTCTTTTGGACTGGTGTTTCAGGGTTCTTAGGATATAGTCCTAGCAGTGGAATTGCTGGGTCAAAAGGTGTATCCATTTTTAGTTTTCTTAGAAAATTCCATACTGTTTTCCATAGTGGTTGTACCAGTCTGCACTCCCACCAACAGTGCACTAGTGTCCCCTTTTCTCCACAACCTCTCCAACACTTGCTGTTTGTTGCTTTGCTTATGAGGGCCATTCTGACTGGTGTAAAGTGGTATCTCATTGTGGTTTTAATTTGCATCTCTCTGATAGCTAGCGATATCGAGCATCTTTTCATGTGTCTCTGGATCCTCTGTATGTCCTCCTTGGAGAAGTGTCTGCCCAAGTCCTTTGCCCATTTTTTAATTGGGTTGCTTGTCTTCTTAGAGTGGAGTCATGTAAGTTCTTTATATATTCCGCAGATTAAACCCTTGTCTGAGGTATCATTGGCAAATATGTTTTCCCACACAGTCAGTTCTCTTTTTATTTTAATACTGTTTTCCTTGGCCATGCAGAAGCTTTTTATTTTGATGAGATCCCATTTGTTTGTTCTTTCCTTTACGTCCCTTGCTTTAGGGGACATATCAGCAAAAATGTTGCTGCGTGTAATATCTGAGATTTTCCTGCCTATGTTCTGCTCTAGGACTTTAATGGTGTTACAACTTATGTTTAAATCTTTTATTCACCTTGGATTTATTTTTGTGTATAGTGTAAGTTGGTGCTCAAGTTTCATTTTCTTGCACGTAGCTGTCCAGTTCTCCCTACACCACTTGTTGAAGAGGCTATTTTTACCCCATTTTATGTTGCTGCCCCCTCTTCTCTGTTTATTCTGACTTCCCTACTTTCTCCCTTCTCCCTCTTCTTTTCCTTTTCTCCAGGTGTATTTCTTTTCCCCATTGCTCTGCCACAAAGCTGCCTAATATGGATTCTTTCTATTTAGTGAGTCTCTAGCTTTCTCTTTGAAATAACAAAATATGTTATCCAACCCTAGAAACAGACTTCAGAAATCAAAATAAACAATACTCTGCATAGATATAAACATCACAAATTCACTTCTTTTATCTGGGGGAGGGAACAGGGTGTCAAGCTATAGGTATAAGCTTTTGGGAATAATGTTATGTTAATGGCAGCTACTAGTCAACAGAAAATTACATGCAGAGAAGTGTTGGCATGGCAGGAACATCATGTTGAGAACTTGCAGTGGGTAACATGCAAAATAAAAGATTCAAGAAAGGTGAGTAATGTTTAGAAACCAAATAAAAAATACTAATGTGATGCTGATGACACACAAATAATACAAAAACTCACCAGAAATTTCTGGATGGTATTAACTAAAATAATCTGTTTCAGATAAATTTAGGCTGAAATGAAAGCCATTCTTTTCATTTGGTTCATTCTCTGTCAGAAGAAACTAATTAAGTTCCTGCAACTTGGGCTGCTAGGAATTTACAAGGACACCTTTGAATATGGCAAAGGATGATTGAAAAGTGAATGCTGGAGGTTTTAGCTGCAAAGGATTCCTCAGTACAAAAGGAAGAGGAGTTGGAGGTGGCAGGGGTGTAATTCTTCTTTGTTCAAATTATGCCCCCCAACCTGATCATTATTTTCTAAACATGCATTTCCAAAGTCTATATTGGCAGTTAAGTGGACATTGGGGTAAAAACTAGTTTATGAGTCACTGTAACAAACTGAATTTTAACTGCTGGTTGTGTTATTTCTATAGGAGAGTGATATCCAATGTTCATAATAATGAACCTAAACACTGCAAAATCATACGGAGTCTTTTAAACCACCCAAAATTCAATCAGGCTCAATGTTCTTCTATTGTTAAGCACAGTACAGCTATTTCTTTGAGAGCTGGTAATCTCAAATTTGCCTAATACTCAACTCGGTGCCAAACCATCTTGAGTCTTGCTACTCAGTCAGTACACCGCCATCAGCTCATTGTTAAGGTTGGAAGACTGGGAATCACATTTGATGCCTCTCTTCCCCTCATCGTCACTCTCCAGACATGTCAACATCCATCTGCTTCACTTCGCCTACTCCCACCACTCTAGGCCAGAGGGCCATCATCTCTCACCTGCCTACACAGCAGTCTTTGGACTGTACTCCCACCTCCATCTTGCCTGCTTTCAGTCTGTTCCCCACAGAGCGTGGAGAAAAACCTGTAAGATGATTAGTCACATCACAAGACTTCCTTGTTTAAAAACTTTTATAAAGGACACATGGACAAAAACTATGGGGCGGGGTGGAAATGGGAGGGAGGTGGGGAGGGCTGGGGTGGCGGGTTCGAGTGAGAATATAAGACAGAAACCTGTACAAGATCAACAATTAAAATAAAAATTAAAAAAAATAAAAGACAGACATTGAATTAAAAAAAAACAAAAACTTTTTCTGGCTTCCCTTCACGAATGGAAGGAAATCAAATCCCAAATCACGGTCTCCAGGGCCCTGCCCCTTTTTACTCCCAAACCCAGTTAGTTCAGGCTCCCTCTGGCTTAGCCATGGCTTAGCTCTGCACTCAGAGTTGGTCCCCCTCCAGATTTCTGCATTTGCTGCTCCTTTGGCCCAGGGTGCTCTTGCCATGACTAAGACTCTGCTTAAATATCACCTTTGCAAAAGCCCCCTAGTAGAAGACATGCCTTTGGTGTTCTGTCAGGGCAACCTAGTGTGGACTGCCCACTGGAGTCTGAGCTCTCATGAAAACAAATGCCTTTTGCTCACTCACCAAAGGAATTGAGTGTTTGGCCCAGTGCCTGGCATGTTGCAGGTGCCTGAAATTGTGTGTCAGTTGAAAAAAGCAAAACACAAGTGTTTGTGAGGCGCAGGCACCCATTCTCTGGCCAAGAGAGACAATGGGCATTTGCTAAACTGTTTTTAGTGTTTATGTAGGTAGTTCAGTCCTTGAGAGTTGTCACACGCTTGGAGATGTGGGAAAACAGACAGACATCGAGAAGCTACTTTATGGGGAGCTGTCTGGTGGTCATCATAGCAGGGAGGGGGGAAGAGACACTGAGAATGACCAACACTGAACCTCAGGCAAAGAACATGACTGGAGCCCTGGCCAGCATGGTTCAGTTGGTTCAAGTGTTGTCTGGTAACCAAAAGGTCATGGGTTCGATTCCTGTTCAGGGCACATGACTGGGTTGCAGGTTTGATCCCCAGTCAGGGCAAGTGCAATAGGCAACCAATTAGCATTTCTCTCTCACGCTGATGTTTCTCTCCATGTCTCTCTCCCACCCTTCCCCCTCTCTAAAATCAATAAGCATGTCCTCAGTTAGGATCAAAAAAGGAAAGAGCATGACAGGAGATAAATGGTAAGGCACAACAGTGGGAATTGGCAAGATTGCTGTGACGGTAGATGAATAACCAACATTTTCCAAGCACCTGCCATAAAGAATGTGAGCATTCACTTTTAGTTAAATTTAAAGCAACAATACCAGCTTGGGAATAAATCTGAAGGTTAGGGTGATTTTTTTCTTTCTTCCTTTTTCTTGAGTCATGACACTTGATAAGTGACCAAAGCAGTCAGCTCAGCACAGGGCAAACCCAGCTCGGACCAGGCCTTTCCGCTCCTGTTGGCCACACACTCACACGGAGGGTATGAGTTGGAGATTCCAGAATGAATGCCACCAACACACACTGCCTAAACAGCATGCCAACTAGGTTGGTGTTTGTCATTTAGATATCTACTATTAAGATTGCCATTTTAAAAGGTTACACATAGTAAACAATGCATACTGAATAAGTTAAAAGCTAAAAGCAACAAACCTAATCATTTGGTTCTTACTTCTGGGTATACATAACTCTACTGGATTCTTAGGACTATTAAGATCAAAGAAAGGATTCTACTGAGTGAGCTAAAAATCTCTGAGCACCAACTGCAGGTAGGAGTATATCATCTGAGATCCTCTGATACTAAACAATTGCTACACAAACCTCCCCAAAATGCAGGTCACCAAACATGTTCAGACAAGGGCCTGGTCATTGAAGAAGTCTTTTTTCTCAAAAACCACAGCAGATGTCTTTCCAGGGTTAGAAATTTATTTTCTGAACTACCAGCTACTCTAAACATATGTCTACACACATAAAGAATTTTGATGCTATCCCGCATCTGCTTAATGTCCTCAACAGCTTTGCCAAGTATTGTCGATTTGAACTGTTATGAGGTTTGCTCTGTGAGTGGCAAACACCTCTGATAACTTTAATGTTTAATGAGCATCTGGGGAAGCATCTTATATATACAGTCAGATGTTCAGTGACCAGCACTGTCTTCTTGCTGCCCATGCTGTGGTTGTAGATGGCAATGATGCTAGATACTCCCAGATGAGTGTGCCTTACTGATGCTTGGTCTGCATGCTTTGTGGTATTATTTACTGTCTACATCTGTCTCTTTCAACTGATTATAAGTATATCAGGTGCACAAACCAAGTCTAGCAAAGCAGTTTGTACACAGCAAAGGTTCAATACATTTCTGATTAAGGACAAAAATGCATCTGTAATTCTACATGACCTGGTATACACACCTTCGGTGGTAATTGATAAATATTTCTTGAGTTACAAATGAAGCCAAATTCCTGCATGTATGTGCGGATGAATGGAGGAATCCTGGGGAAGGTCTCATTGTCTTCATTGGTGAAACACAGAGAATTGTACTCAGTGACAATGCTTTAGTTTGGGGCAATAAACAGAACAGGTCTCTACAAGCACATCTGTTGTCCAGTATGTTACTTGCTGTATCACAAATATCCTTCTGTACAACTTGTCAAATGCACAAACTGTTTGCATAAACTCACACACAGTGTGAGTAAAACAGCACTGCTAACAGACTAGCCTGGGGCCACACAGCAAGAGATGTTGGTAGATTTGCCTTTGTGTTAAAGCCAAGAGGGTGTGGGAAGGGCAATTGGGACTCATGAGAAGGACATTTTCTGGCAGTTAGGAAGTGACCAGAGGAGTTTAGAAACCTGGAGGGAACTCAAAGGCCCTGAGGAGAAAAAAAAGTAAAGCCAGTCATTAATCACCAGGAGTTGTCTGACCTGGAGGTGGGGGCAACATTATTGCTATTATAGACCATACAAGTGTAAAGAAGAAAGTAATTACCTCCTTTACAAATGAAAAGTTAAATGTGGAACTGCTTGTTACCATGGCCACACAGGACTGTTTACAGTGTGGGGCTTCTCCAGGCCATGCAGGGTCAATTTAGTAGCCAGGGAGAACGCAGCACTTCCTCCTTAAAGATGTTCATTAGAGGCCCTCTTTATTTAGTAGGTCCTTCTTTTGAAAATAAACCCCGATTGACTGTGCACATACCTTCGCAAGAAAGAACACATAGAAAAGAGAAGGACGAGACTGTGAGTCAGGACCCATGGTTACCGGTATGACGTCAGCTGAACTTCCTTCGCCAGAGGTGGAGCTGACACTACGCTAAGAGGTCTGGGCGCGGTTCTGTGCCCGCACAGCAGCAAAATGATTCCACAGTAACCCCAGATTACCTCTGGATTTTCAAAACCTATTATTTGTTCATGATTTCATCAACGAACCTTTTGTTCAGGATTCTGCTGAGATGTGGTAGTGGCTCGGCAGGTGCCTGCGGGCAAGCAAAGAGGGCACGATACAAAACCTACCCAAACAGGGATGGAAGAGTTGGCCAATGACTCTCTCACCAAAATCTTTAAAAACAGATTTGAAATGTACTGGTCTGATATGAAAACAGTTAACACATCTCTATGACTAGTGAAATTGTCACTTCACCTCGAAGGGTTCGCGGCCACTGGCCAAGGGTTGGGGACTGCCATTGTCCTCATGCTTTGCTTCCCTGGGACTTCATCTCAACAGACCACCACTCCGAGTTTAACAGACATCATTTCCTCCCTTTTCCCTGAATGTCCCAGTAACTTTTTGTTTTGCAGAAAAAACGACATCCATCCTAGGATGCATGTCAAAAAGGAAACAAAGACAAATGCTTCTTGCCCCCACATTGTGTTGAGTGCTAGTCAGGTTGTTGGACCAGTTAGTTATTTGGGCGGATTGGAATCCGCACCTCCTCTAACTCCAGTCTGACCACGCCTCTGACCCGCAAACCGTTGATCATGTCTTGGAGGAGAAAGGGCAGACTTACAGAGTAAGAAATTAGAAACTTTTGTAGCAATATTACAACATAATGTTACATGTATTGAAACTCATAATAAAAATTGGCTAGTCTTTCGTTAGTTATTTTTATTTCACTTTTTAAGTTATTCACCTTTATTATGTTTGATGCAAGTGTCATTCCATGAACTGTTGGAAAGTTAAATGAAATATTAGACCTCCACTATGGGGTTAATGGTCTCAATCACACAGATGGAACAACAGCAATGCCTAGCCAAGACCTACCTTTCCAGAGGGATTAATTTTATGGCTTACTTTTTAAACTTTTTTTTAACCATCTCTAGGCATTAGCTTTTCTGTTCTTTTTGTTTGTAAACTGAGACAGTCATGGAAACAAGCTCAAGTCTTTTCACACACGGCCCACTGCAGCCTTCTTGAGCTCTGTCCTGAGGCTCCCAGCTGGGAAATGCCCCGCAGGCTTTCCAGCAGTTGAGAAAAGGATCTGCTCTCGAACAAGGTCCAGGAGAGACCCAGCTTCTCCCAAGAGCCACCAGGAAACTGCGCCCTCCCATCTCAGCATTGCCAGAGTGATCGTAGGAGCCGTGTTCAGTTCACAAAGTGTTATGTCTCAAGTTCAATTATACATTACTTGTTAGGAACACTTCTTCATGGAAATAATGTTAAAAATTGAAATTAGGTTTTTATGAAAGCCTATTAAAACTCACTTAACCCATAATATGGCTAAACTTTTAAAGAAATAATTTTAGAAAATTATTCTAAACATCTCTTAAACTTGACAGTATCTCTTCACCCCTCAGCTTCAACTTTCTCACTGTTGTCTGCCCCTAAACTGGCTCACGCCAAATTATTCTTCATATCGCAGTCAGAGAGATGCTTCTGAAATACCTCTCCAAGGTCTTCCTGCCTCACAACCATCATGGGCTGTCCGGGAGCCAGATTTCAGCCTGGCTGTGCCACATGGCTGTGCACCTGCCCTGCCATGGTTGACAGCTTTGTTTGCTTTCCAACAGCCAAAGCAGGAGGAGGCTTCCCAGGGCTGTGGACCCATTGCCCTCTCTCCTCCTTCTGGATTGTCAGATGCCTCTTCCCTTTAGCTGCTCACACTTACTCACTCTTCAGGTCTTGGCTAAATGGAACTTTCCTCAGGTAGATTCTCTTTACCCTTGCACCCTCCTCCAGGTGAGAACCTTCGCTATCCTGAACGTCCTCAGTCATAAGACCCATCCTGTGGCACCCACTGTCACCATGGACTGTCTCTCTCTCTCTTCCTGTCTCTCTCCATACATAGTATCTAGCACACAGCAGATGCTCTATTGAATAAAATCAAATAGAAAGAAACTTGGAAGAGCTGAATTTTTGCCAAAGCAGGGTGATGAACGGGGGCGGGTAGATCAGACCACATCACATCAAGGATGGGAGATATAACATACAACTGGAGGGATTCAGCACAGAAAACAGTTACCACAGTGTCATCATAACCATCTTCAGAGGTTTTGAGGTCCCTTACATAGGAACGAAGTTGGCTCTCCAGATCTCCCAAAGGCTGGAACAGAATCTCTAGGTGTGAGCTGGGATGAAGTTTCACTTGGTTGAGGGCACACGCATCCCTCTCTGTTGTTCCACTGGGATAGTCATGAAAGGCAGGGGTGGGCACCTGCACTGGCTTCATCCTTTCACGTTCCAAAATTTCTTTGTTTTCAGCTTCGAGCTGAAAGTAAAAATATGCCTTTTACTTTATTGTGGCTTCTTCTACTCATTTACATTGTTAAAAAATGATTACTTCTTCCGATTCGAAGAGCTATTTTATCATTAATTAATTAAATGAGGCTTACCATTTAAATGCCTTAATATTCACATGTCTTTATTCATACCAGTACAGTGATATTCTGATACTCACAAACAGGTATTAAAATAAGTGTGATTATTTATTTTTGTTTGTTCATTCAGTCATAGGTATCATTTTCAAACACTGAGTAAAAAAGTCCTGCTTTCTTCTCTGAAGATTTCATCAGAAGAAAAATTTAACCTCTATGACACAGACAGCTCCGTGAACATGCCAGGCTGTTGTTAGGTCATGTGTGTTAGGAGGAAAGCATGTTGCTTAAACAAAGACATCTGGATTTGCTGGATATTATTATTATTATTATTATTAGCAAAATCCCAACAATAACTGCATAATTAATTTTGCTTCAAATCCTTTTTTCCCTAATAGGGCTCATTACACAAACAGAAGTCTCAAAATACTTTTTGTTTTGTTTTGTTGCAGCAATATTTGCCAAAGATTCAGACAACCCATTGTTTTACTTTAAGTTAAACCATCAGGAATCAAATGGTTATTGAGGCCCTCCTCATCTGGACACGTATCTTCTGAGATGGAAACTGAGATCCAGGAAAGTGAAGTCATGTCCCCCACATTTGGCAGAAGTCGTGATGGGTTATCACACTTGAGAAAAGTAACAACTTCAGTAAGTACAGGTAAATTATTATTAGGAAGTTAAAGTACAAACAAATAAATATATATACACTTTTAAGAGCAGTGGCCAATCTTGGTTAAGCAAGAGCATCCCGCTTTGGGATGATCCAGGGCCTGCCTGCCAGGATGCCCACACTGTACTGTCAGCGTGCAGCACCTGGCCGGCCTGCGTGTGGCTGTGGATCGGCGTGTGCCCGCAAACGGTGTGCAGTGTCTGGACTTATGTGCACATGAAGCTCTGTTTGCCAAACTCACAGTAATTTTTGTAATTATACACATAATGTCTTTTAACCCAATACACAAAGAAGATTTTTATAACGCCACTTAGGGTCTAGATTTAACTTAAACCACTACTTAGTCTATCTCTCTTAATAGGGTACTAAAAGGGAATTTTATGACAACATTATCAGTAGCATTTTGCTGATAATTAGAATAACAATAATAATACCAAGATATTTTTTCAGTAATAATGGTGTTATTAATGAGATTTTTATGAAAGACAGACTTCTTCGGTATAATTATGAAAATTGATCTTTAGCATTTTACTTATTCACTGAAATCAGATAAGTGGCTTAACTACATGTATTATTTCTAATAAATATTCAAAAGAATGCATTTAAACAAGGCTCCTCATTCTATTCTTGCTCATATTCCTTGCATTTAAATAAAAGTGTAATTGCTCTGCTTTTTAAACTGCTAGTTTGGATTAGCTGTCTAACCTGTACAGTGTAGCTGTTTGCTGTTTGCATTTTTAATAGCTTTATTACCATTTGGTGAAGCCTTAATTTCTGACTCCCTTGAAGAGTCCTGCCTTTAAGTCAGCACTACAATTTAACCAGCAATAATCTGTCAAGATAAGATAAAAACCCACACCAGAAGAAACGCAGTATTTTTGTGGAGCTTTCTGTCATTGTTAAAGGCAGGCTCCCAGTATGTCAAAATGCAGCCTCTGAAAGTTTTATAAACTTTGCAGCATAATTTTACAGTTCATGTTTTTAATCAACAGCTTCAGAATGCATTATCTTATTCCCCAAGGAAAACAATTAGAATCTATGCATTCACAATTAGAATCTGGGAAGGTATATACTCAAGGACATTAGCAGGTATATGTATTTACATATATGTTTATGTGTGTGTGCATGTGTACACATGGAAATACTGCAAGTAGGAGCAGAACAGCTTTAGTTCTTTAGCAATAATAATGATTTTATTTTCTAAGAATTAGAAACTATACATATATGTATGCATGTTTCATTTTTAAAATTATGTCAAGCATGTAAAAATTGAGAGAATATTATAATGAACCCTCATGTGCCCATTACCCAGTTTCAACAATTGGCAATTCATAGAGATCTTGTTCTAATCATTCCATCCTCCCACTTCCCCCGCCCGGCCCAGGAAAATCTCAAATGTCACGGACATATTTTGATGTGGATCTTTAAAAAATAAGGAATCATTTCTTAAAACTCATGATTACATACATAGTTATACCTGAAAAACTAACAGTAGTTTCTTAATATGGTAAAATACCTAGTCAGTGTTTAAATTTCCCAGTTATCTCATTGAATGTCATAATCCAAATTAAGTATGTCATAAATGTACTTTTTCAGTTAAAAATATTTTTTTTGCTTGAGCCAGGATCCAAATTAGGGATCCTGCCTTGTGCTTAGCTGAAATGTTTCGTAAGTCTTTTTCAATCGATAAGTCTCACTGCCATTTTTAATTCTTCTTTTTTTCTTATAATTTATTATTGATGGAAATGGTCGTTGATCTATAGGGTTTCCTACTTTGGGAATTTTCCTAGTTGCATTCCTGTGATTCAGTCTAACCCACTCCTCTGCATATGCTATAAATTGTAATTAGATCTGGGGGTTTGATCAGATTCTGGTTTAATGGGGGGAGAGAGGGCTCGTTCATGTCCAAGGTGGTTCTGCATCTCATCAGGAGGAGGGAAATACTTGGCTGTCTCCCTCTTAGCAATGTTAGTGGTTACTGCTGCTGTGTCAAGATACACTAATACATTTAGGGTTGCAACATGGTTCTAATTGAATTCTGTCACTTCCCCTCCCCCTATTAATAAGCTGGAACACTTCCATAAAGAAAAAAATCTCCCTGTGTTATATCTGGTTGCCCAGTTGTGTAGTTTATATTGGAAAGATGGGATAAATATTTGATACCCTCCCTTTGTTTACTAGTTTTCAAAATAATGAATTATTCATTAGCATGCTCCGGTGGTACCAATTATTTATTTTTTAAGTTTCATTAAAATCTCATGGATTTAAACATGTGTTGTGCAATCCATTATAGTTATTATACTTTGATGATCAAGTTTTCCCACATTTGGTTATTAAAAACCTCCTTATATTGGCTCCATTTTTATGACAAAATGTCCCAGGCTCATTTTGTATCCTTCCATGCCCAGATCAGCTTTTGCCCCAAGGAACTCTGTTTTTTTTGAGTGAGAAATTATATTTCAAGACTACAATGTTGGTGCTTGGATTTATATACATACATATATATGAATACATATGTAGTTTCCTTGCTATATCTGGACCTCCAGTATTTATCATGTAAATCTTTAATGAGAAACAATCACAAAGCAATCTCCTAAAATTATCACCAAATCCACCACATTAAGGTTAATTTCAGCATCTGAAAAAATCATTTCTTTTCAATTCATGACATAGATGCTACTACAACTAATTGGATTGGGTCTTAAGTCATTAAAATACTCTAATCTGATATATCATAGGCTATTTCAAGATTGGTCACAGGGTTATCATGATCAAAATGCCAAATACAAGTACTGAATCATAATCTGACCCAACACCTTTTCAAAAGGTTAATTACACAGGATTTCATGAACTCCACTTCCCTTTCTTTCTAAAGCGTACAGGATCTGTTGTATCTCAAATAACCATTTGGTTAGGGGAGAAAACATTTTCATACCAAGGTAAACAATTCACCTGTAAGAAAAACAGAGTAGAGTGGCCAAGCCCTCTATAAGAAGGAAGGATTCCAGATTGTTCCACATCTGATTCATGAACCGCAGGTAGATGCCACTTCTGGATGGATGACTGCAAACATGGGAATCAGTCAACGTGAATGGAGGGATGAGAGGAGAGAAAGCAAAAAGCACCAGTCAGCCTGCATAACTGCCAGCTGCTGCTGCCAATCTCTTGAGTGCCTGCACATGGTCTTCAGTTCTGTCCTCCCTGAGCACATTCTAGTCCGGCATTCAGATGTGGGGAGCCCTCCAGTGCTTCCAGCACATGTTGGATGCAATCCACCATCTTCACTTAGACATTCAATTGTCTTCCAGACCCTCTTTCAGCCTTACTCCCTCAGGGGTCTGCTCTGTTCCTCAAGCAAGTGGAGTTCTCCTCACACATGAAGCCACTTGCTGCCTCAGGGCCTTGTCCATACTCCTCCCTCCACCTGGAATGTGCTTCCCACATCTATACCTGTCCATACCCTCTTCCACGGTCTTTTCCCAAATGATGCCTCCCCACAGTTTCAGAAGTGATCACTCCTCCTCACAGCTCATTTTTCATGGTGCATTCTACTTTCCATAGTGCTTACTTACTGGCACCTAATTTCTGCTGCTCAATTGTATATGTTTCCAGTTCAGGGATCATCATTTTATCCACCATAGGGCATGGCCTTGAGTAGGCTATCAAAACTCAGGTGCTGGGTGAATTGAGAAAGTCCCTCTGGCTGAGGTTCTTGAGATGGGTCTGGGGTGTGGAGACAGCTGTGGAGAGAACAGAACTGTAATCAGCTGTGACAGAGGCCCTCTCAGGGTCCTCCTGGCCCTTAGGGATGGCAGAGACTCATGCATATTAGCTCCATAGAATTGATAGCATTTGTCTGATAGCATTTGTCATAGGCAAGAACAAGTCTATAAAGTAGGAGTAAAAAGCCCTGGCCAGCTAACCTCAGACTGGCTCTTAGAATCAAATCAGAGAAAGGTGAAGGCACACTGAATGGCTGGGGACTCACTAATGCTGGATTATTGCAATGGTTATGATAGCCCCTGTATGATTCGTCCTGTGCTCCTTATGGTCAGGTACCAAGGAACCACTTTGTTCTCTAACTCCTAGTAGAAACGAGAAGCACAGAAAACAGGCTATTACAGTAGTTGTCATTGATAGTAGTGACAGGGCCATGTAGAGCATATTATTAAAGGGAAAGGCTAGTCTGCTGGCTTCATGGCTGGTGTTGTAAAGACCATTCTTCACACGTCTTTGACCCTATGCAGTAAGAGGTCAACTGACCAGACCCTGGCTATCCAGCAGAACCAGAAGTTCTCAGGTGACTCAAGGATGGTAGTGGCAGAGGGAAGGAGCTTACTCCTGCAGACTCCAGGGCATGCAGAATGATTCCACTTCAGTGAGGAAAGGTGGTGGAGTTAAGACCTGAATTGCACTGTGTTAGAGCTGCTGGGCCCCTTGTCACCCGTTGCATGTGTCTATTCTACGCATATTCTTCAGTTAACTGTTGAACTAACTGCAGGCCCTGTGTTTAGAGTTAGCCAGATACAAAAGGATCAGTGCGGATGCTTTCCTCTGGGCTCCAAGGCCTCCTTCAGTCAACCCCTTCTCAGTGTGGCCAGCTGGGTCCAGAGCCCTGCTGTGTGACCCATGTACCAGGGATTCCATTGGGCACTGTGAGCACAGACATGGGGGCTCATGTTTGTCAGGTTCCAGGCTACCAAAGGCTCTTCCACCCAATTGTCTCATTTGAAGCACAGGTGAACAGGGCCTTGGCTGTGGTGGAGATATGATCTGAAGAAATGAGAACTACTGTTTCCATTTTACAGATGGGAAAGACAAAATACAAAGCAACAGAATTAACCTCAGGGAAAAGCCATGGCCAAGGGAAAATTCTAGAGAAGTATGCAGAATTGCAATGCTGTCTCAGTCCACTGCATGGCAACCCCTCAGGTGCTTGGCTGCCCAAGGCAACAATTCTCTTCCACAGAGGAAACTATTAATATTTCTTCTCTTCTGGGGACTTAGGCTGAATTTTAGTTTATCCAGATTTTCCTTTCCTTTAATCTGTTTTGAAGTCATCTGATGTTCATCATGAAAATTAATAAATGGTTTCTGAAAGGATAAAATTGCAGGCATGGAGCATTACAGAAGCAACCTCTGGAAACAAAGACATGAGTGTCACATGGGGTCAATTCATATAAAGCAAGGTGTTTACAAGATTAGCCATTTGTTAATCATTTCTGTTTGCTGTTCTAAATTATTATTTTGCTTAAAAGAACACATGGCATTTCTAAGTCAGTTTCTTAAGAATCAGTCTTCAGAGTCCAGCTGCAGTGCTACCAAGGAGGCAGTGACCTGGGAGCTGCGATCCCAGGCTCTGGCATCAAATCCTGGTGATTCTGCTAGTTATGGAAACTCGGGAACCCCCCTTTTTAAAAGTATATATTTTTATTCATTGGTTTTTAGAGAGAGAGGGAGAGAGAACATCGATTTGCTCTTCTACCCATTCATGCATTCATTGGTTGATGCTCATATTATGTGTCCCAACAGGTATTGAACTCGCAACCTTATCATATGGGGACAATACTCCAACCAACTTAGACACCTGACATTTAACTCCTTGTGCCTCAATCTAGAAAATGACACCGAAGGTAGTACCTCCAGCATAGGTCTGGTAGGGACTGAGTGAGATGCGATATGCAAAATGACTGGGACAGTAGCTGGTTAGAGTGAGTTCTCATGAAATGTTAGCTGTCATTTGGATGGAGGGGGCAACTCACAGCGTTTCAACAGTCTGTAATAGACATCCAAATGGTGACCTGACAGGTTTTCAATTGAACAAGACACAAGACAACTCCCCAATACGAAAAATCATTTTCCTCAAGAATAAAGGAGGTTCCTGCCTCTTAACTTCAGGCCCTAATTTTCCTTTGAAATGAAGGTGGAGTTAACGTGGACACAGGGTAATCCAGGGTGTATGATAAGGATAAGTGTAAACTCAGAGCGTGAGGAGGTGGCTGGAGCCAGGGGCTCGTGGATCCTAATATACCCTTTTAGGACTGGCAGACAATCTGTGACCCACACAGGAAAGGAAAGGCTTGTAGCAATATCATATTATTAGTTTTTTAATCGCATGGTGAAAAAAATGGCAAGTTTTTTATACACTAAACAACAGTGCTTTGGTCAGAAATCAAAATCTAAGTAAGCCTGAAGTTTGCCCAGAATTTCCTTGAGGCCTGTTCCCAGTACAATCATTGCATGTTCAGGGGAACCAGACCTGGGTTGTTGTAAAACTCAACACAATGAACTTGACAGACAGCCAGATTTCTGTTTTCAGCCAGTTTAGGGTTACTATAATCTCATTATTATGCTTGAAAGACGACAGGTAATAGAATCTCAGGTAGCCATTCTGCATTCCCTGGCCACAACTCCTCCTTGCTGCCTATTTCCCTTGATTACCTGGCCCAGCGAGCAGTGAGTCTCAGTTTTCAACCACTTCTCCTGCAGAAATAATCGTCCGATCAGCCAAGAAACTTCTCATTGCAGTCAAATGTTTTAATGGGTCAAGCATTAAATTAACCCTTTAGCACTGTTTCCCCAAGAATATCACACTTATTAAAAAGTGATTTACTTTTCAATCATTGTCAACATGGTGTTACAGAAGGAGCTTGTAAGCAGGTATCCTGGCCCTTTCCCTCGGTGTCCGGCCTTTTTAGGATTGGGATGTGTCCTTTTCACCAACACACAGGCTGGCATCAAGAGCCAGCTTCTTAGAAGGGTCCTTCTGTTTTAGTTGCTTTCCTAATCTGGAAGACAATGACACCAAACACTTGTGGGTATTTCACATTCTGTTCAAACAATAGAGTTAAGTTTGACAAAGGCTGGATGAATTATTAATCACACTTTATGGAAAAACACATCTATTAGCGATGTGACTCATCAGGCAAAAAGATTTACTGAGATGTGTGGTTTTTGTGGTTGTGCATGCAGCTCTAAATCCTGCCCCAAAAGATGGGTCTGTCTTGCTCAAAAAGGTTTGACTCGAAAAATGAAATGCTGTCAGACTTCACAAATTGAAAAACGAAAACTTGGAGAGAGTGACCACAACTTTCTTCACCATCTAGGGTGTTAGCAAACTCCCTGGAAAAACAAGTGTGAATAGAGATCTATAAAA
Organism: Glossophaga mutica; assembly: GCA_039655065.1. Classification (NCBI taxonomy): domain Eukaryota; kingdom Metazoa; phylum Chordata; class Mammalia; order Chiroptera; family Phyllostomidae; genus Glossophaga; species Glossophaga mutica. The sequence continues at coordinate 64,690,471 of CM077310.1, read as the reverse complement.
CTTGACACCCACAAACATATAACAGATTTTTTTTTAATCCTTTATATTTTGGAGGAGTTCCAGTGCATGCATGTGCCTGCATTTCTGAGTATTTTCAACTTAATGAAAAATACTAAGTGGGAAGTATGTGGCTTGAAAAATCTTCGGCACACTGAGTTTCCAAAGAACTTATTATTTTTTTTGCCATGTCTGAAGCTAGGACTATGTCCAACCAGAACCCTTAGGATTCTCCCAGTAGTAGCACCATGGCAGGCTGAAAAGAAAGTGCAAGTGGGCACCAGGTCTGAGTTTTCTGTGCTCATCACAGAACACAGAGGGTTCTGGCCAGGCTCAAGGACTTTGGTAATAATCTTGGACTTGACTCATAATCACATTATCCCAAACCTGAAAGGAGGTTATGCAAAGGAGGTAAGTGAGAGAAGGAAGCTAGTGGGGCAGACATGGCTCTCCTTTGCCCTCTATATCTTCTGGACACTTGCACCCCATTTGGGGATCTTAGCAACCAAGGGAGAGTGAGATGCCCTCTTACTCAAGCAAATCCAGATCCTCAGGCTCACAGCCTTTCATACACTCAGCTAGGATGCATTCTACTGCCAGAGAGTTCGGCACTCTGCTATCCAGTGAATCCTACCACCTGGGCCTAGACAAGGCTGAGGCTTTCAATTTCTTGCTTCACTTGGGGTAGGGTCCCCCTCTGTGCTTGCACCAAAGAAAGGTCTGGGAAGTCTCCACTTGTGCCCACACTGGGGTGTCCTGGGGTCAGCTTTGATCATGACCCAATGCTGGAGTGAGGGCACAGGGAGAGACAGAGGTGGTGACAGTGGTACAGGAGCATAATGAACCAATTATCTTGATATCACTAGATCAGCTTAAAAGACTGAAAACAAACCACCAGCGCTGGCTGTAAGTAATCTTGAGCAAATCGGCAACAAGTAATCTTGTCCATGAATAGTCGATCCCCGGTACCAGAGACCAAATTATGTCTCTGCTGCTTCAAATTCACATGTAGAAGCCCTAATTCCCAACATGATGGTGTTTGGAGATGGGACCTTTGGGCAGTAAATTAGGGTTAGAGGAAATCATAAAGGTGGGGTTCTTACAGTCCCTCCCCCCTTTTTATCTCACCATGCGAGGACACAGCAATCTACAAACAAGGAAACAGGCTCTCACCAGAACCCAAATTGACCAGAAATTTGATCTTGGACTTTCCAGCCTCTGGAACTGTAAGAAATAACTTTCTATTGTTTAAGCCACCCAGTCTATGGTATTTTGTTATAGCAGCCCAAGCTGACTAAATACAGCTGGCAGCTAATAGTTGGACCAAGAGGGATAAAATTGATGTTTCTATATAGAAGACATAGTCATGTTTAGACATTGACAAAGAGAAAAAATGCATTCAGCTTTAGGACAACTTAGCCATTTTATGTATAGATCTGTCTCAAAATGAGAAGACAGGAAATCATACAGGTTGTTATTGAAGCATATTTTCTGCAGCAGAATATTAACATGAAGTATGAGAAGTGGGTGAGTTTATGCCAAAATGAAGTTATTAATAAGAACAATACTTCACAGCTGCATGGTACTTTTTATCTGAGAAGAGGCTTACAAAACCAAACCTCCAGGAAACAAATATTCATGACTACCACCTGCACTTTGAAGACGAAGAAATCAGCTACAGAGATAAAAAAAATAGAAGAAGCTTTTACAAGGTCAGACATCAAGGTAATGGAAAGTCAGAAATAGAACTCAAGTGCCTGCCTCCCTCCCACAGGCACTGCCTTGTCCATCCTGTCTTCTCAATGGCACTCAGAGAACAAAAAGTTAAGTCCTTCAGCCACAGCATTTTGCTATAAGTGCTCCTGGTTCTAAAATTCCTCAGAATAAATCCCATCTGTTGTTTTCTCCTCTAGGCAATGGTTACATGCATATTCCCTAAGAACAGGGAGAAGGAGGGGGAGGGCCAAGCACTACGGGATCTCTGTTCCCCTCCACAGCATCCCCAGTGGAGGTGGTACAACAACTTCCTTTACAAAGAGTGCCAGCCAGGTATAGAGCCGTTAAAAGAATCTACCCAATGCTTTGTGTTCAGAATTATCTTTTTGGTTAAGGTGACTAGAAAAGATAAAATAATTAAAGCAAATGAAATAAATTACACCATTAGATTTGAGTGGTAAGTCCAGTTACACTACTTGTGAAAACTTGAACTTTTGGGGTTCAATTGTGTCTCCCAAAAAGATATGTCGAAATCCCAGTAGCTCAGAATGCACCTGTACTTGGAAATGGGGTCATTGCAGATGTAATGAAGTGAGATGAGTTCACACTGGATGGGACTTAAACCCAATGTCTAGTGTATGTATAAGAAAAGGAGAGAGACACATAAGGGAGAAGATGAAGTGCAGCAGCTGGAAGCCAAGGAACACCAGGGACTGCTGTAACCACCAGAAGCTGGAAGACGCAGAAAGGATCCTCCTGCTTTGGGAGGGAGCGCTGCCCTGCTGATACCTTAATTGCAGACTTCTGGCCTCTAGAACTGTGAAAGAATAAATCTCTGTGTCTCAAGCCACCCAGTTTTTATAATAGCCTGAGGAAACTGACACACTGGGTTTTAATTATTTGGGTTATAACATTCTATATCTAGTGAGATTAATATCTAGTGTACTCTTACATAAATGAGAGATATGATGTTCAAAAGACTACAGTCCTGCAAATTGACTTGGTGTATATCACATGGTATGTAAGTCTTTTTTATAAAGTACCATATTTTTCAGACTATGAGACACAATTTCTCCCCTGCCAAATTTGGGAGGAAGAGGGGGGTACATCTTATAGTCCAAATGTAGCTTACCTGCTTGCTAGGGCAGGGGGGAGGCAGCGGCTATGTTATTTATGCTATTAAATATTTTACCACAGCCCTGGCTGGTGTAGCTCAGTGGACTGAGCGAGGACTGTGAACCAAAGGGTTGCCAGTTCAATTCCCAGTCAGGGCACACGACTGGGTTGTAGGCCAGGTCCCCACTGGGGGCAAGTGAGAGGCAACCATAAACTGATACTTCTCTCCCTCTCTTTCTCTCTCCCTTCCCCTCTCTAAAAATAAATAAATAAAATCTTTTAAAAAATTAAAAAATTAAAAATTAACAAGACTGAGAAAACAAGCTTGAAAAAAATATTTTACCACATTTTTTGCCTCAAAAATTTCCCTATTTTCCTCCTCTAAAACCTAGCTGCATCTTATGGTCCTGCGTGTCTTATAGTCCTAAAAATACAGTATATTTTATTGATTATGCTATTACAATTGTCCCATTTGTTTCTTCCCTTTATCCCACTCCATCCTGTACCCACTCCCCCCAGCATCCCCCGCCCCCACCGCAGTTAGCTCAAGTCCATGGGTCATGCATATACATTCTTTGGTTTCTCCATTTCCTATACTATTTTTAACCTCCCCCTGTCTATTTTGTATCTACCAATTATGCTTCCTATTCCCTGTACCTTTTCACCCATTATCCCTCTCCCCCTCCCCACTGATAACCCTCCATGTGGTCTCCATTTCTGTGATTGTGTTCCTGTTCTAGTTGTTTGCTTATTTTTGTTTTTGTTTTTTAGGTTGAGTTGTAGATAGTTGTGAGTTTGTTGTCATTTTACTGTTTATAGTTTTGATCTTCTTTTTCTTCAATAAAGTCTCTTCAACATTTCATATAATAGGGGCTGGGAGATGATGAACTCCTTTAACTTTACCTTATCTGGGAAGCACTTCATCTGCCCTTCCATTCTAAATGACAGCTTTGCTGGATCCAAGAGTAATCTTGGTTGCAGGTCCTTGCCTTTCATGACTTTGAATTCTTCTTTCCAGCCCCTTCTTGCCTGCAAGGTTTCTTTTGAGAAATCAGCTGATTGTCTAATGGAAACTCCTTTGTAGGTAACTGTCTCCTTTTCTCTTGCTACTTTGAAGGAGATTCTGTCCTTATGTTTAATTTTGGGTGATGTAATTATGAGGTGCCTTGGTGTATGCTTCCTTGGGTCCAACTTCTTCTCTGAGCTTCTTGGACTTCCTGGAAGTCTATTTCCTTTGCCAGATTGAGGAATTTCTCCTTCATTATTTGTTCAAATAAGTTTTCAATTTCTTGCTCTTCCTCTTCTTCTGGCACCCCTGTGATTTGGCTGTTGGAATATTTAAAGTTGTCCAAGAGATTCCTAAGTGTCTCCTAGTCTTTTTTTTTTTCTTCCTTCTGGTCCAAATCATTGGTTTCTTTCCCTTCACTGTTGAAAGAAACCAGGTTTCTTTCCCTTAACCATTGGTTTCCTGTACATTTTCCTTTATTTTACTTTTCATAGCCTTCACCTCTCCTTCTATTTTGCAACTGTGCTCAACCATTTCTGTGAGCATCCTGACTACCAGTGTTTTGAACTCTGCATCTGATAGGTTAGCTATTTCTTCATCACTGAGTTCTTTTTCTGGAGCTTTTATCTGTTTTTGCAATTAGGCCATATTTTTTGACTTGGCACACCTGGTACATAGGAAGGGGCAGAGCCTTAGGTATTCATCAGGGCAGGGCAACCCATTTCACTGTTGTGGCAGTGTATGTGCGGTAGCGTTCCAAGAGGGAACAATGCCGCTTGCTTGTCTCTTGGCTTTAAGTCATTCTCCCAGCTACCCTGAAGAAAATTGGGCCCTTCTGGTGCTGATTCCCAGGTGGATGGGCTTGTGTACATTCTAGGACCCTGTGGGTCTCTCCAACAAACTCTCCTGTGAGGCTGGAAGTTTCTCCCACTGCTGCAACCCCCACAGATTTTTTCAGCCAGAGGTTTTGAGGCTTTATTTCCTCATGTTGGAACCCTGGGTTGTGCAGTCTGTCTCACTTCCCAGTTGTTCCTCTCAGTTTATCTGTACATGAATGTGGGACCACCTGCTCCACCAGCCACCACCTTGCCCACCCAGTCCTCCAGCCACCGCCTTGCCATTGTCCTCTCTGCCCCTGCTGTCCACCTCTGCCCCTCCTGCCAGTCCAAGTGAATCTTTCTTCTTTAACTCCTTGGTTGTCAGACTTCCAAACAGTTAGATTTTCTGTCAGTTCTGGTTGTTGCTGTTTTTGAATTAGTTGTTGTCCTTCTTTTGGTTGTGCGAGGAGGCCAAGTGTATCTACCTACACCTCAATCTTTGCCGAAACTGGTATGTAAGTCTTAAAGAGTAAAAAAACAGAAAATGGTCTTTTCACCTGATCTTAGATTTTTACTGTCATGTGGTTTATGGGAGAGTGGGCTTCAAAGGCTGCTATCTGAGCCTGAGGATTCAGAAGCCAGCACACAAAGTAGAAGCTTTGAGTGATGCTGAGTAAGGTTTGCATACCTCGCAACCAGAGCCAATCTAGTCTGATGTTACGAAACTGGCAGGATCTTTCCCCACAGTTCCCACCCTCCTTTGCATCATACTCCTTAAGTCTTTCAGATATATAGCACATCAAAGGTGGAAGGAACTGGGGTTCCACCCTTGATTAAAAAAAAACAGTCTCTGATGCACTTGGTCACCGTGGGGTGCAGGATCGTATGTCATGTTCTAATACCCAACCACCTGCCAACTTGTTTGAACTTTATTTTAAATATATTATTGATTATTTCCTGATTATGAAACCATACAAATATATTAAAATATTCAAGCATTTCAAAATTATAAAATGCAGAATTTAGAAGTTCCCTAAAATCTTTCAGAGATAATTATGAAGAGTTGCATGAAATGCTGTCAGTAAATGCTAACATATATGCAGTTGCATGTTAAGTGATAAAATTAGCAAGAGAAGAAAATAGAATCCAAAGGCTGGCAGAATTTTTAGAAATTGTAATGTTAAAGCTCCCCCCTTTCCTGTATCCCACCCACAGTGTTTAGATTCCTGGAAGACAGAGTCTTGCAGATGTCTTAGCCAAATGCACACTCCTGGGTCAAGCATATACCCTGATGAGTTTCTGAACTCCAAACAATGTTTCAGAACAACAAAGGAAACATACTGTGTACTCTTTTCCCTTGAGCCTTGTGGAAGCTCCCTATTCCCTTCTCTTGGTGTCCCATCCTGGCTCCTTGGGCACACAGCCCATCAGAAATCCCAGGTGCCCAGGCTCCAAAAGCTTCTTCCAAAGTCAACAGTCAAGAATCCCCCAAACCTGGAACACTGCGTGTTGTATGCTCCTCCTGCCCAGGATTCCTCTTTCCAATCTCTTTCCCTGGAGACTGTAGACATTCGATGATGAACTGTTTGCTCTACTAAGTTAGACTCAGGGATGCATTCATTGATTTCACAAACATTTTTTTATTTATTTTTTAAATATATTTTATTGATTATGCTATTACAGTTGTTCCATTTCTCCCCCATCATTCCCCTCCACCCTGCACACCCCCTCCCACCCACATTCTCCCCCTTTAGTTCATGTTCATGTGTCATAAGCTCTTTAGCTTCTACATTTCCCACACTATTTTGCCCTCCCCCTGTCTATTTTCTACCCACCATCTATGCTACTTATTCTCTGTACCTTTTCCCCCTCTCTCCTCCTCCCACACCCCTGTTGCTAACCCTCCATATGATCTCCATTTTTGTGGTTCTGTTCCTGTTCTAGCTGTTTGCTTAGTTTGCTTTTGTTTTAGGTGTGGTTCTTAATAGCTGTGAGTTTGCTGTCTTTTCACTGTCATATTTTTTATCTTCTTTTTCTTAGATAAGTCCCTTTAACATTTCATATAATAAGGGCTTGGTGATGATGAACTCCTTGAACTTGACCTTATCTGAGAAGCGCTTTATCTGTCCTTCCATTCTAAGTGACAGCTTTGCTGGAGAGAGCAATCTTGGATGTAGGTCCCTGCTTTTCAAGATTTCAAATATTTCTTTCCAGCCTCTTCTTGCCTGTAAGGTCTCTTTTGAGAAATCAGCTGATAGTCTGATGGGAATTCCTTTGTAGGTGACTGTCCCCTTACCCCTTGCTGCTTCTAGAATTCTCTGCTTCATTTGAATCTTGGCTAATGTAATTCTGATGTGCCTTGGTGTGTTCCTCCTTGGGTCCAACGTCTTTGGGACTCTCTGAGCTTCCTGGACGTCCTGGTAGTCTATTTCCTTTGCCAGATTGAGGAAGTTCTCCTTTATTATTTGTTCAAATAAGTTTTCCACTTGTTGCTCTTCTTCTTCCCCTTCTGGGACCCCTATAATTTGGATGTTGGGACATTTAACAATGTCCCAGAGGTTCCTAAGCCTCTCCTCATTTTTTTGAATTCTTGTTTCTTCCTCGTTTTCTCTTTGGTTGTTAGTTTCTTCCTTCTGGTCCACTCCATTGATTTGAGTCCCAGTTTTCCTTCCATCTCTATCGGTTCCCCATGCATTTTCCTTCATTTCACATATTGTAACCTGCATTTTTTAATCTAATTTGTGAGCAAAATCAACCAATTTCATGAGCATTTTGATGACCAGTGCTTTGAACTGTGCACCCAATAGGTTGGCTATCTCTTCACGGCTTAGAGGAATTGGCTCTGGGGCATTCATTTGTTCTCCAGTTTGAGCCATTTTTGGTGGGTTTTTTTTTTCTGTTTTGTTTTGTTTTGGTTTTAGTCTGGTCCGGCTATTACGTAGTGAGGGATGGAGCCTTAGGTGTTCCTCAGGGCAGGGCAGCCCAGTCGCTGAGTTGTGACGCTATAGGTGAGGGCGGGGTTCGAGAGGGAAGAATGGCACCTGCTCCGCTCTCTCCTGGACTCCGGTCCCCTCTACCGCTTCCCCTTCGCCTGGATTATCTGCGCAGGGGCGAGTGCTGTTACGTATTGAGGAGTGGAGCCTCAGGCGCTCCCCAGTGTGGGGCAGCCCAGTCGCTGGGTTGTGACGCTGTATGTGGGGGTGGGGTCTGAGAGGGAACAATGGCTCCTGCTCCACTCTCTCCTGGATTCAGTCCCTTCCGCCACTTCCCCTCTGCCTGGACCGTCTGCGCAAGAGAATATGGGACCACCTGGTTAGCCAGCCACCTTTTGCGGCCTCACTGGGTCTGCACAGTTGCCCCCCTGTGCCCGGGGTCCACCAGCTGCTGCCTGTGGGCCCAGGGACCGCTAGCAGCTGCTGCTTGCATTCCTGGGTCCGCACCTCCACTTTTTCCTGCCGCGACTCCGCCCCTCTTACCAGTCTGGATGAATGGTTGTTGGACTTCCGTACAGTTCAATTTTCTATAAATTCTGGTTGTTTTCTTGTTTCTAAATATTTGTTGTCCTTAATTTTGGTTGTAAGAGGAGGCACAGTGTGTCTACCTACGCCTCCATCTTGGCCGGAAGTTAATTTCACAAACATTTAATAAGGATTTAGTATGTATGGATTCTGTCTTCTAGGAACACAGACTGTGACAGACAGAACTTCTGCCTTCTTGAATCCTAGAAACCAAGCAGAGAAGAGAGACATTGTGAAGAAGCATGGAGACTAAGACAAAGGACCAACAGAGGCTGTCATGGACTAAATGTTTGTGTCCCCCTGCCAAATGCATATGTGGAAGCCCTAACCCCCAATGTTATGATATTAGGAGGTGGATCCTTCAGGGAGATAATTATATTTAGATAAAATCATGAGTGTGCATTCCCTGTCATGGAACTAGAATGCTTATAGGAAGAGAAAGAGACCAGAGAGCTCACACACATGTGAACACACACCAAGGAAAGTTACTGTGAGGACACACAGCAAGAAGGCTGCTATCTATAAACCAGGGAGAGAGCCTTCACCAGCTGAATGTGCCAGTTCACAGGATTTGGAGATATTTGGAGAAGAGGAGATCTTCTGTGTACCTTTCAAATAACATATAAGCAATCAAGAATCGCTATCAGAAAAGGGATCGAAGACCTCCTGTAGAATCTAAATCTTTATTTTTCATTGAGAAATGGATAAGGGAGAATGACTTAACGATAAATGCACTGAAAGGAAACAGAATTCAATAACTCATACATTTTCATTTTTGGTTTTATGTCATTCATGTTTTAACAAGCAGAATGCAAAAGCACTGTTTGCTTAAGAATCAGGAACCTTGAGAAGAGTGACTACTTGAGAGACACTGTCCATTTATTCCTTTGATTTGGGTTATAGTCACAGTCTGTTTCTAAATATCATGGTGTAAGAGCAGTGGCTGCTACTGTCATGGAAATAAAAATGAAGCAGTTGGCTAAGGTATCTCCACCGTAAACGAGGGCTCTCAGTGTCCAGACATTCATAGGACCGTCTGGTGTCTAAATTCTCATGCAGATGTGAATTCTTTCAAATACTTTCAATCCATTGGACACATGATTAATTTCTTATGAAAGCTCAGAGTTTACTTTTTAGAAATCTCAACTGTGTCATTAAATAAACTCTTCTGCTTTGGCAGAAAAGATACAGACATAGGCTTGCAACCTCTGGGAATCAGTGGGTTCTGGGAAAGATTGTGAAAAGAATTCTAAAATCTCACTTCTAGGAGCTGCTATTCTGTGCGCAAACATTAGGACTATGTGATTAAAGAAATGTCAGAACTTACTTTTGGTAGATAAATGAATGCAGACATATATATTTGAATTTTTGTGGACTGAATATATATAATATATAATATACAATATATAATTAATATATAATATATGATATGTATTTTATATAATTCAAAAATTCAATCCACAAAAATTCAAACTTTCCACAAAAATTCAAACTTTCAGTGTCTGAAGTCATGCTAGAGGTTTCAAGAGAAAGAAAACCCATCCTAAGCCTTGTTGAATAAAAACCCAAATTAATTGGCTCACCTAAATTGAAAAGTTCAGGAGTAGGACTGGCTTCAAGCATGACTGCTTCAGAAGTCAAACAATATCATCAGGAGTTGAATTGCTTTTGCTATGACTTCTGCTAACTTGGCTTCACTCTTAATCTTTATGTGCTAAAAAGATGGAGCCAATGGCTCCATTTTCAATATCTTCATAGATTTCAGCTCCATTGGCAAACAATTTTCCCTCTTCTAGAAGTCACAGTCAGATGTTTCATTTCATCTCCTTGGCTGTGGTTGAGTAAGGTGTCCATCATGGAATGAGCTACTGTGGGTGGTGGATGCATTGCTCACTAGTTGGGCCTGGGCTGTATCCTCCATCCTTGGAGTTGAGAATGGAATCCTGTGCTGGGACCACATGGACTGACAATGGATGATTTCACAGAGCCTTTCACTGCCAAAGGTATAGTTACCAGAGGAGACTGCAGATGCTAGAGAACAAAAAGAGATATCCACTACACTTTCTAAACAGATAAATTATGGGGTTACTATTAGTATTACAGAGGAGCCTTCACTTAACAAAAGGATACTTTACAGAAGGATTCACTGAAGATTTCCTTTAAGCAGTTGTCTCCAAATCACTTGTTTAGTGATCATTAATGCTTCAGTAGAAACACTCAGGGGGAAGAAAAACTTAAAGCTAAAATGTAAGTGCCACTGTCAATTGAGAATCAATCAAGAAAGAAAACAAATTTGAAATGGTAGGTTAGTCAACTGGAAAATGGGATTTGATTTACATAAAACTTCTTACGAACATGTCTATGTAGCAAGCAAGGTAATGTTTATTAAGGAAAAATGCTCTTATTTAGGAATGTTGTTGGAGATGGTTCTAGTTCTGCTACAGAAGCAAAATTATTATGTAAGTTTGGGTACGCTTAAGGCATATAGTTAGAGGGTTTCTACATAGCACCACCCAGGTTATTAGCTTTGAGCAAGTCAGCCAAATAGTTGACCAGTTACAAAATGGGCTGCCTAGTTTTGCACACCAATTAATATTAGGGACTTTCTTGGATACCTGAGAAGCCCAAGATAATTCTTGAGATTGACTGGCTGTTATGCTGACTGTTATCATCTAAATTAGGAATTCAGGTGGGATTCGCATTTTTAAAAGTCCTGATTACTTATTGAATGCCATTGAATGCATATGAAGGTTCTCATTAACATTTTATGAATCATGTTCATTTGTTTTGGGGATGTTTTATTTCCATTATAATGGAAACTGTTATCATGTTATTTTATTATATCACTTATTTTTGTTGTCTATTTATTTTTGTTGTCTACTACATTGTTTAGCACATTTAGGTTAGCAACTTATCTTAATAACTTGTGGATTTTATTATTACATAATGACTGCTTTAGTCTTTTAGAACCATTAGTCCTAAATTCTTTATTGTCTGATATTAACATCATAACTTCTTTCTGTTCATATGTGCTAATATGTTTGTTTGTTCTTTTCTTTTCTTATCATTTTGTTAGAAGAATTTTTTGAAACACCACACAGATAAGTTTTTTCTTGAAACACAGTTTGATAAACTGATTTTTAATAGAGCAATTTATTTCATTCACATTTAGTGTAATAGTGGATATGCTTCTGTTATTTTTGTGTCTTACTTTATGATCATTATTTGGTACACTTTATTATGTCTTCTTTTTCCTTATCTTCATTTTGATTTTCTTCCTTTGGTTCAGTTGATATTCATTCCTATTTCTCTTCTGCTACTTTGTTATTTCTGTGCTTTTTAATTTAGCTAGTGATTATCTACCCACAATTTTCAACCATTAGATGAAAACCAAAACAAAAGTGTTCTATTTCCTCACTCTTTCCTTCACACAAAGCAATTAAGATAAAATAGTTGTAATCTTCTATTTGTCTCCTCCTTGTAACTTTTTACTAAGATGGTGTAGCATTTTTAGTGCAAGAATATTGTTAGGTTTTCCCTTAAAGTATGTCTTTTCTCTCTTAAACAACATAATGTACCCTTTATTACAAATTTTGAATCTTTATCATTATGAATTTGGAAGTAACTGTAAAGGCTGCAAAGTTCATTGCTACCCAGTGTTTCTTTTCTTATTCATCTTCTCCTTTCTTGAAGTTAGCCACAGATGGAAGATTGACTCCCAAGTTTGTTTTGAAAATTCACTCTGCTTTTCACTTGAATCTTTCCAAAGCACTCACTGTCAGTATCCATTTATCACCCTCATGACTCAGTGGACTAGGGACAGTAGATATTGTTATCCCCATTTCACTGATGGGAAAATTGAAATAATCATGTTTAATGCATTTGAGCCATTCCACCCACCAAATGCTCCCTAAGATGCCAAGAAGAGTTTCTCCGTTTGCCAAAAATCACCTGAGGATGTTGATATATTAAAGGTAAATGCCAGGATTTCAACAAAAGCATTTTAAGTAAAAGAGACCACTGTCTCAATGGGATAATTCAAGTGCAGAAATTGACTTCAGTGAAACTTATATAAAGAGACAAAACAGAGCATTAAATTTCTTTTTTTTTTCCTATTTTCTTCTTCTTAAAAGACTTTATCTATTTTTAGAGAGAGGGGAAGGAAGAGAGAAAAACACTGATGTGTGAGAGAAATATGGATTGGTTGCCTCTTGCACCCCCTCAGCCGAGGACCTGGCCCACAACAGAGCCATGTGCCCTGACCAGAAATCCAACCAGAGACCTTTTGTTTTGAAGGCTGGCACTCAATCCACTGAGCCACACCAGCCAGGGCAGAACTTTAATTTTCTTCAAAATCATTTATTTCCTTGCATCAAAGTTTTTGTTTGTTTTTTTATCCTCATCTGAAGACATGACATTTTGTTTTCATTGCTTTTAGAGATAAAGGAAGAGAGAGAGGAAGGGAAAGAAACATCAGTGGGAGAGACAAGCATCAATTTGTTGCCTCCTGTACCTGCCCAGACAGGAGAACAGCACCTAGACAGGGATCATATGTGTCTGGACTGGTCTTATCAGCACCCGAACTGGGGATAGTACCTGCAACTAAGGTATGCGCCATGACTGGGAATCCAACCTGCAACCTTTTAGTTACCCACAAAGGCTCCAACCAACTGAGCCACACCAGCCAGGGCTGCATCACAGTTTTTTATTTTCTCTTCAGAATGGAGACTTGTTTTATCTGGATTTTGTGTTTTACTCTAGTAACTACTATAGAGTGAATAGGGTTGGGTGAGATGGGGTAGGTTGGGGCGGGATGCAGCAGGGCAGGGTGGTGAATTGGGAGGGGCAAAGTGGGATGGGGTAGGAGAGTAAAAAGGTCTCTTGAGATTCCTTTTCTTTTTTCATTTGCCCACAGTATAGCAATGTGTTGTGATTTCATTCATTCATTCATTCATGCATGCATTCATTCAATAGACATTTCTGAACTGGGCTAGGAGTAGGAATTCAATGAGCTCATCCTTGCCTTGGAGAAGCTCATAGCCTAATAGGGAAGACAGATAAGAAAACTAAAAATCACAAAATATAGCATGCACTGTCTCCAAAAGAGCGACCATTTGCAAACTTGGCACTCAAAATGGCCTCACCTTCTCTCAGCTCCCTCAAGGTGAAGACAGGGACCCTTTCCCCTGACATCAGCGTTGGGCCGCTGAAACCTGGACTCAGCCTGTCCCCGCTGGCTGGAGTCCAGCTTGTGGAGCCCAGCTTGTAAAGCCCAGCTCATAGTTGGCTGCCTTGCTATCTTTGCCTAACCTTGTTTTACACACCATCCTTAAAGAAATGTTCTTGAACAGGGTATGCAAATTTAGGTCAAAGTTCAATGGAAAAGAAGTATGTTAGGCTTAATCCAAACTGTCTTCCCCGGGAGGTGAGGAGGCAAGCACTGTGCTTTTCTTAGCATCTCCACGTCCTTACATCTTGAGTCTCTGGTGAAAGCTGCTCATCTTGGAGATAACTTCTGCTAAAAGGACCAATCAGCTTCTGACATACCCCCAATCTTTTCATCACCTGTAGCCTACCTGGTGATTCTTGGCATTTTGTTCTTACCCATATACATAGCAAAAAATCAAAACACTAAAATCTCGCTTGTTCTTGTTTTTGCCTTTTGCTACTGCTATTTGCTCATATACAAGGCCCCACATGTCCAGAATCCTTCTCTTAGATTGAAACCAGCACATGATCATGAAAACAACCCCTAGGAATGAATAGCATATGCATTCTGATGAACACATATTTGTTGATTCATTTGTCAGTCTTGTCAAAAGGAACACAGTACTAAAACTTTCCCAAGCAACCAGCGCAGCATCACTGAAAAGTGTTCATTGAACACTTACTATGCCCCTATCACTGTCTGTGCTCTGAGCTGTTTTTACACTGGGTGACAAAAAGAAGAGGCTTTCTCTTCCTTTCCAAGAATAGGGCCTGAAACTTAAATTTTCTTCAGACCAATGACAAGAATAAAGACCAGATTTCATTTATTTAGTACTTCCAAAATGAAAATTTATCAAGTTTTTCCTCAGCTTTCTGACTTTCCAGCCAGTCACAAAGCTGGCTATAATTTACTTGCACACTCTAGGATTGTTTATTATTTGTTTTTATTTTATTTTTATTTTTAAAAGGATTTTATTCATTTATTTTATACAGAGGGGAAGGGAGGGAGTAAGAGAGGTAGAGAAACATTAATGTGTGGTTGCCTTCCATGCTCCCCCTACTGGGGACCTGGCCTGCAACTCAGACAAGTGCCCTGACTGGGAATCAAACCAGCAACCCTTTGGTTCACAGGCTGGTGCTCAATCCATTGAGCCACATCAGTCAGGGCTGTTTTTATTTTATTTTATTTTTTTGTATTTCTTGGATTCCCAGAGACACAAGTAAACAAAGCGAACATTTCCAAAACTCAAAATGTTCAAAGTGAACATTTCTTAGGCAGTTAGTAAAAGCAACTAACTGCCTAAGAAATGAGAAAGCTGACACTCTTGGTTGCTTTGAAAAAAAAATCAAAGTAGTTTCCATTCATCATAGTTTCATTTTAGTCTCTATACAAACAGTCTCATTATTTTTGAAACATCCAATTTTAAGGTCATTTGGCTTCTTGAGATGTGTAAGCATAGCCCCTTGTGACTTCAAGGCCAGAAATTCGATAGTCGGGCCATCACTAGAAACGGCCTCACCTGCATGCAATATGCTCTTCCCTGCCAAGTTGCTAGAATGTTCATTCCTGCAGCAAAAATGACAAGAGATCAGTGACTTTTCACCTTTAAAAAATGAGTTTCTATGGTAACAAAAATGAGATGGACTATTCATAGTTAAAAGCAAAACAAAACAAGCTCCAAGTCCAGGCACTGCTCAAACTTTGGCCACAAAGATTTACTCCACAATCAAACCATCATTTACACAAATTTAGCAACCTGTGTAGTAAATGGTGGAATCTGGAAGCTTTTGATAGAACTTGGATGCCTGCAATTCTGCCTTGCTGAAAACTCTTGAAATTAAAATTTTAGCTTTACGCCTCCATCCTTCCACTATACGGCAGGGGACTTTCAAATAAAGTAAAAGGGAAAGAATAATTGGCTGATGCTAGATGGAGCAAACAATTGTGGTACCAAGCCACCGTGTTTCCCTAAAGCCTTGGTTTGTTAGGGAAATATGTTGAATCTGAAAGTTCCATCCTTTGGGGTGTTGCTTTTGTTTGTGCTATTTAATTACACCCGTAGGGCCAAATGAAGTACACAATTTATAGATTCCTGTTTCTCACCGAGGAGGGAGAAAGTGATCTATTTGCAGGAGTTATATATTTTTTTCAGGCACTTTACAGAGACATCCCAACCCCCCTTGGTTGCTGACTGTAAAATAAGAAAACTATTACCCAGCTGGGGTAACAATAGGCTCCCACAGTGCCTTTCTGCTCAGCCCGCAGCTGCAGCGAAAGTGGAAATTCAGCAGCAGGGTTACATTCTTCCCTTCCAGCCTGTTTCTATGGGCAAGGAGCCCTCCCACTGATCCAATGTATTTTCTATGCAAAACTGCAGAAGAAGTGACATTTTAAAAGTTTTGACCTTTGTGTTTTTTTGCATGAACCGAGGCATACATTTTTTAAACCTTCTGACAGGGTGTCTGTTAGAAATGGCAATAGCCATTACTGTAATAATAAAATGTTTCAAAATTTGAAAATTCTATATTGAATATAATGCACAGATAACCTTTGTCTGGAAAATGATAGCAATGCGGGGCTTGGAACCACTTCTTTATTGTTCCAGGAAAACAGATTATGACAGATTTCAGGCATATTTAGGAAACAATATTACTGGACGCTATGTTTTCATTTGCTAATTTAAGACTTTCATGATTTTTTTCTCTCAAAAAGGGTTTAGAAGAATTTTTTTGCATTTATACTATAATGTGTTTCCACTTAATACTAAATAGTCACATTACTTGTTCAAAAAAACCATTCTTTGCATAACAAAATATTTTTTAAATTCATTTTTATATGTCAATACATTTAGAGGTTTTTTAGAATAGTTTAACTCTTATTTGAATCTAAAACTTCTCTATTAAAAAAAAAAGAGGAAACAAAATAACGGAGAGACCAAATGTCAAAGAGAACTTTCTTTGAAAGACCTTCCAATTAGTAAGGAACATGAATGGGGCGGGTGGGGGGAGCTCGGATACAAAGATATAAAGAAAGAAAATTAGAGCAAATGAGATGTTGAATTACTTTCAACAAAAGATGGGTGAACAGGAGATGGATAAGGAAATACCACATTCTCAAGTTCAAGGATTATGTTGCTTTCGAATCTCAAACCAAGTAGGGGGAACCATTGGCTATGGTCAGTCAGAGTTGGGCTCTCTCCCCTAATTTGTTCTTCAGGTTAGAAGCAGCCAATTTAACCTTTTATTTTGAAGACTGGAAGATTTTCAGGGGGTAAATGGAAGTTTATTTTTTCTAAGGTGTTTGAAAATAAGTGGCCTGGTCCCGCCTTGGCTGTTTTAAAAGTGATGTCATCAAAATAATCATCTACTCAGGAAGCAGGGACCCAGGTTCTGAATAAATATGAAGCTCTAGGAACCTGATACTCAGTTTGAATTCTTTCTCCCTCTACTTATTGCTTGGGGCTGATCACTTAATTGTTTAGTCTCTACTTGAAAATGCAGGCAATAACAATCGTTATCACCATGAAACAGTTGGTCCCTCACTAACTAAGTAAATCACATAGTAAATCACCATGAATTGCTAGCTTGATTTTTTTATCATGAACTTTTAGACAGACTTGATTTTTCTAAATCACAAAGTTGTTAAAATCTTGCAGATAACCAGAGTTAGATTTAGTTCAGAAAATTCAAATTATATCTAAGGATCCAAACAACTCAAATTCAGTCCATTAAAAAAAGATCAGTCAAGCTGGGGCAATGTGAGTTTATAAAAATTTTGTATCATACATGAAAAAAATCTTTTTATGTTATTATAAAGGGAAGCACTTCAGAAATGCACTGACATTTTCAATTAAACCAGTGGTACTATTTAGAAGTTCAAATCATGAAATTTTAGAGCCTAGAATGCTAAAGTCACCTAATTCAAACCCTTTATCTTTCACAGGTGACAAAACTAAGGCTCAGAGAGGTTAAGTAACTTACCCAAAGTCAGAGAGACAGGAGCAGAATTAGAACTAGAAGCTCATCTCCTGCATCCTTTTCCATAACCCATGCTGAGAGTGTGTTTTCCTCCTTCACCTCCTCCCCAACCCACCCCTTATTATAATTTTGCTAAAACGTAAATCACAACCACTGAGTTAAGGCTGAGCTGGACTAGTGATTGTTTCCTTGTACTCATTATCTGAGACCTTGCCCTCACAGCCCCATTTATCTTGTCATGGAATCTTTTGGCATACATCTTTCCTTCCTAGAGCACATCAGCAGAATAATACCTGTTAGACAAGATCTTGCTGAAGAGCAAAGCAGAGGGACATGCTAAAGTTTGCAATGAAGGGTTCTGAGGATGCCTTCACAGGCCAGCTTTTTAAAGAATGGCTATAGTTGCACAATTTGGGAACATTCACACAGCTAAATTTTAGGAACCTACTTCTAAAAGTTCTTCCCTCACTGCTCATTGTCACACTATTAAGAGAAATTTGAAATGTATGATTTCTTGAGTTGTAGAGGCTCTCCTATATATAAAAGGATGAAAAAGGACATAAATGATTATAACTAGCTCAGTTATTTTCTCCATCATGTGGACTCTTGGCTGCACCAAACTTAATGATATGGGTCACCTGCCTGGATGAGGTTGGGCTCCTGCAGTTTGGGACACTGAGGATCTGACCTTACCCATACCACTCAGAGCAGATGACAGAGAGCAGCTGAAAGTTCTAGCCAGTTCAACAAGGAAGGACTGAACCAAGCCAATGGAAATACACACAGTGCAGGCAGGATGACATTTCAAACCAAACCAAGATGGAAACAATGCACAATTAGAATGCTTCGTGAGACTATTTCTCTGCACACCAGTAAGGATTTGATGCAGACACCGGCCCGCAGTGTCCGAGTCATTATGGATTAAATGAGACATTCACACAGACTACCGAGTCTGGTGGAGGAAAAAGGACCTCATGGCTTTTCTCCCATAGGGAGCAAAACCCGAGGCCTCCACCATGACAGGCCTTTATTGGGTTCCTTCCGACATCACATTATCATCCGCACGGAATGGCAACTGTGCAGACCCAGTGAGGCCGAGCAAGGCAGCTGGCTGACCAGGTGGTCCCACATTCACACGCAGATAATCCAGGTCAAGGGGAAGAAGCAGAAGGAACTGGAATCCAAGAGAGAGTGGAGCAAGCGCCATCATTCCCTCTTGGAACCTGCCCCCACATACAGCATCACTACCCAGCGACTGGGCTACCCCGCCCTGGGGAACACCTAAGGCTCCGCCCCTCACTGAGTAACAGCCGGGACCAGACCCCCCGCCCCCCGAAAAAATGGCTCAAACTGGAGAACAATTCAAATCCTCAGAGCCAATTCCTCTAAGTGATGAAGAGATAGCCAACCTATCAGATGCATAGTTCAAAGCCCTGGTGATCAGGATGCTCACAGAATTGGTTGATTTTGCTCACAAATTAGATGAAAAAATGAAGACTACAATATGTGAAACAAAGGAAAACACACAGGGGATCAATAGAGATGGGAGGAAAACTGGAACTCAAATCAATGGAGTGGACCAGAAGGAAGAAACAAACAACCAAACAGAAAAGAAGGAAGAAACAAGAATTCAAAAAAATGAAGAGAGGCTTAGGAACATCCAGGACATCTTTAAACGTTCCAACATCTGAAATATAGGGGTACAAGAAGGGGAAGAAGAGCAACAAGTGGAAAACTTATTTGAACAAATAATAAAAGAGAACTTCCCCAATCTGGCAAGGGAAATAGACTACCAGGAAGTCCAGGAAGCTCAGAGAGTCCCAAAGAAGTTGGACCCAAGGAGGAACACAACAAGGCACATCATAATTCCATTAGCCAAGATTAATATGAAGGAGAGAATTCTAGAAGCAGCAAGGGGTAAGGGCACAGTACCTACAAAGGAGTTCCCATCAGACTGTCAGCTGATTTCTCCAAAGAGACCTTCCAGGCAAGAAGGGGCTGGAAAGAAGTATTTGAAGTCTTGAAAGGCAAGGACCTACATCCAAGATTGCTCTCTCCAGCAAAAGTGTCATTTAGAATGGAAGGGCAGATAAAGTGCTTCACAGATAAGATCAAGTTAAAGGAGTTCATCATCCCCAAGCCTTTATTATATGAAATGTTAAAGGGACCTACCTAAGAAAAAGAGGATAAAAAATATGACAGTAAAAAGACAGCAAACTCACAGCTATTAAGAACCACACCTAAAACAAAAGCAAACTAAGCAAACAGCTAGAACAGGAACAGAACCACAGAAATGGAGATCACAGGGAGGGTTAGCAACAGGGCAGTGGGAGGAGGAGAGAGGGGGAAAAGGTACAGAGAATAAGTAGCATAGATGGTGGGTAGAAAATAGAGAGGGGGAGGGCAAGAATAGTGTGGGAAATGTAGAAGCTAAAGAACTTATGACATATGGACATGAACTAAAGGGGGGAATGTGGGTGGGAGGGGGTGTGCAGGGTGGAGGGGAATGATGGAGGAGAAAAGGGACAACTGTAATAGCATAATCAATAAAATATATTTAAAAATAATAATAAAATATAAAGATTCACAAAAAAGGGATTTTATCTATTTATTTTTAGAGAGAGGGGAAGGGAGGGGGAAGAGAGGGAGAGAAACAACTGTTGGGTGCCTCCACCATGTGCCCCAACTAGGGACTGAACCTGCAACCCAGGCATGTGCCCCGACTGGGAAGTGAACCGGCGACCTTTTGCTTTGCTGAATGATGTCCAACCAACTCAGCTATACCAATCAGGGAATAATGCATTTACCTTTTAAAGCCAGTGTCATTTTGCTAAATTCTTGTTTTTCTAAATTCTGGGCTGGCTTATTCAGAGCCTGTTGGTAAGTGTAAAACTGGCCAGCCAGCACTGTTCTGGGCATCATTTTTTAAAAATTAAATTTATTGAGCTGATCTTGGTTAATAGTATCATATAGGTTTCAACTGTACATTTCTATGATACATGGTCTGTGTATTGCATTATGTGTCCACCACAGAAAGGCAAATCCTCTTCCATCACCAAATATTTGATCCCCTTTAATCCCTTCACTCCACCCCCTCACTTCCTGCCCTCTGGTAGCCATCATACTGTTGTCTGTGTCTATGAGTTTCAGTTTTTTAAAAAATATTTTAGATATTCTTTTTTAATTTTATTTTCAGAGAGAGGGGAGAGGAAGGAGAAAGAGAGGGAGTGAAACATCGATGTGTGAGAGAAACACCCATTGACTGCCTCTCGCAGGCCCCCAACCAGGGATCTGCCCCACAACCCAGGCATGTGCCCTGACTGGAAATCAACCAGCAGCCCTTCAGTTTGCAGGAGACACCCAACCCACTGAGCCACACCAGTCAGGGTGAGTTTCAGTTTTGTATCCCACATATAAGTGAAATCATAGGGTTCTTAGCTTTTTCTGACTGATTGATTTGGTTTAGCTTAATATTCTTAAGGCCCATCCATGTTACAAATGGCAGTATTTCATCTTTTCTTATGGCTAATATTTCATAGTATAATATATATGTGCCACATCTTCTTTTTTTTAATATATTTTATTGATTATGCTATTACAGTTGTCCCATTTTTCACCCATCATTCCCCTTCACCTTGAACACCCCCTCCCACCCACATTCCTCCCTTTAGTTCATGTCCTCTATCACAGGTCATTTTGATTGCCTTCATGCCTTTCCACCATGAATAATGCTTCAATGAACACAAATAAATTTTTTTGAGTTTTTCAGGTAGATAGCCAGAAGAGGAATTGCTGGGTCATGTGGTAACTCATTAATTTTTTTAGGAACTGCCAGACTGTTTCCCACAGTGACTATACCAGTTTACATTTCCCCAGCAGTGAATGAGGGTTCCTTTTTCTCCACAACTTTTCCAGCACTTGTTATTATTTGCCTTGTTTGCAATAGCCATTCTAACAGGTATGAGGTGGTATGGGAATCATTTTTAACCAAAGCAAAACAAGAGCCCTGTCTTCAAATTGTAGAAAACTATCTTTAGAAGGCAGGACAGGAGATGTAGGAAGCAAAGGTAAGTCCCCTCACCCAGCTCATCTGAAGTGGCCCCAGAAGAATTCGTGGTCACAGAGTGTGTCGGTTTGCCTCTCACAACTTTTAGGTTTCTAAACATGAGTGAGGGGTTTCAACATCAAAATAGAGGCCAATTAAACCCAGACCAGACAGGGAGACTATGCACCCTTATCTTTTTTCATTCCTGGAAAATTCTCCCTCAAATTTTACAAAGAGTTATGGTGGGGGGGAGAAGAAATGATGAAGACTAAAGAAGTAGACTATATTAAAATCCTGGTAGTTTTCTCTGTACTATGCCTGTGTGTTTACTAACCCCAGGTTTTATTATCTGTAAAATGGGCATAATAATAATAATGGTTTTATTCTAGGTAGGAAATATCTCAAGTGATGCCTGTGCAGCACTTAGCACAATATAATGAGTGATAGTTTTATTATGAAAAAATATCTGCACAAGAAAAGATAGACTAAAATAGCTCCATGAGACAATAAAAGGACTCCCTATGAAGGAAATGAAAACAAACATATACTTTTGACAGTAGAATGGCTGTTGAAAAAAGGGAAAGACTGTCCACCATTGGCAGCATTCTCCATCTACCCAGAGCACTTATTATAGAACATGTTCAGGAACAACCATTTCTGAACTTTTCCTGGAAAAAAAAACAGCACAGCAGATTTCAGGATCAGAACATGGAATAGTATGAAAAATTGAGAGTCTTTTATGCTCAAAATAAAACATGTTCACAATCGCTAGTTACAATCCCCAGTCACCGTTGCTGTCAATGATTTCCCTGATACTTCTTCATGTTATCTTGATAACACATTTGCATGACACAAAAGGCCTGGCAGGCAAAGCAACAGAGGATGATTACAATAATTAGTCACATGCCCCCCAAATGGGGGAAACTTGAATGTAAACTGTAGTCAACAATTTAGTTGTGGACTGATCAGCTTTCGAGTACAATATGAGAGGCTGCAAAAATATCAATTGCCCTTTAATTTGATTTTGTGTGTCACTAGTTCATTTGGCGGGAAAAGGTCTTCAAAGACTAGGAGTATAGACGTGAATGGGGACTATACAGTCTGTTGACAATGCAGACGTCACTGAGGGATTGAGATGTTCGAGGAAAGCCTCTGACCTCTCCAGGTGTATCTCTTGCCTTGGTCTCTGCTTTCCTATCTTTTGGTCTTTCTCAATGTTAGGTGGAAGTCTAACTCAGTTTTTATTCATAGAATTAGATTTTCTTTTTCTGAAGCACCTGCTTTGGTAGATAATGAATAATAGTAGCCAACATTTAACTTCCAGCCAAGATGGAGGCATAGGTAGATACACTGTGCTTCCTCACACAACCAAAAGAAGGACAACAACAAATTTAAAAGCAAAAACAACCAGAACTTACAGAAAAATCAAACTATGGAAGTCCAACAATGAAAAAATTAAAGAAGAAACATTCATCCTGACCAGTAGGAAGGGTGGTGACAGACAGCCAGGGTGGAGATGGACAGCTGGGGTGGAGAGGACTTGTGGCAATGCGGCAGCTGAAAGACCTGGGCAGGTGAGGCGGTGGCCAGTGGACTGGGCGAGGCAGTGGCTGGCAGAGGGTGAGGTCCCACATTTGCAAGCAGATAACCAGGAAGAACAACTGGAGAGCAAGACAGACCATGCAACACAGGGTTCCAATGCAGAGAATTAAAGCCTCAAAACTTCTGACCAAAAAAACTTGTGAGGGTTGAGGTGGTGGGAGGAACTCCCAACCTCACAGGAGAGTTCATTGCAGAGACCCATGGGGTCCTAGAATGTACACAAAAACACCCACCTGGGAATCAGCACCAGAAGGGCCCAATTTCCTTGTGGGTAGCAGGGGAAGTGACTAAAAGCTGGGGGAGAGCTGAGCCAGCAGCATTGTTCCCTCTTGGGCCCCTCTCCCTCATACAGGGCCACGACAGCGAAATGGGTCACCCTGCCCTGATGAATACCTAAGGCTCCACCACGTACTATGTAACAGGTGCACAGAGACAAAAAAAAAAAACATGGCCCAAATGAAAGAACAGATCAAAGCTCCAGAAAAAATACAACTAAGCGATAAAGAGATAGCCAACCTACCAGATGCAGAGTTCAAAACACTGGTAATCAGGATGCTCACAGAATTGGATGAGTATGATTAAAAAATAAAGGAAAAAGTGAAAGCTATGAAAAGTGAAATAAAGGAAAATGTACAGGGAGCCAAGACTGATGTGAAGGAAACCGGGACTCAAATCAACAGTCTGGACAGAGTCGTGGAAGGGGCCAAGATGCAGGTGTAGGCAGAAAGGCTTTGCTTTTTCACACAACCAAAAGAAGAAAAACAACCAATTTAAAAACAAAGAACAACCAGAACTTCTAGAAAAACATTTGCATAGAATTCCAACAACCAAAGAATTAAAGAAACATTTAACCAGAGGTAGGAGAGGCAAAGACAGGCGGCGGATGGAGAGGATGCATTGTCGGTGGCTGGAGGACCAGCAGGCAAGGTAGCAGCTGGCAGACTGCACAGGCAATCCCACACTTGTGAAGACAAGCCTGGGGGAAAGTGGGGGAGCAAGACAGACCTCAAAACCCTGGGTTTCAGTGCAGACAACTAAGGACTCAAAACCAGTTTGAGGAAAAGGTCTGTGGGGATTGTGGTGGCAGGAGAAACTCCCAGCCTCATAGGAGAGTATGTTGGAGAGATCCACAGGATCCTAAAATGAACACAAACCCACTGCATGCAGATCAGCACCTAAAGGACATAAATTGCTTGTGGGAAGCAAGAGAGGTGATGGAAAGTGGGACAAGAACAGAGCAAGCAGCATTGTTCCTTCTCTGACCTCTCCCTCACAGACGGCACCACAAAGGAGCAAAGAGGGTTGTCCTGCCCGGGTGAATACCTAAGGCTCCACCCCTTACACATAACAGGTGTGCTGAGACAAAGAAATATGGCCCAAATGAAAGAACAGATCAAAGCTGGAGAAAAAGAATTAAGCAACAAGGAGATAGCCAACTAATCAGATGCAGAGTTCAAAACACTGGTCGTCAGGATGCTCACAGAATTGGTTGAGCTTGGTCACAAAATGAAGGAAGAAATGAAGGCTACATAAAGCAAAATAAAGAAAAATATACAGGGAACCAACAGCGAAGGGAAGGAAACCAGGACTCAGATCAACGATTTGGAACAAAAGAAAAAAAATAAGCATCCAACTAGAACAAAATGAAGAAACAAGAATACAAAAAAATGAGGAGATGCTTAGGGAAGTGCAGGGAAGAGGGGGATAGAGAGGGGGAAATTGGGACAACTGTAAGAGCATAATCAATAAAATATGCTTTAAAAATTAAAAATATAAAAAAGTAAAAAAAAAAACAAAACAGTTTGAACCAGAAGGAAGAAAGAAACATTGAACTAGAACAGAATGAAGAAACAAGAATTCAAAACAATGAGGAGAGACTTAGGAACCTCTGGAACAACTTTCAATGATCCAACATTTGAATAATAGGGGTGCCAGAAGGAGAAGAGGAGCAAGAAATTGAAAACTTATTTGAACAAATAATGAAGGAGAACTTCCCCAATCTGGCAAAAGAAATAGACTTCTAGAAGGTCCAGGAAGCTCAGAGAGTCCCAAAGAAGTTAGTCCCCAAGAAGCACACAAGGCACATCATAATTACATTACTCAAGATTAAAAATAAGGAGAGAAACTTAGAAGCACAAGGAAATGCACAATGAAGGAAAATGCACAAGGAACCAATAGTGATGGAAAAACACTGGTATTCAAATCAATGGAGTGGACCAGAAGAAAGAAAGAAAGAAACAAACAGAAAAGAATGAAGAAACGAGGATTAAAAAAAAATGAGGAGAGGCTTAGGAACCTCCAGGACATCTTTAAATGTCCCAACATCTGAATTATAGGGGTACCAGAAGGGGAAGAGGAAGAGCCACAAGTGGAAAACTTATTTGAACAAACAATAAAGGAGAACTTCCCCAATCTGGCCAAGGAAATGGACTTCCAGGAAGTCCAGGAAGCTCAGAGAGTCCCAAAGAAGTTGGACCCAAGGAGGAACACACCAAGGCACATCATAATTCCATTAGCCAAGATTAAAATGAAGGAGAGAATTCTAGAAGCAGCAAGGGATAAGGTGACAGTCACCTACAAAGGAGTTCCCATCAGACTGTCAGCTGATTTCTCCAAAGAGACCTTCCAGGCAAGAAGGGGCTGGAAAGAAGTATTCCAAGTCATGAAAGACAAGGACCTACATCCAAGATTGCTCTATCCAGCAAAGGTGTCATTGAGAATGGAAGGGCAGATCAAGTGCTTCTCAGATAAGCTCAAGTTAAAGGAGTTCATCATCCTCAAGCCCTTATTATATGAAATGTTAAAGGGACTTATCTAAGAAAAAGAAGATAAAAAAATAGGACAGTAAAAAGACAGCAAACTCACAGCTATTAACAACCACACCTAAAACAAAAACAAAAGCAAACTAAGCAAACAGCTAGAACAGGAACAGAACCACAGAAATGGAGATCATATGGAGGGTTTGCAACAGGGGAGTGGGAGGAGAAGAGGGGGAAAAGGTACAGAGAATAAGTAGCATAGATAGTGGGTAGAAAATAGACAGGGGGAGGGCAAAATAGTGTGGGAAATGTAGAAGCTAAAGAACTTATGACACATGGACATGAACTAAAGGGGGAGAATGTGGGTGGGAGGGTTGTGCAGGGTAGAGGGGAATTATGGAGGAGAAAGGGGACAACTGCAATAGCGTAATCAATAAAATATAATTTTAAAAATTAAAATAAAAATATCCTATGAAATAAAGATATTTGTGCCAACACCTTATTATTGTTGTATCTTTATCCAAGTTTCAGCACAAGGCCCTAAATTAGACTATTGCAACCCCCAAATGGAGGACAGAAGAGCAAATGTCATGTGTAGCTTTAATCACATGCCTATTTATTCCCATGGCAGATAAATAAGAATGAAGGAAAAAGGCCTGAATGTAAACCTAGATGTTTAGATGACCTTTAAGAATGAAAGAAAAAGAATTCTGAGAAACGTGGCTTACAGTGATGACAACAGCCAGAAGGACTCAAGCTTTTTTCTGCAGGTGAATCACTGTGTTCTTTCTGTCCTTGTATGTCAGTGCAAGTGGACGTCAGCCTTGTGTGACGCCATAGTGGAAAGTGGGGACGAGTTCACAGGTCAGGAAGGAAAGGGGTCCCAGGAGGAAGTGGGAGTGGCAGATCCATTTTCAGTGTGGGAGGAACAGAGACACAACACAGCTCCTTGCCTCTCAGAGCTGCTCATCACAAACCAGCTGGAGTTAATTTTGTACTCACTTGTCATAAATAGTAATTCCATCATGGGCAGTTTAAACAATAGAACTTCTTGTCTCACAGTCTGGAGGCTGGAAGTCTGAGACCAGGGTGTCGCAGGTTGGTGCCTTCTGAGGCTGTGACAGAGAATCTGTTCCAGGCCTCCCCCCCAGCATCTGGTCAAGTTGCTGGTGATCCTGGTCATTCCTTGACTTACAGGTGCATCACCCAGATATCTCCTTCATCCTCACATGGTGTTCTCCCTGTTTATGCCTCCTTGACCAAATTTCCCCTTTTCATAAGGATACCAGTCTTATTAGATTAGGTACCCATCCTATTCAGGTCTGACCTCGTCTTAAGTAATTACATCTGCACAGACCTTATTTCCAAAGAAGGTCACATCTGAGGTGCTGGAGGTTAAGGACCTCAATACATCTTTTGGGGGAGACACAATTCAAGCCATAACACTGACTTTTAGGGGTTAAAATTTTACATTATTTAAGAGCAAGACAAAGTTTCTAGTTCCCTTTCAACTATAAACTTAGGGGAATATATCTTGCAAATTCTGCTCCAAATATCAATCAGAGAAAGCCATCAAGTCTGCAAGTTCTCTTGTTTGAGCCGATTGTAAGCCCTGTGGAAAAAAAAGTTTATTTCTTCAGCCAGCCTCAGTTGGCCAATGCTTTAGACTTTGCTGGACATCTGGGGTTAAAGTTGAAGGTTGGATCACTTCCCGGACTGATGGACAATAGGGGGACCACACAGACAGACCATGCTCAGCCTCCTCACTCCAGACTGCCAAAGAAACTGCTCACCCAGCAACGCAACTGAAGGGCAAGGGGAATGGGGCAGAAGGTGGCACAGAGCCCAAAAAGTGCACCAAATCTGCAATTTGGATTAACAAAAAGCTCCAGATATAGCTGATTTAGTTACATAAGAATGCATGAAGCTGCCTAATGTTTTCCTTCTTTGCTTTATTTTTGTTGCCTCTCCATGGGGTTCATTTAAGGTCAGTGGTGGCTGAAGCATTTTAGGCTGAGTGGATGGTGTTGAACACTGTGTCCTGTGTAGAAGTGCAAGATTGACGGTGGAGATGGGTATCAGGGAAAGAAGGCAGCCAAGAACTCAACCGTCTACAGTTCAAAGAGGCAAAGCTAGCAATCAGATGGTCACCCAGGTTGAGGCCTTTTCTTCTCTTTTGAGCGTTGTCTTCATCACATTAGGATCATTCATAAAGGGAAGGGTGGCTCCAGCAAATCCTTTTGGGAGCATACCACCCCCTGAAATCATGGCGAAGTGAGATGCAAAGCAAGCAATTAACCAAGAAAAAATATCCAAGGAGCTACCAGGAAAATCGTTAAAACACAGAAAAACAAGCAGGATAATTACACAAAATGCATCCACCAACTCAGAGGAAAAGAGGGGCTTAGAATGGATGGTAACAGCTGGATTTCACCCTCCTGTCACAGCAATAGGATGTTTCAAGGAATACATTTTCTTTAAGATGGGAACATCTTTCATCTTTGGGGGGTGTGTGCATCTGATATTGTTAGGATTTTATGAGACTGTTAAAAGTTTTCTTACTGAAGACAAGGCACACCAAGTCTTGTGCTGCAGATTTGGGACATCATAGGAGAACGTTTATTAATTGCTGTCCCTATGACTTCTGTGAGGAAGAAAAGCATTCTGACAGCCAAAGCAGAGCAGTGTGATGTGCTAAAACAACATTTTTTTTCTGTTTGGCTTCCATCTAGTTTGGGGATATTCCTCCCAGACAACTTCATAACCCCTGAGTCTTTGAGCCAGGAAATGACAACATAGATGCTACAAATACATAGCTGACTCTGCTCTCAAGGGATATTCAAGCTAGTGAGAATGTCAAACAGGTGTCCAAATAAACACCTTAAACAGCTTAAGGCAGGAGAAAATGAAAATATTGGAGATGAAGAAATAATGGGAAGTAATGGTGAGAATACAATAGAAAGGACTCCCGAAAACTTGTCAACAGGCATTACTCTCTACTGTTGTCAATATTGTTCTAATATTTGCCACAGTACCCTAAAAGCTACCCTGAATGACTCAGGCAAAGTGGATCTAAATCCACTTGTACCCTGAAGTATTGACCAACAGTTTTAAAACCAATCTGTTTGTGGCAAAATAAATTAAGTAACTCTGTAGGACCAAAGAGATAAGATAGGAATTTCCAGGAAATCTTTGTAATGTGAACATCTAAATACATTGCATTAGTCACATTGCCTGATTCCTCATGTGTATGGGCCAGAACTTTCAGATCTAGCATTCTGTGGAATTTCTATTAATCCCCCTCATTCGACAGCATCAATTAATCCTCCCTGGTGCCTCAAAGAAGAGGAGACTGGTCACTGAGGATCCGAGATTCTCCAGGAGCAGAGCACATGTGAGGCAGGACACCTACATTCATGTATGCAATATAAAACCAAGTGTCACACGCAGGCCAAGTTATATTTGTGTGGGAGGAAAGAAAGCAAGGAAGTGAGGCAGGTTAGCAAAGCCATACATGGGCAGATTGTTAAATTTCAGACAAATAATCTAACAAAGGAATTGTGTTGCTGTTTTTATTGCTGTTGCTTCACCTGAGAGATAAATGTTACTTGGAAGATAGAGCTCTGATCCTAATACATTGAAATTCCTGAGTGCTTCTATGACTCTGTTCATGTTCAAGTTTTGTGGCATAGGAGTGTGGAGATCAAGTACCCATTTATCAGTGAGTTGGAACTGACCCAGAGCAAAACATTTTGACCAGGTCTGATTTTCATAAAAAGATGTCCTTCTCTTCTTTTCAGTGGCCTTCCTACAATGATAGATGGAGAATATCAGCACGCAAGAGAATAGCCCTCAAGGTCTCAGCTGCCGGCTCTTATCCATAATGTTTGTGCATAAGGATATGCTCATTCAGGAAGTCCCCACACTAGAGGCCTCTGGATCTCAATGACATTATTCTGAGCCTTCACAGGACTGCTTTTCCAATTTAACTTTGCATTTCTCATTGATCTGTGTTGTGGGTTCAATCATGCCCCCCCCCTCACCAAAAAAGATGTTGAGATTCTAACCACCAGCACCTGTGAGTCTGACATTATTTGGAAATAGTCATAGCAGATGTAAATTAAGATGAGGTGATTAGAGTGGGTCCTAATCCGATGATTGGTGTTTTTATAAAAAGACAGAGATGTGGAATGGAGACAGCCATATGAACACAGAGGCAGAGACTGGGGTGATGCAGCCATTAGCCAGGGAATGCCTTCCAGCTACCAGGCACTGGAAGAGGCAGGAAGGAGCCTCCCTTAGAGCCTTCAGAGCTGACACCTTGATTCCAGACATGTGGATGCCAGGCTGTGAGAGAACAACTTTCTGTTGTTTTAAGCTGCCCAGATTGTGATAACTTGTTACAGCAGTCCTAGGAAGCTACCACAATGCTAATATCCCTGCATTAAGGGATATGATTGGAAATAACCTGTAATGAACACATTTTGTACCATTGCAAATTTGGTTGAGAATCCTCAGTGCCCACAAGATTTTGGTAGACATTGGTATCGCAAAAAAGGTTCTCTTCTCCAGCTAGCTTGTGGGCTACCAGGAATGGGTCACTGGTGTTCAGAGCTGTGGATATACCCTCATGTCTGGGACTGGGGAGGGCTGCAATACTTCCAAGGAACTGGTGCTACCAGTGCATGTAAGCAACCTCATTCTCAAGTGTCAGTGTGTCATATACACAACTATTCACATTTTTTGTGTATCATGCTACACAAAAGGCAGAAAGCACTGTCTGAAACAACTGCTCTGTTTTCAGTTTGTGTATATTAGTCTTAACATTGACTTCTTGGAGGCTTAAATTTGCAACACATCCTAACTTTCACTAGTATACATATTTTAGTCTTATTTTAGATGTGCTTTATAAAGCATTCAAAGTCCTTTAGGATATGAAGTATAGTATGGATGAATGAATGAATGAATATGTGAATAAATAAAAGCTAAAAACAACTGAGGATAGAATATTTGACATAAGGACTGCCCTCACAAAATCTGGGAAAACTGTCCCATGTGTGAAATTCTAATACTCTATAGAGTTTTCCCACTCTTAGAAGCCTGTGAATTCTGCATATTCCATTCATACTGAAGTATGCAGTCTTGCCTTATCTGGGACCATGATAGTCACACCTGTCTAGGTTTCTTTTTATTTTTTTACATCATCATCACTGAGTAAATGTTTGCTGGCATCTACTATATCCTAGACACTGTGCTAGGCCTGGGGTATCCAGCACTGAATAAAAAATAATATCCCCATCTCAGCTAAATTCTCTGTAGAGAGAAAGGCTCTATATTCAGAATTTTTAAAATGAACAGGAATTAACATTAGCAATGGATTGAATGCCAGAGCCAATCCTCTCTGTAAGTAAATCCTTCCCATAAGTCCTTTTAATTTTTATTGGATTATAAATAACTTTCTGGGCCAACAGCCAAAAGAAAGCAGCTTTGAGAGAAAAGGCTGAACAATCCACGTGATGAACTTGCCTTGGCTACAACTTTCTGCTTTTAGACATGTCTCCCTTATAACTGATAATCGTCATTTCTGTATATAAATTTGAAACTTAGTCACAAGTATTAAAAATAAAGACTTAGGATACTATGGGAGATGATCAATAGGGAAAGGGTGGGGATGAGTGAAGATATTTGTTTGCATATTATTGTATTAGAGCTACTCTTACATTCCCTGTCTGATGTCCCTACCTATGATCTATTTATACTGTTTCTTCCTTTGACACAGATGGAATTGTGTTTTTTTCTTTTTTTCTTTTTTTTTTTTTGGTTTTTGTTTTTTGAAAAAGCAAAAGAGAAGAAAAGGAGTAGAGTAACCAGGATGGCAACTGAAAGTGGAGTGTTGACAAATGGAGTTGTGATCAGGACTGTGGAGTGACAGTGGACAAATCAAAGTACGCCCCAACCTGGAGTGCCTGCTTCATGACATGGGGTGCTCCACTGCTGGCCAGTTATTTGTAACTTTCAGTAGGGTGGGAAGAGGCAAGGGTGGGTAACAGGAAGCTGTGCTAGTTGCCTTGGTATTAATGACTCTCAGGGTTGGTTGACAGTGATTTTCAACCTAATCTCCTTTAAAATCCAAATGCTGAATGTCTAGATAGTAGTATTGCAACAATTCAAAACACATCTTGTTCTTCTTACAGAAGGTCTATTCCACTTGGTCCAGGTCCTTGGCTCAGGTGATTTAGATGAGTTACATTGCAAAATGTAACAGCAATAGCTCATCTTTGTTAGAAGACTCTATTCAAAGCACTTCACATACATCAATACATTTAGTCCTCTGGAAAATCCCACAGGATAGAATTTTCTAAATACCCATGTTATATAGATGAAGACATTGAGACACAGAGAGGCTAAGACATTTGCCTAAGGTCACACAGCACAAGTGGCAGAGACCACACCGGTAAGCAGTCATGGTATTACTTCTGGAGAGAAAATTCTACTTTATTCTCTTAATTTAATATATTGACACTGCATTGTTAGAGGTCCATTAGAGAGTGGCTGTGCCTAACGGTTTAGAGTATGATCTTTAGAGTCATATGGAACCTTATTTTCATCCCTGCCCTGACTATGCCAAGTACGTAATACCTGCAGGTGGTGGATTATGCTGTCTTTCACCCCAATCACAAGAAAAGGGACATCTCTCAGTCTGACACCTTTGATCAGTGATCTGCAAATATTTTAAATCACATATTTATCTGTATGATTATTGGACTAATGTTTGTCCTCCTAGGTAGACTATGAGTGTCATAGGGCCAAGTTTTATGTGCACTTTTGCTCATAGCTGTACCCCTGACCCTAACTGAATCAGTACCTTGTCTATAGCAGGTGATCAATAACTATATGTTGAATAAATGTTTTGGCACAAGTTGACTAACCCTGTGACAAAAGAAGCTATAAGGGATTATGCCAGTGGCATGGCCTTTTTACAGGGTTCATTTGCTTATTTAATTTTTTTATTTTTATTAAAATTATAAATAAACATAATTTTAAAATAATGGATCCACAGGTTCTTTTCTGAAAACAAAAATAAAAATAAAAACAAGAACACCAGTCCTCTGCCCAAATCCACCCATGAAGTAGATACTTCGAATCTTTTAGAGAATTTTCCATCATGTTTCTAAAGGGTATGACTATGCAGCTTTCTTGGCTTTACCTGTTTTAGATATTCTTTATCTGGAGGTCCAGTTCGTTTCATGTCCTTGCAATGGCTGACTGTCACATGGCCATGGGGACATGTCATTATACCACCTCTAACTCCTGATGGCTTCATGGACTGTGGGGCACACTGGTGTGGTCAAGCGAGGAAGGGAACCAAGACCACAGCAGACGTGTGAGGGAGCCACAGGGACCTCTCAGATGCCCAACACCATCGTCCCTCTCTGGTCCATCTCAACAGCCTGAGCCTTCCCCTGTGGCCACTCCCTGCCTCCCTTTTCACTCCTCACTGGGTTAACCTTGTGTCTTTATGCCTCTTTGGAATGGAATGGAATGGAGTGCCGGCATGCAGAAATAACTAAAATGGATAGGTTTACATGGTTTTTTCTTATTGCTTTATATTTTTAAAAAACTCCCAAGAGTCAGAGTCTCAAAAGAAATGCTGTCTTCATTGGCATCCCAGGTTAACATATTTGGACTATTGAATGTTCTAGAATGTTGCCTTGATTCATGCTGCCTGGAGTAACACCATACCTTAGAGTGTCAAAGACAAATGAAGAGGAACTTGGGTGAGATCATTAAATCGGGCAGAAATGAACCACATTCCCTTTCTAATCTTAGAGAGGCATAGGGCCCCACCCTAGCACCTCTGGGACACACTGCTACAGTTATGTCTTTTCACCATTTTTTGAAAGAGAAAGATATATTTTTCCAACAGTTGTGTTTTCTGCTTCATTCCTTCCTTTGTCATGTAGTGTCAAAGGCAGAGAAAGCACCCAAGTCTCTTCTAGGTGATGCTAAACTCACCAAAAGAAAGCTAAATTGGTGAGTGAAACAAAGAAAAGGAAATTCAGCAAGGAGAGAGGAGAACTCAAGATCAGCAGGCAGTTTTTCCCTCCCTTCAAAGTCTGAGCATGGTATGTTTGGGATCCAGCCCTAACATGCCTTAATCTAATTGTTTCTGCAATGAGAGTTCTGTCCTCTACCTGGGTAGAATGAATTAGGCCATTCAGCCACTTAGAGGAGCACTGCTGGGTAGTCCATTGTCTGACAAGATTTTTGTCCACAGGAAAAGAATGACCCCACGTGCCAATGTGCCTGTCCTGGGGCTCTCACCTGGAGACAGAAGCAGTTTTAGACACAGAGCCCGATTTCTAAGCCCATAGGTTGGCAAGTGAGTATGGATGGGGCCAGTAGCTGTCTTCTGCTCAGACCAGCTCTAACCAATTATTTAAATGCCTAGTAAATATTTATTCAGTCAGTGTCTTGCTCTGGTGGCAGAGAACTCACCACTAATAACCATAGAAACCTACCCAGTCTGTGACAGTTAGCAGTCATTTTCATAGTATCCCACACCTATTCACTGTGTGACAGTTTGGTGCTTCACTTATTTCCCTGCTTCTATTGCAACTGTCCACAATGGAACAGGCAGAATAGTTTAAGTCTTTTGTCGCCTAAATGGGGTGTACATTTATTGGCCACACTTGGAATTTTTAATTTAGTGAGAAGAGTGTCCAGACCCATGAAGGTCAATGCACTAGAGATGAGTCAGGGGCTTAGCAACTGCCTATTGGATACTGAGTTTAGGAAAACACAGTTTAAAAAATCAACTTGACCGAAGGCAAAAAGCAAATTAGAGAAGATGGACTTCTGGAGCCAAATGAGTCAGATACTGTCAGCGGCTTGCCAGGAATGAGAAAGGAAACAAAGCTTCAACAAAGTTAAGGATAAAAAGACAATCTCAAGAATATATCTACATAAATATTCATCACAGTTATTTATAAGAGCAAAAATAAAAAAAATAAAAATAAGGGGTTAGAAATGTGAAAATATTAATCCAAACAATGAAATATTACACAACCATGTATTTATTGGAAAGAAAATGTTTATGATAATTTGTTAGGGAACAAAAACAGGTTACAAGTAGTTTATAAAAATGAAATTTTTGTGAGTATATAAGTATGACTGTGTGTATAAAAAAAGAAAATAATTTGAAAGTTATAGATTAATATGTCAATGCTGGTAATCTTTAGATGATGAAATCATGGGTATTTTGTTCTATTTTTTCTTTAATAAATTAAAAATTATTGATTTATTTCAGAGAAAGAGAGAGAGAAACATCAATTTATTGTTTCACTTATTTATGCATTCATTGGTTTCTTCTTGTTTGTGTCTTGACTGGGGATTGAACCCTCAACTTTGGCATATAGGGACAATGATGTTCTAAATGACTGAGCTATGTAGCCAGGGCTAATAAACTTGTATAACATATAAACCAAATATTATAAGTACAGGTTTTTTGGAAAAAGGGTGAGTCCATATACTGAATGGCAGAATGAAAGGAAAAAAAGTCTAGGTTTTTGATAACATTATGGAGCCCCTGTGCCTCTCTAGAGCAGCCTACTTACAGATGTTTGTTTTTTTAATATATTTTATTGATTATGCTATTACAGTTGTCCCATTTTCCCCCTTTTATTCCCCTGTGCCCTGCACATCCCCTCCCATCTACATTCTCCCTCTTTAGTTCATGTCCATGGGTCATACATATAAATTCTTTGGCTTCTCCATTTCCTATACTATTCTTAACCTCCCTCTGTCTATTTTCTACCTACCATCTATGCTACTTATTCTCTCTACCTTCCCCCACCGCTCCCCTCACTGATAACCCTCCATGTGATCTCCATTTCTGTGAGTCTGTTCCTGTTCTAGTTGTTTGCTTAGTTTTAGTTTTAGTTTTTTAGGTTCAGTTGTTGATAGTTGTGAGTTTGTTGTCATTTTACTGTTCATAGTTGTGATCTTCTTCTTCTTCTTAGGTAAGTCCCTTTAACATTTCATAGAATAAGGGCTTGATGATGATAAACTCCTTTAACTTGATCTTATCTGTGAAGCACTTTATCTGCCCTTCCATTCTAAATGACACCTTTGCTGGAGAGAGCAATCTTGGATGTAGGTCCTTGCCTTTCAAGACTTCAAATACTTCTTTCCAGCCCCTTCTTGCCTGGAAGGTCTCTTTGGAGAAATCAGCTGACAGTCTGATGGGAACTCCTTCATAGGTAACTGTCTCCTTTTCTCTTGCTGCTTCTAAGATTCTCTCCTTCATTTTAATCTTGGCTAATGTAATTATGATGTGCCTTGGTGTGTTCCTCCTTGGGTCCAACTTCTTTGGGACTCTCTGAGCTTCCTGGACTTCCTGGAAGTCTATTTCCTTTGCCAGATTGGGGAAGTTCTCCTTTATTATTTGTTCAAATAAGTTTTCAATTTCTTGCTCTTCCTCTTCTCTTTCTGGTACCCCTATGGTTCAGATGTTAGAGTATTTAAAGATGTCCTGGAGGTTCCTAAGCCTCTCCTCATTTTTTTTTTTTTTTGAATTCTTGTTTCTTCATTCTATTCTGGTTGGATATTTCTTTCTTCTTTCTGGTCCACATCATTTATTTGAGTCCCAGTTTCCTTCCCTTCATTGTTGGTTCCCTGTACATTTTCCTTGATTTCATTTAGCATAGCCTTCATTTTTCCTCTAATATGCAACCACATTCAACCAATTATGTGAGCATCCTGATTACCAGTGTTTTGAACTCTGCATCTGATAGGTTGGCTATCTCTTCATCACTTAATTGTATTTTTTTCTGTAGCTTTGATCTGTTCTTTCATTTGGGCCATTTTTTTTTTTTTTGTCTTGGTGCTTGTTACCTAGTAAAGGGTGGAGCCTTAGGTGTTCACCAGGGTGGGGCAACCCCATCACTGCGCTGTGACTGTTTGTGGGGGAGGGGTCTGAGAGGGAACAATGGCGCTTGCTCCACTCTCTGCCAGTTTTCAGTCACCTCTTCCTCTACCCACAAGCAAATTGGGCCCTTCTGGTGCTGATTCCCTCGTGACTGGTTTTGTGTACATTCTAGGACCCTGTTGGTCTCGCCAACAAACTCTCCTGTGAAGCTGGGAGTTTCTCCCACTGCTGCCTCAACCCCCTCAGGTTTTTTCAGTTGGAGGTTTGAGGCTTTATTTCCCCGTGCTGAAACCCTGGGTTGCAAGATCTGTCTCACTCTTCAGTTGTTCTTCTCAGTTTATCTGCACACGAATGTGGGACTGCCCACTCCTCCAGCCACTGGCTCACTGGTATGCCAGCTGCCACCTTACGTTGAGTCCTTTCTGCCCTGGCTGCCGGTCTCCACTCCTCCTACTGGTCTGAATGAATATTTCTTCTTTAACACCTTGGTTGTTGGACTTCCATACAGTTCAATTTTCTGTCAGTTCTGGTTGTTTTTTGTTTTTAAATTGTTATGGTCCTTCTTTTGGTTGTGCAAGGAGGCACAGTGTGTCTACCTACACCTCCATCTTGGCCGGAAGTCCCCACTTACAGATGTTTCTTATGTGAAGTAATTAAATATCCTTTCTGCTTGCAGTACTGCTGGATACTCTGCTATTTGCTATCTGCTATCAACGCCTACTGATATACATCTCATGTTTCTGAAGAGACCGGAAAAGGATTCCTTCTCAGTCATTAGATATATCATACATGTTTGATTACTCTTGAAACATTATCAAGACAACTCAGAGGGAATATTTTAGATCTCCATCCACACTTTTCTTCTGGGCTGCATTTTGACTAGCTTCAGTTGAGCTGGTCTGAAGCTGAGTCTGAGGCAGAGAATGGAAATCCAAAGACCATTTAATAAACATCCATTAGTTAATGGCAGATAAATTCACAAAAAGACAACAATAGGCTAATTAAACAGAAATTTGTTCATAGTCAAATTAGTGCTTTAGTAATAAAGCTGGGTCCATAAAATACTCCTTTTGGTCACTTTCATCCATTTGAAATAAAAAATA
Source organism: Glossophaga mutica (assembly GCA_039655065.1). Taxonomy (NCBI): domain Eukaryota; kingdom Metazoa; phylum Chordata; class Mammalia; order Chiroptera; family Phyllostomidae; genus Glossophaga; species Glossophaga mutica. The sequence goes on along the minus strand of CM077310.1, from coordinate 64,652,675 downwards.
AAGAATCATGACATTAGGTTAAAGCACCATTTCATTTGGATAGAAAACACCAAATATTATTCTTCAGGGCATTTCTATAAATATGAGTCAATGGAACTCTTTTATTTAATAGCTAACTAGGAGTGTCTCATTGTCTTAACATGAAGTAAAAATAGAAATGTCTAATTCCATACTGCTTTAGTTCAAATAACACTATATTTAATAAAACAAAATCTATACATAGGTGTAAAAGTCTAGCTTACTGCTAAAGGACCTTAGCTATGTGTACTCTCCACATTGTAAAAATGAAGGATTATGAGATTTATGGTATCTGTATCAGAGAGAATCCTCGGTGAACAGAGAGGGGAGAATGAGTGCACAATTAATGTATACACACCTTGAATAAATCAGAATGCTACAACAGCCAGCATATTTCAGAAAGAGAAGGACTGCCAAACAAATCTGATTTTCTGTGTGTGTGTGTGTGTGTGTGTGTGTGTGTATGAGAGAGAGAGAGAGATAGAGAGAGAGAGAGAGAGAGAGAGAGAGAGAGAGAGAGAGAGGTGAATGAAAATGCCATTCATTTCTCTTTAATAATGGCAAAGATACCTCTGGATCCCACAGGCAGGATGTGGCTACCAACTTGCCAGAGGAGAGAGCTTCATAGAGAGAGGTCAGAATCCCCTATCACAGTCTCTGTCCAAATACAAAGAAAAGCTCCTCAGGTGGCTGTATGTGCAGCACTGGGTCATGGATCTGTTCTCAGGGTCTTTATTGGCAAATCACTTAGGGAGCTCATCTGTAGTCCATGGGCATCTAAACTTATGTCCTTGACACTAGGTGTATCTTCTTTTCTGCCATACCCTAAGTCCTTAAAACAGCACCCTGTCCATGACAGGTACTCAGTAGCTACATGGTCACTGACTGATCAGATGAATGACTCACTAGTGGAACAGTGAAGTGAGGGTTTTGAGGCTTGGAGCCAGAGTGTTGGTTCTTGGATTCCTACATTTTAAAACTGTTTGTTTGGAAAAATTTCCCAATGTCCTTTTTTAAAAAAAAAAATTGTAGAATGGAATACCAGCCCCAATTTTATTGGGATATTGTAAAAACTAGAAGAGAAAGTACATTCGAAAATACTTTCTACACTGAAATGCTGAACAGATATAAGTTATTACATTATCATCACCTCTTCTCTGACAGTTTCTTTGATGTGTTTGGTTAAAGTTAACTGAATGTCCTCCTACAGTTTCTGTCATGTACAACACTGCATCTAGCACAATGCTTAGCTCATAGTAAGTGTTTAATAAGTATTAACTGAATTCAGTTCAATAACTATTAGCTAGCCTCTTTGGTTTAACATGTATTTCATAGAGCTTTGAATAGGCTTACTGATTCACAGAAAGTTTTGGCATGGTTGGAGTTTAGGATATAAGAAAGAGGACATAGAGAAAGATGTCCCAATCTTGAAAGGTTTTTATACTCTGCCAAGAGTTAAACTTTGTTATGAATTTGATGAGCAGTCTTTGGAGAGATGATCTAAACAAATCTATGAGTGGGTAGGTCTTACGATCCTTCAAAAGGTGAAGATACTGGGGGTTAGCACAAGGTCCCTCCCCCAACCTTTCAATACTTAGAGAAGACCCAGAATAACTGCAAGCTAAAATAGGAAAATCCAGTGTGTGGGTTGTAATGTTTCTAGGTTTATACAAAATTATACTCCTGGCTGGAACAGACAGAAAACCAGAGAATACCAGTCCTAGAATAGAAGATACTTTCTATTTTGCTTGAACACCTTGATTCAGTTGAAAAAGGAGCAGTTGTTTGTTGTTGTTTAATACACAATGGTTAGAGAAAGCCGAGACAGAGACAAATGGGAAAAAAAGGCAGCCTAGCAAAATGGCACCCTGGTGCTATTACTCTAAGAGATTTTTTTGTGTCATATGTTCAAAATTTCCAATTTTTAAGAAAATACAAACATAGTATCCTATATTGCAGCTATAGAATTAAAACAAAATTTAACTTTATTAAAATTAATGTGGACGGTATTATATAACATAGACACAATATCATCACTTTGTAGGATCAGCAAAAGAATGTAGAATCAACCAACAAGGTGATAGTTGTGCATTTTTTTTCAAAATGCATACCCTACTTGCACATAGAACAGTGGAAGGAACGTAGCATATAGGTGCTTTGCTATATATATGTGGAGTAAATGAGTGAATGATGGAACACATAGCAGGGCCTTGAGGAACTCTGTAAATTTCACTTCAGCCTAAGTGTTCTGATGGGAGCACACTGGAGTATTTGGACCTGGGAACATTGCTGCTCCTAAGAAAATTTGTATTCTTGGTAAAGCAGACCACCAAGAGAAAGATAAAAATGCACAACCCTCCACTCAATATGCAAATGGTGTGCAATGAATCTGTCACTGGGTTGGGGAGAACTGAAATCAAGCAAATAGAAATAGAACATCACTGGTACTTCCTGCAGCCCTCCTGCATCACACCCTCTGCTCCCCTGGTATGCAATGTCAAATTCTATCCTGAACTGTGTCTTCATCATTCATCATTATATGACTAGTATAAACAATCCTAAAGTTTTTATGGAACCATGAAAGACCTTGAATACCCAAAGCAATCCTGAGTAAGAACAAAACTGGAGCCCTGGCTGGTGTAGCTCAGTGGATTGAGCGCGGGCCTGCGAACCAGAGGATCGCGGTTCGATTCCCAGTCAGGGCACATGCCTGGGTTGCAGGCCAGTTCCCAGCGGGGGACACACGAGAGGCAACCGCACATTAATGTTTCTCTCCCTCTCTCCTACCCTTCCCCTCTAAAGATAAATAAATAAAAAATCTAAATAAAAAAATAATAAAAAAAAAAGAACAAAACTGGAGGTATCATATGCCCCAATTTCAAACTATACTACAAAGCTATAATAATCAAAACAGTATGGTACTGGCACAAAACCAGATACATAGATCAATGGAACAGAATAGAAAGTCCAGAAATAAACTCACACTTATGTGGTCAGTTAGTCTATAACATGGGAAAGAAGAACATGGGGGAAAGTCTCTTTGATAAAAAGTGTTGGGAAAACTGAACAGATACATGCAAAAAATGAAACAGGACCACTTACTTACACCATATACAAATATTAACTCAACATAGATTAACACCATAAATGTAAGACCTAAAATCATACAATTCCTGTAAGAAAACATAGGCAGTAAACTCACACCAGTCCTAGCAGTTTTGGGAGATATGTTTCCTTAGACAAAGGCAACAAAAGCAAAATAAACATATGGTACTACATCAAACTAAAAAGCTTTTGCATAGTAAAGGAAACCATCAACAAAACAAAAGAGGCAATCTATTGAATGGGAGAAGATATTTGCTAATAATATATCTAATAAGGGATCAATCCAAAATTATAAAGAACAATTCAACATTAAAAAAATACACAAATCCAATTAAAAATGCATGTATGAAAGGCAACCAATTGATGTCTCTCATACATTGATGTTTCTCTCCCTCTTTTTCTCCCTTCCTTCCCCTCTCAAATAAATAGATTTTTTTCTTTTTTTTTTAGAATATTTTATTGTTTATGCTGTTGCTGTTGTCCCAATTTTCCCCTTTGCCCCCCTCCACCCAGACTGCATCCCACTTCCATAGTCAGTCTCCACACTGTTATACATGTTCATGAGTCCTTCATATATTTTCTTTGACTAATCCCTTCACCTTCTTTCAGTCAGTCACCCCTCCTCCCTCCCCTCTTACAGCTATCAGTCTGTTCCACGATTTTATGCTTCTGGTTCTATTTTTTTAAATTTAATCTTTATTGTATTTTCTTTCCCATTACTGTTTAGTCCCCTTATACCACCTACCCCACAGCAATCAGCACACTGTTGTCCACGTCCATGAGTCCTTGTTCCTTTTTGTCCAATCCCTCCACCCCCTCACCACCCCCTCACTAACTGTCATCTGCTTTCCATCTATTTTCCTGATTAGTTTCTTTTATTCATTAGATTCCTCTTACAAGTGAGATCGTATAGTATTTGTCTTTTACTGACTGGCTTATTTAACTTAGCATAATAGCCTCCAGTTGTATCCATGCTGTCGCAGAAGGTAGGAATTCCTTCTTTTTTCTGCTGCTACTATTCCATTGTGTAGATATACCAAAGTGTTTTTATTCACTCATCTACTGATAGGCCCTTACATTTTCTCCAAATATTGACTATTGTAAATAGTGCTGCTATGAACACGGGGGGTTCATAGGTTCTTTCGAATTAGTGTTTCAAGATTCTTCAGGTATATTTCCAGCAGTGGAATCACTGGGTCAAAAGGTAGTTCTATTTTTAGTTTTTTCAGGAAAATCCATACTGTTTTCCACAATGGCTACACCAGTCTGCATTCCCACCAACAGTGTACTAGGGTTCCCTTTACTCCACGTCCTCACCAGCACTTGTTGTTTGTTGATTTATTAATGATAGCCATTTTGGAAGGTGTGAAGTTGCTGGGGACCCTGGCCTGGGTGCCAGATGTGGGGGGGCTCCGCCCACAGAGCCCCATCCCTCCGTCACGGATGAAAGTAAAAACTACCAAGACATCTTGTGCTTGGGGAGGAAAGGGGTCAAACTCTCAGAGGAGAATGACCCAGAGCCCCATCCTCACTAGGCTTTTATTGGGCTCCAATACACCGGAATACAAGTTTAACATGTTAAAGAAATCTGAGGGCTTAATCCGAGCCAGTGTTTGTCAGGAAGGGGGGTTGCCAGACTTTGGGAGACATGCTCATTTCCTCCTGGGACACTTGTCACTTCAGGAAGAGCACTCTTAGCAAAGCAGGTTTCACAGGACTTTAGGAATTCTTTCTTATGTCCGGATCACCCACGGAGCCATCCTGGCCAGGACAGGGCTGCACTGCTCACCCCCACAGTTTCAGGCTTTAAGGCAATTAGGAAGCAGGAGACATCTCCCAGATGGAAATGAGGACTCGGGCTATGTCAGAATAGCCAGGGGGCGAGGGTCCATCACATCCTCTTTGCTGCAACCCCCCCGAGTCCTTCCATGAGGCCTTCCAAGTGGTCGCGTCTGGCTTAGGTTGCCCCTCCCATGAGGAGTCTTACCCGTCATTGACTGCCAACCAAGCATTGGGGCCAGAGATGGGTAAGGCAGAAGCAGTGCTCCTGCCAGGGAGATAAGCTTTGTCTCCTCAATAGGTCACATCCTTGTGACAGAATAGACCCAGATGAAGTGGGTCCCTTGGGCTCTTACACAGCCCACCATGGGGTGAGGGTTACAACTCCTGAAACCAGGCTGAACGGTCCGCAACATGAAGTGATATCTCATTGTGGTTTTAATTTGCATCTTTCTGATGGCTAGTGATGTTGAGCATGTTTTCATAAGTCTACAGGCCCTCTGTATGTCCTCCTTGGAGAAGTGTCCATTCAGGTCCTCTGCCCATTTTTTAATTGGATTGTTTGTCTTCCTATTGTTAAGTCATATAAATTCTTTGTATATTTTGTAGATTAAACCCTTGTCCTCTTTATTATTGACAAATATGTTATCCCATACAGTCAGTTCCCTTTTCATTTTGGTCATGATTTCTTTAGCTGTACAGAAGCTTTTTAATTTGATGTAGTCACATTTGTTTTTTTTTTCTTTATTTCCGTTGCCATAGGGGAGATATTGGCAAAAAATATTGCTACATGAGATATCTGAAATTTTACTGCCTATGTTTTCCTCTAGGATTTTTATGACATCACAACTTATATTTAAGTCTTTTATCCATTTTGAATTTATTCTGGTGTATGGTACAAGATGGTGGTCTAGTTTCTTTTTTTTAATATATTTTACTGAATATGCTATTACAGTTGTTCCATTTCTCCCTCATCATTCCCCTCTACCATGCACACCCCCTCCCACCCACATTCCCCCCTTTAGTTCATGTCCATGTGGCATAAGTTCTTTAGCTTCTACATTTCCCACACTATTCTTGCCCTCCCCCTGTCTATTTTCTACCCACCATCTATGCTACTCATTCTCTGTACTTTTCCCCCCCTCTCCTCCTCCCACGCACCTGTTGCAAACCCTCCATATGATCTCCATTTCTGTGGTTCTGTTACTGTTCTAGCTGTTTGCTTAGTTTGCTTTTGTTTTAGGTGTGGTTCTTAATAGCTGTGAGTTTGCTGTCTTTTCACTGTCATATTTTTTATCTTCTTTTTCTTAGGTAAGTCCCTTTAACATTTTATATAATAAGGGCTTGGTGATGATGAACTCCTTAAACTTGACCTTATCTGAGAAGTGCTTTATCTGTCCATCCATTCTAAATGACAGCTTTGCTGGATCGAGCAATTTTGGATGTAGGTCCCTGCTTTTCAAGATTTCAAATATTTCTTTCCAGCCCCTTCTTGCCTGTAAAGTCTCTTTTGAGAAATCAGCTGACAGTCTGATGGGAACTCCTTTGTAGGTGGCTGTCTCCTTATCCCTTGCTGCTTCTAGAATTCTCTGCTTCATTTTAATCTTGGCTAATGTAATTACGATGTGTCTTGATGTGTTCCTCCTTGGGTCCATCTTCTTTGGGACTCTCTGAGCTTCCTGGACGTCCTGGTAGTCTATTTCCTTTGCCAGATTGAGGAAGTTCTTCTTTATTATTTGTTCCAATAAGTTTTCCACTTGTTGCTCTTCCGCTTCCCCTTTTGGAACCCCTATAATTCAAATGTTGGGACGTTTAACGATGTCCCGGAGGTTCCTAAGCCTCTCCTCATTTTTTTGAATTCTTGTTTCTTCCTCGTTTTCTCTTTGGTTGTTAGTTTCTTCCTTCTGGTCCACTCCATTGATATGAGTTCCAGTTTTCCTTCCATCTCTATCAGTTCCCCATGCATCTTCCTTCATTTCACGTATTGTAGCCTGCATTTTTTCATCTAATTTGTGAGCAAAATCAACCAATTCCGTGAGCATTTTGATGACCAGTGCTTTGAACTGTGCATCTGATAGGTTGGCTATCTCTTCACAGCTTAGAGGGATTGGCTCCAAGGTTTTGATTTGTTCTCCAGTTTGAGCCATTTTTGGTGGTTTTTTGTTTTGTTTTGTTTTGGTTTTAGACTGGTCACGGCTATTACGTAATTAAGAATGGAACCTTAGGTGTTCCCCAGGGCAGGGCAGCCCAGTCGCTGGGTTGTGATGCTATAGGTGGGGGCGGGGTCCGAGAGGGAACAATGGCGCCTGCTCCACTCTCTCCTGGATTCAGTCCCTTCCGCCACTTCCCCTCTGCCTTAACCGTCTGTGAGCGCGAATGTGGGATCACCTGGTCAGCCAGCCACCTTGTGCGGCCTCACTGGGTCTGCACAGTTGCCTCCCCGCACCCCCCCCATGCCCGGGGTCTGCCAGCTGCTCCCTGTGGGCCCGGGGACTGCCAGCTGCCGCCTGTGCACCTGGGAACTGCCAGCTGCTGCTGCTTTTGTTCCCGGGTCGGCACCTCCACTTTTTCCTGCTGTGACGCCGCCCCTCTTACCGGTCTGGATGAATGGTTGTTGGACTTCCGTACAGTTCAATTTTCTATAAGTTCTGATTGTTTTCTTGTTTCTAAATATTTGTTGTCCTTAATTTTGGTTGTGAGAGGAGGCACAGTGTGTCTGCCTATGCCTCCATCTTGGCTGGAAGTCCTAGTTTCTTCTTTTTTTGCATGTACCAGTCTTCTCCCAAGACCAGTTATTGAAGAGACTATCTTTGTCCCTTGTACTCTCTTGCCTCCTTTGTCAAATATCAAATGTCCATAGAGACATGAGTTTACTTATGGGCTCTCTATTCTCTTTCATTGATCTATGTGTCTGTTTTTATGCCAGTACCTGGTTGCTTTGGTTACAGTGACCTGTAGTATAGCTTGATATCAGGTATTGTGATCCCTCCAACTTTATCCTTCTTTCTCAAGATTGCTGAGGCTATTTGGGGTCTTTTTTGGTTTCATATAAATTTTTGGAATCTTTGTTTTAGATTTTTGAAATACACCATTGGTATTTTAATAGGAATTGCATTGAATCTGCAAATTGCTTTGGGTAGTATGGACATTTTAATGATGTTAGTTCTTCCTATCCATGAACACAGTATATGCTTCCATTTATTCATATCTTCCTCAATTTCTTTAGTGTTCTAAAGTTTTCTGAGTTCAGGTCTTTTACCTTCTTGGTTAAATTTATTCCTAAGTACTTCATTGTTTTTGTTGCTATAGTGACTAGGACTTTTTTCTTAGTTTTTCTTCTGGTAGTTCATTTTTGGTATACAAAAATAACATCAATTTCTGAATATTGACTTTAATCCTGCTACTTTACCAAATTCACTTATTAGGTCAAGTAGTTTTTTGGTGGAGCCTGTAGGGTTTTCTATGTACACTAACATGTCATGTGCGAATATTGACAGTTTTACTTCTTCCTTTCCAATTTGGATACCTTTTATTTCTTCTTGTCTGATCACTGTGGCTAGGACTTCTAGTACTATTTTGAATAAGAGTGGTGAAAGTGGACACCCTTGCCTTGTTTCTGACCTTAGTAGGTAAGCTTTAGTTTTTGCCCATTAAGTATGGTGTTGGCTGTAGGTTTCTCATATATGACCTCTACTCCCACTTTGTTGAGCGTTTTTATCATAAATGGGTGCTGGATTTTATCAAATGCTTTTTCTGCATCTATTAATATGATCAGTGATTTTTGTACTTTATTTTGTTTTGTGAAATATAACATATATTGATTTGCAGATATTATACTAAACTTTCATTCCCGGAATAAATTCCACTTATCATGATGTATGAACTTCTTAATGTATTGCTGGGTCTGGTTTGCTAATAGTTTGTTGGGGACTTTTGCATTTATGTTCATTAGAGGTATTGGCCTGTAATTTTCTTTCTTTGTTGTGTCTTTATCTGGTTTTGGAATTAGAATAATGCTGGCCTTGTAAAAAGAGTTTGGGAGTCTTCTCTCTTCTTGAATTTTTAAATAAATAAATTTTTAAAAAGGAGAGAGAGAAACTTATCCCTGGCCAGTGTAGGTCAATTGATTGGAATGTCTTCCCAAGAACAAAAAGGTTGTGGGTTTGATCCCTGGTCAGGGCACATATGGGAGGCAACCAATTGATGTTTCTCTCTCACATTGATGCTTCTTTCCCTCTCTCTCTCCCTCCCTTCCCCTCTCTCTAAAATCAATAAAAAATGTCCTTGGGTGAGGGGAGAAAAGAGAAAAAAATAATTGAAAAATTAAATAAAATTAACCAGCCTATAGAAAAACTCTTAAAACCATAGGGCTTCCAAATATTCATCATTACTCTATATAATATGACTATTTTAAAAACATTTTGTTTTAAGATAAATTTGTATTTACAAAAGAATTTCAACGATATCATATAGTTCCTGTATATCTTTCAACAAGCTCCCCTAATATTAATATCTGATATAATTATGACATATTTAGTAAAAGTAAGAAGTCAGCATTGATCCAATATTATTAACTGAACTATTGGCTTTATTGAGGTGTCATCAGTTTTCACACTATTGTCCTTTTTCTATTTTCATACAATGAGTTAGGGCAGTGTTCCCCCTTTTTTAAGATTAGAATCTTAAAAAATATATAATTTATTGTTCTGTGAATGTTTGCTTGTAACTACCACCACAATCAAAATACAGAATGGTTTTGTGATCCCCCCAAATTCCCCCATTCTCCTTTGTCTTCACCATCTTCTCCCACCCTGAACCCCTTGGAAAATGCTTATGAGTTTTCCTTCTGTATAGTTTTGCCTTGCTCACATGTCAAATAAATAGATTCAAACAACACATATCCCTTCAGATCTTGCTTCTGCTGTTTAGTATGATAATCGGTATTCCCCCATGTTGTCCCATACATCAGTAGCTAGTCTTTGTTATTGCTGAATAGTATCTCATGTATGCTTTACATAAATAGCACAAAGTTGGATTATTTTTTCTTTAAATTCACTTTGACAGTCTTTGCTTTGAATTGGGGACTACAGTCCATTTATTCACTTATACATTTGGATTTGTAAACTATTGTACTTATTTGCTTTTTTTTTTTTTTTACTTTTTTGGCAATGATTAAGATTTTTCCTTTATTTAATGTTTTCTCTTTATGAATTTGGATATTATTTATTCAATTTCTATACTTACTCTAGAAATTTATATATGTACATTGAACTTAACTAAGTCTGAAGTTAATCAATATCTTTGAATTCCTCCAGAATAATAGAAGGCACATAGAACACAGTAGCTCTGATTTCTCAGCTCTTAGTTTATATACTATTGTCCAATAATTTGGTTCTATTGCAAATTTTTAAAGACATGATTTTATGAATGTTCTTACATGTTTATTATATTATTTGTTCACCATTTTTCATATATCATAAAACTTTTTTCTGGGGTTATTTTTTCTCTTACTGAAGAGCATTCTATCAAATTTCTTACAATGACAGTCTACTAGTAATAATTGTTTTATATTTGTCTGCCTGAATTTTCAAGTTTTTTCTTTTTTAGTTGTATTTTCTTGAGTATGCTATTACTGTTGCCCCAATTTTCTCCCTTTGCCCCCATCCCTCCAATACTCCTCATTCCCTCAGGCAAATCCACACACCATTTCCATGTCCATGGGTCATGAGTATAAGATCTTTGGTTACTCCATTTCCTCTACTGAACTTTACATCCCCATGGCTAATCTGTAACTACTTATTTGTAGTTCTTTTTTTAATTGTATATTCTATTACAGTTGTCCCAATTTCTTTTTTTTCCTATTTGTACTTCTGAAACCTCTTACATTTTCACTCATTCTCCCCCAACCCCTCCCATCTGGCAACATTCAAAACACTCTGTATCCGTGGTTCTGTCTCTGCTCTTCTTGTTTATTTACTTTGTTTTTTAGATTCAATTATTGATAGATGTGTATTTATTGCCTTTTTATTGTTCATAGTTTTGATCTTCTTTTTCTTACATAAGTCCCTTTAACATTTCATATAGTGATGTTTAGGTGATAATAAACTCCTTTAGTTTTTCTTGTCTGGGAAGCTCTTTATCCTGCCTTTCAATTCTAAATGATTTCTTTGCTGGGTAGACCAATCCTGGCTGTAGGTTCCTGCTTTTCATGGCTTTGAATATTTCTTGCCAGTCCCTTCTAGCCTGAAGTTTCTTTTGAGAAATCAGTTGACAGTCTTATGGGAACTCCCCTGTAGATAACTAACCACTTTTCTCTTGTTGTTTTTAAGAATATCTCTTTATATTTAACTTTTGGCATTTTAATTATGATGTGTCTTGGTGTGGGCCTCTTGGTGGCCATCTTGTTTGGGACTCTCTGTGCTTCCTAGACTTTATCTATTTCCCTCAACAAACTATGGAAGTTTCTTTTCATTATTTTTTCAAATATATTTCCAATTTCTTGCTCTTTCTCTTCTTCTGGCACCCCTAAGATGTGAATGTGGGAACACTTGAAGTTGTCCCAGAGGCTGCTTACACTATCCTCATTTTTGTGGATTCTTTCTTCTTCTCATTGTTCTGATTGGTTGTTTTTTGCTTCCTTGCCTTCCAAATCATTAATTTAATTTTTGGCTTCATCCATTCTACTGTTGCTTCCCTGTAAATTGATCTTTATTTCAATTAGTATATCCTTCATTTTTCACTGGATGTTTTTTATGCTGTTGAGGTCCTCACTAAGTTCCTAGAGCATCCTTATAACCAGTGTTTTGAACTCTGCCTCTGATATTTTGCTTATCTCTATTTTGTTTAGTTCTTTTTCTGGAGTTTTGATCTGTTCTTTCATCTGTGCCATGTTTCTTTGTCTTCTCATTTAGGCAGCCTCCCTGTGTTTGTTTCTCTATATTAGGTAGAGCTGCTTTGACTCCCTGTCTTCATAGCATGGCCTAATGTAGTAGGTGTCCTATAGGGCCCAGTGGCACAGCCTTCCCCATCACCCAAGCTGGGTATTCAAGGTGTGCCTTTCATGTAGGCTGAATACACCCTTGTCTTGTAGTTGAGCCTTGATTGCTGTTGGCAAGTCAATGGGAGGGATTTATCCAGGGCAGTCAGCTGCAAGGACTGGTTGCGTCCACTGACCACCAACCTCTGCCTTCTGTGGAGGATCAGCAGTGCAGGAGCAGGATGGTAGTGCTCTGATGTGGTCTGTAGCTGTCCACTAGGTGTGCAGGCTCTAGTGTTTCCTGGGTGGTGCAGGCCAAGGTCAGCCCCCTCCTGTGATCTGCCCCGGGCCACCCTGCATGAGCTATAAAGCAATTTGAGATGGCTGCTACTTGTGCTGGGCTTAGAAATTCCCAGGAGGAGTCAAGTTATAAATCTAAGCTCACTGTTACTAGTGCCTGGGGCCAATTAGCAATAGGTATGGGAATTGGAGGCTGGGTATTGCTTATTTGAGAGGATTTAAGATGTAGTGAAGCATGAGCCAAGACCAGCCATTCATATGCAAAAGTTACTGTTAATAGCTTGTGTGGACTAGTAAATTGGGTGAGACAGGGGTTTCAGGGGATCTCCAGGGTGGGGCAGACTGTGTTAACCAGGTTGATGGAGTCTCAAATATGGCACTTGCCTGCCTCCTTTGTGGCTCTGTGGTAGGAGGGTTCAGAAAGAGACAGTGGCTTCTGCCCACATTTCTGTCTGGGAGAAAGCTGTGGCCCAGCTCTTAACTTGATGCTGGACACCTCAGTTCCTCCCTGTACAACATTGTGTCTTTCAAGCTGCTACCCCAGTGCTGGAGCTCAGAGGGCGTGAGTCTGAGTAAGTCCATGTTTGGGTTCTTTAAGAGAAACTGCTTGAGAGTCTAGCATTTTCTTCTACCAACTGAGTCCCTGAAGGTTTTCACAGCCACGAGTTATGGGAACTTATCTTCCCGGCACTGAAACCCTGGGTTGGGTGTCCTGGTGTGAAGCTAGGACTCCTCATTCCCTGGATATCCCCCCTGATTTTTTATCCACCACATGTAGGTGCTGGACCAGCCTGTTCTGCATCTCAGCCCTTCTTACCGTTCTAGATGGATGTTGTTTCTTTAATTCTGTAGTTGCCAGACTTCTATTCAAGTCGATTTCTGATGGTTCTAAAAGATGGCAGTTCTACAGTTTAGTTGTAATTTTGATGTCCTGACTTTTTCTGACGATTGAATTCTGGATCAATGCCATTTTCTTTCACAACTTTGGTGAAATTATTGATTGCTTTCTGACTCCCTGGTGTGCTGTCATGAAGTCATAAACAGTCTAATCATCATTACTTTGAAGATATTCTCCTTTTTTGTATATTTCTGGTCACTTTTAAGATCTTTCTTTGTTTTCAGTATTCTGCAATTTACTAATGATATATGATGTGTCTCAAGTGCGATGAATTCCTGTTTATTTATCCTGGTTAGGGTTTTGGAGGCTTCCTAGATTTATGGATGGCTATAGTTTGTTAATTCTGAAAAAATCTGTCTGTGTCTACTTATTTTCATATCTGTTTTGCAGTTAAAAATGACATATTCTCAGTCAGACTGTTTCTTTTTTTCACTTTATTCTTAATGTCTCTCAATATCTGTCATTTTCTCCTTTTTTTCTCTCAGTACTACATTCTGAGTAATTTCTGCAACTTTGTCTTCCTGATCCTGATTCTTTTTTCAGTTGTATCAAATTTGCTACCAGAAATTCTTTCTGTTGAATTTATAATTTCATATATATATGTATACTTGTACATATATACACCCACACACACAGACATATGTGCATACATATACATTTTGCATATATGTTTGTGTGCACATGCATACATGCACACATAAGTGTGTGCAAATGACCATGTGCACACATGTGCATGCATGAACAGTACACATGTGTACATGACATATGCATGCATATAAACAGGCACATGGACCTATGTATACGCATATATGCCCACATGATACAAACAAATGTGTGTATTTTTGTGTGTGTGTGAAATTTTGAGTGGTATTTCAAATCTTCCTGGTCAATTTTTATAGTCTTTTATTGTTTTCTCATACTTTCAACGCCACCTTTTATTTCCTTAAACATATTAAACATTCGTATTTTATGTTCTACATCTGATGATTTTACATCTTCAGTTTTCTGCACATATTGTAGTTTGTTGGTTTTTCCTCATGTCTTGTCTCCCTATGTGTTTATTGGTTTTTTATTGTAAACTGTGTACCTTGGTATTTACTTCAGTAATTCTTTGAGGCCTTGACTTAAAGTTCCTCCAGATAAGATTTGATTATCTTTCTTCCAGACACTAAAAACTCTGACACACTTTAAATTCTCATCTTTTTAAAAAAATCACATACTTAGTGTACATTTGGGCCTCAACCACGTGGGCGCTGGCTTCAGGTTCTGAACTCTCAGGGAAGATTCCCTGGCTCCCCTCAAAGCTGAGACTGGGACTGGTATGCATCCTGTGCCACCTTGGTGCAGAGATTTTATTCACTTATAAGGGTATTTTCCTGGTGGTCCTGGCTTTGGGCACTGGCCAACATGCCCAGCTTTAGGCTCTGTCTCCCCCTTTGAGGGTGAGGTCCTTTAAAAGTTGGGCCAGGACCACCAGAAACTGGCAGATACCTTGGGACAAATACCGGTGTCAGTGCCTGTGGATCCCTCTGTTCACTGTGTATCTGATGCTGATGAATTGCCTTAATTTTCCTCAAACTCAGCCATTCATTAAAAGAGGCTGTTTTCTTCTAATTTATGTGGCATTTTAAGTGTGCTATACTAGGACTGGTGTTCCTGAAAAGCTAATTACCAGAAATGAAGCTTAAGCAAGTGATCTTAAATGTCTAAACCATAAGCATAACCATCATTTTATAATACGTCCTGGTGGATGATCTGGCATAACCTATCTCATTTTGTAGATGAACCAACAAAGACTCAGACACAGAAAGGTTAATCATCAAAAAACATACAGAGAAAGAAGAGGGACCACAGCCCCACACTCTGGACTTCTACGCTGGTACTCTTGCCACCATACTATGCCACCTGTGCAGCCAGTGTCCAGTTCAGGACTTGGTAACTAAACACACAACAAAGGTACTAAATTAGTTTTGCTAATTTAGCACCATTAGACCTAGTATTTGCAGGTGGAAGTGAGCACAGCTGGGGGGAATATTGCTAGTTCTCAGATAGGTCTGAGAAGCAAATGCAGGGAAGGATTTCATGACAGAGAAGTTTCCCAGACTGAACTGGAAGGGAAGGTAACCATCACATTATCAGCAGAAACCTGGAGAGGGATTGTCAGATGAAGCCACATCTCTGTATACGCGTAGGTGACTCCCAAGCCAGGAAGGCCGGGGAAGACCTGAGAAAAGACTACTTTTCTAATGGTGTATATCAGTTGGCTATAGCCTAAATCAATTTTATTTTGCAATAGGACGTTTGGGTAGGGCTGAAGTGAGAAAGTGATATCCGATCAGAGGGAAGTGACTTTTCTTCTTCATTCTGTGGCATTGGTGTTGCTCCATCATTCAAGTGGGCTTTCACACCTCAGTAGATATACTTCAACTGTGAGATTAGCACAAATAGACAAAAACCCAGAGTTAGCATCCTCCATGCCCTGGGCACTTGTCTCCCTGGAGTCATTGTGACTGTCAGAGTGTCACCTTTGGGCACTGGCGGAAGAAAGCAGTGGCCCCTTTAATTTTGGTGTGGGGCTGGGCACACACTGAAGAAGCTGCATCCCGGCTTCTTGCAGCCAGTGGGGGGTCCTTGGCTTTCCATCAAGATTTTTTTCCTAAGTGGATATTATCTCACTTGAACAGGAATCAAGAAGAATCAGAACAGGTTCCTGCAGAATTGTGTGTATTATGGGCTTTTAAAAAACCCCACAGAAACGGCACCCCCACAGCACCTGTGATGAGGTGTGACGTGCTGACACTGATTTTTTTCTCCTGGGGCTTTTAGGCACCAAGAAGAGGTCTGCAGTTCTCTGTTTCCATTTCTGTCCCTGGTAATAGGGCTGTAGGTGGTGCTTTCCTGTTCTGAGGGGAGAATTAGGGTGCCTGCTATTAATTTTCATGCATATGCTCCTGAATGAGAATCTTTGACAAAAGACTAGAACTCTGAAAAAGCTCCTAAGAAACTAGAAGATTCAAAAGAAAGTGTTTCTCATCTCTGAAAATAAAAATCATTCAAAGACAGAAAGGCAGACATTTTCTATCTCAACATGAAAAAAGTCGGTTAATAAAAATATAAATCTTCCTTTTAGCCACTATTCTTAGTTTAATTTGTGGTGGAAGTGGTAGGAGAGTTCTTATAAATATTTCCTCCATCTTAATTCTCTGATATATTTTTTCTCATTTATTCCAGATACCATCTCTTCTCCACAGCCTGTCCCTTCCTTTCCTAGAAAAAAAAATGATGAAGGGTCTCCTTCATTTCCACTTTTCCACAGTCTTTGTCCTTCAGTGTCTGTCCTCCTTCACTAGATGGAAAACGCCTGGCACACAACATGAATTTAATACAAATTCCTTTCCTCTTCCTTCCTTTCTGTCTCCATCCTCCCTCTTTCCTCTCCTCCCTTTTCTGCTCCCCCTGTCTTTCCCTCTTCATCTTTCCTAGAACCCTAAGTTTATATCACTGTCAGATTCATTATTCATACACTTTTTCCATTTACTATGAAGGTGATTAATGCTCCCTCCACCCCTGCTTTTTCTTTGCTGTTCTCTTCCCCTAAAGGAGGAAGGAGGTGGGTATTAATACAAACATTCATCACAGTCTTTATTATTTTGGCAAGGAAAACAAATGGGAATCAAGTAGTCTTTTTCCTGTCAGGGTGGTGATGAAGGAAATGTCAATAAACTGAACAATTTACTGTGCAACTGCCTGGCTTGAGATTTTAGAGTACAATAAAGTTAAATAAAACAAATCCCTAACAAGGAGAAGAGTTTCATTACGTTTGATTTCAAACTCTAGGTTACACTTTCTCAATAATAACTAGTCTTCATCCAGTTAACCCTTTAGGTGGATGAAGAGTGATGTTGGTTTGCTCAGAATGCCATCTAGAGCCCAGGTATCAGCAGCTCGATGCCCTCAAACAGGCCCATCTGCCCCAGCTCCTCTGCTGCCCTGATGTCACTCAGCACCTCCAGCCTCTGCTTACAAACATAGCCAGGGTACCATGTGCTTGATCTCAAGTATCTCCAGGCATATGGATCCTATTCACCCAGAGTGGCTTGTACACTCCCATATGAAAATGGGGAGGGGGGGCGGAAACAGAGAGAGACAGACAGATAAACACTTGTTTAAAAAAGAGCATTTGAAGGTTTCCTGAGAAATAAATCCAAGTATGTAAGTAACTTGCATGTACCAAGATGGGGTCTCCCTTAAGCCTAGCATACTTACTTCAGGAGGAAAACAAACATGAGCATTTACATTTTTTTCATTCTTTCCCCATAAAGGCCCTGGATGGAGACCTCTTGAGGCAGAGGCTGCTATGTAAAAGTAATTCGCAAGTTGACCAGGTAGCCCAACTCTCACCAAAAGGCATAACAAAGACAGTGAGAGCACCTCTCACATAGGATGCTTCCAGAGACCCCCATACCACCAGATGCTGGGGCTGCCCCAATGTCCCTCCAACACAGCAGCTCCTGGGGTCACTGGAGGTAAGGAGCCTGGACATGCTGGCAGGAAGAAAGGGAGAACACAAACCAGGCTGCCCCTGGGGTACTCTTGGAGACTATATATCTACATCTATTCTATCTATCTACCTCCACCTATCTAACCATCCATCCATCCATCTACCTATACCTCTGGTGGGAAATCTCTAATACTATAAATACTATAGTTCAAGGCATCATGTCAAATCAGAGAACCAAGTGGTTAAAGTTTAAAAATGTCATCCTAGGTATGGAGTTGGGGCTTTTTTGGAGTCTATTATTGTGGTTGGTATTACTGCTCGGTTGTTTTCAAATCCTCTCTGAGCTGGAATGCTCATTAGAGTGAGCTCTCTAATGGGAGAGGAACATAATTGTAGACCCTCTGTTCCAGAACCATTGAGTGGCTCAGGAATTTGTTATTCACCTTTCCAGTCCTCAGTTTCTCCATCTGTAAAGTGAGGTGTTTAAACCAGGTTCCCTTTACCTCCAAAATTCTAGGACCCCATTAATCTCACATTCAAGCTAAAGAGATACTTACAGAAAACAAAGTACTATGGTTGGATCTTGTTTAAAAGGAAGGAGCTGGATTAGAAGACTCCAGGAATGACTTCAGGACCTTAACATTACTTAACTACCTATAAAGAAGAAAAAAACATTTTGCATGATTCGTCATCCCCTTCCCTCAGTTTGTCAATGCTCCTTTTATTATAGAATGAGTTTGTTACAAAGATTTGGGCTAATATATAACACTGAGGTATCTGAAAATTCCCAACTGATGCATCAAACCAAAATTAATTTCCAACTACATGAAAAATAAGTTCTCCAATAAAAATCTACTGATTTTTCTCAAATCCCATTCTAAAAGGTCATCTGGAAATTAAGTACCACACGTTTTCTTTGTATTCATTAAATGCCAACAACTTGCTAGATGCCCTAAAGTTCACAGTCAGTGATAGATGAATCTAAAACAGTATCACCAAAGGTTACTGTGCCCTTCAGCATCCTCCCTGCCTCAGTGGTCCCAATTCCCCTCCTCAGCCTTGGCCTGTGTGACCCTTTAGCTGTGTCACACCAACCCAGTGACTGCTCATACAGACCAGGCTACAGACATTGTGAAATACCAAGAAAGGAAATTGTAGAAAAATTGTAGAATCTGTTACAAGAGTTCTACTTTTTTTAAAAAAAGTTTATTTTATACATAATTGTTGCAAAAGCCCATCAGTGAAGGACAGCCACATGGTCAATTCATTCTCTTCCAGACCATGCACACAGGCATCACCTGTTTTACAAAAAAATGATATTAGAGGGCAAAAAAATTCTTAATAGACATTAAGGATGTCTATTCACATATCAAAAAGATTTGCCACTTTAGGAAAGATTCATCAACAGTGTTTTTTTTTTTAAACGAATCCAGTGTGTCTTAAATGGCTTTCAGTTTAAAAAATTGATTCATATTCCACTTTACTTTAGTGTTACTTCAACTTAAATATACTGTAATAAAAACCTCTTGTTCTACTTTTCATTGTAAGGGAAATGTGTATTTCCTTGTGGTTGATGGAAATATCTAGTATTAAAATTGGTAGTATTATACAGCAGAAAAAGGTAGAATTAGATTGTACTAGAACCCTCAGGTGCTGCTCATGCTACGGCAACCAGAAAACTAAGATTAACTTTCGAACCACCTCACAACTTCCTCAGTGCACTCCGAGCCAGGCTGCAGCCCCCGCAGCCCAAGTGCAACAGTCCAAGCCGCCTTTTCTCTCTTAGGGTTGTCTTACTAATTAGGTAAAACTTGCAATGTCTAGAATCCAGTCAAAGACCACCAGGCTTGCAGGAAAGGTGAAAAATGAGACAGGCAGCGAGGAGAAAAAGAAAAAAAGCAATCGGTGTAGCTCTAGTCTGTGATTAACTAATTATAAATCACGGTTCCTTTGGACTCAGTTAGCCCATCTGTAAAGTGAGGACAGAGAAGCTTGACTACCATGCCTGTATCTCAAAATTGTTATTGGGGTTTAAAAAGTGAGATAACAAAGGCATAAAACACTTACAAATAGGAGATATCATTAATGTTCTGTAACTTGACTGCAGTACTAAATGGGACAGCTGTTCATGATGGGTGCTAAAGCGATCCTAGGCAGAATTATTAGATGTCATGGCTAACCAGCAGCCTTTCACTGTTTCCCTCCAAGTCCATCTCCAGCTTGTAGGTCTTCATGCTGTGTCCTCTCCTATTCCCCCTCAAACCTGGAAAGAATCTGATGCCTGCCATACAAACATGATATCTCTGTCCCAGCTCTCCCAGGGAGAGTGAAGGAGAATAAAACGAATGTTAATTGCATACCCACACCACAAACCAAGCAATTTGCTTCAGATTTCTCATGAGGTAACTTATTTCACTCTCAAACCCCATTAGAAATAGGCATATCCCACTGTATAAAAGAGACATGGAAGCCCCAAGTTGGACTTCTTCAAGATTACACAACTAGGAAGACACGTCAGGGACCTTCAAATTCAGTCTGGATGCTGACACTGTCTCTGACCGTAGAGTTTCACAGAGGGGAGTATGTATCCTGCCCTGGGCAGTTGACCACCCAACCAGCCTGAATAAATGGTTGGTTGATTTACGGCCCAAAGGAGGGACTAAAGCAATGCGAGATTACCTCCCTAGAGAACTTCTGGAATACTCCATGCTCATCTGTGTGCCCCGCATAGCTTGGGATTTCAGGGCATAATTCTTCTCCTGGAAGAACCTGAGCCCTTCCTTCCTGGAGCCCATCCCACCAATGGCCAACCTTTCCTTTATTTGGCAGTCGCCATATCAGTATGCTTCCTGGGAACGTACTCCATTCACATTTACAGACCCTGTTGTGAAGGAGTCTGAGGAACAAAACAGAGGGGGACCACACTGGGTATGAACATTTACTTAAAGGGGTGGTGAGCACCAAGGAGGTTCTGTTGCTCCTCAACTGGGCTGGAGCAGAAGGCAGCACACTTGACTTGTGCATGCTCTCAAAGAAGTTAATCAGAGGAGTCATTTTTTTCCAGTGTCAATATAAAGGTTTATGCACTTGACAGAAGTGAAGACAAATTTAGAGTGTGCAAGTCTTCAATATCCAGATGACTGTTATTTTACACAAAACCATTTTTAGTCCATTGTCCAGTAAGCTGGTGGTGCAATAAGACAGCAATCTTCTCCAGTCTTAGTGGTTCCTGGATAGTGAAACTGAAGCAGTGAGAGAGATCTTGCTGAGAGAACCCCCTGGCATGAAGGACACTCAGCCTCTCAGTTGTTGTTCTAGCCCAAGCTGCCCATCTGGTCCTCATCTGTAACTGGCTCTCAGCCTCAGGGACCTTCAGCTACTTGAGGGTTATCCTCAAACCTTCTGGCCTCTGTGCTGTTGTCAGTCAGGCCCCTGTGGTCCTTAGAGTTTGGAAAGGCAAGGGGAGTGGGGAGGGAGGACTGTACTCACAATGCCAGCCCTGCTGACTCAACATGGGAAGTGCCCACAGAGAGGGAGCTCTTTGATCTTCCTTCACCAGCTCCCAGCTCCTGAATATAAGCCCTGGCCACTCACCCCTAAAAATATCCTTCTCTAAGCAACCAGTGAGGATTGTATTGATTACAAAGGGGTGGGGGCAGCATGGGGAAGGTATATGTCCCAGGCCTCTGTCTCAGGGGAGGGAGGGCAGCTTCAGGACAAAGGGAAGAGAGGATCCTGCCTGTCCTGGACCTGAGCCTCCCTGTGTGAGATTCATCCCAGTGCTTTTGTCCCAAACAGCTCTCATTCCTTCTTTCTACTTAACTTTCCTTCTGACGGACCATCCTACACATACACATGCACACACACACATGTGTGCATGCCCACAGGGATGCTTACTACCTACCCTAATCATTCAGCTGCCTGATGCTATGAGCTTTCCAGAAGGTATTTGTCACAGAGGATGAGCCAGAGTCAGCAATTAGAGAAGGAATTGGTGGCAGACACTCTTGGGATAGAAAAATTGAGACAGGACAGGATGCTTATATTTGCAAGGAATTATTGTATTGCCCAGCTGACAAAACACGTGAATTGATCTCACTGTCTCTCCTTGTCCCATGCTTTCTGCCAAGAAAAAAAGAAGCATAATTGTTAACATTTATAGAGCTGATAAATCCAACCTAAAGAGTGAGCAAGCAGAAAATAAAGGATTTGCACATGTGAAGACCTGGGCTCATGTGTGGAGTTTTGATCATCACAGGCCAGTGCTGGATCCTGCACCTTGCTCATTGAAAACTCATTTAAAGAGAGACTCCAAATTCTTAGTCAATTATCAATAAGCCCTTTGATGAGAAATAGAGATGTCAAGTCCTGAAAGTACTCTCTTAAGCTGACCAGAGGCAACCACTTAGGGAGCTGTTAAAGGCACGGGGTCTGCCATGAGGGACCCAGGAAGGCCCCCAGGGCACAGGCTCCAGACCATGGTATATGCCCCCACGGCCCAAACCGAGAGGGTCCACAGACAGGCACACACACAAACACTCATGTGCCCTTTCTTTTACAAATGTCACTTTATTGGGAGGCAGACTCCTTCAACATCCTTTAAAGCACCATCTAAAATACTCAGAAAATCCTTCCTACAGGAGGTGATGGCCGTATTGATTAAAAGAAAATTAGATTGAATTATTTTGGGAGACATAATGTCCATCATCAGTTGAAACGAATGTTAAATTAATTCATATGCTGGTTTCAGAGCAGACAAATTAGGAGCCACTGGGGAAAAATCCTGTTACAAATAGAATCTCTTTAAAAGACACACACTGCTTCTTTCCTATTATGCTAGTCTTCCTTCCATCAATATTGCACACGCACACGCACACGCTGACTGGGTTGATGTCACAAATGCATATTCTATCTCAACATTAGTAATTTCATAAAGTTATTAGTTTCTGCTCGAGTGTAACGTGCTGCAGAAACACAAAACATGACAAGGCCTGCAGATGAGCTGCTTGAAACACTGCATCCTTTTGAAAGAAGCTGGGGCTGCTGTGTTTTGCATTCATCCCTTCTGTCCCCCCGGCTCTTCCTCTGCTCTCTAACCACACAATATGAAAATATCCCCGGGACCATGAATTGCCTGTTTATTATGCTGTGGCTGAAATACATATCCCATTATGTGGGGAGAAATGAAACCAATGAAGAAAAGAGAACCTGCCCAGATCTACTTTTAGCAGGTGGTCTGAATAATATAAATTTTAGGGCATTTTCGCCTTTGCCTCCCTCCTCCTGCCCTTCCTCCTCCTCCTCCTCCTCCTCCTCCTCCTCCGCTCTATGCCCTTCAATCTTGTCAGCTGTAAAATGGGTCTCTTTTTAACCCCTAATGGATCTGTGAGATGAAAGGTGAAGTCATGAATTAGTGGTGCTGACAGCCCAGCGAAGGCCCCGACAGCAGGGGGTCTCCTTTGTCTCCTCCACTCTGACCTCCCTCGCCCTCGCTGTCTGTGGGAACCGGACCAGAAGAATGTGGAGAGGAGGGAGCGAGCACCAGGGTGGCAGGCCCCGCTCCTGGCCAGAGGAGAGCTGACTTTCTCCTGCTGCAAATATTCTTACATCATCCTGGGCACATGTCCACCAGACTCCATCCGTTACCTCCTTCAGGCTTTACAGATGGAAGCAAGAGATTCTGCTCCAGAATTAAGTCAACACAAAGGAGCGAAGGGTGCTTTTCCTACGTACATCAGTGTGTTTATTTTTCTTGTGTACGTGGAAAGGAAGTGGCTATGTGTTGAACCCTGGTTTGAGAATGGGAAGATTAGAGCCGAAACTCTGGTGAGAAAGGTGAATTTTCTCAGCAGCCACTCTGCACAGACACACACAGATCATTTCAGGATAAAGTTCAATAGTAGTTGAGAAGGGACCTGTTATTTCAAACCAGTGAAGTACGAGGTCTTCCTGCTGGGGTCTCGATTTGTTTAGCATATTAATTTGATTTATAATAAAAATTTCAAGAAAATATTCAAAGTCATGAATGAAATAGCCATCCAGCCTAAAAGAGTGCATCTCCCAAGGAGGGCGGTTGCTTTTCTTCATGGGACCTAAGTGTCTCAGCCCCTACTTGTTCAGCTGGCTTCTAAGCACCTTTATTCAGCTTGCCCTGTGCCATCTGCGGAGGAAGCGCCCAGGCAAACAGGCTCATCAAGTTCTTAGAATGAGGAAAAGCATTTCCAAAAATAACCTGAGAGAAACAATATTTGTTAACACTGATTTTCAGAAAAGAGAAGCTGCAGCTCAGCGCAATTTATTTTGTCAAATTTCCACTTTTTAAGAACACAGGGCACGTTTTAACTTCAAATAACTAGCTTGTGTTTGGGTTCATTTATTTGGGGTATTAATTTTAATAAAACCTCCTCCAGGCAGAACAATATCAATGGAGAGCTACATTCATAAGTTAATAGGGGCGTCAGATAATTCAGGACAGATCTTTAAGATAACAAAAGGCCATGCTGTACTCTGACAGCAAAATGTCCTTTTCGCCTCCTGAAAACAAAAGGCACTTTTAAAAATTAACTATAAGTTACTTTAATTTAAAAATAAAAAGAGAGTCCTGGCGCAGGATTCTGGGCAAGATAATCGCATCCCTGGTGCATGTGTGATGGATAATGGGGGATTAATATGCATTTCCTTACCGTCAATGGTTAAAAATTCATAGTGCTCCCTTCCAGAAAGTCCGCTCTACTTCAGGGGCTGGCAAGTTCTGTTTCAGCTGAGGACTCTTTGTGTTGCTAATAAACAGCATAATGCTGTTCTGCTCTCAGGTACAATTTAAAGAGAAATTGAGTTACAAAGGACAACGCAGTTTCTCCCAGGCGTCTGCTGTGGAGCGACGTGTCTGACAGATTCTCGCTTCCCCACTTGTATTTCGTACATACAAAAAAGGAAGGCTTTAATAAAATGCTGCTGTGTAAATAGTTCTGAGACTGAAAATATTACTCCGATCCATGGTCTATGTTCTTTTTCCAACTTTCTTCATCTACACTGACAGTATTTAAGGTTTTGTTCTATGACTTACAATTTGTTACAATAGGAAAAAGGCAATGAGCTTCGTCTTATGGAGGAAATCTTATGGAGCAGAAAGGCAATTATCTTACGTATTTCCCAGAAAAACCTTTAAAATAATCTTCACAAGTTTTTACATGGTTTTAAAATTTTAAAATATAAATTATAAGAGCATATCATTCTCTAATAAAACTCACTTTTGGGAGGTCATTAACATTAACATTTTTCCTTTTTTTAAAAAAAAAGTCGGGAATTGGATTCATCCACACTATTTTTTTTTTTTGTACATTTTGAAACACAGGAGAAGTAGCAAATGTAATTATTTTATCAATGCTATGTCTAATTCAGGAGGTATTTTCTTAAAGCTTACTGTTAAAAAGACTAGAAATGCTGAATGGAGGCCCGGAAAACGCCACCCTTCTAAGCCTGCCTGACAATGGAATTGGAAAGCTGCGTGATGATTTGTTTTCATTGGCTACCTTTCTAAACGGAGTCTATTAGAATTCCAGGTTTCATAACTCTTGTCTATCCACAGTGAAACAAGTTTAAAAAGCACAAAAAATAAAGGTAAGCAATAGCATTTTAAAAACCAGATATGTCTTTTATTAGTTATGCATGTTTAGTTTTTTCAGTGTCAGTGCCAAGGGGAAGAAGGAGCCGTCCTGAAGGAAAGTGCCGACTCTTCCCCAGGCTACACACCCTTCTGCCTTACAAACAACACAGGATTTCCATGCGGTTAAACCGCAAGGCTGAGCCTTGAGCCTAGCCTGACTTAACGTGGGCTGGTCATGCAGAGGGCGGAAAGCAGAAATCTACATAAGCGAAAGCCTCCAGGATTCTGCTTCTAGGTGAATAGCTATGAAGTGAAAATTTGAAGGGCAATTAAGGCTGCTGAAGACTATGCTAAGAAATGCATTACATGTTCTCTTGCTAGTTAATCTAGTTTTATGGCAACTTTTCATTGATAAAATGGGAATACAATTCTCCACAGTGTCACCTCTTAAGGACTTTGAAGCATCACCCTCAAAGATCTTCCTAAGCATCATATTTAAGTAGGTGACATAGTTTAAGAGCTGCTGACATATTTTTCTATATTTTAATTCAAATGAACCAAACTGGAAATTTTCAGGAATTGTTCCATGTTGGGAATATCTCTAATTTTTACTTACCTTCCCAACTTACCCACAGCGTGGCCACAGCGGCAAAAGAAAAGGGTATGCAGCAAAAACAGAGGAGACATGGTCCCGTGAGAGAGAGTTCACACCCAGCAAGGAAAATGAAAACACCAGACAACTTACCGAACTCCACTGTTAGCTGGATTACCTGGACACTTCAGGTGAGTTTGGGCCTCAGGCCCTGAAGAGTTTAGATAGTTGCCTCAATTCCTCTTTTCTCAATTTGCTATTTCTGTGTCTTTGGCTTTCAGTTTACAAAGAGTAGACTGGATTAAATTTGGGATAATCTTAAATGAATAAAAATATTTTGAAATACTTCAAGGAAGGTTGTGGTTAAATTCATTTTTAAATGTTAGTGAATCACATTTGAAGCATTGTTCCAATTCTGGAAAGGAACTTTTGCTATAGATGTGCATATGTCTACTCAGAGAGCCCCTGACAACCTAGACCCAGTGGTGTCCCTACAAAAAGAGGCTGAAATCGGAAGCACAACAGTTCATCAGCCCTGGTCTGGCATGCGCTTGTTCAAAGGAATACCACACTTCACTGCTTAAGTCTCATTCTGGTTTATCTAACCACAGCCACACAGTGTTTTTTCCTATAACCTCCTTTTATAGGTTGAATTGTGTCTTCCCAAAATTTGTGTGTTGAAGTCCTAACCCCAGAGTCCTTCTATAATGTGACCTTTTTTGGAAATAAGGTCTTTGCAGATGTAATTATTTAAAATGAGGTCTCCAGGAGTAGGGGAGGCCCCTAACACAATAGGACTGGTGACTTTATTTTTTAAAAGGTGGGGTTACATTGGGACAGAGACATACACAGGTAGAATACCATTTGATGATGTGGGCAGAGAACAGAGTGGTGCTTTTACAAGCCAAGGATCACCAACAACAGCAGAAGTTCATTGCTTCAGAAGCAACCAACCCTCCAGAGCTGTAAAATGATAAATCTCTGTTGTTTTAAACCCACTGGTTGTGGTACACTGTTACTGTGACCACAGTAAGCAAATACACCTCCCAAGGCAATATGCATGTCTGCCGCCCAGTTTCTGCAGCAGCCTCCATCCCTCGTCTCCTTAGTGCTGGCCAAGAGCAGCAGTGAGCTCCCAGGAAACACTGAAAAACTCTTAACTGCTTTGAATCCCATGTCTGAAAGCTCTTTGATTTTTTAAAAAATAGTTCTTAGTAGTCACCAAAGTTGTGATGCCAATGGGGCCTATCCTTAAATTATAAAAATTAGTTTATGCTTTTCCTCCTCTAACATGTGGTGATTATTCTAAGCTCCTCTTAGTCTATAACATGAGCAGAGCAGATTCAATTCTGAATTCATGAGCCTTGATCTCTGGATGAATTTCAGGTTCACAGAGTCTGTGTGGCCCGCGGCGCCGTGTTGCCACAGTGAGCAGGTTCTTAGAAACATGCTCCCCATTTTGGTTTTCCCCTTTCTGAACTTTCGAATCGGAGATTCTGTGTGAGGGAAGCCCATTGACACTCGTATCTTCTCTCTTGTTTTAGCGAGAAAATTGCTGACTAGAGGGCCTGGGAGGAACGGGTTGAGAGCACGGGACGCGCTCTGCGGGCTCACCAAGGAGTGGCCCCGGGAGAGACTCCACAGCTGGGCACCTGTTGTAGGAAGGTCCTGGACTTCTCCTTGCAACTCTGAATTTTTCACAAAGATCACTTTGGACTTTTGAGCTAAAATGGTTCTCAGAATATCTGAAAAGGGGTTGGATATCCCTCTGGCTAGGACCTGAACGTGAATTCTTCATGACTCTTCAGGCATACAGGGTAGTTCCTGGGGTCCAGTAACAGGCCACATAGACTGGTGGTCTGGTGTGTGAGCTGGCCCTAGTTGGCCTGCTTGGCTGCACTTCCCATTGTGAGGTAACTGAGATTAGGACCAGACCAAAGACAGTGTCTGGGACGGCTGTGCAGTCATATGGGTGATGATGACATACCTGCGGTATCTGTGCAGTGGTGATGGTCTCACTAGTGTACCTTGCCCTCTGGCGAGGCTACCTATAACATGTGTGTGCAGGGAATCAGTGTGTGATTTGCTGCTTGTTTGAGGAAGAAAAAACGACACCCTGAGTTGTCTGGCATCAGCATGTGGTGAGTGTCGCGAGTAGCCCCAGGGCCTGCAGCGCCCTTGGGAGTCCACCCCAGATCGTGGACTCCACAAATGAGCAAAGACATCACAGGAGCAGGGACTGACAAACGACTTTCTGAGGACAGCATGGAGCGCATGGATACCAGCCGAGAAGCATTCGTGTGAGTGCCTAGAAACGGCCATGTTGATGGAAATAGAAACCTTTCCTCTGCAGCCAACACAGTGCTGCCAGCTAGTTGCTTGGCAAACTTGTTTATTTTTTATCATGGAAAAAAAAGCAGACATCAACCAAAGGAGAGAGAAAAGTACAGTCATTACCATGTGCTCATCATCCAACTTTAATAATTGTCACCTACAACCATTCTTGTTTCAGCTGCATTCCTCCCTATTTCTGCTCAAAATCCCTTGATTGTTCAGAAAAAGTCTCATATATTGTATACTTCATCCATAAATATTGTAGCATGCACATCTAAGAGAAAAGGCTCATTAAGACACATAGAGTCTTGGAAGTACACTGCCACCAACAATATGATTATTAAAAGTGTAGTTTAAGATTCTTTTTTCAGTTCTTTTTGTCTTTAGAATATATCCTGTAAAGATGTCCCAGCCAGCCCTAGCCCATGTCATTTGGTTGGTTGGAGCATCATCCCATACACCAAATGTTTGCATGTTCGATTCCCAGTCAGGGCACATTCCTAGGTTTCAGGTTCAATCCCCAACTGGATCACACTTGGGAGAAAACAGATTGGTCTCTCTCTCTCTCTCTCTCTCTCTCTCTCTCTCTCTCTCTCTCTCTCTCTCTCTCTTACCCCCCTGCCTCTTGCTCTGAAATCAATAAACATATTCTTGGATGAGGGTCAAAAAAATTTTTAAAGATATCACAGTCAAATTACTGAGCTTTAAAGTCACCTGGAAAAGATTCTTTGTAGTTATACTACCAGCGTGATACAATCATCTTCATTTGTGTCATTGCTTTTGGTTTATAGAAATTTTAAAATATAAATGTAATTGTTTTATGATTAGGTACAATATTTACATAGTTCCAAAGCTAAATCTGTGAGACTTGGCAATCAGGGTGCCAAGGACACTGGATTTAAGGGGGTGCCTTGTGGGCACCGATACTGACCTGGCAGCATCGCTGAGGAAGCGCCTCCCTGAGTGAGCTGAGCACCTCCCTGCGCTCTGCACCTTCCCGGCCCTGTCTGCCTCCAGGGGAAAGGATTTGGGGAGAGGTCTAACTTCTGTTTCTGACCTCATAACCCATTTTCTCTCTTACAAGTAACTACTTTTAAATTTTATTTTATGGTTTAATTCTCCCATTGTACTTTTAATACAAACAAATACAAATCGATCTATCTATATATAGAAATTTTGGTAGGACTGCTTCTCCTTTCTTATGTAAATAGTGACAAGCCATACACACTTCTCAGCTGTTTTGATACTGCATAGCCCTCCTCTATGTCTATGTGTAAATACATATAGTTTATTTAAGAATTCCCCAAATGATGGATACCTAGTTTGCTTGCAGTTTGGGGTTGTTGTTTTTTTCTTTTTGCTTTTGCTATTACAAACAATGCTACAATGAATAACCCAAGTTTATGTCATTCTGTATTTTTACCAATGTATCTTTGGAACAGATTCCTAGAACTAGGATGCGTAATTTTCCTAGAACATGCCATGATTTTCTCCACGGTGGTATGCTATTTTCCTCCAGCAATGTGAGAGGGGATTTCAACTGAATGATAGGTGTCACCAACAGAGTGTGCTGTGAAGTGCTTGGATTTGTACCTGATATATTGAAAAATGATACCTCAGTAGCATTTAAACACCACAGAGAGTCAAAGAGGACCTGTGGCATGCTTAGCAGTTCTCATGTCTGGAGGCAGGAGTCTGAGGTGAGCTTGCACGAAGAGCAAAGTTTAACATACATAATGGATTTCTTTGAGTGAATGAATGGCTGCTTGGGGGGGCGGGATGAATGGATGTTGTAATTAAAAATTAGTTAGGGTTCACTTTACGTTAGCTACAGATTTAGTGGACCCTGAAATCTTTATCAGAGCCCATGGAAGAGGCTGGTGGCTGACTTAACACACCAGCTTAGACAGAACAGTTCCACAGGCTGCAGCTTTGCTCCTTTCTAACCTCACTTATCCTTTCATATTCATAAATATTGCTGGGACACCTACTATATGCTGTCCCTCTCTGGGGATATGCCTGCTCTCAGGCTGGATGCAGAAAGGTAGGAGGTTGGAGCATGAAAGTCAGGGGTTTAGCAGTGTGTCTTCAGCCAGAGAACTCTATGTTAAATTATTTTTTGTCTGTAAATGCTCCTTGACTTCAGTTTGTCCTAGCAGGGAAGTCACTCTTCAATACCAACCATCAACCTCTTTCTCACACACAAAGCTCACGTGGACTTGGTTCAGGGTGCCTGAAATGCTCTCATTCTGCTGCTTGAAAAGGGTGACATTTTCCTACCAATAATTAGCCCTCGTCACCAGGCAGCACAGTGTGAAGGTGCTGACACATTCCTCAATAGCAGTGAGTGATATGTGTAAATAGCATTGATTAGAATGTGATTGCAAATGAATGACGTGATCAGGTCTTGACACAAAGTGTTCTTACAGTGCGTCAGTCACCGCTTCCTGCCAGGTGCAGGCAGCATGCCCCCCAGAGGATTCTGGTTCTAATCCTCCCACCCCTGCCACACCTGTACCACCCACCTCACCAGCTCACACCTGCCCAATCCCTGCAGGGGGAGGCCTGTTCTTGGTCTTCCCTGCAGGGGCCCAGGCTCATTGGTCATAGAAGGGCTGTGCTAGGGGGAGGAAGAGATGGCAGGGCTGAAGCTCAGCCAGGCTCTCCTCCCAGATCCCCCCACTCAGACAAGGGGTGAGGTTTGAATTTGTCTGGGGTAAAATCTCCTTCCCCCCTTGTTTATCTGCTTGTCATTGTGTGGAGAAGTACTTGTGGTACTCCTACTCTAATAAAAAAATAGTCACAGATAGTTCTTTTGTTCCATGGAGACACATGAGAGACTGAGAACAGAAATCCACACATGATGTTCTTGTGGAATTTCCCTCTTGATTTGTAAATAAGGTTCCATGGAAGGAGGGCACACTCCTGAAAACCAAGGGGAAAGTCGGGTGCTAATGTTAGACTCAGGTGTGTGGGGGCCTGTCACCAGCCTGGGCCTCAGCTCCCCTACCCATTCTTACAGACAAGGACACTGAGAATCAGAGAGACTGATTCACAAACAAGAGTCCATGAGGCAGAGCCATGATTCCACATCTATGGTTCCACCCAAGTGTCTCAGGTCTTGAGCTTCTCCCACTTAACCCAAAGACATGGACACTTTGCCCAAATCCTCTCCATCAGCAGCCACTCTTTTTAACTTCCTGTTCATAGAAGACTCCAGTGTTTGCAGAGGTGTATTTAATTCCATTTATACTGAGTCAGGTACAGAGTTGAAAATAAAATAAAATTTATACAAAACAGAGATATGGTCCCTTTATTCCCAGGTATCCTCAGGAAGCTGATGTAGAGAACTCAATTTGCTGAATATTCATGGCTTTAAAATAAATGAAAATGCATTTACTTATCCATTTGTTACAGCACTGGCCTAATGTTCGGTACAGATGCCTGGAGGGTGGGAAGAAGTAGATGGTGAAGAAAAAAATAGAACAGAGACTTTGATCATCTTCAGTCTGCTCTGGGCTATTCTATCCATCTATATGGGCCTCTGAAGAGAACGCTCATTCTTTTCTTTATCTTTCTGTACCTATTTCTGTTCACAGGGAAATGCCAGGGTTTTATGTAGAGCTAGTTACCCATGGGACACTGATTATTTCTTCTTTTACAGAAATCTAAAAAGAAAAGGAATGTTTTCATCTAGACTCCACATTGCAACCCATGACACAGAACCACCTCACCTGACTGTTGCGTTAATTTCTGGATCCTTGCTTCAAATATCATGATTTTTTAAAAATTTTTTCAAGTAGAAGTACTTTTGTTTAGAGAGAAGCCCCCTTGAATTCAACATTCAGATTTAGACAAACAACACATAAATCACCCAATTTCCAAGGTGATGGCAGAGAAGAGTCAGAGTGGAAACCCTGAGAAGGTGCCAGGCGTCACACATCAGTCAGGTGCAGAGATCAAGTTTCTCTTCCTTCTGGTTTTCTCCCACACCTTGGCCAAGTCATGGACACCCCTTGTGAGCTGTGTGCAGAAGGCTTTTCTCAGAGTATGTTCCCAGAACCTCATGTGGAGGCTAACATGATAAATTACTTCTTTAACATCTTGCTCTGTTGGAAAAGCATTTTCCCAGGACTGCTCCAGGGAGCCTGAAGGTGAGAGCCCTCATCCCCAATTGTCAAGGAACTGATCATGAATGAGGAAATTGACACAAGCATTCAAAAGCAAGTTTGTGAGGTCGAAATGGGGACTGTCACAGACCTTCTGAGATTAAATGCCCAGTCTCTATGCAGACATGAAGTGGATTGTGCTCAGAGGTGGAGAACTTGGTACTGGAGGTATCAGCAATGGCTCACAGCCAAGGAGACCATCACTGGTCTTGAATTCCAGCAGAGTTAGTTGGGTAGGGAAGAGGGATAGGAAAATGGATCTCCAGGTGGGGAAGAGTGATTCAAGAAAAGACACAGAAAAAAAGAAAGCACACACCTTCTGGAGCAGAGAATAGCAAAAATTAATATCAGAAATGTAGTTTAGAATCAGACTGCACAACATTCAAAATGCTAAGTGAAGAAGTTTATGCACAATTGTCCATATAATGGAAGCCATTGAATGTGTCTGATGAACAATGTTATGAAAGACAAATGATCTTAGTGAAAATTTTGGTTTTTTAGTCTGTTATGATTTTTTAGTTAAAAATTCTAAGAGCCAAAAGTAATAGGTGCCCTTTAAAATATTTGAAAAAATATTAAAAAGTACAAAAAAGAAAGTTCCCATGATAACATCACTTTCAAACTATG
Organism: Glossophaga mutica; assembly: GCA_039655065.1. Taxonomy (NCBI): domain Eukaryota; kingdom Metazoa; phylum Chordata; class Mammalia; order Chiroptera; family Phyllostomidae; genus Glossophaga; species Glossophaga mutica. The sequence goes on along the minus strand of CM077310.1, from coordinate 64,619,770 downwards.
GCAATGCACCAGGCATTACAGAGCAAGAAGAAGGGGAAGGAGAGACAGTAGAGGCAGGGAAATCTTTGAAAATCACCCATTGTGAGGAAATGCAATCAGCCATTGATTACTTATTATTTTGTTAGTTCTTCACCTCCTGAAGTTAATTGTTCAGCCAAATGATTCTGTCAAAATTATATGTGGTTGCCAAATAAAACTGATTCACAAAAAGTATGAACTCTCCAAATCTTGCATTTTGTACTGAGAAGGTCCAACCAGTTCTCATATGCTGGTTTTTTTTTTTAAACACAGTGAGGAGGTATGCAGAAAGTGATAGTGCAAAGTTTTAGAACTCACCTTGGAAATGGAGGTCAAGCAGAAGAATAAGTCATAAATTGGAGATTTTTCTTTCCTTCTCTGGTCATTTGTCATTTATTCAGCATTTAGCTTTAAGAAAGGATTGGTCACAAACTATTTTCCTCTGTGTTCTCATTGATAACATGGGGGTGATCTGAGTGCACATCATTCATGGGAAAGAAAATTGTGAGGGCAAATTGATGTTTTGCAGTATTTGGGGCTCCTTGGAGAGTAGGTACCGAGTGCAAAGCATCATTTTCATTTCTCTGGAAAATGAGTGACTTAGGAAAGAACTAAGTGGTGCATGCAGCAGGCATTTTAGCACACCAGCAAGCAGTGTGAGCCTACCGCAGTCTGACATGTTTCATGAGGAAAGGGTAGAATTTTAACCTCTGGTAGATCATGAAGAAGTTTCCTATCATCGGGAATGTCTGTGTTCATGGGCACCTGTGTGTGCATGTGGGCACATGCATGTGTGTGTATCTGGGGATCCCTAAAAGTGCAAGAGAAATGGATGAATTATTCCTGAAAAACAGTAATTAGTACAACAACAGGTGTATGACCCAGGCACTGTGATTGTGGAATGTGGGATCTGCCTGACGGATTTTGTTAGTCATTGATCTTGTTGGTCAGAACTTCCTTTAGTTGGGAGTGGTCATCACAGAGATCCAACAGAGTTAAAATTCCTAGTACCAGCCACTTAGTTTACTGCATCTCAATCCCAAACAAGCCTCCACGTTGGACCAAAACATATAGAAGTTGAGCTTTAGAGATCATTAAAATGCAATCATGTGAATCCATGTTTTGGGGTGTGTTAGAGTCACTTTAGGAATCAAAAACTGCCTGAATCTGTAAAACAACACATACAGGAAGTTATTGAATTATAACATAAATAACAGAGAATCATTATGTAAAAATCATAGATCTTATTCAATATTTTCTTAGCAGCGAAACCATAAAAAGCTTATGAAGCCCTCTTCCCAGCAGCTACATACACCAACTTACACCCCATGGAGGGATCCTTGTGGTCACTGCTTTTCCCACTCTGTGAATGCATCCTCCCCGGCCTTGAGTCTCATTCTCTGTATTTACAATTTACAGGACCCCCTGTAAACTAAGTAAGTTGCCAGAGAAAACAAAGAGCTCATTCTTGAGAATATGCCTAACTAGGGTCATGAGCACCTCAGGTGGCTCCATTGCTTTGTAAACATCTGGGATGGGAGGCTGTCTTTTCCAGAAAGTCATCAGAGAAAGCATAATGTTCCCAAGGGAAGATTGCTTCAAAAAGCAAACCCATGGAGCTACAATAAGGAAATGGGGAATGAGTTCTGCGTGACTTGAAAGACACATTGCCATCCAAACTGGAAAAGAAAAGGCAAATAGAAGAAGGAAAAGCATGGAAGGAAGAAAAAATAGAATAAAAGCAAAGGGCATCAACCTACCCTCTTCTCTGCATCCTGCTAAGAATGATTCAAATAGGACTCAGAGATGGTCAATACTTCATCTGTGATCTCTACAACAATAAAGAGCACCATATTTGAGCAGTTAATCAAATCAAATTCTTAGATTAGTTCCATTCCAATTAAATTGACCTTATGTAAGGAAGGACTAGAGCCTACTCCAGAACATTGTCATTCTCAGTAAAAAAAAAAAACAAAACAAAATAAAACAAAACCCAAGCACCACTATAAACATCATTGATTGGGTCTCTCAGTAGAAGAAGAAAATAAGAAGAAAAACTTGCTTGTAAACAACATCTTTCCCAACCTTGTCTTTCTTTTTCTTTAGTCATGTTTTTGTTGAAAACCACAAGAAATCCACCATCTCCGAATTTCCCTTCTACTCCCACTCCAGTCCAAAGCTGAGTTCTCCCTGACTCTGAATGTTCCTATTATAACAGACATAAATGATGATTGAAGGCTGTATCTTTCCTCAATAGATGGTTTTTCATTTCTGTTACAGTGAAATATTGTTGAGTTTCCTCCAAGTTTGAACAGGATTTGCAATGGGGAAACATGGAACTCTCAGCCATCATATTAGCATTCATAATTATCGGCAGTAATTGCTACAACAGTTTTCTTACAATTACCACTTTCAGCAACAGAGTCGGGGAACGTGCCATTCATTTAACAAAACAGTGTAGGGTTTTCATTTCACAAGACTGTCCAACCATGAGCAGAACTAAAAAACAGAACACTAAATACACATTTAGATGCAGACAAAAATCCTATGACAAAGTAGTTATTTCCAGGCTCAAATCAAAATTTTAAACAGTTTACTTCCTTTCTGTCTTCCCAAGAGTTTCATGTAACAAACCTTCAGTGTCATGACTAATAGCGGCTCTTGCCAAGGATTACTCTCTGAAAACCGCACTTCAGCCTCTGTGATGTGCAGCACACTCCTTATTACAGGGTACATTATGCAGAAGCTCTGGTGCGGTGATGGGCCATGGCAACCCCGCTGTGAGAATGCCTATCAGAGCTTCTTTTAAGGCCCTTTCTCAATTGTCAGCAAAGTATTTTTTAAGGTTAAAAGGTGTAAAATTATTCTGAAATGCTTTTCTGACCTGTCGCCTATCACTGCAAAGAGCTATAGTTCATTTCTTCTAAAATTGTATTTTTTGAAATGCAGTAATATTATAAGAATAAGCTTTATATGAGGAAAATAGTCCCCTGAAATGTTCATGATATTTTTTTGCATGCCTTCTTCTCCAATGACTGCAATGTTAATCATTGTTTCATGCTTAGAATTACGATTTTTGATGCAAATGTCCTTATCCCAAGACTTCATGTCTGCAGAGAAATTAATATAAATGACCATTACTTTTTGTGTCTTCTTTTCTCTCTCTCTTTTTTACTGTTCCTGTTACAGTGGGTGCTTCAAATTCCAAAATGTCAAGTCAAATTCACCACTAGCATGAGGGTAGTCTGATCATGTAGAGGCATGAGGCTGAGGAGCTGTCATGTTCAGCATTGCACCTGTGCGCTGATTGAAATCACACAGAAGTCAGTGGTAACCAGCAGCAGGTGTGGATTCTCCCCATAGTCTGCTTTCATGGCTTCCAGGCTTGTCTGCTAGAGAAGGAGAGAAAGCCTGGGCCTGGCAAATCATTCCAGGTCAATGATTTTGTCATTCTAAATCCTTGGCCTAGGAGGTGCCAGTTTTCTACTGTTCATGCTCTGCTAAAGTGAATGGGAGATTCTAAAGTCCAGTTTCTGCCAAGCCCTGGGGCTGGGGAGGAGTGGGGGCTTCCTGCATTATCATGTCCCAGGTAGAGTAAAATCATTGGAGAAATTCACCCCAGTGAAGACAGCAGGCCCACCTCACTCATCTTGGGGTGGGCAGGGGGAAGAGAGAGAGAGACCTTGTGGGTCAGGACAATGTAAGCTAAGTCTAAACTGAGCAGAACTTACTAAACTGTGTCTGCACACTTCATTCATGACAAATCACCCAAGTGAGGACTGTGCCTCCTTTCGTAGCTTTTTGATTTTGTGTGGCGCCTGCAAAACTTGCCTTATTTCCTTGCTTAATTTTAGGGAAGAGTAGAATAAACTCTGCAGATTTGTCAAGTGTCAATCAATAAGGAACATGTGTGACAAACTTGCCTTGGGTTCATCTTGCTTTCTCATGTTAATGAGGTGGTTATTTCTCAATTTATTCACAAAGGTGACATTTTACAAGTTTACACTCATTGTTACTCTTGTAAGAATTACTTTGCATTCTCCAGAAGAGTCACAGGTAAGCTTTACCTTGAGCATCAGTGAGCACTGAATTTAAGGCATTCTATGTTCCCTCAGCAGAGATGAATGGGCAGATAGTCAGGAAGTCCAGTCAAGTTCTCAGAGAAGGGATAGAGCAGAGCACATCACATTTTACCTTGAAAACTGTTTCCTGTCCTGTCTCCTTTGTCTTCTGTTTTTTTATATATTCACAGGAGAGGGAAATCACCCCTTTCCACATTCTATGGTTAACTACCATGTTCTTCACGGCACTACACTTAGGACATGTGTGGACCAAATGCTTATTGTGAGCTGGAGGAGGTGGTGGCTGGTCCTGGGCTAAGACAAAAGGATGTGGCCACGTTGCTCAGAGAAGGCCATGGCCTCAGCATCACAGAAGCACAGGACAAATTTGGAAGGAGTCTGTCAAGTTCTGAGCTCAAGAGTCTGTCCTTGCCTAAGGCTGGGGAGGGCTGGCAGCCTATGCTCACAGGAGCACATGTGTTTGTACAATGTGCAAAAGAAAGATATGTTAATCTATCATTCTGTCTCTTCTTAGCCAGTTGCTTCCCCATGTCACCTCCATTGTGCCAGGTTCTGGGGACCAAGTGACCACTGGTTTCTGGGACACGGGCAAGGCATTAAGGACACACGTCCCTTGGGTTAGTAGATATTACTGTGTGGTCCACAGTAAATTCCTAATGCAAGGACAGCAGTGACAACAGACTGGATGATGAGAATAGTTAACTCAAGGAATAGTTAGAATTGTTCACAGGCCATGAAAACTTAAAATCTTACAGCTACCACAGGAGAAAAACTTTATACAGGTTTTCTCCATATCTGCTAAAAATCTCTAAAAAGTTTTAGCACCAAAGCTAATTGTAAAATCAAAAGTTTTCTAAAATGATTAATAATTTAAAACAAAGTCAAATTGACTGAAAGAGTGTCACTTACACTCACATTTCATTGGCTAAAGCCACACAGCTATACCTAATTCTATGGACATGGGCAGGTAGGCACTGGGCACTATTTTTGTGGACAACACTGATCACTATAACAAGTCACGTTTCCTGTCAGCAAATGTTCGCATAGCTCCTTCCTGGGTGCAGAACACAGCCACTTCCCAAGATGGCTTCCTGTCTGTGTCCAGCTCAAAGTTCAGGATCTTTGAGCAACGCCCAATTTCTTCTTCAGCCCCAGATCAGGCTCCTCTTGGACAAGAGACCTATAATCTAAACAACACAGGTGGTCTACCTCTCATGCATCCAGTCTCTGATGAAAGGGCAGGGGCAATCCCATTCAGAATAAAGAAGTCACTGATAGATAACCTTTCCAAAATCCCTCTGAGCAGACGTTGTCTGGATCCCTTTCTCTGGGGGTGGGTTATATCTCTTGAGGTCCTGATTCTGTTCCTGGATGTAGCTTCTGGTTCACTGTTCTTTGCAGCACTTGGCCCATTCTTCTAGAAGCTTTTTCCTTTTTTTTATTACCCTCTTTGGACATATTGGATATGGATAGCAAAGACATATCTCAGTCTCCTTCCGGTTTATAGATGGTGGAGCCCAACAGTCATTTTTAGTCCCTAAAATTACAGATCTTTTAGCCAGGTCAGTAGTTCTTTTGGCATTAAAATGTGCAAAAGCTTAGTTAGATTTTACCCCCTTGATTTCACTAAGCTGCACCCTCAGTCCTTATCTAGACCTACCTTTTAGATTTTCTCTATTTCTTTGCTTTCTTGCTTTCATGTCTTTCTCTTTTGACCTACCTGCTTGTGTTGGGCTCTGCTAGGAGAGGCACCTCCCTGGTCTCTTCCATGTCATTTTGCTAACTCTAATGGCATTACTGACAAGATAGCCATAGTGATTCCCATGCGGCTTAATGTATTAAGCTTTAACATAAAGTGAAATGACCACACCCTGAATATAATCTTAGTATGATGTGAAAGAGTCTTAGCAGTTTAAACTAGTTCCAGGTTTATTTTTCACTATTTGGAATCAAAGAAGCAATGATATTTTCTAATCTTACAAGTCCACAATTTGTGGGCCTTCTATCCTCCTTGATTTCTGCTTCCAAATTAGCCAATTCTTTTCTGAGCTCAATTATTTCTTGCAACACTTTGCCAGATACAGACAATATCAACTGTTGTGGGTTAAATTGTGTCACCAGGAAGAAATGTTGCAGTCCTTACCCTTGGTGGTAACTGTGAATGTGACCTTACTCAGAAACAGGGTCTTCGCAGATGGAATCAAGTTAAGGTGAGTTTGTTTTATATTGATGTAGACCCTAAACCTAGTCACTGGAGTCCTTATAAGAAGACACACAAGAGAGAATGCCATACGAAAATAACAATTGCAGACACACACAGGAGAAGGTGAGGTGAAGACAGAGGCAGGGACTGGAGTAAAGTATGTATAAGTCAAGGAGTGCCAAAATTTCTTGGGAGCCACCAGCAGCTAGGCAGAGGCAAAGAAAGATTCCCTCGTGACCTTCAGAAGTAACATAGACCTGCCAGGACCTTGATTTTTGACTTCTGGCCTTCGGAACTGTGAAAGAATACATTTCTGCTGTTTTAAGCCATTCAATTTATGATATTTTTGTTATGACTGCCCTAGGACACTAATAATCCAACCAAAACAGAGCACCAACATTCTGTTTGATAAATTCTTCCCCTAAAACTACACGCTTACCACACGTGAAACCAAATGGCCTGGTTATTGTAGATGAACCTCTCACAAAATGCTTTATTCAGCCTAACACAGGTCACCACCTTTCAGCTTTCAGTAACTATTTCCTTTCTTCCCACCACCTAACTACTAGGACAATGCCACATATTTTAGGATTTTTAAATTTAATTTTTAGAGTACTTTCAGATTCACAACAAAATTAGGTGGAAAGTACAGAGATATCTGCTATATGCCCTGCTCCAAACACAGGCGCAGTCTTCCCTGCCCTTCATAATCAACTATGTAGATAATACCTTGGAGTCTGACAACGCTACCAGAGTGAGACATTTGCTGCAACCGATGAACCTACATTGCTCACTGTTTTATTATTTTTTGACCATAGCCCCACCCTTCTAGTACCAATTTCTAGACTAGTCTAGATTTCATTGCAGTAACAAACAACTCTCAAATATCAGTGGCCTAAAACAGTGAATGTTTATTTCTCATTCTTGTTACTTGAATTACTGTGGATAATCAATCATATTGTTTACAAATTCTGACAGGATTATTTTTATAATTTTCTTTATTGATTCTTAAATCTTTATTTCTTTTCTTGGCTTAATACACTAAGTAGAACTTTAAATATAGCATTCATAGAATTCTTGATAACTGACATCCTTACTTATCTCTGATTTTAAAGATAACACTTACAATTTATCTCCTGTTAATAGTGTTACTGAAGGCTTTTGGTATAGACCCTCATTTAGGTTATGAAAAATTCTTTCTATTCCTAGTTCAGTAAAAAGATTAGCATTACTGGTCTCTCTCTCTCTCTCCTTCTCTCTCTCTCTCTCTCTCTCTCTCTCTCTCTCCCTCCCTCTCTCTCTCTCTATCTCTTTTGCCAGTGCCTTTCCCCACCCCATTCTTTCCCTAAGTACACCTCTCCTTCTCCCAGGTGCATATATCCTTGCTTTCTTTGTCTTGGGTTACAGGGGCTTTTATTTTTTTTATTTTTTTATTTTTTTTTGCGCCTCTGTGACTTGTTTCCCGGACCCACACAACCCAGCTGGCTCAATTCTTCCATGGCTCACTTCTGCCTCTGTGGCTTTCTGAATGGGCTTTTGGGGAAAAAAAAATATTAGCATTACTGAATATTAACGATTATCAAATACTTGTCCTGCTCTGTTGTAATAATTGTACTAATACTTAGTCTTCTTTAGTCTGAAATGAATGAATTGCATTCATATATTTTCCTAATGTAATAGCACCCTTGAATTCCTGAGTTTTACCCAACTTGGTAAAGATTGATTATTATTTTAATCCATTCAGTTGAGTAAAAGTTGTATCTTCTACCCAATTTTTGCATTTGTTTAGCAATTCGTTAGGCACTGGATACACTCTGGTGAATAAAATAGATGTAGACCTCATTCTCATGGCTCATATGCTGTAAGACAGCATAGATTACAGGACTCAGCATCAATTTAGTAAATATTTTTAGGGAGGAAAACCCTACCACATTACATATACATAATGATTAGTAAGACATAGTCTAAGTGTTTTAACCCCTGAGGAGAAATATATACCAGATTATATGATTTGATGTGGATTGGGAAAGTCACATATTAGTCTGTTAAACGTCAGCTTCTTCATTTCTAAAATGAGGGCATAGGAAATCTTGGAGATCCTCTCTGGTTTTATTATATCTTCTCCCCACACCCTTCCTGGACCAGATCCCTAAACTTTCTGATTTAAAATAATAGCTAAATAAGTTCTCATAACGAAAGAACTGACAGAAGTTAACAGAGAAGATACCATTGAGACTGGGTTCCAAGGTATACATGCAAATAATCCCTAATAAGTGTAGCCTTTTGTGGCCAACTATCCTGCACCTGAAGGATAGGTAGACATTAGACAGAAACTGTATTAAGAAATGGCACACGGGGCCCTGACTAGTGTGGTTCAGTGGGTTGGGCATTGTCCCACAAAGCAAAGGGTCACCCATTGGATTCCCGGTCAGGGCACGTGCTTGGGTTTCAGGCCAGGTTTCTGGTTGGGGGTGTGTGAGAGGCAACCAACCAACATTTCTCTCACACATGGATTTTTCCCTCTCTCTCTTTCTCCCTCCCTTCCCATCTCTCTAAAAATAAAATACTTAAAAAAAAAAAGGAGAGAATTGGCACTTGAGAAGCATTCAATAAGAATGTTCTATATGAATAATGGCACACCCAGACTTACCATGAGAAGATCACTAAGTTATATTTTTTCTACTTTTTACTTTCCTACTTTTCTGATTGGTCAAGTCACTTCTTGGTGTGTAAATAACTAATATAGTTTATACTGATAAGATTTCCATTTTGAACTAAAGAATTAATATTCTCCTGATGGTTAACATATGAAAAATTATAGACAATAGCTTTATTTAGTAATTTCCTGACCTAAAAAAAATGTATTCACTTCCCTTTAGGATTGAAATGTGGACATTGTAACTTGAGTTCATTGTGTGAAGAATTCTAAAACCATGTAGGTGTAGGGCAAGCTTCTTTTTTTTTTATTTAAAGATACTCACAAACAAGATCACCAATCTAAAAAAAAGAAACAGTTCACTTCATCTAGTGTGCAAAAAATTCATTGTGCCAACTTCAGAATCTATTTTAATCTGTTTTGAAATGAACTTGATCTTTGACACTTAATTCCTCCTATTGTCAGCAAGATTCAATGCTCTGGATTTTGGGGCTTTATAAAACAGGGATAAAAAGCTTTCTAAATATCAAATAACACTTACAAAATCAGAATTTAAATGAAGTCTGTGTACGTTAGAGCTGGATTTACCTTTGTTAATACAAACTTGGAATCTTTTTTTTAATGGATCAAATATTCAGAACATTATTGGGATGTTCTTGGAGCCGAAAGGCTTACAAGTGGTGAGGAGTATAAACTGCTATCGACAATCAAGCTTTTGATGGTAGCTCTGTTTGCTCTCCTGTGTCTTGGGAGGCTTGTTCTTAACCAAAAGACTTAAAATTTAAAAGATGAAGGGAAGATGGAAGCTGATCTTAGGCATTACATGTATTATCTATCCATCCTATTTTCAAGATCAAAAGCTACTAACTGACCAAAATACAAAATAGTCAAGGGAGAAGAGAGCATACAGGAGAATACACTTTTCCCCCTTAAAATGTCAATGAGTTTATACAGACCCACTTGCAGGAGCCATGAGGTAACAGCACCCCCTTCTGAGAGTGAGGTCCCAGGTTCCGTGGAAGAGGCGCACTTTTCTCTTCTCCATTAACACCCAACACACACTTAACTTTCAGAAAACAGCTTTAGAACAATCCAGGCACATTTACCTTGTAAGAATCCACTCGACAGTACAATGCATTTAGTATTTACTCAACATTTCTCTGCCTTACTGCACATCGATAGTCAACTGGAGACAAGATTAGAAGTGAGTCACAAAAATCTGGAGGACAAATTAATACACTCCTGTGTAATTTCTTTAGGCTACAAATGTTTCTAATTTATAACCATTTCTCTATCTATAACATTCCAATTAGTAAATGTTGTGGGAGGTGGGGAATCATTGTACTGCAGCACCTTGGACAGTGTTTTGCTTTTCTTGTTCGTTATTTACACTCTTTGAAACTCACTCCAGTCCCTTCCCCATGTTCCAAACAAAACACATTTATTAAATACTTATGATAGTGATTTCTTACTCAAGTAATTTTTAAAGAACAGGGTGAGCAAAGGATAAACCTTTAGCACTAAACGTGGTAATACAAAATCTCAGTGCTCTCAAGAATAGGGCTGACTTTCTGCCCAGAATATTTTTGTGATTAGGGAAGTCCGAAAGGGGAGGAGAAGGGCCCAGGGAGGAAGGGAAGAAGGAAGGGGGAAGGGAAACTGGGTGGCAGCAAACTTTTCTAATTAGATATTCAAAAGCAAATTAGTTCTACCTTAAATTATTTTGTGCAATAAAAATGATGCTTCACCTTATCTTTCAAAAAACATCATATTTGCAAAAATGTGCTGTGGTTAAATAAATGTTCCAGGACCTAAAAAAGCTAATTATCAATTTTTCATTAACTGATCCCTTAAAGGATTTACCATTGCTGCATTTAATTGTGGTAAATTAGTAGAAATGCTGCACAGTTTCTAATTTCCCATTTAGAAAAGCATCTGTTTTTATGACTAGCTTTCCTTGTTAGACTGAGTCCTCTAGAACAGTGCTTCCTGAACTGTCCATGGGAGGTGCCAGTTTGTTTTTCAATTCCAATCCATTGGAGACCCTAACTTTGTAACTTACATAAAAATAGATCTCTAGAAAAAGAAAAAGCAAACACACACAAAATGCAAGCCCTAATCAGAAGAAACATCATGTGTCAAATGACTAAAAATGTTTCTAAGCTTTCTCTCAATCTGCACTTGTTGCAGACTGACAAGCAACCTGAGGAATCAAACCATCTGAAGACCACATGTTGCTTAGCCTTATCTAGATATGTGGCCCCCAAAGTGTGTGCCAGGGTGCCCAGGGGTGCCACAGTGCACACACAGGGCACCACTGGATAATTTACATTTCCAAGGGAAAGGCAACAATCCTCCCCATCTACTGCAGACTGAAAACTAACCATCAGCTTACAGTACATCATGATTTTCCTTATTAGGTGGTACTCCATTCCTTCTGATGATATCATGTATTTGCAAAACTGATCTTTCAGCAACTGCTGTATTAAAAAGCAAGTACTGTGCAAAATCAATGCTAATCATAAAAGGGAATGTGGCAAAACCCAATCTGATTCCAAGTTTTGATAGGCAGTTCAGCACCCAATAGATGCTCCCAGCCCATGTAAGTAATTTTGGTAATTTGAAAATGAAATTATAATTTTATTTTTTCTCTCAGTGTTATACATATTTACTGTTTGGTTCTTACTACTTAATAAACAGAACTGTTCAGGACTGCTTTTGACTTGGGGCACTATAAGAATTATTGCCAAACTAAAGTTACCATAGAAGATTGGATCACATCTTATTCATCTTTATATCCTGAGGGCTTGGCACGTATTAGGTGCTCATTGTTAAATGAATGAGTGAATGAATGAATCATGCATTCACTCAGTCCCCACTCCTTCACCTTTTGAATTTAAAAAAGTTCAGTAAGGTGGCACTTTCTCATATTCAATAGGATGAATTTCCTCCCTAATCTTCTACTTAATGTTTGTTTCCAAATGACATTTTTAAGTCTTATACTTCTACCCAGAGACCTTCTTTTCACCTGTGACATACCCCAAAGTTTTAAACACTGTTTTGCTCAAGACAAATGGGAAGTCAGGGTGAAGGAACTGGAGGGAAGAATGGAATGCACTTTTCTTGCAAATCTATTTTTGTGGAAAAAGTCTCATTTCTTCCATCTGATACACGTGTGGAGAAAAAGCAGACAGGCGCCCGTGAAGGTTCAAGCAGATACATACTAAGTGTAGGGTATAAAGTGTGTATGTTTTAAAGTAGTGAATTAAAACAGAAATATTTAAATCTCTTTCTTCTCTAAATCATTCATTACTCCTGAATGTTTTAACTAATGTTTTCCCATTTGACATTTAGACCCACTCGACTTTTAAAACGTCACAAATTGTCCCTAATAACAGCACAAATTATGTAGGCTGTTGACTATAACAGCATTTTTAGCACTTTATCTTTTGCATGGTACAGTGCAATCATTTTCATTAGCCATTCTTCCTTTCCAAACAACGTGCCAATTTAGCATAATAATAAAGCAATTTCTGTTCTGCAATGTTGACTGGGGAAGTCCAAGGAAGTGACACTTTATGGCTAAAGTTGCAGAGCAAAAGAAGTGCTACTGGTCAGGTGAGAACTCCTCCTCAAGCGATGCCATGAACACGGTGCATGCCCAACCCTCTCCCACTCAGTCTCCTGCCAGGTGGGCCGCGGGCAGCGTAGGCTCCTGCAGAGAAGCTTGTGCAGCAAGCCACACCCACCACCTTCTGCTTTACTGATTTTGCCAGGGAAACACAGCCTGATGGGGCCAAACATTAATTTCTCTCCAGGCTCCCAAGATGCATTCCCAGAAGGCTTCTCCTTAAAGACTTCCTTGGAAATTAGCCTAAGACCACACCAGAGCAAAATTAAGAGTAAGAGAAATTTGTTTCTTACAGAAAAAAAGAAGAATTAAAATTAAAAAAAGAGGAAGAAGGGAGAAGAAGAAGAGGAGGAAGAGGAGGAAGAGGAGGAGGAGGAGGAGGAAGAAGAAAAAGAGGAAGAAGAAGAAGAAGAAGAAGAAGAAGAAGAAGAAGAAGAAGAAGAAGAAGAAGGAGAAGGAGAAGGAGAAGGAGAAGGAGAAGGAAAATTAGAGGAAGAAGGAAGAAGAAGGAGAAGAAGAACGAAGAAGAAGGAGGAGGAGAAGGAGAAGAAGAACGAAGAAGGAGGAGGAGGAGGAGAAGAAGGAGAAGAAGGAAAAGAAAAAGAATAAATAGAATTAGGTGGTAATTCAAAAGACAGGGAGGAACCTGTTAAGGCCTAATAATTACAGCAATATTTGGTGCCTGCTTCCCTGTGCCTGGGACATTCTCTGTGGTCACATGGACAGGATCCTCTCCACAAGGCCTCCTTCACTTCCAGCACTGCAATGTCCTAGGAGAGCCAAGATGTGGGCTATCTACTACCCCATACCTGGGAAAGGTGCTAGCCACAGCAGACAGACCTGAACTGTTCAGTCAATGGAAATCCTTGCATTCTCACCAAAATACTGTTTTCCGCCAGTGTTGATAAATCACTTGGCAATGTATGGCATCGCATAATCACTGCTGGGGTGAGATAGGCACACCTGGTCTTAGCTCATCTTGTGTCTTCATTCTGCCTTTTAACAAGTAGCAAAGAAGTGTTGCACTAAGTATAAAGTAAACATTCCAAGGAAACTAAGTGACATTCCGTGATAATCCCTTTAATCCTGTTCACCCCTCCACACCTTTGTAAGGAGTCCTTTCATTAAAGACTCTGTTTTTAACCATCCGAGGGAACTGTGTGTCCTGCAGAGTGCACATGCATTCATGCACAGATTCATTCAAAATTCTGGGTAAGCTTAACAAGTGACACATCTGTTCATGCAGGGACTCAGCACTGGCTCCCCCAGAAATGGGTTTCTGGGAGCCCCCAGATTCTGTAAACAAAGAGGGCCTATTGGGGTTTTTACCAGCATCGGGGGAATGAAAATCCTTCCACAATATTGGTTTCACACAGCCCTTGTGCCTTGTGACCGGTGAGGACCAATGATGCGTACAGGTCTCACATCAGACCCCACAGGAGGGTTACGGGGGCTGTGCTCATGATTCAGAGGAGGCAAATCTCTGGTTTTACTTTTCTTTGTTCTTTAGCTGCCACCCAACTGCTCCTCAGGGTTAGGCTCTGCCGGACAACTCTCATCTTATCCAAAAAGCACCCAGATGTACTCTCAGCCATTCTTTACTACTCTTTTCATGTCAGCAGTTATTTTCCCTTTGGACTTAAATTTACGTAGAATACAGTTTAGAGCTCGTATTTCTCTTGCGTCCCCTGTGGGGCCAAGTCAGGACTGGAATGTGGCTGATCAAATTGAAAGACAGCATCCCAAACACCATTCTATCTATGGTCAGCCATGAAAACAGAATTTTCTGATGCTCTTTAATAAGAATGCTCATTAAGTGTTTGAAGAGCATAATTTAACTTCAGGTCTTTGAATTAAATACTACTACTTACAACTATTATAATTCATAGGCAGTTGGAAAATGCTACAGACCTATTTAAAAGCTTTAATGGTTTCCTGTGACTCTAGGATGATGACCTGGTCACCCCTAGAGCAGAGAGCTAATGCTGACTCTGCATCAGACATCATTCAGTACAACGACAGAATGTCATTGTACTGCTGGCTGAGGAGAGTTTCTGGACCAGATACCCCTGGTACCAATGTGGATTTAAATCTACATGTGCACCATGTAGTTCTTGTTGCTAGAATCCTGAACGTTTTCTTTCTGCCTCAGCCCTCCCCCAACCTTAGATCCTAAACACTTTGAATATCATACATCATTTAATTCTCAAACAATCTCATGAGGTGAACATTCTTCCCATTATAAAGATGGGGAAATGAGAGGTTAAACAGGGGATCAGTCAGGGCTGTTCAGAAAAAAAAGATTTTATAGAAGTTATAAGCAGAGAAACATATACATATATTTACACAAGATGTGCTATGGCAGCTGGCCCAGTTGGCCCAGGCAGCTCACTGTGGACTGTGCACATGGCCACATAATAACTTCCTCAGAGCCTCTCCCTATTAAGTCAGGACCTCTGTCTTCTTCCCCCTTCCCCAAACCTCAGATCTTCAACTGCCAGCCACGGTTCAGTTTGGGCAGCAGGAGACCCCAAATCCCTCCCCTCCCTGCTGTCATCCAGTCCTGTGATCACACCCACCCACCCGTCATTTGATCCACAAAGTCCAAACAGGAGCAGCCATTAGAATAAAAACATACAAGCAATCGACATATCTAACACATACTTTAAATATCAGGGGACGAATGAGAGATGAATGCTCACTGTTGCTATGTTGTGGGACACAAATCTCAAAGGAGGATGGCAGAGATAGGATCGGGCACCAGAGAGGCATTGGAGGAATGTGAGCTCTGTTCCCTGAAGATAAGACTGGAATACTGGCAGACAGCGTGACCACAGCATGGGTCCTGGTGTCAGACACGGGATCCTTGCCCCTCATTTCATACGGGCTCCCCTCAAGGAGACTAGCCTTGCAAAAAACTCCCCCAAGAAACAAAAAAAGCAAAACAGAGCACCAGGCACAGAGCAAGCAGAGGCAGAGGAGGAACAGGTCCTGGCACAGAAGGGTGGAAGTCACTTGTAATTCTGCTGCAACCTCCAGTGGCCACTCCAGCCTCCACAACCAACTGGTCCCCTTGTCTATCTATAGGTCATGGGTTTTTACTTTCCAGCTCTGAGCCTTACTCCTGACACTATCTTCACCACAATAGAAAGCAAATGGTCCCATATGGCATGGCCTGGGTGCAGAGAGAGCAGGTGGAGGCTTCAGGATCATCTGCACACTTTAATGGTCTATGTTTTCCCAGAACTGACCTGTTAGGTGCCAGTGGTATTTCTTTCACTTTCACTCTCCCTTGATATTTAGGAAATCAGTTTTTGAAATGCCAGCCAAGTGAGGAGGAATGGAAGCAGGGTGTTGAAGGGGAAGGTGTAACCATGGGGCAGTGGGTGATTCTGTCTGTGAGGATGACGGTGGAGCCATGTAGAACTAAGAGAGTTTGAGCTTCGAGTGACAGTAGCCCATCCCAGTGTCTGTGATGTAAGATTCACATCCATTTAGATGTGAGAGGTGATGGAGGGTCCTGGACACACTTGTGACATGGAGTTACTCCCTCGGCCTCCAGTTGTGCTTCTGTATTTCTTGGTTTTGTTCTCCAGTGAATTTTCCCTACGTGGTGGTGAGTGGCACTCAAAACATAGGCTTGTGTACTGGCTGCTTAGGATTGCCAGGGAAGACCAAGGGCCCCTTGCCCCCTGAAAGCTGCAAAGGCCTCAGCCTCAGACCTCAAAGGCCCTTTCGACCTCATGGCATTGACTAGGCCAGTCAGAGTTGCCCATGGGACGAGGGTTCCCTGGCCATGAGCATTGTCCTGTCTGTGGATGAGTCTATCTCTTGACAACCTCATGGACCGAAAGTAGAGAGTGGCACCCCCTTCTCCAAGGAAAATTGGGACAATTGTGTAGATGTGAACAGGCAAGACCAGTGCATGGCCCAGCAGCCCAGCAGAGCAGCTACTGGGGTGCTGCCCAGTCACCCCCACCCCACCCAGGGGAGTCACTGCAGAGTTTCTTTTGACCCTGGAAGGATATGTTCTGGGTTCGAACAAGAAAGCCTTCCCTTCTTCTTTGCATGTTGGTTGCTCTAAGTTTCTTGATTACTTGGCTACAGAAAAAAAGTCCAGAGTGGGTACCAGGGCTTCTGTGCAACCACACATACTAATTTTTCGAGAGCCCATGTGAATGCAATAAAAAAAACAGCAGCCACGAGGGGATAGCCACCAGCCTCCCTTCTCTAGTCAGGTGAACAATAGTCTGTTGGGAGGGGCCACAATGTGCCAGTCCACTTGGAAGTTCCAGAGTGCCTCCATCTGAGCTTCTGTCTTTCTATAAACCTGAGGTTGCCGATTTGCTATAGAGGAGGAGGAGGGTTGATGTTTTCTTTTCTTTCTCTCCTTCCCCTCTTTTTTTTTTTTTTTTTTTTTTTTTTTTTTTTTAAGAAATGGAATTTTAAAACAGCCAGCAACTAAGGCAAACTCCCAGGATAACAGTCGTAACAATTTACATAATGTGAGAGTTGAAGAGAAGGACATAAGGCAGTCCTTTTAAATTGTATGACACAGTTTAAAATAGGGAACCTTGGCTGGCATTAAACCACAGTCCTCTGAAACACAATTATAAAGCACTTAGGACTGCTCAGCCAATCAGATCCCTTGATTGGCTGCACGTCCCTAACCCTGTAATCTTTCATCCAGGGGGCCCCGCACACCACAGCTAACTGCTTGTTGGACTGTTCCACTGGGCTGATTGTCAGGGGCAGCTAATGTTCATTTTAAGAAATATTACTGTTTGTTGCTTTGGTCCATGTTCCCAAAATGTCAATCCTGGATAATGGGGCCCTTTGTTCCTGCCTAATAATGCTGATTACTGTGGAGGCTGCTGGCTGGGAGGCACGGTGGTGGAACCGGTGGTCTGAATACCAGCTGTGCATCAGGAACATCCAGACTCATTACATTTGGGGGGACATCTCCATGGGCCCGCATAGGAATCATGTTTTTGCCCTGTTGGTTTCTTTATCTGTAAAACAGGGCTGATGGTTGTACTTACGTCATGCCAACCAGCTTAAGGAATAAGTACTTGTATGTGGAAATCTGTGAGCAGGGAGGACTCTCCCAAATAATCATCTATTCGCTCATTCATCCATTTCCCCAGTATTTACTGAGCACCTATACAGTGATGCTCTGGGTCAACTCTGACTTCCAGGACTAGCCTCGATGCTTCAAGGAGCTCACTGTTTTGTGTGGGGAATACACACGTGTACATCACATGTGTAATATGTAACATCACAGTATGCAGCCATGAGGGCTGTGGTGGAGGGATATGAAAATATGCCCAGGGAACATGCAGGACCCAAGAGCTCTGTGTAGGAGACTGAGAGAGTGTGATCTAGGATGCCCACAGGAAAGGAGAAAAGGCGAGACAAGAAGGCTGCCTTGGAAGGGGACGAGGTGTGGCTGAGAATGGGGCAAGTGGGGAAGGCTAGGTATGGAGACACAGGTGATGCCTCAAAAAACCTTCTGCCCAGGTCACCATGAGGGTGTGGGAGAGCAGCGGTGAACAAAGAGCAGGAGCCAACCGTGACTGGGCTTCGTCCCAACCTTCTGCCACCTCAGCACACTTTTTCACCTGCTTTTTTTTCTCATCTGCAAGCTGACAGTGAAATATCACCTACCCCAGAGAGCTGTTGTGAAGACGAACTGAGAAAATACATGCCAGGTGTGTTAGAAGAACACCAGGCCCCTCCTGGCTGTCTGATGAAACGGCAGCTGTTACAACTACCAGAACCGTTTACCCCAGGTGCCGTGACAACAGGACCCGTGAGGCTCACATTGCCCACCTCTCCCTGGGGCTCCACATTTTCAGCACACGAGGTGTTGGGTGTGCCTTCAGGGTGGGCCACACCAGAGTGTGTGCCGAGGTGGACACACATTGGTCTACAGCACATGTCCAGTGAAGGAAGCTTTATTTGGATAACACTTGTCTTCAAGGACAGGAACAGACGAGGGAAGACTGTGTACCAGTTGGGTCCTGCAGGGAAATGAAACCATTTTAAGTACTTGACACAGAGACACCATAGTGAAGGTGAAGGAAGAGCTCAGAAGTCAAAGATGGAGGTGAGATGTTGGTGGCAGTTTGACCAGGTTTGGGTGACTGGCCAGGGGGCCTGGCTAGGGAGCTGAACACGGAAGACACAGCCCCACCAGGAACACTGTCCAGGATGCAGAGACGCCAGGCTTCCTGCCTCCTCCTCTCAGTTCCCTTCCAGCCAGATGAGGAGGGGAGAGAGCCGGGAAACTGCCACAGTGCATGTGTGTGCACACAAGCTACACACATAAACACAAGCATGTGTGCATGCACACAGCATACGCACATGCACAGAGCACACAACACATGCATGCAAGCACACATATGTATAGACATCTACAGTGCACAAACACGCACAAGTGTGCTCCTATAGTATGCACACACATAGATGCATGATACACATGCATGCACACCTGAGTTCCCACATGTGTGCACACAAACGCATAGACATTTGGCCCCCAGGTACATTTCCTCCATAGCTGATGGGGCAAAAGGGAGCTTTCCTGGCCCTGGAGGAGGCTCTAGCCCCAGGGCGCTGGTGAGCTGTGAGTCACCTGCTTCTACTTCCTAGCCCAGTCACATCCTCACAGCCCCTGGCAGGTTAGCCCAAGGGCTGGCTGGCCTCACTTTCCTCATCTGCAGAGTGGAAGATCCACCTCAAAGAGTTTCTAGCACATGTGAGCCACAATGGAGCAGTTTTAATATTTCTTTCTCACCCCATGTCCACTGTCTCACCAACCCCTCAAACTGCCCCCTGAGGGCCTGCCCCTGCCCAGGACCCGTGTGCAGCCTCGAGTCTTCCCAGGCCCTGCTCAGCAGCCTGGGGCAGCATTTGAGTGGGCCCGAGGAGGGGGCCCAGCTTGCTACATTTGATGCAATGCTAGCTGGCCCACGAAGAAACACAACTCTCATCTACATTTAGGTAACTTTATTTCAAGGCCTGTAGGAAATCATTCTCTTGAAAAGTTCTAGATGTTTAAAAATCAACCTAGAGACAAACTGGTTATATTTAATGTGTCTTCTCTATGAGAAATAATGATCCGCAAGCTCTTCACCCAGCTAGTGCATTAAAGGCACTGTGCTATCCCAGTTGGTGCTGACTTCAGAATGGCTTCAGGATCTCATTGTGTTCGTCAGATGTCTAGGATTCCTACTCAATTCTAAGTGTTTGAGAGATAAAAGGTTTGTCCCCTGACAGCTTCACAATGTTAACGGTAGCTGCACTTTGCGTCGTAATGGGGAGCAGATTCACTACTCGAAATCGGGAGCGTTTTATCCTGTGCACTGACATATGATTTCAGGTGCCATGTTTCTGCATGCTAATGTCTGGATATTGCAAATATACAGCATAAACCAAAATTATATGCCTCTGCACACAACATCCCAGCTAGCTCAGTTTGTGTCAAGGTCTAACAGGGCAGAATGAAGAATTTCCAGAAAGTTGTCATCCTTTGTTACTGTTCCAAAGGAGCTACTCCAATGTCAGGAAGAAAGGAAAACAGTGTATCAGCATCTGTAAGCCCCATAAACCTCAGAGGGCTTTGGAGATTTAATATCTTGACATGGTTTGGTACATTCAGTGAGCTGAGGGCAGAATGCTATGTGGGTGAAGTACTTGGAAGTACAACCTTCTCTCTGTAGTTCAAGAGGCTGCAGATCAAGTTATTGTCTGCTTACTTTCTGCAATATAGAGCAGTAAAGCGGATTAACTATTTTTGAGGAGACCTTTTATGTTCAACATCTTGCAGTGTATAAAGAGCTGAACTGGGTCGGATGGAGCCCAGAATTCCAGATCTAACTTTGTTCTCGACTCAAGGACAGCCCACATAAGTCAAGAGCTGGTCTGGACACTTCTTCCCAATGACAAATACTGGAAAAGATCGATGCTTTTGAGAATTCACGTAGCAGCCAAAATCAGTTTAGTGAGTTTAGGAATTTAGGAAAAATGTACATTTTAAAAATAATGAAAAAATATTTAAATGAAATAGAATATACTGAAATAGAGTTGAAAATATCAATATACATCACATGTAAAGTACTTATTTAGAAAATGAAGGCTCTGACAAACCCCATGGATGACAAATGTTGGGACTAACAGTACCTCCGACTTGAACTTTGTCAACAGCACTCCATCAGTTCTCATCAGCCCAAGTTCTCAGACTCCAGGACTTCCTCCCAAGGCTGAGTCACTGTTCTGCCCTGCCCTGCTACTGTTCCTAATAGAGACACGCGTGTTCCTGAGTAAAAGATTATGACTGCCTGGCTTGCTATTCTCTTCCTCTAGGGGAGACTCCAACAGAAGGCGGTCCAGGCTGGGAGGGGCAGCCAGGCCTCGGGTGGATGCCTCAGTCCCGGCGAGCACGCCTGCTCCCAGGCTCTCTGCGTGTGGCCCTGCTGCGGTCCTGGGTGTGGAGAGTTTGTGACACATGTTCTGTTCTTTGAAGATACTGTGTCCTGGCTCCTTTCAGAATCATCTATGAATATATAAAGCAGGGTAAGGCAGGCTTTGCTCTCGTTCTTCAGAGGCCCCTTGGCCGGAGGTGTCTTCTCTGCAGCAGAATGACAAGTGAGCAGCCCTACACTGCTCTCCCTTCTCTGCATGCATCTTTCCCCCGTTCTCTGTGCTACTTCTGTGCCATGTGGTGGTCAAGGTCAGTGAGCATAGCCCTCATCAGAGTCAACCACAGGTCCTCGTCTTGGTGAGATAAAGTCTAAACAAAATGGCAGCTGATGTAACTGTCCTTTCCTGTAGCATTTGGTCCAATAATGTCTCAAGATCTTTCTTCAAGAATAATACCCTGTCTCTGGATAGGGAGGTCCCTTATTCTCTTGGAGTTCAAGTCTAACAAGACAGTATTTTTCCAAATGTGCCAAGGTAAGCAAAGACTCAAGGTAATGCACTCTAGTTATCAAAGTGACCACAGGCCACATGGGATGTTCTGGACTCAGCTCATGTGTAACTGCCCTGTAAGGGTGTGTGAAGGCCACATGAGAACTGGGTTGGCTGAACTCATCGGGATTGCAGAACCCTGTTCTGCAACCCTGCTGCCCTCTCCAAGACTTTAGAGCAACTAGTCACGCTGCTGACTCCCACAGCTCTGTCCAGGCCCCCGGCCAAGCCCAGTGCCTGATCTCTATTTACAGGCTCAGCAGCGTTACACCCCAGTCCCCTCTGTGTTACCTCCATTGCCACAGAGTGCAACAGAAAGATGCTGGAGAGACGATTGTTTCATTGTGACTTTTATTTGTTTGTTTTTTATTTTTAAAAATGGGGGAAACGGAATGTCTATAATAAGTGCCATTTTGTGAGAGGTTCCAGAGGAACATTTCCAGCAGTGTCCCAGTCCCACTGAGGACAAGAGGCTGCAGCATTTCTGAGCATTCCCAGAGTGAGAGTCACCTTAGCATCGAGCACTGTCTGGGCACTGGGACAGAGCAGAGAACTCATCTGCCCAGGCAACTCCTGTGGTCTTACATTGCAGTGCATAGAGTCAGATAATAAAGACTAAGTAAGAAAAGTCTGATAGTGAGTAAAGTTTTGCTGGAAATTATAAAAGGGTAGAAGAATAGAGCTTGACTCAGATTAGGTGATCTGAGCAGACAACATTCAAGCTGAGATTTGAACAGCACCACGGAGTCAGCCATATCAAGGGCAGAGAGAAGAGCATGATAGGGAGAACAAGAACTAAGAACCTTGATGTCCAATAATCTTGGAAGGTTAAAGGGACGCAGCGAGGGCCAGTATGACCAGAGCATGGAGCACAAAGGCTGTGTGATAGAGGGAATGGTTGAGGAACCTGGGTGAAGGGTTTGGGTTTCAGTTTGAGAGGGACAGGATGCATTGAAAAGAAGCTGGGAATTGAGCTAACCAGATTTATTATATTTTTAGAATACCGTTCTCTAGTTTGCAAATGAGTTGTGTGTGGTCAACAGTGGACACAGGTCACTACTTTGCAGCCTCTGTGTTTTCAGAGGTGGGGGCTGAGGAGGGTGAACATATTTGGTGGGATATGGGGTTGATTGGATATGCTGGTGAGGTGAATATGGTGGAGAAGGGAAAGACAAACATGAAGAGGAACTGCTAGGTTTGGGGCTTGAACAATTAGAATGATGATGGAACAATTTAGTGAGATAAGAAAGATTAGGAGACAGAGGGATTTTTTAGGGGGAAATGGAGGAGAGAATTCTGTTTTGGATATATTATTAAGTGTGAGATGCCTACCAGACATCAAGTAGAAAGGCAATAGATATATGAGCCCAGAGTCCTAAAAAAGGACCCAGTTTCAGGCAATTGTGGTGGGAATTATAGGTAATGTTACCCTAAACCAGTAGTTAGCTACCTTTCAGAGTTGGTACCTCTTGCCCAGCACAGCACAGACCTTGACCAAAGTTGCAGACCCCGGCATCCTCTTCTCCTGACTCATGACCAACCCACAGATGTGTATCTCCAATTTAACAGATCAAATGAATGCCACAGAAAAGCACGTGTATTAGACCATGAAGAAAAATGGCTGTAAGTCCCACTGTTAAGAAATTGGAGAAACTTCCAGCCAAGATGGAGGCATAGGTAGGCACACTGTGCCTCCTTGCACAGCCAAAATAAGGACAACAAAAACTTAGAAGCAAAAAACCCTCAATACTGACAGAAAATTGAACTGCATCCAAGTCCAATAACCAAGGAGTTAAAGTACACACATTCATCCAGACCAGTAGGAGGGGTGGAGTCCGGTGGCCGGGCAGAGAGGGGTCATGGCAGGGTGGCTGGTGGACACAGGAGTGCAAGGCGGCAGTGGGCAGACCCAGCCAGGCAGTGGATTGTGGAGGGGTGAGGCACAAGGCAGCTGGCAGACTGGATGGTCCCACATTCACGCGCAGATAAACCAGGTGAAACTAGGGAGCGAGAGAGGCCGCACAACCCAGGGACCCAGCACGGTGAAATAAAGCCTCAAAACACTGATTGAAAACACCTGTGAGGTTTGAGGTGCTGGGAGAGACTCCCAGCCTCACAGGAGAGTTCGTTGGAGAGACCCACAGGGCCCTAGAATGTACACAAACCCACCCACACGGGAATCAGTACCAGAAGGGCCCAGTTTGCTTGTGGGAAGTGGCGGAAATGACTGAAATCCGGCAGAGAGTGGAGCAAGTGCCATTGTTCCTTCTTGGACCTCTCTCCCACATATAGCATCACAACCCAGTGACTGGGTTGACTCACCAGGATGAAAACCTAAGGCTCCACCCCTCACTACATAATAGGCATGTGAAGATTAAAAAAAAAAAAAAAAGGCCCAAATGAAAGAACAGATCAAAGCTCCAGAAAAAATGCAACTAAGCAACGAAAAGATAGCCAACCTATCAGATGCACAGTTCAAAGCACTGGTGATCAGGATGCTCACAGAATTGGTTGATTTTGGTTGCAAATTAGATGAAAAAATGAAGGCTACGCTAAATCAAATAAAGGAAAATGTACAGGGAACCAATAGTGATGGGAAGGAAACTGGGACTCAAATCAATGGAGTGGACCAGAAGGAAGAAAGAAAGAAACAAACAGAAAAGAATGAAGAAATGAAGATTCAAAAAAATGAGGAGAGGCTTAGGAACCTCCAGGACATCTTTAAATGTCCCAACATCCAAATTAGAGGGGTACCAGAAGGGGAAGAGGAAGAGCAACAAGTGGAAAAGTTATTTGAACAAATAATAAAAGAGAACTCCCCCAATCTGGCAAAGGAAATAGACTTCCAGGAAGTCCAGGAAGCTCAGAGAGTCCCAAAGAAGTTGGACCCAAGGAGGAACACACCAAGGCACATCATAATTACATTACCTAAGATTAAAATTAAGCAGAGAATCCTAGAAGCAGCAAGAGATAAGGAGACAGTTACCTACAAAGGAGTTCCCATCAGACTGTCAGCTGATTTCTCAAAAGAGACCTTACAGGCAAGAAGGAGCTGGAAAGAAGTATTTGAAATCTTGAAAAACAGGGACCTACATCCAAAATTGCTCTATCCAGCAAAGCTTTCATTTAGAATGGAAGGGCAGATAAAGTGCTTCCCAGATAAGGTCAAGTTAAAGGAGTTCATAATCACCAAGCCCTTATGTGAAATGTTAAAGGGACTTATCTAAGAAAAAGAAGATAAAAAACATGTACAGTAAAATGACAGCAAACTCACAATTATTAACAACCACGTCTAAAACAAAAACAAAAACAAACTAAGCAAACAATTAGAACAGGAACAAAACCACAGAAATGGATATCACATGGAGGGTTAGCAACAGGGGCATGGGAGGAGGAGAGAGGGGGAAAAGGTACAGAGAATAAGCAGCATAGATGGTGGGTAAGAAATAGACAGGGGGAGGGTAAGAATAGGCTGGGAAATGTAGAAACTAAAAGACTTATGACACATGGACATGAACTAAATGGGGGGAATGTGGATAGGAGGGGGTGTGCAGAGTGGAGGGAAGTGAAGGGGGGAAAATGGGACAACTGTAATAGCATAATCAATAAAATATATTTTTTTAAAAGAGAAAGAAATAGGAGAGAATAGATCAGCTTGAGGAAAGACCCCAAGATGGGGGATCTAGTGAGCCTCTGTCACCTAAGCCTGGAAAAGTTACCCCAGGGCTGATGTCATGCTCCTAGAAGTTTGAGGTGCCCAAAGACATGGCCCCAAGTCCTAGAGTCTTCTTGATTAGTAGGCTGGACCTTTTCAAATGGTCTATCCATGGCACATGTTTCCTACACTTACCAGTCTCTACTCACCCACCCAGGACTGTCTAGAACTGACCCACCTTGGAAACTACAAGAAGAAGGAATAGCCACTTAGAAAATTATCTCTTCTTTCTTTTTTTAATATTTTATGTATTTTATTTTTAGACAGTGGGGAAGGGAGGGAGAAAGGGAGAAAGAGAGAAACGTCAATGTGTGGTTGCTTCTAGCATGCCCCCTCCTGGGGACCTGGCCCCCAACCCAGGAGTGTGCCCTGACTAGGAATCTAATCTGTGACCCTGTGCGCTAGCGCTTAGTCCACTGAGCCACACAAACCAGGACTATTTCCTCTTTCTACATGCTACACAAGAGAAATAAAAAACTTTCCAAACTAGAACTTCTTTGGTGAGCTATTTGGTGCCATTTTTTTATTTCTTTGAAACTCTAAATCCCCTCTAGAGTGAGGTCCTGGCTCCCCCAGCTGTGATCTTGTGCTCGAAAACAAAAGAAAAAGTATGCATCTGCTTGAAGGTTGAAATCATTATAGAAAACTCCTCTCTCTTCATTTAGTTCCTTGAAACAATCTAATGAATAGTCATTTCTATGTCACTGGGAGCTCAGTATGGAAAAATTATAGAGTTATAGCTGTTTAACTAGTAGAAAAATTTGGTCGAAAATCATAAAGTCCTTTGTAATATACTCAATAGAGTTTTCTGGGAAAATACTTGAGCCTCTGTATTTTAAGGCTTTTCTAAAGACCTATTCAAATCTTTGTCCCAAAAGTGATGCCATTTTCTTTTCCATAAATGTATGAATACTGGAAGAGATACTTTTGCTTAGTTCAGAAAACAAATGCAATAATTTCCCTGATCATCTCATTTTCTTCTTATTAAATATGTTATTTTATCCTAATGACAAGTAATAAAATAGATGAAGTTAGCTAACTTTTAAAAGTTTTTAAATCACTTTTGAAAATTGAAGATTCTCAGGAGAAAGATTTGAGCTTCTTTCAGGTAAAAGATTAAGAAAATTCTAAAAGAATATATTTCTAGAGCTGAAAATTTTAAGTTTATTTTCACAAAATTCAACATTTCAGAATACCTTCAACTACAGTCTCACCTGAACACAAAGAATGCAGGGACTGAAGGATGATTGTAAAATCAAGACAATTGCACAAATGTGTATAAGTCTCTCTTTAGGTGCATTATTTGGTTTTCAATAATATCTTGCTTCAACTCTGTCATGTACAATCCCTGAGAGGAACTTTCAACCATTACCCTTAAACAAAAGTATATCTATTTAATTTAAACAGGTTAAAAACATTCTTGTCCTCCAATCCCCCCAAAAAAGTCCAAATATATATTTTAAGCAGCATTTTGTCTTTAAATATTTGCAAATTTGATAGCAATCAGGCTTCTTTTCAGGAATGAGATTAAAGTGGCAACTGAAATGCATTTAGTTATTTAATCCCTTTTCTAAATTCTCAATAAAAGAGGAAAAGTTCTGCCCCTAAGTGAAATATTGGAGAATGGCATTGTCCCAGTTTGCCGGGCACATCGGAGACAGACACTGAGACTGGTGTTACAGATTCGATTATTTGATCAAAGATGTGTGTTTAGAGTGTTGGGGAGTGGAGGATTCCCCCTACTCCCTGGACCCTGCTCCACCCTCAGGAGTCAGGGTGCCCCCCATGGTCTTGTGCCTGCAGCCCAGGCTGTCTGCCAGGAAACACTCACTGCTTAGTAGAGGAGTGTGAAGTTTCCCAAGCCAGCCCCAGGGACAGATAGCCCCTTTGCTGTGAATGACCCAGAAAGTCCCTAAGAGCTGATTTTATACTTGTATTTAAGACAGCTCTGGGTAAACGTGGTTACTCTGTCCTAGCAACTTAGCCAATATGGGTAAATTTTTTTATTTTGATATTTTCCTTGAAAGTACTAACAATACAAGATAACACAAACAGTATAGGTATTTCCCTCCTGCAGCCTTGATAAATAATCCCTCCATGATGTTGCCATGGTGGCCAAATCAAAACTGGTTCTTTCTCTACAAGGCCTACCCATATCCAGAGCCTGGAAGATTTGGGGAGATGATAGAGAGGGAGAGATATAGAGACAAGGACTGAACCACCCATTGGATGTGAGAAAGCATATTTCTGCCACAATTAACAGCCAAATCCCAAAGCCACGTACTTTCTGAGGCAGATGTGAGGACGAAGGGCGCCTGCAAGCCCACTGCCATCCGCCTTACCAATGAGACACCGAGCTGGCTGCAGGAAAGATGTTTTTCCATCAGAGTGGCTCCCAGAGAGTCAGGTCACATCATAATAAGCTCCATATCTTTGCATGTCCTGATTAAGTTGCTAATTTTCTGAAATGTAGAGAAAACCATCAAAACCACAATAAAAAAAGAGGGAGACATTTATAAATTTATTAATTCTCTATAAAAAATATATTTGAGCTGGTACTGGATTTTTCAACTGCAACACTGAATATAAAACAGAAATAAAGGAATATTTGCAGAGTACTGAGGTAAAAAAAGTATACATTATATAATCATTCAAATGGTTCAAAAGGAAGGGCAAGTAAAATGTGTATTTGGTTGTGCAAGTACTCAGGAACAATAAACTTATTCCAAAAAAAAAAAAAAAAAAACTCAGGAAGACCATACAAGTGAAAATTGAATCAATATGAAGAACCTAACAAAAATATAGAAAAAATGTGATATTGAGCAAACAATAAAACTCACGGCCCAGTCTATCAATGCTTCCGTTACAAAGTTTAATACAATGCTAAGCCCAATATTTGGAACACGATGTCTTACTATCGACAAGGAAATTTGCTGTAGTTCAGGGCTTTTTTTTTCTTTTTCTTTTTCTCCCTGTTGTTTTAGAGTTTTATCAATTTAAGAATATTTTCTTCCACTCCTATTTTAACAAGATTTTTATGAAGAATACTGAAGCTTACTAAATGCTTTTCTGAAAGTTTTGAAAATATCGTATGGTTTTTCTCCTTTCAGCTGTTAGGGTGTTAAATGACATGAATAGGATTTTCTAATGTTGAACCCACTTCAAAGAAAGCCCGCCTGGAGGGAGCCCTGTATTTAATGTATGGCTGTGCTCGGCCCACTGCCTTTTGTTTGGGACACTTGTGCACATGAGCAAGTTTGGTCTGTAGTTTTCATATGAGATGCTATTTTTCATTTTCATCAGCACCAAAATGTTTGTGTGCTGATTCTATTAACATTTTAAAAGTTTATTATTTTTTTAAATATATTTTATTGATTATGCTATTACAGTTGTCCCATTTCTCCCCCATCATTCCCCTCCACCCTACACACCAATTCACTTCTAAACTTGTGGTCTTCCTCTTTCTCAACACAGGCTTACCACTAGCATCTTTTACTCATCAGCCACAATACAAACATTTTGTCGCTTACAAATGGGTGAAAAAAGAATGAAAAGAAGATGAGTGAGATCACTGACAGGCAAGGGCCACCAAGTCAGGAAAAACTATGTGTGCCCATGTAAAAGTGAAGCTGCAGGGTGGGGTTAATCTCTCTGCTGGGGCAACGGGAAAGGAAAAGTTACAGGTACCTATGACCCCTCAGATGGAAACAAGTGAGAGAAGGCAGAAGCCTGTTTATTTGGTCCACTTCCTCTGGGCATCAAAATCTTATTGCAAGAAATCAAATGAGGTTCATAGTCCTTCTAGAGTTTTCCATGAAGGACCCAAACTCTATGTATTGAAAATCATGCACACTTTTCATTACAGTTGACTGGAGCACCATCATTTGCCAACAACTGTAAATGCTGCACTGTGAGATTCTGACCGGTAGTCGCTTCCATCCTCAGTTTCACACAGGGCGTCTGGGGAATCATCTCTTTGCTGGCCTGGTCCAGATTTCTTATCTACTCTGTGCAGGTCCTCTTGATCCTCCTGTGCTCCACACTAATCTTGTCTTAAGCTGGTCTGTGCAGGGATATTGCTTCCCTGTGTCAGGGACCTTGTTGCTATCTGCATAAAATTCTTGGCCTCTCTAGCTGCAATTACTCCAAGTTCACATGAAGTACCACATCTCTATCAATTACTAAAGAGGCTTTGCCCTCCTCTAATCAGTTCTGCAGAGCATAAACACTGCTGGTTAAATTTGGGTGTTCCACGGCATTCTCTTTTTCTGAGTCCCTCTATGATGACGATGATGGTGATGATGATGGTGATGATGATGATGATAAGAAGTTAACATTTACCTAATCTCATTATGTGCTGACACCATTTATACATAATCACTCATTTTCACAGCCAGATGAGACCTCACTTTACAGATGAGAACACTAAGCTCTTAGATCACTAAGAGGAGCTTGAGAAGGGCACAAATTGTTTGAACAAAAGTGATGCACCACAACTCTTCTTGCCTGGCACTCGTATGTGTCCTCCAGGTCACAGTAGCCCAGAGCCTCACTTTTGAGCCATTTTCACTATGAAGTGGCAGGGAGCAAGTGCTGACACAGGTGACTCATGTGATTGCAAGACTGGCTGACACTACAGGGAAAGGTCTCAGGGGTGGAGCCTGGTGCAAGCTCCCTGGCCTTCTTTCTCCCAGCAGCTGTGTCTCCACAGCTGCCCCTTCTACCAAAGCACTTCCTGGGAAGAGCCCTGCAGTGAGCTCTCAAAGAGTGACCTCCTGGCAGCTCACCTGGAGGAGGTGGGGGTAGTACTACAAACTACCCACCCCAGGAGCTGAAGGTTGAAAACCGCTAGGTTAGAGAAAAGAACCACAATTAACCATGTGCTCTAAGTATCTGTAACTCTGGTGTTCAAAACTTTGTAAAGGTTGACAAATATTTTTAATAAAAAGTGGTAAAAATGCACATTACATTTAACATAGCAAGTGATAAAATTAGAAATGTTTCCCTGCCACGTGGGTCTACAAGCAGTTTATGCAGGTTGATATGGCTGATGATCCGTGCTGCCATCTTCCACTGTCTCCTCTGCCTGGCCCCTCACAGTGCCAGTGTCTGCCAATTAGCAGTAAGCCCATCCCTGGTGAACCCAGGCAGGGGCTGCGATCATGTCCAGCCAAAATCAAGACTAGCAAATCAGCGTGGTCCCAGATTGCAGAAGCTACTTAAGCCCACAGGCCAACCAGCTCAGTAGTTGCATTATTTTTCTGGCTAAATAGGGACAGCAAGCTCTCACGGCCTGGAAAAGCTCACACTCACCTTCCTCATCTGTCAACTACATCAATGAAAATGAGTACACGTTACCATCCTGCTGGTCACACACTGGCAAGTCAGCATCTCACATCCTACCACTCTTAGCAGCCACCCACTGCCTTCCACCTCCTACTGCCCTCCCCAGAAGGCTGCAGGCAATGCCAACATTGTCCTAAAGGGACACCTGCTTGAGAATACAATGGCTTCATTCCCTTTTCTTCCATCTGAAGCTGACTGTAAAACAACTCACATCTGCCCCTGCTTATTACCATTGCTAGAGTTCAAGTGAGAAATATGCCGTTGATGCTTCAACTAGCCATACCCGAAGAGAAGGCAAAGTTAGTTTTCATTATGAAAGCCAAGGCTGGTGCTAGCCTGCCTGCTCACTCAGCATTAATTGGAAGAGAGCTGCTACTTTCATCCCAGATCAAGTGACTGGATGTGGGGGGCAGTGTGGGGAAATTCTTCCAGGCCCCCAGTGGACCTCCTTGCATAATCTAGGAGCCAGGAAGAAAATAAATGAACCTACCAGGAAATGACTCAGATAAGTAGTCTGTATTCACATGCTTTCAAATGCTCAAAAAGGCAGGTCAAAGGACAATGGAGAAGGCAAACTGTCCTTATTACTGTCTGGCCCAAAGCCCACTCTCCCCTACTCCACCTGCCAGGACTCGGGAGTAAGTGTGCCCTACCTGTACCCACACAGTCATGAACTTCAGCAGCTTCTGGTTTTGTTTCACATAAGTGGAAAAATATGAGTTGATTTTTCTAAAATGTCTGTATATTTGATTTCTACTCAAAAGGAAAATCATGTCCTTGTGTAGCTTTCCTTGGCTTCCAGACCATTCATTTAGCTCATATCTGTTGAGCACCTACTATGTGCAAGGCTTGAAGAATTGGGCTGCAACCATGCAAGTGAGGGAAATGAAGTCACTTGGAGTTGATTAAAACTCTGGGCCCTGAAAACCACACCCTTGTATTGATCTCTGTGAGCCTACAGTGCCAAGCAGAATGTTAGGACATGCGTGCAAATAGAAGGCAATACTGGACAGAAGGGCCATCTGAGCAAGCCCGGGTGCGTGAGCACCTTGACTACAATGCTTTCCTTAATGATCACATGTAAAATAAAGGTGAAACCACTGCAGGATCTGTTGATGTTGCCCTGTGATGACAGTGGGGAATTTTCCTGCTCAAAACTTTGATACAATAGTTACATTAGTTGATTTGCATCAATAATCAAATAATGTAAGTAGGTAAGTGATCTTTCTTTCCAGGTTAATTGTTTACATTAACCTGGAAAGAACGGTTGAGCAAAAAGGATTTGAACTTTTAAATGTTATCTGTAGTTGTTATCCATTGCTCAGAAACAAAATAACCAAAACTTAGTGGCTTAAATGATAAACTTGTTTTATGTCACATGGTTTCAGAGGGTGGGGAGTTGAAGAGTGGCTTAAACGGGTGGAACTGGTTTGTCTTAATATACCTCATGAGGATTTCAGTCAAAATTTCAGCTGTGGCTGCATCATCTGAAGGGTGGACTGGGCTGAAGGATTACTTCCCAAGCTCATTTGTGGGCAGGAAACCTCTGCTCCTCGCCCATGGCCCTCTCCTTAGGGCTGCCTAAGTAGGCTCTTGACAAGATAGACAACACATATCTTTTATGACCTAGATTCAGAAGTGACACGCCATTGTTTCTGCAATCTCCTATTGGCTACACAGGCCAGTCCCTTCTCTTTTTAAATAGACTTCAGTTTTTAGAGCAATTTTAGTTTCACAGCAAAATCAAGGTACACTACAGAGATTTTACATTTACCCCTTGCCCACCCCACATGCATTGCCTCTCCAGTTATCAACATCCCCTGCCAGATCAGGACATTTGTTAAGAGCCACGAACCTACATTGCCATGTCATCATCATCCAGAGTGCATAGCGTACATCAGGGTTCATTCTTGGTGTTGCACACTCTATGGGTTGGGACAAATGTATAATGACATGTGTCCACCATTACAGTACCACACAGGACAGTTGCAGTGCTCTTAAAACTCCTGTGCTCTGCCTATTTACTCCCCCTCCCCCACTTAACCCCTGAAAACCACTGATCATTTTATTGTCTCCATAATTTCACCTTTTTCAGAGTGTCATAGAGTTGGAATCACATAGACTGTAGTCTATCAGATTGTCTTCTTTCACTTAGTAATAGGCATTTAAGGTTCTTCCATGTCTTTTCATGCCTTGAAAGCACATTTCTGTTCAGCAGTAAATAATATTACATTGTATGATATACTACAGTTAATTTATCCATTGACCCACTAGAGGAACTGTGTGTTGCTCCCAAGTTTTCAGGCCAGCCCTTTACAGTACTGGAGAGAAATATAGAAAGCATCAGTGAGAGGAAGGGAGAATTATTGGGGCCACCCTAGAAAATGACAATCACAGTCTCCCTGTAGTCTCCAAGGAATCACATCATCCTACAAAATGCACTTGGTCGTTTCCTTCCAAGGTCCATTATAGATTCAGCTAAAGTCCAAAATTTCATCACCTAAACTGGGCCCAGGTATCGATGGCACTTCTTTGGTATTCAATTCCTTAAGTACAGTACCATGAGTACAGTTCCTCTAGATCTGAAGACCTTCAAAGGAAAAATAAGTTATCTGCTCCCTGCACACACACACACACACACACACACACACACACACACACACTACACAATGGTAGGAAAGGTATAACATAACTGCTTTAGAACTTCCTGTTCATTTTGAATGAATTTTTGTGTAAGCTACGAGGTATGGGTTGCAGCCAACATGCACAGCACCCGTGGCACACATAGCCCACGTTGATTAGCTCTGATAACATGACAGAGATGAGGCAAAGATTAAAAAAAGACAAAAACCAATAAAAATGTCACTTTTCACTTAATTAGCCCTCTCTAAGCTCAGCCACAGAAACCAGAGACACTGAGCCACCTTCCATCCTGACTGGGATTGCTTCCCAAGACAATCCTCTCGGGATCAGTTTGCATGTCTGTTGCAGAGTTAGCATTTCCTTTGATTTCAACTCTGCAGGGAAGAAACATAGTGAAAAGACAGCAGTATCCTAAGCTCTTCAAATCCAAGAGGCACGGGGCTCTCAGTACTTTCCCTCTTGCCATTACTCACTAAGACTTGAGTGGCCTCGGAGAGAGCCCCACAGGCGAGAGAAGAGTTCTCCCAAGAAAGTGAGGAGACACAACCAAGGAAGACTGGATGAGGAAATCTGTTTCTAAGGACTGGAAAACAAAAGGTAAAGTTAACACAGCCTAATGATAGTGCAATCTCCAAATATTATGTAAGAGGCTGCCTCAATACAAATATTTTTGAATTTCTAATGGAAGAATGGCATTTCTTTTATTTATTTTTTATGTATTTTTGAATGTTAACAAATAGTTCTAGTGATAATTAGCATCTTTGTATATTTATTGAAATCCAACATTAAATCTGTATATTTACAGAAAAATGCCTTAGACATAGATAATAGCACAATTCCAT
Source organism: Glossophaga mutica (assembly GCA_039655065.1). NCBI lineage: Eukaryota > Metazoa > Chordata > Mammalia > Chiroptera > Phyllostomidae > Glossophaga > Glossophaga mutica. Next base: position 64,585,664 of record CM077310.1, on the reverse strand, counting down.
GTTTGTGAACTGACAGCTTCCTCTAAACATAGAGTAGAAATTCAGCAATTATCACTACAGCTGTTTGTTAAAGTTTGACAATAGATAAATAATGACTAGAAATCAATCTTTTCATTAAAATTCAAGAAACAAAAAAGAATATCTAAAGGAACTTTATTATTCCTTTAACAAGTCCAGGCCAGTCTTTAGGAAGTGCCTGCACATATATTTTGTGGTTCCATATTTGTAGACCCAAACGGTCTTTTTATTTTCACAGATGTGCATCATGTTGACGTCAGGGAGAGGTGCCGCCTGTCTGTCTGCTATTCTTAACTCACCTTCCCATCTTTTTTCATCTACTGAAGGCTTAGGATGCACACACACATACATGTTCACACACACAAATGGTGCCTGAACCCAAGTGCTCGTACTGCTTATTCCCTCCACTGCCTAGACCAGCAAATGTATCCTTGTCGCTCCTCTCCTCCAAATCCTGCCCCCCCAAAACAACAACCAAACCTACTTGTTTATGTTTTATGTTAATTTGTCAAAAACATTGAGTTACATATTATCTGCACCTGAGAATTCATTGTGTTATAGGCTTTTACTACAAAGTAAAGTCAGGAATCACAATCAAAGCAAAGGCGGATGAGCAGGATGAGCCACGTTTTGTTCAGGTGCAGAGGGGCAAGGACCCTGTTCTCAGTAAATGCAGAAAAGTTCCATTTTCCAGAATAGACGAAGTGTCTGTGACAAAGCTTGGCCTTCTTATCACCAGTGCCGATGGCACAAAGAGCAATGGGTCAGCACAGTAATTGATGGCTGAGAAAGATCTTGGTCAATAAGATTCTCTGTGGAGTTTTTGTGTCTGATTTTCAGTTTGTATGGATGTGGGCAAAAAAAGAAGAGGTTGAGTCTAAGTCAGTCTCCACCTAAGGACTCAGAGCCAACAGAAGTCCCTTTCTTTTCCAGTTTCTGGCATTTCTCCTTCACTTCCGTCATCTCCACAACATCTGTGCACCTGCACCTCCACCCCCGGGATGGTAGTGAGGTGGGCAACAGCGCAGTTACTCCTGCTGGAAGAACAGGATGATTACTGCCACAGAAGCCCACATAGTTTATGGATCTCCAGTTTTCAACTTCCCTTAAAAGATAAATATAGCTTTTTCCATTTCGGAGCTGGAGACAATTTCTTTCTCTTTTCCCTCCTACCCTGCTGAAATAGTTCATATTTTGGATGAACAGTGGGGGTGCTACCTCACAGAAGGAAAAGGGCAATTATTTAAAATTATACAAGCAAAGGCAGATGTGTCTGGAAGCCCTGAGACTCATTCCTTTTGTCGGATGAGTTATCCTCAGCATTCACTGTGGCACTGCTTCCATAAGGAGACGGTTGCTCAAGCCAACTCGTCACCCTTCGGAGAGACTGTTGATGTGCCTCGGGTGGGGCCTGCACTGTGAGAAGTTCGGTCACCTCAATGGCGGCACTGAGCGTGTAGTTATTAAAATGAAACAGTGTGGAAAGCAAAGGTCTTTCTGATGTGATCATTATGTCTGCTCAGCCAGCCAGGATGCCAGGAAAATGACAATTTGGCTAAGTTGTATCTGTCTAGAAATGAGTCCTGTTTTGGTCAAAAGTCTTAGTGGGGGAAAAAAAGAAAAAACTTTATTTATTTGTTTGTTTGTTTGTTTTGGTGAAAGTTTCCATGCTAGAACATAAGCAGGTATGGACCTATTACAATTGCTTGTCCAGTAGAAAAACATTGGTTCCAAGGTATAGTGTCTTTCTTCTCCAGGCTGGATGTTGGAAATCATATGACAGATATGACATGTCTGCCCAGAGAGGCCCATTATCAGTGGTAGTTTATAGAAATGGATGCATGTTGAAGTCATCCAAGGATTCAATATCACCCCCGAGTTGGCCCCTCTAACTCTCCGCATGATAAAAGCACCTTAGGGTCCCAGTTCCTGGGCTGTAGGACTTTGAATGTAAGCAAAAGCAACCCAGTTCGAACTGGGTTAAGAAAGAACAGTAATGCACTGAGCCATGTAATTACAAAGCCCAACTGTAGGCATGGATGGATCTGCGTGTTCAAACCATGCCGACCTCTGTAACTGCACCCTGCTCTGCTTTCATTGGTGTTGGCTTCATTCTCAGGCAGGCTGCCCTACCTGAGAATGAAGCCAGGAGGAAACATTGCTACCAGCATTTCTAGGATTAAAGCCCCCTCTGTTTAGCAGTTCTCAGAAAAAATAGAGTGCCTAACTTCCTCTTACATAGTTCAGGAAAAATATGTATGTGGGTGCATATGTGCGTATCATATGATACATGCCTGGAGAGAAAGAGTGCAGGAGAAGGAACAAGCAGTGTGGCAGAATGTCATTTCAGAATGTCATTTGGGGAACCTGGGTGGTCTAGGTGAAGCACTTTGAGACTTGCTGTACTTCTCTTGCAAATTTTCGGTGAAACTGAAGTGAAGATTTTAAAGCTGCATCTTTCCTGGTGGTTCCAATAGCACCCCAGCAAGGCTCGTATGCAGCCTGGAGTCTTGGGCCCCTCCTGGGTCAGTTGCAGCCACGAGGGTGTGCAGGGGGGGTCTGCTGGCCTCCTGCCCACCCTGCAGCCAGCATGGGGTGGACCTCGCCAGAGCCAGTGGAGGAGTGGTGGCTCTTCAGAAGGAGACTGGAGTTCTGCTGTCAGAATGAGGGGACACAGATACTGGCTGTGAGATAACAGCAAGAGTTCCCCAAATCTTGTCCCTGAAATTCTACCCCAAGGGCCTGTCATTCTTTATTTTTTTTTTCCTGGTCTGATGAGCAAAAGCCAACAGACCATGATTATCAGAAGCAAAAAAAAAAAAAAAAAATTGCAATTTCAACCCAAGAATTCATGAGATTAACAAAAATCTGTGGTTCTAAAACATGTTTCAAACCAGTGATGAAACCTCATCATAGAAAGAGGTAATAATAGTTAAGAAACTTAGTCATATATATTTTTATGCCAAACTGTTTTATTTTAAAAATAAGTAGCATGAGGTCAAGAATTAGGAAAACTGAAAGATCCAAGTCAGTTTACTACAGGCTGTGATATGTCAAGAAAGCATTATTATGTACATCCCCATTTAAGAGACAAAGAAACTGAGATACAGGTACCTGAAGAATCTTGCCTAACATAATACAGAAAATAAATGATAGAATCAGGATTTGAATCCATATTTAGTCATATTTTTTAAAGAAAAAAATACTTTTTAATTATTTTTTTAAAAGATCATTGATTGCCAGAGGTTTGAGGAGAGTAAAAGAGGTTTGAATACATGAAACAAAGGGGATTTTTTAGGGCAGTTAACCTATTCCATATGATACTCTAATGGTAGATACATGAACTTCATAGCTGTTTTATTTATAGTATCCCCAAACCAGCAACAATCTAAATGTCCAACCACAGGTAAATGAATAAACGATGTGGTATACACCAGCACCACCACCACCACCACGTGGCCCCAGGCAACTAACCATAGGTTAGTTTTCATGATTGGGACTTCTGATAAATTGAGTCATAGACTATGAGGATCCAGGGGTGTCTGTTCTTGCTCAGCATAATGTTTTTGAAATTCATCATGTTGTTGCTTGTATCGGTAGTTCCTTCCATTTTATTGCTGAGCAGTACTCCATTGTATGCATATTTAGTCATATATTTTTAAGAAAATAATCTTCCTACTTGTTTACAAAAATATTTTTCTCTAAAAATAAAGTAAGCCTAGTCAATGGGTGTGTTTTATCGAAATGACCAGTTACTATAATTATGCACTAAAATCCAACCCAAACCAACCTTTACATATGAACTCAAACACATAAGAAAACATCAAACTCATGTACATCTGTTTGTACATGAAAGGCTAGAACCTTCCATGATCCCTCAGTGCAGCAATTTTTGACCTTTTCATCTCTTGGTGCACGTAAACTAAGTCCTCTGACTAAATCGTCAGGTACTGCACGCTTTAAAAATTCTTGCGGCGCACCAGCGTGCCGCAGCACACGGGTTGAAAATCGCTGCCTTAGGGGCCTTGTTTGAAATAAAGCCAGGTAAATCAGAGAAACCCCTCAGAGCCCAAAGAAAACCTCTAGAATAAAGCAATGTAGAAATACCTTTTATATAATTTATAAGACATAAAAACAATCATGACTCCAGGCAGTAGTTTCTACATATTTACATTTGGATTGTTGTACCTTTCATGCAACGCTGTCTATTTTCTGCTGTTCTGGTGCTTAGACAATTGTAACATTTTAACACTGTTCTGGAATACGTGCTTTTGTGAGGAGTTCGTCATCCAGGTTCAAACAGACTGCATGTCCTGGGAAAATGTTATTTTGCAATTATTATACTTTTTTTTAGTCTCCTTCATGCCACAAGATATGTGAAGTCCAAAATATTTATGTTCCTGATTGTCAGTGTTCACTTCTTATAGATGTTGGAGTGAAAACAAAATAGACAACTCATTCTGTTGAATCAATACAGGGGTATTATCACAGCAAGATTATAATTCAGGTGCACAATACCTGCATTTTCAGAGCACAGCAAGGAAGCTGGTAGGTGCTCAGAGGCCCAGCAGGTAACTCATATCAATAAAGTAGCCCAGATTTGTCTTCCAACAAAGAGTAGGGGTCAAACTTCAACCCACAAAAGTGATGAAAAGCAGAGTTAAGGCCAAAGTCCTCCCCTAAACCCACCTTGTAGCTTGGGCATAAACTGCCTCGTGGGGTCAGGTCCCTGTGTCGCCTGCCAGTGTCCATGGCTCCCCCGCAGAAAGACCAGGATTCATCTAGGGACAGAGCAAACTGATATCTGGGACAGGGACAGGGGACCAGACACAGACGCAACTTAAACAGCTCCCAGTAGCCTTTGTCTGAAATGCCATTTCTCCTTGCAGCTACCACTCCAACACTTGAGCCCGCTCTTTCCTTCTTCTTCTTCCTTCTCTGCATCTGATCTCTGCTACAGCTTTGGCGTTTCCATGATCTCTTTTTCCAGAAACAATTTTATAACTCAAAGGAATAGACCTCAATCATTCGCAAGTAAAGCAATACTTTACAATATTTAAGATGCTTCTGAATGTACTTAATATACATGTAATTTGAATGTAAATTTTATGTCTATTTTGGCTTCCAGAGAATTCTATCTCTGGGACTTAAATTATATGCTAAGTTTCCTACAATGGGTCAATAGCAGACCCCAAAATACAGAACATTTTATTTTTGTTCAAGTAAGCATTAGCTGATTCTCAGACAAAAAAAAAAAAAAAAAAGCACCGTGTTCACACGCACACAGGTGTTCATTCCCATCACCACTCATCCCACCTCCCAATGAGCAGGACCATGCAGAGCCACCACGGTGACAGACTGCAGACTTGGTGACTTCATGCAGAGGAGGTCCTAAGTCCCATGCCCTTGTCATGAGAGATTATAAGCATTTAATTTTATTTTTAAGGTAAAACATAAAATATCAAGACACTATTTTCAAATGAGTGAGTCATTACATTTCTTTAAAAGAACCGGTCTTGGTGTGTGGGCTTGTGCTAAGTGGCAGGGCCAAGCCTCAAATGCACAGGCCATCACCATCAGCCAGCGACACATGAGTCACAGGCAGTGTCTCAGCCTTGGCCTGTAAGTCATGGGGAGGTCTCCAAACCCATCGGTCTGCCTATGAGGCACCACAGCTGGTGCCTCAGTTGCACCCTGGGGCAGAGCCCGGACCATGGACATATTCACTATCCCAATCACCCAGGTGGCAGTCTGCTGGGTGTGATGAAGGCAGGGTGATCACCCCAAGGGAAATTCTGACCACACAGGAAACTGTGGGGCCAATGTAGCCAAGGCCCCCAGCTGGAGGTCAGAGAACCAAACAGGTTCAGGGACTTGCACCCCTCCCAGGCCCCCATTCTCATCAAGGGACCATCCTTAAGGCCCACAAGTTCTCATGTTACGTGGGGGCCACAGCCACAGAGCCAGGCTTTCCTTTTGCTCTATACTTGAAACTCCAGATTTGTCACAAGTCCTGTCTTAGCTTGTCTGCACCTGAACAGAGACTTCCCTGAGCTTCCTCACTTTCTGGGAAACCACATCAACACATTAATGTGCTTGCAAATTACCAGGGAAGGAGGGATCTGCACTCCTCCACGTTCCAGCCATGCATGGTGCCTGATGCTGCCATTGAGACACTCTCAGACAATTTCTCCTAAGACTATGTATCCAGATACGCCTTTCATTGCCCGACTGCATTCGAACTCCTCTAGGTTCTTTCTGCTGCTTCAGTTTAATTCCTCACAGGACCTCACCTGTGCTGCACAGAATAAACAAATGCTCCTTATGTGAATGGATAGTTTTTTCTCTTTTTAAAAAAATACAAAAGCTATTTTTTATGGAAAACTTGGAGACGATTCTCCACCATATTGTGGTCCATGAAAAGATATACAACAGCAGCAGATGGCTTGGGCTGTATTTATACAACATACAGAGATTTTTAGTTACTTAACAGGCTGTTATTTTCAAATTTCTCCTCTCCACTATAGAGTGCTTTGACTCAGGGTAGGTGGGAGGCCCCAGGAGGGTGAGGCCTACTGCAGAGTGGCCCTGGGTCAGGTGCAGGGCTGCTTGTGCTGTAACTTTAGGGTGGAAGATAAGACTCCCCATCTAAAAATCCCCACTCCCTTCCATCTTTATGATCCCCCACCCATAGCACCCACCGACGTTTGGAGGGTTTTCTCTTTAAGAACTACTCTTTGAAATGAAAGCTCCTATAGGAGCTGCAAGATCTTAGGTTGTTTTGAAAAAGCATCCTCACAGGACTACATTAGTGTGATTTTCAGGCACCAGAATAAGCAGAGGACAAAGCTGAACTGGGGGTGAGAGTCAGGTGTAGAGAAAAGGGACCCCCAACTCATGGACTCAGTCTGCCAGAGGCGTACATCCAGAGTGACACTTAAAGCTGCCTTCCCTCCCCCACCCCGGGCTCCTGAAGTGAGGGGTGGACCAGCTGGGGCTCCCCTCTGACAAGGAGGTGAAAGAGCCACAGAGCAGATCTGTCTGGCCCAGCCAGTACTCAGGCCCTGAGACCCCCTGGGGAAAGGGGCGGGGCCATGAGCTTGCCCAGCCACTTGAGAGACAGACTGTGGTCCGTGCACCATCAAAGGCCAGGGGTGGGACACCAGGAAAACCACTGCCACTGAATGGCTGGGAGAAAGTATGCACAAATTTAATTACTGGTAAAGACGTGATTTTTAAATCGAAAATTAAAGGAGTGAGGGACGCATAAATAGGGATGAATGTTTCATTTTTCTACATAGCTGAGCAGGCACCTCACTAATGATCTTTACCTTACAATCCCCTCTTCAGCCTCATGAATATTGTGGAAGGACCATAAACCTGGGCCTGGAACTAACATTAATATTAACATAACACAATACAACATGCATGGTATATACATGTGATATATAACATGTATGTATAAAGTAATGTTTACATGACACCATATACATATATAATTCACACATAACATATGCATATAACAGGCCCAGGTAGTGTGTGTAATGTACAAATATAACATGCATAGTATCCATGTGCAAGATGTGTGATATATGCATGTAAATAATATGCATTTGCATTGTGTTATGTACAGACACAGAGCATAACAGATATACATGTAACAAACAGCATTATAAAGCATGAAGAGTATATCCACAACACACATAATGTGCATGTACAATATGCATAATACACACGTAAAACAATACATGTACACAACATATCGTGTGTGCCATATGCACACATGTGTGTAACATGCAGAGACATGGATGGCACAAACATAACACATGGTGCAAATATCTGAGACTATATGACACACATGTAAAATAACATGCATACATATAATACATTGTGTACAGACATAACATGCACACAATGTAATGCACATACCTTTTGGCGTTTCTTCATTATATGTACATGCAAAACATGGGGGCTCCTCCCCTGCACCTCCTGGAACCAGCCTACCCTGGCACACGCACCTCTTGGCCCTGCTCGTGTGAGCTCCACTGAGTGGTGTCCCCCACACCTCCAAACCTTCCTTGGGTCATTGTCCCATGCCTCTCAGTTTTCCAAGAGCCTGCTCCCACCCTCCAGGGGCCCCTCCCACACATGCTGGGGCGCCAGCCGTTACTTTCTGGAAATCACAAAGCCTTCTGTGGGAAGTTGAAGGAGGGCACTTCTAGTCCCACCGTCATTCATGAATTACTCCTGTTAGCACTTGCGGCAAGTGTTCTGTATTGCGGCCAAGGAGCACAATAAGTGTGCCATGAAAGGAAAATAGCTTTAATTAAAGCTACTAAGAACGGGGCCAAAAAAACCAAGGCTGGAATGGGACATGGGCTGAAGGCACGCATCACACCTGCCTTCTCTCTCCCAGTTGGAGTGAACTGGTGTGGGGACCCAAGGACTTCTTGGTTGATGGGGGCCCAGGGATGGCCACGTAGCTGGATGTCGGGGAGGGGCTGTGCACTCTCCTCCCCCCTGAGACCCTATTAAAGAGGTCAGGGAATGAGGCTCTGTTATTGTGGATGTTCTTGTTCTCAATTTACTACCAAAGTGTGTTTCATATTCTCTCCAATTTCCCTCTTCAGTGCTTGAGTAAGGGTATCTCCTTAGCAGCATGATTCCTGTCTCCTGAGCATTTCAGCTAAGCCACTCCCCGTTGGCACACCCACCATGATAAAACAACATTGTAAGCGCAAGTTTTTTCTCCTGCTTTCAAATCCGAGTGTTACCTGGAGAGACAGAGACGTGTGCGCTACAGGCAACATTTGGGGCCATAGACCCCAGGAAAATTTCTGTAGAGAATGAAATTTGTGAACAGGCTTGCAGGCCTCTGCGAGAGGCATTGGGGGAACGTTTATCGAATTCAAATAAACACTTGTATCAGTTAGGTGTTAATGAGACAAACAGGAGAAATAACAGGGAAAGGGCCCACTGAGGGCTGCAGGGTCAACGCTTCCACACTGAACTAAGAAGACATTAGGGTCCTGCTCACCGTGGTCCTAAGAACGCCCTAAAAGCCAGCAACAACGGGCGAGCTCGTTCCAACTGTACTGATGGAGAGGGAAAGACTGTCAGCAGCGCCGCCCCTCCAGCCACGGCGGCATTCACAAGGGGATTCAGCGCTGCGGTACAGAGTCGTGTTCAAGATTCACTGAAAGCGCAAGTTTTACCGAAAACGTGTTTTATCTGGCTCATCAGATTCCAGGCCTCCTCTGGTGATTTTAGTTGCTCTAATTTAATTAAGTTTAAAAGACCAGGAGCATATTGGGAAAATACACTCCCCCGTCACATCTACATGATTGTTCACAACCTACCCAATTACAGGAGGGGGGGATCCCGACCCCTCGCACCTGGTAATTAAAATTGCTAATCACCAGCAATTATCTGGCTCAGCTTTGGAGGCAAGAGAAACAGTCTGACCCTTTGCCCACCGCAGGAACAATGTTTGCTGTCCATCGCGGGGTGCTTAGCAAAGCTGTCCAGCCTCTGCCTATTAAGTGCCACTAATAGGAAATCAACAAAAGAGCCATGACATCTGCTGGGACGTCGGGGCCCCAGGTCTGAGCGCACAGGTGCTGGCGTGAGGCTGCCAAAGAACACGCCCCAAGTGAGCAGGAAAATTTACCAATAATTAAGTGACTGTGCTCGCTGCAAAGTTGGCAGCCTGCACCCAGCAGCCGGCCTCCCAGCCCAAGATTAGGCCCTAACCCTCGGGGGAGTGAAATAAGAGGCAGCTTTTTGTCATCAAGGGCTGCTTGCTTAAAGGCACTGGATGGGGATTTTTTTTAATCTTCTTTTCTTTTTAATGAATCTTCTCCCTCCTCAAGCAAAAGTGAAAGGTGCTGCGTAGCTTGTTCTGCTGGGAGGCTGTGGTTTCCGACCATCATTTGTAGAGGATGGCTGCTGTATTTTCAGTGCTGGGTGGAAGGCTACGATTTGCCAGTGGAAAGAGGTTCTGCACTAACTTTTGCTCCCAAAGGGGGGCTTCCAGAAGCTTCTGGGTTTCAGCACACCCAGAGCCAGGCCTCCAAAGTTTCTGCCTCTTCCTTCTAATGTCATCTTCTCAAAAATCGATCCCTTGCCCCATTCAGCAGTTCTGCTCACACACTGCACTCTCCTCCTTGTCATTTAAGGATGAGATGGTCCCAGAGAAAACGTCTAGTGTCACTAAGGCCATTTGTGGAAAAAACTGTGCTTTTGGTTCTGAGGAGGGCAGCCTAGACATGCTAAAATTCTAGCTTTGAGCCCTTATGCACTGAGAAATAAGCATAACTAAAAACATTCCCCTCTTTATTAGAGCCAAGATGCTTGGTCACAATACCACGAAAAAGCTTTACATACGACCTGAAATCAGGACTTAAGCGTCAGCTGTCCCAGTGGCTTCACACCTTGCTCAGTCCAACACAGCCTAGAGCCCTGGGTCCCCCCACATGCCTCCACCTGCACATTTCTCCCCACTCCTCATCGTCCTTATTAATCACCTTCGGAGGATCTGCCCCTCCAGGTGATCCTCAGGAATTTCAGACTGGCTGCAATAAATCCAGTGGGATCCTACAGGGATTCTCCTGAAGAGGCTCATCTTCCATGCCCATCCTTCTTCCCACGCTGCCCACTTGGAAATCCTTCAGGCAGGTTTGGGGAAAGAACTATCAGGTGCTAGATTCAAAATCTTCATCCCAAAGCCTCTAGCCATCCCCTCCAAGAGATAGCCCTTCCAATGAACAACTTACCCAGTGTATCCCAGGCCACTTGCCTTCCCTGGGAAACCTGCCCTCCTTCTGGCTTTCTGACTTCTAAACAGCACCACTGTCTTCCAATTACCCAGTGTGGACACCTTAGAACCCTACTTACCCATTTATCATCCTTTATGCCCCTATCTAGATAATTTTAAGTTGTATAGATCTAGTTTCCACGTTAGCTTCCATTTGTTAAACTGTTTCTCTCCATCTGATGGCTTTTCCCCTGGCTAGGCCTCATGATCTTTCCCAGGCTTCAAGTAGGTCCCTGCCAACTGACTTGTGCATACCCTTACCCTGCCAGTCCTGCTAACACTCTGGACTCAGGAGTAATCTCCCTGAGACACAGTGGGCTCGTGGGGTCCCAATTGATGACAGCCCCTGCCAATAGGCTAAATTCTTAACTCCTTGGTGCCTGAGACCTTTGAGCTGATGAGCCCTATCTCTATCCCAATTGCTGGTCACTGTAGGAACCTGGTGAGGCCAGGCCCCCAGGTCCTCAGCTATGTATTCCGAGACACCCAAACCTCAAGGACCCAAAGCCTCAGATCTGCTTGCCTTGAAGAGGACCATCCTCCTAGCTGCCTGCATGCAGCTTCACAGGGAGGACAAGCCAGACAGAGGAATGGCCACGTTGATGGTCAGGCAGCACCCACAATGCCCCGAGCACACATGGGAACCGCTGTGGAAGAGCTACGGGCATTGTGCCATGCAGCCGCCTTGAGACCCACAGCAGCATGGTCTTCTGCAGGCTGGCTTTCTCTGCCATTGAAGAGCTACAACCTTTGGCAAGTGGCTTCACATCTCTGCAGCTTGGTTTCACCCTCATTTGTAAAATCCTTTTGCAGGAATATTGTGGAAATTAGAAATAATACATGTAAAGGAAATAACACAGTGCCTTGTTCTTCACATGTGTTTAGTAAATGGTGGTTGCGGGTGTTATGTAAGCAGGCCAAATAGTTCTCAGCACAATGGCTCATCTGCTGTTACCAACCTGTGTGTACATGGGGTGGGAGTGTATACAAATAAATAACTATATCTATGATTGTGATGGTTAACTTTATGTGCCAACTTGACTGGACTAAAATTGCTGGTAAATCATTATTTCTAGGTGTGTCTGTGAGGCTGTCTCCAGAAGAAATTAACATTTGAATTGGTAGACTGGGTAAAGAAGATAAAACTCATTGCCGCAGGTGGGCATCATCCAATTTGTTGAGGCTTGAATAGAACAAAAAGGTGAAGGAAGGGAAAATTTGCTCTCTGCTTGAGCTGGGATATCTATTTTCTCCTGCCCTATGACATTGGTGCCCCTTGTTCCTGGACCTTTCGACTCAGACTGGGACTTACATCATTGGTCCACGGTTCTCAGGCCTCCAAGTTTGGACTGGGGCCAAACCACCGGCTTCCCTAGGTCTCCAGCTTGCAGAGGGCAGATTGTGGGACACCTTGACCTCCATTATGTCATCAGCCAATTCCTCAGAATAAATCTCTTTTATTTACATCTCTATATATCTTGTTGATTATTTTTCTCTGGAGAAGCCTGACCAATACAATATCTATACATATACCTAGATTTCTATCTACCTCTCTACCTTTCAAAAGAGAGAATCTCTTAGTTATTGAATTTGTATGTAGGTTAAGAGAAGTAAACTCTCTAAAGAATTCCTTTCTTCCACATGACAGGCCATAATTTTTTTCTTGATGAATGTGCATTTTTTATTTTACCCATTTTACTAAACGCTTCTCCATTTTAGGATACAGAAAGAATGGGACTTGTATTGCCATTGAGATCACCTGCAAAGCATTCTTTTCTTTTTTTTCTTTTTCTTTTAGATCCTCAAACACCTAAAACATGAGCCTGCACAAGACATGCATATGCCTTCTTTTGCTTGCTTCCTGGGATAAGACCCATGACTCAGGGTCTCATCAAAGATCAGAGAGCTCTTCAGGACACGCATGTCCTAATACAGTCCCAAGCAAATGAAGTGCACATGGAAGACTGTTTTCGGTATTATGTTTGGAAAGCATAAGGTGACAGAACCTGTGTGTATTCAGGATTCTGATGCTGATTCAGTTCTCCAGGGATGAGCTGCTTATTGGAAGAGGGACTGGACTGGGCTCATACCCACTATGTACCAAAAACAGAAACTTCTGAGAATGCTCCATGCAGAGCAAGCTGCTGCAGGTGTGTCAGCCTCACATTACAGGAGCCTGCAAGCTAATAAACCGATTTGTTAACCTACCACTGATGCTTCTCTTGACAGGCTCTAAAAGGAGCTCAGTGACCTGTCTAATTAGCCATGTAATAACCCAGAACTAAAATAGCTTCTCCCCACAAACTGGATCTCAGCATTGTTCTCTTCCCTGCCTGTATCAGAGATGCTGGGAAGAAATCAAGCTCCTCTGGCCCTTGAGCAAATAGTTTTTGTTTTTGTTTTAAATCTAAAATGCCTCCAACTTCTGATTTAGAAGACATGTAAACGTCTCTCCCAGCCTTCTGTGCTGTGCATCCTTCATGTCTCCTGACTTCGATTTTTCTATCAGGCCACCAACAGATGTCCTTTCCCTTCCTGGGGGAAATTTGACACTCGTTCCTCAGGACACAATGGATCACCAATTTCATTTCAAAACAGGAGTTTCCTATCCATCCTGGAAGTTTCAGTCCCCTGGAATTCGCAGGTTCTGCGTGTTCTCAGGAGACTCATTAATCACTTTAAGTGCACAGCACAGTCGTGTCCACTGTGCATATGTCGTTGGGTTTCAGCCCTCTAGACCTTTCTCATCCTGCAGATCCTTGACCATCTCCCATTCCCTCCCAGCCCCTAGCAACCACATCAGGTTTTGGTTTTTGAAACTCTCAATAAGAATCCAGTGAAAGGATATATAAAGAATTAAAAGTCTGATCAAAGGAATTGGGGGCTGTGAAAAAGAACAAGGGTCCTTCCTGGGGAAGGAAGTCCCCAGGTTGGGCCCTGGGATCTGTGCAGCAAGCTCAGGGTGTAGCTGCAGCCTCATGACTAATGTGTGCTCTGTCCTTGGACCTGAGACCTTTTTACCCTGTATACTCATCTTTCATGACTATCGTTGCCGGTCTCCTGCATAAAAGGTGAAAATACTTGTAAAATCACATTTTCCATTAAATCAAGTCACTGTCTCCACAGTAGTTCTGGAACTTGGTAGAACAATTTTCTTCTATTTGTTGAATTGCTTCCACACCACTCACAGGCTTGAGTTGATACTTGAAACATTTGTCATTCGCATAACACAGGTTCACAAACCTACACCCTTGGCCTGAGATCCTGTTGGTGAGTTCTAGGTGCATGCTCAGAAGAAACACAGACACAACTGCAGCCACGTCTCATGCTGAAGGTCCCAGCACCTGCTGGAACTTAAATCGCAGACTCATTTCTTACTTTGAAGGTATGTGATGCTCTTTGTTATTCTTTCCACACAGCAAAAATTCAACAATAATACTCATTGTGCAGTTCTCATATCAATCGGTTGATGCTGCTCACCAAGAAATCCACAAGGTAAGCAGATATTTGGGCAAAATCTCTCCTCCAGGGAGAACACAGCAGCCCAAGGAAGGGTGTTCTGGGCAGATGCCTCAGCATTGAGCTCACGTCTCAGTGTCCCCAGCAGAGAGCTTTTCATGCAGCGGAAGTAGCGGGGGCCGAGCCCCACACAGGGAAATTTGGAAATCTTATTGCAAAGGAGCATTCATCCCTGTTCTTCTCACATCCAAATTGTGAAATGTGTGCAGACAGTCTGTAAACAAGGTGCCATCCCCCACCAGGTAGAGACACCTTGGTGGTGCCAGGACATTCACTCTATGCCACAAGTGTGCCCCCCAGGGCAACACATGGCTTCCTAAGTCACCCCTGGTAGGCTCCAAGGGTGCCTGGAGCACCAGGCCAGAATAGACTAGGGATCTCAGCTGGCACCCCCGCTGGGGATGGTGGAGCACGACGCCCTCCACTGGCTAAGACATCCTCTCATCACTCATCAGAGGCTGTGGAGAAATCACTTTGAACACTGAGGCGAGGAGCTCCAGGCAATTCCCTGTGATTGATAGCGCTAAATATGAAACCGCATGTACCTCATCCATGAAGCATGGAATCAGAGGCGTATTGTTAGTGGGGGAGATGAATGGAACTTGAGATAACCTTGGCAAATTAGGCATATGTTAACGTTAAGCTTTGTCAGTAAGCAGGCTATAAATTACAGACATATTGTAACTCCATAAACTCTTCTAATGAATTGAATGACAGTGGTAATTTAATGCGGAACATACCAGCTTAACCCTTTTAAGAAATTAGCCCCAGGTCTCGCCGATGCAACAAGCTGAAATGCATTTTCTAAGCTTATGTTTAATATCTCCTGAGAGAGTGTATGCAGCAAGATACAATACTTTCTTAAATATTCCTGCATATTAAAAACAAAAGTTCAGGACCCTATAGGCAATTACATTATTTCACAGTTAATTCTTTTGTGAGTTCCCCCCCCCCGCATATAATCTTTATTATAGTCTCTTTTCCCCTAAAATGATCCCACTAAATATATGGAAGCGATAAGCCCCAGCATGCAGTGCATTTCTGGGTGATTATTGAACACATCGGGGGGTATTATGCACTCTGTGGCTAAAGGCTCAGAGACTTTAACCAGAAAGGGAGGCAGTAATTCCATACAAATGCACTACCTGTGGTGTCTTGTTGCAATAATGAAGTGGAATTTATAAATAAAAATAAGGTGCCAAGAAAAACCCTGTGCGTTTCCTGGCTGTTACTGACAGAGCTGTGACATCAGCAACAGCCACACTGGGGGTGTGAAGCCATTCCAGAATTTGCTATATATTTTAGTAAACGTTGCATGTAGAAATAACTGACAAATCAATGTTGAGCAAAAGAAAACTTTAAATTCAAATGGGAAAATTAAAGGTAATATGTCATTTAAACTGTGTTGACATAGTAAAAAGCATTCTTCAGTTCTTATTCAAATGTAAGTAATGCAAAATAGCACCAGTGGCTATAATTATTGTATAACAGGTACTGCTCTGCTTCCTAATGTTACAAAACTAAGAATTTTTAAAATAAATTACCCCCATATAGGTGTATTTTCTGTCTTATAGAACACAGATATCTCTTACTATCTGTTAAAGGGAAACGTGTTCCTTATTTCTTTTATTGTGGTGTTAACATTTTTGCAGGCATCCCTTCCTGCATGGACCCCTAGCACAAAATTCTGACCAGACATTCCACACCTTCAGGCTTTACATGAGCAGATCAGAAACATTTTCTCTGGCTCTAGGGGAAGGTATTTATAGAACATTTCTGTTGAACTGAACCATATCATTTATTTATGCTAACAGGGAAAACAAACAACAGTTATAATTGTATTTTACATATTTCAGTTGCCCCTTTATTCTGGTGATCTTCAAGGACCTTGAAGAAAAATGTCAGAATATTATCTGCTTCAATAAGTTATGAACTGTAATCATTAAAGAGTCTAAATTATTAACCTAAAATGTGTAATTCAGGGAATATGATCTATTTACCTATTACATGCCATTCAGGCAGGAAATAAGGAATAAAGTCTGGACTATGAAATTTTCATCATTTTTGTGGGGTTGGATGCATCCTTTTATTAAACTGGACCCTAAATTTCTAAGCCATGCAAACAGACATTATTTCAACCTCTGATGGAAGAGTGCCTTGCCTTTTCTGGGGCAGTCAGTCACATGGTGACTGACAGGCAGAAAAGCCTAGCTCTGCCCAGCTGCTGGCGCTTTGTGAATGAAAGAGATAGAAATAGGATATTCAAATGTAGGAAAAAGTAGATTCTGCTTCTGGAACACTCCTGGTCTCATGGTGCTTGCTCCTGCCTACTCTGCTGGTATTCACAGCCAGACATGCCCACAGGTACATAGGGGTTTTTGGTAGATGTTCTGTTGTTCTGACGACAGAGACAAATACAACCATTGATGCCCAATCTTCATGAATTGTCTCAGCCCACAAGGGTGGCCACTAGACCTGGGAGGAGCATTGGCTTGTTTTATTTGTTTGTGGGTACTTGTCCATGGTTATAAATGGTTGTGGGTGATTGTAAATGATTGTAGTAGTTTGTTGATGGTTAAATATGGTTGCAATGGTTATGCATGGTTGTGTAAGTATATGATTGCTATGGTTATGCATGGTTGTATACAGTCGCAATGGTTGGGCATGGTTGTAAATGGTTCTAACAGTTTTTCTGGTGGGAGCAGGGTTCATCTTGCCTACTTCAGGTGAATGACCCTCTACAAACACTGTATACCTTCACATTGGCCATAATATTTATGTCATGCCTTCAGTCCAAACTCAGTAATCTAGTGTTACATGGCAAACCATCCCAAACTTTGTGACTTAAAATAACAATGCACTGTTATTTCCAAGGTCCTGGGGTTGATGGACTCAGTTGCAGTTCTGACTTGGGATCCCTCCCATGGTTTAATCAGATGGTGGCTAATGCTGGAGTTGTCCAAAGGCTGAATATGTAAAGGCTGGCCTGGTTTCCTCCTCCACCCTATCTCTTTCTCCCCATCTCTAGCTTAGGCTTCCTTTCAGCATGGCAGTCTCCATACAAGCATTTCTAAGAGACCAGATGAGAGACAAACATTTTTCATGAGCTGGCCTTGGACGTCAAGGACTATCACTTCTGCCATTTTCTATTGGTGAAGGAAGTCACAAGTCAAGCCAGATTCATGGGGGTGGAGGAATACATTCCACCTTGTGAACACGGGGAGAAAGATGGATGTCAGCGTCTTTGAGATGTGACCACAAACAGATTTGAGGGAAAAACCCAGCTGCTTTTTCAAGTTCATGTCAGTTGGTAAAATTCAAACTTTAACTGAACGTGGAATGGAAGTTTGAGGTTTATTAAACTGTTGCTATATGTCTGCCCATGCCAAGAAGTTCCATTTCAACATTAGACAGAAAGCATTTGTACCCTGATATGTAACTCAATGGCATGTAACTCTGTTTCAGGAGGTACATGCCAGCCAGGTTGCAGGGATGTTGTGCACTCCTGTTCAATTTTATATAATGGGTGCTTTTGCTAAAAGATTCTTGTAGAGATGGTTTCTATATTGGATAAAGTTGAAAACAACAGAAGGAAAATGAACAGGACTGTAACTAACATGCGTTGAGCACTTACCAGGGACTAGGACCACACTAAGCACTTCATTCAGATTCTCTCCTTTAATCCCCACAACCCTTGGAGGCAGGCGCCCTAAGATGTTACGGACAAGCTGCACTTCCAGTGAGAGACACAGCATGGCTTGGAAAGACAGGCCTTTGACTGCAGAGTAATGGGTTTTAACCACTGGGCATACCGCCTCCTGATAAAGGTGCTCAGTCTGCGCTGGGCCCAGCCACTGAGTCCCCAAGGAGCAAAGGAAGATCTACTACTCAGGCTCCTGAATGATCACTTTGCTTCAGTGTTCCTCAAGAGCTTCACCTGCACATCTGGGAAGCATTGTGAGATGCACAAGTCTTAAGGTGTTATTTTTCAAAGGTGTTATTAGAGCTCAAAAAATCCAAACCTTGAGAAATATTTGGGATGTGAAGCACCTTCTGAGCAGGTGACAGCTTAGGGCCTCCTGCTGCAGGGATATGGGACCCACTGAACACTTTCATTTCAATCTGCCGGTGGGTGAAAACTGATTTTATCAACCAAACCCAGCTCTCTTTTTCTTCTATAAACACAGAATATGTGTTGCATGGTTTTAGCATCAACTGAATTTCTCAGTAATGCAATTACTTTGTAAATCAAAGGAAATGGTATTTTGTTTTATTCAGGCCTTTATCAAGAGTTGTTTGTCAGTTTGGAAACTCATGCTGCAGACAGGAAAATCCCATCACTCTATCTGATGCACCAGTGGAAGGCATCTGTGTACTGTGTACATTCCTAGGGGCCTCTCTCTACGTATGGTTATGTGAATACAAATCCACTGGTTAGCCCTTCAAGTATCAAACAAAAAGTGCTAACAAGTGTTAGCTGAATATTACTTCAGTTCTCTGAAACCTACACAAACTCATTTAAAGGGGGTGCAAGGGTTTGTCCACTTCATTGTGCCCAAGGATTTACATTTTGAAATACATGTTATTATAAATTAATTTCCTCTTACTACAGCTTACTTGGATAATTTTCTTCTATTAAAGTTAACCATAATACTGTGTTTCAGATGTGCTGGCTAGTCATATCAGTGATGACTTTCATTCCAGGCACAGGGAAGTTATAACATGCTTATAAAAAATGGTGGTGTTGGTGTTGAGTGGGATTGGCACAGTCTTGCTTTGTAACACTTTCAAATTACTAGCTAATAGATGGTGTGTCCAATAAGGCAGCTCTCTATTCTCTCAGCAGAAAACACACATGCTTCCCATGAAAAATAAATAAATAACCCTTTTGATAAAGCGAGAAGGCCATCTACAGTTAGCTAACGCCTACACTGAGAAGCCCTTAGCTTAATAAAGCCATCAAAGTTTTTGCATTCTGACCTGAACACACAAGGACAGTAAATAGCTAGAACTTTGATTTCTAATACAAGCTGCAGCATTTTCAAAACAAGTAGCTCTCGGACATCTTACAGTGGAACCAACCCCCGTGGCTCTTGTCCTTGGAACTGAGGCATCTGCCAAGCATTGGAGATGACAGCTTAGTAAGGTCTACTTGCTTTTTGAAAGGAGGCTTCAATCTTGTTGCTTAACCCCCAAACATTCATTGTTTTCAGCCAAATGATAACAAATATTATTTCAAAAATTCTTATTAGCCTCTCCTCTTGAGGACACTTCACCTTGGAAAATACCATTGACTTTCTCTCTCTCAGAAGCTTACAAGGAGCCTAATGGACCTTGTTCAGCTATCAGAACTTAGTGGTACAATGAGGTGGATTCTAGGTCATGTTTGCAAAAGAAAAAAAATCTTAAAACACCTTCAGAAGTCAGATCAGCGGGCAATAGAGAACAAAAATGAGGGGGAGGGGAGTGACAAGATTTGGGATAGGAGAAAAGATGTTTTCAGTTAAATTAAAAAAAAAACAGAGAAGTTACAAAATATCAAAAACTCATTTGAAATACTCTCTGGAGGTAACAATTTCTATGCCGCATCAGTAGAGCACGTCATCTCTCCAGAGAATGGTAAGATCCTGGAGGGTGGATGGCATCCAGCTCTTTGAAAGCCTCAAACATTTTGTAAAAGTCCTTTGAAAGAGTGACCTGCCTCCCATGGCACCAGGGAGCTGTGCCAGGAGAAGGTCTGACACCAACACCTGGCCTGTGATCTGAAGGAGCCTGTCCAGGGCGGGCCTGGCAGCAGGGTGAAGACAACCTCCGGACTGGGTCACTGAAGCCTGGCCAAAGAGCCAGCCTGAAATCAGGTTAGGGTCAGGGGTTGTTTGGGAAGAGGTAGATGGGATCGAAAAGACAGACCCTGACCCGGGAGCCCAATGGGGAGTGCCAGTCCTAAGCTTCAGCAGGGCGTTGCTCAACCAGCTTTGGCTTGTTGAGCTGCCAAAAAATGGAGCCTGGGGAAGTAAACTGACCTCTGACCCCACCATTTTCCCCATCATATGGCTGCCTCATTACAACACCCAAGTTGACACTCTTCTAATATGCACACTTACCAGGGGTATGTGTGTCAGTGGCCCCATTGTGCAGATAGGGAAACTGAGGCACAAGGAGCCCAGGTCTTTGCCTGAGGCCACAGAGGATTTCAACCTGGCAGTCTGACTCCTAAACATCTCACCCCCTGCCTCTTCCATACACACAGATGCAGTGTGCGGTTGAAAAGGATGCAGGGAGCTGAGGGGGTACAGATTGGGAGGAGAAGGCAGGACTGCAGGAAAATGAAGGTGGGATGATGCACCAGCCCATATCCTGGGCTGTGGGGTCTGATGTGTATGTAGGCTTTCAAAGAAGCTACAGGTGCTTTCACTTCAGAGCACCTAATCAGGTGTGTTAGTCAAGGTTAATGTGGTGATGGGGGAAACGTCATCATCGCCACCACCACTGGGGCTCTGACACCATGGCAACCCAGTTCAATGATGCCTGCTGAGCTGAGGAAGCTTGGCCAGTACCTCCTCTGTCTCCTGCCCACTCATTGCTCCTTTGCCTCCTGGTCCCCTTTTTACCTTCTCTCCCTTTCCCTATCTCTTACATACAGTCAGAGAGGACAGCCCACCACCGTGACATGGAGTGCTTACTAGCCTGGAAGTGAGGCAGGCCTTCTGAGGGTGGGATCGCTTGACCTCAGGTCCAAGGTGTACCAGAGGCTGCCCCTCCCAAATCAGGCAGGACCACTTGAAGCTTCTCCAAGGCGAGTGGTGTTAGAAGCCAGCAGCTTTTGGCATGTATGGCCCAATGGGTCCTCATGGGGAACACTGCACCCTTGGCACTGAACCCTAATGTAAAATTCGTACTGCAGAGAAATTCATCTGAAAACATTATAACACCAAACTTTGATGAGGTTTCACTTCCTTCAAAGTGAAATAAACTTGAAAACTTTCAAGTTCCCCCCAAAACCCTGTAAGATAGTCTAGGCTTTTATTAATGTAAATATTTGCATCATTATGCTAAGCCCAAGTTATTTTTCCTTTGGGGGAGAGCTATCCCCAGAGTACTTAAATTGGCCGTTTGCAGAGAAAGAGCCTGTACGCGCTGCCGGGGCGCTCAGACTCCCGTCTCTACAATGTTCTTTCTCCATATGAAGGTAATGACGTCACGGGAAGCAGAGCATTTATCATGTGATTGTCAGGTTTGTGTCCATCTGAAGAAATAGCATCTTTTTAAAGATCAAAATTAATTTAAAAATTGCACTCAATTATTTAAAATAAAAACTGGAAGACACACACAAATGGAACAATCGGTTGTCGTTCAATTTGCAGTAGATAAGGATAGCACTTTAGGCTGCAGGTGCCCAAATTCCATTTCTTGTTGTCTACAGATTTACATTTCCCAAGTTGTGTGTATGTTGCCTGAATAGAGACTCAGAGGGTGCATCTTTCTACTCATGCTCCAAACATCAGGTCCTTTATACTTTAGTGATGGCATTGGCCTGTGACCTGCTAAGCTTTTGGCACGAATTTGATCTCAGAATAAATTAGCCCTGATTCCCCATCCCAGTGGAAATTGTATGGTCTTCCCTCTGCACTCTCTTAATGGTTTCTTCACTACAAAGCCTCAATTGAATGACCATGTCAGCCATGTCCAAGATTTGGAATTAAATGTACCTAGTGTAATCAATAGAAAGGAAATCAAAACTAAAAGGCCAGAATTATTTTTGCAGATCCCTTTGTGTAAAACAACTTTGCATTGAACCTCTGAGCCACCTGGAGACCCCAGAACAACTCTGTGTTCCAGTTTCGGGTATATTAATGCAATGAAGCAACTTTTATGAGCAGCCATTAATGACGAGATCTATTAAAATGAAATTATAAATCTGGTGCATTCACCTCCAAGAGCTCCTAGATAACAAAATTAGAAAATTCCGAATTCTAAGTGTTCAATTTCAAATTGAAAGAGATGCTGCAGTGGCAATAGTCTCGCTGCCTTTCCCTGCTTTCTGACTCAGATTACCATAGAATTTCACATGCATATGAATTTTAAATGTGCTGCTTTCTCAGCTGAACAGGGGAGCTACAAGAAAGCCCTACAGGCACATTCGGAATTGAGTGGAAGACGTCTTTAGGGAGCCAGTTCTTCCTCCCTCCAAGACGACTTCTCCCCGAGCTCTAGATTGTCCTCCATCAGGGCACTTCATTAGGGACCTTCATCCATCTTTACTATTCCACCCTGATCTCTGCTTTCAGACTTGCCAACACTTGATTGCATTTGGGAAGACATTTTCTAAATTATTAGCTCTTGAATATAAATGGGGGCAAATTATTGTTATGACTTCCAAAAACATTTTATTTTTAAGTGGTACCTCAATATCATTATAGTTGACGCAAAGGAAGAACTCTCTAATGGTAAAAATTCAGCCACCTGAGCCAGTAAGACAATTTGTGCCTCTATGGTTTTAAGGAGCTGCGTACTGTGTCGCCATCTATGGTTTGTTCTGTGAACTTCAGATTCTCTGTTGAATTTCTGTAGTGATCCAGGGGAGGCCATAAATGATATAGCAAAACTACTATTCTATTCTGAACATTTATAAGTCAAGAGATAAGCATTTTACTTCCACCATTTATTGTAGTTCCTAAGTATGTAGACTTTTGTTTTTTCTGCATTGTTTTGAATAAACATGAATTATTACTTGCAATAAAGCATAGACTTTGGTGAATGGGGGCTGGAGATGGGAAATTTTGGTGTGAAAGGAAACAGTAGACTCTGTGATTGTTTCAAGACTGTGGGTGTTCTCTAAGAAATCAGCAAATGAGAAAATTTCTCCGTTCATTTATTGCAATATTTAGCAGCCATCAGAGTGGACTTCTTTGCAAAGTTGATCTTACCTATAGAACATTAGAATGACAGAAAGAGGTCTTCGCACTTTTTTTCCAAAAATTGACAAGCTCTACCTCTTTTCTGGCATCTCAGAGTTCTCAGATGCACTTACCTAAATGAAGAACAGAGAAGAGAACTTTTATGGGGAGACATGAGAGTAGGAACAAATGGAGAAGTGGTGTTTTTAAGAAGTGTGTGTGTATATGTGTATTTGTATGTATATTTAAGTGTATATATGTTCATATAGATAACAAATACATACATTATGAGATTTGCAGGTTTTGAGATGGAACTCCTTAATCCCATTTCAAAAGTGATGTGCTCTCTGTGTCTAGACAAAGAGTGGTAATTGATCTCCCAAGATCTTTAATCACTCTTTAAAATGATTTCAGACTAGAAAATATGTTCCACGTTAAGGTGAAGGTCTTACCAAATGTAAAGTAAAATTTTACTGCCAGTTTACACATTCAACCAAAAATTCTTTTCAGTTAATTATACATTATCTGAACAGGTGTGTATACGTTCAGTCTCTTCATATCTATACACATTTTCTAGCACTTTTGTTCAGATTTTTAAAAAACCTTGATGAATTCACTTTAGCACGAAGCTAATCCTACACCACAGGGCTAAGTATAAAACAGTGACATCCTCAAATGGGTGACAAAAATGAGCAGGCTGGGGATCATTAAGTGCTCATTAGTTGCATGTTGTCACATTAACTATGGGGTGCAGCACCAATTTTCTCTTCTTTGTCATGAGCCAACACTATCCCCTTTTTACGGAGCAAACCTCTGGATGAGACAGTACCTAAAGTGTGCCCTGATTCTGCTCTGTTCATCGAGGGTCCTCTGAGCTTTATCCCTATCGCCATATTTTAGAAGTTCACCAAGAGGATGCTGTTACCTGAGTCTGTTGGTAGCAGCAATAAGTGACTGAAATGGTCAAGTATCAGAAACAAATTCTTTTCATACCATTCAATATACACAGCTGTTAGAGCCATGGGTATGAACAGAGTTGTTTCATTTTAAGTCATGATTTTAGAACCTTAAAGATGGTCATGTGGCCTAGATATTCAGGATTCCCTGTTCTAACTCTTAGTCATCTTGAGTCCCAATAATTGTAGGACTGACAACTGTGAATTTATGAATGCACTCCACAGAGAATGCCAGAGGTTTTAACCATTGTCTGATCTCAGCTGTGACTGGGAAAACAGCAGTTAGACTTAAGCACATGTATTAGTGGGGTGTTGCTGGTGAGCATCTTTAAGGTTTCTTTGCCCTGTTTCCCTGTTCATTTCCTCCAGTTAATGATGTTCTTTAAATTAAGCACAGCTAACAGAGGTCCTACTCCATAGCATTATGCTTTGCAAGTAGATTTGGAAAAACGTTCTTTGTGCAATTTTATATCTAACCCCTGGTCAATTTTTCTCCTAGTTTTTCAATTAATACTTAATCTTAAGTAAGCAATTTTTGTTCTTTAATTGTAAGGTGCTTCCATCTTCACACCACAATGTATTTTGTATATTTTATTTGATCTTGTCAAAATCATTCTTAAAACAATATTAGATTCTTCATTTGAATTTAAGGGACTGATATAAAACAGAACCCCAAAATATGGCATTTGTCTCAGTGAACACATCATGAGGAATTCACAGCTGGGCAACCAAACCAACCAGCCACACCAGAGAGATTGGATTTTATTGTATGTAGAAATTTACAACCAATCTGATTTCCTGTAACAGCAATACTGAAACACGATCCTCCCAGAAAATGCACTTCATAAGAAGACAAAGAAGAATGAATGAATGAATGAATGAATGAATGGCTATAGGAAGGTTTTAAGGAATTTCCTTACTCAGGCAAACCTTTCCCTGTTGCTTCCTTAGAAAAGTTGTCACTTCCCTTTGGCATTTCACCTGTCACCAACCTTTGAAATTCCCAGTAGAGGGATCTCTGGTATGTGGAGTTATTACAGCCCATTGAGGTTAAGGTTGGTGCCCCAAGGATGGGTACAAAGGGCCACTGGCTGCCACCCCATGGTGACCTCTGTGCTAGACCCAGGTCCCAGTTCACTTTTTAAAGCATCAGCATAACAAGTCCCTGTAATTAATCTGTAAAGGACCAGAACTTTGTGATTCTGACACAGTTAATCGTTTTCAGTAACTCTATTTAAAGCTTTCTAAAGACAAAAGTAAGAAGACAATTATACAGATTGCAGAGACCAGAGAAAGAGGAGCAAGAGAAAGAGAAGCTCGGAGAGCCAACAACAATATAACATAAACATCTCAGTAAATAATAGTGCAACATCCCAGCTAATAGAACAGTTTAACACCTGACTACATTCACACGCCTGATTAAACACTGACAACATACACCATAAAGGAAGATTATAAGTTGTACTATGTCTCTGCAAGAAGCAGCATATTAACCACTGTTTGTATACTTTTCCAATTATGTTCCTTTAATTCTTTCATTTAGAAAACAGTTTACATTATAATAGCCAGCATCACTTCTGCTTTTGAAACAATTGATTATATGTATATTGCCAAATTATGGGTCTCCAGGATATTTTCATAAGCAAAAACAACTACAAATGTGCTTTGAAAATGACCTTTAATTGGAGCATCTGGTGATGTACAGATGTGCTGTCTAACAGTCACCTGGTCCTGCTATGCCAAGGCTTCCTGGTGTATCAAAACATCCCATATTTGCCTCTCAGGTTCTCTGGAAGCAGATTTGTTTTATGAACTTGGAAACCTGAAAAATGTGTGTCTGCTGCAGTCCCCTCCCTGGCCTCTGGGTTCTCTCCACAGACCCCAGCCCTTCCAACGTCACACTGCACTGAAGGACCATGAGTGGGTGACTCCATGGATTTATTCTGTGGCCAAAAGTACACCCAAATAAATCTTCCTTACCAGAACCCCCAAATCCTGCCAACCTCACCTGCTCAGCATCTGGCCAGCACAGAATTTTCACCTGGACTTAAACATGTCAGGAGCCAACATATAGCAGCAAACAGCAGAGGCCCAGAGAGAAAACACCACTGAGATGAGAGCCAGCTGGGAATATGCAGAAGCTGACACCCAGAGCGTCACACCAGAGAGACTGGATCTTATTGCATGTAGAAATTTACAGCCAATCTGATTTCCTGTAACAGCAATACTGAAACACGATCCTCCCAGAAAATGCACTTCATAAGAAGACAAAGAAGAATGAATGAATGAATGAATATAGGAAGGTTTTAAGGAATTTCCTTACTCAGGCAAACCTTTTTCTGTTGCTTCCTCAGAAAAGTTGTCACTTCCCTTTGGCATTTCACCTGCTAGTAAGTGGCTAAGCTAGGAAGTCAGCCTATCTGACTCTAGTTGAACCCCTTTTTTTTTTAACCCTCACAGAGGATAAGTTCATTGATTTTTTTTTTTTTAGAAAGAAAGAAGAGAGATAGAGATAGACAGACAGAGAGACAGACAGACATCGATGTGAGAAAGAAACATTGATCTGTTGCCTTCCATACTGGCCAGAACCAGTAATCAAACCAACAACCTAGGCATGTGCCCTGACCAGGAATCAAACTTACCACTTTTGGTGCACAGGAAAATACTCCAACAAACTGATCTACATGGCCCGAGCCAGGGCTCAAGCTTATCTCTTAACCACAGTGTGCATTGTCTCTCCAAAGCTTAAATAAGCTAGACACATGCCCCCAAAATGTTTTCTTTAAGAGAGCATTCATGAACTTCTACTTTGGCAAAATTGAAGCAGATATACTTTTCCCTGTTCTCCTGGCTAAGTACGACAAAAAACCCTGGACACAGCACACAAAACAAACGTGAGAAGTCTCCAGAAGGTACAGAAAAGGCAGATGGACAAGGGACTTCAGGCCAAGGAATGACATGATAGTGAGTTCCTAGCTTCTTGGTTTGCCCCGTGAATCCCAACAGGGTGCTGAAGAAGCTGGCAACCTGAAAATGCCCGTGGACCCAGATGAGAAAAGCCTGCTCTCACCAGCCCAAGAACAAGGAACAGATAGACAACATTTACACAGCAACATCTTTACTGTGACCAAACACCACAGAAAAAAATGCAGACCTGTCCCCAGCCCACAAGCAGAAG
Organism: Glossophaga mutica; assembly: GCA_039655065.1. Lineage (NCBI taxonomy): Eukaryota > Metazoa > Chordata > Mammalia > Chiroptera > Phyllostomidae > Glossophaga > Glossophaga mutica. Next base: position 64,558,280 of record CM077310.1, on the reverse strand, counting down.
TTGAACGGGGAACCTAGACTTACACTGTACCATCACTGGGCTATAAAACTGCTCCCCAACCCACCCTTTTGGGTCGTGGTAGAGCACAAAAGCAGGGGAGCCTGGACATCACCCCAGAGTAACACATCAGAGGCCCACTGAAGGACCGTTTCAGGTGAGACCCAGAGTCTCATAACACACACAGGGCCCCGGTTTCCACCAAGTACCGTTTGTCGCCATGGTCCGTTGCGAGCCATTAAAATCACAAACGGAACAAGAAAAGACAATTAACAGATGCCAACATTGAAATAACACAAATGTTAGAATTAGCTGATAAGAATTTTAAAGCAGTAATCATAAAAATGCTTCAAGAAGCATTAACAAACATGCTTGAAACAAATGAAAAAAATAGAAAGCCTCAACTAAGACACAGAAAGTTTCAGCAAATAAATAGAAAATATAAAGAAGAACCAAATGAATATTTTAAAAATAAAAAATTTTGTATCTGAAATATTTTAAAACTCACAAGATAAACTCAATAGCAGAATAAAGAAAACAGAAAAGGATCAGTGTTTAAAATGTAAAACAATGGAAATTCCTTAATATAATTGACCATATTAGCAAACTAATGAAGAAAAATTGCATGGTCATTTCAATTCACGCAAAAAAAAGATTGACAATACTCCCCAAATTTATGTACAGGTTTGATACAATTCCCATTAAAATCCCAGCAATTTTTTATACAGCTCAAGAAATCAGTGTAATATTGGTGAAGGCATAACACACTGATCAACGAAACAGAAGAGAAAACAAAGAAATAGCCCCACACAATTACAGCCAACTGATTTTTTTACAAAAAGGTGAAAGCAATTCATTGGTAGAAGAATAACCATTTCAGGAAATGGTGTGAGAGCAATTGTAAATCTAATGGATGAAAAAGAAAACTTTGAACTAAGCCACATACCTTATCAAACTCAACCATAGATTTAAATGTAAAATTACAAAGTTTTTAGTAAATAGGAGAAAATCTTCAAGACCTAAGGCTTTTGGTGAAGAGTTTGTCGACATGACACCAAAAGCATAATTCATCTTTTAAAAAATCAATATATTGGGTGTCAGCAAAATTAAAAACACTTGTTTTTCTATAAAAGACCTTATGAAGAAGATAAAAAGACTAGCTACAGGCTGGGAGAAATTTTTTGCAAGTCACCTATCTAACAAAGTATTTACATTTAGAATATATAAAGAATGCTCAAATTCCACAGTAAAAAAATCTAATTGGAAAATAGACAAAAGACATTGTTGTCTGCAGAATAGTGGTCCCCTCAAAATGTCTATGTCCCCAGGCCTATAATCCCAAGAACCTGTGAATATTTTGAGCTATATGTGAAGGGTAACTAAGGCTGTAGATGGAATTAAGATTGTTAATTATCTGAATTTGAAGTGGGGAGATTATTCTTGATTACCCATGCCTGCATTAGTCAGGGTTCTTCTGATAAAGAGAGCCAATAGGACATGTGTGCGTGTGTATCCCATTGAGACTCAATTTGGATTTGTGGCCTCCAGAACTGGTAAAATAATAAATTTATATTGTTTTACATGGCTCTTTAGGACACACCTGACCAGGGAGGATCTCTCTGGTTTTGCTTCCTACACCATTACAGGGAAAGGCCCAAAGCTTCCTTCCACTAGCATCCCAGCTTTCTCTGGTTGGTCTTAAAAGTGGAGATAAAAATTAGAAAAGTTACAGTTATTGGTCAGGTTTGGGGAATTTGAGGCCAATTGCTGCGGGAGTTGTAGCTTAACTACCTGGATGGTTACTACAGAGAGTTTTACTTCTTGGTCTATTTACTATTGAAAGAACTTCACTTCCTGAATAATAACTGTGGGTGGTAGTTTTGTCTCCTGTGCTGGTAACTGTACATGTGAAAGGATTCAGAGCAGGGTCCCCAAGATGTTCTATTTTGACACGTGGATTATTTTAAGATGAAGGAAATTAAGACACTGCAGGAGCAAGAGAAAATTTTACCTTCCTCTTAAAGAATTTAAATGGGGTCTTAATTTTTTTAAATTTATTAATTGATTTTAGAGAGAGAGAGGAAGGGAGAGAGAGAGAAACATCAATTTATTGTTGCCCTTATTTATGCATTCATTGATTGCTTCTTTAAAAAAAAAGATTTTACTTATTTATTTATTTTTAGAGAGGGGAAAGGAGGGAGAGAGGGAGAGAAACATCAATGTGTGGTTGGGTCTTGCAGGTCCCCTACTGGGGACCTGGCCTGCAACCCAGGCATGTGTCCTAGACTAGGAATCTAACCGACAACCCTTTGGCTCACAGGCCAGCACTCAATCCACTGAGCCATACCAGCTAGAGCAATTGGTTGCGTCTTGTATGTGCCCTGATCAGAGATCAAACCCACAACCTTGGCATATACAAATGACTCCCTAACCAAACAAGCTACATCTTACGAGCTATCCTCTTACACTCTGTAGCCTCAAGCACCTTACCTCATTCCTTAGTTTAGGATGTCATATATATCTTATTTTACCTTTCTGTCCCTGAACCTCTAATGAATGTGGGGTCTCAACTCTCCCGTATGTAGAATTCCTGCATGTAAATATGTAATTAAGTTTGGTTATTTTTCTCTTGTTAATATCGTGTATATTCAATTATAAGATCTGCTGCAAGACCCTAGAAAGGCAGGGAAAAATTCTTCCTCCCCCAGAGATGGTAGTCTCACTTCCTTGACTGGTTACCATGGAAAATAATTTCACCACCTGGACTGGTTACTGTGGGTGATAGTTTCATTTCCTGAGTGGTCGCTGCAGTGGGGTCAGAATTCTGCTCTCATTTATGGTGCCATTGTTCATTTGTATTTTCCCTGCCTTGTGCTAAGGCTACAAGTCCAAGGATCACACTTGAATAGCAAGCGTCCAGGCCACTGGTCTGTATGTCATCATGTAATGGAATAAAAACTTTATACTACTCTGATGTAGCATGAAATAGAATTAGAATAAGATGTACTAATAAACTGATAAAAAGAACTTACACACTGACAGTTTCTTTATGAACATATTGAAGGCACCAGCAGTTCTAGCTCCTGCTTGTACAAGAAATGGCCCTGACCAGGACTTCAGGTGACACAGATCACTCAACTGCAGGAATCTGGCTGGAGTGGACCAACTCCAGAATGCTGACATTAAAGATCCATATTGGGACCAGCATATCGGGACACTGCCTGCACATCCACAGCCTCTCCCCCTGATCTCTTTGTTTTCCTTTTCACAGAGAAATGTGCATTTCTCTGATTATTGGCGATGTTGAGCATCTTTTCATATGTCTGTTGGCCATCTGTTTGTCCTCTTTGGAGAAGTGTCTATTCAGCTCCTTTGTCCATTTTTTAAATGAGTTGTTTGGGGTTTTGGTGTTGAATTTTGTAAGTTCTTCATTAATTTTGGGTATTAACCCCTTATCAGATGTATTGTTGAACATGTTCTCCCATTCTGCAAGTTGTCTTTTTATTTTGTTGATTCCTTTGCTCTGTAAAAAAAACCTTTTAGTTTGATGTAATCTCATTTGTTTATTTCTCCTTTCGTTTTCTTTGCCCAGGAAATATATCTGATAAAATATTGCTATGAGCTATGTCCAAGATTTTGCTGCCTATGTTTTCTTCTAAGATTTTTATAGTTTTGGGTCTCACATTTAAGTTAAGGTACTCCATTTTGAATTTATTCTTGTGTGTGGTATAAGAGGTGGTCTAGTTTAATATCTCTGTATGTATCTATCTAATTTTCCCAACACCATTTATTGAAAGAACTATCTTTAGCCCATTTGTATGTGCTTGTATATGCTTACTTCCTCTGTCAAATATTAATGAACTATAAAGTTGTGGGCCACAGCAATCAGATAAGAAGAAGAAAGAAAAGGCATTCAAATTGGAAAGGAAGAAGTAAAATTGTCTTTATTTGCAGATGACATGATACTGTACGTAGAGACCCCAAAGATTTCACCAAGAAACTACTAGAACTGATAAATGAATTCAGCAAAGTAGCAGGATACAAAATTAATATCCAGAAACCAGTTGCATTTTTATACACCAATAACCAACTAACGGAAAGTAAAATTAAGAAAACAAACCCATTTATAATTGCTTTAAAAAGAGGCAGCTTCAACCTGAGTCACAGTTTCTCAGCTTCCTCCCTAGACAACATGAGCTTCAGCCCATGCTCCAGCTTCTCCACAAGCTACCGGACACTGGGCTCCATGCAGTTGCCCAGCTACTGGGTCCAGCTGGCCAGCAGCACCAGGGGCTCAGGCTCCAGGATCTCAGTGTCCCACTCCACCAACATGAGGGGCAGCTGGGTATCTGGGGGCCTGGCTGCAGGGATGGCTGGGGATCTAGTGGGCACGGGGGCATCCAGAGCAAGAAGGAGAATATTCAATGCCTGAATGACTGCCTAGAAAGGGTGAGAAGCCTGGAGGCTGATAATTGGAGACTGGAGATCAAAATCCAGACTACTTAGAGAAGAAGGGACCCCAGGTCAGAGACTAGGATGATTATTTCAAAGCCATTAAGGACCTGAAGGCTCAGATCTTTGCAAATTCTGTGGACAATGCCAGAATCATTCTGCAGATTGACAATGCCTGTCTTGCTGCTGATGACTTCAGAGTCAAGTATGAGACAGAGCTGGCTATGTGCCAGTCTGTGGAGAATGGCATCAATGGGCTCCAAAAGGTCATTGATGACACCAATACCACTTGGCTGCATCTGGCGACAGATATTAAGGCTCTCAAGCAGCTGCTCTTCATGAAGAAGAACCACAAGGAGGAAGTAAATGGTCTATAAAACCAAATTGCCAATTCTGGGTTGACTGTGGAGTTGGATGCCCCCAAATCTCAGGACCTTGGCAAAATCATGGCAGACATCCAGGTCCAGTATGATGAGCTGACTTGGAAGAACCAAGAGGAGTTAGACAAGTACTGGTCCCATCAGATTGAAGAGAGCACCACAGTGGTCGCCTCACAGACCACTGAGATAGGCGACACTGAAATAGGCGCCACTGAAATGACATTCATGGAGCTGAGACATATGGTTCAGTCACTGGAGACTGACCTGGACTCAATGAGGAATCTGAAGGTCAATTTGGAGAACAGCCTGAGGGAGGTGGAGATGTACTATGCCATGCAGATGGAACAACTTGATGGGATCCTGCTGCACCTGGAGTCAGAGTTTGCCCAGACCTCAGCAGAGGGGCAGTGCCAGGCCCAGGAGTATGAGGCCCTGATGAACATCAAGGTCAAGCTGGAGGCTGAGATTGCCACCTACCACAGCCTCCTGGAAGAAGGGGAGGACTTCAATCTTGTTGACACCCTGGACAAGAGCCATTCCTTACAAACCATCCAAAAGACCACAACCTACAGGATTGTGAATGACAAAGTGGTGTCTGAGCTCAGTGACACCGAAGTTCTGAGACATTAAAGGCAGCAGAAGTGGGGCATCCCTTGGTAGGGCCAAAGGCCAATAAAAAGTTCATTGAAAATAAATAAATAATAAAATAAAATACCTAGGAATAAACCCAACCAAGGATGTAAAAGACCTATATTCAGAAAATTATAAGACACTGAGGAAAGAAATTGAAGAAGATATAAATAAATGGAAGTATATACCATGTTCATGGATAGGAATAATTAACATCATTAAAATGTCCATACTACCGAAAGCAATGTATACATTTAATGCAATTCCTATCAATATTCCAACAACATATTTCACAAGAACTGGAACAAATATTTCAAAAATTTATATGGGACCACAAAAGGCCCCATATAACAACAGCATCCTAAGAAAAAAGAACAAAGTTGGAAGAATTACATTACCTAATATGAAACTATACCATAAGACCATAATAATCAAAACAGCATGGTATTGGCATAAAAACAGACACATAAATCAATGGAACAGAATAGAGAGCTTACTTAATATTACTAATGAACACTGCAAATGTTTGTATTGTCCTCCATGATCATTTCCAGAGGTAAATTGAATTCCACTACATCTATTAGGGAGAAAACTAAAAATCTGCAGTAGTTCCCCATATCAACAATAAAAAACTTTTAAAAGCCAAAAGATACCTAGTAAGCCAGTTGTCTTTACAGTCCTTAACTCATTTTAGGAAACGCTATTGTTCTTGTGCACTTCCCTGTGGTTTGAGGATTATCTATCTGGAACCTCACCCTTGCCCACAGAAGAGCCCTGACTTATGTGGACCAGGTACCTCACTCTGAGCTCCAGACATAGAACTTGGTCCTGGGATGGGTTGTTATCCAAGTGACTCAACTATAATGCTTCCTTTGGGGCTTTCTCACTGGTGCTTTTGGAGAAAACTCGAGACTCTCTAGTGAATGGAGCTGGATGATACCGTGAGACATGCAATCATGTTCATTTCTTTTGATGAAAGTCTACTACCAGGGAGAGTTTGGGGCTGATGCTGATGAAAAGAGAAGGGGAAGAGAGGAGTCTGATGAGAGAATGGGAAGACCTGGGGCATCAGCCTCTGCTCTTCCAGGATACTATGGAACTGATAGCTCCAGCATTTGTCTTATAACTCAATTAGTTCTCCAGCCTCCTTCCAATGCATCTCTTTCCACTTAAGCAGATTTTGTTTGGTTCTGCCACTTGCACTGATTAACATCTTACCCCTTTAGACCTCAGGGTCTGCATAACTAAGGAAAGCACCAGACTAGGCAACTGAAACAAGTAGAGGGCATATCTATTATCCTAGGCCACGCCAATCTCCCCACTTCTTCCAAGTCACAGACTCTGGGAACAGCTCTTCCCCACACGTACAGGACAAGACCCAACTCACTTCCTACCATGATGTCACAGACCCTGGGCACAACCCTCCCCCACACAAGGCAGGACCAAGCTCACTTCCTGCCATGATGTCACAAGTCCCTGGACATTCCACAGTATCCTGGAGACCAAGGTGAGTGAAGCTGAGGGGCGTTCAGGAGAAGGTCCTCCTCCTTCAGCTGGAGGAAACATGGCAGCGAATAAAGGAGTGACCCTCTTTGTCCTGCTGCTGTACTGCTGTCACAAAGCTGAGCAGCCGATTAACGTGTCTTCAGGTACAGTCACAGTGGAGCAAGCAGCAGGTAGAAAACGTGCTGTTCCCTGAATCAGCTGACCTTGGTCTGGGTGAGAAGGCAGGGGTTGCCCTGGGCCTGACAATGTCCTGAAAGAAGCTAACATTCCAGCTTGCTTTCTTAAGGAAACTTAGTTTTGAGGCACTTACCAAGGACAGTGTCCTCTGAGTTACTGGGGTGCCAAAGGGTCTGTCCACTCCATGCTGCTGTTGTCCCTTGAACCAGCTCATTCCCATTTATGCCTTTCTTGCTCCCAGGTGCAGCCCAGGGATTAAGAGGATGCTCCTGCTGCAGCCCTAGGCCAAACTCTCCCCTCCCCAGAGCTAGTCTCCTTATCAGGCAGTGAAAATCTTAGGTTCCCTCCAATATCTGCCCTACCATGAAAGACAAGTTAGGGGCAGTTTCTAAATCGCTTTCTCAGAAGGACATTATTGGGTATCCTAACTATGCTTCTGGGGTCTTTCTGCATCAGTGGGCACTTTGGCCATTGGCCACTAAGTTGGCCTGACCATGAGGAAAGAGAGGGGAGCAGCAGCCAAGGGCCTCCTGATGAAAGGGGTTACAGCCTCATTTTCCCCAAACTAACTAGAGCATAACCACAGAGTTCAACAGGGAGCCTTTCCTGATGGCCAGGATGTGCGCCATGCAAATACGGAGCAAGAACAGTCGACAATCGTGGTAACACAGGCACTGGGCCAGTCTAAAACTGTCAGTAAGAGGTGACAACAGACAAAATCCGATACAGCAGCTACACTTGGCAATACACTTTAGAAACCGTGCAGATATTACAAAACATAAATATTTTTCTGCATAAGCTTACTGGCTGACTTGCACAATACTTCCATTATAATTATGGGACAGACACAAAATGAAAAGAATATTTTTAACAAAGTGCTTGCGCGATGCAGCTGTACCCATTCTTAATGACGCATTAATGTCTCCTCCAAAGAGAACTGTACTTTTGTTTGCTTCATTTACCGAAGGTCAGCACACTGGGAAGCGATTGTCATCGCAGCACAGACCTTTTTACATCGTTTTCCTGTATTGTTCTAAGCCCTCCGTGCGCAGATGAGTCAATTGGTATGCAGATTGTCCATCATTAAACCCATTTGAAAATCAGCGTTGTCATTGGTTTAGTGTTAGAGCTTCAGCGTCTGCAGACGCCACTTGAATGCTCTGTGCTGCAGCAAGGGGAAGGTGGCCCTGCCCAGCCTTGGGGTGTTGTCTACTCTCTGGTCAGCCTTCCGCTACCTGGGGTGTGGAGGAAGAGGGCGACGCTGACCTTGAGTCAAGGGAATGAATAGGAAGACATCCCAGCTCTAAGAAAGAAGAGTGGGGTGAATCCTTTGGTGGGAGGTGCAGAAGGAAAACCAGTGCTCAGAGTCACCACACACTGCCTGGGGCCCCCGTAGGGTTAGCTCAGGTCATCAAGGCCAGGAAGGCTGGAGGTCAGGAGTCCAGGGGTTCTACACAGGACTGACAGCTGGGTCTGGTCAGCTCCCCATGAGACTCCACGCTTAGCTGTAAACTCGACCACTCAGAGCTACTCTGCTTATGAAAGAGGAGAAACCAGGGTGGCCAGTCCCTCTGGATCTGCCCCTTCCAGCTAGAGAACCTCAAAGCACCACAGCATCCCACACTTTCTCCACATCATATGCCTAAGCTTTCAGGTGCACTCATTGTTGGAACCATCCATAAAAGAGATAAAAGTGTGCTTTTTACAAAAGGATTGCCGTGTCCCACTTCATTTGCTCCCTTCAGAGCACTTGCGAGGGTAGTCACCCTTGGAGCCAGGACATGTTTTATTTTCCTAGAGGGAGCATGGCACCAGTGAGCACTGCCCGAGAGTGCCGGCGTCAGCTCAGAGCACACAGGCAAATGTGTCACTCTGTCCTCACAGCCACCTTGCCTGCCACTGTCCAGATGAGGATCCAAACCCAGGAACTCCATGCAGGGCTCTGCAAAACTGAGTCTATTTAGAGAGAAATCAGTGCAAATTCAATGAAATTGTTAAGCTCTTAGGGTTTTCATTCCCCAACTAGGTCCAGCTACTGATATACCACCCAGACCAAAAATTCAGGAGGATATGCCTAAAGTATTTGGTAAGGAGCCTCCTGTTATCAAACATCTGGTCCGTACCTGGATGGGGTTGGGTGACTGTCAGTGGCCATTTCCCAAATAACCTGGTGCATACTGCACAAGGTGGAGGTGGTTTGGTTTGAGGATACAATCACATTCCCATATCCCATAGCTTGAATGCTTATGTCTAAGAGTCAAACTTCAAAGAAATTAAGGAAGATGTAGGATTTTAGGTTGTTAGAACTAAGAAAGGTCTTGGAGCCTCGATTTTTAAAGTGAAATCCATGAACCAACAGTGCCTGCATCACCTAGGGAACTTGTTGGAAACCCCCCACTTGGAAGCATGGATTTCACCCGGGGCTGTTGAAGAGAAATACAGTGCAACCACAGATATTATTTTCAATTTTATAGTGGTCACAGTTTTCAAAAAAAAGAAGCAAGTGAAATTAATAATATTTTTAATATTATTTCAACATGTAACCAATATAAAATTATTATTGCAATATTTTAAGTCTTTATCTTATTGAGTCATCAAAATCCAGGTGTACCTCACACTTAGAGGACATCTCAGTTGGACCAGCCACATTCTGCATGAGTTCGTGTGACCAGAGCCACAGTGCCCAAAGTTCTGGTCCAACCTACCATTTTATATTTGGGAAACTAAGGCCTAGAGAAGTCCTCTGAGTAGAGAGCTGGTAATCAGAGCATGGATTCCTGAGCTCCAGCTTATGTCACGACATTTATGTTCCCTGCCACCTATTCATGGGAGCAAGCATTTCAGGCCACCCAGGAGAAGTGTGACACTGACACTGCTGTAGAGGCTTAGAAGTCTCAGGAGGACGACATCAAGCATAACATCATAGAGGTATAGAGGGGAAAAGAGACCAAGGGATTGAGAACCTATTTAAAGAAATAATGACAGAAAACTTCCCTAACTTGGAGAAGAAAAAAGACAAGTTTGATTGCTTGTTTGTTTTGTTGATTAGGTTCCACTTATAGGTGAGAATACATTGTATTTGTCTTTCACCACCTGGCTTATTTCGCTTAGCATAATGCTCTCCAGATCCATCCATGCTATCCAGAGACACTGAAATTAAGAACAAAGTGACAGTTACCAGAGGAGAGGTGGGAAGGGATAATGGGGGGAAAAGGGGTGGGAGTTTTCAAGAACATCTATAAAGGACACATGGACAAAACAAAAGTGGGGTAGGATCAAGGGTGGGAAGTGGGGATGGCTGGAACAGGGGGGAAATGGAGACAACTGTACTTGAACAACAATTGGGGGGAAAAAAGACAAGTCGGGGAAGTACAGAGTCCCAAACAAGATGAACCCAAAGAAGCCCACACTGAGACGCATCATAATTAAAATGGCAAAGATGAAAAACAAAGGAAGAATTTTAAAAGCAGGAAGATAAACATAAATTAGTTACCTACAAGGGAATTTCCATAAGACTGACAACTTATTTCTCAACAGAAACTTTTCAGGACAGAAGGGATTGACATGAAATATCCAAAGTGATGAAAAGCAAGGACCTACAGCCAAGACTACTCTACTGAGCAAAGCTATCATTTAAAATTGAAGGAGAGAGAAAGAGCTTCCCAGAAAACAAAAAGCTAAAGGAGTTCATCATTGGCTCATGAAATTGGTATTATCAGAAATGTTAAAGGGACTTCTTTAAGATGAAGGGGGAAAAGGAACATAAATATGAATAATAAAAAGGTAATAACTATGTACCTATCAGTAATCACTTTAAATGTAAATGGATTACATACTCTACTCATAAGACATAGGGTAGCTGAATGGATTAAAAAAAACACCCATATATAGTGTCTATAAGACCTACCTCAGAATGAGTGATACATACAGACTTAAAGTAAAGGGATGGAAAAAGGTATTTCATGCAAATGGAAATGAAAATAAAGCTGGGGTAGCAATACTGATAGTAGACGAAATAAGTTTTAAAACAAAAGCTATAATAACGGACAAAGAAGGATATAACATAATAAAGGAATCAATCAAACAAGAGGATATAAACATATCCTCGTAAACATTTTTGTACCCAACATAGGCACACCTAAATATAAAAAGCAAATACTGATGGACATAAAGGGAGACATCAACAGTAATATGGTCATAGTAGGGGATTTTAACACACCATTGACACCAATGACTAGATCTTCTAGGCAGAAAATCAACAAGGAAACAGTGACCTTAAATGACAACTGGACGACCAGAAGGATTTAATTGATATTTGTAGAGCATTTTACCACAAAGCAGCACAATGTACATTTCTTTCAAGTGCACATGGAAAATTTTCCAGGATAGATCACATGTTGGGACATGAAACAAGTTTTAATAAATTAGAGAAGATTGAAATCATATCAAGCATCTTCTCTATCATAATGGTACGAGACTAGAAATTAATGGCAAGAAAAAACTGAAAACACATAAATATATGGAGAGGTCAATAATGTGTCACTAAATAATGAATGGGTTAATGATAAGATCAAGGAAGAATTCAAAGATACCTTGAGACAAATGAAAATGAAAACACAATGACCCAAAAACTATGTGTTACACTAAAAGCAGTCTTAAGACAGAAATTCATAGCAATACATGCCTACCTCAAGAAACAAGAAAAATGTTAAATAAACGATTCAACCTTACACCTAAAGGAACTAAAAAAAAGAACAACAAACAAAGCCCGAAGTGAGTAGAAGAAAATAATGAAGATCAGAGTGTAAATAAATGAAATAGAGTCTTAGAAAACAATACAGAAGATCAAAGAGATCAAGAGCTGCTTCACTGAAAAAATAAACAAAACTGATAAACTTTTAACCGGACTCATCAGAAAGAAAAGAAAGGGAGTTCCAGCCAAGATGGAGGTGTAGGTAAAAACCCTTTGCTTCCTTGCACAACCAAAAGGAAGCTAACAGCCAATCTAAAATCAATAAACAATCAGAAGTGCCAGAAAATCAACTGCATGGAACTCTGACAACCAAGGAATGAAAGAAAAAGTCAGCCAGAACAACCAGACCAGTAAGAACCTGCAGCGAGGCAACAGACCAGGTGGGCAAGGATGGCTGAAGGTGAAACTGAGACTCAGAGCTGACTGTGGACTATGGCGGTTGCCGCAGTGGGAGAAACTCCCAGTCTCACACAAGAGTCCATTGGAAAGTGGGCTAGAGACAAGCAGGCAAGCTGTATTGTTCCTTCTCTGGCCCCTCCCCTACAGGCAGTGCCACAGCACAGCAAAGAGGGTTGCCCTGCCCTGGTGGATACCTAAGGCCCCACCCCCTTGCAACTTAATAGGTGCTCTGAGAAAAAGAAATAGGGCCCAAATGAAAGAACACAACAAAACTTCAGAAAGAGAGCTAAGCAATGAGGAAATAGCCAACCCATCTGATGGAGAATTTAAAGCCCTGGTAATCAAAATGCTCACAGAACTGACTGAGTTTGGTCTAAAAATGAAAAAAAACAAATGAAAGTTACACAAAATGAAACAAAGCAAAATATTCAGGGAACCACCAGTGACAGGAAGGAAACCAGGACTCAAAGCAACCATTTGAAACAAAAGGGAAAAATAAACATACAACCAGAACAGAATGAAGGAACAATAATTTAAAAAAGCGAAGAGAGACTTATGAACCTCTGAGACAACCTGCAACATTCCAATATCCAAATTATAGGGGTGCCAGAAGGAGAAGAAGTACATCAAGAAATTGAAAACTTATTTGAACAAATATTGAAGGAAAACTTCTCCAAAATGGTGGAGGAAATAGACTTCCAGGAAGTCCAGGAAGCTCAGAGAGTCCCAAAGAAGTTAGACCCAAAGAGGAACACATCAAGACACACCATCATTAAGTTACTCAAGATTAAAGATAAATAGAAAATCCTAAAAGCAGCAAGAGGAAGGGAGAGAGTTACCTACAAAGGAGTTTCCATAAGACAATCAGCTGATTTCTCAAAATAAACCTTGCAGGCAAGAAGCGGCTGGAAAGAAGTATTTGAAGTCATGAAAGGCAAGGACCTACATCTAAGATTACTCCATCCAGCAAAGCTTTCATTTAGAATGGAAGGGCAGATGAAGTGCTTCCCAGATGAGGTCAAGTTAAAGGAGTTCATCATCACCAAGCCCTTATTATATGAAATGTTAAAGGGACTTATTTAAAAAAAAGAAGATCAAAATATGAACAATAAAATGACGACAAACTCACAACTATCAACAAATGAACCTAAAAGAAAAGAAAAACAATGAACACAAAAACTAAGCAAACAACTGGAACAGGAACAGAATCAGAGAAATGGACATCACAGAGCAAGTTCAGTGGGGAGGGAGAAAGGAGGAATGGCAGGGGGAAAGGTGCAGGGAAGAAGAAGCATAAGTAGTAGGCATAAAATAGATGGGGAGAGGTCAAAAATGGTACAGAAAACAGAAAACTCAAAAAATTTATATGTACAACCCATGGGCATGAACTAAGTAAGGGGGGAATGCTGGAGGGTTGGTGGTGCAGGGCAGAGGGGGGATAAAGGGGAAAAATTGGGAAAGCTGTAATAGCACAATCAATAAAAATATTTAAAAGGAAAGAAAAGAAAAGAAAGAGGATCCAAATAAATAAAATCAGAAATGAAAGAGAAGTGGCAACTGACATCACAGAAAATTGCAACGGATTAATAAGAAAATACTATGAACAATTCTATGCCAATAAATCGGACAGCCTGGAAGAAATGGATAAATTCCTAGAAATAACACTAAAACAAGAAGAAATAGAAAATCTGAACAGATGGATTACTACCAATGAAATCAAATCAGTAATGAAAACAAACAAACAAAAAAAAAACACCCAACAAACAAAAGTCCTAGACTGGACAGCTTCAAGGGTGAATTTTACGAAACATTCAAAGGACAATTAACATCTATCCTTATTCAAGAGGAGGGAAGGCTCTCATTTTATGAGGCCACTATTATCCTCATTTCAAAACCAAAGACATTACAATAAAAGAAAATTATAGGCCAATATACCTGATGAACATAGATGCAAAAATTTTCAACAAAATATTAGCAAACAAAATTCAGCAATACATTTAAAAGATCAAGTGGGATTTATTCCAGGGATGCAAGGTTAATTTAATACCCCTGAATCAATTAAGCTGCTATATTACATAAACAAAATGGATACAAATCACGAGACCATATCAATAGATGCAGAAAAAGCGTTTGACAAAATTCAGCATTCATTTATAATAAAAGCTCTCGGGTAAGTGGGAATAGAGGGAACATACTTCAACATAATAAAGGCCATATATGGCAAATTCATTGCTAACATCATATTCAACAGGTAAAAACTAAAAGCGTGACCATTGTGCTGCAGGAATAGGGGAACTCACACCTGCCACTTACTCATTTATTCATTTATCCTCTGCCACAGTTAAGGAATATGTTTGCAATATATTTCACTGCTTTTGGGGGGCTTCATAAAAAGCCCAATGAAATATAGATCCCATTTTACAGAAGAGAAAACTGAAGGTCAGAGAGAAACATGACTAAGATCACACTGTGGTGAGAGCAGAACCAGGATGTGATTCAGCTCTGTTCGAAGCAAAGTCCTGGACTCTTACGTTATGGTCTTCCTGGGAGAGGTCAGAAGGATGTAAAGAAAGAAAAACAATGCCACATGGTGTAGAAATCAGGCACTACGTTAGTGCCTACATGGGGACAGCTTGGGGAAAGTCTCAGAGAGGGTAGAATGACAGCAGGGGCAAAAAGAGTTGTGCCTACACCTAGTGCCAGGTTTCCAGAGTTGTATCTTTTGGGGTATTTGTTGTCCAAGGAATCTGAATGGTCTCAGGTTTCCAGAAATTACTTAGGAAGACAGTGGTCTCCCCACCACAGACAAAGTTCTTTAAATAGCCAACTCTCATGTCCATGGAGTCCCTGAGGTCTTGTCCCCAGTCACTGCATCACAGACTCCATTAGTTTGTGTAGAGCAAAACAGTGTGGGTCCTACATCACTGGCCTTAATATAACCTTGTGTGCTTTTCCTAAGATGAAGTTCTAGTCCAAGGTATATTGAATCCAAATAAATCATCCAGGTCTGGAACACATAGGACAACAGCAATGCTATCAACAAAAATATCCAAGGAAAAAAGCAAGTATACATTTTTTAACCCTATAATTGCATGTATTCCTAGGGGTCTATGGTATTAAATGCACAACTCCATCATTTTAACAGTTAAGGCCAGCTACTTCTGGGGCAAAAGCAAACAGAGATGTGGAAGAAACCATTGTACTGAACAATTTCTATAATCTGCTCGAGACTGAGGAGGTCAAGCCTAGACAAATTCCCTTCATTTGGGGGTGGTCTCTGAGGTGCACATGCAAGCGAGTGGGTTCAGCTGTTGTAGAAACATGGGCGCAGGAAAATAGAAACGTTCCATAAGTCAGCCAGTGTGGTGCTCGCCTTAGCTTCTAAGAGAGCAGGCAGCGATCATGACGCCATTCGAGGGGATCAAACTAAGTTCTGAAAAAGGACATGCCCAAGGCCACACACACTGCTAGTAGTGAATAAAAGCAAAGAATGTGCTTTTCCAAAAATGCAACTTCATGTTGCCCAAAATGTACATAAATAAAGTAGCACAATGAGAACTAAGACAGAATATTTGGTTGACGTTTGCTAAGGGGAGTGTTGGGTCCCAAAAATCTACATGCAGTGCATGAAAATGCAAAAAGGAGCAGGGAAGTTCAGCATTTTCTTGAAATTTTGCATCCAGATGTAAATTCCAAGTCCTTGGATTAGCTCACCCAACATCTGCCGAGACCCAAACTGCTGGGTGCAAGGCGGTCAGATGATGCCCAACTCTCTGTTTGCATATTAACTTTCCAACGCACATCTCCATGGAACTTGAAAACTCCATTAGCATTCTACACTAATGTTTTAAAATAAAGTATGAACTAAAATGTTTATGTGTGTAATCAAGAAAACATTTCTTCATTTTTTTCCATGTTCTTCTTCAAAGATGTCGGCAAGGATGAGAATTATCAAGGTGGTCCTAATAGTTATCATGAACTGTCAGATAATTCACAGTTCTCTCTTGGCAGTGAGGGCAAACTTCTCAGTAATGGTAAATGCAACCCAATAATTCCCCTGCCTGAGTTGAACGCTTAGTGAGGAGCACAGAGGGGCTAGACAGATGGAAATGCAGGCAGGTCCTGACAGAGGGTGGTTGTAGAGGGTGGCAAGCGTGGTTGGAGAGCCTGGCTACCTCATCCAGCCTCTGTCAGGGCAGAGGGCCCACCAGCTCCCACCCTTGCCCATGGGTCTGACCCTGGTGCATATGTATTTTCTTATCATTGATGTACCTCCAGTGTAAATTCTTAGAATTGGGATGGTTAGATCAAAAAATGAGTGAATGTGTATGTAATCTTAACAGTCAGATGTCACCTGACTTTGTATTTACATAATTTTCCAAAACACATTTTCCAATAAAACTCAAAAACAATATTAGTGTTTCAGTTTAACCTTTTAAAATAAAGTATGGGTCAAAATGTTCCTAAGTGTGTAATCAAGATTATGTGTCTCCTTTTCTTTTTCTTCCATGTTTTTTTGTCAAAGGATCCAGTGTCAAAGACAGTTACCAAGCCAGTAGTCCTGAGGGTTATGGTGAGTCACATTTCTCTTGCAGCAGAAAGGACAGAATTTTCAATAATGGTAAATGTGAACTGGCAGTTACCACTGCCTCCACTCCACAGGAAGTGGCAGAGACAGAGCATGGGGGACTCTGCCTCCCACAGCCCCCTGACGTGTGCTGCCATGTCCTTGAACTTTGAACCACCCTTCTGGGCAAGGAGCGGTCTTCCAATGTCATTTGCAGTTCTGTAATTAGGAGTGAGTTTCACTATCATGTGTTTAATCACTTTTTATATCATTTTTGTTCTTTTTTTAGTATTCTTTTTTATATCATTTTTGTGAATGTTCTGTTCTCGACATCATCTCGTTTTCTCACTAGGTTTTTGGTCTTTTATTCTCAACGTAAAAGATCTTTACATTTTAAGAATATTACACCTTTGTCTGAGATATATGTGACAAATATTTTTTTGAGTTTGTCGGATGTCTTTTGACTATGTCCCTGATTTTTTTCATGGAAACAAATTCAATTTTTTTGTAGTCAAAATTATCCATCTTAAATGGCTACAAAGTTTCCCTACACTGCCTCTAAGGGCATTCTATTATGTTTCCCTACTGCTTACATGACTTCATCTGTTTAGTAACATTTAGATCTCTCACCTATTTGGAGTTTTCTTAGGGTATGTTTCTAATTTCTATCTTTTTACACATGACTACCCACTCATCCCAGTACCATTTGTTTACGAAGTCCGTTTTTGCCCCCATGAGAGGTAACATTTTATATTAAATTAACATTTAACATTTTATATTAAATTTCCACATGTATAGATATCTCTCCTCATCTATGCATCTTATCCAAGTGCCCTGCTTGATTATTATTTTTTATATATTTTATTGATTATGCTGTTACAGTTGTCCCATTTCTCCCCCATTATTCCCCTCCACCCTGCACACCCCCTCACATCCACATTCCCCCCTTTAGTTCATGTCCATGTGGCATAAGTTCTTTAGCTTCTACATTTCCCACACTATTCGTGCCCTCCCCCTGTCTATTTTCTACCCACTGTCTATGCTACTTATTCTCTGTACCTTTTCCCCCTCTCTCCTCCTCCCATTCCCCTGTTGCTAACCCTCCCTGTGATCTCCATTTCTGTGGTTCTGTTCCTGTTCTAGTTGTTTGCTTTTGTTTTAGGTGTGGTTGTTAATAGCTGTGAGTTTGCTGTCTTTTTACTGTACATGTTTTTTATCTTCTTTTTCTTCGATAAGTCCCTTTAACATTTCATATAATAAGGGCTTGGTGATGATGAACTCCTTGAACTTGACCTTATTTGAGAAGCACTTTATCTTCCCTTCCATTCTAAATGACAGCTTTGCTGGATAGAGCAATCTTGGATGTAGGTCCTTCCCTTTCAAGACTTCAAATACTTCTTTCCAGCCCCTTCTTGCCTGCAAGGTCTCTTTTGAGAAATCAGCTGACAGTCTGATGGGAACTCCTTTGTAGGTGACTGTCCCCTTATCCCTTGCTGCTTCTAGAATTCTCTCCTTCATTGTAATATTGGCTAATGTCATTATGGTGTGCCTTGGTGTGTTCCTCCTTGGGTCCAACTTCTTTGGGACTCTCTGAGCTTCCTGGACTTCCTGGAAGTCTATTTCCTTTGCCAGATTGGGGAAGTTCTCCTTTATTATTTGTTCAAATAAGTTTTCCACTTGTTGCTCTTCTTCTTCCCCTTCTGGTACCCCTATAATTCGGATGTTGGAATGTTTAAAGATATCCTGGAGGTTCCTAAGCCTCTCCTCATTTCCTGCTTGATTATTAATGCGCCAGCCCCACTTTCATTTTACTTAAAGCGTATTTTAAACTCTTGGAGGCTTATACCCCTTTTAGTTTTTCTTTTTCAGTGTTTTCCTGATTGTTCTTGCATTTTTTGTCATGTCTAAGTTCTGTTTTTTAACTTGTATTTTTGGGGGGATTGCATTACATTTCTAAAATAACTTAGGAAGAACTGGTGTCTTCATAATGTTGACTTGTTCTGTCGAAGAAGAGTTGACATTTTTCCATTTGTTCAACTCTACTGTCATCTCTTTGAGGATAATTTAAAAGTATTCCTTGTTATATATTTCATGTTAACTTTATTCCTAAGTTTTCAATTTTTTGTTACTATTACAAAAGAGATCGTCTCTACTATTATGTATTTTAACTTGTTATTTGTGTGTATGAATCCTACTGATTTCTGTAGGTTAATATTTCACTCTGCTATCTTATAAAATTCTTTTATTGCTTGACTTTGCTTTATCACTGATTCTATAGGGTTTTCTAGATGTACTGTATTATTATTTATAAACAGAATTTTAATATTTTAAAATATATTTTTTGATTATGCTATTACAGTTGCCCCATTTCCCCCCTTTATTTCCCTCCACCCTGCACACCCCTCTCACCCACATCCCCCACCACCACCACTTAGTTCATGTCCATGAGTTATACATTGCAGGAGGCTCCGCCCATAGAACCTTCCGTTCATCACGGATGAAAATAAAAACTACCAAGACAAGATCTGCTTGGGGAGGAAAGGGGTCAAACTCTCAGAGGAGAATGACCCAGAGCCCCATCCTCACTAGGCTTTTATTGGGCTCAAATACACCGGAATACAGGTTTAACATGTCAAAGAAATCTGAGGGCTTAATCTATGTCAGTGTTTGTCAGGAAAGGGGGGTTGCCAGACTTTGGGAGACATACTCATTTCCTCCTGGGACACTTATCACCTAAGGGAGAGCACTCTTAGCAAAGCGGGTTTCACAGGACTTTAGGAATTCTTTCTTATGTCCGGATCACCCACGGAGCCATCCTGGCCAGGACAGGGCTGCACTGCTCACCCCCACAGTTTCAGGCTTTAAGGCAATTAGGAAGCAGGAGACATCTCCCAGATGGAAATGAGGACTCAGGCTATGTCAGAATAGCCGGGGGGCAAGGGTCCATCACATCCTCTTTGCTGCAGCCCCCCTGAGTCCTTCCATGAGGCCTCCCAAGTGGTCACGTCTGGCTTAGGTTGCCCCTCCCATGAGGAGTCTTAACCGTCATTGACTGCCAACCAAGCATTGGGGCCAGAGATGGGTGAGGCAGAAGCAGCACTCCTACCAGAGAGATAAGCTTTGTCTCCTTAGTAGCTCACGTCCTTGTGACAGAACAGACCCAGATGAAGTGGGTCCCTTGGGCTCTTACACAGCCCACCATGGGGTGAGGGTTACAACTCCTGAAACCAGGTTGAACGGTCCACAACAGTACATACAAGTTCTCTGGCTTCTACATTTCCTATACTATTCTTAACCTCCCCCCAACTATTTTCTACCTACCAGTTATACTACTTATTCCCCATTTGCCCCCTCCCTGATGATAACCCTCCACATAATCTCCATTTCTGTGATTCTGTTCCCGTTCTAATTGTTTGCTTAGTTCATTTTTGTTTCTGTTTTTCTTTTGTTTAGGTTTCATTCTTGATAGTTGTGAGTTTATTATTTTACTGTTTATAGTTGTGATCTTCTTCTTTTTCTTACATATGTCCTTTAACATTTTATATAATAAGGGCTTGGTGATGATGAACTCCTTTAACTTGACCTTAGCTGGGAGGCACTTTATCTGACCTTCCATTCTAAATGACAGCTTTGCTGGATAGAGTAATCTTGGATGTAGGTTAGCATTTCATGACTTCAAATACTTCTTTCCAGCCCCCTTTTGCCTGCAAGGTTTCTGTTGAGAAATCAGCTGACAGTCTGATGTCTGTCCTACTCCTTTGTAGGTAACTGTCTCCTTTTCTCTTGCTGCTTTTAAGATTCTCACCTTCTCTTTAATCTTGGGCAATGTAATTATGATGTGCCTTGATGTGTGCTTCCTTGAATCCAACTTCTTTTGGACTTTATGAGCTTCCCGGACTTCCTGGAAGTCTATTACCTTTGCCAGGTTGGGGAAGTTCTCCTTCATTATTTTTTCAAATAACTTTTCAATTTCTTGCTGTTCTTCTGCTCCTTCTGGCACCCCTAGGATTAGAATATTGGAATGTTTAAGGTTGTCCTGGAGTTTCCTAAGCCTCTCCTCATTTTTTGAATCTTGTTCTACATTCTGTTCTGGTTGAATGTTTATTTCTTCCTTCTGCTCCAAATCATTGATTTGAGTCCTGGTTTCCTTCCATTCAATGTTGGGTCTCTGTACATTTTCCTTTATTTCACTTTTCATAGCCTTCACTTTTTTCTCTATTTTTCGACCATACTCAACCATTTCTGTGAGCATCCTGATTACCAGTGTTTTGAACTGTGCACCTGATAGGTTGGCTATCTCTTCATCGCTTAGTTGCATTTTTTTCTGGAGCTTTGCTCTATTCTTTCATTTGTGCCATTTTTTTTTTTTGTCTCGGTGCACCTGTTAAGTAGTAAGGGGCAGAGCCTTAGGTATTCACCAGGGTGGGGCAAACCCACTTTGCTGCATGGTGGCACTGTATGTGTTGGAGAGGTCCAAAAGGGAACAGTGCTACTTGTTCAGATCTCTGCTGACTTTCATCACTTCCACTGCTACCCATACGCAAATTGGGCCCTTCTGGTGCAGATTCCTAGGTGGGTGGGCTTGTGTATGTTCTAAGACCCTGTGGGTCTCTCCAACAAACTCTCCCATGAGGCTGGGAGTTTCTCCCACCACCTCAACACCCACATGTTTTTTTCAGTCAGAGTTTTTGAGGCCGTATTTCCCTTCACTGGAGCCCTGGTTGTGCAGTCTGTCTCGCTCCCCATTTGTTCCTCCTGGTTTATCTGCACACGAATGTAGGACTGCCTGCTCTGCCAGTCACTGTCTCAGCCTGGCCCACCCACCACTGCCTTGCTGCAAGTCCTCCCTGCCCTAACTACCTGTGTCTGGCCCTCCTACCCATCTGGATCAATGTTTCTTCTTTAACTTCCTGGTTTTCAGACTTCCATACAGTTCAATTTTCTGTCAGTTCGGATTGTTTTTTGTTTTAAAATTTGTTGTCCTTTTTGTTGTGCGAGGAGGTACAGTGTGTCTATGTACAACTCCATCTTGGCCTACAATTTTATTTTCCTTTACCAATGTTTATACACCTCATAAATTTCTTTTATCTATTTGCAATGGCTACTATAACTAGGATAATATTTAATAGTA
The DNA here is from genome assembly GCA_039655065.1 of Glossophaga mutica. Classification (NCBI taxonomy): domain Eukaryota; kingdom Metazoa; phylum Chordata; class Mammalia; order Chiroptera; family Phyllostomidae; genus Glossophaga; species Glossophaga mutica. The sequence goes on along the minus strand of CM077310.1, from coordinate 64,536,288 downwards.
GTAGAGTTAGTAGGCATCATTGCCTCACTGGTGATTTTAGCAGAAATACCTCTAGTGTTTACCCAATGAGTAAAATTCTGACTGTGGGACAGAGATACATGTATTTTCACATGTAAAGAAAGTATCCATAAGTCTTTTACATTTTTTCAAAGTCTTTTTAGTCATCTTTGGAGATAATTATTCTTTTAGATCTATTAATATGATGTATCAGGATTTTCTAATATTGAACCAATCTTGCATTTCACCACTTAGTCATGTTGATTGTTTTCTTAAAATGGTATTGGATTCTGCTTGTTAATATTTTATTCAGTATTTTTGCACCCAAATACAAAAGTCACATTAGTCTATAGTTTTTTGTGCAATCTTTATCAGGTTGAAGTATCAGTGATATACCTACTTTATAACAAAGCATTAAATTTAATTCCTTCCTTTTTGAATCTTTTAGAAAATTTATAGAGCATTGGAACCATCTGGTCTTTTCAGATTTGTTAGAAATGCTCTGTGAACTCATCTCATCCTGGTGTATTTTCCCCTTGAGATCGTTCTCTGTTTTTTTTCTAGGTAAAGTGATTAATTTCAGCTTTTTTTAAATTTATTTTTTATTTTATTTTAATTGTTGTTCTTGTACAGTTTTCTGTCTTTTACTCCCATCCCAGCCCACCACCCCAGCCCACCCCACCTCCCTCCCATTTCCAGCCCCCCAAGTTTTTGTTCTTTATACTTGTTCCTATAAACCCTTCCCCTTTTCCCCCTGAAATTTCCTCCCCTCTCCGCTTTTAATTTCAGCTTTTTTAATCAAATGGGGTCAGTTTTAGCAATCGTTATTTCCCTATAAAAATATCTATTTCTTATGTGTTTTCAAATGTATTTGCATAGAGATCTTCAAGTTGTCTTGTGATTTTTAAAAATACTATTTGTTTCCACTGCTACAAAAATGAAAAATGCTTTTTGTCATTTTTCATTTTGTAAATTTATATTTTTCCCACCTTCATTAGGTAAACTAGTATTTGCTCTAGTTTATATGTTTTTTCTAAAATCTAGCATTTTTATGAATTAACTCCACTGCATTTCCATTTTTAACTCTTTAATTTCTTTTTTTATTTTTTCTTTTTATTTTTTTAAATTGTTCAAGTACAGCTGTCTCTTTTCCCACCACCCCTTTCCTCTGCCTCATACACCTCCACCTCCCACCTTCAATCCTTCCCCACTTTGGCCTTGTCCATGAGTCCTTTATACATGTTCCTAGATGACCCTTCCCCTGCTTTCCTCCTGTTATCATCCTCCCCCCACTTCTGGTTACTGTCAGTTTGTTGTTTATTTCAATGTCTCTGGTTATATTTTGCTCACTTGTTTGTTTTGTTGATTAGGTTCCACTTACAGGTGAGATCATATGGTATTTGTCTTTCACCTCCTGGCTTATTTCATTTAGCATAATGCTCTCCAGTTCCATCCATGCTGTCTTCTTTAATTTCTGTCTTTATCGTTAATATTGCCTTCTTCATGCTTTCTCATAGTTCACTTTTTTGCCCTTTCTCTAGTTTTTCTCTGAGTAATTTTTTTAATTTAACTTTTTATTTTATCAGTAAGTGTTTAGTGCTGTGCTCCTTTAAACATATTCCATAGAGTTTTATGCATTGTGTTTTAATTAACATTATTTTACAGAAATTCTATAATTTTATTTGTACTTCCTTTTTACCCAAAAGTTGCCCTAAATTTCCACATGGTAGGTAGGGGCTTTTTTGTTTGTTTGATTCTGTTAAAAATTTCTAGTTTTATTATACTGCGATCAGAGAATATTGTTTTTAATAGTTCTACTTTAAAATTGCCTTGTTTTTTTTACCTAATATATAATCAAATGTGTGAATACTCCATGAACATTTTAGAAGATATATTCTCTACTCCTAGGAGGTAAAGGGTACTTAGTGCATATTTATAATATCTGTCTTATTGATTATGTTGTTTAGGTCTCCTCTCTCCTTATTTATATTTTATCCTCTTAATTTTTTTGAGAACAATGTTCAAAAGTCTCCTATTAGAAATGTTTCTGTATATGTATTCTTGCATTTTTTGTAGTTTTTGCTTTATAAGTGTGATTCTTCTGTTATTTGCTGCATAGATTTTCATGACTGTTGTATTTTCGTTGTGAATGAACTCTAGCTTTGGGTATTAGGAAGAATGCTTCTTTAACACATTTCATGCTTTAGGGCTTGAAATTTACTTTCTCTGGTAAAAAGATCACTATTCTCAGCTTTCTTATTACTTCAATTTACCTGACATATCTTTGTCTATTCCTTTATTTTTAATCATTCAACATCATTTTCAGTATACAGCCTATATTTGGATCTTGTTCTCTAAGGAGAATTGCAAAAAAAAAAAAAAAGAAGTAAGGGATAAGTTGAGCCGTTTTATGTCACTACGTGACTGACATTTGCTAGAAAATTATGAGTTACACATTGATAAAAGTTTATTAAAAATTCATAAAGGATCTAATGCAGGAGGAATGCAGACAGGAAATGTAAGAAGCAGTAGTACATTAAAAAAAAAAAACCCTGATAACTATGGGGGTAAATCCAAACAAAGATCCCTTGAGTAAAACAATAATGGTGAAGCACTTTCTACTCATTGCAATTTATGCAACATACCATGAGTGCTGGTTTTCCTTTAATTCCAAACAGGTGTTTCTGCATGCTGGCCAAAGAGTCCGGGCAACTTTAAATGTGTCTGCATGATGAGCAGTTGGTGCGGAATTCTCCCCTCATTTCCACCACCGCCATTTTGTAATGAAAAATATCATTATGCTAATAGAATGTTTTCTACTTCCTAGTCAGACATTGATTCCCTCTCCTTTTGCTCTGCAACAGTCTATTTTGGATTTTAATGCATCGAGGATGATGAAATACCAGAGCCAGGAGAGATCTAAATGGTCCCCCAGAATGGGCTAGTTGTCTGAGGTAAATGGAGTGGCAGAGTAGCACACAGAGCTGATGGAGAGCTAGTAACATTGTGTTAGAGGTTTGGCTGTTCTGCTGAAAAGAAAACTGCATGGTGAAGTTCCACCTCTCCCTCCTGGGGGACTGGTCAAAGAAACAGAGTCTGAGTCTTGACCAAGGTTCCCCCTGGGGGCCTCATCTACAATTATTGATTTTCTTCCTCTTTCTTCCTCCAACAGCTTGAATCAGACCTTTTAGTTTTTAGAAAAAGCTAAATGGAAGTGTTCCTAAAAATTAAGGGAAAGATATAAGGTGGAGCTGGTGGGGGCCTTGGTTTCCTGAGGGAAGAAGCACTGCTGGTGCTTTGTTTTAGTGCCTATCACACTGGGTTGCAAAAGTCCCTTTGCATGGCCACTGCCATCCTCAGTAGAATGTGGTCTCCTGGGAATACTTCGTCCTCCATGCCACCCAACAGTTTGTCCAGAGTGCGAATTTTGTTAACTGAGTAAATGAGTGAATGGATGGATAAATGAATGAAGTTTCACAACTAAAGGTGAACATGAAACCTTGGCACTCATTTGAGCAAAAGACTGCCGAAGATAGTTCTATGGAACTGTGTGGAGAAAACTTAAATTCATTAACATGGAGAGAAGGCAAACTTCCATAATGTTGTCCTAAATTGACAAGCAGCTGAAATGCAATGTTGTCCTAAATTGACAAGCAGCTGAAATGCATGACAGGGTTGTTGTATGTCACAAAAGACTGGGATCTGGGGTCCTCACCCCACCCCGAGGTGCGCAGAACCTTGGGAAACAATCCAGGAAAATAATATACTAGAAAGAGATTATGGTTATGGGAAAAGTGAACTGGAGAAATGTTTGAAGGAAATATAAAGGCATGTTTTCTCAATGTCTGTGGAAGGCAATTAACAAAGATAAACTCTGGCAGAAACAGAGAAAAGATCAGACAATGAAATGACTACAACTAGAAAGAAGCTCATGCTCTTCTTGGGAGTTTGGACACCAGCTGGCTTCCCCTCAGCCTGGCCTGGTTAGTTAGACACCTTTCCAAAGGAAGGAGGGGCTCCAGCAAGCCAATGACTTTCAACAATGCTGTGGTTGGCTACCTGTGGGCAAGTTGTGAAATCAGTTTATTGAGTTAGCACCAACATTTAAAACAAAAGATTACTAAAAATAGACTGTATGTGTTGATGAGACTTTTGTTGAGAGACAGCAAGAGAAACTTGTTTACAATATAATGCAACTCCCTTCCCAGGGGTAGAGAGCTAAAGGATATGGAGCTGCGGCCTCAGGTGATGCACTCATCTCTGACAGTCTCTGAGATCTGGGAGAGTAAGTTTGCCACACATTGCCTGTGTGCATAGCTGGACTCCTTATTGCACTGACATTGGAGCTGGGGCTAACTTAACGGCGGGCACAGTCCACGGTGTTCCGCCACTGCAGAAAGCCCCGTTCCTTGCCAGCTGATCAGTGCTCCCAGGGAACTGTTAGCGTTCAGCAAAAATGAGACCTATCACCTGCAATAGTAACCAGTTTATCCCTCTGTGTTTGCTCCTGGGGCTACCATAACAAAGCACCTCAGACTAGCTAAACAATAGGAATTGATTGATTGTCTCTCAGCTCTGGAGGCACAAGTCTGAGATCAAGGTGTCCGCAGCTTGATTCTTCCAAGGCTATGAGGGAGAATCTGTCCCATGCTATCCCCTGGCTTCTGAGGCTTTCCCATAGTCTTTGAGATTCCTTGGCCTGTAGATGTATCATCTGATATCTGTCCCTGTCATCATATGGTGTTCTCTCTGTGTATATCCATCTCTGTGTCTAAATTTTCCCTTTTAATAAGGACACCAGTCATATCGGATTACGACCATCCTACCCCAGTGTAATCTCATCTTAGTCACATCTGCAATGACCCTCTTTTCAAATTAGGTCACATTCTCAGCTACCAGGGGTCAGGACTTCAACACAGGAATTTTAGGGCGGCCCGTAACACCATTTGCCTGCCTGGGAAATAGTTGGGAGCTTCCCCGCTAAATGTTGACTGCATTAAAAAAATAAGTAAAAGTAAATACTTTCATATTTTATTTTAATTAAGAAATAGAGTGAGGATCAAGGCAGCCTTATCTTCTTTCCAGTATTATCTCTTCTTCTTGTGGTCGGATGTGGCCCCCGACATCTAAGTCCTGCTCAGTGCGGGTGGTGCCCACATTTTTGAGGAGATTGAAAATGTGGTTCCCCTCCAGGACTACTTTAAACGTCCCAACATCCAAATTATAGGGGTACCAGAAGGGGAAGAAGAAGAGCAACAAGTGGAAAACTTATTTGAACAAATAATAAAGGAGAACTTCCCCAATCTGGCAAAGGAAATAGACTTCCAGGAAGTCCAGGAAGCTCAGAGAGTCCCAAAGAAGTTGGACCCAAGGAGGAACACACCAAGGCACACCATAATGACATTAGCCAATATTACAATGAAGGAGAGAATTCTAGAAGCAGCAAGGGATAAGGGGACAGTCACCTACAAAGGAGTTCCCATCAGACTGTCAGCTGATTTCTCAAAAGAGACCTTGCAGGCAAGAAGGGGCTGGAAAGAAGTATTTGAAGTCTTGAAAGGGAAGGACCTACATCCAAGATTGCTCTATCCAGCAAAGCTGTCATTTAGAATGGAAGGGAAGGTAAAGTGCTTCTCAAATAAGGTCAAGTTCAAGGAGTTCATCATCACCAAGCCCTTATTATATGAAATGTTAAAGGGACTTATCGAAGAAAAAGAAGATAAAAAACATGTACAGTAAAAAGACAGCAAACTCACAGCTATTAACAACCACACCTAAAACAAAAGCAAACAACTAGAACAGGAACAGAACCACAGAAATGGAGATCACAGAGAGGGTTAGCAACAGGGGAATGGGAGGAGGAGAGAGGGGGGAAAAGGTACAGAGAATAAGTAGCATAGACAGTGGGTAGAAAATAGACAGGGGGAGGGCAAGAATAGTGTGGGAAATGTAGAAGCTAAAGAACTTATGCCACATGGACATGAACTAAAGGGGGGAATGTGGATGTGAGGGGGTGTGCAGGGTGGAGGGGAATGATGGGGGAGAAATAGGACAACTGTAACAGCATAATCAATAAAACATATTTTAAAAAAAGAAAGAAAATGTGGTTCCCGCAGAGGTGGTGGCAGCTGCTGCCACAGGAAAGACCCACCTAGTTGGTCGGAAGGTCATTTTTGAGTGATCAGTGTCCAGAATCCATTACAGCATCAAATCCATCATCCCAGCATTTCTCTGAAGAGGCTGTGGTCTGGTAGAGAAAGCAACATTTCAGACTCTTCTCACTTCTGAGCCAAGATTGATGTCTGTTGAATTTTGTCAGATTGTTTCTATGCTGTAACACAAGAGCATTCAGTTTTCCTATTCTTGGGCTGAAAGTGTTGTATTTATTTATTTATTTATTTTGCATTGAACCTGATTGTTCTAGGCAGAAAAATGTACATAGATTCAAGTATCACACTGTTTCAAGTAATAGTAGTAATAATAATGATGAAAGTAATGTTGCCTCAATGTGCTTTTCAGTACCTTGTCTTCAGAGAAACAACCCCACAAATCCGTGGAGCCTGTGTCAGTCTTTGGGGCACATGTGGATGTATGCAGTGATGAGGAGGGCAATAATGGACTATGTATAGGACTGACACTGTCACATGCTGTATCTTACGCTACCTTCTCAACAAGCTCACAAGATAGGCACTGCGTATGCCCTTTACAGAACAGGAAGTTCTTTAAGGAACAGACTTGGTTAGCAGCCTTTACCCAGGGTCAGAAGCCACTAGCACTGTCTTCTCTATTCTAGAAAAGTACAGATTTTGCATCCACACGACAGTCACTGAGAGAACAGCTGTATCCCAGAAAGTGACTCCTTCATGAGAACTCAGAAAGTCAGACTACGACAAGCATGACAACTTCTAGAAAAGCTGCAAAGCCCACACTCCCCAGAGGTCTGAAGCACCGTAAGTAGGACCCAAGGCAGGCGCTGCTCAGGAACGTGCTGTGCTGTGCCCAGTGTGGCTTCATACAGCAGGCACTCCATAAAGACCTCTCAAGTGAGTGGGTGAAAATCAACTGGCAACTGCCAAACTTCCTTCTTTCTCCCAAGGAGCTATGGAAATATACCACTCTCCAAAGAGGTGTATATACCCTTCTAGTAGATTCATACTATGAAATCCACCAACCGAACTTATGTGCCATATATCCAGACAGATAGATGAGATGGTTATATAATAACTATAGATATAGATACAGACATAGCTATAAATACAGATTTAATTGGGGGGATGCTTATTGTCTAGGACAATCTTGAAAAGCTTGTTTCTGCAAGTAATTTTACTGTTCCTTTGGGAGGAACCAGGGGAGCCTGTGGTTTTTGCAAACCTTTTCATTCAAAGCATCATCCTGCTTAAGGTTATCCATTTCCCTCTCTATATTTGCCCTAATCTTCCTCCATGTACATAAGTAGAAGTGGACATAAAGCAAATAGCAACACTTAATATCTGCAACTTAATCACTGGAGACTGTAAGCCCCTCAAGGAGAGACAACAGGAAGCATTAATTTAATGTCGCCCCTTAGGCCTAGAAGTTTGTATCTGGCACAGATAAAATTGTTCAATAAATTGTTAAATAAAATTGTTAAATAAATGAATGAGCAGATGGACAAAGAATGCATAATTCTCAATAATGTATAATTAGGAAGAATAATGAACAATTGTTCTTTTGTAACAGCAGTAACCATTTTTAACGATAAAGCTATCTATCGCCTTGAAGCTCTCTCCATGTGCCCAGCACTGTTGTGTTTGAATTAGCCCATGGAACCCCTCAGCAATCCTATCCCTATTCTACAGATGCAGGATCTGAAGCAGAGAGGCTCAGTGATTCACCCCAGCGAGCCCTGGGGTCAGAGTCTAGGAACCTGTGATAGACTTGTGTGGCTCATGCCCCTTTCAAGACACCTGGGGAATCCTGCACCAGAGAGTTCCCAGGAGGCCACCCAGAGCTGTAATGAGGAGCTCTGAAGACTAATCCTTGGTTTCTAACTCCTGCAGCCCCCAGCACGCCTACCTGCATCCTTACTATCTTTCTGCCAGAGTATTCCACCTGTGCTGTTAACATGCTAGAAACATTGCCTCCAGAGAACAATGTGGTGGTATTTTACCTTTCAAGTGCTCTCTGAGTGAAAAGATTTTCATCTAAGAAGCCTGCAACCAGCACTTCCTGCCTCCCAGTTGAGAGGAGGAAGGGACCACCAGCACTTATGCCCACCCCCACCCTGGCCAGCCCCAGTCCCTCCCCCAGAGCTTGGCTTCCCTGCAACAGGCACTCCCACCAGCCTTTGTGAGCAGATTAATCTAGAACTTTTTCAAGTTGCCAAAGATGAAATCATCTCTGCTACAGTGCTCTTGGGTTCTCAATTCTCCTGGCTTCCTCTTCCCTTCCAGGAGACTGCCTCAATGTACAGGGTCAAGTACCAAATGGACTTTTGTTCCTTCATCATCCAAGACCCCCCAAGTTTGCAGTGATTGGTCTAAATTAGAAGTCAAACTCACATCCTTTGTAGACAGATTGTCACCTTTGAAGATAGTCATCCTATTTGTCCCTGGCCAACAATGGTTTCAGGGATTTAGGGTCCTCAAAATTAGAAGAAATGAGTAGATTATAACATCCTTAAGGACCACTTGTAGTAGGTTGAACCACTAAAATAACTTTGTGCAATTCAAAAATGGTCCACTACCTGCTATTTCATTGGTCTAACACAATCCCTGGGAACCATTTCTCCCCAAATGGACACACAAAACGCCCAACACAGGCCAGCTCACGACAGTTGGTTTGTGTTCATTTGCTCCACAAGCAGGCATCCCCAAGTTTTTTGGACTCATTGTTCAGGGCTACACTGAGCTCTCTGCTACTGACATCCCCAAAGATATAAAAGTATTGGCTCCATAACACTGTTCTTATGAGACTTTCCTTGGATTTATGAGGCAAAGAGGTTTTAAAGTAGGAAGCCAAGGAATTCATCTTTAATGTGAAATTCCAGCCACCACAGCAGGAGAACTTCTTGGAAACCCACTCATAGTATTTTCTGGGCTGGAATAGTTCCTTTATACTACTAAGTGACAAGATGCCACTGACCATGCAATACCACCTTTTCCTAATGCTTGATCATTTTTAGCTTAATCTGAACTGGCTCATTAATAGTACTTGTCATAGTCCAGTGGAAATTCAACTAACCCTCCTGATATCTTCCTCGGATGAAGGGGAGTGCAAATGGAAAATTTTCTACAGGAGGGTAAAACCAGTCCAGGGTAGACCCTGGCTCCACCCCTTGTTAGCTGTGTGATCTTGGTTAAGTTACTTCACCTCTCTGAACCTCTGTTTCATCATCTGTAAGGTGGGGATAATAGTACCTTAACATATAGGATTATTATGAGGATTAAACAAATTGATATAGATAAAAAACTTGGGGCAGATCTTGATTCATAAAATGTATTAGCTATTATTACTAGACTTTCTGGTTTTTATTAAGATATAACTTACATACAGTGAAATTCATCCTTTTTAGTTCTGCAGTTCTGCAAGTTTTGACAAATGCACAGATTCATGCCACCATTGCCACAAACAAGAGGTAGCAAGGCCCATCATGCCCAAAGTTCCATGCCTCTCTGTGCTCAGTTCCTTCCACCATCCCCAGTCCTAAACATACTTCCCGTTTCCTGTCCCTACAATTTTGCTTTTTCCAGAATGCTATTTAAGGGGTATTGTCTACTATGTGGACTTTTGAGTCTGTTTTCCTCAAGTAGCATAAATGAATTTGAGATTTTTCCATGTTGTTGTGTCTGTCAGTAGTTCATTTCCATTTATTGCTGAGTAGTATTCCATTGTAACCAGTTTATTCGTTCACCATTTGAATGACATTTGACTTGTTTCCAGGTTGAAAATTACAAATAAAGCCCCCGTAAACATTTACATAAAAGTTTTTGGATGAATATAAATTTTCATTTTACCTAGGTAAATAGCTAGAGGTATGTAACTACATTTTACTTTATAAGAAACTATCAAATAGATTTTTACATTTCCACTAGCAGCATTCAAGTTGACCTGGGTCCTCCTCAAAACTTGACATTTTCTCGGGTTTTTTTGTTTGTTATTTAAACCATTCTAATAGGTTTGCAGTAACATCTTATTGTAGTATTAATTTGCATTTCCCTAATGACTAATAATGTCAAGCATCTTTTCATTTGTTTATTTGCCACCTATATATCATCTTTAGTCAAGTGTCTATTCAAATGTTTCACCCACTTTTTATTAGAGGTATTAAATATACTCTGGATATGAGTCCTCTCTCATGCACCTGATTAGAAAATATTTTCTACTAGGCTATGGCTTGCTTTTTCATTTGCATAAGAGTGTCTCTCCAAGATCAGAAATTCTTAACATTAATCAAGTCCAATTTATCAATTTTCATTTTATGGATCATGCTTTTGGTATCAAATAGAGGAAATCTTTGGCCAATTCAAAATCGCAAATATTTTTATGGGTTTTTTTTTTTCTAGTAGTGTTAAAGTTGGAGGTTTTACATTTAGGGCTATGATCTATTTTGAGCTAATTTGTGTATATGGTGAAAGATATGGATTATTTTGTCTGGGTTTGCTTTCTTGCATATTGATGTCCAGTTGTTTCAACACCACTTGTTAAAAAAAAAACAAATCTCACATTTCTCTGTTGATTTGCCTTTGCACATATGTTGACAATACATTGATCATATATGTTTAAGTCTATTTCTGGACTCTTTATTTTGTCCCATTGGTCTAAGATCTACTCATTTTCAGATGCCATTGTCTTGGTTTTTGTATGTTGATAATGATATTTGAAATAAGGCAGGTATGAATCCTGCCATGTGGTTTCTGATTTTCAAATTCATTTTGGTTGTTCTGGTTCCTTTTCCTTCCAATATAAATTTAAGAAATAACTTGTTAATTTTGATGGAACTTTATTGGGATTGCTATGAATCCCTAGGTCAATTTGGCAGGAACTGACACCTCAACAATATTCAGTCTTGTAATCTATGAATGACTCCATTTATTTAGGTCTGCTTTGATTCTCATCTGTGTTTCTTAGTGTTCGGCATAAAGACCATGTTGCCTGTTGTCTGATGTATGGGGAATCATTGTTTCCTATATTTTTTCTAGTATTTTAATTAACTTGGGAGGATGAATCTGGTCCTTGTTACTTCATTTTGTTCAGATGCATAAGTTCAAATATTAGACTTTTACTCATGTGGTTCTACTGGGATTTTGTAGCTGTAAAATCACTGCATTTCAATCCTGGGAGAAGCTTCAGGGGGACCTGGAAGGAGCAGATGCCAGAGACCCTAAACCCCTAGGGTCTCTCTCAGCTGAGCCAAATATCGCCTCAGTGACCTTAGGCAAAAGCTTCTTTGCCTCACGTGGGTCTCATCAATAAGTAGAAAGTAAACATTACTCATAAGCTCATATGGAACCACACCTACATAGGGACAATGTAAATGTTATCATGATATCTGCTTACTGGCGACTCTCAAAGGCTAAAGATTATAGTCCACAAATTAGCAAACTTAAGAGATAATTTTTTTATATTTATTGATGAATTATGTTTCCATAAATCAATTATTTGCTTCATCTGCCAATTTACCTACCTGAGTTATCTACCCAAATCTTACAAGCTATTTAAATATATATGTATATATGTATAAAGCCGTATTTAGACATATAGAGCCATTTAGACATATAGAGACATATATGTATATCTCTAAATATTCAGTGAAAGTATGATGTTGGCAACTATCAATATGGTATAGATTATATCTGAAAAAACACACCAGAAATAGTAACAAATATGACCTCCAGGAGGAAATTGGAAATGAGGGGTCAACTATTGGAAACAGCTTTACTTTTTACAGATTTTTTTTTACTTAAAAATTGTATCATGGGCTTACAATACTTTTTAAAAGTATAAATTTGATACCTTAAAATAAGTTATATTAATATTTTAAAAGCCAGAAACAGCTTGAAGGAAAATATATCGGCAGATGTCTTCCCTTTATTGTTGCCGGAATAGCCAGCCTGCCCTATGTAGTTTCTGGAGTGTCTGAAAAGTCCTCGTCACCCACAACACCATTCCTGATGTCTGGACTGTGCTGAGACTTTAGTTCAAGACTTTGGGCTCTGTTAAAATCTAAGTGTCCCATGAAGCATATATAATTTTATGCCATAATCATTAATTTCCTATTAACATTAGCTTTAACAAAAGATTCATTTGTTCACACACTCAATACCTACAGAGCACCTAAGCACTGACAGGTAAACAACAGGTTGTTGTGTTCCAAGAACCCACAGGCCAATGGAAGACCCACTAGTTATTATTCATGTGTTCAACAAATATAAATGTGCTAAACTTAAAGGTTTTCCCTAGGGGTTCCAAGTTGTACTGATGTGGAGCTTAGGGAAACTGAAGGGAAATGGGTTTTCTGGATACCCTTTGAGAGCAGGAGGGTAGGGAAGGAGAAGGATGAGAGAGCAGTGCAGGGCTGAGTGAAGGTCGTGCCAGGAGAAGGGCTGGCTCTGACTCTGAAGTGGGCTCCCCTCCACGCTGACTCTGCTGGACTGGAGTCGGCCCTGGGGCCAGGTGGCACACAGAGCCTCTCCCAGCTCCGTGCAACCCCACACTCTGCACCTCTTCCCTGGTGGCAGGACTGGTCCCCTACAATTATTGGTGGAAAGGACTTGACAGGAGGAAGGATGGGACATGACCTATTTTTGAAGAGTGTAATGTCTTGTGAAATGTGTCCAGGTCCAAGGACAGGGTCCAAGCAAGTGATCAGCAGCTAACTAATATAAGCTTCACAGGAGGAATCAGTGCTCACCACTGGGAATAAGGAACCCTTCCCACACCTGATGGACAAAGTAGCTCCAGGCTAGCATATCCTCACAGTGCAGAGAGACAGTATGAAGGTGCCTGTCTCCACCCAGGGCTTGAGCACAGGCCACATATTCTTGGTTCTGGGCTCATGGAAGGAAAAGATGTTTGCAGGGCGTCCCTTGAGGCTGTGCCACTATTGACTATTCTATGAACAGGACACTGCTTTCTCAAAGTTAATGGTTTTCTAAAGTTGAAAAGATGTTTGGAGTTATGCTTTAATTATTTACCAAAGCTTGATCATTGTACTTATTTTTTTTCCCACAGAAACAAAGAACTCAAAAAATGATCATGATGAAAATTTATCGATTCTGGACAAAATCCTTGAAAATATTAGAAAATATTCAGGTAAACTAGAATAATAAATAAGTGGCTCCTGGTTCTGGGGTTACTTCACTGGTATGAAGAGAAGTAAAACATCTACTCAGTAGATACTCATTTCTTCTGAGCAGCTCTCTGAAAGAGCAAGTGCCTCAGTCCCTGAGTAGAACAGCTATAAGCCCCACAGGAGTTTCCTGGCGGTTGTCAATGTGGGGACACCTGGCCCATCACAACCAGATTCAAGGAGTCATGGGCCATGTATGGGTGTCTCCTCCCCTTCTCAGCCAAATTGAGCAAGATGTTCTTCTTTCCCAGGAATAACTGGGACGTGTGAAGCTGCTGTCCCACACACACAATGTGGTGGTTGCCTGCTCCTTGTAACCAGGCCCAGAAAGGTCTCCAAACTGTCACACCAGCCTTCCCATGTGGATGGCCTTCCACCTGGGGCTGAGTCTCATATCAGTGGGGGCCCCTTACCCCTCACCCTCCTCCACTGCCTTTTCAAATATTACTTCCTAACTGTTGACATTAGTCCTTGCATTTCCGCTGTGGCTTCTGCCCCTGGCTCCATGTTTCTCCCCAGAACTTTGCAGAACACCTCTGAGCCTCTTCTCCAGGCCGGTCCTTCTCCTATCCTCCAAGCCTCTCTGAGGTAGTCTTTGCAGTCACACTGATGACTCAACACCTCCAGCATTCTACATCCCACACTCCTGTCCACATGCCCTAAGACTGCATTGGTTCTGGGGACACATCACACAATTAATTTCAAGCTAATGTTAATGAAAGCTTCTAACAACTTGGGAAATGGGCTGTTGCTAAGCCACATGCAGTTGGCTTATTGTAGATCCAAGTGCAGGACCAAACATTTAAACTTGGTCATCTTTATTCAATCTTTAATGTTTATTGAGCACCTACCACATACCAGGCACTGTTCTAAGCTCTTGGGATTCATCACCATAAACACAGAGACCTCTGCCCTCATGGAGCTCACATTGTAGGGAGGGTCACATGTGTCTCATCACTCCAGCCTTGGGAAATTCCAGGGTCCTGACTCTTCCTATCAGTGGCCCCTCCAAGCCCCTGATTACCCTCAATGTGACAAGCCTGCCACCTTGTCCTTTAAATGCCGCTGAGGATGGAGTCTTGGGCACATCACTGAAGACCTCTCCCTTGTACAAGTTGTCATCAGGCATAGGCCAGGAGCTGCTCTGAAGTGGGACTCTCCCCACCTCTGACTTTGCAGGGCCAGAGCCAGTCCTGGGGTCACAATGCCTCAGGCCTCATGGTCTGCACACCCTCCCACAGCAGGACCAGCCCAGCACAACCAGAGGTAGAAAGGGAGGTTAGTGGTGGTTGACCTGCTGCAGATTTACCAACTGTACTGTCATCCCCCCGATTTCTCCTGCTTTGGTGCAGATTTCAAGATAGACTTTGTCAAATTCTCAGTTCTCTGGGATTTGAGTGTTCTGACATGAGAACTATAAACTCTCCTATAACCTATATGACTACAGACAGGGGCCTCTCCATTTGATGAAGCTCCTGTAAGTTACCCTGACACCTATATGTGTGGGGACAGGCAATGTAAATTCCTTGAATGACAGTGCAGGCATACAGGGCTTGGGGACTAAGCAATGCTTAGAGAGGAAGAAGGAGGAAGGGACCACCCAGTGCCTCAAACTGAGAGAAGGCTCTAAGTGAAGTTTGAGGCAGAATGCAATGGAAATGAGACATCAAAAGAAACAGACTGACTTCCAGCCAAGATGGAGGTGTAGGTAGACACACTGTGCCTCCTCACACATCCAAAAGAAGGACAATGATTTAAAAGCAAAAAACAATCATAACTGACAGAAAATCAAATGGTATGGAAGTCTGACAACCAAGGCATTAAAGAAGAAACATCTATCCAGACCAGTAGGAGGGGTGGAGATGGGCAGCCAGGTGGTGAGGACTGATGGCAAAGCGGTGGTAGAGGAATAGGGTAGGCAAGGGGGTGGCTGGCCTGCAAGGCAGCAGCTGGCAGACCAGCAAGGCGGTGGCTGGTGGAGCAGGCGGTCTCACATTCACGTGCAGATAAACTGGGAGGAACACCTGAGGAGTGAGACAGACCTCACAACCTGGGGTCCCAGCACAGGGAAATAAAGCCTCAAACCACTGATTAAAAACACCTGTGAGGGTTGAGGCGGCAGTGGAAGAAACTCCCAGCCTCACAGGAGAGTTCGTTGGAGAGGCCCACAGGACCTAGAATGTACACAAGCCCACCCACCTGGGAATCAGCACCAGAAGGGCCCACTTTGCTTTTGGGTAGTGGGGGAAGTGACTGAAATTTGGCAGAGAGCAGAGCAAGTGGCATTGTTCCCTCTTCACCCCTTCCTCACATACAGTGTCACAACACAGCGATGTGGGTTGCCCCACCCTGATGAATACCTAAGGCTTTGCCCCTTATACATAGGAGGTGCACAGAGACCCCCCAAAAAATGGCCCAAATGAAAGAAGAGATAAAAGCTCCAGAAAAAATACAACTAAGCAACAGAGATAGCCAACCTATCAGATGCACAGTTCAAAGCACTGGTGATCAGGGTGCTCACAGGATTGGTTGAATTTGGTCATAAATTAGATGAAAAAATGAAGGCAATCCCAAGTGAAATAAAGGAAAACGTACACAGAACCAATAGTGATGGGAAGGAAACCAGGACTCAAATCAACAGTGTGGACCAGAAGGAAGAAAGAAACATCCAACCAGAAAAGAATGAAGAAACAAGAATTCAAAAAAATGAGGAGAGGCTTAGGAACCTCCAGGACATCTTGAAACGTTCTAATATCCAAATTATAGGGGTGCCAGAAGGAGAAGAGGAAGAGCAACAAATTGAAAACTTATTTGAACAAATAATGAAGGAAAACTTCCCCAATCTGGCAAAGGCAATAGACTACCAGGAAGTCCAGGAAGCTCAGAGAGTCCCAAAGAAGTTGGACCCAAGGAGGAACACACCAAGGCACATCGTAATTACATTAGCCAAGATCAAAGAGAAGGAGATAATCTTAAAAGCAGCAAGAGGAAAGGAGACAGTTGTCTACAAAGGAGTTCCCATAAGACTCTCAGCTGATATCTTGAAAGAAACCTTGCAGGCAAAAAGGGACTGGAAAGAAGTATTTGGAGTCATGAAAGGCAAGGACCTACATCCAAGATTACTCTATCCAGCAAAGCTTTCATTTAGAATGGAAGAGCAGATAAAATGCTTCCCAGATAAAGTCAAGTTAAAGGAGTTCATCATCATCAAGTCCTTATTATATGAAATGTTAAAAGGATTTATCTAAGAAAAAGAAGATAAAAAAACATGTACAGTAAAAGGACAGCAAACTCACAATTATTAACAACCACAACTAAAACAAGAACAAGAGCAAACTAAGCAAACAATAGAACAGGAACAGAAACACAGAAATGGAGATCACATGGTTAGCAACAGGGGAGGGGGGGAGGGAAGGAGGAAAAGGTACAGAGAACAAGTAGCATAGATGGTAGGTAGAAAATAGGGGGAGGTTAAGAATAGTATAGGAAATGTAGAAGCCAAAGAACTTATGTGTGTGACCCATGGATATGAACTAAAGGGGGGGAATGTGTGTGGGAGGGGGTATGCAGGGTGGAGGGGACTAAAGGTGGGGAAATGGGACAACTGTAATAGCATAATAAAAAAATATTTTTTTTTTAAAAAAGAAAGAAACAGACTAGCTGGGACAAGCAGACTTGCAGCCCGACCTGTCAGATTCTCCTCTCTCCATTCTGTCTTCCTCTCCCTCCTCCTACATCTCTCCTGACTCCTCCTCCTTCCAGGCCTCTTGCTCCCCAAGAACCTGCCTGTTCTCTCTCTTCCACCTCAGTCACAGCCCAACCTCACCTAAACCCACACTTGCACTTTTCCCTATCTGCAAATAATGCCCATGTGAGCCCTTACCGTGGTGATGTTTCTGTCTTGCCTCTTTAACATACTCTGAACATGCACCTTACCCATGGAATGCCCCCAAATGGCCTCATTTCCCACCCAGGGCCCTCTATTCTCGCCATCTCTTTCCAGTTCACACAGCACCAGAGATGCTTGAAGCTGGTTTCAGGCTGCTCTAGTCTCTGCAGCTGTGGAACCTCCACGAGAGGCTCTGAAAAGCACACTCATGAGAATGAGCAGTACACTTTGCAGGTCTCAAGAAAATCTCCTCTCTCCAAACAGGAATTCTTTCCAATAAATTGAAGAGGACAAGTGAGGCTCAAAAAGCAGAAAGCAGTCAGCATGGCGGTCAGCGAGGGATCTCTGTAAAGCAGGAAATCCTGACTGAATGAGAACACATTCATCCACCCCATCCTTAAAAATAAAAAACATACATATACACATATGTATGTATTGTTAACTATTTGGTACAAAGAAAATCTTTTATTCATGTATTCCCATGTAGAGTTCATTTATTTAAACATTAAGCTAGAGGGTATGTGGATTTCTTTTCATGTGTTCTTTTAAGGAAACAAGAAATGACAACTTATTTATTGAGTCTGAGAAAAAGAGCATCAAAAGATTCCTCTTTTTTAATAGAATAAGATTTAAGGAAATTTAACCCCAGAGATTCATGCTATCCATGAAGTCCTGAATGTCAGCCCTCCCATGTCTCCCTGCTGCTGCAGCACCTGCAAAGTGCACAAGTGTGTGCAAAACACACACAATGGCATTGCATCATAATTCTCACCAGGCTGGATCTCTGTGGTATGGAAGGTAAAAGTGTGCTTCAAGTGGGGTATGTGACCTACAGCATTTTCTGGAGTTGGTGGGGAGGAGTGTGGTGACCAGAACATACCTCTGTACAAGGTTTTTAATCCAGATGCATTCTAACTGTGGACAAGTTATTTCTCTGTTCAACTCAAGAGGTGACTAGGTCGAAAAGAGTTACTTAAAACATAATGTGGTTGTCCCATTTTTTTCCAGAAAGGCAGATCTGAAGAAGTTCATAATCATGTCTTAGAACAACCCTGGATAGAGAACTCCTGTCCCAAGGTACAATCATAGCAATGGATTGGTATTCACTCTAAAACACCTTTTTCAAAGGCAGTTAGAAGGTGAATTAAACTAAGCCATTTTATTTGTAATTTCTGGCTATATCCTCTTCTCAAGAGACATCTATCCTCTTTCCCTGATGTCATCAAGTCAACTGTAAAACAGAGGAATAGGGGGTTAGTATGAGACACTTGAGACCTTTAATCCATCCCTGTGATCACAGAGGAGGGCAACTGAGGCAGAGAGAAGTTGTCACAAGGCTTGCTAACCACCAGGTAGGTCATTGGCAGGGCAAGATACAAATATATCTGATTTTCAACCCTATGCTATTTCCGCAACACCATTCTGCATCCCCTCTGCCAATAAAGGGATATTTCACTGTTGTTTTATTTTTAATTTTTTTAAAAAGCTGTCTTTTTTTTTTAAAGACTTTATTCATCTTTAGACAAAGGGGAAGGGAAGGAGAGAAACATCAATGTGTGATGTTTCTGCGATCCCACGTGCCCCCACCTTGGACCTGGCCCACAACCCAGGCATGTGCCCTGACTGGGAATCGAACCAGAGGACTTTGGTTCGCAGGTCCAGCACTCAGTCCACTGAGCCACACTAGTCAGGGCTCAGCATTGTATTCTATTGTGCAAGCAATTGCAACTTTTCTGTTTTGTGCTTGAATCCCACAAAATATTTTTAGAGTGCTTTGTGACTTGTAAATGGTTCCCATGCACATAATGCCACTGACCCCTCCCCACACTGCTTGCTGGGAGAGAAGTGTCTTCCTTACTTTGTCTCCACTCACAGATATTAGGTGACACTCATTGTCATGCCACCACTGCGGTGGACCTGGTGCTCTGTTACAGGCCAGGATCTTCCTGCTAGATGATCCAACAGTCAATAGCATCATTCTTTCTAGGCAGAACTTTCCAGTGCTTGTCCCCAGGGGATCTTTGACAGAGCAGGACTGACCTAGAAAAAACAGAATATGAAAACATTATTGACTTGGCTTCTCCTTCTTTGCTATTTCTGATCCCATGGGATCGTTGATTACAGTGATTTTCACAAGCTGAAACTTTAATGATTTAACAGTTTGCAGCAGAATGTCTCCTCTCAGTGACAGAATCAAAATGGTCAAATCAAATGTTGGCTCTCAATGTCACTGAGAGTCATAGTGTCCAGACCCACTTCTGAGTGCCATATGGGACATACAGCTTCTACTCTGAGGGGGCTTAACATATAGTTGAGAAACTAAAGTTATTAACAAAAAGCATAAATATTAGTATTAGCTAAGGAAAATCGAGTGACAAATAGGCTTATAGTTAGTAAGAGGCAAAGACATTCCTCTGAGCTGGAAGTGAACCATCTTCTGGGTCTTGGAGTCTAATTGGACATGCACTTCATGGAAGAGATTTAACCCTTTCAAGGTAAGAAGCACAAGGAGGTGCATATGGCCACTATAGCTTTGGGTGCCAGAGTGATTGCCCAATACATATTATGGGGTGGAAAAAATGTTTAAATAAAAATGGCATACTCTGTATGACTTCAATTTTAGGAAATTTGTTGAGACTTGCTTGAGACTTGTTTTATATCAAGCATAGCCAATTTTGGTGACTATTTCATTTGGAAGTTGAGAGGAATGTGTATTGTGCAGTGTCCTACAATGTCCATTATGTGACAAAATTTTCTCCTTACTGATTGATCTTTGTCCATTTGGTCTATCAGTTTCTAAGGGTGGTGTGTAAAAGTTCCCTGCTATGATGGTGAGGAATTTATTTCTTAATCATCCTGTCAATTTTGTTTTATGTATTTCAAAGTTATGTTTATTAACTTCATAAAGACTAAATTGTTATACCTTTCTGGAGGACCAAAACGTTTATTGTTGTAAAATGTTTCTCTTTATCTGTAGCATTTTTTCCTTGCCTTAAATAAACTTTATTCAATATTGACATAACCACACTAACTTTCTTTTGGTTACTGTTTGTGTGATATATCATTTTCCACCCTTAAACTTTCAACATTTCTGTGTATTATATTTAATGTATATCTTTTTAGGCAGTATACTCTTATGTAGAAGGTCATATTTTTTATTTTTATCTTTTTGTCTTTTAATTAGATTACTGAATCTATTTACATTAAGTGTAATTAGTGATATAGCTGAGTTTACACCTACTATCTCACTATTAGTTTTTGATTTGTCCAAATTTTCTCCTTCATCACTTTATTTGTGTTAATCAAGTATTTCTTATTCCACTTTTCTCTCTGTTAGATTCTTAATTATACATTTTTAATATTACCTTTATTGGTATATTAGAGATTACAGTACACATGCTAGATTTATTATAATAAAATAAATTAGTACTTTCATTACTTCTTGGGAATTGCAAATACGAGAGAATACTTAATCCCACTTACCATCTTTTATATTACTTTCATCATGAATTTTAGTTATGCATTAATTTTAAATGTCATAAGACATTACAGTTATAGCTTTGTACAGTGAATATTCATTTAGATTTACCCATATGTTTGCCCTTTTCTTAGATCTTTATTCTGTTATGCATTCTTAATGCTTCTAACTGATAGTATATTCCTTATGACTAAAGAACTTATTTAGCATTTAATGTGCATGTGGTAGATACATTATCAGATTTTTATTTATCTAAAAATGTCTATTTTGTTTCTGAAATACAGTTTTACTAAATATAGAATTCCAGATTAGCAGTTATTTTATTTTAAAGATGGGTTTCTGTTGTCTTCTGACTTTCATCATTTCCACAGAGAAGTCTGCTGTCACTGTCAGTGTTCTTCTCATTCCTTTGACAGTAATGCATTTTTTTTTTTTAAGAATTTCTCTTTTCCTTTTGACTTCAACAGATTTACAATGATGTGCTTGGATGTGTTTTTACTACATTTATTGCACCTGGGACTCATAGGGATATTTGAATCTGTGGCTTGGTTTATTTGTAAATTTTGGAAAATTCTAGGCTATCTCTTCAAATATTGATTCTGCACCATTTTTTTCCTCTCCTCCAATTATAATTCTTAGATTTTCTACTGTGTCCTATATGTTTCTTAAAATTCTTTTTATTTTTCATTGTTTGGTGGTGTTTTTTTGCGGGGGGCTTTTACCTTGATATTTCAACTGAATTAATTCCAAATAACTTACTCTCTTCAGCTGTAGTTAATCCTCTGTTTTGTTCTAAATTTTAATCATTGTGCTTTTTAATCATAAAATTTCCATTTAATTCTATTTTATGGATTCTACTTCTCTGTGAACTCACCATCTTGTCATCTGTTTTATTGAATTACATTAGTCATAGGTATTTTTCTGTATTCAATAACTCCAAATCTGTATTACCTCAAAGTCTGTTTCTATTTCCTGGCCATTGGTGTGATTGATGCTTTTTGACTGAATGCTGGATGTTGTGAAAAACTGCAAAGACCCCAGAGAGCCTTTAGTTCTGGAATCTGATTAGAATAAGGATAGATTGTCCTGAGTTATTTTAACATCAAGTTTTAGTTTTTGCAAAATCTGATCTATTTCCAATTTCTCTTATTCTTTTTTTCTAATGGGGTTCTAATTTAAATCTCAGAAGTTTTGCCTAGGCCCTTGAATATTATTTTTATTTTTACACTAAGAGACTGTTTGCAGCTTTATTTCACTGCTCAGCTAAGGTCATATGGCTCTCACTTTTTTCTCACCTTATCTCATCTAAAGACTTAGAAAATGCTTTGAGGGGACAAGCAGCTCAGCTAGTTAAACTCACTGTACTTCACATGCCTTCTTTCTGGCACCTCAAGTCCTTGTTGTTTCAAAAGTCCTGAACTCATAATTTTGTCTTCACAGCCCAGGGAAATTACTGAAAACCTCTGAGTACCTGCTTTCTGCTGTGCTTCCCACCCACTCTGTGATTGAATAAGAATGAACAAAGGCATGGGGGACAATGAGCTTAGAGTACAAAGATCACAACAGTGAATCTACCTTCCTTCTGGAATCTTGACCCCTTGAGTTCACGGTAGCTTACAATTGTACACATTTGTATTTTACCTAGGTTTTCTAGTTATTTTCAGTGGGATAGTTGGTCTGCTACAAATCAGTTCACCACGTCCAGAAGTGAAACTCTGAGAAACATTGATCTATCCTGGGCAGTAAGAATAATTTATGAAAGAAAAAATATTATGGGGAAGATTTATAAGACTTGTATATTTTTATATTTAGAAAAATAGCACAAAACAATATTCTGTCTCTATCGTTTCTAATCTAAAAATGATGCTATTGGCTATCATTGGGGAATGCTTTGAATTATTTCAGGGAAAGATTTTCTCTGCATCACCCACTGTCCCCTGTTCACCACAGGACAGCCTACCCACAATTCCCTTCTAGACTGGGCCTCATTCCTTAAGAGTCTTAAAGGTGTATAATCATTAGACTCTAATCCCAACGTGTGTCAGTGTCTGCTCAGCATGTGTCCCAAAGAAAGGAGGAAAGTTTGTTGTCTTTGCTATTGTGTGCCAAATAAAGATGTAGAGAATGAAAAGAGATAAATTTAAAAAATTAAAAATTAAAGAACTAAAGAATCCATTTTATTTTGGCATACAAGAAATTTGTTCTCATCTAGAAATGTCTCCTAAAAATTACAAAAGGAACTATGAGGAAGCAGGTAGGAAGTTTCCCCTGTTACGGTGAAAACATAAGTGGTTCCCCAGATACATCTGATCAAAATGCAATGTCACATAATTTTACACTTAAGTATCTATTTTTAATAGTATGGGAATAGATTCTAAATAAACTCTTTATAAGAACAACAAAATGATTGAGAACCCAAATAAAAGAATGAATAATGTGTAGTTTACTGATAGGTTGTTTAACCTGTAAATACAAAAGAAAAATTCCAAATAATGTACAGGTATAATTATTTGTGATTCTGGTGCTAAGTTCCAATTCTTCCTCATTGATAGAGCTTCTAGCCCGCAATTCATTCATGCACACACTCACTCCTTCCCCACATATATGTTGAGCAGTTTCTTTCTGCAAATACCTTGCCACGGTCACATGGGTACTTGTCCTGGTCTTAAGGCCCCTCCCTCATTTCTTCTAATCACCCAGGTCTTACTGTTCTCTTCCTGGCACATGTGCAACAAATTACACAGAGTCCAGGATACAACTGATCACTGCTCTTACTGTTTTGGTTCCTAGTTGGCACTACCCAGATCTATGCAGTGTTGGGCCTGTGGAAGGTGAGACACTGAGGTATAACTCCCAGCCAATAAGCTGGAATGGCTGCAGAGGCCTTTGAGCCACCTCTGCTCTTCCCGGTGCTCCTGCGACACTCCTTGCCATACACAAACCCATTTCCTTTTGGGTTTGTTCTTATCTATGTTCTCCCCAGCTCCAAATGCAGATGGTCTGGCTTTGCCTGTTTTCAGCAAAACCCTTCCCTCCTTTGCAGGTGTCAGGATGTATCTGGTAGCTCTGTCTCTCAGACTGGTGGCTCTCAAAATGAGGTTCCTGGATGAGTAGCATCCACAACTCCAGGGAACTTGTTAGAGACAAAAGTACTAGGACCCTGCCCTGAGACAGGCAATTCTGGCACCTGCCAAGTTAAGAGCCACTGCCTCAGGCTGTTATATTTCTAAAACATGAAACAAACTCAGATGCTGATGGACAGTTATGCTTTTGAATTTTTGGCCAAAGGAATTTACCTGCATTAAGAAGTCAGCATCACAGGCCAATGATTGTACTTAAATGAATTAATTTTAATCCTGCATTTTCTGAGAATCACATTTTCAGAAGCCAAGGGACCCAAAGCATTCTCTCACCCTGCAGTGATTTTAGCAAAAGACTTAAAACTCTAAACAAAAAAAAATAATAACTTGAAAAAGTAAATAGTTCAAGTAGTCATGTAAAGAATCTAGATAATGTGCTTACATGTAGTCAACTCCAGAGTCTGTGTCTTCTTTAGTATTTTAACTGAATGCACATTCACACACCCCTTTAATTTATTCACAAAAGTGTACACTCTGCAGTTAAGCCCACTCCAGGAATATAGTCCACTTTTCAAAAAGATGTTGCTTTTGTGTAATTCCCATACAAGAGCTTTTCAGGACATGGTTGCTGTTTGCAATCCCCTTGGTGTGCCCGACGCCAAGGCCCTCCCGCAAGGAAGAGGACTGAACGTGGTGGTTCACCTTGTCTCTCGCCAGCCGGCAGCTTCTCTCCTCGGTCCAGCCTCCAAGTGACTGAAACAAACCCCTCACAGCCCTGCGCTGGCCCCAAGCTCAACATGTTGCTCATGCAACCATTGGTCTGGAGGACTTTGCTGTCAGCCTTGGGCACCATGGTCACTATTTGATTCTAAGAGTCAGCTTTCTCTTCTTCCAGAGATTGTGCAGCTACAGTGAACTACATTTTCCAGAAACAGCCCTGCGTAGTGAAATCTGTTTCCCAGTGTGATCAGGAATAAAGTGCCTCTTTCCCCAGGGGACAGTAACCCAGGAGGCCTATTATTCCCATAGCCTCTCTGGAAAATAATCTAGTGGCCTTTTCCTTATTTTTTAAAAAAGAGGATGTGTAGTTTCTGTTCCATGGGGTCCTCTCTCTCTCTGCCTTGGAAAAGGAAACAGCTTCCGGCAGCCCCAGGCCGTCACCCACAGAGATATTGCTCACAAGCTGGCTGAATGCATACTCCACGACCCGCACACATGTGCACACATACTCATGTACACACCACAGGTGCACATTGTGTGCATACCACATACATGAGCATGTATGCAAGCATGTGCATGTGTACACACGAAGCCATCTGTCCCTACAACTACCACCCAGCACATTCTTTGACTTGTGCTGAGTTGCCAAACAGAGACCATCATGTTCCTACCATGACACATCTTGGACCTGCTCACTCAGTTGTACCCCAGGTGAGGCCAGTGCTCATGAGGTCCCTGTGGTCAGTGTGAGGCAGGCCTTCATGCCACCCTCACAGATGCACCCAGCTTGACCTCAAACATGTGGTCTAAAGCAGGATCAGTAGTCACTTTCTGCAAAGGGCCAGATAGGAAATATTTCAGGCTTAGCAGGTCATATGGTCTCTGCTGCAACTCAACTCAGTAGAGCAAAAGCAGCAGGGAACACTCTGTAAAATGGGTGTGGCTATGTCCCAATAAAACTTTATTTACAAAAACAGGCAGGGAGCCAGATTTGGCCCAACGGCACAGCTGGCCAGCTTGGAGCAGTACTGTCTGGGAGAATTTCTCATTGAAGGAAATGTTCTCCATGAACACCACCCAGTGTGGGAACCACTGGCTGCTTGGAGCCCAGGAGCATTTGAAATGTAGCTAGGATGACTTAGAGCGAGTCTTAAATTTTATTTAAGATTAAGTTATTAAAATGTAAATGACCAATGTGGCTGCTGGCCCCCTGGTCTCACAGCCCAGCCCTGAGTGAGGCTCTGAAACTCCTGGGACTGAAATCTGTCATTGGGAGGTCAAAGCTTTTCTGCAGCTTTCGTTAGAACCAGTTCTGTGGTGTGCGGGGGTGGGAGTGGGGGCTCTGCCTGCAGAGCACCATCCCTCTGTCACGAATGAAAATAAAACTACCAAGACATGATCTGTCTGGGGAGGAGAGGTGGTCGATCTCTCAAAGGAGAAGGACCCAGAGCCCCTTTCTCAATGGGCTTTTATTGGGTTCAAATACACAGGAATACAGGTATGTCAGGCGGCAAGGATCAAACAATGGTTAACATTTCAAAGAAATCTGAGGGCTTCATCTGAGCCAATGTCTGTCTGGAAAGGGGGTTGCCAAACTTTGGGAGACATACTCATTTCCTCCTCAGACCCTTATCATTTAAATGAGAGCACTCTTAGCAAAGCAGGTTTCACAGGACTTTAAGAATTCTTTCTTATGCCCCATCACCCAGAACTGCTCTGGCCAGCACAGGGCTGCACCACCTGCCGTCATAGTTTCAGACTCAATCGGATTAGAGCAAGGACGCAGGAGATCAGGAAGACATCTTCCAGACGGAAATGGGGACTCAGGCTATGTCAGAATAGCCAGGGGGCGAGGGTCCATCACCCCCTCTTTGCTGCAGCCCCCAAGTCCTTCCATAAAGGCCTTCCAAGTGGTCGTGTCCAGCTTAGGTTGCCCCTCCCATGAGGAGTCTTACCCATCATTGACTAACCGACTAAGCATTGGGGCCAGAGATGGGTGAAGCAGAAGCGGCACTCCTGCCAGGGAGGTAAGTTTTGTGTCCTTAGTGGCTCAGGTCCTCTTGACAGAACAGACCCAGATGAAATGGGTCTCCTGGGCTCTTACACAACTCAGCCATGGGGTGCAGTTACAACTCCTGAAACCAGGCTGAACGGTTCCCAACACTGTGGGTGCACAGGGGCCCATTTTCTAGCATTACCGCTTCATCCTCAATAATTCATGACCCCAAAAAGTGTTTGCTTCCTGCAACAGACTAAATTGTGGCATAGTTTTATGTGAAAGAAAAAATTTCATTTGAGCCTTTAGGAGACTAAAAGTAGCAAGCCCAAACACCCTTTAAAAAAAAAGACGTTACTTTTTAAGACCCCAAATAGACTAGAAATATTTGTTAGAAAATGTTTTTCAGCTAAAGACCCCACATGATGTTTTTCAACTCAGAATGCACCCTACCTGCTTGAATCTAAATCACTGATAATAGCGCTTTATAAAGGCAGTCCTGACAGCCCTCCACAGCAGAGGAAACAGGGAAGTCAGACAGCACCCAGCAGGGAAGTCTGTCACTGCGTGGGGCCAGTGAGCAGGCCTGGCCCAGGGGGACGAACAGCTGGATGAACCCAACCCAGTGTGGACCACCCATGTCCTTGGCACTGCCACATCCCCAGAGTTGCTTCCAGGACTTTAAACTCAAAATAGGAGACAATGACACTCAGCTCATGGGTGGTTCTAAGAGTTAATTTGGGCCTTTATGAAAAATGGAAAAAACAAGTTTAAGAAAATAACGGCCATCATTAATAAGAAAATTGACACCACCACCCCCTCTGCCACCATCAAGGGCTATGTGCCGGCCTTGTCCGAAGGGTCTTTATTCAGACTAGCAGATTGCATCCCACAGACCTGCAGGAACACACTATCGTCACCTGCTCTGTCACCTGCTGTCACTGCCCACCTGCCAGCACCTGCTGACATTGCCCATTCCACCCTCCCTGTAGCCTTGCCAGGGACACACACTATCCCACTCTCATAACCTGTATTAGTCAACCTTCTCTAGAGAAAAAGAACCAATAGGGTATGTGTGTGTTTGAGAGAAAATTTATTTTAAGAAATTGCCTCACTCAGTTGAGGGGCTGCTGAGTTTGGTGACACCTGGGAAGAGTATGGAACATTCAATTCCAAAGTCCATCTGGAGGGAGGATCTTATGCAGGAAACTCAGTGTCTTTCTCAAGGGCTCAATGAAATGCTGCAGCCCACCCACGTCATGGAGCGTGATCGGCTTTACTCAGATGCTACTGATTTAAGTGTTATTCTCAAGTAAAAAATACCTTCACAGTGACATCCCAACTCCCATTTGACCACCCATGTGGGTTCATGGCTTGGCCGAGATGACAGGTGAAGTCAGCCACTCCATGACTCACTACCTCACCCAGGAACAAATGGCTGCAGAGACGCAGACTGAGGAAGGACGAGGCCAGAGGCGGAGACAGTTTGCTTGGCTCCTGGGTCCAGAACCTCAATCACTGTCCCACACTGCCTCCCCATGGCTCATCTAAGAATAACAACCACCATGCCATTGGGAAAGTCCACACTAGGTTAGGTGGGTGTCACCCCTAGCCTCAGACTTGGCCACATAGTAGACAGCGGTGGTCAGGGATTTGTCCTAGACATGCATCCTCCACTTGAAAGCCCTCACCCCCAGCACCTTCCACCTCCACTGGAAAATGAGACTGTTCAGACCACTTCGACCCTGTCCTCAGAGGTGGGACCAAGGAGGAGATCCCTTGACAGATAAATGTGTTGGCCCTGGACAAGACAGCTCTCCAGGCACCAAGGCACTGGGTTGCACCAGAGTGATGGGGGCACCAGGCAGAGTTCACCGTGAGGCGTCTGGGCAGGCTGGTAGTTTTCTGTGGTGACAAAGTCCCTGGATTTGGAGTCAGATAGACCAGACTGTGAGACTCTGCCCTACCCCTTGGAATCCAAGTGACCATATACAAGGTGATTACCCTGCTTGAGCCTTGTGCTCTTCATCTGCAAAGTGGGAAAACAATAGGATTGATGGGCAAATTGAGAGAGACGATGAAATTCAAGCATTTAGCATGTGATTGGAGCACAGAAAATATGCTCAGCAAATGAGAGCTACTATCATTTGTGATTCTGGACCCTGTTGCTGTCAGTCAAGATATGGTCATAATGCAGAGCCCTAAAAACTCTGGAAACCATCTGCATCATCATTCTTGTTCTTGAAAAGACCCCATACGTTGCCTCACCTCCCCTTCTGACCTCCCCCCTCTCCAGCCACGCTAATCTCATCCTCCCAAAGCCAGTCTGATCCAGTTAGCACCTAGCAAACCTCACTCCTCTGAATCTCTATTTCACTTGGTGTCACTTGGCTGTTACCACTTGTATACTTATTACAATTATTTCACACACTGCCCACCTCTGCAATTAAACCGAAGTCCCTCCCAGCTAGGATTTGGTCTGACTCATCCTTTTATCCCCACAAGCCCAGGACAGGGACCTGGATTTGAATTTTGGATAGTTCTGTGATCCTTGGGTAAGTTAGTAAGTGCCTACAAGCTTTCGATTTTTTGTGTGCAAAATGAAATTTTGAAAATGAACATTTGTAATTATAACAATAGATATTTGTTGATTTGTTGGTTTAAGGTGGTGGGTTTCCACAAATGCAATTCTGGGCTAGTACTCAGAAAAGGTGGTCCATCTCAAAGGGCCTTCAAGCCCTTGTTTTTGATCTCTGCTCTAACTGAGTGTTTAGCCAATCCTCTCTTCACTGACTTCCACCCTATCTCCAGATACGTACTAATTTGGTGAACATAAGCTAATCACAGTGTTTTAGGGAAGCGATTCTTTTTGCCTCTCTCCTCATGTCTTAGCTTCCACTGACAGGAATGTCATCCTGGCCAAGATGTGTCCACCGGGCTCCAACCTTGAACTCTGCCTGAAGCCACAATGCACGGATAAGTATTTCTGTTTCTTTACACACACACACACACACACACACACACACACACACAAAATAGCAGATTTTAGCTTTTGAATAAAGAAAATGCTAATTACTTTACTCTCTACTTCCTTTGTTAATCTATACCTCCCAGTGCTGACTCATCCTTCAGAAGACTTTCTGTAGTTTTTTACAATAAATATAAACACAATAATATATTAAGGAGGTCAAAGTGAGTTTTACCAGCAACACCAGGCAGTCTAATCTCTGCTTTATTGTCATTTAATATTTGACTAGTATATTGACATACTAAGCTTTCAAGATCCTCATCCTATTTTTAAAGCCTTGATTTATGCCTTTCACTTGGATCTTATTCAACTAAAAATGTACTGTGTGTCCAGCTGAAAGACAGTAAACATTTTTTTTTCATGGCTATGGCAATATGTTTGCATAGATCTCAATTACAACATTAACAGGGCAGATTTTGTTGTCTTTGTTGAGCCAAAGAGATGACAATAAAACCTCTAATGAAGGGAGATATGAGAAATAAGACCTAAAGACAATACTAAAAGAGAATGGTTTATTTATTTACTGAGTTTGATTTACTAACCAGCTGTGTGTCTTTAGTTTTAGCATCAAACAAGCTAGAATATCATTCTTAAGTTGCAGCAAACCTCCTAAACCCTGGATGAAGGCAAAGAGTGTACGGGTTGGGGAAGAGGTGAAAATAAAAATAAGAGAAGCAGCCATCAGGTCACACCCGCCCTGGGCAACCCAAACTTCATGTGTGAGATTGAAGAACTCCATGGAAATCTCGTCCAGGGTCCCACTCCACATCCTGGCACTGCAGGAAGGCGGGAAGTGGGGAGTCACTGCACAGGGCAGGAAAGTCCAGAAGATCTGGACTGGCAGGGCAACCACAAGGTGCTGAATTATTCCAACAGAGCCCCAGAGCTGCTTGATGCAACCCCCAGAAATGACACAGATGCCGCAGAGAGAAGGCAGATGAAGGGCAGGCTGAAGGCCACACTGCAGGCTGGACCCCACCTGTACTGGTAGGGGGCATTTCTCTCGAAGACTAGCTAGTAAAAGAAGCAATGGGAGGCCCTCTGGTGGAGTGAGCGGGTGGACATCCTGATGTGGAGAGAAGAAAGGGAAATACAACTAAGAGGGACAAGAGGAACGTGGCCATTGGGGAGGGGAGCTGGGCTGCACTGCCTGTTACAATATCTATAATAAGTACCTCTCTACTGGTGGGTCAACAGCCACCTACCTGAGCCCTTGCAGGGCCCCATAGCCCTAGTCACCCTAGACCGCCCACCCCAGCCCCCACACTGCTCCATAAAGAAACAGGCGCACTAATGCCTCGTGTGGCTAATCTCATTGGTCAGTGCGAGGGCTCAGGCGTGGAACAGCCACCAAATGGCACAGAAAGTTTACAAGAGAAGTCAAAGGCTGTGACCTCAGCTCTTTCTGCTCTCCACCTGGGCACACACACTCTTGGGGAGGCGGAAGGACGGCTCCCCTCCCACCCCTCAGAACCTGGAGTCGACTCCACACGGTGCTCCCCTTGTCCACAGATGGACAGATATGTGCAATGGGAGCCGGAGTGTCCACTGCCTGCGCACAAACACCTCTGACTTGGACACAAAGGATTTAGATGCCACAGTGGGTGTGGCTTTGCTGTCTCCGAAGTGTCCAGTACAAGGTTCCCAAGAGGGGCAGACCTTGCCTCTCTCTCTTCTGGAGCCAGGGACATGTGAACCCTGAAAGTGGCAGAAGAGACTTTATTTATTTTTATTTTTTTAATCCTCCCTCAAGGATATGCTCATTGATTTTTAGAGAGAGAAGGGGAGAGAGAGAATGGTCAATTGATTGCCTCCCATATGTGCCACGACTGGGGATCGAACCTGCAAACCCTTTGGTGTTCGGGACGATGCCCCAACCAACTGAGCCACCTGACCAAGGCAAGACAGAGAGACTGTAAAAGCAAGACAAACTGGACCACCAGCATCTTTACAGGTGCTTGTGGCCTCACGTGGTCCGAAGAATTGCCTGACCCACCCTCACCCCCAGAGATCCCCGACAAGCACCAAGGAAGCAGTGCAGTGAATGGAGCCGCTGCAGCTCCACACCAGCCTTCCCCCAGGACCGGCACAGATCAATAGAAGCCTTCACAGTTCAGTCATCAGTGAATGCTGTGCCAGTTTTTATTTGCCACCTGGAATAAAAGAAAGGAAGAAAAAAGATGCAACTTATTCTAGAATTACATTCAGTGTGTCCAAAAGTCTAGGTGCCGTTTAATCTTGAGTGGTCAAGATAGATGAACCAGTAAGAACTTCATCGAGGAATAGAAAGTAGAGTCAAATGTGGGTCCCTGAGACTGTAATACAGGGGGCGCTGCAGAGCCTGGATAGGGAAGTGATGGGGATGGAGAGGTGCCCTTCGGTGAGCAGGGGCAGAGACCCCTCACCACCAGGGCAGGACCCAGATGGCTCCCGATGCAGGTGAGGGCCACCTGGGGGAAGGTGTGGGCTTGATGGAGGAACAACTATGTGCAGGGAGACACTCAGTAGGAAACAGAAGGTACAGGAGTCTGTTAATGTGATTGATTTATTGAGAAGGTTAGTTTTCCCAGGCCAGGGCTGGTGGCCAAGGGTGGACAGTGTGTCTGGAGTGGTGAATAGAAGATATTCAGTAGAGTCCATCTCTCTGTCCCTCAGCATTTGCTTGGTCTTTAATGGGTAAGAATGGCGTGTCCCCATGTGTGTCTTGGGGCTACCATAGCAAGTTATCAGAAAGTGGGAGGTTCAAAACCACAGAAATTTATTCTCTCACTGTTGTGGAGACCAGAAGGTTGAAATTGAGGTTTCTCAGGGTGTGCTCCCTCTGGAGGCTGTTGGAGAGGATCCTGCCTGCTTCTTCCAGCTCCTGGTGGCTCTAGGCATTCCTTGGCTTGTGGTTGCCCCACCCCAATTGCTGCCTCTGTGTTCACATGGCCTCCACCTCCTCCATCTGTGTGTCTCTCAGGAGGACACTGTTAGGTTTGGGCCCCACCCTGATTATCCACAATGATCTCATCTCAGGGCCTGAACTAAATGACATTTTCGGACACCTTTTTTCCAAGTAAGGTAACACTGGCAGGCTCCAGGGATTTGATGTAGATATATATTTTGGGGTCCCCAACATACAAGACACACAAATTCCCATCAGTTAGCACATCCTTGCTGGGTGATGCCCATTTCATCCTGTTCCGCATGCAATGTTCGACTGCAAGCGGCAGCTGCCTCTTTGAGCTCTTGGTGTCCAGTAAGAAGCAGACAAGTGGAGACACTGCCATCCTCCAGAAGAACCAGCCTGGACAGAAGGTGACACTGGGCTGTGGGAGGAGCATGTGGGACCCAACAGCCCCTGGCGCAGTTGAAATAGAAGGTGCAGCAACCTGAGAAGCGTGTGGTTAGCTGGTCCTTAGCCCCTCAGGAATGGGGGTTTGGGTCACACCACCAGGTAGGCTGCTAAACCCAGCAAAGGTGATGCTGAGATTGAGGACTTAGAGAGAATGCTGCAGGGTAAAGACAAGGACCAGTAGGGCACTGAGCTCACCTGCTCTGACAGGGCTGGTTCCTCCCACTGGCCCCACTGTCAACTCCCCTCAGGAAGACAGGTGCTCCTTGCACTGCATGGGGTGGCACACTCTGAGGCAGCCATGACCCACGGCCCATAGGAGAGCCCAGCTCAGACCCCCTCCAGGAACAGTGGCAGCTCTCAGTGCCTTCGTATCGGCCTCAGCCAGCAGGATGACGTGTCATGACTGAGCAAGGTGGTGGCACAGGGCCTGGCCCTTTCTGCCTGATGCCAGACTCACCGATGAGCAGGCGTGGCCAGAGCTTGTCAGACGGCTGCTCCTCAGCCAGCGTACACCCGCCCGGTCCTCTTCGGGCCTCACCCCTCAGTGCAATGTTCGCACTCCTGTTTCAGCCTGTTTTTCAGCAAGTCCAGCCCATGGCCGTCGAAGACAAGCACACAGAGGCCCCGAGTGATGAGCCCACAGCAGCAAGCAAGAAAGGGCAAGAGCCAACGACCCCACAGCTTGGTGCTGACCTCCCCTCTTGGCCAGGTGGCTGTTCACGAGCAGGTCAGTTAACCGATGTGTTTCTGACTTTCAACATTTATAAACTGCTGAGTAGTAACAACATCAACAATGAGTTTCTGGGGACATAATGAATGGATATTTTGCAGCTGCCTGGATCCTGGCACAAAAGGCCACAGAGTGACATGAAATATTGAGCAAGGACATGCAGATAAAGCAGGCAAGCCAATGGCATGGTCGATAGCGTGTTGGCTTGGGCAAGGCCGGGAGCTACATCCTCGCTTGGAACTGAGGCAAGGTTTCTCTTCCTTCTTCAGGGGAAGTTAATAAAAATATTTGCAGGTTATTATTAAAAATATATATTAGCTCCTGGACTGATGATTTAAAATGTTATTTGTGAGAACCCAGTTGACACAGCACATCCAGGTGGAGCGGCCCCTGATGTGCATGGGGACCCGGGGCAGGAGGGGCGGCAGGGACGGCAGGGGCTGGGCAGACCCGATGCGACTGGCGGCACGTGCCCGAACCTGCCTCCCTCCCTAACGGTGAAGCGAAGCGGCAGGCTACAGGGAACCAAACTTGCAGGCTCAACTTGCCTTATCCTGTTACCTAATCTTTAAATTTTTATAAAACTAAGGCAAACAAAAATGGTCCCTTGGGGAGGGAACCTTAGTGTGAACGTGTATCCACGCTAATGGAGAACGTGTCTCCAGCCAGTGGAGCCTTCAGCTGTGACCCAGACGCCAGCCCAGGCAGCAAAGTCTGCCCAGCCTCAGAGCACAGTGCCCTGGTGACCAAGACACTTCACTGTCCTATGGCCTTTCCCCCAGGTCTTGAATCCCAGAAATAAATTATACACAAGTCGACAGAGGCACAAAGGACCTAAGAATCTCTTCTGGCATGTGGAGGAAAGAAATCAGGACCATGACCTAGTCACCCCTGCCCCTATCCCAACCCCTGCACTAACAGAAAGGCCCCTCCGCTGGAATCTTTAGAACGTGGGACGGAGCAGCCTGCACCGTACCAGGAGCATCGGGAGAACGAAGGCTGCATGCAGGCAGTGCAAAGAATGTGTAATGGAGCCATGGCGGCCTCATGGAAACATGTCCACAACCACGCTTCTTCAACTGCTGGGTTTCTGGCAGTGATAGGATGAATGTGTCCTCCCTGCCTCTCTTCCCCCTCTTCTTCTCCACCCAAGGGATTTCTAAGATACAAACGAATGAAATTCTGCCATGGAGAAAACTTGGAACTTTTTTTAAATTGGAAAATGAATCACGTGCTATCTTTGGCACTTTGTTATTAAGAAATTATTGGCAGCATCTCTCCAAATCCTGGCTACCCCCAGCACTCTTGATAGTGCAATTAAGGACCGATCTAAAATAGTGATCTCTGACTTCTCAACAAGAACCAGGATTTAAAACTTTAAGCATGAATCAATCCTTAACAGTATGTACGGTTATTTACAAACTGTGTACAAGAAGGACTGGTATATTACACATATTATGTAACAAAATTCAATACAGAAAATAGAACTTTTAGAGGAGTGATATATAATGAAATTTAAAATTTTAAATAATTTTAAATTTATCAGTTAACCTCTTTGCTTTTACTAATGTATAGCACAAATAATTATGATGTGAGGAAGTGCTGTGTTTAAATACACTTCTTTATTTATGAAACACTGGGGTTAGCACCTTGCAGTACGCCATTTGACATGATGTTTAAATTCAGTTGATTCTGACGCTAGGTCTTCCCGACTGACTGTCGTCTCTGAAAGAAGATTCCTCGTGAGGACCCTCGGACCCGACTGGAGCAGCGCGTCCCTGGCTGGGCTTCGGGCCCGCGCTGCCCGTTGCTCAGCCCCGCGGGGTGTCCGTGAGAACGGGGCGGCGCATCTCCGTGCCCTGGCAGCAGTCGGCTGTTGCTCCAGCAGACTCCTTATACTGTGTTGAATTTTAAGAATTTTAACAAATGGATCCAACCAAATGAAAACATTTGCTTGGAGTATTTTGAAACAAGTTTTAAAACTATGTTTCCAAGGTTTATTCAGTGTTTAAGTCAAACTTCTTTTAAGAAAAATTAAAAAGACACAATACTTAGCAACAAAACCACATACTAAGAAAATAACATTTCTAAACATTCATTTTCAAATGTTTTCTTTAGACACATTTCTTTAGAAAGGTAGCTGCTTCCTCACTCATCAAAATATCATTAGTGATTAAAAAAATAAATTAAAAAATTATTAGTGAGATTTTACCATGCAGGGGGTTGAGTGTATAATTATTGTTGAAAATATTTGCTTGGTAGCAGACTGAGGACCATTTCTCCTCACTGAGATCTGGAAATTTGGTCAAATTGAATATATAAAACACATCAAAGAGCAGAAAATGTACCCCACCAAGAACATAAGAAATAGTCAATAGAACCAAACCTGGAAATGACTCAGACATTGGAATTTCAGAGAGAAACCTTAACTATGACAAATATGTTGAAACCCTAGAAAAATGGGTGAATATCATCCATGAAGAAAACCAAATGGAAATGCTAGAAATAAAAAATATGATATCAGAGAAGAACCCTCTTTCTGGGCTTATTTGCAGACCGAAAGCAACATAGCAATCAGTGAACTTGAAGGCATGTGAAAAGGAATCATCCAAATGGAAACATAAGGAAAAAAACAGACTGGGGAAAGGAAAAGAATGGAGCTTCTAAGATTTCTGGGTAAACAGTAACAGTTCAACATACACATAATTGAAATCCAGAGGGAGGAGAGAGAGAAATTGGGGCATAATAAAAAAGGCTGAAAAAAATAATGAGCGAGAATATTGACAAAATAATAGTGAAAATCCAAGAAGCTTGGTGAACCCAAAGTAGGAAAAACACAAAGAAAACCCTCCAAGGCACATCCTAGTAAAACTGCTGAACATCAGGGATAAAGAGTAAATCAGGAAAACAGCCAGGGGGGAAAAAAAAAAAACCCAGAGTGCAGACAGGAGAACAAACATACAAACTACCACTGACTTCTTATCTGAAATAAAGGAGGCCAGAAGATAATGAAACACAACGTTTAAAGTGATGAAAGTGTCAACCTAGATATCCTTATTTAGCAAAAATATTCTTCAAACAATTAAACCGCATCAGAGAGTGGCCCCTGCCCCTCATGGACCCGCTCGTCCCCGACCCACCCACACACATCTTTCCTCTCCGGACAACTCCTGACAGTGTCCTTCCTGCCTACAGGCTGTGTCATGCCGCCAGCATCCCTCTATGTGTTAAATAGTAATAAAATGTGCCTTCCATTTTGTTTTTTCAGTTGAAAAATAATACAAGTTCTGAGCTGAACTTGAGACTCGAAAGTGTTCTGATGGGGGTGCTGGGCCTTCATCCTGTGGTGGGGACAAATGCAGGGTGTCGGCTCTGGGGTGTCCCTCAGGGTGACAGGGTGAGATTACCGATGGAAGCCCACAAACTCACAGGAGACAAGACAGTCTGCAGCTTTTGTCAGCAACATGAATCTCTGCTCCAGGCAAGTTCCTATGCGCTATTCCCTGGCTGCATTTTATTAAAACCTTAAACCCATAATAAAGGCAGAGAAATACAAATTTATTTCTCTTCTTGAAGAGACACCTGGCAACACGTCCACAGAACAATATCCATAATCACTTAGCCAAATTTCCATACCATTTGACTCAATTTTCTGGAAAGCTGAGGTATATTCTCAGAGTGCAGAGATCTGTATGTAAGAGAGGCTTCTCTCCTTCCTCTCCCCCCCCTCCCCCTGCCACACTCTGGAGCCCAGCAGCGACCACTAACCCCTTCACTGGGCTTAAAGATGCCTTCTGAGCAGGGCAGAGGCTCAGCTCTGCTGGATGGCCCAGGGTGTTGAGGCCATCAACTCCCTCCCCAGCAAAGCAGTAGGAAACCGGAGTGGCAGTACCTTCCTGACACCTCCCCTAGGCGACAGGCCAGGGTGGTAGGAGAAGCTGGGCTGGGTCTCAGCCTAACTTGTCCTACTGGACACCTATGCAGGTCACAGCCTGGCTGGGGCCAGCTCTAATGCCTGGCCTACTCTCACTGGGAGAGGCGACCTCAGACCACTTCACCTCCTGAACCTGGGTGTCCCCAAATTACACAGGCCCATTTACACCCCCCAGGTGGCTGTGCAGGGAAAGGTGAACTGCAGGAGGTGCCTGGTGAGTGAGCATCAGGCGCTGGGACTACTATGTAAACCACCCCTCCTGCACAGGGGCCAGTGCAACCGAAGGAGCCTGAGGCAATCGTGTCAGGAAGCCCTGGTGCTTCAGGGTGCTTCAGCCTCAGCAGGACCGTGGCTATTTGGTGCAAGTGCTCTTTTCCTAATAAATGGCTGATAAGTTGGCTGTATGCACCCTTCTGTCTATACGTTCAAGTCTTCCAGAGGACACATTCTCCATAGGATTAGAGAAATCACAATGCCATGAATTCTGCTGGTGACATACACGCAAGGAGGAAAGGCAGGCCTATTCCCCTCTTCAGTCAAGCCCATTAACCTAACAGGACACGAGGGATGTGAGTGTTTCCAACCTGGGGATATCTGTGCCTTCAGCCACAGGAACCGAACTTCCTGGGCGTAAGAGGCGTCCTCAATGACAGAAAAGCTAGGTTAAAGCTAATTTGAGCTACCCGGGACAAGAGACTTCACTCTACCAGAACATAAGAGTGCCATTTATTAAGAACTTATTATGAGCCAGACCCTATGCAAACATTCTCTCTAATCTTTATAGCCCTGAAGTGTTGGAGTGAGTACCATTCTCTGGATGAAGAAGTGACCCTCCCAGGGTAAAGCCAGGGGTATCTGCCTCTAGAGCTGATTCGCCCCTCCCATCTCAACCACCAGTGTGGGCCCCTCCACTCATCAAACCCTTTGCTGACCCTGGTTGATGGGACCCTGCTCTGTGACAGGCCTGTCTGTCCCTTAGTGACTTCTCCAGTGGGTCTGAAATGAGTTCTTTCAAGGCCTCATTTAACCTCCACCCCTGCACTGCCCTGACCCACTGTGGTGCACAGCTCTGTCTTCCAGCCCCTCAGCTCTGTTCTGAGTGAGACCTGCATGCTGCCCCTGCCAGGACTGTCCCATCTTCACACAGGGGGCCCCTGCTCAGAAGCTCCTCCATAACCCACAAGTCTGGCCTAATCACTCGATGGCTCCTAAGCTCAGATGGAGTTTTAGTACCCAAAGTCAAATTTTCTGAAATGGTTTCTACTGAGGCTTATCTCTGGAGAAAGCTTCAAATAAAATACAAGCAGGCTCCAAGATAAAAAAAAAAACACTTTGGGAAATTTCTTGTGGAGATAACACAGTACACCATCATTTCTGGGAAGGTCTGCAGAGAGAAACCTGCTTCAAAGTTATGATTTTATAAATTTTTATACTAAAATAAAATGTATATCCTAAGAAGTTTTGACCTTCAGCATGGACTCCTTTCTGCATAGCCAGGACTTGAAAAGAATCCGATGTGGATGTCAAGTAACTAAAAGCACAGTTATCCCCAGGTATCAGTGGGGCATGGGTTCCGGAAATGCCTTCCACACCCACATCCAAGGGTGCTCATGTCGCTTACGTAACATGGCACAGTGTCTGCATATAACCTATGCACATCCTCCTGTACACTTTAAATCACCTCTAGATAACTTATAATACCTAATGAAAGGTAAATGTTATGTAAGTAATTATATTGTATTATGTAGGGAATAAAGACAAAAAAGAAAGTCTGTACATGTTCAGTACAGATGCAACCACGTGGGCCTAATCACATGTCAGCAACAATGTAACTTTTCTAAATTTTTGATACCTTTGACCTGTGGTTCATCAGATCTGCAGATGGAGAACCCAGAGAGATAGAAGGCCACCTGCCGCACATGAACGCTGAATGGTGGTGCCCCCTCGGCTCTACAGTGGAAGTTACACATGGTCACATTTCTTTGCTTCGCTGACGAAGTATTGCACATGCTGAAGCGCATTAAATCCAACTCTGCTGACCCCTGCCCCTCGATTCTGGCATGGGGACTGTGTCTCTGCAGACTGTTCAAGAAAGAACCAATACGTGTGAAAGATAATTGCTTTTAATTTTCTAAGTTTTCACTTAAGCAACATAATAAAGGCAGATTTATATGACTTGATATGATATTTTTACAAAAACATTTCCCTCCAACATCTGGTCAGTAGTATATAAATATTTACAATGAAAAAATAGGCAAGGAAAAAAGGAAATCTTCATTATTCGAGTCAATTTCTTCCCAATGCTTATCAGAATTTTGAAAATAAAATACTTCATTAACTTTCTAGTCATCCATATTTACACACTGCTTCAGCTGATGGTTTCAAAAACTCTAGGTTTAAGGGTGTTTTTGTTCCGTACCACTCTTACTTTGTTCTACACTATTTTAGCAGTTCTCTGAAAGAGTAAACTAAATATAAAAAATGTGAACTTTGAAAAGAAAAGAAGAACATGTGTAAATGCACTAAGATATAAAGGTTCTTATAGAGGTTAATATTTTACAACACTAAGAAACAAAATAAAATGCTCTAGTTATTTTCTTAGTAAAGACATTTTGTTTAGATTCGATTATATTAACAAAAATTACCTCTAATGAGGATGTTAAAAAAATACCAATGACATTACCATCTTAACTGATGAGTATCCATTGCCCTAATTTTCTCTAAAAGAAACTGTGATTTTTTTTTAAAAAAGTGACAAATATAAATTATATCATGGAGAGCTTAAGAAGCCTCAACAAAGTGTGGTATCTTTTAAATATGAAGACTTTAAAAAATAAATGTGAATAGTGCAAACCAGCTCATTTAATTTAGTGCCATTACAAATATTTTCAACTCCAATGTATAAAAACATGACTTTGCTTCTACCACACGCCATGCCATTGAAACACTGAAGTATTTGTGGGCAGGAATGGTGATACCCGCAGCATGCCAGTTGCCTTGAGAATTTAAACGTGAACGTTATGTCAAATAATGCAATTAACAGCATCTG
This sequence comes from Glossophaga mutica, assembly GCA_039655065.1. Classification (NCBI taxonomy): domain Eukaryota; kingdom Metazoa; phylum Chordata; class Mammalia; order Chiroptera; family Phyllostomidae; genus Glossophaga; species Glossophaga mutica. The sequence goes on along the minus strand of CM077310.1, from coordinate 64,495,717 downwards.
TAGCTCCCTGAGAGGGCAGGGCAGTTCAGGTGTGGGAGCTGCGCCGCCCTCTGGTGCCCAGGGACACTCGGAGCCGGGGCTCTCTGGCTTTATAGTGCTCGTTGAAGTCCAACCGAAAGCTAAGGAACCGGAGACTTTCATCTGAACTGGTCGTCAGCAATACCAAAAACTGCTGCACAATCCCCTAAAAAGAAACAGAAATAATAGTCGTTGCAAAAAGGAATGATTCACAAAACGTGTGTCCCCCGTTTTAATCCCATTTAGGGTTATTATCTCCTTCCAAACAAACACCCACGATGGCGGTGTCCTGGGCCATGAGAACCTCTCTGGGAACCCCCAAGTTTACACCCAACTAATTAATGGAACCCACATTCGGAAGAGATGCCCATTTTCACAAATACAAATTGGCAGCCAATAAATTTTACCTAAAAGAGCTAACCAATAGATGTTTCCATTTTGCCCTGAGTTCTACAAGAATAATCAAAACAGTAAAGCAACTGATGTTAAACGTCCTATTCTTTTAGTCTTAAAACTTCAGTGTTACACTTTTCATCTTTCATATGAGTTATAAAAGAGGATTTCATCACAAAGCCCTGGTGGGAAAATAAATTGAAAACATGTAAAATGGATCCATGCTCTACACCATATTTTTAAGGTTCCAATGCCTCTCGCAGTCACCATCCTACAGGGTGCGGCAGAGTGTGGCTGTGTCCCCTCCTTACTGAGGGGGCTTCATAAAGACGACAATATCTGTCAGAGTTCTGAACTCAGACTTTAATATGACAAAATCCCTGACTGCTCCCACTCAGGGCTGAAGGAGGTTAGTAAGCACAAACTCCACCCCCGCCAGGTTCCACAGCCTGCAGCGCGCAGCTGGCAGACATTTAGTTGTCTCTTCCAAGGAAGTGCTGTTCCTCCCCACACTTTCGGATTTGGAAAAGCTCTTATCTGAACAGAAAAAGTTACCAAAACGCCACCATACGTGTCAACCCTTTCCAAACTCTAGCAGCTACCACTTCCCCCTCCTTGCTTCTGGAGGAGTTTCTGGAGAGCTGGTATGTGTGGAGATGCATGCAGAATAACTGCATAGTTGAGCAAGCATATAGTACGAATGTGTATGCATATCACTTTGTCTTTCTAGGTGGCAGAAGACTTACAAGAAAGTTCCTTAAGGAATTACGTTGTTAAAAATATAAATGTCTAATCACTGTGCTGTATGTCTTATTGTGTGTCAACTGTAACTGAAAAATAAAGTTATTTAAAAATATATACAGTGACTTCTTGTTAAGTGATAAAACACGATGTGTGTGAGGCTCACTACAAGGAAATCTGAGGGCTATCTCCTTCCACAGGGCTGGGCTCTGGCTGTCCATTCGTCAGCAGTCCGTGACAGCTGGCTGCTGCTGCCCTGCCATCGCAAACACCAACACAGAGAAAAAAGAAATCTGAATGGCAATGATTTACAGAGAAGATTAAGACTGTAACAGAGGTAAAACCAGAACCATGCTGATTAAGGTTACTTCTTAAAAAATGTATTAAGTCCACCAGGAAAATGTCCCGTTTAGAAACGAGCACAGGACACAGTTTTAAGTTCCATATTACTCCTCTGCAGTTGTACAACAATCTTAGATAACAGTGTGGAACTAGTTATTTGGTGTCCATGTTTAAGAAATATAAATGCATACTGCAAGTACAACATGGGGTCAAGAGGGCATTTCATTATCAAAACAATCCAATGAAGGTATTTCTGCACAGAACATAATGCAGTCATTACCACCATTTACGAAACATGTTTTCAACCAAAATGCTATAGTAGGTCAATGTTAGAGTAAGACCATTTGCTAAAAACACAAAGATCCCAGGAAGCAAACTATATGCCCACGGTAGAGTGTGGTGATGTTTCATTTTAAATTTTAAACCAGATGATGATAACATGCAAAAACATAATTTTTAAAAGTTTGATTTGGAGAGAAGATGGCGGCGTGGTAGGAGGGAGCAGACCCCATTTCCCCTCTACAAACGGGAGAAAAACTGGGCCAATCTATGGAAGATCAGAACAGACAAGGAACAGTAACACAGCATATTGGAGAATAAGAGGTCGGAAATTGTAGCGGACACTGAAAAACAAGCGGTAAGGAGAGCTCTTCGGAACAATAAGAGCCCAGGGTTCCAGCGCGCGGAGAACGGGGCGGCTGAGGCCCCTGCCTGGCGCTCCGCCAAGCCTGCCCCAGGGCCCTGGGGAGGGAGCTGGGTCAGCCGCTGAACCGGTTGGGAGATCTCAGGGGCCACCGCGCGACTGCGGCTTGAGCAAAAGTGGGGGCCCCGCGAGGGAGCGAAAGTGGGTGCCCCGAACCAGGTCACTGCGAGACTTTGAACTGAGTTTTCGTGGTTGCTGGGCAACTACGAAAGCACAGGCGCCCCAACAGAGACAGAGGCGCGGGCGAAGTGAGACAGCTGCATGAAAATAGACACCCTCAGGGGACCGCACACGGTCGCGGGCTAGTGGACACTCGTGAAAACATAGGCGCAGGCCACTGGAGACAGCTGTGGAGCCAGAGGTGCCAGTTCACGGGCGGGTGCTCAAACGCGGACAGCTCAGGCCCAAGGTGCAGGCGCCGGATAGCAGCTGGAACGCAGGCCCCTCTCAGAAGCAAATGCAGGCAGCTGTGCCCAAACACTGAAAGCCTCCCAGGGACAAAGGCAGGCGGCTGTGCACGTCTGGAGAACCTAACACACACCCATAAACTCGGAGAAGTGCGCACACAGCAGGAGGCTCAGATCACATGCTGGAAACCCTGTGGGGAGAGGTGCCCACTAACGCTGGGATACATAGCACAATGAGGACTGAGTTCTGAACACAGAGAAAAGCAGTAAGATCACCCCTCGGCCATTGCAGCCAGCAAGACCTGAAAAACCGGCTGGCAAGTTTGAAAACAACAAGAGGGTTTTTTTTTTGTTTGTTTGTTTGTTTTGTTTTGTTTTTGTTTTTTTTTCATTTTTTTATTTTATTTTTTAAATATATATATATATATTTTAAATATTTTGTTGTGCTTTGCTTGTTCTTTTTTTTTCCCCCCTTTGGCTGCTTATATTTGTGTGGGGGTGTCTGTGTGCGTGTCTCTTTTTTGTTTTGCCAGTTTGTTAGTGTCTTTTTGTTTGTAAGCCTGTCTATCTATATGAGTTTTTAACTACTCCTTCTTCATTGTTTATATCTTCTTCTTTACTCCCCAACTCCTTTTGCCTCCCTTGAATTCCTTCTTCTCTTATCCCCTCTTCCTTTCTTTTCAATTTTATCTCTTCTACCTTCCTCTTGTTTCCTCTTTCTTCTTTTTTTCATTTTCCCCTCTTCTTTTTGTAAATACCCACGAGTGAGACAAAACAAACAAACAAGCAAGCCTGGAACTGTGGGGGGGGGACCAGAGTTGGCCCCCAAAAGAGGGTATTCCAGCTGATGAGACAGTGGAAGCAGTGAACAACAGGATATCCGAAGGAGAATCCACCACTGAATCTCACAAATATTCTACCACAGAAGGTCATACCACAAACCCAGGGAGCCAGAACAGATGAATTTAAGAAGTTGAGGCTAACAACAAGAGTCTTACAAACAATGGGAAGACAAAAGAACAATCCCCAAACAAAAGAAAAGGAGGAAGCTCAAGAAAAAATGCTAAATGAAACAGAGGCAACTCAACTATCAGATATCGAGTTCAAAGCAATGGTTGTCAGGAAGCTCCATGAGCTCTCAATGAGCTACCATAAACTACAGGGAAGTTATGATGAACTCACAGCAAACTATATCAACATGAAAAAGGAAATAGAAACTATCAACAAGGGCCAAGAGGAAATGAAGAACACAATCTCTGAACTGAAGAACACAGTAGAAGGAATGAAAAGCAGAATTGATGAAGCAGAAGATCGGATCAGCGAGTTGGAGGACAAAATAGAAAAAAACACTCAGAATGAGCAAGATAAGGAAAAGAGGCTTAGAAAGAATGAAGAGGGTTTAAGAGAAATGCAAGACAACATGAAACGGAATAATATCCGTATAATAGGGATACCAGAAGGAGAAGAACAAGAACAAGGGATAGAAAACCTGTTTGAAAAAGTAATGATGGAAAACTTCCCTCATTTGGTGAGAGAAAAAGCCACACAAATCCAGGAAACACAGAGAGTCCCAATCAAAAGGAACCCAAACAGGCCCACTTCAAGACACATCATAATTAAAATGGCAAAATTCCAAGACAAAGAGAGAATCTTAAAGGCAGCAAGGGAGAAAAAGGAAGTAACATACAAGGGGGCCCCAATTAGGTTAGCATCTGACTTCTCAATGGAAACGCTCCAAGCGAGAAGAGAATGGCAAGAAATATTCCAAGCAATGAGAACCAAAGGCCTGCAACCAAGACTACTGTACCCAGCAAGGCTTTCAATCAAGATAGAAGGCCAAATAAGGAGCTAACCAAACAAAAGAAGTCTAAAAGAATACACCTCTACCAAACCAATGCTGCAAGAGATACTAAAGGACTGCTTTAAGTAAAGGAAGGAAGAGAGAGAGAGAGAAAGAGAGAGGAACACACGTACAAAAATGGCAATGAATCAGTACCTATCAATAATAACCTTAAATGTAAATGGATTAAATGCTCCAATCAAAAGACGTAGAATAGCTGAATGGATAAGAAAGCATGACCCACACATATGCTGCCTACAAGAAACCTACCTCAGGACAAAAGACATACACAGGCTCAAAGTGAAGGGCTGGAAACAAATTTTCCAAGCAAATGGTCAGGAAAAAAAAGCTGGGGTAGCAATACTCATATCAGACAAAATAGACTTCAAAAGAAGGGCCATAAAGAGAGACCCAGAAGGTCACTTCATAATACTCAAGGGAAGAATCCACCAAGACATAAATATTGTAAATATATATGCACCCAACGGAGGAGCACCTAAATACATCAAGAAAATTTTAGAGGACTTCAAGAAAGATACAGACAGCAACACAATTATAGTAGGTGATTTTAACACCCCACTGTCAAAAATGGACAGATCTTCCAAACAAAATATCAACAAAGATATTGTGGCATTGAACAACACTCTAGAGGAAATGGACTTAACTGATATATATAGAGCCCTTCATCCCAAAGAAGCTAAATACACTTTCTTTTCAAATGCACATGGAACATTTTCAAAGATAGACCACATGATAGGACACAAATCAAGCCTCAACAAATTCAAGAAAATTGAAATCATACCAAGCATTTTCTCTGACCACAAGGGACTGATACTAGAAACCAACCCCAAGGAGAAAAACCCAAAACCCTCAAAATCATGGAGATTGAATAGCATGCTATTAAACAATGAATGGGTCAAGAATGAAATTAGGGAGGAAATCAAAAAGTTTCTGGAAACAAACGATAATGAACTCACATCGACCCAAAACTTATGGGACACAGCAAAGGCAGTCCTCAGAGGGAAGCTTATAGCGATACAGGCCTATCTAAAAAAGACAGAAACATCTCAAACAAACAACCTAACCCTTCGCCTATAAGAACTCGAGGAACAACAACAAAGACAGCCCAGAGCAAGCAGAAGGAAAGAAATAACCAAGATCAGAGCAGAATTAAATGACATAGAGACTAAAAGCACAATCCTAAAGATCAATGAATCCAGGAGTTGGTTCTTTGAAAAGATCAACAAAATCGACAAGCCTTTAAGGAGGCTCATCAAGAAAAAAAGAGAGAGGATTCAAATAAACACAATCAGAAATGAAAGAGGAGATATTACAACTGACACCGCAGAAATACAAAGGATTGTAAGAAATTACTATGAAGAACTGTATGCCAAGAAATTTGAAAACCTAGGTGAAATGGACAGGTTTCTGAAAAATATAACCTTCCAAAACTCAATGAAAAAGAAACAGAAAGCCTGAACAGATCGATAACAGCTGGTGAAATTGAATCAGTAATCAAAACACTCCTGACGCACAAAAGCCCTGGACCAGATGGCTTCACAGGAGAATTCTACAAAACATTTAAGGAAGAGCTAACCCCTATTCTCCACAGACTATTCCAAAAAATCCAAAAAGATGGAAGACTCCCAAACTCTTTTTATGAAGCCAGCATCATCCTAATCCCAAAACCAGATAAAGACACAACAAAGAAGGAGAACTTCAGGCCAATATCGCTGATGAACATAGATGCTAAAATCCTCAACAAAATATTGGCAAACCGCATCCAACAACACATTAAAAAGATCATACACCACGACCAAGTGGGATTCATCCCAGGGATGCAAGGATGGTTCAACATTCGCAAATCAGTAAATGTAATTCATCACATAAGCTAAAGCAAAGACAAAAATCACATGATCATATCAATAGATGCGGAAAAAGCATTTGATAAGGTACAGCACCCATTTATGATTAAAACACTCAGCAAAGTGGGAATAGAGGGATCATTCCTCAACATAATAAAGGCTATATATGAGAAACCTACAGCCAGCATCATACTCAATGGGCAAAGACTAAATTCTTTTCCACTAAAATCAGGAACAAGACAAGGCTGTCCACTCTCTCCACTTCTATTCAACATAGTATTGGAAGTATTAGCCACAGCGATTAGACAAGAAAAGGAAATAAAAGGCATCCAACTTGGAAAGGAGGAAACAAAACTATCATTGTTTGCAGATGACATGTTAGTATACATAGAAAATCCTATAGTCTCGGCCAAAAAACTGCTTGACCTAATAAATGAATTTAGCCAAACAGCCAGATACAAAGTCAATATCCAGAAATCAAAGGCATTTTTGTATACCAACAATGAAACAACAGAAGCAGAAATCAAGAAAAAAATACCATTTGATATAGCAAAAAGAAAAATAAAGTACCTAGGAATAAACTTAACCAAGGAGGTAAAAGACCTGTATGCAGAAAACTACACAACACTGAAGAAGGAAATCAAGGAAGACACAAATAAATGGAAACACATACCGTGTTCATGGATCGGAAGAATTAACATCATCAAAATGTCCATACTTCCCAAAGCAATCTACAGATTCAATGCAATACCTATTAAAGTACCAATGGCATATTTCACAGATATAGAACAAACTCTTCAAAAATTTATATGGAACCATAAACGACCCAGAATAGCGGCAGCAATCTTGAGAAAGAAGAGCAAAACAGGAGGGATCACAATACCTGATACCAAAATGTATTACAAGGCCACTGTAATCAAAACAGCCTGGTACTGGCATAAAAACAGGCACGTGGACCAGTGGAATAGAATAGAGAGCCCAGAAATAAACCCTAGTCTCTATAGTCAATTAATATTCGACAAAGGGGGCAGCAACATAAAATGGAGTAAAAATAGCCTCTTCAACAAGTGGTGTTGGGAGAACTGGACAGCTTCGTGCAAGAAAATGAAACTCGAGCACCAACTTACACTATACACAAAAATAAATTCAAGGTGGATAAAAGACTTAAACATAAGCCGTAACACCATTAAAGTCCTAGAAGAGAACATAGGCAGGAAAATCTCAGATATTACACGCAGCAACATTTTTACTGATATGTCCCCTAAAGCAAGGGACATAAAGGAAAGAATAAACAAATGGGATCTCATCAAAATAAAAAGCTTCTGCATGGCCAAGGAAAACAGTATTAAAATAAAAAGAGAACCGACTGTGTGGGAAAACATATTTGCCAATGATATCTTAGATAAGGGTTTAATCTCCAAAATATACAAAGAACTTACACGACTCCACTCTAAGAAGACAAGCAACCCAATTAAAAAATGGGCAAAGGACTTGGGCAGACACCTCTCCAAGGAGGACATACAGAGGATCCAGAGACACATGAAAAGATGCTCGATATCGCTAGCTATCAGAGAGATGCAAATTAAAACCACAATGAGATACCACTTGACACCAGTCAGAATGGCCCTCATAAACAAAGCAACAAACAGCAAGTGTTGGAGAGGTTGTGGAGAAAAGGGGACCCTAGTGCACTGTTGGTGGGAGTGCAGACTGGTACAACCACTATGGAAAACAGTATGGAATTTTCTAAAAAAACTAAAAATGGATATACCTTTTGACCCAGCAATTCCATTGCTAGGACTATATCCTAAGAACCCTGAAACACCAATCCAAAAGAAACTATGCATCCCTATGTTTATGGCAGCACAATTTACAATAGCCAAGTGTTGGAAGCAACCTAGATGCCCATGAGTAAATTAATGGATCAAAAAACTGTGGTACATTTATACAATGGAATTCTATGCAGCAGAAAGAAAGAAGGAGCTCATACCCTATGCAACAGCATGGATGGAACTTGAGAGCATCATGCTAAGCGAAGTAAGCCAGGCAGTGAAAGATAAATACCATATGATCTCACCTTTAACAGGAACCTAATCAACAAAACAAACAAACAAGCATAATATAACCAAAGACATGGAAATTGGGAACAGGCTGAAAGTCACCAGAGGGGAGAGGGGAGGGAATTTCAGGGGAAAAGGGGAAGGATTTACAGGAACAAGTATAAAGGACACATGGACAAAAACTATGGGGGGGGGGTGGAAATGGGAGGGAGGTCGGGAGGGCTGGGGTGGCGGGTTCGGGTGAGAATAAAAGACAGAAAACTGTACAAGATCAACAATTAAAATAAAAATTTTTTAAAAAAGTTTGATTTGTCTAGTTAATTATTAGCAACAGAATGGAAAAATTCTTCATGAAAATCTTTTCATCTGTATTTTCAGCATGAAGGTCTCACTGACAAACAGGTCAAAGCAGAAACTAGACCCACAAAACAGAAATAAAGAGCAGCACATAGGGACTCCGCCGATCAGCTTCTGTCAGCAGCAACACCAGACTTGTGCTCCCTGAGCTTCACCCCCTGGCTGCCTTGGCAACTCAGCTTCACACACAAGCAACTTCTTGCATTTATGATCCTGATGTAGCTCCTGAGCCCTTGTCTCTGCAGGGCCGACAAAGAAGCCTGAGCTGCAGAGACGCACAGTGGTCCTTCCAGAGCTGCCCGTCCCCTCAACCGCCGATGACACTGGAACCATCCCAGGCCCTCAGACTGGAATCTCCAGGAACGGTGGCAGCCAAGGGGTTGGAAACCACTGTGAGTGCTACCCACAACTATGTTATCAAAATAACTTCTTTTTAATCATTTTGACAGCCAACTGCCAATTACAGAAAATGAGCAATGTGATCTGGACAGCATTTTGTTACTCTAATATGTACCTGGTAGAAATGCGTCAATATTCGCAGCTGGGAACACATTTTTGGTATAGATTCTTGAAATTCTTGAATCCTCTTGTTCTCCTCTTCTTCTTCCACCGCTGTCACCCCCCACTGGCCCTGAAGAGTCAGAAGCACCAAACAAAATTAAAATTGGGGTGGAAGAATGGGACTGAGAAGAAATGTCAGGAGTGGGGAGATGCGTGCTTTGTCGGTCCCTCTCTGTACTGTTAAGAGTTTTCTGATGCCAAATTGTTCTGTAGCTTACTTTTTTCCCAATTAATAATGTACCCCGGAAACACATCAATACACATGAATAAACACAGAACCTCCCCAATTGTTTTTAATAACTATAGAATTATACTTTATAACATGTAACAATTTAGAGAATTTGTCACAGAAAAGTCTTTGCTATTACTAACAATGCTGTAATAAACAGCCTTGTGTCTTTCCATCATCTTGCATATGCTTTTAATACATGCTCTGTACATACAAGCGGGACCAGATGGGTCCAAGGCTGGCACCCCTTAAACTCTGCATTAACTCTTGACTTTAATGGGAATGCCTTTTACCATTTCCCCTAAGCATGATGTTTTTTTTTTGTTTTTTGTTTTTTTTTGTACTGGAGATACTTCCATCTACATTATTTTTTTAAATATATTGTATTGATTAGGCTATTACAGTTGTCCCACTTCTCCCCCATCATTCCCCTCCACCCTGCACACCCCCTCCCACCCACATTCCCCCCTTTAGTTCACCATCTAGATTATTTTTAAAAGATTGTTCTCAATCAGTGGTGAATTTGACTAAATACCGTTTCAGGCAGCACAGAAAGAAATTATCAAAGGAGTCCTTTCATCGACTGACACAGTGAATTACATTAATAGATTTCCTGAACGCTGGCATTCCTGAAATAAACCCAGTCTTGGTGAATTATTCTTTTAATATTCTATTAAATATTTTCCACCAATATTTCATGTAAGATTTTTCCCATTGATATTTATGATCCAGATTTCATCTCTTTTCCATTTGGTGTCAACTTCACAACCGGGATTTGGAGACTTTCCTTTTTTATGCCTAGAACAAGTTTCAGGGCACCAGAGTTCATCACAGCTGACAGGTCTGGTAGGATTTCTCGGTGCTGCCTGGCCCAGTACATTTTAGGTGGCAGAGAGACTCAACTTTATTTCTTATTTAGTAGTTGTTCTGTTTAAATTTGTTTTCTCTCCTGGGGTCAGTTTTGGAAACCTTAGAAAATTATTAATTTCCTTCAAGTATGTAGATGGTTTTTCTCACTTGTTCTACATATTTGTGCTTCCTCCTCCCATTATGTATTAGATCAGTGAATGGCTTATGTTCTTTCCCCACCTGTCCCTGGGCCCCCAAGAAAGAACAAGCTCCTAGATAATATTCGCTTCTTTTGACTACTTTCCACTTCACTAATCTTTATTCTTGTCATTACGAAGTACTTCCTCTGGCCTTTTTTAGGTTTATTTTACTGATGCTTTTCTAGTGTCTTGAGTGGGGTGTTTAGTTTACTTACCATCATTCATTTTATTAATATAAGCATTGGGGATTTTCAAAATTAGGTACACTACTTATTTATGTGCACCCAAGCTTTCATGGTCTAAGAGAAACTGAATTGTACTTCTAATATTGGTGCGCTTGGCCCCACTCCCTCTGGTATTCCCTACTTCTTGTTTTATGAGCACAGATACACTGTACTGTTTCAATCTTCATCGTGACTCGCACCTTTTATCATTACACGGCACCCTCGTTTACTGCTTTTCACCCCAAAGTGCAACCTGCTTTCCGTCAAAGAATTTTGTTTGCTTAGTACTCCTTGTCTGTTCCTTTTATTCTTCCTATGTCACTCTGTTCTGAGCATCTCTCCACACCACCGGTTCCCAGCTAGTAGGTCTGCCCAGACAATGAGCCCTTCGGTCCTCTAACAAGCCACCCCCAGCAGTGGGTGACCCAGTGCACTTGAAGGGACCAGCCACACACTGTCTATTACTGAGAGTCCTGTCTTATCCGATGGGTTAACCCAGGTGCCTGCATTGACAGCATGGACATGTCAGTCTTGGTTCTGTCATCATATTTATAATATGCTTTCTGGTTTACCTGAGGGTGGAAATCTTCTGTTTTATGTGTTTCTTCTGAAAACCTGCAAGATTTGTATTTTTGTTCTAATGGTTACCTTTATTATTAACTATATCTTCATAAAATTTATCACTTTCCCAATCTATTCCTTTAAATGGCATTAACACTCTAACCTGAGCAATAATAATTAGTGTCCTCTTTCTTTCAGCCATCTGATTTTAGAAGACATTTTCATGTTTATATCTTTTAATATATTTATAGCTGTTTTACTTGCTCTATGAGCTTTAAAAATTTATCTTTGGACACTGACCTTTAAAAAATGATGAAATTACAAAACATATTACTTCTTATCTCTTTTTCCCCTATTAGCTTGTCTTTTATTTTTTAAACAATTTTTAAATTTACTAATTTGGGGGGAGAGAAAGAGAGAGTGAGAGATCAAATTGTTGCTCCACTTATTTATGCATTCATTGGCTGCTTCTTATATATGCCCAGCCCAGGGACAGGACCCTCAACCTTGGCATATCAGGATGACACTCTAACCAATTGAGCTACCCGGCCGCAGCAAACAAAATTTTAAAATGTTTTATTTTAAAATAGTATTTTATTTTATTCCGTATAATACATATTAAAAAGTACAAGAATCCTAAGTGGACAGCATGATCCACTGTCATGAAATGAATCCACCCAGGCACCCCATCCAGATGGAGACAGAACCGGACCAGCACCCAGGAGAGCCTGCCGCAGCCCTCCTCCTGGAGGCAGAATTCAGGGGTGGGCAAAAGCAGGTTTCCAGTTGTGAGTACACACAGCAGAGTTTATTCTTGCATTACTATTTTTTATTATTGTATTATTTCCCCACCCCTAGAAAACAATAAATGTATTTTTGCCTACCCTGTAGCTACGAGGAAGGATGCCTGGGGTATCTGAGAATGATTCCTGATGAGTATATACTGAGTGAACATGCTGGGCCGAGTGTCCCTAAATTCAGCTTTAGTCAAAGGCCGAACAGAATTCCAAGGTGGCTCCAAAAACTGACCTCTACCAGCAGGCTGTGGCAGTTCTGTTTTCCATATCTGCACCAACACTCACTGTTGTCTATTTTAAACACTTTGGGGTTTGACATCTTCACGTACCTGATTTAATGAGAGTGAGTACCTTTGTATGCATTTAAGGCCTATTTTCAATGGGGTTATCTCATTGATTTATAGAAGCTCTTTATACATCCGGATAAACTGTCATGTTTATATAAATATCTTCTCACATTCTAAAGGCTTACTTTTTCATATTCCTAAGCAGTCTCTAATAGACATAACTAATTGTAGCATAATGATTAATCTTTCATTCCTTTTACAGTTACTCTCTATGTTACCTTCTGAAAGCTTTAGCATCTTACCTTTCATGTTCAGATTTACAACCCACCTCCTAGTGGTTGTGTATGTGTGTGTGAGTGTGAGTGTGAGGCAGCGTCAGGACAGCTACCTAACACTGTTCACTGATGATGCACTCCCTCTGTTCTCAGTGTCATCTCTGTAGGGAATTAATAATTCCTAATGGTGTGGGGCTGTTTCTGGACATCCCTCCATGCCATTGACTTGTCCTTCCTTGAGCCAACATCATTAACTACTGCAATTTTAAGTCCTGAGTATGCAGGTGTACTCAATTATCAATCCTCTAATTTTGCCCTTGTTTAATATTATCTTTACTCTGTTAGTCCCTATGTATTTCCACATAAGTATTAGAATTAGTGTATCATTTTCTACTAATAAATAAACTGTTGGATTAGAACTGGGATTACACTAAATCTATGTATCAATTCTCCAATCCATGAACTTGATACATTTGTCTATTTATCTCGAGTTTTTATAATATCGCTCAGTGATGCAGTGGTCTGCAAACTTTTTTTGTAAAGGGCCAGAAAGCAAACATTTTAGGGTTTGTGGGCCACATGGTCTTTGTTGCAATCACTCAACTCTACTGCTATAGCACAAAAGCAACCACAGGCAACATGTAAATGGGAGGGCATGATTGTCCCAATAAAACTATCGACAGGAATAGATGGGAGACCAAATCTGACCTGCAAGCCTTAGATTGCCAAGCCCTGTTTTATAGTTCTCTGTACAGAAGACTTGCATGTATTTTATTACATTTTAATGTTCAATTAATGGCATTTCTTTTAAATTTTCACTGTTGCTGACAGGAAGATATACAATTATTTTTGCATACTGACCCTGTTCCTGCTACATTGAAAAATTGACATGAATTCTAGTAATTTATCTAAATACTATTTTGTATTTTTCTATATCTACAACCATGACTTTTGCAAAAAGAAAAAGGCAGCTTTCTTTCCCTTTGTGTTTCTCCTTCTTGGTGTCCAACGCTGGCCAGACCGCAGGGCCACACTGATGAGAGCAGGGACAGCAGCAGGCCGTGTTCCGCACCCGGGGAGGCACGTCTGATACTGCACTGTTAAGCATGCTCTGCTGTAGGTTTTTCAGACAAACTTTTTATCAAATTTTACTTGGTATTATATGATTTTCTCCATCTATTCAAATGATCACAATTTTTCTCCTTTAGCTTGTAAATGTGGTGAATTACAATGTTTTTATTAGAATGATAACAGAGCTTTGTATTCTTGGAATGAACTGAAACCTGTTTGTAATGTCCTATCCTTTGATACATCGCCACTCGGGGGATACCGTTTGGGCTCTCACACCCACATTCCTGACAGAGAGCAACAAAACCAGATTTGTCTAAATGTTCTGTTCTGCAGATTTGACTTTGGAACCAGGTAACTATTTTACACAATTAAATTCAATTTTGTTTTATAAATAAAAGCTATCCCTAAAAATTAAAAGAAGAAATGAAACCAGTTATTCTAACTATGCTCTGAGTTGGTGGCATAACCTAATGGGAGCATCACAACACGGAGTCTGTACCTACTGGACACGCTGCTCAGTGCCTGTGCCAGTGCCGTGTTGTGAGCGGTGGTACTCGGATTCTTGTTCTGAGAGTAGTGTGTACAGACGTGTTCTGTGTGTTGTGTCAGTGTTGTCAGACAGCAAATAACTGAGTATGCTGCTAGAAACCAAGAGTTCCAATGTTTAAGATATTAAAAAAGACAGCCCTTTAATCCAAAATTTGAATTTAAAATATCATTATAAAAATAGGAGTTCTGAAAAGAAAAGTAGATAGTTGAGGAAACTTTTTGCTCAATAGCAGCATGTGGGGGAGGGGGGGAGGCAAAATGCAGAGAGCGAAGCTAGCAGAACCAACTTCCAGCAGACTCAGGGTTGATTACACTCAGCAATCTCAGAATTCCGAAATCTTTTTGTGAGTCTTTTTGCATAAACTCTTTAAAACTTCAGTGGACCTTAGGTCTAGATGATTGCTTCATAAATCATTTTGCCTACTAAGTTAAAATAATTTCTCAGATAGTTTCAGCTTTTAGATGTCCTACGGTATCCCTAAGCATATCTGAATAAAACACACTGAATAAACCTGACTTATCATGTAGATCTTGTTCAACTCCGGCACTGATGGTTAACAATCTGGAGAAAGAATCGTCAGCTCCCAGAGAACTGGCCACTATGCTGTTATCAAAGTGCGAAAATCCTAAGGACTGATTTTTGTAGATTCATTCTCTGAATTCTCTGAAAGGGTCAATTCTCTGAAGCATGGGGCAGTTTTAAAAACCACAGCAGTGGCTAGCATTTACTGAACACTGAGTAAATGCTAAATAATTGACATATATTACCACGTGTTAGTAACTCACTCCTATTTTACAAAAACGAACTACGTCTTAGAGAAGAAGTCAAGTCACAAGAAGGCACCAGCCAGTGAGTTACGGTTGGCTGAACCTCAGTCTGCCCAGCAGCTGGGCACGCCTGCCTGCACACGCAGATGCTGTCAGTTCCCAGTCGCAAGCCACCACTGTCTGTGACATGGATGAGGCAAGCACTCCTGTTTCTAAAACACCCAGGAGAAACAACTTGAGCTCCAAACTGTAAATCTTTTAAGTTAAACATGACCCTCTATCACTAATTTTAAGGGAAAAAGGCTCAAAAATAAAATTAATCAAAAGGTATTAACTGAAAAAAATGTCAGAATCCCAAGAATAAGCATCTTGAAAAAGTAAAAGATTATACAAATTACATCAAATATAAGAAATCTCATAAAGAGCTAACCTTGCTCAATAATTCTTCATAATTCAAGGTCATGAGGACATAAAATACTTTTAGTAAGGTCACTGAAAATAGCCATGTGCAAAAATTTGGTTCATATACGTGTATGTATCCACCAGCTTCCAATAATAAAGCAACGCAGAGTCGGGATCGTACTGTGAGGGGGTACCAACACATACGAGTACAAATATCAGCATCTCGACACTAATGAAAAGTCGCAAGAGACTTGTGATTCTCATGTTTGTTTGTTACTTGTTAAACATGACGGTAGTGAGGGTGACCACTTCCTTTAAAATGGCACTTCCTCAGGACTCCAAGTGTGGACGTGAGCATGGCCTCAGCTTTCACAACATTTCAGCATGAAAATTATTAGTTGCATTTGTGATGATAATGGCAATACATTCATTATTTAAACTGATAAATCCACTAGTATAAAAACCATACCTCAGTTTCACGCTGCTTCTTTTTCTCTTCAAACTGTAATCGTCTCTGCAGTTCTTCCAGGGCAGCTCTGTATATTGCATCCTGAGTATTCTGAAGTTCAATGATTTGATCAAACACGGCTCTCAGTTGGTTCAAAAGTGTCTAAAGAAATAAGACATTTTTTTTATGAGTGGAGCCTCAACATACTTATCGCTAAGTTTTTCAAACAAAATGTTGGTAATTAGTAGTAAGATACTATAAAACAAGGTATCGACTCACATTCTCAAAATGCTCATCAGTTGTTCATCCATTATTAAACATTTACTGAACATCTACTACGCAGCAGCACTTACCAGGTCCTGGCAAAATCCCATAATTCCATGTTACCAGAGCGATAGCTGTCTGACATGCCCTAAGCTCTCTGTGCAGATCACCTCCCAACCTCACAAAAACCTCACAAACTCGGAAGTGCTGTACCAGGTTTCAAAGTTAGTAGGAAGTAGCTGAGTAGGAAGTAGCTGAGTAGTTGGCCTATTCCACAGTTTAGAAAGGAAAGGAATAGAAAGTATTTCAAGGTTTTTCTTTGATTTTTCTTTGTTTGGTGATTCATACCAAAACCAAACATTGAGACTACAAGAAAGGAAATTCTTAATAAAACATTTTTTTTAAAAAATTCAGCAAGATTTTAAATAGGTGTCATATTTTATACCAGGAATGAAAAGATGGTTGAACTTTAAATGTTTTGAAAACCTATCAGTGCCACAGTACGCTTCTCTGGTTCATTGCTGATGCGCTGCACAGCGGTCTGCAGTGTACAGCTAGCTACTGTATTTTAGTCATTCTTTCTCCTAGTGCAGCAGAGGGAGAGGAAGGAAACACACAGAGATCTACAGCACAAAGTCATTTATGTAAATAAAAAATATATCCATGCAAAATACACACACACACATACACACCCTAGGTTACACAGCAGGCACATTGACACAGGTGCCAACAGTGAGGCTCAAGGTGGGGACCCCAGCAAACACGAGGTCTTTCCCGGACTGACAACAACAGTGTGACACAACTGAGGAGGATTAACTCTATCCCCTGTCATCCCAGGTTTGGGGTTTGTTTGTTTTTTTACCATTAACATTTGAGGAAGAAAAAAGATAATTTCGATAGTTCAAGGGGAAAAAAACCATGTGTTAAAATTTAACACCACTCAGGGTTTATATAAAACATCTAAATAAACTAGGACCTGGATTTGATAAAGGTCCTATCAGACGTCTGGGCAAACATCACAGTCAACCGTGCAATGACACAACATCGCTTTGATACCAGCAATAAGCCAAGGGGGCCCACTGGTGCTCCTAGCAACCTAAGCTAAGACCCTAAGGCAAGAAAAAGCAGCAGAAGGCACACCCTGTGGAAAGACACAAAACTGTCTTTCTTTGAATAAAACAGGATCTAAGAGGATCTAGAAAATAATGGAATAAAAAAATGGGTAAGAGATCAAACAAAAGAATAACATTCCTATTGACCAGCCAAATTCCACAAAGTGATAATCTAACAAAAGATTTGCAAGATGTTTATGGGAGAAGAATGGTATGACTTTATTGAGAAGCATAAAAGAAACCTAGAAAACTGGAAAGGCTCCAAGTTCATGGACGGGAAGATATGATAAGGCTGGACTAACTGTGGTTGAAAACAATCTCAGAGATGGCAAAGACATTTGCAAGACCATCCCCAACCCTGTTGTCTGATGGATGTGGGCTCGGCCCTGCAAAAATACTTCCCTTTGTGATGCTACAGGAATACTTGGGTTCAAATTTCATCTACTAACAGTTGAGCTAATGTCTGAAGCTTAACTAAAACAAAACTGAAATTACAGAACCACCTAATTCAAGAGAACTCAGATACTGCCAAAGGGACGGTTCGCGTTCTTGGTAATTTACTACAAGGTGCTTGTGGGAAACAACAAGGGTGCAGACTTGGCCCGTCAGGCAGAAGGGCCTGACCACGCCCTGCTGTTCCTCTGGTTAGGCAGCTCTGAGATTCATGCAGTGATCACTGTGCTTATTTTAAAAGTTGTTTGCTCTTCTAACAAGCAAAACAGAGACAGACTCATAGATGAGAGCACCTGACACCTAGTGTGGGGTTGGGTAGGGGGTGGAGGGATTGAGCACAAAAGCAAAAGGACTCACGGACACGGACAACAGGGTGGTGATGGCTGGCGGACGGGGAGTAAGGGGATGAAATGGTAACAGAGAAAATATAATAAACATTATAAATATTTTAAAAAGTTGTTCTTTTGAAAGGATATTTTATTTTTTAAAAAAGGCAAAACAAAAGATGAAGATGGTATAATATTCTGTTTTAATAAAGATTTATTTCCTCTAATTTGTTTCTTTATTGTAGTGAAATAAAAATTCATTACTTTTGAAGGAACTAATTAATCTGTGAGGTATTTACTGCTGTTTACTTCAAGCTAAGGATGCAATATGAGCTTCTGTCAGCAATCTGTTCATGGAGGAGTAACTACAACAGTGTGTTCTGTGGCGACATCAGTTTGTACAACTCACTGTGTGATTCAGGATTTTTCTCAGCAATGCACAAATAAAAACTGCAAAAATGTACACACACACCTGCAACTGTCATGCCACACCTACAAGTTCAAAACCATGTGTATGAAGCAGCCTTGTTTTTCTCAGTAAGTGATATAATAAAAAATACTCAATTTATGTCAATAACAGATTGTTTAGTACAAGGGCAAGCAAAATTAGGTTTACAGTTGTAAATAGTTTATTCTTATATTATTGTTTATTAATTATTGCATTATTTATTTGTATTACAACTGTAAACCTGTTGCCCACCACTGTACATCGGGGCCCTTAAAAAACAAAACTTATAGAGTCTTATTATTTTAGACAAACCACCGAATGAAAAGTGAAACCATCAGCGAGGGACCACTCCAGAAATGATCATGAAGCCATTTAGTACAAGGACTCCTTCGGGGAAGTCAGTCGGGACCAACTCACACATAAATATTCCATCATCACAAGACAATAATGTCACCTGCAAATTTTTTTTCTCCCTTTCGTTCTGTTCATATTAGTGGGAATACTTCCAAAGCAAGAGGTCTGACTGCTTAACCTGTTTCATAGAGATCAGCCATACATGGAAGTTGGTTGCAATTCCTGTGTTACCAGTTACATGAGTGCCCCATACTTACCAGTCAGACCTGATGTCAGTATGGATATAATCCTCAGTAGTTCCATGTTTTCTGAAAAGCGTTAAGTCTAACAATCATAAAACTCTATAAAACATACACACACACACACACACACACACACACACACACACAGATGACTTATAATCATTTAAAAATTCTAACAACTGACACTTATGTTCCAGGTACTATGATGAACAGTGTAAGTGAATCATATAATTTAATTCTCGCAAATCTCTACAGCAGAGATAAGTAACGGTGCCCTTTTAAGACACTGAGAACACTGGGATCAAAGCTGTGAAGTGGGACCGAGACCTCAACCCATCTATCTGCCTGAGGAGCCCCTGTGCTGTCTGACCAGGACTGTTGGGATGCACGTGACAGCAAATGCCTCGGGTCCAGGAAAAATGTCGTATCTGTTACTACATCAGCTCACCTGACAGTGTTTGAGGATGCTCATCCACTGAAAAACAAACGTGCCAACTGACACACTTCATAGGAACTGTATCTTCTATAACCTCAGCCTAACAAAGACAAGGTTTAGCAATAGTCATAGAGGCTAAAGAGGCTGAGATGTGCATTTGTTAAATTACTAACTACATTCAGAGTATTCTAAATTACTTTCATGCCAGTATTTCAATACATTTATCAAAACCATTCTATATAGATGCATCTTTGACCTAAGCAATTCTTTCACACATATGATCTATAATTCTTTATCAAATATCTATTTCCCCAGCCATAGTTAGCTCACCAAAATACACTAAAAATTAGACAAAACTAAAGCTCTTTCAAGCACTGCGTTTTCCATAGAAGGATCCTTGAAGAGAGTGGAGGTTTAGTAGTAAGCAGCCCTCTGCAAATCCTAAAATTTCTTTAAAGTTGCATATTTAATATCAAAAAGCACTTAAAATTTTGTCTCCTATTTCACAATATATTTGTTCAAGTATACACAAGGTGTTCCTTGTCTCCCCACATTTAAAATTAAAACTCCCAGCAAAGGAACCACATGGAACATACAACTGTTAGACAGAATAGGGGTCTAAGGAAAGGAATGTTAGCACCAAAGCGTGGGGCCCGGGAAATGCTTAGGGTTTATCTAGACAAACAGCCTGCTTTCTAACTCATGCAGCCAGATGCTGACTCACTGAAGGCAAAACATAGAAGCACCATTACCCCCAGATTAAGAAAATGAGTGTGTAGCTGGGAGGACCCTGCCTTTTCTCACATCATTCTCCTGGACTCTCAGACAGGTTACTGCTTTGTTTTTACAGTGGCTCAGTTGGTTTATTTTATTCACATATTACCCCTCCACAAATCAAAGCCATCACTCATGATTAGTATTTCTCTTTTGAACAACCAGAAGAGATAGTGTTACCCCTAGGAAATGAATGGGCATTATTATATTCTTTACTATTTTGATATCCATTTTAGAGAACATTCTAGTTTCAGCACTATTGTTCCAATTCTGCTCCCAAACAGTGTACCCTGAACATAAAACTATTAATAAAATTGCCCTCATCACCACTAATGCGGGCATCAGGCAATTTCCAAGATTCTCCACTTGATAAGAACCCAAGAAAAGAAGACTGTGATTATCTCTGCTTCTTGTTTCTGAGCTGCACATCAGCCTTACCCTGGACTCAGTGTCCAGAAGACACCGGGAGATGATGGTGTCCAAGAACACCTCGTGTGCTGCGATGATGTGGTCCAAATCTTGGGCCTGCTGCACTTTGTTCCAAAGTTCATCCCAAGAACATTCCAGCACCTAGGAACAACAACATAAAACTTAGGGATGAGGTTGTGTTCTTACAACACCACAGAGTCCTAAGATATGACTTATTTAAACTAAAATCAATGAATGATTTGCATATACCTCAAATGTAATGTAATACTGCATCTGATGAATGAAATGGACCATCTCAGATGCCAGAATATGACAGTGATGCAGCACCCCAGAGAACTCTGCAAGAGAGTCAAAGAACTGCTGTTAGACCCCACAGGGAAGTACACTTAAAATCAACACAATGCTCTCCCCCTATGTATCTGCAATATATCTTTAAAAAAATCACTAGCTTTAACTACTGGCCCCTTAAAACAAGAAACAACCTTTACATAATCAATTTCTGTGCTATTCAAGCTAAACAAAGACTTAGCTATCTCATCAAGTAGCAATACATCACTTTACAGAATATAAGGACCTAATAAAGAATGGCATAAATAAAATAATTGTATTTGAAAATTAAATAGAAAAATTTTATCTTATAATGCAATATCTTGAATAAATATAAGCTCAATTTTATGGCTTCTTTACAATTAGTCTGCCCACTATGCATGAAACATTTACTATTCCCTAGCTATTTGGAAACAAAAGTGACATTTCCTTAAGGACCTGAATGTGACCTTGTCACCTGAGAAAAACACGAACCTTGCAGGGAAGCGGGCCTCAGCCCAGACTCTGCCTCTATTCTTTACAAGATTATAAAACCATCAAAAGGCTTGAAGGTCACCACAGAGCAGCTGATCTCTGCTCGCATTTTTAATTTTTTGTTCAAAGACTCCATCAGAGTATGATGGGACACTATTGTTCATGAGGGTTCAGTCAGAGATGGGTCCAGGGAGGAAGGACTACAAAGAGGTTTCAATACGGGTCAGACGTGACACAGTACTGTTACCACTCCAAAAGTCTTTAATTAATCAGCTATCTAGATCAATCTTGTTACTGCATACAGTTACTGGAAATAACCATTCTTGTCCCTTCTTAAGAGAGTAAATATGGAAATAAAATATATACACAGATATGAAAAAGTAAGAGTCATGATACACACTTTAAGAAATACTCCTTTCTGCAAGGTAAGAATTAAGTGACACTGGATTTCACTGGCCTGGTCTAACACGCACTCTTTAGCAAGGGAAGACACCAGGGAATATCGGCGCGCACTGCAAATACACATGATGTCTTCCACACCATCAGGAATCTATAATCTCTGAATATGGTAAATATTCTTCTAAAGAACAGGTTATACGCTTCACATTTCATTTGAAGCCTACAATGAACAATGTACTTTTTTCTACTAAAACTATCAAATGGGGCTATGATTTCTACTCATAGCCTCTTTAACCAAAATTACTTTTCAATGTAAAAGAGCATAATAACATGCCATTTTAAGTGATAGTCATCCATATTATGGTTTAAGTAAGATTCTCAGGGAAGTAACTTCAATTTACTAGCAGTTCTACAGTTAACTACTATTTCTATTTTGGGTTTTAACCCAGAGCCAGCTCGCCCTGACACCAGGCGATCTTGCCCGGAGCACTGTCTGTGTGTATTTAAAACACTCAGCATTGCAGGGGTGCCAACACGTACTGGTCCTCAAGATCTTTCTAGGGTGTGATCTGGTTTCTTTGTACTGTAACAAACAAAGTTATATAAAATAGTTTAGATATCATCTGTGGAAGTTATTTTTTTTAATGTTCTTAATTTTATCACAGAATCTGGTGGACATTTTTAAAGGGAAACAAACTAAGTAATGTCTTGGCATACCAAATACAACGACACTCAGGTCTGGCTGCAACATTCAGTGTCTCTGAATCTGGCCCCTAGTGCACCCTGGATTTCCCAAAATGCACTGCTTTGCACATATTCACAGTGAATGCCGTCAACTTATTTTTCAGCCTTGGGAATAACTACACAGTTTACACTTTTGCATCTTGACATTTTTTGCCAGAGAAAGTTGAACATTACTGACAAAACTGGAGATGTATTCATATACTCCTGATACATGACTCCTGAAAATGGTAACTAGACCACTGTGAGCACTATTTCTGGGGGAATTCTATGTTTACTTCAGAAGCATAAAAAACTTTTTGCAGCCACTTTCCACCTAGCTCCAAGTCAATTTTCTAGGCATAATGAAGAGAGCTCAATTACATGAAAGCTCAATTTTTTTTTTTTTTTTTTTTTGTTCCTTTCAGTCTATATTTCTCAGGGCCTCCTCCAGAGTTTTTCCACTGGAGTCATACCAACAATCAAACCAGCAATACTTAGCTATCTAACACACTGGTTTCTAGTAGCAGGTTTTACCAACATTTTTTTCCATTTCATTTTTGAACTCCTTTGCAAACCAAAACTTTTTCTGGCATTAAGACAGTTTGATACAGACATGCAGTGATTAATTCATTAATTCTGTTTTATGATCTCCAATTTACTTGAGTGTGTGTACAGTTTCTCCCTTACTGATTAATCTTCTAGAGTCTTTAATGTCATATTTGGGAATGAAAACACAAATAAAAAAACCTACAAAATAAAAACATTTACAAAAAAAATCATCACACTATGTTGGTGTCAACCTAAAATTCATGGCATCCAATCTCAGCTAATCCTCCGTGAGGCCAAGAAATCCTTCATTTTCGCTCCTTTACCCTAAAAACAGCTGTTTCAGCTCTTGCTGTCCTGGACTCTGATCCGCCTCCTTCTCTCCACTCTCCCTCACAGGGCACAGGAAAAGCAGTTGACCGGCGGGAACCCCTCCCCACCACCCTCTGACCACCAAGCCCACAAGCTCACCGGCATTACAGCTTTAAAGCTAATCCCAGCCCCAACTCTGTGCTCCAATGTCCTCTCCTTCACTTCCTTTCCTTCTAGGATTCATCAACCTCTACTTCTTTCTTCCCATCAGCATTTAAAACTACCCTTTAAACAAACAAAACTCTGCCCGAGAGCTTTTTTGACTAGTATGAGTGACTAGTGTCCACTGCTTTCCCTTCCTCACCCCCAGAACCCTCTCACTGCCGAGTGCGTGCTACTGGTCAGCCCTAATCAAAGCCACCCTCAAATAACAGGACAGTTCTCAGCCATAGCTGGTTTCTTGCAGCTGTGGCCATGTTTCATCTCTCCTCCTCACCGAAATCCTTCTCTCCCTGGTTTCAGAGTAGCTACTTCCTTTCAGTCCTCTGCTACCGTTCTGGTGGGTCCTCTTTATCTCCCTTAGGAGGTCCTGTTCCACTTCTCTCTACTCCAAGACTTTTCTCTTTTCACTCTATTTCTAGGCAACCTCGTTAAGTCCATGGCTTCAAGTATCATCTAAAGTCAATTACGTCTGAAGTCTTTTTCTCCAGGTTGGAGGTCTTGGGCTTCAGGTCAATCTAACCAAATATGCAACATATATCCTTAAAAACATCTCAAATCAATGTATCTGAAATGGAAGCATCATCCCTAAGCATCCTCTTCCTCTAGCACTCCCTGGCCTGATTAGTGACACCACTACCCACCAGCTCCTAGAGTCTGAGACCAGGCTGCACTATACTTGTCATCTGCACACTGAAGCACCAAGTCCTGCCTCCCACATTTCTCTCAAAAAATCCATCCACTCACTCCAGCCCCAGAGCTGCTGTGTTCGCCAAGGTCAGCGCCATTCCTTACACATTATTACAACTGATTGGTGTGCTGACCTGTGTTCTCACCCTGCAGATCCAGTGTTCTCAGTGATGCCAGAGGAGTTTTTGGAAAACACAAATCCAAGCATGTCAGCCTCAGTGCAGAGCCTTCGATGGCTCCCTCTGCCATTAAAGTCAAACAGCCTTCAAGGTCTCTGCTTAGCTCTCCTACCCCCTTCCCCCACCCCTTCTGAAAACACTGTTCTGACAGACCACTGACCCACTATGCCCATTCCCACACTCTTCCCCTGACTAACGTACTCCTTTCTAGATGCCAATCTGGATGTCACCGCCTCTGGGAAGCCTTTTTAATGCCACCCGCATCTGTCAGGTGTCTGCTTTTTGTATTCCCACAGCACCTGGTCTTTTCTGTGTCAGAGAGAATCACAGTGTATTAAAGTTCTTGTTTAAATGTACATCTTGCCCTAATAGGCAATAAACTTCTTTACCACAGGGACCTTGTCTGCCGTATCTGTCACTGAATATGAAGAAGGGACAGCACAAAGTAGGCCCTCCATAATTATTTACTGAGCAGGTGATTTAGATCCTCAAAATTGAAGCATGTAGCCTGCATTCATCTATGTCTTGACTATTTAAATTTACATTCTTTTCAAAAGGTTTCCATGACCAAGGCAAATTTAACAATGTTAAAATGTGTTCTTCTCTTTTACAGTCTTAAAGCACTATCAAATAATATGTTTTGTCTTGAAAAATCATCTTTTCTTGTGTCTAAAAGGAGTCCAGCATCTTAATGGCATTCTCCCAAAAGAAAGCCTCTGAGAGTGAAGAGACCTGTGGCTGCTGCTATGAGGACACTGCCTGCAGCAGAGAACTCTGGTAACACAACCCACGTAATAAAAGTCTGGGGTCCCAGCACCGCCACAATCCCTTCTCTTCCCCACGCGAGAAATCAGCCAAACACCACATGCTTGTATTTCAGAATTTCTCACTGATTACGCACCCAGTTCACAAGCAGACTAAATTCACTAAAGGTATAATTTGATTATAATTCCTAAAAAAATACAATTTAACAACTTATACCTGAAACACCCCTTGATTCTCCTTACCCAGCACCTTGAAAATACATGTAAAACAAAGTTAAAATATAAGTACTCGTGTTTATATGGTTTACCCACACTCTAAGAATCCCAAAAGCAAAGCAACATTTGCACTGAGGTCCAATAAATACACAAATACAGTACATCTCCCGCTGGGCTAACTTAACAGTACACAGTTTTATATACAACATCAAAAATGACCGTTCCATCTTTTAGTTTATTTAAGATCTAAATATTAGATTCATTTGTAATTCTTTACTGCCCTCTAAAGGTTGTTGAAGGAATTTCAACTTTGTTTTAAAAACATAAATGGCTCTTAAAGGACTTGACCATGTGGCTTAGGCGTCTTCAGTCAGAAGCATCTGCTGGTGTGGAGATGTACCATAAACAGCATTGAGTGTTATTAGAAATTGTGCAGGTTTCTTGTCTTAAAGTACCCTAAAACCTTTTCCTCACAATTTCATAATCAATTCCTTCAACCTGTATTTATAACTGATGCTGCCATATTTAAAACTGACTTCATCGAATTGTCCATCTGATTTATTTTTCAAGGCTAAGGACTCTAAGGATATTGGTAAGAACCAGGATTTGCCGCGTTTCCTGTGTTCAGCATCTGTGCTCATGGTGGCGGTCCTCCTGCAGGCATCACCTGGTGGCTGCTGCCACCAGGCAAGCAGCGACGACTGGATGCACGGGGCTCTCCCAAGCGGCACTGGTCTAGGCACCTTACAGACTTCATTCTAATTACCCTAGGAGGTGAGTGCTATCATCACCCCATCCCCCAAATGAGGAAACCGAGGCAGAATTTAGAAAATCAGCTTGAGGACATAGCTGATGCTGGCGGGGCGGGGACTAAGCCGGACAAGGCAGCCCGGGATCTGTGCAGACAAACTGCGCCCGCGGCTTCCAAGTCCAGCAGGGAGAACATCTCACAGATGCGTCACTATTCAGGACTACTCACTACTCATCCATACCTACAACAGTGAGAGAGACAAAAGGAAACTTTTAAAGAAAAAAGTGTCCGTTCATCTTTAAGCTAGTTCCCTCAGTCTGGAACACTGTGTCATCTGGAAGATGCACCACCATTAGTCACTGAGAATGAAAAAACAGCTGTCGATGAAAGCAGCAGAAGGCCGGAGCAATCCCACAGCAACACGTCATTCACAAGGGAGCTGCCCACCTCTCTCACCCCACCATGTTCACCTTCATTTCTATTAAGGACCAAAAAGGAATTGTTTCAATACTACTCTTTTGGGGAGGGGGGGTCGTCCATTCACTCCCTCCCCCCAATATACAAAGGTTGAGAAGAATACAAACTCACCTGTATCTCTCTACTTCATTTTGTTAAATGTTACTTGAAATACAAGTTTAGTTTCCAGTAATAGGTATACTTTTTAGACTAACTGAATATAACAGAAAAAAATTCCACACCATTGGAAAGGATCTTTAAACTGTTTTAGTATCAACAATTATTTTTTGTCCAACTGAATGGCAAATATATGAAAATGAGTATAAACATCTTGGTAGACCACTATCTAAACTCACGTGCTAAGCACATCATTTTCAAGGGTAACTATTTACTCCAACCCATTTATTTTTATGATTATTATTAAAATAGTTCCTAGGGTGATAATTATTGATACTCTGCCTGTGACCTAATCCTCTACACACACACTGTGCATATATACAGAACTCGAAAGGGTGTTTACAGAAGCACTTTATAGAATCTTTTTTATATTTTTGCCTCAGATTGATGGTTGGTGGGGCATTTCTAAACTTGCTGTATTAACAAGACTACCTCCCTGGTTGATTTCTGTGTGTTGATTTGCCCAGCCTCTAACAACTTTAAAACACTTCCTTATATACTAAAGCAGGAGTGTCAAACTCATTTTCACCAGGGCCCACATCAGCCACGCCATTGCCTTCAAAGGGCCGAAATAATTTTAGGACTGTATAAATGTAACTACTCCTTAATGTTAAGGAGTTGAAATTATATTCAGCCCTTGGAAGGCAACTGTGAGGCTGATGTGGCCCCCGGTGAAAATGAGTTTGATACCCCTGTACTAAAGGCAAGAACATCACACCCCAGAAGAAACAAGGATGAAAAACATCATTTTCCTGAAGAAAGAGGAAGAGAAGAAGGGAGAAGAATAAGGATGAGGAGGAGGAAGCATTTAAATTGATCAATAATTTTAAAAGCATTTTAAAAACTGAAATGATGCATAATATAAACAAAGACACTGAATTTGAGAACAGTCTGACAGTGTCCAGAGGGGGAGGGGAGGGAATTTCAGGGGAAAAGGGGAACGGTTTAGAGCAACAAGTATAAAGGACTCATGGACAAAAACTATGGGGGGTGGAAATGGGAGGAAGGTGGGGAGGGCTGGGGTGGTGGGCTGGGGCGGGGTAAAAGACAGAAAACTGTACAATATCAACAATTTAAAAATACTGATTAAAAATAAAATAAAAAAATGGGAAAAAATTAAAAAAAAATAAAAAGCCAGATATAAAAGGTCAAAAAAAAAAAAAAACAAAAAAAAAAAACAAAACTGAAATGAACTTCTATTTTCCCCTATCAAACTGACAATCTGTTTGATTGCAGCAGCAATGCAGGCAACTTTCAAGCAGCGAGAGCGGTGCTGATAAGGATGTGAAGTAAATTGGTACAACCTTCCTGAAAGTAAACAGTATGTACCAACAGAGTTAAAATATAAACACTAAGTATTGGCAAATATAAAGGAAAATCAAAATTTGTACCTGTTAACCCAGCAATTCCATTTCCAGTTTATCTATTCTAAAGAAATACTCAGAGACTTATAAAGTAGAAACTTACAAAAAGCTTACAGCATTATTTATATTAGTGGAAAAAAGAGTAAAAACAAAAACAAAACCCTACATGTTCAACAAAAAAGAAAAAATAAATTATGTACACATGAGGAAATATATCATTAAAAATATTTTAGAAGTTTTAATGACAAGGAAAAAAGATTAGTGAGAGAAGCTGAAATTCCATATAATAGAATCAAGTAAAATTCAAGTTATTAATTTCATAAGAGATAAATATATGTATTTTCCCATATACAGAAAATTAATCAAAAAAATGTATTAGTTATCTTCAGGTAGCTCATTGCTGATTATTCAGTACAAGAGAAAAACAAATTCAGATAGACATTGCTAAGCTGATATTCAAATAAGAAAAATGTATCACAACCAGCTAATATTTAAAATTGTTACAGAGCTCAGGTTTCCCAGGGCTAAACATAATACTGATGCTTATTTTGAAAGGAGAAGAGTGATACAATGACAAAGTATTTGCATCACACTGAATTGATCTAAATCAGACAATAAGAAAGATGCTGGCACAGAGAAGTGACAGCTAAGAAGTGCTCTACTCAACAGTATTAAAAAGAATGCAGAGAAGGAGAATTGCAGGCAAACTGAATAACTTGCAAGTGCACACCCAGTGAAATAAGGGTAATCCTGTGACACACTATGAGAGAGGACCATGAGAAGATGGGGAAGAGTTAACAGGTGCAGAGCTGGGAGACAGGGTGAGGCTCTCTCCACAACTTATTCCTCCCCCTGTCTCCTTCCAAGAGGCGTCCACATGCTAGTCAGCCCACATTTACTAGAAAGTGGGTGTTGAAAGCAGTATTGACTGTTCACAACCATTACAGTATTTAAAAGAAAATGCCCCCCTCACTTCCTTCTCAGCTATTTCAGAGGATCCCTACAATTAATTTTCTATAAAATGAGTCCAGAGGAAGCTAGGCCAAGAGCATGAGTATCCCAATCTACTGGAAAAGGCCTGCGGGGAACAGAGAAAACATGGACGCTAAGTAGAAACTGCCAATCCTGTATGTCAGCACACAGACAGGTATCCTCTGGGCCCCAGCCTTCTGGGAGCCCTTTTTCTGGAACTTCGGGAGCTGCTCAAGGATGAGCCTTGACCTAGGAAGCAAGTGGAGACAGCGTACACCTTTCTTCAAACAACTGCTCCTTTTTAAACAGTTACTTTCACCAATTAAATGATTGAGTATAATAGTTTAGTTCTTCTTTAGAGACATACTTGTTGAAATATTTCGTTAATGGCTTTAACCAAATTCAAATTCAATATACTGGCGAAGATTTCAAAATTATTCATAATTGCAATCACTCGATATTTATAACATTAAAATAAACTTTCACTATCTGACATGAGAATTTTTACTATAGCTTTTAAATTATAAAATATTTCCAGCTCCTTGTTCATGAACCAAAACAAAACAGTAAAGCAATTCCCAAACAGACTTTAATTAAAACACTAAGTGAATGTAAATGAGCCAGTGATTTTACTAAACAGCTTTCTTTCCTTAAAAGTAATTTTTTAAAAAACTAAGGTACACATATGAACACTACAGTGAAAAACAAATGTGATTCTAAAATAAATTTCATGGTCTAAAAAATCTAACTTGACTCAATTTTTTTCCCTGATTTGCACTGAAGCCAAGATAAGCAATATTACAAATGAACCTTATCACGAAAGCCCAATCCAAAAGCCCAATAATGAATCACTTTTCAGTTCAATTGCTTTTATGTGCACCTTCATTTCTGCTAAGCGGCTGGTAAGCCCACGCCGGCTGTGACGTGGTCACCCTAACTGCTCGCTGAGGGAGGTTTACCTGGCATGTTTCTCAGGAGCTTCGCATTGCACATATGTCCCTTCCGTATGTCAGTAAGGATGTACTCCATCCGCTTAGCCCTCCAAAGGAAGTTAAATACTCTCAGGTAGTGGCTCATACATTCTCGAGTAAACACCTAAAAAGAACAGAAGACGGGCTGATGTTCTGCAACATAAGGATTCTTCCAGCACAGATCTCAGTAATTTCTTCTTTTTTTTAACCAAAAAGCCAGAGAACACACAATCAATTTCAATGGATTCTAAGTAGTCTGTAAGCAACTACTATCATACATTTTAGGAAACTATCATTTTGTAACTACTACAATGATTTTTTACATGCTAAGCAGCGTGCCAAGTAAATCCACAGTAATAGAAGGGAGATGTTTTCATGCCAGTTTTACAGATGGGGAGATAAGTACGGGCCCATAGCTGGTAAATGGTGTACTGGGATTTTTAAACCTAGTCTGATGCTGATCTAAAACGTCAATCTTTACAACAAGCCCAGACGCGTAGCAGTGTTTTCTACCCCAGCCCACCTGAAGGATACAAGAGGGTAGCGAATCTCAGGGAAGGAGGGCCTAGGAGAATCTGTAGTCTGGAAACAGGCCTCCAGGTTATTTTAACACATGTACTTATTACTTATTGCTTTTTAAGGACCATTTCACAGCAAACAGACTGCAGTTTCACAACCAGGGAGGACGAGCCCTGTAGGTAGGAACTGGGCAAGGCCTGCTTTCTGTGTCACCTCCCTCCTATGGTGCCCAGAATTAGCAAATAAAAACACAGGAAACCCAGTTAAACTTCAATGTCCGATAAACCGTGAATAATTTGCTAGTGTAAGCATGTACCATGAATAAAGGGACCAGGGTTTCCTGCAGATTTTAGCCGAACACTTTTCTGACACCAATGACGTGTACGGTCCAGACAGGAACACATTTTCATCCCTTTCTAGTGCCTGGAGCACATTTGAAGTGGCCTCGCTTACAGAGAGTCCATTACAGGTGCTACTAAAAACACTGGTCCAGGCAGGGCCTGTGCACTCAGCAGCAGACCGAGGTTCTGCTCCTGCAGTTTGCTTCTTAAGTGCACCTGTTTGTTCATGCCCGCAGGCCTCAACTCACATTGTTGCCCTGTGCCCTCATCCACCATTCTCTTCTGCCCCAATCCACCTGTTACTCAAGGACAAAGGTCACACCTTTCCCTGGTATCACCACTTTCCCTCTTCAGACACTCACACATTACTGCTTGAGCCTTACATGTTAGCATTTAATTGTAGAATGTTTTACCTTGTCGTATATTCTTGGCACTTTTCACCTGTTACAAAGACTGTTTATTCTCCTGTATGACCTTTTGTGCCAGTACTGCGTAGGTGCTCAATACTGATGATTATCTATCTAAATAGGAATTATTAGGAGCTGCTTTGAAGAAATTCAAACACCAACTATGAATGTTTTAGAGATTATCTATTTTGCTGATCTACTTACACTATTAACATTCTAGCAACTGTTTACATGAAGAATGTTTTAGAGATTATCTATTTTGCTGATCTACTTACACTATTAACATTCTAGCAACTGTTTACATGAAGGGTGACCAAATTAAATAATTTCACAAATAAATTAAAGTATTCTTTGCTATATCTTATAGGACTCCTGTAAGTACCAAGCTCCCAGAGTACACTTAACGTGACTTGATTTACAAAAATTCAGTTCAATAACAATTATCCAGAAATAGTAACTGTTTAAGAGGAAGATACTCATGTTCCACTGCATTTATATACAGGAAAACATCCTGTAACATTTTAGTTTTGCTATGTATATGTATATGTATTTGCTATGTTCTTTCCCTTCATCACCTACTGCAGAATAAGGTTCAGACAAAATTAAATAAATAAGCTCCTGACACCTCCTCTAACGCCCAGGAGATCGACAACAGAAACAAATGGATTTTATCCTGCCCACTGTCAAAAAGAGAAGGTTAAAGATGATCTTTTCACATCCTTCTTCACAGAGTTAATAAAAAGCTAAAATTACATGTTATACAAGATATAGTTATATAATTAAGATATGTACCTATTATAACTAAATTCTGTACAAAAATGACAATCTCAAGCCCTGGCTGGCGTAGCTCAGTGGATTGAGCGTGGGCTGCGAACCAAAGGGTCGCAGGTTCGATTCCCAGTCAGGGTACATGCCTGGGTTGCAGGCCAGGCCCCTAGTGGGGGCCACGTGAGAGGCAACCACACATTGATGTTTCTCTCCCTCTCTTTCTCCCTCCCTCCCCCTCTCTAAAACAAATAAATAAAATCTTAAAAAAAAATGACAATCTCAATTAATGAGAATAGAAAAGGAATAGATAATATGTACATTAAATTTAATAGAGAAAAAGCAGAAAATTCGTTTTCTCCCAAAATTTGACTCTAAAAGTATACTTTTAAATACAACAGTCCTGTTTTTATCTTCTGTATAAAACTGCATAAAACTTAACCTCTGATCGTTAAAAAGCATTTCAGTTTCTAATATTAGCCTGAACACCTGCAGTTGTGCAATAATATGGCAAAAGGTAAGGCCATTTAGCTGAAAACACACCAACCCATGACACAGACTGAACCTACGACTGAAATGGCAAAGACCAGGCATACAAGAGATCATTTCCCACGATGTCAAGGGCAGATCTTGCTGATCAACTATGAGACCCCTTTCTCCTTCCCATTCCAGCTCCCCAGGGTGTACCACCAACCCACTAGATTTGGCACCTATTAGCCATAAATTTGTTTTTTTAAATAAATGTATAACATAAATGTCCTTTGACTCTTTCTACTAGAGCTTTCAAAAATCTAAAAGTTTTAAAATATGATATTGCATGATCAATCATTTATACACAAAGTATGTAATGCATTAACTTTGATACTCCCTAGTAAGAACTACAATATTATGAAATAATAGTGTATTAATAGACCATCTTTAGTATATCAATCACTCAAGGCACTTACATTTTGTGAAGTAATCTATATAATTGATTTTACTATGATATCTTTTACACTATGGAAAAATGTAATGTATACAATATTAACAAATAAGGTAATACGAAAATTTCTAATTTAATAAATTGTTAAAATATCCTGTTTTGTTAAAATTATTTAAAACTGTTTAGGATATAAGTAAAAGGTGAAAAAAACTAACATTTTTACTCCTGCCCTTGGCCAGCCCAATCGTCAGCTGTCTCTCTAAAAAAAATAAGTATACTTAAAATATGGAGTTTGAGATTCATGATCAGTTGCAAAAACCTGTTTAACTACTGATTTATAGTTTTGGTCAGGGTATTTATCTTTTAAATATTTTAATAACTTAGCTAATTGTTTACTCCAATAAGACTAATTTGAATTCTTAAACTATGAAGATAAATTTTCAAAATGTCCAAATTTGCATTTGCTGGATAAAGATATCTCTTTTGAAGTATGTCTTGCTAAACTATAAAAATTATTATATAAAGTTGATATTTAAATAAAATTCCAATTGTTTATCTTTTTTAAGAAATAAATTTTAGGAAAAAAAACAAAAAGAAGGTGAAAAAACAAATTTGAATCTGACCAAAAATTGAATTTGAGAGCAGGTATTAACACATTTAAAATATAGTAGATTTGCTCTGGCAAAGTTTAAACGTTGGCAGCAGAGCTCTGAAAAGGACTGCACCAGTAGCTACCATTTCACAGGAGACACGACAGAGGCCCTTGTCAACAGCCCTTGTCAAATATGTCAGCGTCAAACTGAAAAGTGGGAGAGTATGGCTTTGATGAAAGGATTCTAGAAGGAGATTGACTTATACCTTGAGAGGCAGGAACAGCCATGGAGTCAAAACTCTGCAAGAACTGCTAAGGAAAAATTTTAAACCCAAATTACATTACTTCTTCATAGAATATGTTTCCCAATAATTAAAAAAACTAATGTCCTTTTTCTCAATATTTCGGATATAAAAATGACTGAAGTAAGTTCAAAGAGGTATCTTGATCAAGAATTTATGCAAGTCTGAATAAAGAAAAAATGAGCACTTAAGGAGGGGCATTTTAACTGCAGGTGCAAAAAAGAGAACTCTACTGGTCAATCTTTTATGATCTGATAACTGGTAAAAGGAAGAGTACTTTCCTTTAAGCATGGTAAAAGCACTATGCTTAATTATACTACAGATAATTTTTCATCAGTTGAAATGAATACAAAATATCAAATTGTATCTAAATGGTAAACACACAACTCCCCTAAAATTCATTTATAGTTCCTTTCAAATTACCATAAATTAGTTGTTACAGTCTAGGAATAATGAACAAAATGAATAATCCATTTATTAAATACTTGCCGAAACCTGTGATAGAACAAATGTTGAGAATTTTTAAAATACCAATAATACAGCGTTTCAGCACTCATAAATGATTATTTAAAACACACACAATTTTGGCTTAAGTATTCATTCACCGGGTATATTGTAGATGTCAAGAGATCACTTTAATAGAAGTTCTTATAGAAGAAAGCCAATTCCAAAACAACAAAATGCTTAACAATCGAAATAAGTGACAATTATAAAAACACCCAGAATCTTACAGTTGCAATGGGTCCGTCGACGTGGTAATCCAGGCTGAAGACGTCCCACCCAGTGTCACCTGGAGACACCTAAGAGCAAAAACAAACAACTGCAGGACTTTCCAGCACCAGTGTTAAGCTTAACGCTGAAGAAGCTGTCAAATCCTCAAAGGAAAGGCAAAAAAAAAAAAATAAAGCCCAACTTTTAAAAACTGCTCACTAGTTTTGAGTGTCAGCTACATGAGAGCAGAGAACTGCATCTTTCTGTCACCACCTGGATCCTCAGCACTGAGACAATGCAAGGCACATAGTAGGTGCTCTACAAATAGTCTGGAATGAATGAAATATTTTTAAATGAATACTGTAAAATGTGTTGAAAATTCATCACCATTTCTTTATGACAAAACCCCACTGCCTTATATGTTCCAAATCCTTAAAAGTCAACATTAAAAAAAAAAAAAAAAAACAGGTTCTGCTGGGTTAGTAATGGTCCTTCATAACTAAGCAAATAGTATCTGAGGTTTATGATACTCATTCCCCTAAGAAATGTCTATCAAGGTGAAACTAAAAACATCCATTTTGATAAATGCTATTATTATTCTATGTCATCTCTATGCCTCCTTATCAACGTTACCATTAACAGGACCTATGATTCGCTAGGCTTCCATGATGCACTGCCAGGCACTGTAACAAGCATTGCATGTTCTCTGCCCAGCAGCCCTGTGAGGAGCTCCCTCCATAAGGTGAGAACTGAGGCCTAGTGTGGTACAGACATGCAGTGACTGGTTGAAGATGACATCATAACAGGTGACAGAGCGGGATTCAAACTCAGGCTGTCCAATCCTTCAGTAACACCTCTTACCCACTAGAGACCAGATGTGCCTTAAACCTGGGAAACATCGGGGGGGGATGTCCAGGTCTCAGTGCGAGCTCACAGCTTTGCGTGGACTACATGGAACCCAGACTTGCAGTACCTCCAGCAGCCTCACGTCCAGTCTTCTGAGGATCTCAGGACTATCAAACTGGGCGTTGGTGGCTCGGACCGCAGTTTCAAGAATGCCAGTCAAATTGTGTTGATACAAAGTCGTAGCTGGACGGGCAAGTTCTGGTCTGCACAGATTTTTTAAAAATAAAAAGAACATGTTACTTGAATTCTTAATGAGCTGTGTAGAAACTTAAAATTATAAAAAGAGCTCAAATTATAAAAACTAAAGACAAATAGAACCAATATGACATGGTGACAAAATATTCACAGAATGAACTATAAATAGGATTTTACCAAGTATTTGCAGAAGCATCTTCTTCAATTCTCCAAAAAAATATATTTTTTTTAAACATTTTTTTTTTCCTTTTAGATTTTTTTTTTTTTTTTATCTTTAGAGGGGAAGGGAAGGAGAGAGGGAGAGAAACATCAATGTGCGGTTGCCTCTTGTATGTCCCCTGCCGGGAACTGGCCTGGCAACCCAGGCATGTGCCCTGACTGGGAATCGAACCGCGATCCTTCGGTTCGCAGGCCCGTGCTCAATCCACTGAGCTACACCAGCCAGGGCTCCAAAAAAAATATTTTTGATACAGCTTACACTGAAAATACTTACATGTGCCATACATGTTAACAAATAACGGTTTCCAACTTAAAAGTGGCCTACAGCAATTTCCTACATAGATCCAATGGGAGCAGAGGGCTGCATTAAATCAAAATGATCAGACAAATGGATGTCATGACCGTAAAAGCTAAAAGCTACTGCTTCTGCTTTATCAGTAAATATTCCTGAAAGGGTCCTGATATCTGGGTTCCGAAATATGAAGCTAACACTTCTGTGACCAAGAGCAGACCGAGTTGAGGGCACAGCCGATCAGCCCCAGGTGTGCACGTAAACTCTGTCAACTGCAGGCCTTCATGGCAGCAAAACATCAGGCACACACAGGTGAAAGGGGGCATAAGCTTCACTCAAATAAATCTGAGGCAAGTGAGACACTGATGGCATTCCCCTTTAAAACTGGAGACTTAAAACATGCCTTTGAGAAAAAATAAATTTTTTCCCTTAATCCCAAATACGAGATGCTCTGAATATGAAAACCTACCCTAAGGTTTAACATGTTAAGTCAGCTAACTGCTCCATCTGTAATGCTGCCACAGACCTCTAAATTTTGCTTTACCTTTAAACTGTAAGAAATGCCTTGCTAATCTCTACCTACATCCATCTGCACACCTATCAGTCTGCTCATCCTTCACCCTCACATGTACCCCCATTCTAGCCCTCGCATTTAAAGAACATTTCCCCTTTAAAAACTCATTATTACTCACACTTCCAACAGGCACTGACCTCATGACCAGTATTTAACTAGCAAACCACTTCTCTACTTAGAGTGTGACATGCTACTTGAGCAAGTATAATCACAAAGCATTTACATTTAACAGATAATCAACACTTTCATGAGCTAATTAATCAAACAGCATTACCCATGAGCATGTAGAAGGTCAGTTATTGTTATATATGCCCCCAAAGCTTTTTCATACTGGAGACTAAGTTCCAGTTAGAGATGGAGCTATAGGAGCTTCTAACTGAAATAGGGGTTCTCAAAGCACAGTCATCACAGCATCACCTTCACCTGGGCCCTTGTTAGAAATGCACATTCTTGGGCTCTACCCCAGCTATACAAAACCAGACTCTATGGGTGGGCCCATTGATCCACTTCAACAAGCTCTCTAAGCGATTCTGATGCATATTGAGGTCTGAGGACCAGAGGCCCAAACAATTGCTTGATTGGCACAGAAATGATCAAAAGGTAATGTAGTATTTTAAAGTGCCCTAAAGGGAACACCAGAAAAATAATTTCTATTCTTATACACCCGAGTGAAAATCACTAGTCCATGCTGTGGCCCACCCTCAGCATGCTCGCTCTCACCAGTGCTGCCTGGGCTGCCCACACTGAATCAGAGTGTCTAACTGTCTACGCTAGAGCCAGGAGCACAACCGGCTCTGGTACGCAGCTGTCTACATCTCTAGAGATGGAGGGGAAGAACACACATTTTAGTATTGTCATGGAACAAAACAAAAAGAGTAGTGATCGGGCTTTTTTTTTTTTTTTTTTTAGTTATTTTTAAAACAAGAAGCCATGTAAACTAAAAAGTTCCGCTTTAAAATACATTTCGTTTTTGAGACTACTTTCTAAGGAAAGCTAAGCAAACTGCAACTGTGCTGCATGGCCCCCGCACACCGGACTGCTAGTGAGTTCTACAGAGTCCATCAGGTGCCCAGTTCCTCCTGAGAGCAAAGCTCAGAGTGAGCAAAAGCAAAGAGACTTGAACATGACAATGTGACAATTTTCTTCTCTGATTTTATCTTACCAATATTTTGTGCAAGAATTCAACAAATTTTCCTCTAACACCATTTATTCATTAAACAAAAACTGTAAGACTCTTTATCATGTTGAATTGTACTATACATTTATAAAAATCAAAATAATTTCCATACTTGAGCAAATCCATTAAGTGCCTTATGAAGTCTCCTTGACCCAGAAGCAAGTACCGCCGCATGGCCTGCATGTGGTCCAGCAAGCTATACTTTTTATTGAGAACGTCCAATAGATATTTGCTGGTCTCAAAATAAGCCGCATCAATTTTCCCCTGAAAGGCATTTTCCAAATCTGTGAATAAATCTGCAGCTGTAAAGAAAAGAAAAAAGTCCATATACATACATAATTTGTATTTTAACAAAGGAAAAACTGAAGATGCACATGTATTGGACAAAAGTCATTGCCAATGCCTGCAAATGGCGTTGGTGGCAGCCCAAACAGGCATGTGCATGGTCAGGAAGGCACATTGGACTCCCGAGCCCACAGAAATGAAAATGCTGACGTCTGGCTGGATTTACAGCAGACATCTGCATTGTGACCCACGGGAGGAACCCCTAACGGTGCTATCTATCACTTCACAGATTTCAAGTTCAAATTACTTTCTACAATGTAATTAACTCAAAATAACACTAAAACACTTTGGTGAAAAGTGCAAGAACAGGGCAAGTCTGTCTACAAGACATGTTCAAAACTAGTTTCAAGAATAACCCAAAATGGCCCCGGCTGGTGTGGCTCAGTGGATTGAGCACTGGCCTGCGAACCAAAGGGTCACTGGTTCAGTTCTCAGGGTGGGGCATATGCCTGCGTTGTGGGCCAGGGCTGTGCAAGAGGCAAGCACACACTGATGGTTCTCCCTCTCCCTTTCTGCCTCCCTTCTCCTCTCTAAAAATAAATAAAATATTTAAAAAAAAAAAAAAAAAAAGAATAACCCAAAATGGTGCGTGTAATGAGCTTTGTGAATCGTGAAACTCAATGTAGGTGGGGCTGTCAGGCAGCCACGTCAGAGCATCAGAGAGTCAACTCCAGGGAAAGATTTGAAGATTTTCCAGGGGACATGTAATAAGAGCACCAACAAAGAAACCTAATGTTTAAAAAAAAAAAAAGCATTTCCATAGCTTTATACTGAAAAAATCACATGTAAAGATTAATAGAGCTTTTTAGTGCTAATTTACATCACAAAACCATTTATATCTAAGTATCTGATTTTATTTAAAAACCATAACACTTGCACTAGCCATGTTGAGAAACAATTTAAGATTCAAAAAAGGAAGCATACATGTTCAAGGTTAAGGAAGAAGAGGCAAGGTCTTTAGAGTCCAGTTTAAGTCTTCCCTACTACCTCATTTACCAATATGAAAATATCAGAAGACTTTAGGACTGTTTTTTGTTTGTTCTTCTGGGTAACTGGCCCATTAAGAAAAACCTATTTTAGCACTGCCACTACTCCAATTTCACACTCACATGAGAAAACCAGGGTGTTCACAAGTGAGTAAAACATACCCTAATATTCTGTAGAAGGGGAAGTTTGATGATGCAATAATATGAGGACATCCTCAGTGAGCTGTGCCTATTTCAAGGGAGGGGGAGGAGGGTGTATATTTCTGCTAATTTACATATTCTTAAAAATGTAAATATCTTCCTTCAGAAATGTTTTCACTGTACCATGGTTCAAGTCAGTAAGGACTTTCATTCTAAAGAAAAGTTTTTAAATTAACCAATTTCAGCCCAAAGTGGCCTATTAGAAGACATACCATACAGAGCTCCCCTCTACACTCTCATTCCTTAAAAATTTAGGCATCTCTTATGCTCCTGTTTGTAAAAGTTTATTCCTTATTCTTTAGTCGCACTTTTAAGTCTTCAAAACTTTTCACATACAAGAAATATAAATTTGACTTCTTTCATTGCTTTTTTTTTTTTATTACAAGTCCTTCGGGATTTACATCTTTTGTCTTCCCAACTGTACTATAAGCTTAATAGCAAAGAACAACCACCTTGTCCTGCAGATGCAGCAGTGGAGAGAACAGCAGGCCCAGCAGTCGTCGCTACAACTGAGAAAAGGGCAGTGGCGGGAACGGAACAGCAGCAGCCGTCTCTATGGAGGCGCTGCATGCCAGGCACTGACTAGCGGCTTTCCAATGCTGTTTCCCCACAACAGCACAACGCCTGCCTGTGTGTCTCCACGGCGAGTGTGGGCACACACTACTTGGCCTCTCAAGTGGGTCATCTTCTCTAGCCACTAAGGAAAATCCATCAATACAACTCTTCTCCAGGCTCTTCTTGCTTTTCCCACCTCTTAAACATAGGCATTTCTCAAAATTCTGTACTGGAGTCACATCCCTCTCCTGTTCTAGGAACTAACCTAGCATCTATGGATTCTGAAATGTATATACAAAGTTGTCATGTGTTACTGGTAAATGTCCTTGGAGCCCTGGCCAGGTGGCTCCATTGGTTGGAGCGTTGTCCTGTACATCAAAAGGTTGCAGGTTCCATTCCCTGTCAGGGAGTGTATGGGAGACAACTGATCAATGTTTCTCACGTCGATGTTTCTCTCTCAAATCAATAAAAACATATAGTCAGATGAGCATTAAAAAAATAAACGCCCTTGGGGAAGCACAGGCTGGAGGGTGAAAGGGAGTGATGTCTGGCAGCGGAAGCTACTGTGGGGGCCATGGAGCCCTCTCCCAAATGACCGTGGCGACTGCAGCTGCTTCCTAATCTCTGCAGTTGGCCCTGACCTGGTACGGATTTTCAGTACTGCATTTCCAATACATTCTGGAAATTTCCTTTAGTGAGTCTTCTCAGATACTGAAAATCATACTGGGCTAAGGGAATCCTTGTGCACTCTTGGTGGAAATGTAGATCCAGTCATATGGAATACAGTATGGAGGTTCCTCAAAAAGTTAAAAATAGAACAACCATATATCTAGCAATTCCACTTTTGGATATTTATCCAAAGGAACTGAAATCCAGATCTCCAAGAGATACCTACACTCCCTTCACTGTGACATTATTTACAATAGCCAAGATATGGAAACAATCTAAATGTCCACTGACAGATGAATGGATAAAGAAAATGTTGTATATACATACAATGAATATTAGTCAGCTTTTAAAAAAGGCAATGCTGCCATTTGTGACAACATGGTTTGACCTGGAGGACATTATGCTGATTGCAATAAGCCAGACATAGAAAAATACTGTATGGTATCATTTATATGTGAAATCTAAAATAGTTAAATTCATAGAAGCAGACAGTAGAATGATGGTGACAAGTGCTGGGGAGATGAGGAAACAGGGAAGTAGAGGTCAAAGGGTACAAAGTTTTAGTTATACAAGTAAATTCTGGTGATCTACATAGTGATCTATATGGTGCCTATAGCTAACAATACTGTATTAAACACTTCAAGCACTTTATCTGTACATCTCAATTCATTTGTCACTTTCTACCTTTTATTATTTATTTAGTACTTTATTCTATTGCATGCCTTATTGCCGTATCTAGATTATAAACTGATGAAAAGCATAGCCATGATGACTTCGTATTATCTCCCCTATAGCGACCACAACGTCATATGCAAAGTGAATGGGAATGAACCAAGGCGACAGTCTAAACGGCAAATATAGACAAGGCTGGAATCTTATACATGTTAAGTCAGCTACACATAAAATATCTTGAAATTGCTGAGGCTGGGGCAGACGGCAAATGGAGAAAACAGGAGAGAAAACAGCAGTGAATAAGGAACAACCATAAATCATTTAATGAAGGCAGAAATTTATGCAGCATTTGCAATACAATAAACACTTGTAAATCCTTACTGATTTTCAGACAAGCTTCTGAGTTCCAAAGTATGGTTAGCAACACTTTTCCTTTAAGTTCTTATTTTGGCATACTGTCAGTACATTTAAAAAGTAATAACAAATAAGAGTAAAACAGCTATACCTATTCCAACATTTATTATTTAACCCCGTGTGAAAAGGGGAATTCAAAATTTTTATAGTAATAGACATTTAATATACATCACATTGTGTATTAAGATTTTCTCAATAATTTAGAAAATGTGTTAGTCCCGTTGAACAAAAAATACTTCAAGCAATATATACCATGGTGACCACCATCATCACCACCACCACCCGCCACCTCCACCACCATACCGTCTTGGGGGGATTCTGCAGACTTGGTCACGGCTATCATCTTTGTAGTGGGCGTCTGGTCATGACAAACCTGGTGTAGGAAATTTATTGATTTCCCTATCAAAAGGACCTAAAAAAGGAAAATATCCTAGAGTCACCTTTATATAAAATGATCAATCATCCAACTACAACAAATATTCATAAGAAACGAATTAACTATTGATTAAAAACTAAATAACAAGAACATGTGGGATGGCATGGAGTTCTGCAGATGCTATTAATAAACACATATATTAATATGTTGGTATATCTAAGTAATATATACTTCACCTCAAAAATGCTAATCCTAAAATGCAACAAAATTTTGCTTAACTGAAGGTTAATTTTGTCACGTAATCCAGGTAGATATAGCATTAAAACATCGAAGTCCTCCAAATCTCTTCTAACCCTACCTTCCTAGATTGATCCATCGTGATAAATGAAGGAATCATCGATTTCCTTAAAGTATACTTGTCATGCCACAGTCGATCTGTTTTAACGGTTGGATCTGATGCTACAAAAAACTGAAAACAAAGAGGCATCAAAACATTAAAAAGTGGTACGTACAGTAAAACATCATCTAACACCAACATCAAAGAACGTTACTCTAGAAAGCAAAGTTCTCCAGATACAGGGAAACTGACCATTTACATACCAAAACTTGTTTTAAAAAGCATTTGGATAGATCTCTCTAAACACAATCACACGCTTCCCAGGCTTTTAAAATCAAAGTATCACAAGAACATGCTAAGCTCTTTCTTGAACTTATGATCTTCATTATGAATATCAATTATGGCCTCTGCTGTGTAACACTGAAGATCTAAGTGTGAGGGCCACCGAATCTGCTTCAGTCCTAAGTGAAAACATACCGACTTCTACATCCGTTTAAATATTCAGTTCATACCTGCTTCATAGTTGTTCCATTTATGTTACGTCCATCTACTACTCAGCTGTCTCCTTTGACCAGTGGGCCAGCCCTCTGGAGGCTCTCCTGCAGAGCCAAGTCTGGAACACAGAGGTGCTTAAGCTAATGTACTCTGCTCAGCCTGTCAGCTACAGGCAGACCATGATGTAGGGGAATGGCCAGCACCGAACTACTAAATAGAAGCGACCTTCTCTTGTTAGCTCTCCCCAGAACCTCTTAAACTCAGAAGCTTCTCCCGTTTACTATACTTCTCACCTTTGCATTCCCCACCAATCAGCCTGATCGTTGACATCAGAAAGTACATGGAATGGTAAGGAGAAAGCTAAATCGCTATTGTTTCCAGTTCATTTGCCATTCCAACAAGGCCATTCTCATTTTTCATATATCCTAACAGACTTGTACTTTTATTTCTATAAATTCAATTTCTAATTGCAGAACTGCTGAGTCAAAGTAATATTTAATTTATAGATAATGCCAAATTTCCTTTCCAAATAGCTGTATCGATCAAAATTCCTAACAGCAGGATACTCAGTATTCTGCATCCTTGCTTGTTTTAGATTTTGCCAATCAGGTAAAACCGTGAGTGCTTATACTGCAATTGTACTGACAACAAAGGAAGCTGGTTGCTTCCTATCACAATGCTAACTATCATTTGCTTTTCTTCTCCTGTGAGTTGTCCTTCTTAGCCTTGACCTAAATTGTCTCTTTCTTATCAACAGATTCTTTGTTATATTAGGGATAGTGACTACAGAATCATTAAGTATTACAAATTTAACTTTTTCAAGAATAATCTGCCATTGTTTATGGTATGTTCCATGTTTGTTCTGTTCTATTTTTGTGTTTTATGGGTGTCTTCCTTTATGGCTTCTGAATTTCTTATCGTCCTAAGATTTTCCCATTCCTAGATTATACAATATTCTCGTTTATTTTCTTAGCA
Source organism: Glossophaga mutica (assembly GCA_039655065.1). Taxonomy (NCBI): domain Eukaryota; kingdom Metazoa; phylum Chordata; class Mammalia; order Chiroptera; family Phyllostomidae; genus Glossophaga; species Glossophaga mutica. The sequence continues at coordinate 64,451,445 of CM077310.1, read as the reverse complement.
TTCTGATTGTTACTTTTATTTAGTTTATTTGTTCCCTTTAGGTATTATCTTGGATATAGTATGATATAGGGAGTCTGTTTCCTTCTAGACAAAACTCTCTCTTTATTATTATTTTATTTTTAAAACTAACTGCTGGTATGGGGAAAATGAACTTTTTTTTTAAGCGAGAGAAAGAGAAAGGAAGAGAGGGAAAGAGGGAGAGAAACATCAACGTCAGAGAGAAACACAGATCGGTTGCCTTCAGGCGCCCCAGCCAGGGACTGAATTCACAACCCAGAATTGAACCAGTGACCTTTTGGTTTGCAGGACAACATCCAAGCAACTAAGCCATACCACCCAGGGCAGAATTTTCTCTTTACTGGCCAGGTCAGCTACTTTTACTTAATACACAATCCTTTCCTCTGAGCTAGAGATGCCTCATCAGAAAGTACCATTATAACTATATCAATAGACTAAAAGGGGGGAAATTTGACTGTATCAAAAGATCAAGAAGAGGTAACTGATAACATCTTTATCATCCTCCAATGGTGACCAATCAGCTTTTTGACTGATTATCATGAATGTGAATTTAAGTATATCTGGTGTGTCAATTCATCAGTTACTATCCTCACTGATGCTCCATGATTCCCAATCTGGGATGAAAGGAGCATCTTCAAGCTGGCTCCTGCATCCTTCAGACTTCGCCTGACTTGTCTTCCTTGCTTCTGGTTTGCAGTGTTTTAGGCTCATCTACTTCACTTCTCCTCCAGACCTAAAATCAGTCAATTCTCCAAGGAGCCCAATAACTTTTAGGGGGAAATGGCATTTGGACTGCAACCTCAGTACCTGACAGAGTTTTCAACTGGAGACTGGATGGCTGGAAGCCCTGCACCATGTTATACACGGTAGCTTGATCCCCCAGGCAAACTGTAAACTCCATTAAGGCATAACATACCTAAAGCACCTTTCTGGTGATATCTACACAAATTCCAAATCACAAATAGGTGAACAACACACAGCCCTGACTAGGAAGGTGTGTTCACAGATACAAAATGAATTTAAAGAATTTTAAAAATATAATTAGTATTCGTACACTAATACAAAATTAATGGTTTTCTAACAAAATTTAAATAACCAAATTAACCCAAGAAAAGGGAGAAGGGAGAGGGGCTCTAAAGAGTAGTATGTTTAGATGTTATCACTGAGGCATTTAAAACCCAGACTTTTAAAACTGAAGTATAATAAAAACAAATTAAGGGCCTACTTTTTTGTAAGTTATCATTCTTATGTTAGAGTATTCTCAGTCACAGAAAAATATACAGAATACTACACTTTAACTTATGATTCCAGTATAACACTATCAAAACCTGATAAAATACCCAAAGTAAAAACTATAGGCCAGTTTCATTTGTGAATATAGATAAAATTCTAAATAAAATATTATCCTTGCATTATGAGGTTAAAATACTTTTAGAGTACATTATACTACCTAAATATCAAAAAGCAAGGAAATGCATAATGTATTATAAAACATTATCACGTAGTCACTTAAAAATAAAGTTTGTCCTTAACTATCACAAACCCTTCTGAGAATCTGATGAAAAGTACAAATTTTCCTCCTAGGAAAAATGCATATATCCACAAAATACATAATTTTATGTACTATTCAGGAGTTTCACAGATCACATTTTAAGAAGACTAGGTATAAAATAATAATATTTAATGGCATGAAATTAGTTTCATTATTTACTTCATGTAAAAAAGTTGACAAAATACTATGCATGGTATGATACACACACAGGAATAAACAATATATTAGAAAAAAGGGACATATATAAATATATTAACATTATCAGTTTATGATGAGATCACTAATTTTCTAGTCTGTTTATATTCTCAAATTTTTTAATTGCACAAGTATTTTAAAATCAGAAAAATTATTATTCAAAAGAATCAAGTGATTCAAGCTAATGAGTAAAACATATGGCACCAATAAGCATTTTTTTAGTAACATCATTTTCCCAGGGCAACCAACTAAAAATGATGTGCCTTCTATTCACAGGAATCTAATACCAAGGGTAAATATTTAAGGAAACAAAATTTTTAATGATGTCAAGATCTTATATTTGATCCTTGTAAATTAGGGCTAAAAGGTATCAATTATGTACAATCTCATTTATAAGTAGGTATTTAAATAAATGCGCTGACTGACATGGCTCAGCGGGTTGGGCATTGTCCCACAAACCAAAAGTTCACCAGTTCAATTCCCAGTCAGGGTACATGCCTGGTAGGCCAGGTCCCCAGCTGGGGTGCGCGAGAAGCAACCGATCCATGTTTCTCACACATCAATGTTTCTCTCTATCTCCCTCCCTTCCCCTCTCTCTAAAAATAAATACATGAAACCTTTTAAATAAATAAATGCTAATATTTCTATGGTCACATTGAGATCACTATTTTCAATTCAAATTTCTTATCATTAGGTACTAATTTAAGTTACTGAAGTAATTATTGATCTTTACTTTTAGATTTTAATTTATATTCTCTAATTTTAAACACATAATTAATGACTGCTTTGAGGGTAAACAGTACTACTATAATGAGAGTATCATCACTTTAACATATACTTTAATTATCCCTGATAGAAATAAAAACATGTTATAAGCCTACCAGGAGTACTAATCTAAAAGGTTACTCAATCACCACACTATTACTGCTATGTAGCTCGCCATTCAACAGATTAGATTAATTGCACATAAATTGTATTTATCTGTTATTCACTTAGAAGAGCTAGTTTCTACAGACAACGTACTAATTTATCCTGAGAATTAGAGAGCAGCAGGATTGTTATCAGTATGAACAATAAAAAATTTTAATTTAAAAGGTAAAAACCTCAGACAATTCTCTCTTCTTTAGAAGTTATGAAAGCATCACTTCATCTGAGGGCAAAGTAACATGCAATTACTCTACTAGAAAACATCTAGTAGCACTGAGAGGAATATGTGCATCTTAGAATTTAATTAATCCTGTGAAAAATATATAGTTATAGAGGAAAAATCAAGGTCAGAATGTAACTGCAATATCCTTTTATTTTATTGATGCATTTTTCTATTCAAGGTTCTTTAATTTTCAGCATTATGTCAATCACAGAAAGAACTGAGGGAAAAAATAAAACATAATTGTACCACGATTTCTCATTAACTGTTGGACAAATGCCAAGGCCTCGCTACTAAAAACAGAAATGAAGAGGGTAATTTTCTTAGCAAGCAACTTTTCTAAAAATCAGATCCATTAATACAGACCACAAAAGACCCCAACTTCAACCTGTCAATCCTGCAGACAAATACCAAGAGATCCACACCTAGAGAAGCTACAAAGGCTCTGAACCAGGGGAATGGGTGAAAAGGGAACTGACAAGGTAAACTGATGAATCACACTACTTCAGTGGTGGGGCATAAATGTACCAAAACAATGAAATATTTGTATGGGAAACTTTTAAATTTTAATAATTACCAGCAAAAGCATATAAGTAAAATAATAACATAGCTGAATGAATCCGGAGACAAAATCAATCCCTGTGTTATCTATAGCTCACCTGCCTACCAATTCAAGGATGGAGATTATTAGAACATTTAAGTAAACATTTGAAGCAAATTTGAACATTTTCAAATTTAAAAGCAAGAGTTTTCTTTTTCTGTTCCTAGTTGGGGACCCTATCCTTTACAGCACTGCCAAATTTACCCAAAAGGCAAAAAATAAAATAAAATAAAGTAACATTGAGCTACTTTGTCCTTAACTTGAACAAAATGGCATATTTGTTTACCTTACTCGGATTATCAGGGAGAGAATCCATATGAGCTACTAAAAAGTCTAACCAAAAAAAAAAAAAAATTTTTTTTTTTCATTTTCTTTGTCTAGGGCAAACTTTTAAGAGTCAAAGATAATTAAAAACCTCTCCCCAAATGTTTAAAGTACTTTCTACACTAATCATTCAGGATATCTCTAAATTCTTATAGCCTTCTATTTTTGCCTGCCTTACATTTTATCATAATACAAGAAAAATAAAAGTTGGACACAGTCCATCGGGCTAGGGTATCATATCTTTTTTTATAGAGCTAAAAGTAAAATGCCAACCGGTGGACCCAGAGGCAGATTTTAACAATGCCACACCAGAAACAGCAAAGCTCAGAGGCAACCTGGAAGTTTTTAGTTCTGATAAAACTAGTAACAACTCATCCTTGGTTGCAAATCAACCAAACCCTGAGGCAGGACACTGAGTATCACTCAGCAGCAGGAGACAGAAACTTTCCTGGAAACAAGTAACCTTGGGCATTGAAAGAGCTTCCGGAAGAATACCAATAGAGCTACTTGACAAGTGAAGTGAGCTCTGAATAGCCATTACATTACAGACAGCCTAATACAGGAAAGTTACTGAGGAGCGCAGCTGAGTCACAAAGAGGGTCCAAGAATCCCAACGAAAACAGACAAGGGCAGCCCCACCTGTGACTGGCATTCCACCAACTCTGAGGCAGGAAACCTAGAGATGGATGTTCACCTTCATACTTGGGTTAACTCTACAGAAAAGTAGAGTTAACTCTCCATGCCACAGTGTCAAGACCAGTTCCCCACTTTTCTTGATCTGGGGTGCAGAGGCACAGAATGCAGAGTGGTCTGTGAACTTGGAAGGAAGGTAATAATTATAGCTTTATTTGCACTACCCTCTATCTGAAATTTAGCTTTTCCTTTGAATAACAAAACCAGAGTTCCTGTGACTGTCACATCATAGTTAATTTGTTACACACACTTTAGCCACTAATCTTTCTCACTGAATATTAATAAAAATACACATCTATTACTATATTACTAATTAAGTTTGGAAACACTAGACAAAAGTTCTTTGCTATAGAATTTCTGCAGTATGCACTGTTGTCTAGTCTTCATTGACTATTAAAAATTTTTTCCCCCACAGAAAAACTCCCAAGAGACTATCACACAGTCTACTGCTGATGTTATAAAAGGAGGCACTCTGAACTCTTCCCCATTTCATCACCCCACGCCTTCAGGACACACTCTACATGTGTCCCACTCAGTCTGGCTGGGAGTGCAGGGGATCGGAGGGTGAGTATACCAGCTCCAGTGTTGCTGCGCATCACAAACACCATGGAGATTTGAAAATCCTCATCACAGTCCATGCCCAACTTCCCTACAAGGTTCCCAAGTGCATGCAGCCAGAGGGATGTGCAGATTCAGACCCACTGAGCTCTACTTAGGGTACGGTGAATAGAACTTTCTAAATCAGTAATGAACGAGGCAGAACACTGAGCGAATGAACCAGAAAGTTTAATCTTAGGAGTCAGATGTAACTAGCACCCTGTCACATAATGTAAAAGTCACATTTTAACTAATTTAAAGTGTGTAATATAGCAGTTTTAGTATTCACAATATGGTTGGGCAAACATCACCACTATCTACCTTCCAGAACATTTCATCACCCACAGAGAAGCTCCATCGCATTAGGCTGTGATCTCCTCTATCCCTTTCCCCCCACAACTTTGCCAACGATAATCTAATTTCTGTCTCTATGAATTTGCCTATTCTGCACATTTCATATAAATGAAATTATACAGTATGTGACCTGTCTTATGTAGTTCACTTGTTCTCAGGATTCATCCATGTTGCAGCATGCAGAATTTCATTCCTTTTTGAGGCTGAATAATAGTCCATTGTATGGATATTCACTTTGCTTACCCACTCATCAGTTGATGAGCATTGGTGTTATTTCTACTATTATAATTATGAATAATAATTCTATGAATATTCATGTACAAGTTTTTATGTGAATGTATGTTTTTATTTCTCTTCGGTATATACCTAGAACTGCTGAGTCCGGGTATACCTTTTTGAGGAACTGCCAAACTGTTTACCTCAATGGCTACACCATTCTATATATATCCACCAGCAATGTACGAGGGTTCCAGTTTTTCCAAATCATCACCAATATTTACCTTTTTGTTAAAATATCGTCCCAGTGAGTGTGATGTGGTATCTGTGGTTTGACTTACATTTCCCCAACGACTAATGATGATCACAATCTTTTCCTGTGTTTATTGACCATCAGTATATCTTTTTTGGAAAAATATCTACAAATACTTTGCCATTTTTTAAATTTGGTTACCTTTTTTTAAAATCAAGTAATAACAGTTATTCATATATTCTGGATAAGAGACCCTAGCATCTATGTGATATGCAAGTATTTTCACCCATTCTGTGCATTGTCTTTTTACTTTCTTAATCTTGTACTTTGACATACAAATATTTTTAATCATCATAAAATCAAATTTGTTATTTTCTACTGCTGCTCATGCTTTTGGCAACATCTAAAAACCATTGCCTGATCCACAGTCACAAAGATTTAGACCTATGTTTATTTCTAAAAGTTTTATAGCTTTAGGTGTACAATCTACTTTGAGTTAATTTTTACATATGGAATGCCACTGAGGTCCTAATTCATTCTTTTAATGCAGGTATCCTGTTGTCTTTGCACAATTTGTTGAAAAGACAATTCTTTCTTCATTGAGTGGTCTTGGATATTTATTAAAAACCAATTTAACAAAAAATGAATGAATTTACTTCTGCACTCTCAATTCTACTGTTGATCTACCAGTCTATATTTATGCCAGTACCGCATTGTTTTAATTAGTTTACATTTTACTATGTTTTGAAATCAGAAAGTGTCTTTCAACTTAGCTGTTTTTTTTTCCCCAAAAGTATTCTGACTCTTAGTTTGCGAATCATCTTTCCCATGCCGGCAAAAAAGGCCACTGGTATTTTGATAGAGATTACATTAACTCTAAAGTCACAAAATTTTTCTTTATTTAGGTCTTCTTTCAACACTGTTTCATAGGTTTTAGTGTTCAAGTCTTGCACTTCTTAGTTAGATTTATTCCTAAGTATTTCATCATCTTTGATACCACTGTACATGAAATTGCTTACCTAATTTTATTTTTAGATTGTTTATTGCAAGTATATAAAAATACAACTAATTTCTGTGTACTGATCTTATAGCAGTTAATCTAGCAAACTCATTTTAGATACATATCATGGATACTTTAGTTTTCTATATGTAAGATCACGTCATCTGTGAACAGGAATAATTGTACTTGCTTTCCAATCTGGATGTCTTTGTCTTTTAATTGTTTGCCTTACCTAGTTGCCCTGGCTAGAATATCCAGTGTAATGCTGAAGTAGAAAAAAATGGACACCTTGTCTTGTTCCTGATCTTAGAGAAAAAGTATACATTCTTCCACCATTGAGTATGATGATCCTTGTGTTTTGTTACATGCCTTTTAGTGTGAGAGTTCCATGTTATTCCTCCTTTGAATGTTTTTAACATGAAAGAGTCCTGAATTTTACCACAGGCTTTTTTCCACAACAATCGAGTTGGTCATGTGTTTTCCTTTATTTTATTAATATGGTACGTTATATTGATTGCTTTTGATTATGCTGACCTACTCTTACATTATCAGGATAATTCTCACATGGTTATGATGTACAATATAGCTAAATTCTAGTTTTCCATATTTTATGAGGATTTTTGCATCTATACACATAAGGGATATTGGTCTATAGTTTCCTTTTCTTGTGTTGTCTTTGACTGGCTTCGGTATTAGAGTGATACTAGCCTCATTAAAGGAGTTAAGAATTATTCCTTCCTCCTGTTTTTTTTCTTTTTTGGAAGAGTTTGAGAAAGACTAAGGCTACTTCTTTAACTATTTAGTGCACTTCACTAGAGAAGCCATCTGATTCAGGGCTCTTTATTGCAGTTTCTTAGATTCTTGGTTCAATCTCTTTACTTGTTACACATCTATTCAGGTTCTCTGTTTCTTCATTAGTCAGTTTTGAGATTTTGTTTCTAGGAATTCTCTTGGGTTTTATTTATTCAGAAATATCTCCTTCACCATTTTTGAAAAACTTTTTTGCAGAATATAAAATTCCTGAATGATAGCCTTTTCTCTCAGCATTTTGAATGTACCACCCTACTGCCTTCTGGCTTCCACAGTTTTTAAGAGAAACCAGCTGTTAACATAATAGAAGATCCCTTCTTTATGATGAGTTTTCCTCAACTTGAGGCTTTCAAAATTTTCTCTTTGTCTTTGTCTTTCTAGTTTGATAGTAAAGTGCCTTATTGTGGATCATTTTGAGTTTACTCTATTTTGAGTTTGTGGAACTCCCTGAATATGCAAATAAATGTTTTTCATCAAATATGAGTACCACAGGTGTCATTGGCTCTTTTCATTTTTACCTTTTTTTTTTTTCTGTTCCTTAGACTGGATAATCTCAATTGATCTATTTTTCAAATCACTTATTTTCTTCTTTCTGTTTGAATTTACTGTTGAGCCCCATGAGTAATTTTTTTCATTTCAGTATTGTACTTTTCAACTCCAAAATTCTATTTGGTTTCTTGTTTACAATTTTTATCTGTTTAATCATATTTTGTGCTTTTTTTAATTCTAGAAAATAGCAATTCCTTATGCAAATATTTAATAAACTACTATTAAATGAGTGGTTATAAAGCTCGTGTAGAGTTATTTAGAGATAATTATACATACACTTGAAGAAATACAATTTTACAACCAAGTTATAACTCATACAGATTAAGGAAAAATTAACCTATGTAAAAACTGAAGAAACAAAAATTCCCAAATTTTATTTTTTTTTAAATTTTAAAAAAAGATTTCATTTATTTTTATTTTTAGAGAGAGAGGCAGGGAGGGAGAAAGAGAAGGAGAGAAATATCAATGTGTGGTTGCCTCTCACATGGCCCCCACTGGGGACCTGGCCCACAATCCACTCACGTGCCTGGGAATCAAACTGGCAACCCTTTTGTCCTCAGCCCACGCTCAATCCATTGAGCTACACCAGCCAGGGCCCGAATTTTAATTTAATTACACAAGTATCAAACAAAGAATGCAGTTGCCTAAACTATCAAATTTTTATGGTAAATTATGATTTAGAATAAATAAAAGAAAACCTTCCTAAAATTAATCAGACTTAGATGAATATTTATAAATTTAGGATTCAAAAGAAAACAGAGAAGTCAGATAACAATGCAAGTAAGAGAAAGGCCACAGACATCTTAGGGCCACTGAATATGCAAATCTTACCCAATGTTTTTCTTATATTAACAGCAGATAACATACTGAATGCTTACTATTTGCCTGACTCAATCCTCACACGTACACAAAATCCCATGGAATAGGCACTACTATTCTGCACATATGAAAGATTTGGAAGGCAAGGCTAAAGGAAGCTAAATTACTCACCCTGATACAGACCCATTAGAAACTGAAGCTGAAGCCCTGGCTGGTGTAGCTCAGTGGATTGAGCGCGGGCCTGCGAACTAAAGGATTGCGGTTCTATTCCCAGTCAGGGCACATGCCTGGGTTGCAGGACAGTTCCCAGCGACAGTTCTTAGCAGGGGACACACGAAAAGCAACCATACATTGATATTTCTCTCCATCTCTCCTTCCCTTCCCCTCTAAAGATAAATAAATAAAATCTTAAAAAAAAAAAAAAAAACTGAAGCTGAACATCAAACCCAAGTCACATGATTCCAGAACCTGAGCTCTTAAGCTCTACCCCATAGAAATAAAGCAAATAAGTTAATAACAAGGCACTGTTAAGTGGTAAAGCCCACTGGCATAGCAGTACTAATCACGGCAGGTCCACTGCAAAAACATAAAAGACATTCTGTCAAGGATTAATTTTAGCTCTCTCAATTACACTGTATTTTTGAAAAATCCCACAAGCAAAACTAGTGAAACAAACAGGAACATCTGGAGTTTAACACTAGCAAAAAAAAAATTTACAAATCTTGAATTTAAGGCCCATCTAAACTCAGATCCTAAGCATAAATACCAATAAATATAGAACCTCTTAAAAAAGATAAATTTATTGTAATAAAATGTTAGCATTCAGGTAATCTGAGGAAAGGTTACCTATGAATGTTTTGTACAATTCTTTCAACTTTTTCAGAAGTATACAGTTAAATAAAAACATGTGAAAATAAGTAACTTTCCAAAGATCTGACATAAGTTTATTCACTGACATTTGAGCTACTAATGCTAATACTGTATTCAATAGTCATGGATACTTACTTAGCATTTTATCTTTAAACAAATTAAACCTGAAAAGTATGTCTCATACATATTCTATGAAATAAGAGTTCTTCAAAAAAGTAAACCAAATTAAAGCTATACTAGTCTAAAAAAGAGTTTGCTTTTGTTCTACCTCAGTGAATCAATGCTCAAAAATAATAAAGAAAACCTCCAGAACAAGATCAATTTTGGAAATTTGTGCCCACTTCTCTTTACAATTTCCATCAACTCTTGGTTCCCAGAATTACTATCAACAATATAAATAAATAAGCCTGAATAACACATATAAGGCAGACAATAAGTAAAAAATTGGTGGTACATTTGCAACTCTTTTAAAAACACGGATGCCTATAATGAATTAGTAATCTGATTAAGGACTAGTTTCAAAAGTCTGGTTGCCAGAAAATACAAATTAAATTAGTCTCAAGAAAAAAGACAAAAGTAAAAATTAGGCACTGAACTGAAACAGGTAATTAGCCAGTTTGAGGCTCTCATTGGTAGCACTTTATATATATACATACATACACACATACACCCCCCAGACAACAGTTCCCAACCCAAGCCCTGAAGAAAACCAGGTTCCTCAAGTCAACTGATCAGCAGCTATCTAAAAGGTTCTTATCACCCTAATTCATATTATAATTAACATGTTAACTACTGCATGAGGGAGGAGTTAGAATACAGATTTTTTATTAAATAAAAAGTATAATTTTTCATCTTTTAATAATCCTCATATTTAAAAGATGATTTTTTAAATTTTATAAATACAATTTGAAATGGGTAATAAACAGGTAAGCCTCAAAACTAAAAAATATAATATACAGAGCTTTTAATTTCTGATTTGTAAGTTGTTGAAGCTGTTTCTCATAAATTTACATAGTAAGCATGGCCCATCATATACAAATTATAATATTAAAAGGACAGTTATTTTTTTCATTTTCTTAACCATAAGATCACTTAGCCTCTTCAGCTCATAAGTGACAAATTCCTAAAACCCAGATCATTTTACTTAATGTGGTAATGGTCAGGAGATTTAATAATCATTGTAAATAATCAATTACACAGGTTTTTAAACAGCTTCCAAAGTTCACCTCATCCTGTAATTACAGAATAACAAAACTCAAATGAATCAAAAATGACGTTTCAGTCTATCAAAGTGAAAGCATTACCTAAAGGATTCCTTATCACAAAAGTGATGGATAAAAACTGAATTGTATAAGAATTAGTCTCCATTTAATCTTGAACAACTGAGTCTGATTTAAAATTCTAATTAAACAAACAACTGTATGGCACTTTCCAGAAATTTAAAGATTCATACTTAACTACAATGAATACCAGGGATGCTTCATGTAAAATGTACTTTAGCATATATAAAATCAGACTCCACTTACAGAAAATTTAACATAAGACAAAACTGTATCATTGGAAGTGAGGAAAGTATTCCTTTAGGAATAAGAAAGAAGGCAGTGAGGGGAGTGCGGGCAGGGCAAACATATGATGAGGATGCTGACAAGGTGCTATCTGGACCTGGATGGTGGCTCATTTTGTAGTAAAGCATCGAGCATTACTCTTAAGATTTATGTACTTTTCCATATGCATATCTCAGTAACAGAAATTATAATTGAGCTTGGTGGTAAGAAGTAATACCAGTTAAGCATTAAAGTATATTTAAATAACTGACACAAATCTAAAGGCAAAGTAAAACAAATTAAAATCTTAAAAAAGCAGGAAATTTTTAAAAATTGGCTATAAACATTTGAAATATAATAACATAAGCAGAAGTTGCAAAAGTTATAGAGATTAATTGCATGGTAGAAAAAAACCTGGGGGAGGTACAAAATTCTTTATCTTAACTTCAGGAGATTTTAAAAAACTGGTTTACTCCTGATTTTAGCATTTAGAAAATATAGGTTAAAGAAAGCTCTGCCCTGGCTAGGTAGCTCAGCTGGTTAGAGCATCGCCCCAATGTACCAACGTTGCAGGTTCAATCCCTGGTAAGTACACATACAAGAGGCAAATTAAAGCATAAATAAGTAGAACAAGTCCGTATTTCTGTCTCTCTCTTCTCTCTCTATTATAAAAAAAAAATTTAAACCAAAAAAAAAAAAAAAAAAAAAAAACCCCAAGTTCTAAAAATCTTAAAGGTAACCATTAGTAAAATGAAAACATAATATACTACCTCTCAAAGCTTTCAATTCCTTTTTTTTAAAAAAATAGCTTATTTAGCAAAAAGAACACAGAAAGCATAAAAATATTTCTTCCTAATCTATCAAAATTCAATGTGCAATACCTATAAATATAAAAAAACTGGCAGAATCAAAAGCTGATTCTAAATTCTTATCTAAGTAGAAATGTGCAAAAACAGCAAGAAAATTATGAAGAGAACAAACTGCATCTATCAAATATGAAACCATAAAGTTATAGTTATTTAAATAACACTGACAAATAGCCAACAAAATGTAAAAATCAGAAAAACAAAATGTCCAAAAGAAAACTCAGGTGTGTGTGTGGTAAAACTAATATTTGGGGAGTTTTGTTCAACATTATGATTCTCTGTGCTATTTTGTTAATTCTAAGTCTGAATAATGTGAAAATAAAGCTAAAAGAAAAATAATTAAAGGAAAAAAGTGCCATTATAGATACAAGTTATCCAAATGTATAAAACTATCCCATAAATCAATTCTAAAAAGAGAGACAAATCCACAGGAAAACTGGGCAAAGAATATAAATAGCAACAGTAGGAAAAAATAAAAATAACTAATAAACGTGAAAAACTGGTTCATCTCACTAGTAACCAATGAAATGCAAATAAATATTATTGGAGATGCCACATCTCATATATCAGATTAAAAACACTTTTATTAAAATTAGGTAATGTGAAATGCTGATGAGAGTGGAGGAAAAAGAACCGTAACAGAAAGCTGACCCTTGTCAGGAAAACTGGCAGAGCCACTCCAGAGCTCAAGTGGCACAATCAAAATTTAAAGTATGCATTCCACACACCCAGCAATCCCAACTTCCAGGACTTACCTTAGAGAAACTTATAAATATGCACAGAGAAGTACATATATAAGAATGTTCATTTTAATAATGTTCATAAGATTTAAAACTGCCAAGAACATGATCTCTATCAATAGGGGAGCTGCTAAATATATGCCCATACAATGAAATAATATGCAGTGACAAAATACAACTATAATAATGTCATGGAAGGAGCTACAGGACACATTGAGTGACTTACACAATACATATGCATATACAGAATGCATTTATGTATTTCAAAAGTACCCACAAAATAATACTATATATGGTTTGGTTCTACTATCATGCTTGTTTTAAGATTTTATTTATTTATTTTTAGACTGAGGGGAAGGGAAGGAGAAAGAGAGGGAGAGAAACATCAATGTGTGGTTGCCTCTTGTGCCCCCTACACTGGAGACCTGGCCTGGCCTGCAACCCAGGTATGTGCCCTGACTGGGAATCAAACCAGAGACCCTTTGGTTCACAGGCTGGCACTCGATCTACTGAGCCACACCAGCCAGGGCTCGTGCTTTTTTTAAAAACAACTTATTACAGCACAATTGAATTGATAATCAGCAAACAATTTGAGTATAACACAAATTTCATGATTGCTTAGGAGCAATTTCATCCACAAGAAACTAGGTGAATCATAGCAACCCAGCCACATGGAAATCCACAAATACACACACAGACACATCTCAAGCCCACCAGTGACCTTAATCCACCAACATGTGTGCTGGCAGCCACACCTATCTGTTCCACTTCAGACAGGCCGACTTCAGCCCATGTCCACAAGCCAACAGCAGGACTTGTTCAGGGTAAATGCCATATTTATTCTAGAATTTACATATTTCTTAATTTGTGTTTAAAACTGTGCAACAACCTATATTAAGTTCCTATACCTTTTTTTAATTTAACATCCCTGATAAGGTTTTTGAGTGTGATGCCCCCTCATTCTACTTACTGTCAGAAGTGCTGTGGTTTTTACTCTGGGATTTTAGCACAGTGATTTTTTGAGGAACACATATGCTGCATTATACCAAAGTAACTGTATTTCTTAGGTACACAGATACACAATTTAACGTGTTTCATTAAAATTGTTAGCACCACTGTAATCATGCACAGCAACAGAACATATAATGCTGTTCTGCAAGGAAAACTGGACTCAGACTTAAGAGACCTAGTCCTAGCTTTGCCATAAACTTGCTGTCACTAGTAAATCTGGGTAAGAGATTTGACCTGCTGAGTTTCTCACTATTATTAACGGGATAACAATAACTAACCAAAGACAGCTCCACTGATAAATGAGATAACTGGCTTTCAAAGCACTGTACAATATATGCATGGCATTCAAATGAAGTGTGGTGGCATCACTGTTACGAAAGAACAGAAGTGATGGGTGGAAAAATGCGTAACTGAGTGCCCATGCTCCTTAAATCCCAGTCTGACACTCAAGTAGCATTCCTTACTTCGTGGTAAGTGTCCTCAAGCTCCCCGTCGTATATCCAACGGTAAAGGAAGCTCAGGACAGGATGCGACACTAAGCTGAGAATGTGCTGCACCAGGGACTTCATGTACGGGTCTCCCGTTTTTGTGTAGGCATGGACAGCTGAGGCCAGCTCCCCTCCTTTCCTTCCTGAGGGGGAATACATAAAAAACACACGAACTCAGACTCACAGGAGAAACCAGTAATTTAACACTAACCAAAATGGCCAAGTAATGAAGACAAAGTGTGTTGGTTTTCTTAACACCACTCTGGACATAGAAACAGAGTCTCCCCCAGGTTTTACATGTGTCAGAGTCACTCATCCCTTCACGACCCTACAGAGTATTTTAATGGTAAACAAGTTGGTCCGAAGGTTGTGGGTTATTGTTAAGCTAAAATCTGCTTTGAAATAAAGTAGGTCCATCAGCGGCAAAACAACCTTGGCAGTGGTCCACCAGGGCCGCCAGAGTCTTCAGTCTTATCTTGGGATCGTATGTCCAAACAAGGAGGCGCCGGAGTGTTAAGCTACTCTCAAGGCCCAAATTCACACCCTGATCATCCTCTAACTGTAGCTGAAAAACAATAAAGATATAATGTATAAGTTCAGGTCGCTAAGTCAATCATTTCTTAATCCAGGGAAGGTGAATATGGAGAGGATTCTTATAAAAATGAAGCAAAGGATCGCTCTCTGAAAGAACAACAGTTCCTCCAAGCTACAAATGACTCGTTTAGATGGTAGCAACTCACCTGAAAATTAGCAACTAACTACCTCTAGGACACAGTGAAACTTTGTAGATATCCAGAACTTACAAACATACTATCAAACAAATTTTTCTCTTATAAAAGTAATGTATGAAAACACTTTAAAATTCTATGTAGCTGCCATTTTGTAACACTTCAAATCATGAAAAAATTAAAATAAAAACAAGGCATTTACCTGGGAATGTAAAACAGAGAGCAGTCGGTAGTACTCTTTGAGTTCTTGGTGCAAGGCGGCACAAAAGCTCTGTGTAGAAAGGAGTAAGCACGATATAGGCGTTATACAGCAGCTCACTTGAGCCACACAGGCACACTGCTGTCAGACAAAGGCCAGGTGTCCTGCACAGCAAATCCTCATTCTGTCAATCGTCCTCTAACAGGTTTAACACCACAATATACACAGGGGTGGGCAAAAGAATGTTAAATTACCAGCCATAATTACCTAAAAGTTAAATCATAAAGAACATAAAATAAAACAAATAATACAAATAAATAATACAAGACTAAACTGCTTTGTGTACTCACAACTGTAAACCTACTTTTGCCCACTGCTGCATATTTAATAATATTAGGGAAGCTTGTCCCTTAGCATGAACTTTGGAGAAGAAAAATAAAGAATTGAGAAAAACAAAGTATGCTTTTCAGAAAACTACTAGTGTATTCACTTTAGACAACAATCTTTTACTTTAAAATTATGTCCCTTCTAAACTGATAGTTAAAATGTAATTTTAGTTAATGTTCTTTTTTAATATATTTTATTGATTATGCTATTACAGTTGTCCCATTTCTCCCCCATCATTCCCCTCCACCTGCACACCCCCTCCCACCCACATTCCCCCCTTTAGTTCATGTCCATGTGGCATAAGTTCTTTAGCTTCTATATTTCCCACACTATTCTTGCCCTCCCCCTGTCTATTTTCTACCCACCATCTGTGCTACTTATTCTCTGTACCTTTCCCCCCTCTGTCCTCCTCCCACTCCCCTGTTGCTAACCCTCCATGTGATCTCCATTTCTGTGATTCTGTTCCTGTTCCAGTTGTTTGCTTTTGTTTTAGGTGTGGTTGTTAACAACTGTGAGTTTGCTGTCTTTTTACTGTTCATATTTATCTTTTTCTTAGATAAGTCCCTTTAACATTTCATATAATAAGGGCTTGGTGATGATGAACTCCTTGAACTTGACCTTATCTGAGAAACGCTTTATCTTCCCTTCCATTCTAAACGAAAGCTTTGCTGGATAGAGCAATCTTGGATGCAGGTCCCTGCCTTTCATGACCTGGAATACTCTGTCCAGACCCTTCTTGCCTGGAAGGTCTCTTTTGAGAAATCAGCTGACAGTCTGATGGGAGCTCCTTTGTAGGTGACTGTCCCCTTATCCCTTGCTGCTTCTAGAATTCTCTGCTTCATTTTAATCTTGGCTAATGTAATCACGATGTGCCTTGGTGTGCTCCTCCTTGGGTCCAACTTCGTTGGGACTCTCTGAGCTTCCTGGACTTCCTGGTAGTCTATTTCCTTGGCCAGATTGGGGAAGTTCTCCTTTATTATTTGTTCCAATAAGTTTTCCACTTGTTGCTCTTCCGCTTCCCCTTTTGGAACCCCTATAATTCGGATGTTGGGACATTTAATGATGTCCCGGAGGTTCCTAAGTCTCTCCTCATTTTTCTGAATTCTTGTTTCTTCCTTCTTTTCTGTTTGGTTGTTTATTTCTTCCTTCTGGTCCACTCCATTGATTTGAGTCCCAGTTTCCTTCCCATCACTACTGGTTCCCTGTGCATTTTCCTTCATTTCACTTATTGTAGCCCTCATTTGTTCATCTAATTTGCAACCAAAATCAACCAATTCTGTGATCATCCTGATGACCAGGGCTTTGAACTGTGCATCTGATAAGCTGGTTACCTCTTCGTCGCTTAGATGTATTTGCTCTGGGGCTTTGATCTGTTCTTCTTCTTCTTCTTTTTTTTTTGGGAGGGGGGTCTGGTCGCGGCTGTTATGTAGTGAGGGGTGGAGCCTTAGGTATTCACCAGGGCGGGGCAGCCCAGTCTCTGGGTTGTGATGCTGTATGTGGGGGCAGGATTCAGGAGGGAACAATGGCGCTTGCTCCACTCTCTCTCGATATTAGCCCCTTCTGCTGCTTCCCACAAGCAAACCGAGCCCTTCTGGTGCTGGTTCCCGGGTGGGTAGGCTTGTGTATGTTCTACGACCCTGTGGGTGTCTCCAACAAACTCTCCTGTGAGGCTGGGAGTCTCTCCCAGCACCTCAACCCACACAGGTGTTTTCAATTGGTGCGTCTGGCTTTATTTCCCGGCCCTGGGTTTCAAGGTCTGTCTTGCTCCCTGTTTTTGCCTGGATTATCTGAGTGCAAATGTGGAACCACCCGGTCAACCAGCCACCTTGTGAAGTCTCACTGGGTCTGCCCGTTGCCACCCCGCACTCAGGGTCTGTGAGCTGCCACCTGCGCGCCCATGTCCACCAGCCACCGCTTTTTCTTGCCACAACCCCTCTTGGCTGGCTGTGACACCACCCCTCTTACCGGTCTGGATGAATGTGTCTATTTTTACACCTTGGTTGTCGGACTTCTGTGCAGTTCAATTTTTCTGTCAGTTCTGGATTTTTTTTTGTTTCTAAACTGTTGCTGTCCTTATTTTGGTTGTGTGAGGAGGCACAGTGTCTACCTACGCCTCCATCTTGGCCGGAAGTCCTTACTTAATGTTCTTAACTGAGAAGAATTTTAATTGGCAACTTTATACCAATTCTCCCCAAGTTTTGGGTTGTTTTGTTTTTTTGGTTTGTACTGCTTATTTTTCTCATTCGTATTATTAAAACTTCTTTGTATCTCTCCAATATTAAATGCTAAAAAGTGTCAAATCAGAATATGAAGGGAAGACCTTCACATAGACCTATGACAAGAATTTTCTGGAATAAACTCTGGGATGTAAACCCAGAGATACTCAATGGGACGCTCTGGTTTCAAGAGAGCCTAGAGCAGAACTTTCAAAACACAGAACCTGTCTTCCTTAGGCTCTATTCTTCTTCTACTTAACTTAAGGCAACACATAATCAGTAATCTATAAGGTTATTTTTACTGTATTTATGTTTTGTGGATTCTGATCTAATATAAACATTTCCCTCAGAAGCCATGAAAAGGAACAGAAAACATACTAATTTTACAGAGTCGAAGGGAGCCTTACTTCAGTGGTCAGCTAAGCAATATCCATGGAAAAAACAACATGGCACATTTTCAGGCACAACATTTGTTTTAACAAAACCTCATCCATGTGCCCATGATAGACACATGCATATACACATAAAAATTAAAAACCAAACCGCTCATCAGTAGAAATAAATCATAATCTATCATTTAGAACAAAAATATAGGGGGGAGTATACAAGTCAGCCTATAAGTAGTGTCCCACCAAAAACAACAAAATTACAATCTGAGGATTTCAGCACCCTGTGTATTCAGCACCCTGAGTCTGTTCTCACCTTGGTTTATTAAAGTGCAAATATAAGACGCAGACTTAGGAAACAGTATCATCCTTTATAGATAAAATTTGTTCATTTAGTATGTCTAGAGCCAGGACACAGCTGAGTAAAAGGGGAATGGCAACAATTACGCTGGAACAGCAGACACAGGTCAGCAGTACCCACGCTAACTGCAGCACGCAATCACCCCAACCAGGGCACTCAGTGCCTCTTATCCCCAGTTAAACCACTTCTTCAGTAACTAGACAGTGCACAGCGATGATTTTAAAAAGCAGAAAATGAGAGTGGAATGCAAAAAACTACAGAAATTACACATCATATTCTGGTCCTATATCTGCTTCTACCAATCAGGACGACATGGACAAATCAATTAAACTTTCTGAAGTTCAATTTTTGTATCTGCAAAATGGGGATAATTACATTTGTCCTGCTCATTTTAGAGGGCTGTTATTAGAATCAAATGAGAGAAAAGGCTTTTAAATCCAGTACTATAAAATACTACATAACACGACTATAGTGATTATCAATTAACTTAATGAAATATCTATGTAATAGCTTATTTATTTTTCCTGTATTTATTTTGTGTTTGTTTTACTTCATATCTAATACACTAAGTAGAACATATCAGGAATTTGCATTCACGAAGTAATGATATAAAGTCATGGTAAAATGGTTCCTTTTGAAAAGGGAACAACTTAGAAATGAGAACATGCTGTGGGAGGGATGGCTAATGGGCTCACCTGGCTTGCAAACTCCATGCACCATTAAAGCCAAGTGGAGTCCTGAAAGCCTCACCAATTTCCATCTGCACTAAGGTGAGAGGGAAGGGTCCCTGACTCATCTAGCCAATTCTCTACACTGGTAAATGGTCTGAACAGCAGTGCTAGGCTCAGGACAGCAGCTTTCTAGGCGCTGCCTCCTAGTGCTGAACACCCTGGAGATTATCATCATCTTACACATTATCATCACCTCCATTCTACATACACAGAAATTAAGGCCAAGAGGAGGTAACTTGTGCAAGTTGACATAACTACTAAAGGGTGAAGCAATGTTCCACTTCTTAGCCATGCTACTATGCTGTGCAATGCTTATAGTGCGGTTTACTTCTGACTTGCTCTCCCTCTCAGTAATTTTTTTGAAGACTTCACTAGAAATAATTACTGCCCAAGAATCAACCTGAGGGCAAAATCCTCTGCTGCTTAACCACTAAAAGGACTTGGGACTCTGCAAACTTCACTTCTTCTTTGTTGGCTGCCTCCTGTCAGGTTGCAGAGACAACAAGAGATTAAGGACCAGTTAGACACTGCCCCAGCTGTGACCATTCAGGCCATTCAGCAGCAGCAGCTGGTTTCTGTCTGCAGCTTCTGGAGCATTCCCAAATCTATAAGACTGTGTCCCAGCAAGCCCCTCCTCAGAGTGCTGTTTCTGCTGAGAACCCCTCTTCTGAGCTACTGGATTCTGACAATCCCAACACCTTCTCTCTGCTCTCCAGTTTTACCTCTGTTTTACTTAGCATTTGTATTTCTTTCCTTTTGTGGTCCTCCAATAGCTATATAAACAATTTGCTATATTTGATTATTTTTGTCAGAATAATCAAATCGAAAATTTGATTATTTTTACCTATTGTAGTTTCTATTTTCTTGAATGGATATAATAGTAAAGCTTCTTTATTTAAAAAGAAACTTCTTAAGAATTATTTGCATAAGCTTTTAAGTAAGTTAAGCATTTCCCAAGGCGAACAGCATTCCAAATGTTCTAGTAATAATGAACACACGTACCTGACCTACAAGTCCAAATGAACGGTCCAGACTCCTCTGGTCTGTGTATTTTCTGATTTTATTGTGTAACCATCCCAATTCAGCAAGTCTGGCTGTCGTATCCCTCAAAGATTTATTTAGGTTTGCCTAAAAAGTAAATATATCAAGAGTTAAAAATTAACACTAGAATTTTAATTAATTTTCTCAACCATTTGTATTTGTAATATTATAATTCTTAGGCTTCAACACATTTAACTTCCAAATAACTAATATGCCATCATTAAAGTGAAAACAACGAGATTCTGAAAAACAAAAACATCAGGTAACAGGCAGGGAAGCAAAACACCTACAAATAAATGTTAAGGTCAAGTAGCATGACCCCAGTGAGTGATTGGCCAGGGTCCCCCAGCATAGCAGGGACAGCTTACACCTTGTGAACAGCTGAGAGGTGCAGAAGGATACAACGTCAACAAGAAGGGGCTATGAGAATGACACATTCTAGAATATGAAAGCAAAAGCAAGCAAAGCCACCTATGTGGAAGCCAACATCAACAGCAGAGATGCCAAACCACCCCTGTCCCTCAGGTACCTCTGACATCACCATCACGAGATACAGAAATCAGCTAAGTGGGGTGGCTGCATCAGTGACAAAAAGGAAAGGAAAAAGTGCAAGGGAAAGGATGCAAAAGGGCAAGAAAGGCTGACAAAGGGCCCTGTAGTAAGACTACACTAGTCATAAACTGCACAGGGAAATATAAACCAGAACTTAATGGTGCAACTTGACTGATACACACAACTTTTGTATCCAGCCCTCATTATCCCAATAACACCTCACAAATTAACAGCTCGTATCTGGTCTTAATCACATTTATCTTTTCATCATTTTAGACAGGGTTTTAGTTTCTGTACCTTTCCCTCGGCTTTGTAACAATTCTCAGTGTTATTCATCTTGATGATTTTGCCATCTATGCCCTGGAATACGTACAAAATATCTCTGACAAGGGCTGTCTCAGTAACTTCCACAGTACCTGCAAAATGGTTTTTATAAGAGAATAATTACTGAAGAAGACATTTTAAGATGAAATATATCTTATGACACAATTAGTTCCAGATTATATATTTGCATTCAGACAAAAATTAAAAACTAAGTAAATGAGCTGAAGATGAAGAGTATGAAGTTATTAGAAACAAGAATTTTCTGAAAAGGATATGGAGATCATGTGATTCTTCATACAAAAAACTCTTTTAAAAAGACAATGCAATCTGTGGAAACTTAATATATAATCAAAGAGCAACACGAATCAATCACAAAAGGATGGATAATTATTTCAAATGCTGTTTGGAAAAACTGACTTACTACACAGGTAGTGTACAAACCTTGGTCCATTCCCAACATCCATAAAAAGGAGTTACTACAGCAGAAAAGTTAATTATAATTTGCGTAAACCTTGGGACAAAAGCTAAGTCAGAATTTAGGTGTTACTCAAAATAATGACAAGGGGACAATGCCCAGAAATCCTACATATAAGTGGGAGAGAAAGTGAATCAGAGCACAGACCAGGGTCAGCGACCTAAGAACCCAGAGAGCACAGTCCAAAGGCGAGGACAGGTTTGTTTTCCAGCCGTGGGCATAGTATTCTATAAATATCAATGGCATCAATTTAGTAGTGGTACTGTTCAACCCTTACCTATTGTTATTGACCATTTTTATCTACTTTTTCCAATTACTAAAAGAGAGAAGTTCAATTTTCCAATTGTAATTTTGAATGTCTGTTTTCTCTGCAGTTATCTCAGTTTTTCTTTCTGCATTCAAGGCTCTATCAATAGGTGAATATATATTATTTAGGAGCATTTTTTCCCAAAGAACTGACCCTTCGATTGTTATGAAATGTCCTTCTGTCTTGTCTAACATTCCTGCCACTGTCAACTTTAAATACAGCCACCCTTCTTTCTCATGGTTAGTGTTTGTAAGAGGTACTTTTTCCATCCACTTACTTTTAACCTATTTGTGTCCCTATATTTAAAATGTCTCTTGTGAGCAGTGTATAATTATCTAAGCAGCGTTTGTTTTAATCTTTTAAACAAAGTGTCTATCCCCATGAATTTATTGTAATTACAAATATGTATGGATTTAAATTTACCTTCTTCAGGTATATTTTTTTATTTATCCCAGTTCTTTCTTCCTTTATACTTCTCCTGCTCTTTTGGAGTAATCAAATATATTTTTAAGTCCTTTTATCTCTTAGTTTTGTATAGAATCCAGGTTTGAAGACACTGGTTAGTGATCAGGAATCATAGCAAACAAAAAGAAAGAAGCAGAGAATAGCACTCTGACTACACCTAGAAACTAGCTTCTAAGCCCAAGAGTACACAGCAGCCATGTGTCACAGGACTATAAACTAGGCCCCTAAGAGCAGCTACACCGGCAGAGGCCAAGCTGTGTATGAATGTCCTCACAAGCCTACGAGACACAGCCCATCCTCCCATCCTACACAGAAAATAGCTGGAGGAATTTCAGAATCAGTAGATTATGAACCAACAAAAAAGCCCATTCTTCTGTTTTTCAGGACAATCATGTTCCAACTATTGCTATTTGTAGTGTCCTCATGTAAGAAACCCAAACTTTCTTGGAATCTAACAGTTTTAAAACTCAATGGGGCGTTCACTTAACCACTAAATAAATCCGCAACGGGTTTCTTCGTTGTTCTAGGCGGTACACTAGTTACTAGCACTGTGAACAAGACAGAAATGGCCCCTCCTTCATGAACTTAGACTGTGGTGGAAGACAGTCACTTGTGCTATAGAACCCGATCCAGCCTGGAGGTGCCTTCCCAGAAAGAAAGGCAGAATAAAAAGAGAAGGCGAATGTGACAAGGAAGAGAAGAGAGATCCATACAGAGGAAACCACTCGGGCTGTGACCTGAAAAGCAGATGGCGCTAGTGAACACAAGGTCAGGGTAACATGGGGTGACAAAACTAGACTTCCCAAGGCACCACAGACCGTATTTAGGATTCTGAACTTCATCATGAGAACAAGACACCACTTAAAAGTTACAAGCAGAAATTCCTGATCAGTATTTTAAAATAAAGAAGCATATATTCTAAATGTTCAAAAACAAGCTGCATTCGAATATATCTTTACTCACCACCTGCGTCCCCATCTCTCCTTGGCCTTGTCATATTGCGAGAAACAGTGTTGGGGATACCTTTCGAGGTAGTGGTTTGTAAAGAAGGCTGGTTTGCACTTAAAGTCCATGCAAGACGTGACCCTAATTGCTGTCGAAGACAGTCTCCTCCTACTCCTGGAGTTTGATGAGACTGTCTAAAAAAAGAAAGGAGCATTTTATATCTTCAAATACCCAAGCTATTCACTGAAGAGCCAAAAACAGTTCCAGGAATTTTTCTTTTATTACTACATTGAATTACACAATCTTATAAATCTGAGACAAGCAACTGACTTAACCATACCCAAATACAACAACAATGATCGCTCTGACATTCAGGCTCTTACTGCCACCTCCACACATATTTCTTACCATAAAAAACAAAATCTATTTGACTTTTCTTTACAAACACATAACATACACTACTCATCTAAAACCACTTTGAAATTCACTACTAATTGTAACTTCAATATTAACACCATTCATTCACACTCAACATTTGTTGAGCACAGGAGTGAAAAAACTGGAAAACTCCCACTTTCCCTGTCCTCACTTGTCTCTCAGCCTTCATGGTACTCCGTAGGGGGAAAAAAAATCCTAATTTGTAATTAATTTCAAAAATGTACAAACAAGCCCTGGCTGGTGTGGCTCAGTGGATTGAGTGCTGGCTTGCAAACCAAAGGGTTGCCAGTACGATTCCCAGTCTACGGCACATGCCTGGGTTGTGGGCCAGGTTCTGAGTAGGGGGTATGCGAAAGGCAACCACACACTGATGTTTCTCTCCCTCCTTCTCCCTCCCTTCCCCTCTCTAAAAATAAATAAATAAAATCTTTTTAAAAATGTACAAACAAAATCTAAGACAAAAGCACATCCAATGTCTAAAAGTTAGCTTTTAATAATTGGGAGACTATGCCAAAATGCTCTCTGAAGATCTAAGAACCTAATAGCTGATTTCCATTGACATATATTTTGAACACTGTAACATAATTATCACCTCCTGGGACTGCAAAATGCAAAAACAAAAATTTCAACACCACCAGTTTGTTTCTAAACAGCAAAGCTCTGATTTATTACTGGTAAAATATTGGTGGGTCTACCTATAATCCACTGATGAAGAGATGAAATCAAAAACCTGAAACAGCTCTTACTGTTTTCTATTGTCAATGGGGAAAAAATGTCATCAACAACTACTAAAACTACATCTTTGAATACAGCTCTAAATTTAAGAGAAAAATTCTAAAAGACCACTTCAGTTCAAAGTTCTCTATAAAGCTTATTTCATCTCATAACAATAATTACTTCAAATTTTAATGTGGAAATGAGAAAGTCTGTTTATTCTTTTAGCCAGAATACGATTTTGAGATTAAATTTATAGAATGTATTGTGCTGTCTTTATAGAACTTCAGATCCCATTTACAATCCATGTGTGTTACACACACTCTATTTTCTAGTAACTTGCACATAATTTTATTAAGTCACACAATGAGTTATACTTATATTCATGTGAAAAACATCATTTGATGGTGAATCCTTAGTCACTGTTCTTCTGGAAAAATATCCACTTTATAATAGTCTGTTTTAATGTGATTTCCAAGAATGAACTATACATAAAAATGTGTATGTAAAAATAAAAAAAAGTTCTAAGTGCATTAATGCACTGGCATCTACTATATTCTCAACCATAAAGTCTGTATTTCCTCAAAATGTAATCAGATGTGACAGCAGGCTAAACTCCAAAGTATATACCATCTTACTTGTGTGCTCCTGTGGTTCCTCATCTTAACTCACTTGCACTGTAGGATGCCCTAATTCTTAGTTTGAAGATCTCAGCATTTGAGGATGAGACACCTTTATTTTAATTTATATTTATTAAAAATAATTCCCTGAAGAGAACAATATACATCAGTGAAGGGGATAATATTCACTGAAAGGTAAATATGAGAAAATAGTAAGAGAAATGTCAATCAGTTACCTCACCATGCTGATGAACTAGGTCCTTACTAAAATGCATCTGCCTTAACAGGTTGAAAGTTGGCCAAAAATCAATAGTCAACTAAGATTAGAAGTGGAAAGAATTTCTATCTGAAACTGAGTTTTTAGGGAAAGTAAAATCCAAAGACAAAATATATCAGAGAGCGTGCCAAGAATATTCCTGGCACATACAAGCCTCTAAAGACGGTTTTCGTGAACACAAAATGACTAATGAAAAGCCTGAGGATTTTCCCATTTCTACCATTTCAGGAATCTATGTATGCAAGCTTGATTTACCCCGGAAGAGATTGTGGAGTGGGGGTTGGGCCATTTAGGGCATGCATGCTTATACTGCTGATGCCGCTGCTTCCCATACTGCCAGAGCTCTGCGCTGACTGGGTGCTGCGATCCTGATAATTCAGTGGGAGAGTCTGAGGCCTGGCGTAGTAGTAGGGAGTTGAGTGTGCATCTCTTGGTAATGCTTGGGCAAATAACGTGGCATAGCTAGAAACCTGAAAAAAAAATTAAAATGGAGATATAAAATTACAGAACACTTTTCCCAAACCAACAAAGGCAATTAAAGTTTAGATTTTAGTTCTATTTCTGTAATTTAATTTTGCACTTATTAAACAGCAAATTAGTTGTTACACTTCTGAAATATGATACAGTTTTAGGAAGTTTTCTGAATTCTAAAACTCCCACATGGTGTGATAGTTACACTTTATTCAGAATCCATGCAAACTAAAACTCAAATAATTATTCAAATGTTTATAAAAAGGTGGCATTCTGCCCTGGCTGGCGTAGCTCAGTGGATTGAGCGCGGGCTGCGAACCAAAGGGTCGCAGGTTCGATTCCCAGTCAGGGCACATGCCTGGGTTACAGGCCAGGCCCCTAGTGGGGGCCACGTGAGAGGCAACCACACACTGATGTTTCTCTCCCTCTCTTTCTCCCTCTCTTCCCCTCTCTAAAAATAAATAAATAAAATCTTAAAAAAAAAAAAAAAGGTGGCATTCTTATATAATGGAAGAATACTCATTACTCAGACTAAGGTTTTAGATATAAATATGACTAACCCACACTCTTCAATTTTTAAGCACTCAAATTTCTGTAACAGAATATTTTATTTTAACAAACTCTCTACCACACAGAGAGGCCAAATTACTTTCAAACACTGCACAGGTCAAAAATTGAACCTGTGCAACAACGAAGTTTTCACTGGTATAACTAATTAATATTCATAATGATACCTGAAAACATAAGAAAATCCTAAAAGAATTATGCAGCTATGCTAATATGAATAACTTCACACACTAAAAATTTTGAAAACGGATAGTTTATACCCTATTTAATCAAACAGTATTATATTTGATAACATAATTCTAAAAAACATCATTAGAAAACACAGAAGAGTGACTAAAATTGCCCTAAAAAAAAAAACGAGAAAAAAAAGAAATTTCTTGGCCTTCCATGACTGCCTAGGAAACTACAACAGTCTTTTTCTTTCACTCATTATTTTCTTAAGTATAAAAGCCAATTCCTATCAAAATTTGGCATAACTGTCCCAACAAAAGATGCAAAGTGTCCTTTAAAAAGATACTAAGCTGCTAAAAGAAAGCCCCTCACCTTGTTTGGCTGCTTGCGTGGATCTTCACTAAGGCTTAGCAAGAGGTAGAGAATTGACCATTTATTTTTTAAAACGCCCTGTTTGGGAAAAAAAAATTGAAAGAAAAATGTATTACTCTCCAGTTTTATCCTCCTCTCTCCTAAGTTATTCTTATTTCCAAAACAGAAATGCATTTTAAAATTCATATGGTAACATCAAATCAAAATTTGTTGATTTTACAAGCATTGCAAATAGCACCATCCATTAGAAGGCTAGAGATGATGTTCTCAAGAGGTTAATACCCTTGGAACCTTAAACCCCCTGAAAACTAACTCCAAAGTCCATTTAAAAAAACATATTTTTTAAATTACTCTGTTCTTGAATAACAATATTTTCCCCTTGAAATAATTCTTATAATAACTAACTTCTCAAAAATAGTAATTATAAGAAAAATGCCATCATAAAATATGATGCCCCCATCTTACCCATGTCCCATTTAGGCCAAAAAAAATAGAGTATTATAAAACAAAAATTTTTATTTTAATTCTAAAATGCAAGATGTACGTGTCGGCCTCATGCATACCCAAACTAAAGATCTTAGTTGTCAGGATAACTAACCCTAGGTTTCTACATAAAGGAGTCCTACAAATTATATTAACTTTGCATTATCTAGCACTCTGCCCTGATTTACAACCATGAACACCAGCCCACCTGCAATACATTTAAACAGAATTTACATAGCATTCTACTCTATTCATATATCCTTACCTTTCAGATGTAGAAGACAATATATCATTATCTTTAATTACAAAACAAATTATGGTATGGCTACTTACATTATACAAGTTCTTTTTTTTTTTTTACAGGTTTTTTATTTTATTTTATTTTAATTGTTGTTCATGTACAGTTTTCTGTCTTTTACTCCCATCCCAGCCCACCGCTCCAGCCCTCCCCACCTCCCTCCCATTTCCATCCCCCCTAGTTTTTGTCCGTATGTCCTTTATACTTGTTCCTGTAAACCCTTCCCCTTTTCCCCTGAAATTCCCTCCCCTATCCCCTCTGGTCACTGTCAGCCTGTTCCCTATTTCAGTGCCTTTGGTTATATTTTGCTTGTTTGTTTGTTTTGTTGATTAGGTTCCTGTTAAAGGTGAGATCATATGGTGTTTGTCTTTTACCACCTGGCTTATTTCCCTTAGTATAATGCTTTCCAGTTCCATCCATGCTGTTGCAAAGGGTAGGAGCTCCTTCCTTCTTTCGGCTGCATAGAATTCCATTGTGTAAATGTACCACAATTTTTTGATCCATTCATTTACTGATGGGTACCTAGGTTGCTTCCGACACTTCGCTATTGTAAATTGTGCTGCTATGAACATTGGGATGCATAGGTTCTTTTGTATTGGTGTTTCAGGGTTCTTAGGATATAATCCTAGCAGTGGAATTGCTGGGTCAAAAGGCAGATCCATTTTTAGTTTTCTTAGAAAATTCCATACTGTCTTCCATAGTGGTTGTACCAATCTGCAATCCCACCAACAGTGCCCTAGGGTCCCCTTTTCTCCACAACCTCCCCAACACTTGTTGTTTGTTGCTTTGTTTATGATAGCCATTGTGACCAGTGTGAAGTAGTATCTCATTGTGGTTTTAATGTGCATCTCTCTGATAGCTAGCGATATTGAGCATCTTTTCATGTGTCTCTGGATCCTCTGTATGTCCTCCTTGGAGAAGTGTCTGTTCAAGTCCTTTGCCCATTTTTCAGTTGGGTTGCTTGTCTTCTTAGAGTGGAGTCATGTAAATTCTTTACATATTTTGGAGATTAAACCCTTGTCTGAGGTACCATTGGTAAATATGTTTTCCCATACAGTCAGTTCTCTTTTTATTTTAATACTGTTTTCTTTAGCTATGCAGAAGCTTTTTATTTTGATGAGATCCCATTTGTTTATTCTTTCCTTTATGTCCCTTGCTTTAGGGAACATATCAGTAAAAATGTTGCTGTGTGAAATATCTGAGATTTTCCTGCCTATGTTCTCCTCTAGGACTTTAATGGTGTCACGGCTTATATTTAAATCTTTTATCCACCTTGAATTTATTTTTGTGTATGGTGTAAGTTGGTGCTCAAGTTTCATTTTTTTTTTGCATGTAGCTGTCCAGTTCTCCCAACACCATTTGTTGAAGAGGCTATTTTTACTCCATTTTATGTTGCTGCCCCCTTTGTCGAATATTAATTGAACATAGAGACTTGGGTTTCTTTCTGGGCTCTCTGTTCTGTTCCACTGGTCCATGTGCCTGTTTTTATTCCAGTACCAGGCAGTTTTGATTACAGTGGCCTTGTAATACAGTGTGGTACCAGGTATTGTGATCCCTCCTACTTTGCTCTTCTTTCTCAAAATTGCAGCAGCTATTCGGGGTCGTTTATGGTTCCATATAAATTTTTGAAGTGTTTGTTCTATGTCTGTGAAATATGCCACTGGTACTTTAATTGGTATTGCATTGAATCTGTAAATTGCTTTGGGTAGTATGGACATTTGATGATGTTAATTCTTCCGATCCATGAACACGTTCCAATCCATGTTTCCATTTGTTTGTGTCTTCCTTGATTTCTTTCTTCAGTGTTGTGTAGTTTTCTGCATACAGGTCTTTTACACCTCCTTGGTTAAGTTTATTCCTAGGTATTTTATTTTTCTTTTTGCTATATCAAATATATAAGTTCTTAATTATATAAAATGTCCCTTGGAAATTCCTCTAAAAAATAAGCTCATCACAAGTATTTAATATTGTCTAACTTAAAAGTGATTTACGCCTGGCTGGTGTGGCTCAGTGGATTGAGGATCAGCTTGCAAAGCAAAAGGTCACCAGCTTGATTCCCAGTCAGAGCACATACCTCAGTTACAGTCCAGGTTCCCAGTGAGAGGCAATCAATCAATCTTGCACATAGATTATTTCTCTCCCTCTCTTTCTCCCTCCCTTCCCCTCTCTTTAAAAATAAATGTTTTTTAAAAAATTGATTTATATTGAATTTAGCAGAAACAACAAAGTCCCCAGAAGAGGCCCAGTTCTGATGGACTCCTCGGTCCAGTTTTAAGCAGGCAAGTGGGCAAATTATTTCAGTATGATAAATTACATTTTAGACATGAAAGGATCACTCAAGTGCTCCAGGCTCAGGAAAGGACTTCTAGAGACATTAGTCTCCTAGGAAGATGGGTGATACAAAGGCAGAGAGAAGGATAGCCATGGTCTTTCCAAGGAACTGAGAGAGAGAAGTCTGGCTAAAGCTAGACGTGTAAACAGAAACTGAAAATTGAGTGAAGCATCAGATCAAAAAGGTCCTCATATGTTGTACCAAGAAAATGGATTTTAAGCTAAAAGCAACAGACAACCAGGGAAGAATTCTATGCAGGGAAGTGAATGGACTCACTCACTGACAGTTCCATAAAAGATGTACTACAAAGGAGATAAAGCAAGACACGCAGGCCCTACTTAGGGAACTACAGTCATCTGGAGGGGAAATGACCATAGGCAGAGCTGGGACTCAGTGACTGAGTATCTGCTAAGGCAACCATCACAACCCCCTATAAGCCGGGCCTCTGGAGCTAACTATTGTCTGCTTATCTCCAAAGAGTTGCTCTCTACCAATCCCATTTCCTTAAGCCAGGGATGTCAAACTCATTTTCACCGGAGGCCACATCAGCCTCACAGTTGCCTTCAAAGGGCTGAATGCAATTTCAACTCCTTAACAGTTTAAGGAGTAGTTATATTTATACAGTCCTAAAATTATTTCGGCCCTTTGAAGGCAATGGCAAGGCTGATATGGGCCCTGGTTAAAATGAGTTTGAAGCCCCTGCCTTAAGCATCAGGGGACTATCAGTCAGCAGCAGCTGCCATTTAAAATAGGCCTGCTGGAGTCATGAGACTTCCAGTCAAGATGGTGGCACAGGTAAGCACAGCTTGCCTCCTTGCACAACCACATCAAAATTACAACTAAAATATAAAACAACCATTACTCAGAACCATCACAAATCTACTTGAATGGAGTCTGAGAACTACAGAATTGAAGAAACTACATCCATCCAGACTGGTAGGAGAGATGGAAATGCAGAAAGGGCTGGTCCCACATCCACATGAGATGAATAGAAGTTTGGGAGGGGTATCTCAGGAGCGAGGAGTTCCAGCCTCACACCAAGGTTCCAGTGCCAGGAAGGTAAGTCCTTATAACTTCCAGCTGGAAAAATAAGCAAGGATTGAGTCAGTGGAAAAAAACTTCTGGAGTCCTAAGCACTTCCTCTTAAAGAACCCACATAGACTCATCTACTCAGACTCACTGCCTCTGAGCTCCAACACCAGAGTAACAGCTTGAAAGGCACCAGTGGCAAAGAGGGAGGAACAAGTGTCTGGCATCAAGGCAAGAGCTAGGGACAGCTTTCTCCCAGGTATAAAGGTGGGCAGAAGCCATTGTCCCTTGTCGGAACCCTCCCCTCACAGAGCCACAGAGCTGGCAGGCAGGTGCCACATCGAAGACTCCATCTGTTGGCTAACACTGTTTGCCCCACCCTGGAGATCCCCAGAGATTCCATCCTACCAAATTGACTGGGCCCACCCAAGCTGTTACCAGTGACTTTTCCATTTGAATAGCTGGTCCTGCCTCATGCTTCACAACTTCCTAAATCCTATCAAACAAAAATCGGCCTCAGTGACCTCCATACCTCTTGCTAAGTCACCCCAGGCCAAGTACTAGTAGCAGCCAGCCTAGACTCTCCTTGGCTTTGCCTGGGAATCTCCAAGCCTGGCACAATTAACAGCCATCTCAGATTGCTTTACAGCTCATGCAGGGTGGCCCAGGCAGAACACAGGGGGGAACTCACCTTAGCTTGCACCACCTGGGGAAACCTCAGAGCCTGCACACCCAGTAGACAGCTACAGAACACACCAGAGCACCACCAACCTGCCCCTGCACAGCTTATCCTCCACCGATGGTCAGTGGTTCTTGCAGCTGACTGGCCTGGGTATATCCTTCCCATTGACCTGCCAACAGCAATCAAGGCTCAACTAAAAAGGAGGATGTATTCAGCCCACACAAAGGGCACACCTCAAGTACCCAGGTTGGATGATGAGGCGGGGCTGTGAATGAAGATAAGCAATCTATCAGATGCAGAATTCAAAACACTGGTTGTAAGGATGCACAAGGAACTTAGTCAGGACCTCAAGAGCATAAAAACGGTCCAGTCAGAAATGAAGGATACACTCATTGAAATAAAGAACAATTTACAGGGAAACAACAGTAGAGTGGATGCAGCCAAGAATCAAATCAATTATTTGGAACGTAAGGAAGCAAAAAACAACCAATCAGAACAAGAAGAAGAAAAAAGAATCCAAAAAAACAAGGATAGTGTAAGCAGCCTCAGGGACAACTCTAAGTGTTCCAACATTCACATAATAGAGATACCAGAAGGAAGAGAGAAAGAGCAAAAAATTAGAAATCTATTTGAAAAAATAATGAAAGAAAACTTCCCTAATTTGGTGAAGGAAATGGGAATGCAAGTCCAGGAAGCACAGAAAGTCCCAAACAAGATGGATGCAGAGTGGCCCACTCCAAGACACATCATAATTAAAATGCCAAAGGTTAAAGATAAAGAAAAAAATCTTAAAAGCAGCAAGAGAAAACCAGTTAGTTACCTACAAGGGAGTTCCCATAAGACTGTCAACTGATTCCTCAAAAGAAACATTACAGGCTAGAAGGGACTGACAAGAAATATTCAGAGCCATGAAAAGCAGAAACCTATAGCCAAGACTGTTCCACCCAACGAAGACATCATTTAGAATCTAAGGGTAAATAAAGAACTTGCAAGACAAGAAAAAAACTAAAGGAGTTCATCATCACCAAACCATTATTATATATAATGTTAAAGGGACTTATTTAAGAAAAAGATCAAATGTATAAACAATGAAATTGCAATAAATAAAAATATATATATAACAATTTAATCTAAAAAATAAACTACACAAACAAGAACAGAACCATGGACACAGAGAGGGTTTTGATGGTTGCTAGATAGAGGGGGGCATGGGGGAAAGGGTAAAGAGGTAAGGAGACTGAGAAGTACAAGTACATAGTTACAGAGTAGCCATGGGGACATAAAGTACAGTATAGGAAATGAAGTAGCCTAAGAACTTATACGCATGACCCATGGACATGAACAATGGTGTGGGGATTGCGTGAGGGAGTGGGGAATGCTGAATGGAGGGTGGGCAATGGAGGAAAAATTGGGACAATTGTAATAGCATAATCAATAAAGTATTTTTTTTAAGAATCAAAAAACTAAAATAAAGGAGGCTTGCTGCCTGGGGAAGGGAGGCCTCATATCCCATAATCATCACAAACACACTGAGACACAAGGTTTATTCTCTTCATTCCATAACTGAGTGAAGCAGAGGTGAAATTTAAATAACTAAATGAAAGCTATAGGCCAGGATTCAAACCTAAGTCTGTGTACCTACATAGGGACAGATGAGAGGCATATATAAGAGGGACAATCAGTAAGACTTGGGGACAGACCAAATTTGGGTAGAGAGGTACAGCCATGATGATACCTACTAGTCCTTGGCAATAGATGAATGGTATTATCATTATTCATCGAAAGGAAGAACACCAAAGGAAACACAGGTTGTATGTGGGTGGATATGAATGGACTCCTAGAGGCAGGAAATTTTAAAAGTACACTCTCATTTCAGCTTCCAGTTGGGGGATGCCCAGCTGCAAGCCCCTGTGAGTGTTTCCTAAGGAGTGTCTGTGTAAAAATGCCCTGCAAGCATCGGGAAGAGGGCAGATATTCTACCTGTGCAACAAGAGTCCTCAGTTGTTTCAGAAAATCAAAGACGTGTAAGGGGTGGAAAGTGAACAAAGCTGCAAAAATGAATACAACTATGCACAAAAAGTCAGCAAACAACATATTTACAGGTGGTGTCAACTTTTTTTTTTAAACATAGAACAGGTATTAAACAGGATCAGTCTGCTGAAGAGAGTTTGATGGAGGTACTGCGTGCTGAGGTGTGTGTAACTGCACACGGACGGGGAAACAAGAGGTACTACTACCAGCTACGTTAGTATTATCAAAGAAGAAAAAG
The DNA here is from genome assembly GCA_039655065.1 of Glossophaga mutica. Lineage (NCBI taxonomy): Eukaryota > Metazoa > Chordata > Mammalia > Chiroptera > Phyllostomidae > Glossophaga > Glossophaga mutica. Next base: position 64,416,958 of record CM077310.1, on the reverse strand, counting down.
CATACTTAAAACAGTGCATCCAAGTGAATCAAGTTGAATTAAGAAATCAAAATGGTCAGCAAATAAATTCAAGCTTATTTTTACAAATGAAATGAAGACCTGAAAAATAATGAGTAAATTACTAGCAGCTTTATGCACAATTCAAAGATTTCCATTGTTGTAACATTAACCTAATATTTGTGGAGCAAAGTATTACACTTCTCTATATTTTACATTCTTCTCTATAAAAGGATGGAGGAAGGCAGCTAGATGAACTAAGATCCTTTATAGTCAGAATCACAAAAATCTCACCCTAAGATTCAATTAATTTATTGGTGTATAGGCTGGCAGAGACTTTTATAAAAATAGGTTAGAAAACCACTATGAGCAAGTATCAACATCCAATAACAAAAAGTTCAAAATCATTTTTTAAGTTATTCACTGTAACAGTACAAATTAGGACCTGATAAACAATAAACAGTATCAACAAGGTAAGCTTAGGCTTGTGCTTCCTCCCAGGAAAAAAATTAAGGCCTCTGTAACATATACTTATTGTGTACATAAGTCTGATTATTTTCCCAATGTAGTTTCATTCATCTTCATAAGCAATTTCACATTAAATCCAGTTGAAACTTACCTCTAGCACTGAAAATCTTTTAAAAAGCAAACTCTATCTACAACTACAAGCGATTACTCAATATAGAAAAGTTTAATGATACCAGAGAGAAAAGTTCAAATGTTCCCAGATCACTCTCATAGCTTCATAGCATTCATACTGGAATGGCTTTCAGAATATTTGTATGATACCTGTGAATGAAGTTTTCTGTGAAGTTCTGAAAACAATGCAGCATCTGCTTCTCTTCTCTGTCGAATAACTGTAAGTTAGAAAAGAAAATAAGCATATTAATCATATACACCAAAATTCATATTTATGACATTATTTCACCTATAGAAAATGACAACTCTGAAGTCTAAAAAGAATCCTGAGTTGAAGAATCAAAAGACCTACATAATAAGTGACATTTCAGCTTTGTGAATTTGGTCAATTCATATAATCTCTCTAATATTTGTAAAACATGATCAATTTTAGGCTGGAATCAAATAGTTTATGTGAAAATTAGCTATAATAATAGAAACAATGAGAGTTTTTAGATTCTATCAACAAATATCAATAAACAGTCCAGTGAGGAAAACTACCATTAGTTTAACTAATCAATAATGGCTATCTATAGGGAGAAATACGAAATGAAAATATCTTTGGAATCCTAAATTCAAAGGGCATAACAAAATAGTATAGCATTCATAATAGTTTGACTTAAAACTATACATTCTAAGTATTTTAAATACATACAGTAAATTTAACAGTCCATTATGTTTCAAAATAACCTAAAGTTCATTAGCTAATTTTCATCCACTAATTAATTCTATTAGTAAACATCTTCATAGGTTTTCCACTATACTTACAAATATTCTGAAAGCCCCAATTACAAACGAGAAGTCCATGCCCTATTCCACTCCATGAAGACTACACACAGAATTTGGGCCCCTGAGGGAAGAGGCCCCACTCGCCCACATCTACAATGTTGCACACACCGTCTGTGCACAGGTGCCTCTCAAAGAAACCCTGTTACATCCATGAGAAAAGGCACCACTTTTAAACACTAGTTTACAGCTTCAGTAGCCTCCAAGGAACCTTCGTGTTTAATTATCCCAATTTAGTAGGACTTTCTTAAAATATCATCAACCAACCTCATTTAGCTTTAAATGTTCAAATTCCTTTGTAAAAAGATAATGACTGACTTGACATCCAACACTCTTTCATATTCATCAGCTAGGAAATGGTGCTGGCACCATGTACTGAGTATATGAACCACAGCAGGTCATATCACCCTAATCACATCTGCACTTTCATGTCTTCCTATGCCAAAAGATAAATCTATCTTTAAAATGTATTCTTACAAAATGTATTCAACAAAACTAATGCGATTAAAATTCCATATACCTTATTATCTTTTAAAGCTTACATAAAAACACTCCAAAGGAACACAACCATGAATTCAGTGATGGTCCTGCTGTAGAATGAGACTGACACTAATTCATAGATATTTGTTGTCACAGGACAACAAAATAATAGTAAATAATACCAATAAAAATGAGCACAGAATATTTACCCCAAAAAAGTTTCATCTAAGAGATTGTTAAACACAGCAAAACAAATTTTTAGTTACAATTACCCCACTCATCAACATGAAAAATTAGGAAACTAATGTTGTTTAATTAAGTAAGATGTTTAATTTTATCATACATGATGAGTTTTGATCATATAACTCAACTAATCTAATATTCCAACTCAACCATAACTCAACTAACAAAAGTTAATCAAATTTCAAAAGTGTTAAACTATAAAAACTATGTCTAAGAAATATTTAAAAATGATAGATCAATGGTGACCATTATATGAGAGGGTCATCAATAATGCTACAAACTATAGCTGGGTCACAGCAGAGCTGGGGGGTTAATAGCAAGGGTACCGAACAGAAGCTGTGGACACCTGGTGGAAACAGGCAGAAGTAGCAAACTGCATCAATATACAGCAAGACTTATTTCAAAAACACAGAATACATACAGGAAAAATGACTGTACATGGTGACAGTTGTGTTCTTAAAAAAAAAAAGAAATTCCAAGACTTCCTTGCAGTATTCACTGCAACAATGTAGCTGCCAGTTATTTAACTCTGAATTTAGATGACAAAGCCTAGAAATGTACATCTGTAAAAGGAATGGTCTGTTAATATAGTACCCACTAAGTGGGGTTCTTACTAATAATCAAAAATATAAAATAAAATGTAAAAATAATCTTAAAAGTCATAATCATCAGGGTTCAAGAATAGTGTTCTTATATTCGGTTTTATAGATAAGAAAGTTCTTATCTTTAAGTTCTTGTAAGTTAATAGGAGGATAAATCTGCATTTTTACCCCTCTACCTTAAGTAAGACATACACACTAAGTAATACCAAGATCTGACTCATATCAGCAGAATCCTCATTTCAGACTTGCATTGCTCTTCAAGCTCTGAACATGTAGACACAGCCACAGCCAGATCCATTTACTCACATGCCACAGCCTCGACTCTACCCTCAGCTATCTCACCATCTCAGTTACACAGCTCTGAAAAAGGACATCCACACAGAGCACTGGTCAAGTGCAGTTAATAATGCAACAGCTGGGGTGGGAAACTGTGCCATTAAGAACAGATCTGCCAGAAGGTGTCATTACCAGTTTTCCAGCACACTTAAAAATAAGTCAAAGCCCATTTCATTTAACAGTTTAACAGCGAGGCCCCAGCAGGAAGACCACTGACCTTCAAGGCAAGGTGGCTTTTTAGGCAGCTGGAGCTGGGCTCATACAGTCCAGAAAACGGAGGAGGGGGAACTGGCCACCAGAGAAAACAACTCTCCAGCCAGACAAGAGCGGTTCTCATCCATGGCGGGTCCGCATGCTCACAGCCTCCCTCCCTTAGACACTCCGCAGTACAGAAGGAAGGCAGAGATCCACCTTACACAGAATGCATTAGTAACCAGATACTAGAAAATGGAAAGCTTTCTTCTCTAAGGTAGCAATGTTTAAGAAAGCTTTCAGTATCATCTCAGAGTTAAAATGTTCACATAGTAAGTTCTAAAGTACTACTAAGTTTGGATGTTGACAATTAATAGAGGGAACTACTGGCCTCGCTAAGTGTTGTTTACTGCTAAGATGGTAAGTGTTCTGCATTATCTGGTCAAAAGTGCATAATATTAAATAGTACAAATCACAAGATAAGCAGGAAGTTATATTAAGTCCTTTTATATTCCTAACACTCTTATACCAAATTATGTTGTTATTGACAGTATTTAAAATAATCCTCTTGCACTATGTTCTAACAAAAGACAGAATTAAATTGTCCTCATTTTAACATAATTATATTTTATACAATAGTACCTCAGGAACTACATAGAGGTGTAGTTCACAAGGAAAATAATACAATAATTAATGAATAATAATACAAGAATAAACTCTGTGTTTCACATACTCGCAACCATAAACCTACTTTTGCCCCACCTTGTGTGTGTATGTATGTATGTATGTATGTGTGTGTGTGTGTGTGTGTGTGTGTGTATTCTTAAGTTTTGACAAGTTTAAGAATCTAGTATATGACAACATTTAGGAAAAATACATACGTTCTTTCTTGATTTTTTCAGCTACTAGGAATTCATCTCTTTCAACAGTTGGGGCAAAGTTGCTGCCAATAACTCGCACAGCATACTGGAACTGTTGGGCTACATCAGCTGAAAGGTAAATAAAAGAACGCAAATTATCACCAGCCCGTTTTGATCACCTGAAGATTCCAGTTCAAGACAGTACATGCACCTGCCTCCCACCTTCCCAAGGTTTTAACTGAGAAGATGAAAAAGCTTTTAAGAAATCAAAACAAAATGAATGAATACATAAATGAAATAACAGTTCTATAAAATAAAAAAGGAAGGCAGCAACAGGCTAGATAATCTGAAAAATCCTAAAGATAAAAAACAAATTGGACTGATAATCATTTAAAAAAAAAAAAAAGGTACAGTTAAATCCACAGTGAGAAACAGGATCTATGAGAGAAGCAAGCCTGCTCAAAGACAACCTCTGAGAAGCTCCAAGGTTCAAGTCAACAAACAAAAAACCAGAAGTGGTTTGTGGAGCAATCAAGTAGATAATTAATTTATAAACTGTGTTTGCATTTCTAGATAAAGATGATGGCTTAAACCAGATGTTTGTATCCACTCTCTTCATAAAACCCACTAAATTGAGAATCAAGTTTTTTTATGTCATAAATCAACTAGGGCAAAGAAAACAAAGCAGAAGCAATGCAAAAGAGAAGCCAACAAAATGCGAGACACTGGAAAGCAAATGGATTGGTGAGAACTGATTCAGGAGGACTGTTAAAACACGAAGCTCCATGCCTACTGAGGTAAGGGATGTGTGTGGGGGCAGCAGGGGCGGGGTTGTACAAAGGCCAAGAAGAAACACAGAAACCCAGGAGGCTCCAGAAAGGGAACTCAGTACCTCAGAAGACATGGATGAAGTAGAGCAGCAGGATGAGGACTGGCTAAAAGTCTGGGTGGAAAACAAACTCCTGGTCCTCTATCCTTCCCATACAACCAGACAACTGCTGATTGCTCTACCTAAGCAAGCCAAACAGGGTCTGGATGAAACACCAGGACAGCAAAGAATACAAAATAAAAGTAGATGCCTGAATGTCAAGGACCTAGCCCCCCTCCCAGACAGTGGGAATGAAAATTCCCACACTCAGGAATTACTAGCCAAATGTAGCACCCTTCTACCTACCCACTATAAAGCACAACCACCCTGCAGTGTGCTGCCGAACCTACACCGAACAAAAACCAGTAATAAAACTAAGACCCTAGACAGTCCCACAGACTCCACTGAAACAGCGTCTTTCTCAGTAATCAGGAAAAAAGCAAAGAGAGAGTGAGCCAGTACATAGACTCCAACTCTACCACGGCCCACTACCCGTAAGTTACAGAGCACTCCATCCCTCCAGAAAAGAGTGCACTTTCTTCTCAGATACACACGGAACATGTCTCAAGACAAACTGCACTTGGGGGATCACAAAATAAGCCCTTTTAAATATAAAATAACTGAAATTATTCAAAGTATGTTCTCTATCAACAAAAGAATTAAAAAATCATTAACAGAATGATATCTAAAAAATCCTCAAATATTTCAAAGTCAATTAACACACTATTACATAATACGCTGGCCAGAGAAAGTCTCGAATAAAACTGGAAAATATCTTGAACTGAATGAAATGAAAATACAAGACATCAAGATGTGTGGGATACAGCTAAAGCAGTGTTCAGAGGAAACTTTATGGTATAAAATGCTTTTATTAATGAAGGAAGATGGGTCTCAAATCAGTAATATCAGCTTATACAATAAAATCTAGAAAAAGAAAAGCAAATTAAATTCAAAGTAAGCATTAGCAAATATACAGGAGCAAAAATCAATGAAATTTAAGACAAAAATATGAAAAATAGGTGAAGCCAAAAGTTGGTTATTAAAAAAATTAATAGAATTGATAAACATAAATTTGTGAACAAGAAAAGATACAAATCTAGGAATGAGAGAGGATCATTACCAATGATTCCACAGAAATTTAGAAAAATAAATGAAGGCTAAAACATTTTTGTAGATACTACTTCCTCATGGAGGTACATAAAACATAATACCCACTCCTTAATTGTGCTGTGCAGTAGAGTACCCTGACAAACCCACCTCAGCCAGGTGATCAAGGTCAAGATCCATGGTGACAGCCACCCTGACAATGTGTACCCTGGATACAATGTGATGAGAAAGGCACTTTACCTCTGGGATCTTCCTCCAAAACATATAACACAAGTCTAACCAGGAGAAAAATTTCAGACAAATCCCAACTGAAATATTATACAAAATATCTGAATTTTAATCCTCGTAACTGTCAAAGAAATCAAATAAAATAGTAATAACTGTTTAAGTCTGAAAAGCTGTCAGAGCGACAGAAGCCCAAGGAGACATGAAAGCTAAAGGTAATATAATACCCTGGATGAAACCCTATGATAGTAAAGGAACATTTAATAAATGAGGAAATCTAAATAAAGTACAAAGTTAATATTAGTGTATCACTATTGTAACAATTATACTATACTTATACTGGGGGAAAAGTTGTGGGTTATACAGGAACTCTTTATTATTGCTGCAATTTTTCTGTACATCTAAAATTGTAAAATTGAAAGTTTATTTTTAGAAAGTGTACTGGCTGGTGTGGCTCAGTGGGTTGAGTGCTAGTCTGCAAACCAAAAGGTGGTCACGAGTTTTATTCCCAGTCAGGGCACATGCCTGGACTGCAGGCCAGGTCCCCAGTTGGAGGTGTGCAAGAGGCAATGGATCAATGTTTCTCTCCCTCTCTTTCTCCCTCCCTTCCTCTCTCATTAAAAATAAATAAAATCATATATATGTATATGTATGTGTGTGTGTATGGGGTCTAGCACAAATAACACCCCTATTTTGTTATAAAATCATAAGCATGTAATTCTGTAACATAAAAATATCACACTCAAGCACACCATATGATATTTTAGGTGAAATGTTCAAATTAAAACTGTAAATTCTTATACCCATATCATTTACCCTACCAAAGTCAAGCAGGTGTTACTTCTGCTGGACCCTGTACACTGATTCTAAAACCCGTCTTTCACAAATCATGATTTTACTGGTCTGCAGCCAAAGTATCAATATTTTTTTAAATCTCTGATTCAAAACCTTTAGTCTTAAAGGTAAAAGCAATTTAAATGTTTTTTAAAAATGCTTTCTTTGGTAAACTCAAAAAGAATTTCATCCTATACCACAAACCATATAAAAATTAACTTAAATAGAAGATAATAACTATAAAATATAAAACCATATACAACTCTTAGAAAAAAATGGAGAAATCTTTGTGACTTTGGGTTAGACAAAGAGTTCTTACATAATACACCAAAATCAAGACCTATTAAAAAAAATTGATAAATTGGACTTCATCCAAGATTTAAAGCTTTTGCTCTGCAAAGGACATTGTTAAGAGATGAAAATACTGAGAAAATGTATGTTTGTGAAACACATATCCAATACAAGAACTGAATCCAGATATTCAAAAGAACTCTCAAAACTCAATAAGGGTGGGGGGGTGGTAAAATCCAATAAGACATAAGCAAGTTTTGAACAGACGATTCACCAAGAAGATAAATAACAAAGAAACACATGAAAAAATTCTCAATGTCATTAGTGATTAAAGAAATGCAAATTAAAAACCAAATGAGATACCACTACTCACCTATTAGAATGACTGCAATAAAAATATACTACTCCCACACAGTGCTGGTGAGGAATCATGCGGAGCCCCTGGAGCTCTTTCACATGACAACAAAACTGGTACAGCCACTCTGGAGCACTTCAGCAGTGTCTTTAAAAGGTAAGTACATTTACCATATGACCTGATGATCACACTTGTGTTTATTCTAGAGAAATACAGACTTATGGTCACATAAAAATCTGTTATGTGTCTATAGAAGCATTATCTATAAATGCTAAAAACTGGAAACAACTCAAATGACCTTCAATGTGTGAATGAATAAATAAACTCTGGTACATTCATACAATGGAATGCCATTCTGCAATTAAAGGAATGAACTATTGATACACACAACACCATCAATGAATCTCAAATAGGCCAAGTAAAAAGAGCCAGCCTCAGAAAACTGCATTCTATATGATTCCATTTATATGATGATACTCTGGAACAGGCAAAATATAGGGACTGAACAGACAATTGCTGCCAAAGGCAAAGTAGCAGTACAAAGGAAATAATTATAAAGTTTTTTAAAGAGCTAACACAAATTTTAAAAATAGGCTGACAGCAGAATGGAGCTGTTAAAGGGAAATTAAATGCAAACTGAGAAATCCAACACAACGAAAGACAACAGAATTCCTAGCAAAATTTTTTGATAAGTAGACAGTCAATTGATGATCACCAAATGTTAATCCATATGAACTTTTACATCTCAAACTCAGACAAAATTTCAGAGCATAAAAGCAAAATTCATATGTAGCAAAATCTCATAACATAAAAGATAAAGAGGAAATCCTAAAAGCTGCCAGATATAACTTAAAAAAAGTAATAATCGGATTAACATGAGACTTCTCATCAGTAATGAAGGAATACCTTCAGAGAGGACAGAAGAAAACAACTTCAAATCAAAATTTCTACACCTGATTAATGATTCAAGAGTATGGGGATAGGGAAAAAGGAAAATAAAGACATTTTCAGACTCTTAAGCAATTATTCAGATCAGTAAATCCTGTTGACTCTACTTCTAAAAGTATATCCCAAATATGATCATTACACAGCTACTATCCAATTGCAATAACTCTCCTAAGAAGCTGATCACCCTGCTTCTAGTTTTGTCCCCTGAAAGTAAATTATCCACACAGCAAAGTAATCTTTTTAAGACATAAATAAAAAATAGTATCATAGCTCTATTCAAACCCTCCCATCACACTCATAATGATATCCAAACTCCTGAGGATAGCCTACCTGAACTGGTCCCTCATTGCTTCACCAATATCATCTCCTGCCTCTCCCAACCATGCCACACTTTGCAATCTTGCCACTCCTTGAGCATACCAGGCTCAGTTCCAGCTCAGAACCCTGACACACTCTTCTCCTACCTCTTTCCAGGACTCATTCCATCACTTCATTTGGTTGTGTTTAAATGTCGGCTCCTTAAAATGCCTTCCTAGTTCCAGAAGAGGCAACTGCTCACAAGAATGCACACATACGCAGTCTTTCTTAAACACCACGGCACCAACAGAAATGTGTTCGATACCTGACGAATGCATACATGGGCAGAGGGAGAGCAGAAAGAGTGGTTCTGCGGAGTCACAGGATTTGGGGTAGTATTTATTTTCTTCCTTTTACACACTGAGTATATATCAATTTTATAAATATTAGAAGTATCACTGAAAATTACTCATTTAAAGGGCTAGCTGTCTAACTATCCCAGTTAAAAATTATTTTTAGATTACCATGATCCTGATTTTTATAAAGAACAGTTCATTAGCAATGTACTCAAGTACCTCAAACAAAAATCCTTACTCCAAAAGTTTCATAACTATGAATTTTCTTCTACCAAAAGTTCAAAACTTTTCAATATCAGAAACGCTCTCCTCATCTGTCTCTACATTTTCTCTACACCTTTGATATTTCCACCTCTTCAGTCAAATTTCAATTTCCCTATCTGCTTGCCAACAAAATTTCCAGTCTATCTTTCTTACTGATTATAAAATATATGAAAAAACCACCCACTATTTCTTTTTAGGCTTTTTTATTCAGTTTTTAATGGATTATGCTATTACAGTTGTCCCAGTTTCCCCCCTTTACCCCTCCACCCAGCACCCTTCATGTCCTCTGGCAATCACCCCTCCTTTGTTCATGGCCATGGGCCACACCTATAAGTTCTTTGCCTACTCCATTTCCTATACTTGCCCTTAAAATCCCCCTGCCTATTCTGTAACTACCTACTTGTACTTCTTAATCCCTTCACCTTTTCCCCCACTCTCCCAAGCCCCCTACAAATTGGCCACTCTTCCAATGTTCTCATAGCTATGGTTCTGTTTGTTTGCTTAGTTTGTTTTTTAGATTCAATTGTTGATACTAATGTATTACAGTCCATTTTAATGTTCATAGTTTTGGTCTTCTTTTTCTTAAGTAAGTTCCTTTAACATTTTATATAATAATGGTTTGGTGATGATGAACTCCTTTAGCTTTACCTCATCTGGAAAGGACTGTATCCCTTTGAATCTAAATGATAGCTGTGCTGGACAGAGTAATCTAAGTTGTTGGTCCTTGCTTTTCATTACTTTGAATACTTCTTGCCAATCCCTTCTAGCCTCAAAGTTTCTTTTGAGAAATCAGCTCACAGTCTTATGAGTACTCCTTTGTAGGTAGTAATTATCTGCTTTTCTCTTGATGCTTTTAAGATTCTCTCTTTAACTTTTGGCATTATGATATGTCTTGGAGTGAACCTCTTTGCATCCATCTTGTTTGGGACTCTCTGTGCTTCCTGGACTTGCATTTCTATTTCCTTCACCAAATTAGGTAAGTTTCCTTTTATTATTTTTTCAAATAGGTTTCCAATTTCTTGCTCTTTCTCTTCTCCTTCTGGCACCCCTATGATGCAAATGTTAGAATGCTTGAATTTGTCCCAGAGGCTACTTATACTATCCTCAAGCTTTTGGATTCTTTCTTCTTGTTGCTGTACTAATGGGACATTTTTCTTCCTTATGCCCCAAATCAATGATATGATTTTTGGTTTCATCCACTCTGCTGTTGAGTCCCTATAAATTGTTCTTGATTTCAGTTAGTATATCCTTTATTTCTGGCTGAGTCTTTTTTATGCTGTTGAAATACCAAGTTCCTTCAGCATCTTTACAACCAGCATTTTGAACTCTGCATCTGATAGATTGCTTATCTTCACTGTTTAGTTCTTTTACTGGAGTTTTTATCTGTTCTTTCATTTGGGCAATATTTCTTTGTCTCCTTGTTTTGCAGCCTCTCTGTGTTTGTTTCTATGTATTAGGTAGAGCTGCTCTGACTCCACATCTTGGTAACATGGCCTAATACAGTAGGTGTCCTGTAGGATCCCGTGGCACAGCCTCCCCATTTCCCAAGCTGTGTACTCGAGTTGCTCCCTTGGTGTGGGCTGAGTACTCTGTTCTCTTGTAGGTAAGTCTTGCTTGCCGTCAGCAGGTCAATGGGAGGTATTTACCCAGTCCAGACAGCTTGTAGAACTGGCTATGACCCCTGGCCAGTAACCAGCTCCCTCCACCTCTACCTTGTAGAGGTGGTTGGGTAGTGCTCCAACATGGTCTGTAACTATCCACTAGGTGCGCAGGTTCTGGGTTTCTCATGTGGTGCAGACCAAGGTCAGCCTCTACCGGTGTTCTGTCTGGGGCCCCTTGGTGTAAGCGCTAACAGGGGTGTCCAATCTTTTGGCATCTCTGGCCCACACTGGAAGAAGAATGGTCTTGGCCCATACGTTAAATACATTGCCACATGTAATCACAAAAATATCTCATAATCTTTTAACTAAATATACAATTTTATGTTGGGCCACATTCGGAGCCATCCTGGGACGCATGTGGCCCACAGACCACAGGTTGGATACCCCTGTTAAAGCTATTTGCAGATGGCTGCTGCTATTGCTGAGACTGGGGCCATTCAGAGAGTGGCACAGAGGCTGGTCCCAGCTGTTGCTTGTTTGAGCAGATTTAGGATGGTCTGAAGCCAGCACCTAGCCCAGCCCTTCATTTGGCAAAGCCACTGTTATCAGCCACCCACTATCTCTTAAACCAAATCTACCTATCATATGTTTTAAAGGTAGACACACAAAATTCAAACTACTAAAGAAAATAGCAGGGGCAATTATTCTTTGTTTAGTGAACCTACCATCAAAGATTAAAATGTGAAATATTAAACAATATCAACTACAAACTTCTAGTTTAGTAATGCCCACATATCATTCAGTTTTCAAATATAACTAAACTCATCAGTAATTCAATGAATAATTTCTAAGCACCTACTATATGCCAAACAGCATAGGCCTCAAGAAGAGAATAGAAATAGGGGTCAACAAGGCGGCCTTAGTGAGAATACAAAAAAGGGGAAGGGGGACAAATAAATACACAAGATAATTATACTGTGCTAAGAGCTACTAAGAAAACAAGCAAGACACCATGGTGGTAAATAACAGAAGACTTCATGAAACAGGTTTCATGAAGGTAGGTAGGAGCCTGACTTGTAAAAGGTCAAAGAAACAGATGAAAAAGACACAAAATTAAGATTCACCGGGCTCCTTTTCTTAGTACACTATTCCACAAAGGACGCCAATGTCATTGAATTCTAAAATCCAAATCATAAAAGCCGAAGTCATTTCAAAAAGAGCTCCAGATGAGGAAGTCCAGACTGTACCTCTTTGATAACCTGGCTTAATCCAAGACTAGAAATTAGAATATTTGATGTTTTGACCATGAAGCACCTAAGGAATGTGTTTATTTTTACCTCCAATCTTCTCTGGGTATGTGGGAGGGGTGGGCAATTATTAGGAGCCTGGAAAGGGAGACAGGTAATACTCCTCTGCCAAGCCTCTGCAAATATTTCTTTAAGAATTGAACACCCATGAATTCAAAGATATACTGTATGACAAGTACCAGAGAGCAGAGTTTGTACTGCTGATACAAACACTAAAAACAAGCTGGTGGAGAGAGGCCACCCCATGGGTAGGACTATGACTTGCCCACCTCTACTGAGCACAAAGAGAAATAAGCTACAGATTCTACACACAAGAGTTGTAATGAATTAATTCAAGATAGCAAGCTCTGAAATCATAGACCTGGGTTCCATCCTAGCCCTGCAATTCACTAGCTGGATGACAGTGAGCAAACTACTTACCGGAAATAACTCCAAGTCTGTTTCCTCATCAATAAAATGAGGTCAATAATAATTATTCCAACCTCCCAGAGTCATTTGAGAATTACACACACTACCTTACAGTGTAAGCACAGTGTCTGGCATACAGTATATACTCAATAAATGTTAATTTTCACATTATTAAACTGAAAATGTTGTTTAAATGTATGCTATCTACTACAGCCATGAAAACCATAACTCAATAAAGCATCCATCACTTTTAACTTTAAGCAAAATAATTTGGTCTTCATCCTACAGATTACAAGTAGGGAACGAATCAACACATCTGATTAGAAAGAACCCTGGCTGCAGAGTAGAAAAGGAACTAGAGGGAATGCAAAACCGGGCCAAGAAAGGCAGTGGAAATGCAGGATCTCAATCCCAAAGGTGAAGGCTCCCAAGAACCTTTAGATGTGGGCACAAGAGTTTTTAAATGAAAGACAGTTGCCTTTTGTATCCCAAAAGGGTTATTTATACAGACATCCAGGTAAAAGAAAACAACTGAACTTGCGCAAAAATAAGCACAGCTCGAGTAAATATGAAAACTGTTCAGTTGTATACTTTCTAGGGATTTAGAAAGTGATGGAGGGGAATAAATTGTTCACTAAGACATTAACTGTTTTGCCACCCTGCATCTCCTCTATACATTGCCTTGTCTGTGTATGATAGTATTTTTCTAAAGGACAGGACAGAAGGGACAGTGAGTTGCAGAGACAAGCCAGTAAACCAGAAGTGCTCTGTCCAGCACCTACACCAGCAACTTCCCACTCAAAATGCAGGACGGAATGGCTGACTGTGTTTAATGTTTCAAATGCCAAGCTTCAACAGAGATCTACAGGATCAGAATCTCTGGAGATGAGATCCACAATGATACTTTGAATGAGTATCACTTTTAGAAAATTCAAAACCCAAAGGCGTAACATTAGGTACAGTAAAAATAGTTTTCCTCCCTCAACTACTGTCTAGTCTCCAGTTCTTGCCACAAGCAATATTATCAGTTTCTTGTGTAATCACAGGTGATTCTGATGCACAGCTCTGGTTGAAAAGCGATGCTCTAGAAGAGCAATTTTCAACCTCTTTCACCTTGTGGTACATATAAACTAATTACTAAAATTCTGTAGCACACCAAAAAAATACATTTTTTGCCAATCTGACCCAAAAAATAGGTATAATTTTGATTCATTCACACTGGATGGCTATTGTTGCATTAGCTGTTTTCATTCTTTTTATTTGACTGTCTCAGGGGAAAAGAGGTCAGTGCCCCTAATAGTCAGGTACTTCATGGTTTAAAAATTCTTGCAGCACAGTGGTTGAAAATCACTGCTCTAAGCAAAAACAAAATAAAAACATCACATTAGATTTGTGGTCCTCAAACTTTTTGGTCTCGGGGTCCCTATACATTCTTAAGATAAGGACCCCTAATAGTTTTTATTTTTGTGAGTTACATCTATCAATATTTACTGTATTGGTCCTGGCTGGTGTGGCTCAGTGGATTGAGTGCCGGCCTGCAAACCAAGGGGTCACAGGTTTGATGCCCAGTCAGGGCACATGCCTGGGTTTCAGGCCAGGTTCCCAGTAGGGAGCAAGTGAGAGGCAACCACACACTGATGTTTCTTTCCCTCTCTTTCTCCCTCCCCTCCCCCCTCTGAAAATAAATAAATAAAATCTTTAAAGAATATATTTACTGTATTGGAAATTTAAACCAAGACCACTTTTAAATACGAATGCATTTAAAAATAACAATAATAAACTCATTAAGTACAACTTTCAAAGAAAGCCTAAAACTTTGAAATTTCCATATACATGTTAATAGACATTTAGTGAACATTTTAATATACATTTAATATGTTTTAATATACATTTAAAGTACACTGACATTCCCAGGCATATAATCAAGAGAAGACTATTTTATTTGGAGCTTCATCATCAGCTCTTCACCACTGTGGAAAATCATGAAACCAACAACAGCACTATTTGTGGTCCATGAATCACCAAGACATCATTCCTTCATCTGACTGCACTGGGGCTCACAGTACACTCAGAGGTGTTACAGATTAGGACAGACATCTGACTTCAGAATGTAGTGTATCACAGTCACACTTCCAAGCATTTATGTTGAAATACTTACCTAATAAAAAGTACTGTATTTCTTCTTTTTCTTCTAGTTAAAAAGAGGATACAAAGTACTGGAGTATGAAAAGGAGTGTCGCCTCTGACAGAGTTGAAACACTCTAACATCAAGCACATTGTTTCCAAAAACAGAAATAATGACTACCAAAGATACGGTAAGTAAAATGTGCTGCAAGAGAGGGGCAAGGAGGTGGAGCGAGAACTTTCCTGTCACTGGTTGACAGTTAATGTGTTTCAAGCAAATTCCCAGCTGTTATAAGCTGGGAAAGGTAGGAAATAATGGTTATACCATTGGTTACAAAAATGCCATGAATCATTATAGGTAGGTGCTTTGTTTCTGAAGGTCCCTTGAAACCAACTGTTAAAAAAAATTAATATTTTATGAAAAACTGACTCACACAAAATTCACATTAAAAGTAACAAGTGTCTATTATGCCTCAATTTCATAGTATTAAAAAAGCAATATATCACAAAAGCATAAGGCCAGCTGTATCGTGTCATTAGAAAATGAAGTAATTAATAAAATGTTCTACTTAGTTTTCAGATAAAACACCCACTAATGAAGAGAAAAGCAACTTAAATGTCAAAATTATAAAGGCAGCAATTAATATTGCTCCTTTTCTAAGGTAGGACAAATTAATACAGAATAAGGCAAGCTATTAAATACTTATAAATTCTTCATTAATAGCATTATTTGTAATTATGAATATAATGATTGTTTTTGCAATCCTTGCTGTCCAGAACAGGGAAGACAGAGCACCATCTTTAAAAGATTTTATATTTCATTCAGAGAGGGATATTTATCCCCTCAAGGTCTCAGAGAAAACCTACTTATTCTTATCTTAGACACAATTCTAAACGGAGAGACAGGACAGTGCAGCACTTTGCTAAAGATGCATGTTTCAACCTCCTTGAAGGGATGAAACTAAGCCAACCAAAAGAAGTATCAAATCAAAAAATTTTTAAATTGAGAAACATCACGCTACCTCATGAGTGGTCTTCAAAGATCAGTTGTGACAACAGGAATGTGTGGTTTATCCTTGGAGGAAAATTTAAGACCCACTGGCACAATGAAAATGCTGATGTTAGAGTAAGTGTGTCACAACCAACAATCTTAGCCCTCTGATCTCTTCCATGATTAGTAACATCAAGTCAGATATGTAACTAGAGATTCACAAACAGAAGAGCCAGACACTAACACAGGAGACCACACCACAGGTTGGCCATCACAAGGCCACTGCACCCGCTACTCAGAACCCTCCCCAGATGGTCACAGGGCCCTCCCTCACTCCTTGCAGGTCTATGTTTCAGTACCTCCACAGAGGCTTTCCCTCACCTCTTCCCTCAACATCCATTTGCCCTACTTTATTTTTATCACAGTATTTATCATTAAGTAAGATTATACATTTCGCTGCTTTATCAAGTCTTCTCCACTAGAATGTAAGAGGAATGACTTGTCTGTATAGCTCTGCATCACCAGCACCTAGCAGAGCACCTGGGGGGGGGGGGTGCCCAAAGATTTCTTGACAGAGTGAAACTTCATATAATGTAGCTAGGTCTGTGTGTGGTCAGCGTCATTTAATAGACAAAAAGATTTCACCTTTTGACCCTAAGATTATCACTGAACATCAAGTAAGTTTATGTACACTAATTGTCATGAATCATGAAAAGGTCAAAATACAGCCCCAATATTTTAAATGTAAATTTGCGTAAAATCTGCCAGCAAAAACTGCACTTCTTTTCCACATTATGGTGCTTAGGGAATAAGTAACCTACTTGCAACGATTACCCACAAAATTCCTTCATGGTGCATCCTCACACCCCACTCCCCCGCCAAAGCAAATATCAAGAAACGCCACACCTGTGCCATTTTTTACAGCACCACAACCACAGAATGATTTCGCATACTGCACAGAATCAGGTTTGGGTAGCAGTATTCGCTACGTGAACCCCCCAGAAATAGCTTTATATCAAATCCAACCCTCAGCCCTCTGTAGTAGAAAAACATCGCAGGTGAATGTCGTAAGCACCCACTTTGCATCACACTCTAGTTGAAAGAGTGAAAATGATGTGGGTCGTCACCACCTGACATCTCCCTCCGCAGTGTCATTAAGCGATGTCACAAACGTGTGAGTGGGGACCAGTCCGCCGCTCTCTCCACCCAAATAAAAGCGTCCTGCCCAGTCCGGTGACTTTAGAGAAGGTGGACGCGTTCGACAGCTGACGTTGCCGCAGCCTTCACTCTCGGAATCCAGCGCGGGAGGAGTGGTGACTCAGCCCTCGCCAGGCTCCGTCCTTCCCTCACCCGGGGCCGCTTGGCCCTCCCCTCCCTCCGCCCCGGAGGCTGCAACAACCCACTAGCCCGCCGCGCCCCTCGCGGTTCCGCTACGGTCGGCCTGCGGAGGCTGAGGGCCACCCTGCCCTGGCCAGTGCCTTGGACGCCCCCGGCCTGCGCTCGCAACGAGCTGCCTCCGGGACGCGCCCCAGGCCCCGAGCCACCCGGCCCAGTCCCGCTACCTTCGCTCTTGCCCAGAATCCGGCAGCACAGGTTCTGCAGCAGGACGTTCGGTGACTTCTGGTCGGGTGTCGCCATCCTCGCGCGCGATTGCCTACGGGGACTCTGCGGGGCCGCCGGCCCGAGCCCACCTGCCTCGAGCCCAAGCACGTTCAGGAGGCCCCACTGCACCCCGCCCTGCGGGCTTTCTGCGTCCCCAAAACGTTAAGGCCCCGCGGGAACCGCCGGCGACAAGGGCGCCATTTTAACGGAACCCGCCGAAACCGCAGGCCCTTCCCACAATGCCCCACTTCTTCCGGGCAGTCGAGACCGCCAGTGCGCTGGCCTAAGAGGTCCCTGCGCGGTCATCGGGTATTTCCCCGGACCACGGCCGCCAGGCCTGCAAAGTTCCGGCACCCACCGCCTCAGCTGCTGGCTGCATTTGTTGCTCCCAGTGCTCGGACCTTAAAAGTCCCCGACGTCAGAACCAGCCACTGACTTGCTGTGAAAGTGCTAGGTGCCCCGTAGCGCCTTTATAGTCCATATTTTTTTAAGTCATTGGTTAGAGTCATAGTTTCGATGGAAGAAATCTACTTTAAAAAATACAGGATGTTATGATTTTCACGTTTGGTTGAGTACTGACATTATCCAGCTACATTATGTAGCTTTTCATAAGAGCAGTGTGGTTTCTCACCATCCTCATACCTTATCCCAGTTACTAGTCGTTGGAGACAGTCAGATGAAGAGAGGGAAAAAGGCCCAAAGAGAAAAAGATGAACTGAAAGTTATTTTAAAGATAATTATAGACACTTAAACATAAGTTCAAGCAAAGCAGCACTCACTGGGAACTGCCTAGTCCAGGAACAAATGACCCAATTCACACATCAACTGATCAAGGTGGGGGATCCTAGAAACTGTAGTAGATTAGACCAACGGTGAGCACTTATCCCATGTTGGGCCAACCTAATTATCTTTACAGGTGTTACAGATGGGGGAAGAGAGAGACCCCAGTCAAGAGGCTCCTCCCCAACCTTGGTTCTTGTCTTGCTTGCAAGACACAAATTAAAACAAGAGACATATAGTGGAAATGAGATAGCAAGTTTATTTATACACTTGCACAAAAGCTGTAAGTGGGCACTCAGATTAGCTGACTATTGGGGTTCGGGGGTCATATACCTCAGCTGGCTTCTAGAGGTACCCCTCCTTCTCCCCCTTCTAAATCTTGGGTTTAATGTACAGCTATAAAGTCTTTCTCAGTTAGTAAATTCTCTTTGTCTTAATGAAATTGTTGACAGAGGCTCCCTTTCCCAGCATAGAATCTCAAGGACTACCCTCCCCTCCTCCTGTGCTATTCCTGCTTATGATGTTCAGAACATGGGACAGTCTTAGCAAGATTGATACAGGAGCCTGTTCTCACAGCACAGTCTCAGGGACTCTTCCCTCCTCCTGTGCTATGTTGTTTATAATGTTGGGGACACCCAGCAACCATATCAAACCAAGCTCAGGATTGCTGAGTTAATTGATGAAACATGTCTTCCTTTTGTTTATAGCCTCCTGTACTAACTTCTTTGTTAGATTGTAATGATGAGGGCCCTGCCTTTATTTCCCCTCTAGCCATTAATTTCTAGCTGCTACCTAAAACAGAGAATTTGGGATTAAGATCAAAAGAATTTTTATCTCTAGATGGCCTGAACTATAACAGGAAAAAAGTCCCCTTCCAACAACCAAGGAAGCTAAGTAGAAGAAAAAACTCTACCCCTCTCTTTCCAGGGTGAGAGAGGAATGCCAAATCTTACAAACGGGACCACCCTGAGACATCTTCCTGGAGCTTAGGGATATCAGATGGAGCCTGTTGAAGGGTCAAGACCCTAAAAGGATCACTGTTCACTTGACTATACATTTAAACACTTGTCTTCTTCTGCCATTTGAAGTCTAGGAAAAAGAAAACCAGAAGAGTCACAAGACAAAGATCAAAAAGATTGTCTCTGAGTGAGGCAATTGGAAGGCCTTCATATCAAAAGTAGATCTGTTTCAGATAGTAACAGGTGTTCATAGCTTTCCTCCTTCCCAGCTCTCCTGCTATGGTTACCTGGGGTTCTGGCTCGCAACCCAGGCATGTGCCCTGATTGGGAATCGAACTGGTGACCCTTTGGTTCACAGCCCGAGCTCAATCCACTGAGCTACACCAGCCAGGGTGATTTAAATCTTTCTGAAGGTGGAATCCATGGCATTTTGGAGCACAAAAATGGCTTATATTATGATGTGTGGCTACTTTGAACAAAGCACTGGAAGATAGCAAGACTTTGGGAAATTAAGTAGCTGCTGCAGGCAGATGTTTTGGCAGTAATAATGACTATAGAGACTAGAGGGTGGGATGGACTGTACATTCAGAAGCCTCAGGTCTTTACATTTGTATCTCAAGGTGCAGGCATATAACCAGAGAACTTCTAGCAGCCATAAAATAAATTTTTATTTTTGCACCTGGAAAGTAGTCAGAACTGAGAACCAGACTCCAAAGTGAATAGTTTGACCTGTAAATAATGATGCAAGCTGAACACATAGCCCTACCAGGTCTCTTATATCAAGAGTGGGTCGTTACCTGGAGTAGGATCCTGAGATATGGGATGGAGGCATTTCGGTAAAACATAAAATTCCAAGTCACCTGAACATTCTTGAACAGAGCATAACACTTTCTGTCTCTGTATGCAGAGATTGGCCTTTCCTTGATTTCCTGAAGCAATTAGACTGGTTATTCTCCTCAGCAAATAAAGTAGAATTTCAAAGGATTAAAATAACCCAAAAGAAGGAATAAAGTGTAGGCAGAGAAAACAAAAATCAAAGAGCACAACAGAAACCAAGGTTCTCAATGGCATATTTAAATCCAATCATACTAACCACTGCAACAAATACTATTGCATGAAACATTCTGATTAAAATACAAAGATTGTCAAAACAAGTAAGGAAAGGCAGGACCTATTTACAGGTTATATGTAAGATATACTCTAATGTGAAGACATAAATAAATTGAAAGTAAATTGTTGGAGAAAACACATACCATGAAAATAGTGAGTGTAATAAGTTGGAGTCACTACATCAGTATTAGATAGGACAGACTTCAGGACAAGGAGTATTTCCAAAGATAAAGAAGGACATTTTACAGTGAGAAAAGGGTCACCTCATTAGGAAGATAACTATTGCAAATGTGTGTGTGCCTGATAACAGAGCTTCAAAACACATGAAGCAGGAGGGACTTCTAGAGATGGCGGGTAAAGATGTAAGCAACTTCTCTCTATCAAGAACAAAGTATAAAACTTGACAAAATTGTCAAAGTGAACCAAGTCAGGGCACTGAAAATCAACCAAAGATGGAAATCAATCACAAATCAAGAAGCATTTATTTTTGAAAAAATGATCAAGCTTCCAGTGACAATGGGTGTGTGTGGTCTTCTTGCCAGGACTGCTCCAGTCCCCACCCTGCTGCTTGATCAAAGAGAACAGTAGTATTCCCAGGTCAGGGCTCACTGTCCAACCCATTGACTTTGTTACCTGAAAGGGCCGGCTCCATTTGTGGCAAGATATAAAATGCTATGGCTCACGGGGCCTGGGCAGGAGGTGGACAGGGTGACACTCACTAGCCCAAGACTGGGGTCCCACTTGATGAGATTGACTGTCCAGCCAGGATTTTAATGCTGTGAGGGTTAATTTCGTGTGTCAGTTTGGCTGAGCCCCAGCACCCAGATGTGGGGACAAACATTGTTCTAGGTGGTTCAGAGAGAGTGTTTTTGGATGGGATTAAGGTCTAAATCAGTAGATTTTGAGTAAAGCAGAACACCTTTGCTAATGCGGGTGGGCTTCGTCCAATCAACGGAAAGCCTGAATAGAACAAAACAGCTGACTGCCCCCAGGTAAGAAAAAATACTGCCCACAGCCTCAGACTTGAATGGCAGCATTGGCTCTTCCCTGGGTCTCCAGCCTGCCAGTCCACCCTGCAGCTTTTGGACTTGCCAGCCTCCAGAATCATGTGAGCCAATTCCTTAAATCAACCTCAATAGATGATTGATAGATAGATAGATAGATAGATAGAGACAGACTGAAAAGAGAGAAATCCTGTTGATTCTGTTTCTCTGGAGAACTCTGGCTAATAAAAATAGAGCCACAAAAATGAAGGGAGCCAACAAATGGCTGAGATCAACTTCCCGCAAATACCTGACAGAAACCTGGAGGAGACCTGAGAGACCCTTGTGAAACAGTGAAGTCTAAGGGAGACAAGGAGCACTTTTTCAGTGTATTTCCAACCCACAGAGGGATCCATCGGCAGAGGACGAAATTCTCGCAAATCATTGCTTGAGCACCATGTTATGCTGACGCAGATCCAGCCCTGACAGACCAAGCTTGAACAAATAAAAATGAGGATTAAACAACTGAGTGGCAACATCAGCAGTGGTACACCATGGGGGAGACAAATTATACAGTTTAAGTCCAGGCAAGTCACACACACGCACTCATCTCAGAACTCAGAGTTGCTATAACATGCTATATTAAATTTCTAATTTTGAACAAAAAAAATATACAAAACTTGCAAAGAAACATGAAAGTACAACCTGTGCTGAGTGGGGCCAGATGTTGGCTTTAGCAGAAAAAGACTTGTAAGCAACTTTTTCAAACCTATCCAAATGATCAAAAAAAAAAAAAGTAATGCATAGAAACACCAAAAGGGAAATTAGGAGCAATGCACAAATTACTAAAAATGAAAACACAAGATTTCAAAATAGATAGGATACACTCTGAACAATACCTGGAGGAAAATTTATGAAAATACACACATATATTGGAAAAGAAGAAGGGTTTTAAGCCAATGACCTCAACTGCTGATGTAAAATATTGGGAAATGAAGAGTAAAGAAAACCCAAAATGAGCAGGAAAAAGAGATCACAGCAGAAATCAATGAAATAGGAAAAATTTTGAGAAAGTAAGTGAAATCAAAGCTGGGCTTTTTTGTTGGGTTTTTTTTTTTTTTGAAATTGCATAAAATGTAAACCACTAGCTGAACTAATCAGAAGAATGAAAAGGAAAGTTATGTTATCAAAAACAACAATGAGCCCTGGCTGGTGTAGCTCAGTGGATTGAGCGCGGGCCTGTGAACCAAAGGATCGCGGTTCGATTCCCAGTCAGGGCACATGCCTGGGTTGCAGGCCAGTTCCCAGCATGGGACACATAAGAGGCAACCATACATTGATATTTCTCTCCTTCTCCCTCTCTCCTACCCTTCCCCTCTAAAAATAAATAAATAAATAAATACTTATTAAAAAAAAAAAACAACAACAATGAGAGAGGCGGCATCACTACAGAGTGTACAAATAATAAAAGGATGAAAATGAATGTTATGAGCAAAATTATGCTAGTAAGTTTGACAACTTAGATTAAATGTACCAATTTTTAAAAGACACAAACTACTAAAACTAGCTTATACAATAGATAACTTGAATAATTTCATATCTATGAAAGAAAAGAATGTTTCATAACTTCCAACAAAGTGGCAGGTGGCTCTTCACTGGCTGTCTAATATTGAAGAAAGAAATACTATCAATTATATACAAACTCTTCCAGAAAATTACAGATTAGAGAGTACTTCCCAACTCATTCCATGAAGGCAGAATGACCCTGATATCCAAATCTGAAAAAAAAGACATTACCAAATAAGCAAATTATTCTCCAGTATCCCTCTTGGCGTAGGTGCCAAAATTCTAAAAAAGAAGATTTTAACCAATGAAATTCAACAAGATATAAAAAGAATAACACATATGACCAGATGAGCTTAATCCCAGTGTTAAGGACTGAATTGCGTCCCTCCAAAATTCATATGTTGAAGGTCTAACCTCCAATATGCTGTATTTAGTCCTTTAAGGATGCAATTACGATTTAATGAGGTCATAAGGTTGAGGTCCTAATCCACTATGTTCTTTAAAAGACACCAGAGAGCTCTCTCTTCATGTACACAGAGGAAAGACCAGTTAGGACATAGCAAGAAGGTGGCTGTCTACAAGCCAGAAAGAGAGATCTCACCAGAAACCAACCTTGCTGGCACTTTGATCTTGAAATTCCAGCCCTCCAAATAGAGTGTAAATTTCTGTGGTTTAAACCACCCAGTTCAATGTATTTTATAGTGGTCATGTTATCAGTGAAAATCAGGCTTTCCTTGGGATTGCAAGGAAAGCATTCCAAGGACCCATGCATGGGACATTGTGGTGTGGCGAAATTTATTCAGGTGGAGATAGAGGTTTCCCCCTGGGTTTCCAATGTCCCACCTTCCTTTGACCCATCATGGAAAATCAGGGTCAGAAATAGGGTCAATGTCCAGAGAAAATGAGCCATGCCAAGGCTAATCAAGTCCAGTCCAGTCTTTCTTATCACCCAGCTAGTTTAGCTTGCATTCCTGGCTTCAATCCACTGCTGTGCAGAGTATTCAGGCTCCTACCTGGAGGCTATGAGTGGAGTCTGTGTGGCTCTTGGCCATGCAGCTGCTAAGGCCACATGATTATGGAGAGGATGTGCAAGTACATGAGGCAAGTGCCGGCCCCAAGCAAGAGACAGCTTCCTTGTTCCCCTGGGATTACATTAACTTGAATTTGGGATGGACCAAGTGCTTTTATAAAAGAACCAATCAGCTTCCCAAGCTTTTTCGGGCTTTTGATAAGTCCATACCTCTTAGACTGACAGGCCTTTATGGTTAAGTACCTCCAACTGAGCTTCCCAATAATGTATTACTGGTACTGGAGGGTGGACAGTGCTCCTGGAGAGATTTCCTGTACTTTTAAGGTTAAGTCCACTTGGCAGCAGTCCCCTGGAGTGTGTGAGTGAGTCTATGAATGCTGCAGCTTCCTGACCAAGCAAGCAGACTTATGCTCCCCAGCTTTTTAAGCTCAATGTCTAATTCCTTTTGCTTCTTTTTCTTATTAATAATTAACTACCTGTGGTACGACTAACATGAGCAGACTAATACACTCAGGAATGCAAGGCTGGTTCAATATTTGAAAATCAAAGTAATTAAGGATATTAAAGAAAGACTAAAAAAGAATAACCATGTGATCATCTTAATAGATACAAGCCCTTTGACAAAAATCCAACATCCATTTATGATTTTAAAAAAGAAAAAAATCTCTAACTGCAGTAGGAATCAAAAGGAAATGCACAAAGTCATCTACAAGAAGCACCAAAGTTAACATCACACTTAGTGGTTACTCAATACCTTTCCCTCACATAGAGTCTCATTCACACAATAAAACTTAACCAGTTATTTGGGGGGACAATGCAGTGTTATGGAAAAGCAAGAGAAGCAATGGGAAATAGAAACACATTTACCAAAGTTACAGGTAATACACTGTGCATAAGATGAACAAGGGAAGTCAAAGAAAACATGATAACTTTTGCTAAAGAATTTAGAAAATGAAAAGAAACCAATGGAAACTCTAATACTGAAAAATATTCCTGGCCATTATAGCTCAGCGGATTGAGTGCTGGCCTGCGAACCAAAGTGTCTCTGGTTCAATTCCCAGTCAGGGCACATGTCTGGGCTGTGGGCCAGGTTCCAGTAGGGGGGTTGTGAGAGGCAACCACACATTGATCTTTTTCTCCCTCTCTCCCTCCCTTCCCCTCTGTCTAAAAATAAATAAATAAAATCTTTAAAAAATGTAAAACTTTAAAAAAAGAAAAATATGCCCTGGCTGGTGTGACTCAGTGGATTGAGTGCTGGCCTGTGAACCAAAAGGTCACAGTTCAATTCCCAATCAGGGCACATGCCTAAGTTGCTGGCCAGGTTCCCCAGTTAGGGGTGTGCAAGAGGCAACCAATTAATGTTATCTCTCGCACATTGATCTTTCTCTCCCTATTTCTCCTTCCTTTCCCCTCCATCTAACAAGTAAATAAATGAAATCTTTTTAAAAAAGAGAAAAAATATATGATTGGTACTAAAAGTCAATGAGTATACTTAACAGCAGTTTAGATACAACTGAAAAGGTAATTAATGAAATAAAGATGAAAAAAGAAAGCATGCTGAGAAAAAAGGATTTAAAATATGACAAAGAACTTGAAATACATATGGGACAGAGTAAAAACATCTAACATTCATATAATTGAAATCCAGAGGAGAGGAGGGAGGAAATGTGGCAGAGACTGAAGAAATAATGGTCAAGAACATCCTGAAACTGACAAAAGGTATCAGACCAATGATACAAGTGCTACAAACTACGACCATAATACTATCAGGAAAATTGCACCTAGAAAAATGTTCACCAAAGTCCCTGAAAACCAAAAACAAAGACAAAATCTTACTAGCCAGAGAGAAGGAGGGAGCTCAACTTCAAAGGAGCAATATTAGCCTGAATGCCAACGTTTCAGCAGAAAGAAACAGAAACCAGATGAAAATGCCTGAAAGAATATGACTGCAGATCTAGAATCCTAGTCAGCCAAACTACATTTGAAAAAGAATGACAAAGCAGTACATTTTTAGAAGAACAAAAATGAAAATATTCGCCCTAAGCAGACTCACAGTAAACTAAACGCTGCGGCACATTGGCCAGGCCACGTCTACAGTGATGTGTGCTCTGAATTCTGGTGGGTGTGAGTGCACAATCGTTGTAAATGTACTCGAAGTGTTCTGATGTTTTTAAAATGTCCTGGAAAGAGGCAAAAGTACTGATTTAATTAGATTTTAATAACTCAAGGATGTATGTTATAATTTCTAGGAAAACCAGTAAATGAAGAATAAAAATATTGATTATTACAGAGTAGAATATAGAACAATAAAATTTTTTCATTAATCAATAAAAATTAAAATGAACATAGAACAGGAGGGACAAGAGTAAACATATTAAGATGATATATTTAAACCAAAATTTTTCACAGACTACATGAAATATGAATACACTAAGTCCACAGAGATAAGGTGCAATTCTAATTACATCATACCAAGGTTGCATTCTGTCGATGGGACTTCTCACAGTTGGTGCTGACCTTGATCACCAGGCCTTAGCTATTGTTTGTCAGGTTCTCCAATGTAGTCACTCTTTTCCCTTCCTTTCCACACTGTGCTCTCTGAAACAATGTCACTGTGCAGCAGACATTGAAGTAGTGGGTAGTTCTGTTCTACCTCCTTAAGTGTGGAATAGCTACATAAATTATTTGGAATTTTTCTGCACAAGAGATTGTTTATTCAATAACTTACTGATATCAGTATGTACTCGTGGGTATTTATTTTATACTTTGGGTTATAATCCAGTAATACATTACTTATTTCCTTGCTCAAATTGTTCTAGCCTTGACCCTTTGAAGTTCTTTCAGTTGGCTCCTGTATCCCTTTGACATTCCTTCATCATGGAGTTCTTTAAAAATAATTAATAGACTTTGTGTTTTTATTAGTCCCATTTTAGATTTACAGAAAAATTGAGTAAATAGCACAAAAAATCCCATATACCCATCTACCTTCGACACGTAGTTTCCCCATTATTAGTGTCTTGTATTAGTTTGCTGTATTTGTTACAATTCATGAGCCAATATGGACACATTTTTATTCACTAAAATCTGTGGTTTAAATTAGTCCAGTGCTTCTGAGTGATGGGATATTATGGTAACGCAATGAATTCTCTGGTCACGCCATGCATCACTGTCTCGTCTGTTCCGTAAAATGAGCCCCTCCCTCTGAGGCAGTTTGTGTGGGAGACCATGGTGGTCTCTCTACATCTAGCTGTTCCTGATTCCCTCATTCCTGTGCAAGGGCAGGGCCCCTCAGGAGAGTGGGGCAGGTCTGTCTTCCTTCTCCTTGAAATGGGCTAGATTTAACATTCTTTTATATTCTCTCTTTCATGCCACATTTGCTAGTGTCGGGGTGGGGGGGGGATTCATTCAAGCTTCCTAAATTAGAAGCCCTATGATTAATGAGGTTATCAGTACCCAGCTCAGTTATTATAAAGATCTGATTGACTAAAACTAGTGAACAATCTTTTAAATTACAATTATTTTATAAATTGAGATTCACTTTTCTTTTTTGAGGCCATAATAATTTATTGTTCGGACATCAGATTAACAGAAAGAAACTCCAATTAAGCTTTGAAAAGTCATATATATCTCAGGAAAATGTCACTTAACCATTGTAAATAGATGGATAAATTACTTTAGGAGTCAAGAAATCTTTTGAACCACTGTCCTTTCTTTCACCTTGCTTTGTGTTTCTTCTTATACTTTTTAAAATTGGAGTTGACTTTCAAAGGTTAACATTTGACAAGGCTTTAATCTAAATATCACTGGGATTAAATATTGCTTTTGCCTGTCTCTCCATATTAGTGAAAGAAAGGCACTACCCCCCTCTTTTCTAGAATTGCTTTTGCCTATATTCTTTTATTACTCGGAATTATATATTTACTGTTTTTAAAGCACAGTAAATTTTTTAGTATGGTGTTCAACTGGAACATTGCTTCATTGATTCTGAAAATATTTTTAATTAATTTTAAAATGCTATTTAAAAGAATACAAATGGCTTTTCATAATGGTGGTGAAATGTCCTTGTTTGGGCCTAAAATTCCGTGACTAATATTTTAATCCTTCTCTTATCATGTCTCCTCTCATAGTTCCCCCATTTAACACCGCACTCACCACGAACTTTATCTTCACAGTTCACCCATGATCTGACTGAACGTTCTTATGCTGCCATCTGGACCTGGGTGAGGAGAGACGAATTCTCTGGGTAGAAACCTTTTAGCATTTCCTCGAGTGTAAGAAGAGCTGCAGTGAGGAGCAAATGAGGTGCAGGCAAGTGTGAGGGACGCTGCATGCTTCTCGCTGGTGAACAGCACCCGGCAGGTATGCGTCTGAAGCTGGCATGGGGTGCCGGGGTCTGGTCAACTTGGAAGATTAAACCTACCTCGAAGGTTAAGGACGCGACAGGCCCTTTCACATCAGGCTGAAGCAACAGTTGGGCTGGACCTCTGGATTAGCTCCCTCACTCCCCTCCACCTGCCCTCATCGTCGCAGGCCTGTGAAGTGTGCTTAGGTATCCTTTCCTTTCAGGGCTTACAAGCCTTTGTGAAAGCTCTCACTGGACCAGACTTGCCCCAAAACGTTGTTTGATTTCCAAGGCAGAATATATCATGTGCCCAATAAGGCTTTCAAAGCTCTGGGACCTAGACCATCTCTGTCCAAACTCCTGACTCCCAGGCTCTCAGGGCCATGTCCACAGGGGATGCGGTGTCCCCCACACTGTGGGGTCACACACTTCCACCAGGCACTAGAGCCACCTCGGGCATCACTGCTGTTTACAGCAGCCGAGCCGGCTGCCCGTTCTGCTCTTTGTGTCAAGTACAGTATGCTCACATCTCCCGTCCGCACCACAGCTCATACATAGGTCACTGCTGTTCACCCCATTTCACAGAAGTGGAAACTGCAATCTGAACCTGTAAACAGCCCATCCCAGGCAACGGCCCGGGGAAGACCCAGCGTTCAAATCCACATCGCAAGCCTCTGCGACTGCAGCCTTTCAGGGCCACAAAGGCACGGCTCCTTCACAGACATTGTGATTGCTTAATATACGTTCTGAGAACCACTTTCCCATGTCTCCAGCCCATCAGTCCTGAGGAACTGGAGAAAAGCTACAAAGGAGAAATACAAAAAGGCATTAAAAAAAAAAAGAAGTTGACACTCTAGTTTTACAGATGATTAGGGTACTCGTTCCCCTTTTGCTCAAATGAATGCTTCACCTATGTTAATAATGTGGAGACAGGGAGCCCCTTTCAGCCACAAAACCTTCAGCTGCAGACTCTTCCGGGAGCCCTCGTGGTGAGCTGAGGCCTCCCAGGTGTTTGGAATAAGACTTTCTTTCCTGTGCGTGGAGCTTGCGTTCAGTGATTGATCTGATCAGCACATGAGTGACTGGACAGCTCATTCATCTCTATAAATATCTGTTATAAATTACCTCGGCAGTGGCAGAATTCAGGTCATCTCTGCATAGTAGAGAAAAACACTTGTTCTTTGTCACATTTTATATTTGCTGTGCCTCACTAAACAACTTAATGGACTAGCATGCACAACCTCTACTGTTTGCTCGTTTTCCATAAAATCAGTTTAATGTATTTTAAAGATACACTTGGAATATAAAAGGTTGACTCCATAGAATGTGAAGTACAGAATCAACACCAAATGCCCTTATGCTGTGTTTTACACATTAACTCTTTAATTTACACAGATCACACTCTCAGACAATTCCGTACTAACATTAACAGACAGTGTGTAAGGTAAATAGAAAATTACCATGGTGATATTCCCAAGACAAGTCTCACTGTGCGCGAACTCAGTCTACAGTTTAAAAGCAGCAGTCTTCAAGGACAGACCAAGCTCTGAAACTGAGGACAGGGTGGTCCTGCTACTTATGAAGGTGAGTCATTGCACTTCCTCTTTCTTGCCTGCTTTCTGAGGTGAGAAATGAAACCGCAGTGTTTCATCAATTTCAGGTTCTTGTCAAAAGAACCACACAAGTCACACAAATTAACCTCACCAGGCCCGAGTTAAATAAAATCTTTAAAAGAAACCAATCATGTATTCCCTAATATCCTTTCTGAGGATGCTCTCTAGCATCACCACCACCTTTTTGTCCTCGTGAATGAACCATTCCAGCTGGAACACCAGGACCAGAATGATGTCCTTCGTAGCTGGACACACAGCACTGAACACCATCTGTAGCAGGGATGGACTGCTGGACCTCGGGCAGCACCGTCACACTTCAGGCTCCGTCAGCAGTCACCGATTTGCACACCAAGGTACTGGCTGCATTACATGTTTGCTGTTTCCAAGGCTCTCTTGGTGTTTACATGCACCTCGTTTCAGCATTTACTTCACCTAAAACTGGGCTGCTCTTTGTTCTTTCCTGTTCATTTTATTTAATTACAAATTGTCTGTATTATGAAGATTTGTTTTACTTTGTTAAGCTCAGAAGCCACTAGGAATTCAATGTAATAATCCAAAATGTTAATAACATTCACAAATACATCTTGCTTAACGTTTTCATCTTTGGTTTATAGAATGGAGTCGAAGGTAGTATGTACAGAAGAAAGGAGAGCCAAACAGGTAAGAAGGAGGAAGGAAGGAAGACCAAGAGGTAGGGAGGGAAGGAGAGAAAGATTGGTTTTGCTTGCTTGATTGGAACTTTGTTTTGCTCTCACTGCTCCAAATGGACATTCCAACTCTCTTATTTTAACTGTCAAATGTCCACCTTCTCTGTTCAGATTAGTATTTCTCCCTAGGGCTCTCTGACAGATTTCCAGGCAAAAAAATGTCACTGCTTAAGCTCTATTTCCAGAATTCCAAAAATCATTTTAGTGATAAACTTGTAGGATTTGCCATTTTTCTGTAAGAAAATAACCCAATCAGATTCAAACCTTTATTCTAATTTTTACTAGGTCTTACTAGATTTCACTGTTTTCCTTAGTGTCTTGGCATCAGGGATTTTTGTTTATCAATTCATGCATTCTTTTTAGATTCCTAAGGTTTGCGTTGGCATCTTTTAGTTTGGAAAACTGTCTCCATATATTCACCTACAAAATTGTTTTTATTTTAATGGCAGTATTATACACACACAAAACTTTAAAAATTGATTTTTTTGTTTCTGACATAACAAATATACATTGAAAAACTGAGAAACAACAACAAAAAATACATGAAGGATGAAAATCAGGCATAAGTGCCTCCATGGAGATAGCCACCATTAATATTTTAATATTTATATACCCAGTCTTTTCCCTGTGTACATGTGTACACATATACATAGAATTATACTACACACACCATTTTGTTACCATTTCACTCATTTCATTCAATATTATATCTCATGGGGTTTTATTTTGTCATCAAATAGGCTAAAGTTGGACTATTAATGGCTGCATAATATTTCATCCTATGGACATATCATAATTTACGTGATCCACTTCCCTCTTCATGTTCTTGGACATCTGATTTGTCTTCAAAGTTTTCACTCTGTTTAAAGAACATTAAAGCCAAAACACTGGACACAAACCATTGTTCTAAGTCCACTTGTAGAGCCATGAATTTGGAGCAGACAATTGCTCTAAGTCTTTACCGAAATGTTTCCTTGAAGGTAAAGTTTTCTACAAGTCAATCTCATTAAAAGTTAGAAAGATTTGGGAACAACTCTAGTCTCTACACCTCCACATTACCCTTCACAAACTGATTAGTCAGTATCTTGAGTTAGAAAGTGAATAGGACTCGGAGTCAAAAGACAGAGCTTTAGATCCTGGCTCTGCCATCGACCATTGCAAAGTCACGTACACATTCAAAATTGGGCTTCCGGGTCAGCACAGCAAATAGCAGCACCTGCGCTACAAGGATAAGCATACTGATGAAGTGCTACGTAAACTAAACTCTCAATTTTAACACTGAGCATCCACCTTGGATTATACTTTTCCTCTTAATGAAGAGTCAAGGATACGGCAGTTTTTCTCACCAAACCTCCCTGATGCAGGTATTAGGGTCCCTGTTTAGTAACAAGCAGACTAAGGCTCAGAGAAGTTGAGTGCTTTGCCAAAGCTCACACAGCACTTGAAGAGCCAAATAGAGGCTAGAATTCACGTCTCTCCCAGGCAGATGCTCTCTAGCTTACTACCTAATAGTAACTTTGTTATAAAAATTTAAGTTACCAAATGGAATTTAATTTTAAAATATTTATGTGAATAATGATGATCTATAAAATCTATTAATACTTCTTATTTTAACACTATCAAAAATTAGGAGATAAAAATCAGTATAAAATTGTATATTTAAAAATCTTTATTAGTTGACTTCCATCCTGTCAGAAAGCTACTATTTTTATGTTTCACAACAAAAACAGCATTTTTCCCTTCCCAGTGAGCACTGTTTTCTTCCCAAAGTCCCTGGTGTGTTATATGAAAATTTGAGATTTTTGTAATTTCATCTAGCTTCCAGAAAATCATTTGTAATTTTTGCTGTAGGACATAGAGTCAGAAATATTTTGAAGACAGCAATCAATACATTTGATGCAGGAAAAAACACTCTCGGTTACTGACAGGATCATTATGTGGAATGAGTTACTTGAGAAAATGTATATTTAGTTTAGAGTTGTCCCAACTCTTTTCTCCATTCTGTAAACATACAGCAGACCAGAGAGGAAGCCTGGGGAAGAAGAAAGGGCACCCCTCCCCTCCCCTCCTGCCCTCTGGACTCTTCATGGCTTACAGAGCCAGGCCATCTGTGACCCTCTGGGACCTGCAATTAGCTTCACCAGGGAAATCAGGAGAGCCAGAACAGGGTGGTGTCCTCACTGCTCTGGACCATCCTCCGTGAGCCAACACAGTGCTGCCCTCTGCTGGCGAGATGGGCTGAATTACGGCCCTAAGACATGGGGAATTGCAGCTTACTCATATCAACTGGTTTAGAGAATAAATCTAGCAAATATTTTATCATTAATAGAATTCTCATAATTACACAAGTAAGTAAGTCTCTTCTATACTGATCCACAATCTTTGCTTTACTGAAAAAAGCTACTGTTGGAACTGTGCATCTCATTTTCAGAATGCCTGTAAGACGCCCACTCTGCCATCAGTAAGAAAAAGTGAGAGGCAGCCAAGCACGTTACAAAGCTCTTCAGAAAGCCTTGAGTTCAAATCGTACTGCTAGTTGTGTGACTCTGAGCAAGTTATTTCTTTAAACTTTAGTTTTCTAATCCTTAAAATAAAATGGACATTTTTACCTCACAAGATTTTGAGAGGATTCAACAAGTTAATGTTTACAAAAATACCTGGTAAGCGTTTGGAAAGCATAGCTGGAAAAGAGGTTATGGAATGTCTTTTAGTAGATTTCAATATTTGAATTTTTGAAGATCACATTAAACAGACCAATAGAGATTTTATCACACTGAATGTATTTAAAAATGAAAACTTAAGCCAGTCAGAGAAAGACAAATACCATATGATTTCTCTCATATGTGGAATCTAATGAACAAACTGAACTAGCAAGCAAAATAGAGACAGACTCATAGAAAGAGAACTGGATGACAGCTAAGGGCAGGGAGGTTAGAGAGTAAAAGGATTAAGCAAAAAGGGAAAAAGGACTTGTGGACATGGACAACAGTGTGGTGAGTGCTAGGGGGAAGGGGCTATAGGGGACTAAATAGTAATAGAAAAAACTTTCGGAAACAAAAATATATATAAATAAAAATGAAACCTAATTCAGCATTCTACATATGTGAATACTTCATTATTTCATGTACTAAAAATTAATCAAAGATAACTTGAAAAGTAGTAAGAGGCCTAAATACGTGAAATTATTTCAATAGTAGCAGTCAATGATCAAAGCCTGGCCCGTGGAGGTTCACTGATTCAGCGCGCAGAGCCTTATCTGCATGTCTCTAGAGTATCGGTATCCACTTGAAGTGTGTAAGTCACCAATGGGATCACATACATGAGATGAAATTTCTGTGACCATGTTTTAAAGGAGTAAAGTCAACTAATTTGCTAATTATTTCAGATTGTGTTGCTTATATCTGACCTTCTGAAAGAGAGCATTTGGCTTCAGAGTCTGAAGTCCTAAATTTTAATCTAAGTCTGGCTACTGGGCAAACACTTCTCAGATGCTGGAGAGTATCTTTGAGGTGGACACCTCTCGCTTAACCCATGGCACGAAGAGACCTCACGCCTGCAAACGGTTGCTACCTGCACTTGAGTCGCACGGCTGCCTCCCCTCTGACCCCAGAGCTGCTTGTTTTCTCCTTCGTTTCCTGGCCACGATTCATTCCCAGGCATCACCTTAGTGTTCACTTGGTCTTCCGTGCTCACACATGGGATAGAGAATATATGTCCATATAGTTTTCATTTTTCTAATGAGACAGTAAGTACATGCTTAGTAAAATTTTGAACCTCGTTGAAATATGAAGTAGACCAAAACAGCATTAAAAGGGCCCTGAACACTAAATTGTCATTGTAATTATAGCCCACAAAATTAAGCCAGGCCATACACACTGCACATAACCAAGAATGACTTCCTGATGAAACGGGAGACTTGAATATGATCAAAAGTCTTTGAATATAACATCCAAAATGTATAGAATACAAGTGAAAACCACCTGTCATCACAAGAAGCAAGACAAACACAATTTGATAGGGAAAGACAATGAACTTGCATAAACACTACAATAAATCGGTAAAATTGTCTGACAAGAGTTTTAAAGCAATCATAACAAACATGCTAAGATCTTAAATGCTCTTGCCACAGTACACACAAAAAACTGGTAACTATGTGAGGTAAAGGATGTATGAACCGACTTGATCGCATTCATGATTTCACTGTACACCTGTGTATCAAACCATCACATCGTACACCTTACACTCATACAATGTTATTTGTCAATTATATCTCAGTAAAACTGGAAAAAATAAAAAATACTCATAAACTAAATAGGCAAAATGAGTCCTTTAGACTTATTTTTATTATTTAGAATCCTGCTGCTTTACAATACAGTTATATGCTCCTTTCTATCTATAAAAATGCAACAAGATATTTCAAATCATAGGAAAAAGTTGCCTTTTATTTTAGGTTAGATGAGCATTATTTTGCTGAGGAAAATGTTCTTCTTATTCCATTTAGCATCTCATTGAGATGAGGAGAAAATGGCCTTCTGATATTAAATCAATATCAAAGCAGGATAGAAAGAGTGTTGGATGACGGGTTTCCACAATGCCAGTGTCAACTGTGCAATAATGCTTAAAAATGATGCTGCAGTCCCTGCCAACAATAGACTAAAAAGAGCAATTTTGGCAAAATAAATAAAATGATGGTTAAAAAATGGTTTTCTTTTGCAATGATCTCATAGGTCACAACATTGAAATCAAGGACACATTTCTTACAAGGCTTGCAGAATATATGGGAGGTGGTTGAAAAGAAAAGCCATTGTCATACATTTAAATAATGTAGAAGGAAGTAAAAGAGATGGAAAGG
Organism: Glossophaga mutica; assembly: GCA_039655065.1. Classification (NCBI taxonomy): domain Eukaryota; kingdom Metazoa; phylum Chordata; class Mammalia; order Chiroptera; family Phyllostomidae; genus Glossophaga; species Glossophaga mutica. The sequence continues at coordinate 64,381,264 of CM077310.1, read as the reverse complement.
AAACCAAAATTGACTGCCTACTAAGTGCCAGGAATTTTACATAAATCATCCTCACAATGATCCCTGAAAATGTACTGGCTGACACCTTAATCCATGGTTCTCAATCCTGGCTGCGCAAATGCCGGGGAAATTCTTTCAAATATCCTCAGGATCTCTGGGTTGGACCCAGGGTGGCTGTTTTTAAGATCCCCCCAAGTGCCGTGGCCAGGTGGCTCATTTGGTTGGAGCATTGTTGCCTGCACCAAAAGGTTGCAGTTTCAACCCCTGGCCAGGGCACACACCTAGGTGGTGGGTCTGACCCCTGGTCGCAACATGTACAGGAGGCAACACAGGTATGTCTCTCTCTCTCTCTCTCATCAATGAGCATATTCCTGGGTGTGGATTAAGAGAATAAAATAATAGAACTAAAAGTAAAATCTCCTCAAGTGAATTTAAAGTGCAGCCAAGGCCTCATCTCTCGGGATAGCACAGGATGCACCCAGCCCTCAGTCCGCCATCCTCTCTCCCAACCTCAGTCTCTGGCTCCCGCTGCTTTACTTCATAACAAGGCTTTGGTCTTGCCTGCCTCTGCATTTCAACTCGTCTTTCCCATCTCTGATTCATGTTTTACAAAAGAAGAGCCTGCTTGCCTCTCGTCTACATGCGCCTGCTGTGCAGGGTCCCTAGATGTCACCCCCTGAGCTCTGTGGCACTGAGACTGTTCTTTGCCACCCTGGCCCCGAGGTGTTCTCTCCCCAGCCCGCCCTCCATCTGAGGCCCACTGCCCTCCCCATGGTGACTGCAAATCTCAAATACCATTTCATCCTCAAGTGTTTGGGCAGATCGCTGATATTTAACCAGGAAAACAAAGGCAAAATGCAACTGAAACAATAGCTAGCGATTTTTTTTTAACATGGCACTCTTTTTTTGGGTGGGGAACCAGCTCCGTGGATATTGGGGATAAAATACCTGCTCTGTCTGCTTCATGGGTGTGATGAGTATCCAGCACAAAATGTTAAGTGGTTTTATAAGTACTAAGATGCTGAAATAATTGAGCTGTAGCTAACAGTTTGTACTAACAGTTTGTACTAACGGTCTGTACTGACTCCGATGGACAAACCTCACTGGCCAGTAGACAACGACGGGCACACATGTGACACTTTCCGAGACCCACCCTGCTCCCATCCTTACGGAGAGCGGCTCTGCTGGCTTCCTGCGGCTCGCCCACGGCCTCCCAGTCGCCCGGATCAGAAGCCTCATTCAGTCCGAGTTCTCCCAGCATTAGACTCTTGTCTTTTCTTGTTACAGAGGCACCATTCTTTCCAGGTTCTGTAAAACCAGTTGATCGTTGTTGTTGTCTCCCTCAATGGCTCCTTCTTTCATCAGCCTCTGCAAGGTGTCTCAGGTGCCCAGGAATGGTCAGTGCTCCGGCAAGGGCCAGACACCCTCTGGACGGAGCCCTCACCAGTCATCCATGATTTATCCATTTGACTGTGAACTCCTGGAGGGCAGAGGCCACATTTTATTAATACCTATTTCCAATATTGATATATTGCCATTCAATAAGTGTTCACTATGAATAAATAAGCGAATGCTGATTAAATATGATTCAAAAGGCACTTAGGGGAAAGACCATTTGTGAATCATAAATATTTAGAGAAACGACCAGATATACTTAAGCACTTTACAAGTGCTTAGAAAAGATACTTTCACCCCTATTTTTGGCCTTGTGAAATAATGTAAGTGATGTGTGATATTCATGTGCTTGGCATAAAACCAATACCTTGAAAATGGTTATTTCTTCTGATTGACAAGGACTTCCGCCTGCCTTAACTGCATGCAGTTTCCTTGGAGTGAGAGGCAGCCTCCCCTTTGAGGTCTCTTAAGTCATCATCACAGTGACCTGAGGCCCACCGGCCCTGGGCTCCGTGTCTTTGGTATAACAGTACGAGCACACATTGTTCTCACTGGGGGCATCAGATGATTAAATGTCTCCGCTTTTCTTCACGGTGATTAGTGTCTTGACCGCCAATTCATTTAAGCCACTGAAATCTTTTTATTGTTAATTATAGATAAGGAGTTCTATGAATTTCCTTATTGTGAAAATACAAATACCTCCTTTGAGAAATAGTAGATTTACCTCTTTCAAATTAAAAAAGGTTCTCCCCTAACTCTGGGGTCCTGAGCGTAGCAACCTCTGGTCTTCGTGGTTTTGCAGAATTTGGTCTTGCCTTTGTAGGCTTCCTATTTCCAGTCTTTCTAGTCTATATATTTCCAAGAAGTGACTATTGCAGTTGGTCATCTATCAATATTTCTCCTGCTTCCTCTGTGCCTGGAACTTTCCCTAGCATTTCTGAAGTGGACTTCACACTATAACACTGTCCTAGAATATGCTAAAGTTATTACATTTACCTTTAATACTTTTTTGGATGACCTAAGACATTTTTCTATGCTCACTGTACTCATGAACTGCTATTGATAAGAGACCAAATATGGAATGTTTTCTATAATCTGAATTACTTCCCGCCACATATGCAAACAGATCACATATGAGACCAGGCAAAACTCATCAGACTTTTCCATTTTCCAAAATGCATTCAGAATTGAATTTTCCTTATTTCAAGTGGTGGAGAAACTGCAGAATCGCAGGACTAGGAAGGAACTTGACAGTAACTACAATCCATTTTTTTCCCATCAGGAGGACCTATTTACCCACCCCAGACAGGGAGAAATTAATTCTAGGTTTAAAGTCCTTTGGAGAAGGTGGTTCCACGTCCCTACCCAGCAATCGATTCTTACTGGAGCATCTCCTTCATGTGACCTGAATACATCAAGCTTGTCTTGGAGAATCAATTCTGCCAGGAAACTTCTCAAATATAACCTTAATCCATGTGTTTATCTCTTCTTGTGCTTTGTTAAGTCAAGGTGCAGTGCTGCTCTCTCCTACCCTCTGTGTGAGGCGGTTTCATCAAGCCCAGCAGCTGGGCATTGACACTGATTGGCTGGATTCCCACCACATTGTCTCTTTGTGGGAAGGTACCTGGGGTTGAATGTATGCATACCACTCCAGCTTCAAATGTGTGCTCCTCTCTCAGGCCTCGAGATTCAGACAGAAGTAAAGAAAGCTTGGCCACCTGCACCTTATCGCAGGACCTTCTGTGACCCTGCCTAAAGGGGGAAACAGATTAGAAGAGAGGCAATGAACAGAAGACTCAGCCTGGCCAAGTGGCAGTAGAGGACCCCTAGGAACCCGGACTGCTACGTGATGGCCAAGCATTACACCCTTGGACTCCACATGGCTTGGGGCTGGGAAATGAAGAATTCATGCCTTAGAGTCTAGAGACGCTCCACACCCACCCCAAGTGCAGACATAGCCCTGGGGACTTTACTCAGTTGCCTGCTTGTTGTCTTCTACAGACACAATCATCCCAGGGCCTAAACTTCCACACTGGAAACATTCCTCCAAGAGGCCCTCGCTCACAGGAAGGACAAAAGGACTATCTCAAGACAGCACAGTGGCAGTTGGTGTGGAATCTGTAGTAAATGGAACTCAACTAGTTCATCCCCCAACACAATGGTTGTCTTTACTCATGACGAACTGTGCTTGTTGCAAAGTCTCTATCCATGCATCCCTACTCACATGTGAACTTAAGAACTGAACAGTCAGCCAATAAGTAATTACTAAGTTTCCGCCCCGAGTTAACTTATACATCACAAGAAATCCAGCCTGGTGGCGAGCTCATGGGAGGATTTGCTCAGAGCTCTCTTCGTTTCCCCATGTTCCTCCTAGGTGACTCATCCAAAGCAGCCCCAGAGGCTAGAGCTGGCCTCAGCAACAGGAGACTAGCAGGCATGTCCCCTGAACCAAGTCCACAGTCTTTCTCTGCAAGTCCTTGGTCTTGAGGCAACACGGTGATGAATGAGCAAGGGGCTTGGAGCAAAACTGTTTGTGGTTGTTTGAAGTCCAGGTGAATTATTTTATGGTTGCTGATCTTGGGTGAGTTACTTATCTTCCGAACTTAGTGTCCTCAACTCTAAAGTTTGATGCCATGTGGTTGCAACAAATTCTAATAATTTCTACTGTTATCCTTCCAAAGATTCCTGTTGATCGGGTAGACATGGTCTACCTCATTCCTGTAGACATGGTCATTTAAGCTGAATGCTGAGATTGTCCTTCTGGACATGTCTGCACAGTCAGGCCCTGATTTTCCTTCAGGGGTTAAAGTTATTAGACTGGCTGCTTTATAAAATAGCCAAGATTGATTGACTTATATGATAATGAAATGAATATGGCTCTCTGTCATTCCACATTTTAATGAGAGTCATTTTAAGAAACATATTTGCATTAAAGATTCTGTATTCTTTATTGCTAAAAGGTAAAGAATAGAGATTCTTATATTTTAGAGGATGCATATATAGTCATAACAGCTAGGCATGTCTTCATGTACGAAGCACAGTTCTAAATGCTTTACAAATATTAACTTATTTGCTCCTCGCAGCAATCCTGGGAGGTAAGAACTATTTTTATCCCCATTTTACAGATGAGGTAACTGTGGCACAGAGAAGCTAACTGAGGGCCAAAGGTCAGAAAGCTAGAGAGCTCAAACCCAGGCAGGCTGGATCTGGAGTCCATGGTAGTCCAATGCCTCGCCTTAGAAATGATGGATCTTTCTTGGAATTATGGATCCATTCCTAATAAGGTTCTCTAAATCCTTTTTTAATATTAATGTTCTGGATGGATAGAAAAAAAAAGAGAGAGAGATTGTGTTCTTTTATTTTTTTTTTAAGGGTCCAAGAGTTCTGTTACATGATGTTGTACTTCTTTTCCATCTTCATCTGAACACATTCAACATGTTGAGGGTTATCTGAATGGCCAGCTTAGCAAGGAGTACTGCCACAATCCTGGCCCATCTGTATTCCTGGTCGTGTTTATGACCAGACCTTGGCAGATAGCATCCTAGAGACACAGTGTTACCTGCTTACATGGACTAAGCATGTTTTTCCAGCTCAGGCTTGACCGTCCTGAATTCAAAGCAATGATGATCCTATTCTCGTTGTGTTTGTGTTTAAACCTTCGACAAGTTACAAAGTCAAAACTTATTATTGCCATTGAGAGACACTTACCTAGAGTAAGACTTTGTCATCTTAATTTACTTAACAAACTTTGAACTGACACAACTTTGACGCTGTCAAGAGAGCACAGTATGATCGAATAATATACCTCTTTAAATGTCAAGGGCTAATAAAAAAGGAATAGAGATAAAACTAAACATAAAAATGAGATACACCCCAGTAAAGGCCAAGAAAAAAAAATTCAAGGCATACAATATGAAATAGGATTTCACAAGAACATGATAGAGAATCAACTCATTTGATGTCACAAATAACAAGTTTTGAGAATTGCATCTTAATTTCTGTAACAAGTTCATCCGGTAAGTAGACATTGTGTGGATTTTTTCCTTGTAACATTCATAAAAGCAGTTATTTTTCAACATTATGCTTTGATGGTAATTATCAAATGATTAGCTCATCTAAATAATAAATCCTGGTAAAATGAATTGGTCAGAAAAAAAGAAAAATATAATCATGGCGACTCAAATGATGGTGTATATACACACAATCAGAAGAATTTGTCGGGCCACTGAAGCACAAAACATGCAAATTTATTGGTATTTTTACATAAACCAAACAACTCATTTATTATGAAAAAAATGTTTTTAATTAGGATTTTATTGATTTTATAGTTTTGTCTTATTTTGTTTTCCATAAATATGAGTCCATATATAATTTGACATTTGTACATATTTCAGTACTAGCATAATTTGAAAACACTTTGTTGAAACAGTGAAGCAACTATAATTTTTCTTTCAAGTGAGATCCATATATGTCTTTAGTTTAAGGGAAAAAGTAACATAACATAGTTAATAGTTATATTGTATTATATATAATATGCTTTATACATATACAGGGGTGAGCAAAAGTAGGTTTACAGTTGCATTATGACTTTTTTTAAGATTTTATTTACTCATTTTTAGAGAGAAGGGAAGGGAGGAAGAGAGGGAGAGAAACATCATTGCTTCTTACAAGCCCCCAACCAGGGACCCAGTCTGCAACTCAGGCATGTGCCCTGACCAGGAATTGAACTGGTGACCTGTTGGTTTGCAGGCCAGCCCTCAATCCACTGAGCCACACCAGCCAGGATGACATTCTTTTGAGTTAATAAAGTTATTGTAATAATCACAACTTGTATGTCTTGTTCCATAGGAACAAATGTAAACCTACTTTTGCCCACCCCTGTACGTATGTATGTATAGGTTAGAAAGGTTGGCTCTAATCTCTCTCAGTGCTGACAAATTTCAATTTTTATTGCTGAATGTATTAATTAATATTTATTTTGTTTCAGAAGTCCTGCCTACCACTAATTGGATCACTAACGCAACCTAATTTCACTGGGATTCTGTCTACCCATAGGTAATATTGAGATAATAATGCTGGTGTCACAGGGAGGTTGTGAGTACTCAGTTTTGTAATGGAAGTGAAGTGGAGCTATGGCATAAGGTGAATTCCCTGTAAGTGTACATCTGTGCATTTTTTATTAAATTAACTCACATTGAACTTAACTACTCACAGGCTGTGTGCATGTTCTCTGCACTTTGAAATCTGGTAACCAAGAATTTCCTAACCTAGTAATCATTACATTTTTCTAAGATACAGCTCTTCTTTTGCTTATTTTCAAGCTGGAAAGTAAAACTTTTTTTCTCCATCCATCTTTTTATGAAAAATCTCTCTGTATGCTTGAGAATATTAATAGCCTTCCACGATTTTCCTACCTACTATGTATTTCTCAGTTTGGCAACCAGAAGAACATATAGGTTTCCAGGTGCAGAAATTGGTAGGATATTTTCTGCTCTGTTTCCAACATCCTTCTTGATGATGCACAGCAATATTTTGTTGACATTTTTGTTGACCACAGCAGTACATTGGGTTTCAATTTCATCTGCCTGGGCTAGAATACTTCACTTGAATGCTTCTCTTAACCTCAAACTCCACACAAATGAGCCTTATCATCTCTCCCATCTTCCTTCCTGCGTTTGTACCTTTGTCCTTCCTATCACAGCCCAGAATTCTTGGGCTTACGTTTGCCTTCTCCTTACTCTCCTCTTCTCACCAGATTTATCCATTTTTCCTCCTGAGTTCCTTCTAAACCCACCCTTTTCTTTTCACTTCCATTACTACACTCCCAGTTCATCCATCCATTCATTCAAAAGGCTATGTGGTATCTACAATATGTCAGGTACCGTTATGGTGTTAGGAAGCAAAAGTGAAGTAAACTGCAGTGTCTGTCCTCAAGGTCATGAGTTAGGCAAGATGACATACACTTATTGAATAACAGAATAACTGGTATACCGCATGTTCATAGAATTCCAGTGGCTATGCTAACAAGGATGTGTTATTAGTTCATCTGGTTCAAAGAATCCTTCCAAGGAAACTGATGCCTGAGAATATGACAAGTATTAGTAACCTTTGAGAGCAAGCAGGTAGGAAGGACAAATTATGCATGGACAGAGGAATCTGCCCACTCACCTAATCTGCAAAACTCTTTCCCAATGAAGTTGTTGTGATATAAATCTAATGAAATAATGCATGCAAAGGGTTTAATGTCTGACACTCAGTAGATACTCTATACCTGTTAGCTATTACTATTATTCAAAGAGTGTGCCATCTCATTAGGAACATAAGACATAAAAACATGAAAAGTTTCACAGAGATAAAATTATTTAAATAACATTCTAACATTCTACTGACAAAAGGCTACAGTGAACACTCTGCTTGTAATTTATCTCTACATTGTTCCTCTGCTAATTTTGAACAATAAGCAGCTCAACACCTCTATCATTTACTATCATATACTATCACCTCTATCATGCCCATATCAGAACACAAACCTGCTGCACATGCTGTGCTGGATGCTTAACATGCATTATTTCTAACCCTCTCAGTATCTGTGAAATAGATGTTTGCTTTCTTATTCATGTATAAAAAAATCAGTCCTCAGTTTGGTAAGCAGCCTGCCCAAGTGGGTACATCTCCTGAGTGTCTGGTTGAGGTCTGAACCCAGACCTGTCTGCTATAGAGCACACCTGCTCACTCCATCAGTAGGATGATAACACAACTTGGAAATTCATACTTCATCAGCCTGCCTCCTCCTGGAATCCCTGAGGTACCTGTCACTGTGCGGTCCTTCATCTAGACAATTTATGAAACTCTTAAATGAAACTAGTTATGGCAATTTTCTGGCAGTGACCCTTGAGAATAATAGAACCATGGCTCAGTCAGAAATGGATCAGACTATTCTGAGGACAGACACAAATTAGATAAACCTCCCCCAAAAGGCAAAAGGGGAACTGAGGGAGAATTCAGCAAGAAGGACAGGAAATGAGAGGAGACAGGTGGCAGGAGGACATCCAGCTAAGCAGTGAGAGCATGGTGTCAGGGCTGTCTGGACACAGCCAGTGACAGGAATGCTGGTGGGCAGACAGCATTGGTCTGGTGGAGCTGGGGGCAGTAACCACGGCTTTGCAAATAAAATCAACTTCATCAACGTTCTGGCCAAGATGGAGGTGTAGGTAGAAATGTTTTGCTTCCTCACAAAAGCAAAAGAAGGATAACAACCAACTTAAAAACCATAAATAACCAGAAATTCCAGAAAATCAAACCTCATAGAACATTGACAACCAAGGAGTTAAAGAAACATTCACCCAGATGGGTAGGAGGGGTGGAGATGGGAAGGAGGCAGCCAAGTGGAGAACGCATGGCAAGATGCTCGGCAAGGGGACAGACAATGTGAGTGAGGTGGGGCTAGATGAACAGGAAACTAAAGACTCAAAAATTGCTATAAAATACAACACGGGTTGTGACAGCAGGAGAAACTTCAAATCTCACAGGAGAGTTTGTGGAAAAGTGAGGCTATAGTGGAGCAAGTGAGCAGCATTGTTCCCTCTCAGATGCCTCCCCACATACAGTGCCACAACGTAGCAAGAGGGTTGCCCTGCTCTGGTCAATACCTAAGGCTCTGCCCCTTATAACATAACAGGTAAGCTGAGACAAAGAAATATGGCCCAAATGAAAGAACAAATCAAAGCTCCAGAAAAAATACAACTAAGCAGCAAAGATGCAGAGTTCAAAACACTGGTAATCAGGATGCTCACAGAAATGGTTGAGTATGGTCACAAAATAGAGGAAAAAGTGAAGGCTATGAAAAGTGAAATAAAAGAAAATGTACAGGGGACCAATAGTGAAGGGAAGGAAACCAGGACTCAGATCAACAGTCTGGAGCAGAAGGAAGAAATAAACATCCAACTGGAACAAAATGAAGAAACAAGAATTCAAAAAAAATGAGGAGAGACTTAGGAACCTCCGGGATATCTTTAAACATCCCAACATCCAAATTATAGGGGTCCCAGAAAGGAAGAAGAAGAGCAACAAGTGGAAAACTTATTTGAACAAATAATAAAGGAGAACTTCCCCAATCTGGCAAAGGAAATAGACTACCAAGAAGTCCCAGAAGCTCAGAGAGTCCCAAAGAAGTTGGACCCAAGGAGGAACATGCCAAGGCACATCGTAATTACATTGCCCAAGATGCAAATGAAGGAGAGAATTCTAGAAACAGCAAAGGATAAGGGGACAGTCACCTACAAAGGAGTTCCCATCAGACTGTCAGCTGATTTCTCAAAAGAGACCTTCCAGGCAAGAAGGGGATGGAAAGAAGTATTTAAAGTCTTGAAAGGCAGGGACCTACATCCAAGATTGCTCTATCCAGCAAAGCTGTCATTTAGAATAGAAGGGAAGATAAAGTGCTTCTCAGATAAGGTCAAGTTCAAGGAGTTCATCATCACCAAGCCCTTATTCTATGAAATGTTAAAGGGACTTATTGAAGAAAAAGAAGATAAAAAATATGACAGTAAAAAGACAGCAAACTCACAGTCGTTAACAACCACACCTAAAACAAAAGCAAACAACTAGAACAGGAACAGAACCACAGAAATGGAAATTACATGGAGGGTTAGCAACAAGGGAATGGAAGGAGGGGAGAGGGGGAAAAGGTACAGAGAATAAGTAGCGTAGATGGTGGGTAGAAAATAGACAGGGGGAGGGCAAGAATAGTGTGGGAAATGTAGAAGCTAAAGAACTTACGACACATGGACATGAACTAAAGGGGGGAAATGTGGGGGGGGGTGTGCAGGGTGGAGGGGAATGATGGGGGAGAAATGGGACAACTGTAATAGCATAATCAATACAATGTATTTTTTAAAAATGAGGAGAGGCTTAGGAACCTATGGGACAACTTTAAGTGCTCTTTCCAGTACAGCTTCTGGCCCCACAAACCCCTGGCTCAGGTCTAGTTCACTTCCAACCTCAGTCTTAATTCCCACAAATTCAGCTGGAGGTTTGAGCCCACCTGGCTCCTAGGGCCAGTCCTGAAACTAAAATGATTTTTCCTAGCTCATGTCTTGTTCTCTCTTTTCTCTTTTCTCTTGGTGTTGTGTCAGAGGTCCAGTGAGGCTAATCCTCGAGTCAGAACAAATCAGGCCATGCATGACTCTTCTCCAACTTTCCCACGAAGTGGTACCTAGTTTTGAGTTTCTATATCCTGCCCAATATTACATATTCTAGTAGCTTGGGAGAAAGGAAGCTGATGGCCTTAGGGTTTTATCTGGAACACAAAGTACTAGAACATTATCCAATGTATATTCAGCATTGTATAAGTAAGAAGCCCTCTTATTCTAGATGACAATCCTGGCGAGATAGATAGAGAGATGATAGATAGATAGATAGATAGATAGATAGATAGATAGATAGATAGAACAAAACAAAAAATAAACCCTACATAGGTGAAGGAAAACAAACTAGGCTAATTAGGACAACTTAGAAAACACCCAGAAAAAGCTTCGGCCCACACCCCCAACTCCAGGCCAAAGAGCTCCCAGCACATCCTGCATTGTGTCCCAGGCAGAGCTTTCCCAGAAATTAGCACATAGATTCTGGTCTACAAACCTGCCCTAGTTTTGAATTAGAGTGGTAGGTTATTAACTTAGCATCAACTAATAGTATTATATTTCTTGAATATAAAAAGTTGAGGACTATGTACAATACTAAGCCCTAATGACTCACCAAGCACAAAAGCCTTCTGAGGCCAACAGGAAAGAGTTGGCAGGTTAATATATCTGACTGCAGATCCGGCCCCACCCCCTGCCCACGCTGACGTTACATGCCAAGAACACTGTGAGTGACACCAGCAAGGACTGCTCTGATTATTCCCAAATGCTGTTTTCCCATGATCTATGTGAAATAATAGCTACAAGTGCATGGACTCACAGGGAGAACGGAGTGGAGCACGGAGAATTAAAGTGACTCCGTCGAGGCTTAAACGGCATCTCTGCCCTCAAGCCTGGGAAACAGTGTCTTTGTTTCAGTTTCCCTAGTGCTCCGAAAGGTGCTTCCTGCCTTTTTGAAACAGATGTTTTTGTGGTTCAATACCCCTTCACTCCCTCACACAAGGAAGGGCAGACATGCACCTAGGGCAGGGTCTGAGATGAAATAGACACCCAGTAATTATGGAATGAATAAATGAATGCAGAGAGAAAAATACCTTTTTTGTAGGGATATAAGGTTTATAAGTTTCATGAAGAATTAAGAAAGCTAGTTACTGTAAATAGAGAGGAGGATGGAGAAAACTTTTTTTAAAGTGTATCTGATAAGCAGTTAATATCCAAAATTTATAAAGAACTTACAAAACTCAACACCAAAAAAACAAACAACCCAATTGAAAAATGAGCAAAGGTCCTGAATCAACACTTCTCCAAAGTGGACAACAGAGGGTCACTGGTTCAATTCCCAGTCAGGACACATGCCTGGATTGCGGGCCAGATCCCCAGTTGGGGGTGTATGAGAGGCAACCACGCATTGATGTTTCTCTCCCTCTCTTTCTCCCTCCCTTGCCCTCTTTCTAAAAAAATGACCAAATAAAATCTTTTTTTTTTAAAAAAAGATGTTAAATGTCACTAATCATCAGAGAAATGCAAATTCAAACCACAATGAGGTATCACCTCCTACCTGTCAGAATGGCTATCATCAGGAAATCAACAAATGCTGGCGAGAACATGGAGAAAAGAGAATCCTTGTGCACTGCTGGTGGGAATGCAGACAGGTGCAGCCACTGTGGAAAGCAGTATGGGGATACTTCAAAAATTAAAAGTGGATCTGCCTTTTGATCTGGCAATCCCACTTCTGGGAACATATCCAAAGGAACCCAAAACACTAATTCAAAAGAACACAAGCATCCCTATGTTCATTGCAGTATTATTTACAATCACCAAGATATGGAAGCAGCCCAAGTGTCCATCAGTAGACGAGTGGATAAAACAACTATGGGACACTTACACGATAGAATATTACTCGGCTGTCAAAAAAAGAAAACACCCTTTTCGACAGTAGAGATGGACTTGGAGAACATTATGCTAAGTGAAATAAGCCAGTTAGAGAAAGACAAATACCATATGATTTCACTCACATGTTGAATCTAATAAACAGACTGAACTAACAAGCAAAATAGTGATAGATTCATAGTTAGAGAACAGGATGACAGCTAACGGGGTGGGGGGAGGTTAGGGGGTGGTGGGATTGTGCAGAAAGGAAAAAGAACTCATGGACATGGACAACAGAGTGAAGATTGTTGAGGGAGCCTGGTATAAGGGACTAAATGGTAACAGAAAAAAATACAATAAAAAGATTTTTTTAAGTCTATATCATAATTCAAAAAATAAGTTCTACAAATGATGTATTATCAAAAATTTCAATACAGTAAGGATAGTAATTTCTTATTTGTTGATTTAAGTGTGTCACCTACTTTGTAGCAAAAGATGCTCTCCCAAGAAACTAGAAAAGAGCAAAGACAATTTTAAAAAGTAATGGTACTCTTAATCTGTTTGTCCACATTTATTTGATATATGCTTGTTCAGAAAAAAGAAACAAACCTATTTAGAGCCATGAAGAAATTTTTGTGCACGTAAGGCACTGGATGACACCGCCCAATTCGTCCTGCAGACAGTGTTTGACTCCGGGGGGTGGAGGGGAGGGGGTTGGGGAAGGCTGGCTGCAGTGAGCACCTGCTCCTTCCGTGGAATGCCTGATTTCCCACAGGGCTCGCTGTTTCTCTTCTCTCATTAAGCCTCCTTTTTTCCTAAGCCAGCAGCATTTTGTTACCTGCACGAAGCCAAGTACCTCTGGCTCTAAAATGTCTTCCAGAAGCAGCAATTTATAATCAAGCTAGTGTTGCTGATTTATGTGATAGAGATCATTTCATGGGAGTGGGGGGAAGGTATTACAGTGAAACATCACTGCGGCTCTAGTAAAGATAAAAGGTTACATTAAATTATCCCTTGAATTAACTTTGTAAAAATCCTTACCCGAGGTCATTTTTTCATTGTTTTTAAAAAGAGAGAAAGAGGAGAGGGGGGAGAGAGACAGAGAGAGAGAGAGAGAGAGAGAGAGAGAGAGAGAGAGAGAGAGAGATCTATCAATTGGCTGCCTTCTCATACATGCCGCTACCAGGAAGCAATCCCCAGCCCAGGTATGTGCCCTGACTGGGAATCAAACCTGTGATCCTTCCGTGTACATGATGATGCTCCAACCAGCTGAGCAACACTGGCAAGGGCAAACTAGCTTTTGATAACCATCTTAATAGTAAGAAAACTGCTTTAATATTATGAATTTCTGGGAATTAAATCTTTGAACACAAATTCAAGTTTAAAGGATTTTTACTATCAACATGCATTTGAAGGGATATTTTCTAATGTCTTATGGGAACCTTTATCATGAGAAATTCAAATGAAGTTATTTTCCTACTTTTTAGAGCTGTAAAGACAATATGAGGGGGTATTGTTACCTAAACGATTAGGCTATTAAGAGACAGAGCATGAAATGCTGAATGGAAAGTTATAAGTGATAACTCCATAGCATACAACCAATACCATTTTTCTTGTGTTGCAGGAAAGGAAAGATCATTGAAAACAGCAGAAATAATTGGAGATTATTAAAGAAAAGGAGGAAGCAGGAAATAATTGTACATGAAGTACTGGGTTTCAGGAAACTTCCTTTGGCATTAAAAAACAACCAGCATAGGTCCTGACTGGTGTAGCTCAGTGGACTGAGCATGGGCTGCGAGACAAAGGGTCGCCGGTTTGATTCCCAGTCTAGGGCACATGCCTGGGTTGCAGGCCGGGTCCCTAGTGGGGGCCACATGGGGGGCAACTGCACATTGATGTTTCTCTCCCTCTCTTTCTCCCTCCCTTCCTTTCTCTCTAAAAGAATAAATACAATCTTTAAAAAACAAAACCAACATAGATCATGCATAACTAAACATTGTTTAGAGAATAATAGCCCAAGACCAACAACAGAAAAACAATAGGTGGCAAATCAGATGTTTATCCACCTGCATTCCTGACTTTAGTTTACTTAGCACACCTGTACACCTTAGCCCCTGCCCTAGGAACCAGGTATTTATTACTGATTAATCAGATGAGTCTCATCTAGAACAATTGTATATGGAAGAACTGGCCTACATCTCATTCATTTGGAATGAGAACTGCTCATAGAAAGTGTGGAAAATGTTCCAAAATACTTTTCAGAGCTTTGCAGCTAATGGAGAGATTTGTACCAGAGCGTATTAATTTTGATCACGTCCTGCCTCTGGCATGAGAAAGCTGGCATGCATCCCCCACTAGTTTGCGTCATCGGAGGCTTAACAACACTGTCAGTTGAGGGTGGAGTCCATGGTGTAACAGGAGCAAATTGGTCTCCATGGTGCCAGGACAAGCTTGACTGGGGGAGTTGCTGTTGAATTCCTTTTTCTCTGTATGGAACTGTGGCTGTGACCTGGAGCTGAAGAGATGAGAAAGATTCCTGATGTGGTGACGCAGCTCAGTCATTGTAAAAGCCCTGGTGCCTGAGGTGCCACCATGTGTCCTCTTCCAGGACGTTCTTCAAAGTATGTGACCTGCACTCCTCAAAACAGCAAAGGTCATGAAAGACAAAAAAGTCTAAGGAATTGTCACAAACCAAAAAACAGAGAAGTTTCCTGAAAGATGTTATCATTCTGCCCAGAGATCTTAAATGTTTCACGTGGAGAACTTTCCAAATGAAAGCTCTTCAAAGAATGGATATTCTTTGTACTTTCTACCCTACAGAAAATTTGGAAGACTAGTACAAAGAATATCCATACATTACTTGCCCAGGTTTGCTTTGGCATTTGTGTTCTTTCTCCTATAAATAACTGTGGGGGGGGGGAGTATATTTTCCTCCGGAACTGTTAGAAAATACGTTGCATACATCATGGCCTCTAAGTACTTCATTTATTCTGTAAATATTACATTTCAGTGTATGTTTCCTTAGATCAAGGATATTCTCAAACATAAGCAAGTACAGCTATCAATTTTAGTATATTTAACATTGACACAATATTTTTGTCGAATCTACTGCCTGCATTCCAATTTTATCACTGGCCCAATATTGTCTTTCCTCTTATTTTCTTCTTCTGGTACAAGATCTGTTCTGGGGTCATACGTTGCTTTTGGCTAGTGGGGAGGGGGAGCTGTAGTCACAAAGCTGCCCGGGTTGGGGGTGGGGTGTGTGCAGGCTGAGGGGTGGCCCGCTCTCTCCAGCAAAGTTGAATCCATGGGCATCAATAGCCCTCACCTGCGTCTCTCCCGTTTCCTGAATTTCTACAAGTTCCTTCTGTTTTGTAAGCAGCTGGGAAAAAACCTGCAGGTGGAAGGAGCACATCTCAAGCCCTGGACAGCCTTCCTTTTCTGCCCTGAAAAAGCAGGTGAGCAGGAAGAGGGAAGGGCTTCAGGAACCTCCAAACCCTACCCCAGACCTGGAGAAGGCAGCATTCCACTCAACAATGTCCTGGTAGCCAAGGGTCACGGAGAAAAAAGAGGGGCTGAGCTGCTCCATGCCACTGTCCTGTGCGCCCTGTGTCCTGCAGTCACTGACACAGATCCGTGGAATTCCGACGCCTGATCCTGAGCTTGTCAGAACTGGTCAGACAGAATCGTGGGGGATGTGTGAGATGAAAATACCCAAAACCAGTTTTTAGGTGATATTTCAGTTATTCAGGCTGTCCGAACTCTGGCTAAATCCAGTTATTTCAGAATTTAAAAATCTTCTAAGAAAAAATGAAAAAGCCTGGAAGCATGATAATAGAACACAAGTGACTTATTTTTAATTAAAAATGTTTTAAAAATCACATGTTTAAAACAGAATTGATCTGGCTGATACTGATTACTCATTTATGATGGATTCCAAATTACATTCTGCCCTTACTTTTTTCTGATGAAAAAAAAAATGAACATCTCTTTCAAAAATAGGATCTTGTGTTTTCTTTAATTCAGCATTTAAATTACTCATCCTTTCAAACTGGTTCTTTTTCTGTCTCATTCACCAGCAGGCGCTGTGTTCTATTCTGCAGCACTATGCTAGCTGTCTCTGTCAAGCCAGGGCTCAAGGCTTGCAATTAATGATGCAAATTAACTAAGTTGCCAATCCAGATTTAGAAAAACTGGGTTTCCCTTTTTATTTTAAGATTGTGATGGCATGTAAAGAAAAAACAGCTGTATCAGTAAGAAAGCTTTCTGCCGCAACAAACAGAAAACCCAGCTAAAGCGAGGGGAACCCATCATCAGATGAAGGCCGGCTGGGTTGGTGGTCACAAACACCACAGCCCCTTCTGTCTGTCCTAAAATCCAGGCTCCCTACCCCCAAGAGGGTGGGTTGTGCCACTTGCTGGCCCAGGGTGCTGAGTAAGTGGCTTCCTCAGAGCCCTGCTTCCTCCCTGGAGAATGGGGGAAGAGCACCTAATGCTTGTTGCACCCAACGCTTGTTGGGTGCCCACCATGTGCAGGACACGTGCCATGTCTTACTACAACCCTGCAGTGTATGAACTATGACTGATTCTCCTGTTACAGGTGAGAAAATCAGAAACACAGAAACATTCAGTGAGTTGATGGTAGAGCTGGGATGTGAGCCCTCCAGCAGTCTTGACCACCCCACCACTCCTTACTGTCTATGCCTCACTAGGTGGCTGTGAGCAATGGCCCAGGACAAGCACACAATAAATGTTACTTACAGTCATCTAACCATTTTATGAGCTCTTTCAGATTCCATTCATGGTTCCCAGTTTGCTCTCATGAGGCACCAGGGGGCCATAGGCAAATGGTTTAGGGTTGTCAATGGCAAGGGCCCAGGTGCAATCTCCATCCCCTGTGGACCCATCCTCCGTGAGCCCAGAGCTCCCACTAGTCTTCTAGGGTGAGACTCAGGGCTCTGAGCAGGTTACAACAAGCCAGTATTGTGATGTGATTCTTTCATCAAACTCAGCCTAAAGGTGCTCCTCACAATCATTATTCCATGAAAAGTATCACCTCAAGAAGATGGTAGAAATCATGGGAAAGGGCCAGAAGAAGAACCCCTCTAACAAATAAAATGCATGCTTCCATGGCTGGCCTGCAGGCTGGCAGGCTCCATCATCAAGCCACAGAGACCTGAGTGTGATGCTGCAGGAAATCCCATGGCCTGGGAAGGGAGGAGGCCTGAGAGCAAAGGCCCTGGGGAAGAGGCTGGAGAGGAAGGAGAAAATCAGCAGAGATAACCACCTCGGAATTAGAGAAACCCCAGGCAAAGAAGACCCAAGACCCTAAGAATGAGTCTCGAGCTAAATCCTAGATTCCTTAATGTATCACACACTCCTCAACTCATTGGCCACCTCTGCTCAAGAGACGTTCTGCTGCCAGCTAAACAGTAGAAAAACCTCTCACTGTAGAAACAGGGTAGAGTTCTGTAGGAGCTCTGGAAATGTTTAATTTGATTATAGTGAGGAGAGGCAACTCTTCCTGCTAACTCCCTAGCTCAAGTCTTGGAGGAGATACTGAACAGCGAGATGGACCAGATGGTTCAGTCATCTGCTTCCCCTGACCTTCACTGTATTCCTGTGGTCATGCTGAGGCTGACACTCTGCACAGATAGCAAATAAGGGTCTGAGACTTAACTTCTTTTCCCTAGGGCCACAGTTTAATCTGGAGAGCTTTCAAAACAAACAAACAAAAAACTGGCCAGGGCTCTACCACCAGGTCTTCTCAGTCCATCACTGGGGGTATGGGCCTTGAATTGGTATTTTCTACAAGCTTCCCAGGAAAATCTGCTGTGAAGCCAGGTTGAAAAGCACTCTTTTGGATCTTTGTCTTGCAGTTTAGGGTAGAAGCATCTGTCCAATTTAATTAGGTACCGATTCAAGGAACCCCTATTTTGTACCAAGCCCTGAGCAAGGTCATAAGGTGAGGCTCTCAACTTTCACTAAACAGTGGAATGTGCTTGACAACTTATAAAGAATACTGATGCTTGGCCCCACTCAGGGGTTCTGCTGCATTTGGTCTGGCTGGGAGCCTGGCATAGGGATTTGTTAACACTCTCCAGGTAATTCCAGTTATAGGCAAGGTTGAGAATCACTGTGCCCAGGATATAAACATTCAGCTCTTCCTTTGAGGTATTCCTGGTGTATCCACCTCTTTAGCCATGCCAGAAATTAAGTGTACCACTAAGAACAGGGAGAATCTTTAGAGCAAAATGAAGAGTCCTGTAGCACAGGAGTTGTGAGAGGCAACCACACATTGATGTTTCTCTCTTTCTCTTTCCCCTCCCTTCCCCTCTGTCTAAGAATAAGTAAATAAAATATTTTTTAAAAAGTACCTTCAGATCAATTAATTGCTATTCAGTGCTGTGGACATACAGGTGGGTGGCATCCACCCCATCAGATACATGGCCATGGTCACCTCAGGGGAAAATCACCCAATAGGCAAATATTAAGTGTAGCCAAGCCCATCCCCCCTTTTCAGTGACATCTGCTCTTCGCATCCTGTAACTCAGGAACCCAAAGTCTTCCCCCTCCCCATTCCCTAATTAGAGCTTAGCTCCTCCACTTCCCAAGGTGGTAAAAATCAGATAAATTGATCTTCTTTAAGGTATAAATGGGTTGATAAGGCACAGTATGTTAACTTTCTTGGAATTCTTTCTATTCCATTAGTGCTTGTACCTTAAAGTTTGAAGGCTTCCATAATCGGTGCTGTGTGTTGGGAGACGATTCCTCACAGGTCTCTCACATTTCCGCATGTCTTGCAAGCAAGGCACTAACTTTGTTTCTGACTATCTTTTCCAGAATGTTGGTACAGCTAACAGCCCTGAAATCTAGAAATTGTGTTTCTCTCTGGAGCAAAGGGTAGGCATGTTGACTGCCTATTATAAAAGTCTCACACTCTCTATGCTCAGGGACCATGTATAAGGCACCCACAGGTCCCACCTGGACCCATCTGCATCACCCACCTGGAGAGTGAGGACAAGGGAAACCAACACAATAATGCTGGTGCCCGTGCTGCCTGCTGTGCCACGGGAAATAAAGCCCTTTGTCCCGGACCCAGGAATCTCTTGCCTCCCATCAGCGGCTGTGAAACTGGCTGGCTAACGTGTCAGCTTGCAATTGAAGTAAAATCTCAGTCACTTTATAGTTCTTGACACTATATTCATACAATGGCCTATTACATAGCAGTAAAAAAAATGAACTGTATAGCAAGAGACATAGAAATGTGGGTAAACAGCAAGTTAATAAGTGAAAAAGTAAGTCTAGAAATACTACAGAAAGTATAACACCATTTTTATACTTTATGAGGTTAAAAGCAACTATACTCACATGCATACCTTTAAGAATACATGTGGGCACAAAATCATATAAAAATGAAAGCAAGGGAAAAATGAACCCAAGATATAGGATGGTGGTTGCCTAGGATGGGAAAGGAAGGGGGTGGTGTTGGGGCGTGGGATGAAGTGCAATTATATGTTTAAAGGTAGGCTATTTAGTCAAAGTGCTAGCTTCCATTTGGGATGGTGAGTTTGTAGATGCTTATTTCATTATCAAAAGTAACTAACCAGTAACTCACCTATCATCTATTGGCCAATGATGAAAGAGTACTATAAACCAAAGATTATGGCTAATCCAGTTTATACAGCTGAGTGTGGTTAGATAGGAATAGATAATAAATTAATTTAATAGATGGATGGATAAATAATGTAATTAAGTTTGACCAAAAATATTTCTCACAGAAGTGATATATAGAAGATGAAATGAGAAAATATTTTTAGGAACATTGGTTTAAAGTAATTGAGAACCCATGCCTTATGGCAGAATTTCTTTTTACATAAACACCTGTGGTAGCAACCTCTTGGACCGCAGAGGCCAGTCCCCAGTCTAGGAATCCCTGAACTTCACTAGGTGTCCAGGTAGACCCATATGCAGCATTAATAGAAGTTCCAGCAAGGCACACAAATTGGCTCCTCTGAATGGCTCCTTCAAGGGGCTGAGAGAACCTAGAAACAGCAGAGAACTGTGGTCCTTATTCCTGTGGAGTGTTTGCTGAGTCCTGGGCATAATACTGTGGAGGACACATATGCCCTGCTCACAGAAGCTAAGACTGGATTATAAAGCACCCTGCTAGCAGTTCTGAGCCTACACCAGGCCTTCTCTGAGTTGTTGTCCCAAACCAGCCAGTCACATCCTGCTGAATGGAGCACAAGTTTGAGTCGGCCCCTAACTGTGCTCTGCACATGGATGATGTTCTCGGGATCTGACCGTTCAGGTGGGATCCTACAGCATAGCTCATTTCTTATTCCAGAGAGTGTGCTGTCTATGCTAACATACTAGGAAAAGGATACAAATTCACAGACTTTTCTAGGTCCCTAGACCTAAAGTAAATCTTCCAAGTTAATCTCGAAAGGCGGAATTATCCTGAGCTGAGAAAGGCTTGTGGGATCCTAGAGCAAGGAATTATGTGTATGACTTAATAGGAAATAAAATATTAATCACTGACAAATGGAATTCCAAGAGCCTTGCAACCCAAGACATTGCTGGAAGATTTGCCATTAATAAGCTTTATGACCTTGGGCAAGTCTCCCAACTTTCCTAATTTTAACCATCAGTAAAATGAGGAGATTACAGCATCTGATCTCCGCAGTTCCTTCTTGCATTGAAATGCTGTGATTCTGTTCTTCGACATCGCTCCCTTGTACCAAATTCTGGTATCCATTTCCCAGGCCCCTAAAAGAGGAATCAGATAATAAAGATCCCATTTCAGGGGCGATGACCGGCTCTCTTTTATTTTCATCTGGCCAGAAATTACATACAAGTCATCTGAGTTTTTTAATGTTGTTCTTTTTCATGTGGGGCCTCTGGTTAACAATACTGGTTACCCACCAGTCTAGGAAGATTCATTGCATGATGTCTGTGAAGTGCCTGACCTCGTGGAAGGAAAGCACTCTATGAATCCAAGGTGTTAAAAATAGAAGTGAAACCAGAAATTTAAACTCAAGGGTAAGACTTTCCTCTACAGCTCAATAAACTGAGTACTCCAAGAGGAGCAATGGCACAACTGAAGGTGAAGGACAGTGTTCTCCTGTGGGAGCTAGAAAGTGTGGTAGTCTGTGAGGCATCAAAAGAAAGACAACAGCGTAGTTAGATGGCAACTGTTGATAAGAAGGCCTCTTTTGTGGCTGAAGCAGGTAGATGATAAACAGGATCACACATCATGGTGCCTAGCTGCTCTAAGAGGAGACATGGCAACTTGGAATTGGAGACAAGCAAGGGGAAGAGTCAGGGACAGGGTCCTAATGCCTCTCCAGACCTTGAGCAGATCATCCTCACTCTGAGCCTCAGTTGGCAGGAAAGGGGTTGACCAGATAACTTCTTCAGTTTCATATAGTTCTATGACATGCTTACAGCAAGAATTTGGTCAGATCCCTCAAGCTTCTGAAGTCTAACTCTTCCTGCTTGAGAGGCAGTGGCACATGATGGCCAAGAATTCTACAGCAAAGCTGTCTTGGTTTGAATCTCAGTTCTGCCACTTTTAAATATTTTCCCCCAACATTTTGAGATGAGAAATTGTAAACACGGAAAAGCTGAATGAATTGTTTAGTGAACACCCGTTAACCCATCACCTAGATTCTGTGCAACCAACGTTTTACCCACATCTGTCCATCTGGCAATTCTCTGTTCACCAATCTACCTTGATATTCATATATTTCAAAATAAACTGCAGGCATAAGCACAGTTCCTCTTCAGCATAGTTCTGCTCCATTTTAGTTGTGTGCTCATGGGTAAATCAATGTCTCTTCGCCTGTTCCTCATCTGTAGGATGTGACTGTATGTGGACCTTGGGAATGTACATAAGGCACTAGGGCCAGACACACAGGAGGTACCAAATAAGTGTCACTATTGGCTACCAGAAGATCGAGACTGCCGGACTCACTGTTCCAAAGCAATGGTCTCCAAACCAACTTCCTCCAAACCAGGAAGACAAGTTGGATGGATGCCATTTCAAAAACAGGATGCAAGATCAAGGAGAAAACGTACGCAGGAGATTGCTCTAATGTGCCCAAGTACTGTCACTGAACGGTTCAGGCGTCAGTGTGTACCACAGAAAGATTTTCCTCCTTTTGCTTTGTGAGGAAATTTAGGTAAGATCGGACAATGGCAAATGGTGGGTCAATAGAAACACAGTTTATTAATGAATTTACCTATTAGCCAATGTTAAACTCAAGTCATCCCTCCAGGTTTTTAAGGACATATTATTAAAACAAGTGCGACTTCCATTATCCCGCTAAAAGCTTATGTCACTGCAAATTGGAAGCATACTGATGCTCTCTGCCATTTCATACATGTTTGTGAGCCAGCTACCAATTCAGAGGAATGGTTATAATGCCAATTTTACTTTCAAGTAGAAAAGAAGATACCCATAACATTTCTATCTTTTATAAAAGAGATAGTTTTTCTTTTGTTTCTATTTTACAATGATGATTCTGTTTTCTTGTTATTTTTCACTCTGAAGAGGTTCTGAACAGGCTCCTCAGGATGTCCTCTTTGGCATGGGGATGACTTTGTGCTGAAGGCAATAGAGGCCCTGTAGGCTCACGAGATCCTTTTACCTCTCCCTTAAAGAATTTTGATTAGGGCCCAGAGTAAGGGTTATCACTAGAAATAGCTTTTTATGACTTGTCTTCAGGGCAGGGTGAACTTCTAATTACTGAACATCTGCTCCTCTTATCATCCAGTGGATAATTTTCCTCTCTTGCAGAGCCCTAAGGTGATACTTAGCTCAGAATGTCACACCTACACGATTTTAACTTTCTGTCTTTAAATCTCTCACGTGTGTGTGGTGTCTGCTCTCTCAGTATGTGGGGCTCCGATACATATTTACGTAATTGAATTTGGCCATTTTCTCATGTTAACCTGTCTCATGCCTCTTTAATTTATAGACCGAATGAAAGAACCTAGAAGGGTAAAAGTTCGTTTCTTTCATGCAACCTCTACACACTCAGGACACAAAGGAAAAAAACAGCAATTCATGTGAACGGAAATCACTAGACTCTAAGGGACTGCTCAATCATTTCCTAAGTCAATTCTTTTCCACAGGTCTCTCTATAACTGCTAAAAATAATTTACTCTTAAAATTTGATTGACTTTTATAAAAAGTACCTTAATGCCTCGTTAATGTATCCTGTTACAGAACTAGAAACAGAAATTTTTCCATTCACAAGGAAATTTACTAAATGATTTGTAAGTTACTGTGTACTTTATAGATATTTGGAATTTTCCTTTTATTAACACATTGAAGTTTTGCATAAAGTTAAAATGTAAATTTAAAAATAAGTAATCTTATTTAAAATTTTTAAAAAGCAATCCTATTTAGGCTGTGCAGTCTGAAAGGCATCACTACAAAGGAACATAAGGCATGAGGTCGGGGGTCAGCATGGGGCTTGGAGAAGAAGGCTCAAGGGGGTTCTTGCCCAGCGTGCTTGGGGAGAACCACGGCAGCCTCCCCAGACCCTGACTTGGACAGGAACTTACTCATCGATCCTCCTCTGGTTCAGTCAGCTTAGTGGGCAGGGTTGAGACACAGGGAGTTCGTGAGCTGGGGGGAAGTACCACCCAAGGCAGAAGTAAGTCGGGTGGTCTTCTTTTCTGGGCCCCGGTGCCCTGTCATTGTCTCCCACGCAGTGCACCCCAGGGCCACCCCCCAGAGAACACTTCAGCCATCTTTTTTGTCCCTAAGTGTCAACAGCCCTGATTACATGTCCTGCCTCAGGAATATCATCACTGTCCTCTGGTGGTCAGATTGGAAGGACTGTGGCAGGGGTACAGGGTTGGATAGTGTCCTCCAAGAGTCCTGTCCAATCAGAACCTGAGAATGTGGACTTTTGGGGCCTTTGCAGATGTAATCAAGTTAAGACGAGGTCACACCGATTTAGAGAGGGTCCTAATCCGGTATGACTGGTGTCCTCATAAGAAGAGGGAAATTCCGACCTACACACACATAGGGAGGGAAGAAGCCCATGTGACAATGGAGGCAGAGATTGGAGTGATGTGTCTACAGGGATTGACCACAACCACCAGAAGCTGGAAGAGACAAGGAAGAATCCTCCCCCTCAAGCTTTTGGAGGGAGAGTGGCCCTGCTGACACCTTGTTTTTGGACATCTGGCCTCAGAGCTGTGAGAGAATAACTTTCTGTTGTTGAAGCCACTCCATTTGTGGTACGTTGTCCCAGCAGCCCCAGGAAGCCAACGCGGAAGGCGTTGATGCCTGGTTAAGGTTGCCCTTTCTGAAAGCAGAATAACTAATGGCTCAGACCAGAAGGAAAAATCTCAACCGGTGACTGCGATGTGATAGGGAGAAAATGTGTGGGAGGTGAGCCTTCCTGTCACACCTGAGTGAGAGGAACATTTTGGGTAAATGCTTTGATGGGCATGTTTTGTAGCAAACAAATACAGGTTGATATGGCTCTTCTGAGCAACTGTATTTTTTTTTAATGTCAAAATGTGAAATCGTAACTTTTTATTGCCAAGTAACGTTCACAATAGAAATCCCTGATTGCCTCATCCATTGCATGTATCCCTCTGCTCAGCACTCTGCTGAGGAGAGGAGAGCCCTGGAGAGGAGGCAAACTCATTCAATCGTGCAGGAAAATAACTCAGTAACTTTCAAAGGGATAAAAGTTAAGCGTGGGGCGGGGGGGATTTTGTTTGGTTTTTTAAGCTGAGTAAAAAATGCTCTCCCAAGAGAGCAGTCTAGTCACATGCCCTGGGGCAGAATTCTACCTTCCTATCACCAATTACCCCAGAGACACAAACATTGTTTCTCCTCCTTTGGTGCCAATAACAATAAATGAATGACATAGCACTTTGACATTAATTACTTTATTTCTTACAATCTTTAACAAAGATCCTATCACACCAGACCCTTTGGCAATTTGTTGATTTAAGAAGAATTTGCAGATGAAGTAACCCCAGCTGTGTTTTGTTTTTTGGGTTTTTTTTTTTAAAGGCAGAAATGAAAAGAGCCTGTGAAAAGTGCCTTCTAACCTTTCCTTTAAGGAATGGTCTTTAAAATGACAGCCACCAGTCCTCAATCTGCATCCAGAATTTTAGTCCTCCTGTGGTGTGACCACATAATGCAAGCTGTATCTTGTGGTAACTCGGAATATACATTTTCTAATGACCTACAGTTTGGGGTTAAATTAAATATTGAAGCAAACTCCAGAAATATCTACAAAGAAACACACCAGCAATATTGTATTGATTGTGCTAGGCTGTTTAATAATTAATTCACTCACCTCGGTTTTTAAATGCCCTTCTGTTTATTCTTCAGCACCACAAACAATTGAGAAAGGGATGCAGCTGGAAAGTCCTCCTCTGGTGTTTCAAGCATTCCAAGCAGAGTGCTAGAGTGGGGAAAATGGAAGAGAACTGATCGCCCACTAACCAAGACAAGAGCTCTTCAGGCAGTCTCTTCCTAGGGTGAAAAAGGGACCAGATTTGTTTTCCCCTCAACAGGGTGAATGAATAGCCCAGGATTACTCTGCAGATTGGTTGCCACCAGCCCTTGCAGACACTTCACTCCAATCTCTCTCTGCCTCCATTGTCACATGGCTTTCTTCCCTTCCTGTGTGTGTGTGCGCGTAGTGCTCATTGGAGAACTAAACGATCACCTGAAAGGATATTAGTGAATTTTTGGTTATGGTTGATTATTGTGGCTTTGCTTCAACCCGATTAGTCTCAGACACTGTCCAAAGGAAGAGGGCTCAGCTTGGAGACCATTTCTGTTATAGTGCTGTTACAGTTTGTTCAGAGGCCCCGTGAGTGCTATAAACCAGAAATACTGGTCTCGTTCTTGTGTTTCTGCTTCTTGGAGACATGACCTGTGTCACACTTCCAAACAGAACATTCACACTGAGAATCTGAAATCAAACCCAAGGGAAGGGCAACGCTGTGCACATCCCAGTTTGGTCACCAGTGTGAGCTTCAAACGTGGCAGAGGGAGGCTCTGTTCCTTGGGCCTTACCTAATTCTTACCAGGCCTGATCAAGTTATACATTTAACAGCTGAATTGATGAACATAATCTTATGTAAAGGATTTGCCAACAGGAAGAGTTTTGGATTATTCTTTCAGTGTTTGTGTGTGACATTGTTCTGTTTCTTCAACATTTACAAAGAGATGGTATACTTCCTCATTCCATCACCTGAGCAGGAGAAGGATTAGGGTCCTTTTTCTGCTTCTGTCATCAGGTCTCACAGTAAACACCCAAGGCCTTAAGGCCAGCTCCCGCCTTAGGGGAAAAAAGGAGTGGACACCCAGCTGTGGATCTCACAGGGATTCAGCACTTTCATAAAGGTGCTGGGGCCTGGGTGAAGCTGACAATACTGACCTCCAAGCTTGTCTCAGATGACTCAGATTAATCCAATGACCTGGGAAAGCGTAACAGGGATACAGGCTTATAGATTGAGGGGTGATGGTGAGTAGAGATAACCATTAGGACCTTAAAGGAACAAAGGGCCAGGCACGCAGGTGGTAACCTGGGGCCAGGTCAGGCAAGGAAAAAGGCTACCAGGCACTCTGCTCACTGATCTTGATCTGATTCTCTGATTTCATGAGTTTCAGGATTTAAGTAGCATACATATTCAAATTTGGCTCCTGCATTACATGGGACTTTAGAGTTTATGCAATTGGAATACCAAATATAGTATACATTAGGCTAGCACATAAAGAAAATCAACATTTTATACCTTCATTCATTTATTCATCCATTTCATAAGCACTTCTCAAGCCCCAACAGAGAGGCCAACATTGTACCAAGCCCTGGGGGCCCAGAGAAGCACACCCCTGACAAGTCCTCTGGAGTGGCCCTCACTGTCATCCGTGCCTCTGTGACGAGTCAGTGCCACTGATGGAGGACTCAAATGTTGGAAAATTTTTAGTTTCAGGTAATAGCTAGTAAGTTTAGTAATCAATGTATGTAAAAAAGCTATTGTTTCAGGAACTGAAGGTATGACTCACCTTGATTCCAGGAGACCATAAACAGCTTCCACCTTTGTGCCTCAGGAGGACTGCAAGCAGTCAAGATAGTATCTGAACCATTGTCCTCCCGGGTGAGACACCAACCACCGAGGACACAGATGAAAGAATGCTGCAGCTTTTTATCTCGTTAATGTTTTCCCTAAATTCCAAACCCCTTACCTACACTTTTCTTCGCCTTATAAAAAGTGTCGGTTTAAAATGGAATTTTAGACAGTCTGGTAGAGTACACACCCACTGTCTTCTTAGATCACAGGCTCTCCAAGAAAAGCGCCCATAAAGATTCAATCCCTGTCTCTGCTTATTGGGTCTGGTGGGTGACAGGCACAAACGCTGGCTTTTCTGGTTTCACCACCGCCTACTGTGCTGTGCCAGTGATGCTCCTCCGAGACATACTGGATGCTCTTGGTTTTGTGGTGGGAGTTCCACCATTTGTAACTGAAGAATGACACAAGGTGGAGGCGCACTGGACTATATGTCATTGTATGGACACTGTTTGCTGGGTCTAAGATTGGAGAAGCATTCATTTGGCTGTAAAACCTCTGAATTTTGTTAACATAAAAAAAAAATCCAAACCCGTAGAGAATTGTTTTTGTCATTATTTTAAAACAGTTTTATTGAGGTCTAATATACATATCATAAAATTCACCCTTGTTTAAGTATATATCAATGAGTTTTAGCAAACGTACAGAGTTGTACACCATAACCGCCACTCGATTTTAGAACATTTCCAACACCCCCAGGGCTCATTTGTTGTAGGCACTCCCCCTTCCTGCTCACAGCCCAGGCAACCAGGGAGGAAGGATGTTATATCCTCCATTTAGCTTCACTACCAACTCCTGGCAAGTTTGTAAGGAATTTTCATAAGGGTTTATTTGAGCCAAACTGACAATATATGCCTGGGAGCAAGAGCTCAAACACTCCAGAGAATAACATTTTTGCAGCTTCCTTTATGCATGTGAAATTGAAGAGGACCAGTGAGGAAGACTGCATGACAGTGAGAGGCAGACAGCAAGCCAGAGATTGGATTACCGGGTAGTTAACAAGATTATGAACTCCTTTGAGAGCTGTCGATACCCGCCTTTGAAGGATATTTTGGTATTTCAAAGGTGTGTTAAGCTAGTTTGTACAAGAACAGTGGACAGGGCTTATGTAAGACAAAAATAAACTTTTTACTAAAAAGTTATAGGCCTGGGGCATGACTATTTATCATGACCTGCCTAGTTAAGAACTGTACTTGAAAAACAATTAAAAAAAAAACGAATTTATGATCAGATCACCCTGTGAGGTTACTTTCCATAGAACCCCCTTTTCCGTCCACAATTCCTACATTTTGTTGCATTATTTCAAGAGGTCCCTAAAGTGACTTCTGAGTAGCCAGCCTCCACTTTAGTCTGCAATGGTCTGGAAATGCTTAGTCCCTCTAGAAGGTGGTGGGTTGGGTCTTCACCTCTATGGACCCCTCCCAACTGCTATTGAAAAACTCCTGGCCATTATTTCGCTGTGGGCCCCTCCTGAGTCTCACCAGTAAAACGGGAAATGCTGGTGGGTCTGCATTCTTCCTACAGCCCTGGTGGTTAGATAAAGCTTGCCCTGTTTTCATCCAGTCCCCACCTTGAGGCCACCCATACCCAGCCCTTTCCACGGTCCCTCCCCCACAGACTCAACATCACACTCATTAAGGAGAAACTTTTTTACAGAGGATTTAATGGAAAAAGGATTTACATTTCTCATCACACAGCAGAAATTTAACATAATTCTTCGGGGCAGTTGTGTTCTGTTCCTAAATTCCTCCTTCCTTTTGCTCATCCTAACCAAGTCTCAGTCTGAAGCTCCTACATCATAATCTGTGTCCATGCTCATTTTCTTTGTCCTGTTCAGCTAAAGCAAAGTCACACCAACACCTTGTGACCATCTATTGTGCTTCAGGACTGTCTCTCAGTGGTCTCAGCCCCCAAACTTCATCTCATGGCAAGATCTTGGATGTATTTCAACTGACAGAAAGCAAGCAAGCAAGCAAAGCTGTCGGAGGTTGAATATTGTTGCTAAGAAAGGGTTTCCTCCATAATATCATCAGGTCAAACTTTCTGGACTGCCAAAGATCTTCCCATGATCTTGCTTCATGCCCTTAACTGAATCACACACCCTTCCACGGCCTCGGTTTCCTCAACTACTAGAGGAAGGGCTATATTGCCAAAGGAAATAGAATTCTTCCATGGTATTGCAGGAAATGCATTTCGGGATACAAGCATAGGGGGATTTGAGGTAAAGTGGCAAGATTTATTGGAGTGAAAACAAAGGAAGGGCTTAAGCAATGAATCATCCATGACCAGGTAGCTCAACTCCAACATCCATCTTCCAGGTGGAAGAAGTCCAGCTGCTGGGTCCACAGGCCCATTCTTGGGCCCACCAAGCCCAGGAAGAGGGCCAGGACCCAGAGCTGCAGTGCTCTTAGCCTAGCATCTGAGGCTCCAGTAGTCCAGTGCAGCCTCTGCTCTCATTTGTCATGCAATTGGCCCTGCGCTTGGGCTGGCAAGGTTGCTGAAGAGAGAGGGCAAGACCCAGGCCTTTGTAAAGCTTTGATTATATTTCCTTGGACTTGGGAGAGAGCAGACTTTCTTTCAAACTATCTAATTTCTTTCCTGGATCTTCCCAGGCTGTGCGGGTACATCCCCAATTCTGTTCTTGGATCCCCCCAGGGTTTTGTGTCCTTATCCTATCTGATCTTTTTTGCAGGTTTTTTTTCCCCTTTCCTTTATGGTTGCCATTTTTGCTCCTACTGTCCATGCCTCAGCAGAGGAATTTCTCCCTCACTGTTTATCCCTCCTCTTGCTAATCTGGGGGAATGTGCCAGTTGTTCCCTGGGGAGATTGGAAAGCTGCTCTTTCCTGCCTACTTGGGGTTTAACTTTGGTGGAAGGTGCAGCTGTTCCTGGAGTGTCTGTGAAGCTGCCCTTTCCTTGTTAATCCAGCTTAATTAGATGTCTGACTCCCTTCTTTTTCGTTAATATCTAGTTGCCTACTGTAACAGTTGGACTGGTAACCTTGAGCTCTGAGTAGATCTGTAACAGCCCATGTCCCAAATAGGGAAAACGTTATTCATACTGCCACAAAGGCCACATCTTTCCCAATGGTGCTGGGGAGCCATCTGAGGACTTGCACCAGCAGAATAAGTCCTTCATGTTCTGTGTCATCTGGTTGAAGATATCTGGGAAAATATTGAACACCTATAGTGCACCAGGTCCAATAAAGAGACAGCGGAACAGGTGGCAGAGCATTGTCCCCATTCAGTATCCAGGCAGAGCCTTGATTTTCAAACAGGGTTAGAACTCTTCCTTCGAAGTTCATGGCCAGCTATTTGTTCTCTGCATGGAGTCAGTCTTTTTCCCTTTTCCAGACTTGGCCATTATTTCTTCTACCTAAGTGGACAATGGATTTCTCTGCAGGTTTGTGGTTGTTTTCTTGTTTGTTTGGGGTGGAAGTTGCAAGAGATGGCTGGTTTAGAGCTTAGCAGTGGAGAAGGTCAAGCAGATGAATACTGTTCTGTTTTGCTAACACAGATCTCTGGACAAAGTCAGAGCCTTATGCTTGGCAAATAAATCAGAAGGTGTTTCTTCAAAAGCTTTGAAATTCAAAGAACAATTCAAGGTAAAACTCAAAGATAATTATAACAATAACTGCCAAAGTAC
Source organism: Glossophaga mutica (assembly GCA_039655065.1). NCBI lineage: Eukaryota > Metazoa > Chordata > Mammalia > Chiroptera > Phyllostomidae > Glossophaga > Glossophaga mutica. Next base: position 64,350,094 of record CM077310.1, on the reverse strand, counting down.
CTTTGGCAAGTGTGGGAAGTACCTCACAGTGACCACACAGACCTTGTAAGCATGAGAAGGACAGAGTGATAGAGCGCCCTCTGAATCTGGGAGGTGGCAGATTGGATTGCATGCCCTGTCTTATTATTAGGAATGTGTTCCATCCACTGTGAGGCCCTGAGACTTAAAAGTCATGAAATGCTTGTGAACTCTCCAGGACTCAGTGTAACCCACCACACAGCACTCTTGCCAATCCTGATTTTAACACTAGTCAAGCAGGTAAGGCCTTGAGAACATTTAGAAGAACAATGATTGGCAATTTGCCATTCAAAACTTCAAATGATATCCAATTTTAATACATCAGCCTTTTGAAGGTTATTATCATGCAGCCTCTTGAAGAGAGGTTTTAAAGTTTTAAATTGTAAAACTTTACTGTCCTATTGAAATCTTGGACCTTACACGGTATACAAGGAAAGCACAGCTGTTATGAAATGAGAATCAGAAAAGAAAAATGAATATGAAAGCTGGTGCAGAATACCCTCCTTGATAGTCATGTCTTATTCATGAACATACGTCATCACACTTAGACCACATATTTTGCAATACAAGGAGAATTTCTAAAGGAAATGGCTAACTTAAATTTTCTCACTTTAACCAGTTCTTTATGAATAATGTATCATACTGTGCAAGGTGCTTATCAAGTTTGACTTAGAAAATGAAGAAGTAAATTTAGTGAAATAAAAAGGGAAGGAAAAATTCCAAATCATTCAAGTACTTGGGATCTACAGTAACAACAAAATATTACAAGCATTAAAAAAAAAACTGACCAAGAGAAATTCTTCTTCTTAGTTATTTAGTGTATGCAGAAAAAAGCATCACGATTTATGTAGAACTTCACTTAATGCCATTTGTTTGCTGTATACAAAATGCCCCTTGTCCTTGATTCCTGCCTGACACCCAGGCTCTGGTTTCCCGCCCCCCCCCCACCCCCGGCTCTCTTCTAACTATCTATAAGAAATAGGGAACATTTAAGAGTCTGGCAAACCAAAGGAGTTTTCCCTCAGAAATTAAATGTCTATTTTACTATTAGGACAATAGGGAATTTGGGAGCAAGGAATGTGAACAAGACTCTATCTCCAGCCTGCAAAGCATCAGGCCTTATGTGTGAAACATGAACATGGACAGAGGCCATTGCTCCTACAGCTGTCATGGTCACTAGCAAGTCTCAGCTACTCTCATGGGAACTTCAGTCCCTGGTCACCTGGGAAAAAGAGAAAGAAGAGACTTGGAAGAGGGAGGTAATGATCAATGATAGAGAGAGAAAAAGGAGGGTGACAGGCAGTGCCTGAGCATCGTGCACCCATGAACGGTCATCTTGCTCTATTTGAGGACAAAGGAGGGCTGCACCAATGCCAAGACCCCATGTCTTTCCACAGTGGATGTGAAGAGCTGGGACCAGGATGCTCTCCCTTGGCTGGAGAGAAAAAGAGAAAACCATGGGGGAAAAGAGGAGGGAGGGAAAAGGAATTCTGTAGGTTCTGAACATTAATTAAATGTATTCTAATTTTCTTAAGTCAAATCTCATTCAATTTTTTTATGTTGAACCATATGCAACTGCCATTTTTGTAGGTAAAATAGGTCTAATAGAAGCAATTTCACATAGTTCATCCAATCTACTGTTTGTGGGGCTCAGCTCTGAATCATGCCCCCGTGGGTTGCATCCTCTGTTGAGGTCCACAGCCTGTAATGACTTCACTTACTATTTGCCTCGTGGGAGGAAGATGGTTGCTACCAAAATGCCATCTTTCCAAGAAACTCAGTGGCATAAATATCAGGGGAGGCACCCAGGAGGAAGGTCCCCTAAAACCTCAAATGCTGAGCAATGAGAGAAAGGTTGTCAGGGTGAAATTCTAAGTCTGGAAACAAACCTTGGGGCACATAGATCCTAATGAACTGTATTCATTCACCAAATCCTTTTTTGAGGACCTGCTATGTGCTAGGCACTGCCAAATCTGGGGATAGTAAATAAGACAGACATCATCTTTGCGCTTCAACCTTTCATGAACGAAAATATAAAATTAGACAATGATTTCTCAGATATGATGCCAAAAGCTTAAGCAATCAATAAAAAGATAGATAAAATTGAGCTTCATCAAAATTTAAAACTTTGTATTACAAATGATATCATCAAGAAAGCAGAAAGACCATAAAAAGATAGAAAATATTTGCATATTACATATCAGATGAGAAATTGCACCTGGACTATTATGAAGAGCCCTTACAATTCAACAATAAGAAGACAATCCATATTTTAAAAAGAAATGGACTTGAATAGAAGTTTCTCCAAAGGAAACATACAAATGGCCGATAAATACATGCAAAGATGCTCAACATCAGTAGTCATTAGGAAACTGAAATGAAAATCACAATGAAATACCACTTCACACCCATTAGGAAGGATATAACAAAAGAGACAATGGCAAATGCTGGCAAGAATGTGGGGAATTAGAGTTCTTATACATTACTGCTGGGAAATAAAGTGGTTCAGCATCTTTGGAAAATAGTCTGAAAGTTTCTCAAAATGTTAAACATAGTTAACATATGATTCCACTCCTAGATGTTTACCCAAGAGAAATGAAACATGTGTCCATACAGTACCTTGTACATTAGTGTTTGTAACAGCATTATTGACAATAGCCAAAAAGTGGGAATAACTCTTAGCCAAATGTTCATCTACTGACAAACGGATAAATAAAATGTGGTATAGTCATACCATAGAATATAATTCAGCTGTAAAAAGGAGTAAAGTAGTGATACCTGCTATAATATGAATGAATCTTGAAAACATCGTACTACATGAAAGAAGGAAGTTACACAAAGAAGGCTGAAGTATACAATGGGGTCAAGACAGTCTATGCAATAAACATGTTGGAAAAATTAAACAGATACATGCAAAAAACAAAACTAAGCCACCTTCCTTCTTACACCACATACAAGAATATACTTAAAATGGATTAAAGACTTAAGACTCAAAATCATACAACTTCTAGAAGAAAACATAGGCAGTAAACTCTGACATTGCTCTTAGTAATTTTTGTTGTGATATATTGCCTCAGGTCAGAAGAACAAAAGAAAAAATAAACAAATGGTACTCTATCAAACTAAAAAGTTTTGCACAACAAAAGAAACCATCAACAAAACAAAAGGACAACTCACTGAATGGGAGAACATATTCTCCAATGACACATCTGATAAGGAATTTATAAAGAACTCATACAACTCAACATACACACACACACACACACACACACACACAAACAATACAATTAAAAAATGGGCAGAGGACCTACAGAGGACCAGTAGACATATGGAAAGATGCTCAATGTCACTAATCATTAGAGAAATCATTAAAACCACAATGAGATATCACCTCACACCTGTCGGAATGGCCATCATCAATAAATCAGCAAATAACAGGTGCTGATGAGGATGTGGAGAAAAGGGAACAGTCATGCACTGTTGGTGGGAATGCAGACTGGTGCAGCCACTGTGGAAAACAGTCTGAAGTTTTTTCAAAAGTTAGAAATAGGACCACCTTACAAGCCAGCAATTCCAATGCAAGGAACTTATTCAAAGAAACCTAAAACACTAATTCAAAAGGTATATGCACCCTTATTTTTACAGAACCCCAAACTATACTGTTCTAAAACAGTTGGGGGGATCCAATTGCCCACCACCAAGAAGCGTGACTCCAAGTTCCAGAGTTGGGTGAAATGAAAAGGAATTGTTTATCTAAAAGTTATAAAGGTTTAGGATAATGTCAGAATTCTGTCATTAAGTCCTACTCCCTTTAAAACACCGACAAACACACACACCCTCCTGCCTCCCTTTTGCCAAATCAGGCCACTTTCAGAATATGCCAGTCAGAAACAGCATCTTTCAGAAAAACAGAAGTCCATGGCTCAGCATTCCCAGTCACAGTTCGGCATTCAGGCATCTCCCATTAATCCGTACTTGACTGGACAACTCCCGCAGTTCCCAGTACCATTCGTCATGTTGCTGTGTTCTCCAGCTTCTAATCCAAAACCACGTGGCACCCCTTATACACCAGACCTCGAGGCAGGCCAGTGGGGGCCCTTATTGGCAGACCCCCTACTTCTTCCCAAACCACCCAGCAGAGACCTCTCATGGCTAACCCACCTGGTTTAAATTCTGACCCGGAGCTTCCAGAGCAACCTCACTTCTGACTCCTCCCACAATGGATTACATCTGCCAGTTCTTTGTACCGTTCACATTCTCTCCACTGCCATTATCAGTCTGTGCAGCTGTGACCCAGTGACACATGGTGAACCTGCCTCTCACACAGGTGCTGTAACAGGGGAACTGCCTCCCTGCTTCTTGCAGGCACTGTAAGCTCCCGACTCCCCCAACCCCTGCTACATCACAGCTACATCATGAGTCAAAGTCATGCCCATGTCCCTGGCCCCGAGCCAGTGAGAGGCACAGCTTTTTAACATAACTACTAAGCTAGCCAAGTTGCCATAGATGTGCAGAGTACCTCTCAATGTCCTCTATTTCCTCCATCCCCCAAGCCAAGGTTAGTGTTTTAGAGATCTCTAGCTCAACGCCCTGTTACATTACGTTCATTGCAGTGTTATTTGCAATAGCCAAGATATAAAAGCAACCTAGGCACCTATAAATAGTTAATTGGATAAAGAAGTTGTACATATATACAATAGAGTATTACTCAGCCGTAAAAGAGGATGGGTGGGGCAACCCTCTTTGATGTATCGTGGTGCTGTCGGTCTGGGTGAATGTTTCTTTAATTCGTTTGTTGTTGGAGTTTCATGCAGTTTGATTTTCTGGCATTTCTGAAATTGGTTGGTTGTTTATTGTTTTTAGATTGGTTGTTATCCTCCTTTTGGTTGTGCGAGGAAGTGAAGGGTTTCTACCTATGCTGCCATCTTGGCCAGAACTGAATTGTATCCTTTAAATGAGTGAATTTTATGTTATGTGAGATATCTCAATAAAAATGTTTTTTTCTAAAAGACACTCAAAATTTTATATTTGGGGAAGAAGAAAAGCACATATCATTTCATAATGTAAAGTGCAGAAAATAAAGTTCAACACAATTAACTTGCTGTTAGTGTTTGTTTTGTCACTAGGAAGGTGATCCTGAACTGTTCATTAGGAGTGTGCCTGGCTGGTAAGTGTTGAGAAACATGGTGTAGACAGGCTTCCTGATTGTACTCACCTTATAAGGTAAGGAACATACTAGTTGGAAGATAGCATATAAGTGTCACAATATGAAGTTTTATCTTTGACTTTACATTGCTGTATTAAACTTTATTATAACTAAAACATATTGTAAGAGTTGGAGTTAACATTATTTTTCAGTAGCACATATTAATTTGTTGACCAAAAAAAGTGTTTTAGGATTCATAGAGCTGTTTGGACATGGCTAAATTAAAACATATGTACCCCTGGGCTAGGAGGTGGAGATGGCTGGGGAGGGGAGAATTGGTGGGGGGGTGGGGAATGGAGACAACTGTACTTGAACAACAGTAGAAAAAAATGGAAAAAAAAACTTTGTGGACAAGATGATATACCTCCATCTCAGCCCTAGAGTTCTTTGTCCAGGAGATTTGGATCAAAAAAAAAAAAAAAAACCTACAATTTGATTTGCTTTTTCTTTTATATAGGCTACTTGCAAGACATGTTAAGCAAGTACTCAAGCATAATTAACCTGGAAATGAAAAGGAAATTAACCTAGGAAATGGAAGGCTCCACACAGCCAGTTAATGGAGTTTTTAGTGCTAAACCTGTGGCTTGAGCCTGAAGTCCAGAGCAGCCTGGCCCCCAGTGAGACTGGCTGTGCAAATGCATAGGCTGCAGGCTGAGTGTGAAGAGAAGGCAGAGAAAGGGCTGCTGGTCTACCTCCTTGGCTTGTTATCCCACTGACCATATACCCCTGAAGGATGGTCTTCTAAGGTTGTTGTGGACTTCATGACTGGCGCTTCACAAGACCAAGGACCTGGAGGTGCTCATCTTACCATTCTGGACAGATTTTAAATCCAGTCCCATCTCTGACTTATTCCTTCAGTGACCCAGGCCACTGCACTACCAAAGCAACTATTAGTGCAATTCCAAAAAAAATCTGCAGAGACACAAATCTCTTTGTAACATACAGGAGGCAGTGACAGGGACTACACAGCAGTCTATTAGAAAGAGAGCTCAGCAATCGACTGGAGTTATCAAAACAAGAAGAAAGCCACAGTACTTAAAACGATCTGAAATTGGTGTGGGTGTGGGCAGACAGATCACTAGGCAGAAAGTGGAATCCAAATGTAAGCCCAGGTGTATATCTGCAGTTAGTATACGACAGAAGTACCACTTCAGATCAGTGAAGACGGATTTGGGTTGCTCACTGAGGGGCCCCGGGACCTGGCTGATGGTAGTGAAAAAGAGGTGCTGCAGCCCTCGGCATTCCTTATGGCCACCTGAATACAAGGGGAAGAGAAATTTTTAAATAGAACCATTAAAAAGAAACAAGGGTACATTAGTTTCAACTGGGGAAGGCATTTTCAAGGATGGCAGAAAACCCAAAAGTCACAAAGGAAAACAAGATTAATAATTTCAAGTACAGAAACAGAATTTCTAAGCAGTAAGGAAAAGGGATGAATCAAGGAAAAAGACAAGTGTCAAACAGTGGAACTATTTGCCACACGCACGACAAAAGGCTAACTTACTGATGTGAGGAAGTGTTACAAGGAAAAAGCACAGTTGCAAAACTGCCAGAATAAGCACTTCAGAAAGAAGGGAATAAAATGGTCCAACTGATCAACTTCACAGTGAATTAGAGAAGTATCAAACTAAAACAAGGAATAAATAGTATTTCATACCTATCGATGAGCCCTCCAGTGTTTGAAAGGCTAAAATGAGGAACTGGGGTATTCTCACGTGCTACTGGCGCGGTTATAAAGTGTTACAAACTTTTGAGGAGAAATATGAATCAAATTTATAGTGCGCCCTCTTGAAGATTCCACTTAAGACGTCACTCCAGGCAAATGGTCATAGACATAAACAAAGGTTAACTTTGGAATTTTTTGCAATAACAGAAATGAGTACAATATGAACATCTATCATTAGGAAGTTGGAGAAATAAATACAATAGGGTTATAGAATAAAACTCTAGCTATTAGAAAAGAATGATGTAGAGCTGCACATGTTGACATAAAAAACCATCTAAGATTTTTATCAAATAAAAAAGCAAGTACCAGAATATTATGGAGACAAAAGCGACACACGCACACACACAATTCTGAGGGGTCCAATTAGGGATTTGTGGGAAGCAAGTTATGGAGGGAAGAGCTTTCAATTTTTACTTTATACACTTCTATATTGCTTTCATTTTTAAAAAACATGAATGTGTCTTATAATAAAAAAGTAATTAATAAATATTCTTCAATATCTCTTCCTTGAAAATAACCCCACCAAAGTATGCTGCTTCCTAGGCCCATCTATCAAAATAAGGCCATGGAAAAAGAGTAAGTTGTGGGGAAGATGAAGGTGAGTGTCCAATGTTGAATTCGAGGCTGAGTTGTCAAAGCAGAGGGGTCCGTAGGCCTTTATTTGTCCTGGTTCATCCTGCGAAAGGAAGGTCTGAGCCAGCTGCCTTTGGGACTTATCCATAGGCTTAAGATGATAACTGAAGCCAGAGAGTGAACCAGGCTGCTCAGAGAAGATTTCAAATCTATTCAAATCTTTCAAAACAAATTGAGCCCTGGCCTGTGAATGAAAGGATCAGTGGTTCGATTCCCAGTCAGGGCACATGCCTGGGTTGCAGGCCAAGTTCTCCAGTGCAGGGTGCTCGAGAGGTAACCACGTGTTGTCTGTCTCCCTCCCTTCCCTTTTCTCTAAGAATAAATAAACAAAATCTTTTTTTTAAAAAAAGGTCATTAAAATTTATCTGAGAGTCTCCTGTTTAGAAGAGAATCTCTTACCTTCTGTACCCTTTAATTACCTCAAGATTGAGTTTCAATATATGCAGTTCCAAAAATACTATTCTCTGGGCTCCCCCAAATACATGACACACAACCCCTCCTTCTGTGTCTTTTGAAGATGCAGAACTTGGATACAGGGAGGTAGTGGGACTCTATGGAAAGAGCATCTCAGCAAGAAGGGGATACCCAGACTCCCTTCTTGCTTCTTGGGGCAGGGCCCTGGCACACCTCTGTAAAACGGTCTCTTCAAACCCCTAAATGCTCTACAACCTAGGCCCTGGGGGAACATCAGGGATATACAGGAATCTGACTATAAACATGACATTCTTCAGGTAGGCTTTCTGGAAGGAGTTCCCAACAGTTTTCTTTCCAAAGCATCTGTCTTATCCCTGGTCCAAATCAAGAGATGCTGAGCATGAGTCCCATGAGGACAGAGTTCCTTGTTCTCAGGAGGCTCCAAGAACAGTACCTGGCGCATGGCTGACACTCAGAAAATGCATGTGGAGGAAATCAGGACAGTACCCCTCCTGCTGTTCCTTGGGATAGCTGGCAAAGCTGGCATGACCTTGTCGATGTTCTGAGAGTTAATTTGAAGATTACTCTGCAGTGAAGTCTCTCAGAGGAGCCAAGATACCTCAGGACTCCTTGCCATGAACTTCTCATTCCCTTGTGCATCTTAGGCAGCACTCTGGACCAGCAAGAAATAGCAGGACATAAAAATTAAGTGATGAGTTAGTTGGTGGTACTATCAGACCTGCAGTGACAAATCACTCCGAGAGTGTGTCCTTCACTCTGTCTCCATTGCACTCCTAGGCCTTTAGTGTAGAAGGCTGAGCTCCGCCTTTATACATGCCCACATTTAAAATAGTAACAGTTTTTTTATGTCATCTTTCCTTTTATATGACAGAATAAATTGCTTTTGTTGCTTCCTATCTCCTGGTTCTTTAATGATTTTCTCAGTCTCAGGGAAATGTATACTGTTTTTGTAAGAGGAAGGAACAAAAGAGCCCCAAACAGTCTAAAGATAAACTGCCTCGACTAAGGCAGAAGGATGGACCTGAGTCCCCTGCAGGGGGCCCAGCACGTTGCTCCATCAACCATGGGACGTGTCCAGTGTTATGCACCCAATAAACAGCTCAAGAATGCATGCTATGTAAAGAGTCTTATTTTCATGCTTTTCAAGATAAAAAAAAAAGGACTTCTTCATTAACATAAAGAATATAGCCAAACCAAATCAGATGTTTTATAGGTAGTGACCAAATGCAACTGAATAGTTTTCCACTTGAATTTCTGTAGGAAAAGATGAAAAAAACTTGGATAGTCCATTTGCGGAAATAGACTCCAGTAGTAGAATGGAAATGTCTGATTCCATATTAATCCCCTTTACATTTTCAAGGCAGCATTATTTGTGGATCGTTAGCAACTCAGGCTTGACATGATCTCAACATGCTCTTGACTAGAGTAGTTTCTACAGATGTATTACTTGTCTCTGTGCATGAAACAAAATTCTATTTTCAGATGCCATTAAGCCCTTCATATGCGTCAGGTAAATATTTTCTGATCTACCTCCTTAGGCACGACTCACAATAGTCCTGTGAATTACACCAACATTCTTACGTTGATGCGGTTAAAGTCAAGATTGTAAGTGGGTGAGCCAAAGTCAATTTGACATTTTATGAGAGGATACAAAACTTTCAGACCCCTCCCTTCCACATCTGCCATCTGACTCAATACTCCTTCACCACAAGAAGGGCAGATTTCTTCAGAGTCCTCCCCATGTCCACCAGAAGCTGCACCCTCCATCACCTCAAAGTCAACGGGGCAGAGTGAAGTCAGACTTGCCAGCTCTGGCACAAGCTCTGCGGCCTCATCCTGCAGGCGGACCTCTGCGTGCCTCACTTCTCCCCAGCGCACAGTGGAGAGGGCCTGCTCAGCCCAGGCTTGCAGGGCCGTTTCAGATTACTCATAGGAGGAAACTTAACAACAAAAAGCTAGCATGAAAGAATTACACATTGTGTCAACATAAGGCTCATTATTGCTCTCAAGGTTTGATCTTGAAAATACAGGATTGTATTCTGGTACTGTTTTAACTCCAGAAAAAAAAATAATGATTTATTTCAAGCATTTTCCTGAAATCAAAGAGGTTTTCTACAGTAGTTACAGTAAATTATTCTTAGAAAGACCCAAGACTCAATGTCTGGGGAAATGCATTCTGTGTTTTCCTACGAAGTGCTGCACTGTGGGCAGGACTGTATTTATGAATCCCTGTGTTGGTTGATTCATTCAGAGAAAAGTTGTATACTTTATTTTTGGAGCTGACGTTATACAGACAGTTGTGCTTTCTGCCTCTACCAACACCAGCTTTGCCTCAGTTCTTGAGATCAGACCAGCTGCTGGGAGGGTCTGCTGTCTGGTCCTGATCAATAAATATTTCAGTTAATACGGGACCCACAGCAGGCATTGGACAGGAGGCAACTCTCCTCCCTTCTTCCCTGAATTTGTGGAATTCCCCCCAAGAGAAAACATTCTCTAAGAGGATTCCGACCAAATTTTTGCCATGACCCTTCTCCCCTCATCCTCACCTCCTGACTAGTATCAGATAGGAGAGCTTGCTGGTGCCAAAGACAAGTCCTCCAATTATATTAAAAAAAAAAAAAAAAAAAGTGGGGCTTAATCACAAATCTGAAAATGTTGGTTCTCACAGACAAGGGACTATATCTCCGAGTCAGTTTGCCTCAGATGCAAATGTTTATGTTTAGGTAAGGAGCAGGGAATGCACTTTAACTTGGAGGTCAAACCTGACTGAGGTGCAAGCTTGGGTGCACAGGGCACCGAGGCCCCTTCTGGGCTTAGCTGAGGAGAAAATGCTGTGATGTTTTTGGACAGCATTTATTATGTGCCAAGCATTATGATAAGCACTTTCTATATATTATTTCCTTTAACCATTATAGAAACCCTCTGGGCTTTGCGGTACAGAGTTCTCTTAATTACAGAAGAGGAGATAAGAGGGGTGACTGATTCCATGTGCCACAGGCGTTTTCACAGAGACAGGACTGTGTGCTCAGTCTCCATGTGAACGCCACTCCTCATACCTCACTAGTCCAGGTTCCTCCTGCACCCCCACAATCTTCACAACTCCAGCAGTACTCCACTGGTCTGCTTCCAAAATCCCATCCTGAGACTGGGGCTCCTGGTCCCCACTAGTGCCTAACAAAGGGCAGAGACTTGGCGTTGATGGGGAGATGCTTCTTTTTAATGGAACACTGCAGTAGGGTGGAATAAAAGGGGGCAAGGGACAAGTCTTACGTTTTGAAGGGAGTCTACCTGCTAATGACTTAGAGACGAAGGGCAACCATTGTCCCCCATTGTCATAAAATGAGGGATTTCCCAGAGGAAGCCAGGGCCCAGCATTCTGACCCCTGTGCTTCTTGAGTCACACCACAGTCATTCTGGACTAACCTCAACCAACCTGAGGACGATGCTACCAACTGCAGGTACCCCTCCATGTGCCCTGTTGGACCATTTCTTCGATGGCATGGATAAAATGGCAGGGAGTAGGTGACAGGGACAGGGGCTGTCTGTCAACTTCCACTCACCACCTGTCTGCCAAGATTCATACCACTAGCCTGAAAGGGGCCAACCTCAAACCTCCATTGTCCTTCGAGGGGTATTTATAGTGGTAAGTGCTTCTTGGAATATGCATTAGCCAGGCTTGAATAAGGACAAAACTTCACTATTGACTTATCAGTGTCTGCATGATCAGAGCTCCCGGGCTTCTGTGTGAAGGTTTAATTTCACACATTAAATAATGTATGGCACCGGCAAGCAACTTAAGAAGTTACATTTGCAAATGCCGATGTGTTTAGTTTTGTAGTGTGTTTTTTTCTTAACTTCTCTTTGAAAGAATAAAGTTAAAAGGGATAAGCTGTCAGGCTATTTTCTTCCCTCAATTAGTGGTTTTTATTCAGGTAGCTTAACAGAAATTACTTGGAGTCGATTGCAGGAAATAAAGTGGAAACTTGATACTTGCAGCTATGTTGGGAAGGAAGGATGGGGGAAGGAAGGCATATATATAGCTTTACATTATGTATTATGTATACACATATAGTTCCCTAGCACATAACAGAAATATGAAGCTATTGCAACCAGATTCACTAGTTTGAGGCAATACATTTTATATGTGGAAACCAGAGAGAACATGACATTAATATAAGTTGCACTGAACTGATATTTTGTCTGAAAGTGACTGCATACATGTGTGACCAGGGGAGAAGAAACTCAAATGTCGAGCTGTGCTGTAATCCCCCTCCCTCCCTCTGTATCCCCGCCCTAGCCTCTCCCTTCCCAGCCCCACTGCCCAACCTCGGGCCTTCCCAGGCAGGCTGCAAGACCGACAGAGGAACACGAGAGAGGCTAGGGAAGCCCACCTTCACTATCCTGAAACGAAACTCACACTCGACATGACCTACCCTCACATACAACTTTTTGTAGCATCTATGTAGTACATGTATTTTATTATTTATAATAAAATAATGCATATTTAAGTATGCGAATGCCCAATTATGATTACCATGGAAAAGAGAATGAAGTAGTCAGATTCTTACTTTAATGTATTTGTCCTGGCTTTTTAAAGTAAGTTCAAAAGCAATATTGTGTGAGAAATAGAGGAAAATGGCAAAAGTGGTAGGTGTGAACCCAAGCATTTAAAAAACAAGTGTCTAGTTTGCATGCTAAAACCACACACAATGCTTTGGGTTCATATGTAGAGTGAAGTAAGTTCTAGACTGAGATCACCAGAAAGAGGCTCTTCACCTGTGTGAGCAACCAGGATGACATTACAGACAGCTCTATGACATGCCCCCACGTATAGTCCTAAAACACACCCTGGGAGGCACCGCCACTTCTGTTGAGAAGACTTGCCTCTGAGGTAAGTGAGGAATTACTAGCGAGAGAAGGAAGAACCAGGAGGGATAAGGGCAAGGAAACCTGGGCGTCTTGGTGGGAGTTCCGGCCTCGGATGGGGAAAGAGCCCAGTGAGGCATAATTAGCAATGAGACACAGAGAAAAGGAATGTAAAAAGTAACAGCTTGTGATACAGATCCCTTATGACATTCCCCAGGGAGGACCAGCAAAGTCTGAAATTGTTGTTAAAGACCTTTATCTGTGTGGCCACGTCTCTCTAAATGGACGCTGCACTGACTCACATCCCAGGGAACCGCATGTGATCATCATCACCCCCCCAAAATGAATATGTATCTCAGTTGGTTTCTTCGATTTCACCATCTTTAAACATCATGTCCAACAACAGAACCACTTTCCCTCCATTCATCACTTTTTTCTCCTTAGCTAAAAAAACATTGTTAGAAAAATCAGTGGGTACAGGTTAACAAAATGTGTCATGGAAAGGAATCTGTCCACCACCCCCTGCCCCCAGCAGCAGCTGGGAACTTTTCAGAACTGCAGATGTCACCCAGATCTGAGGAATCCAGCCATGTTTTTCACAGGAGTCCAGGGGACTGTGCATATTGAAGATTCAAGTGGCAACGCTTGTTCCCAAGTTCAGTGGCAAGTTCCTCTCCTCCTGCTCTTCCATGCTGAGTGGAGTAGCCAGTGTGCCCCTCAGGAGCAAATTTAGTCCTTCCTGCCTCAGGCAGAACAGTTTAACTAGCATGCTTGCTTGCTTGGCTATCCTACCTCTAGCAGCATAATAAAGTACTTATCCTGAAAATGTATTCTTCCAGAGAAGAAGTATAGTAAACAAAATTTTCGTCATCTTGTCATCTATTGCTCAGAATAGTAGGGCTCTAAAGTTGGTATTATATACTTTGATCAGTTCCTGTATGACTCAAATTTTGTAAGTGTTTATTTCCAAATAAACAAACTTACAGAAAAGATAGAAACTTAAGCTGCAAGCTGCAAGAGTGGTGCGCCACCTATTTCTGCTCCTCTTCATGCCAGCCCTGCATGTACCTGCCAGTATCTCCTTGACTTCGAGCCTCCACCTCTACAATTCATGGCTTTTGTCTTCCAAGGGTCCTCTTCCATGCCTTCTATCTGCTAGGAATACAACTGGAACATCAATAGTGTTAGATTATCAAATGAAATGAAGTCTGGGATGGGGTCTCCAAAACTGTTGAAGATCTCCACAAACGCTCCTTGCTATTTTCAGAGGCCTATAGGAAGTCCATTTCCCTAAGTGGCCTTGATTGCCATCCTAATTGAACTTTAAAATAAAAAATATTAAAGTTGGAAGAAGCCAGAAAGATCCTATAGTCAACTCTCCTTCTAAACCAGCATGCCTTCTGCAGCAGACCTGCACAGCTGCCCATCCTGGACCTGAACATGTCCGGTGGAAACACCTGAAGACCTGCCAGGTAGCCTGTCCCATTGGCTCTGATCTACCTGTTAGAAAGTTCTTTCATATTGTGACTCAAAATGTGCTCCATACAGCATTTCGCCAATGATTCTCAAGCAAAACTTAATTCATTTCTTCTTTTTGCCCAGTAATGGGATGGCAACAGTGAGACAAACTATTATTAACCATGTTTAAAAAATCAGGCCCTTTTGGTTTCCTTAAAACTGGTTCAACATAATTCTACACTTGAACAAAATCCCAGTGATGAGGGTCATAGTGCCCAAAAGTCTTGGTGATGTTATGTATGCTGCCTTGGCTGTAATTTTGAGTGAAGTTGCTATTTGACCTCTGAAGTGGGCATACTACAGGAGAGGAAACAATTCCGACATCTGATTTAGGCCTATGAGTCCACTCATACCTAAGAGATCACTGTAAGACAAGATTTTTCAACCTCAACACTATCAACATTTTGGAACAGACAATTTTTTGTTGTGGGAATTGTCCTGTGCATTGTAGGATGTTTTTAGCAGGATCCCCCAGATGCCGGTAACACCCCCGCCCCCAGTCATGAGAATGAACAATCTCTCCAGGTATTGCCAAATGTACCCTGGGGGACACAGTCTGCCCCAGCTGGCAACCACTGGTGTAAGCCATGTAATGTCTTCCTTTGGTCTCTGTTTAACACATTCAGAGATTTTTTTAAGAAACATCCTGACTGGTGTGGCTCAGTGGATTGAGTGCAGGCCTGCGATAACCTAAAGGTCACAAGTTCCATTCCCAGTCAGGGCACATTCCTGGGTTGCAGATCAGGTCCCCAGTTGGGGTCATGCGAGAAGCAACCAATCAATATTTCTCTCCCTTTCTTTCTCCTTCCCTTCCCCACCTCTAAAAGTAAATAAATAAACTCTTTTTAAAAGTTTTTTTTAAAATAAACAGAGTATGCTATATGGAAGCTTAACTCATCTTCTCAGAACGGAACCAGATATTGTTATATTGAGACCACAAAAGATTTCTCATTACTTCAAAAAAACTGACCAAGGAAAAAAAATGCTTGTTTTTCTTTATCACAATTAAGAGTGTTAATTGCTTTGTGTATGAGTTTAGCTAATATTAGTTTAGCTATTAGTGTATCGATATGGCTATTTGTAATGATTTTCTCAACCAACACAGCAACACCTCTGAAACAGTATTAACACCATATGTATGCCTTTTTGAAACTTAAAGGTTATAGAACACCCAAAATCAGGTTTGATCGATACCATCAAATGAAGATTACAATGATATTTTGGGTTCCTTAAGAAACTATGAGAACAATTCATCATAGCCACTCAGGTAGTCAATATAAACAAAACTTACTTGAAAAAACAATCACTAGTTTATGCAATACAAATTTAACTGATTTATTATTAAAAACTAATGGATAAATTATCACATTTAAATATTTACAGCTGTATTTTAAAAACTTGGTATCTACTTTTTTTATGTTAATACTAAACAGATAGATGTACTTAATGTTGTCTCAGATTATACCAGAAAAATACCCATATGTTAGCTAGTAAAATACGCAATCTTTAGTGCTTTGTATTTTCCTAATTTTATTACTGCTTTCAAATTTTAAACTTAATTTGCATGTGTGCATCTTTCCTTTTCAGTTGGTTCAAAAATACCTGACTGCTAATTTAACTGAAAAATTGAGTAGAAAATTTAACTATACAATGTTGAAACTGTAGCATTTCCACATAGGGTGTTACGATGAAACGTTTACGAAGTGTGTGCCATGTGATCAGCATTTCTTACAGCACCTTATTTTATGTGTTAGGCCATTTCACAGGAAGGAAGTAGAGGCTCAAAGAAGTTAAGTAATTTGTCCCCAAGCCCACAGACAACATCTGTAACAAAACAAAGTGACAAGTCTTTCTACCACCCCAAAATGTGAGCAGGTAAACAGAAATCACCAACACCTGGAAAACCCGTGTGGCATCGTTATCTGAGTTTGAAACCACAGAGGGAAGGCGGAGCGACACCTGACGGGATACCTGAGGTGGCTGTGGGTCCTAACCAAATGGCACAGCAAGACCAACCCAACAGAAGCCCAACAGGGACGGGGCCTGCAGATTCCAATTTTCAGGTGGCTGCAAAGCCACCATCACAAAATCTGAAGGAGCAGGTCTAACCCTGTGACCTGTGGGAAGTGCCTTTCCAGGGCAAAGCTCTGCTCTGGGGAAGGAGTGCTGAGGGCAGAATTAAAATTGTACAGAATAGAGACACCGAGACATTTTTAAAAAAATTAACTCCTCTTGGTTTCCTTAAAACTGGTTCAACATAATTCTGGACTTGAACATGGTAAAATCCCAGTGATAGAGGTCATTCATGTCCTAAAATCTGGATGATGTTACATATGCCACCTTGACCATAATTTTGATTGAGTACATTATTTGACCTCTAAAATCAAGAGGAATGCAGATGACCAGTCTCACAAAATATGAAGGCATCTTTTCTTTTCCTTCTTCTTTTCCCTTGCTTTGTGAAAGTGAATTAATGCTTTAGGAGTTCAGCTCACCTGTCACTCTTCAGGAACAGCCTCCTGGACCCTTCCAGGCTAGGATAACACATGGGAGACTGTCACTTTCCTTCAGAGCCTTAACCCACTTAACCCACTGTCACTTTCCTTAACCCAGCATTGGTCTGTATATTCGTTTGAAAGCTGAGGTGATTGCTGTTGTCTCCCCCTGGACTACAGACCTGAGGAGCACAGGTCTGCACCATCTTTACCGGATGCCACCCCTCAACCGGTACAGAGTCTAGCACACAGGTGCTCCATGTGGGACTGTTAAATGAGCAAAATGTAAGGATGGATAAACAGATAGATAAATTCACTAATGTTTTTATTTACCAACTTTTTGTCAGTCATTATTTTAGACATCATAAGTCGAAAATTGAAAGACTACATTTTTCAAATGCTTCTCAGTGTCTTCACAACACGCACGTTAAATTTAGACATTCCAACTTATCTCTCTGGTTTATGATCCATCTACTCATCATCTTTTTTCTAATACTTTATTTTATTTTGTCGTTCAATTACAGTTGTCCCCATTCCCCCCAATTGCCATCCCCCGCCCTGCCCACCTCCCCACCCCCGCTCGTCACCCTTATTCGGGATCCTCCATTGTGTTCATGGTTCTGGTCATTTCATGTCTTTATCAAAGTAGAATCCCATTGTACTAGAACCTACCATTAGTTTCTTTTCATATCAGTTTTCTTTATTTACATATATATTTACTAAGTTGATTCTTACAAAAAGAAGCTTACTGAGACTTATAACAGAAACTTAAAATGTATTCTTACTTGTTGTATTTGTTTTATTAAACTGGTCTCAATTTGGAAGTTCTCTTTCAGGAATCCTCACTGAAGTTTCATTTCATTTACAGTATATCAGTAGATTTACCAGGAAAAGAAAGGAACCTGCACTGTCATTATATGAGAGAGTACCAGAAGACGAGAAATGCTTCGTGATTAATGCATGGAGTTTGTAATGAGTCTAGCCGTCTGTGCTTTATGTGACCTGCCAGTTTGTTAGTAATGCATCAATATTTGTTTACATCCCCAATAAGTTGGATGACAGGAAAAGACACCGAAATATTAACCCATTTCATGCAGTCTACATTACACGTCAGGTGTGGATGACAATGGATGGATGTGTTGGCCAAAGTACTAAGATAAGGTTCAGATGAGAATGACAAAACTCAGCATATTAGTGGCTTCGGTAAGATAAGAATTTATAACTTTCTCTCATATAAACAGTCCAGAGGTGCCCAAGGCCCTAGGGTCCCAGGTGGCTTCCAGTTCACCCCTCTTCCATCCCCAGGTGTCAGCAGCTTCGTGGTTCTGGCAGCAGGATGAAGAAAGGGACAAAGAAGAGAGTGACGGTCATTCTCCAACTCCCTCTTAAGAAGGCTCCCGGAGCCTGCCACTCCTATGTAGCCACGTTCACGAAAATTATGTGTCACAGGTACTGCCTTTTACAACTATCATGAGGAATTTTTCTCAGGCTGGTGGCTTTCATCGTTAAGTCAAACATCATTTTGTAAAACAGTGTCAAGTAATAACAGCTAACATCTAATCATGTAACAAGTACTAGCAACCAGGCACTGTTCTAAGCACTTTAATAATATACTTGTACTTATAACAATAAGCTTTTGAGGAAGGGACTACCACTACCCCAGGGCCTAGTAATTAGAAGCGGTGGTACCCAGCCAGTCTGGGCCCTGAGCCCTGACTCCCACTCCTGCCTCAGATGAACTTCCTAGTTAACCCGTCTTTTCATCTAGACTACTTCCTGTGGAGCCCCTCGTGTTGTCCCCGCAGGGTTAACGATACTGGCCTTTCTGCCCTCCACCCCTCACAGTTTAATTCTTTTCTTCTTCTTTCTCTAAGATATCTTCTATTCCCCACTCTTCCAACAATAGAGAAAGTTCGGTGTGGGACCACATTGCCTCAAATCATAGCATAAACTTCTGATCCATAGCATGATTTGAATGTCTGGCTGGTCATAAAGGGTTCCGAATCACCAAAATGTAGTATCATACTCTCTGCCTGATATATCATAAATCATTTCCCCTACTAGAAACCCTCTACTAGAAAGATCTAGTCCAAGTTTACCATGGCTACGACATGCTCCCTGCTTTGATTTACCAGCACGACCCTTCAGCATTGCTTTCATTCTCCCATCAGGTTCCATTAGTCCCTTCCCTTCCCCTTCCCTCCCCTCCCCTCTATTCTCCTCCCTCCCATTTCTTTCCATTTCCTTTTCTTCCATCCCGTCCCATCCCATCCCATTCTTTGGACATGTCAGCCAATCTTAAGTTTTTCAAAGTACCTATTCCATTGTTTTGTTAATTTATTACATTAAAACCAAATTTGGTTATTTGCAATTATTTAATTTTCTTGTTTTGTTCTGGCTGCAAGTGCTGTATTCAGAGCCAATACTGTTAATTCACCCTGGTCCATTTGATGTGATAGTCATGGCTCATGTCATTCTCATAGTTAAATATTTTCACTCTCTCTCCAGCTATATTAATTGGCAAAAGTTGCCCCTAAATGAATGGATTAATGGTCCTGTTTTCAAGGTCAAATAAAAAAGCTACATGACTACTGGATCCAAGCCACCCTGTGTTAAGAGAAGGAGCAGAAACTATTTCCTCGAGGCTTTGAGAAATGACTTGCAGGTGCAGAGGGTTAGGGGAAGTGGGCAAAAGCTGGTGAATCAGGCAGGAAGTGGGGTAGGGGTAACCGGGCTTCAATCAGTTCCGTACAGGGATGCAATAAACATGCAGGTTAGAATCATCAAAATCTACTGCCTGATCTGAAAGAGAGTAGAGAATGCACACAGCACCTGTCGCAGTATCGTCTAGAAACCACCCCGGATGGGGAAGTACCTATAGGGATGGGTCCCATGATGCCTCGCCATACCACATACTCCCTCTATGCTTGGGGCCCTGAAGAGATTGGAAATAAAGAATGGCCTCTTACCTGAGGGACCTTACGATTTACATTGGAAAATAAAATAATATATACATAACATTGTCCATAGTCAAATGGAATAAAATGAAATAACAGCAAAACACATAGTGACTCGGTTTCAAGAGCTTTACATATGTTAACCCACAAGTCCTAAAATAATCCATGCGGTAGGGATTGTCATTATTTCTCATGATACAGACAAAGCCCAGCGAGCATGTGCAATCTTCCAAGGTCTGGAAGTTAGTTAAGAAGCAGACCCAAGATTTGAACCCAATAGGCTGGCTCCGGAGTTACTGTCGACACTGTGACATCTATAGATGTTTCACGGAGAAACACTGTGTGATGGCCAATAGAAATGGGGAAGGTAAATCCACCAGGGCTGTTGTCAGGAGTCATATTATCTTGTGTGACAAGGAGAACTCACTGGAAGAATACAGAGCTCACAGAACCAGAGGGACCTACAAGGCCAGACTTAGAAGCTGAGCTCAGAGAATTACCATGCAGTCTGGGAACGGGGTGGTTACATAGCAGCTTGGCCTGGGCTGCATGTTTCTGCTGGGAGGAATTGCATCTGCAAATACCCTCTTTGCCTTTGGGTTACTTGTTCAAGGATAAAAGTCATGAACGATGGTCAAACATCACCCACTTGCTATATCAGGGAGCAGAGTGGGAAAGTCCCTCTCACAGATCGGGCGGTCAGAGGTGACATTATGTTCCACCCACTATAAGTCACCCCCACTCCCACCAGGTATTACAGAGGGAATGAAGTAGAGAACAACCTCCTACCCAAAGGACTGCTGGGAATTATTCCCCATGCGAGACCATGTATGATGGGATGCCTCTAGAGGGAGACCAGGGCTGGTAGGCAGCAGGTGGGGTGCTTATCGGTAATACTGAATAGCCCCAAACTGGCCAAAATGCCCAAAACAGGCTCACTAAGGAGGAACCTGAGCTGAGTCTTGGCAGGCAGAGGGGAGGTACTACAGTCAGAATGAGCAGGGAGGGCGCAGAAGATGTCAGAGGGATCTGTCTCAGCAGGTCCTTCTTCATGCGTCAGATGTGCTCTGGTAATTATTGTGCCGGTGCAGAGATGACGGTGATGGCCTTTACTGAAGAATTCGCAAACACAGTAAGAGAGGGGCATACTCATATAATCAAGTAATTATAAGGTAGCAGAAAAAAACGCTATGAGAAAAGACCATACTGAGTTCCATGGGACACCTGTATTAGTTTCCTATTGCTGCATAACATATTATCACAAACTTAGGTGTTAAAAATAACCCCAACTTATTATTTCATGGTTTCCATGGGTCAGGAGACTGATTATGGTAAGCAGAGTCCTCTGCTCAGGGTCTCCTGAGGCTGAAATCAAGGTGCCGGCTGGGGCTTTGGTCTCATGTGAAGTTCAGAATTGCCTTGCAAGCTCACTGGTTGTAGCTAGAATTCAGTTCTTTGCAGTTGAGGGACTGAGGTTCCTATTTCTTGTTGCCTGCCAGCTGCAGACTGTTCTCAGTTGTTGGGGTCTGCCAGCCATTCTCTACCATGTGACCCTCCTTTAAGGCCAACAGGAGAGCATCTCTGCTCACTATGATAAACCCAATCACAGGAGAGATATTCCAGGTTCATAGTCACAGGTTCAACTCCCACCAGAAGGGAATGAATTGTGGAGAGTGTACAACACAGTGTGGGAGTCTGCCTCCAGCAATACCAGAGAAAGAAGCAAATACCTAATGGAGGGGAGCATTCTTAAAGATCTAATGAGGTTTGCCCAGCACACAGGAAGAAGAAGAATGTTCCAGAGGGATGGAAGAGCAATGCGGGTGAACAGAAGAGAATCTAGCTAAATAGGGATCAGCCAGATGATGAGAGTCTGTGAAAACGGGATGGAGAAGTTTTGGTTTCATTCCATAAAAAGCAATTAAATCTAATGAATATTTAATTGTAATATAGTTGCAATGAATATAAATTGAGAAAGAGGATCAAATTCTTTGTAGTAAAATTCACAAAAGTAAAATTATTCCATAATTGTACTGTAACAAACAATAAGGTTTATAAATAGGCCTAAGCAGCCACTTAGTATTCAGTTGGACCAGAAAGCCACAATGCTCTTAGCATTTCTTTTATCTGTCATTAAGAAGTCTAGGTAGTATTGATTCCTATAAAGCAGAGATCAGGATGAACAAAGGTACCTCCTCTGCCCTACCTGTCCCCTGTAATGACATCTGATGACATTGTAATGAGGTCCATTTACCCAGCCCTCCCCAGCTCAACCAGTGTGCCTTGGGCATAGGCATTCAACAAGTGGACCCTGGGGTGAGGAGATGGAAGGAGAGGGTGGAAGGAAATACGGGAGGATGCGTAGAGTAGAGAGAAAGCACAAGTAGGAAACAGAAATGTTTGGTCACTTGAACCCCAGAAATGGGGTTCAAGAAACGTCAAGAGATTCTGAGTCCTCTTCATTGCAGACCAATGGCCCCCATGGCTTCATCTGCCTCTTGTCTGTCCTCACATAGTTTCCAAATCCTCAAGAACAAAATCAGTAAGAGGTTAAACTTCTTTCTTTTCCATTCTTCATTTACACGGAATTCCAAACAACATAAAATCAGAGCCCAAACAGGTGTCAAAGAACTCTGTTACCATACCTACACACTTAAAAGCAGATCTGAAATCTCCTATTGCTACCAGGTAATGTAATATTCTTACCATAATCATAGACAGCTTTGCATGTTCATTTTCTGTGGCTTTACCTTTGCCACTTAGTACATGTTCCCTCCAAACAGTCATGGGGGGCAGAGGGGGGAATGAGGTTTATAAAGAGTTTCGAAGATGGAAGTTAGTGCATGTGCTAAGTTGTTGTTGTTGTTATTATTATTAATTGACATTTCAAACTGGGTACATGGAATTTGTGGTTGCACTGGATGACATTTTAATTAAGTTTCTAATTTTATCAGTCATGGGGCAAAAATAATTTATTTTTATCTTCAAAGCATGAAGTCATGTCAGGTTCCCAGACTGCAGTAGGGTTTGCTCAGGATGCTTGGGTTCTGGCTGAAGATGTTTGTACAATGGCTATTTCCCTACGGCTTTCAAAAGTAGATAGAAGAAAGCACCCTGTGATGTAGCCTCTCCTGGCGCATAGAAGCTTCAGGCATTCATTTTTCATAAGAGATGTCACACCAGCAGAAGCACTGCAGTCTTACTACCTCCTGCTCTGTTAGCCCAGAGAGTGATCATCTCCACTCAGCACTGGTAAGCCTTCCCCCGTTTATAGCTTAGATTAAAATACAGGAGACAGTTATTGGAAAATAACTGACAGAGAAAACTTACTTGTTTAAACTAAATCTACTTGCTGTTTGGAACAATGTGTTATTCTAGTTAAAATGAGATACCTCAAGGAAGAAATCATTTTTAAGAAATTTCCACATGCAGTTTGCTTAATTTTTAAAAGTTGTATATTAACTAAATTGTAAAATTCCAGTATCTATGGTGGACCACGAGAGCCTCCATTAGTAATATATTACTTGTATTTGGGGGTCCCAGGGATATCTTGTCACTGAATATTTTTGTAAATGTAGTTCATGGGTTTGGGGGGTGGCTATCTAATTGCTCTGTTTTACTGTTGGGATTTGGAAAGATTAAAAACTATGCCACCACTGCCTTCCACCTTCAACATTCTACAGGCAAGTATTTCCTACCTGTGACTATATCCCAGTCAAATTATCCATCAAGAATAACATCCAGAAAAAATGTATCTAACATTAATTTTATATGCACCCTTTCCCAGGAAGCTACTGGAGAATGTATGTCACCAAAATAAAGAAATAAATAAAAAAAGGAGACATCATGAGATCCATGGGGGGGGGGGGGACCCAGATCATGAAAGAGGGAGGAGGAATTCCAAGACACTGGTGAAGGGAAGCCAGAGGATAAGGGCAGGCAACAAGCTCTGGAACCCAGCAGTCTGGGTCGGGGCAGGACTCCAGAGGGTAACCAGAGGATGTCTTCAGGGGAAAAGATGGAACTGGCCGATAATGGTGTGATCACACTGAGGGCAGTTTTACAGCAGTCCAAGTTGATTGTGCATTAATGGTAAGTTATAGAGAACTAAGAAGAAAAAAATACAATACAGATTTTTTTAAAAAGAGAAAAAAGAAAACTAAGAAAAAGAAAAAGGGAAGCACTGGTTACCTTAAAAACTTGAATACAAAAGGAAATATAGTCAATATGCACAACAATGCAGGGGTAACATGCAGCGCATGCACCAATATTTACTCCCTCATAATAACATGATATTATTAAAACACAGAATATGGGCTTAATGAAGACTTGTGGTAAAACTCTATGTGGATAGGTAGTGGTGGGGGAGGTGTGCATGGGAGTGGAAAAGAGATGACTAATTCATCTTTCTTAGTAGGAAATTAATGACTGCTTTCTAAATTTTTAAAAATTATAAGCACATTATTCAGAAATATGGAAGTAATAAAGGAAAAAAGCAAAGAGGTATATGTGATTGCCTCTGTGGAAAAGGCTTTGGAGTTGAGGGGAGGATGTTTGGTTATTATTATAAGCCACCTAATTTTATATGATTTTAAAGCTATGCAAATGCATGTCTTTGGTTAAAGTTAAAATACATTTTTTTATATAAACAAGGCTTTTATTATAATGCAGAAAGCAAACTTTTGATGCACCTCTGTAGGGTTACACAGAAGAAAACCACCCATTCTTTGCCCTTTTTCTTCCATTTCCAGGTGAAGTGATCCAAATACCATCCCCACAGAAGACTCTAATGCAGCAGCCTCAGAGTCTGTTTGAGAGCTGAACCAAGGCCTGAGGATACTCTCCAGACAGCCCTGAATACCAGTGCATTCTGGGACCTTGTCAGGGTGTGCTGGCCACAGGCGTCCTGGTTTTGCTCTAGGCACTGGCCCTTAATCAGAGTATCAGCCTTTCAAAGACACACAAGCCTGGGCTTCTTTCACACAGGTACAAAGTTCACTGTGGCGGACAGTGTGACAAGGTCACATCTAGTTAGCCAGGTCAAGTGATGGTATAAAGGTCACAGGAGGAGTGACCTAGTGGGACAATGGAGGCAACAAGGGCTGTGAGGCAGGGCAGGGCAGGTCTCTGAGTTATCGCAGCAACATGAAAACTCTGTGGAACTTCAAAGGGGGAGTGTAGATTGTTTAAGGTCCCTGGATGCAGCAAGCAGGGGAATAAGACTGTGCATCCACTGGATGCAGAGATGAAGTGGAGAAGAAAGTTTACACTTGCTGATCAGCTAGCATGTGTCAAGTTACACAAATGATGACATTTAGCAATGTCCCCTCTGATCCTCGATGCTGACCATGCACCCCTGACTGTCTCCCCTGAACTGGGGGAACCAACCACGTATCCAACTTCCGTGTCTTTTACCATCCAAAGCACTGTCCCTGTCCCATCATCGCTATTTGGTGTGTGATGAAGGTGGGGTGCTGGGGTGAACCTCTCCTTCGGGGGTCCAGAACCGAAGCACCTTTGAGGGGGGGCTCCACCCGTAGAACCCCACTGTTCGTCACGGATGAAAATAAAAACTACCAAGACATGATCTGCTTGGGGAGGAGAGGTGGCCAAACTCTCAGAGGAGAATGACCGAGGGTGCCTTCCTCACTAGGCTTTTATTGGGTTCAAATACACAGGAATACAAGTTTAACATGTCAAAGAAATCTGAGGGCTTAATCTGAGTCAGTGTTTGTCAGGAAAGGCGTTGCCAAACTTTGGGAGACATACTCATTTCCTCCTGGGACACTTATCACCTAAGGGAGAGCACTCTTAGCAAAGCAGGTTTCACAGGACTTTAGGAATTCTTTCTTATGCCTGATCACCCAGGGAGCCATCCTGGCCCGTACAGGGCTGCACCGCTTGCCCCCACAGTTTCAGGCTTTAAGCCTATTAGGAAGCAGGAGACATCTCCCAGATGGAAATGAGGACTCGGGCTATGTCAGAATAGCCGGGGGGCAAGGGCCCATCACATCCTCTTTGCTGCAGCCCCCTGAGTCCTTCCATGAGTCCTCCCAAGTGGTTGCGTCTGGTTTAGGTTGCCCCTCCCATGAGGAGTCTTACCCATCATTGACTGCCAACCAAGCGTTGGGGCCAGAGATGGATGAGGCTGAAGCAGTGCTCCTGCCAGGGAGATAAGCTTTGTCTCCTTAGTAGGTCACGTCCTTGTGACAGAACAGACCCAGATGAAGCGGGTCCCTTGGGCTCTTCCACAGCCCAACATGGGGTGAGGGTTACAACTCCTGAAACCAGGCTGAACGGTCCACAACACGCCTTCACCCCAGGTGATTCTCAACCCCAGTGGCCCTTCTGGAGGGTAGAAGAGTTCTCCAGAGCTCTTCATCTTCCCATATGAAACCTTGCACCCACTGAATTCTAACCTCCCACCCCAGCCCCAGGAAACTACTGTTCTTCCTGCCTCTATCAAGGGGACTCTTCTAGGGACCTCCTCTCAGGAGAATCATGCAGAATTTGTCCTTTTCTGTCTAGGGTACGTCATTTAGCATAACATCCTCAAATCCATTAAGTTTGTTAATGTACTTTTGCCTCTCTAATTAGAATTAGATCATTTGCAATTAAAAGTGATAAAATATTTTTAAAATTAGGATAAATTATATTTTAAGGCAAAACATTTGTCTTCCTGTTTATAAAAATAAAAAGGGACAAGAGAAAGCATTTTTCTAGTTTTCTAAAAAAGTGTCCATAAATAGAATATGCAGTAAAGTGATGTTATGTAATGTCCAAGTGACCTGTGGGAGCAAAGGTGCTAATGACCTGGAACAATGCTAAATATCCAATTATTGCTTAACTCCTATTTCAGATACCCTAACATTTTATTTACTTCGGAGAAATAATATTTTAAAGTTTCTGTTCAAATAAATGAGAACAGCAAATTGGCCCCCATGACTTATTGGTAATTTTAAGAACATAGTTTTTTTTTCTCCCCCCAAAAAAATCTGAAATTAAAATAATTAATCTCTTTAGGAAAAATAAAAATGCAGGGAAGGGGTTGTAAAAATAAATAGGGAAAGAGAAAAGAGTTCTTAGCACATTTTCCTTTCACGTGTTCTCGCTGAGAAATAGCTGGGAGAAAACGGGAAATCAGAAGCAACAGTAAACCTGACTGGGCTCATCCCTGGCGTGATCACCCACTGAGCACTGTGAAACCTGCCCTCTGCGCCCGAGGGATGAACGCCTCACTTCGGAGGGAAAGGACCTGGAGACTGTTGGTCCTGGGACCCGTTCCTGGACTGCATCGCAATGCCTGAAGGAGGACACTCTAAGAGGCTCGGAGTGGCGGAGTGGCGGAGGAGAGAACATCTCAAAGACCTGGAATCCCAGGACGCGTGGTCTCTCAGGACGCACGAGGAAACGGCAGATAGAGATCCCCTGCAGAACGAGCCTACCTACGCACCGCCTGGAATCGCAGGGTTCGGTGACAGTTTTCACCGTCGAGCTCACACCGACCTCGCCTGAAATACTGAATCTTGCTAATTGTTTGTAATTGTCCCTTGTGCTTCGCATATTTTGAATTAAGAATGATAACAAAATGTTAAGGAACTCCAGTTTTTGACACCTGGGCAATGACCACAGCAATCTAGACTTTCAAGAGTGACTCAGAGGCACTGTCCCACAAGCTCCTCCCGGGCGTGGGAGGCCAGGTTCCCTGATCCCATTCCGGTAGAAAGGGGCCTGCGGAGCGTGGCGGAGCGAGGTAACCTCCGTGACGCTCCTCACCCAGGACCTGGCTCCCCACAGCATTCCTGCGGGCCACAGGTGTCCGTTCCGGACTGACTTCTCTGACTGGACACTTTTTCTCTCTGCACGTGCTAAGACTTTATGTGCTCCCTTCGTTCTATCATAATAATGCTTCGTGGATGAAATAGCGGTTGAGGTCCATTTAATCCTTTCGCCGTTCATTGAGCACCTATTAGGGGTGCAAAGGGCTGTGTGCTATGGCCCTGGGAAGAAAAAAGGCCCTCAGTTAATGAAGTCATCCCCAGCAAGTTCACGCTGGAGGAAAGACGCAGACATTTAGATGAGCGGGTCTCAAAATTTGCGTCGGGGCGCTTTGCAAACACACTGGTGCTTGGACCCCACTGCAGACCAACTGAATAAAAAATGTCTGGGCTGGCAGGAGGCATCCAGGGAAATTGCTATTTTTAAAAAATTCTCTCTGGGTGATATATATTTTTCCTCCTCAGGTGATTTTAATTGACAATCAGGCTTTAGAAATACTGTTTAAAATAAATAACTAAGTGACAATGGTGCATTAAGAGTGCTAAGTGGAGGCCTTGGCTGGTGTAGCTCAGTGGATTGAGCACAGCTTACAAACCAAAGGGTCTCTGGCTTGATTCCCAGTCAGGACACATGCCTGGGTTGCCGGCCAGGTCCCCAGTAGGGGGCACATGAGAGGCAACCACACATTGATGTTTCTCTCCCTCTCTCCTTCCCTTCCCCTCTGTCTAAAAACAAATAAATAAAATCTTAAAAAAAAAAAAAAGAGTGCTAAATGAAGAAGTAACTACAACTGAGAGGCAACGGAGGAGTAGGTGGGGAAAATGGCATTCAAGTGCACCTTGGAAGGATGAGTAGGGTATTGTGAGACGAGTAAGGAGTGGGGCTGAAGATTCCAGACAAAAGGGAGGAGGGAGTGAGAAGGTAGCCTGTGGGAGGTACAGGAAGTAGAATTTCTGCCATTGAAGAATTCTAGAACCAGTCACGGGAAGATGGCACCTACATAATTCCGAACCTGTTGTAACAGTGACTTGAGAAAGGTGTACAGAATGCTCCAGCAGCTTGGAGGAGCAAGACTGCTTACCTGAGAAGACCAAGCCCCCTAATGTATAGTAGTTGCTTTCTCCTACCTGAAAATGAAATGTGTTAATAGCTCACACTCTCCTGTTTTATGTTTTCAGTAATCAATGTTAGCTTCAGGTCTGTCATTTGAGAGCCCAGTAACGATAATTGTTTCGAACTGTCTTTGGAAGAAGGTCCCACTTATTGGCCCTCCCTTAGAAGTCAATGAATCTGAGATTTCTGGTTTCTACCCTGGTCTCCTCTGAGGTGCAGGGGAGGAGTGGAGAGCAGGTGTTTATGAGTCTGCACAGGTGTGAGTGTGGGTGTAGCCTGAGCATCCAGCTGCAGACCTGCAATTTCATTTAAGTTTTGGGATTTGTATTCTGTCTGCTGCCTCCCCCTCCTGATTTATCACATCAGTCCCCAGCGGTGAAGCAGCCAACATGATGGTGGGTCGAGAGTAGGTCCTCCTGACCCAAAGCTGATTTAGGTCATTCCATTCCTCTTAGACATTTACTAATCAGAGATTTCCACTCAACCCAGGCCTAAGGCAATCATCTGATGGCATTCCAAAGCTTAGTGATCGAATGACCAGGAATAGGGACAGGATTTAGCTCTTCCAGAGTGAAAATTCTCCTTCCCTTTGGAAGTGAACGAAGAGACATAGAGACCCTGGCATTTCTGACAGCCATTGCACTTCGAATTTACTGTGATATTGTCAATGTATTCCAACACTGCACCAACACATTCCATTATTGTTTGTGTATGGTAGATTATTTACAAAGGTGACCACTAATAAATTCTTCATCCCTTTATGTACAAGGTCCTCCTCCCACCAAGAAGTGAATCTGTCCTGCCCCCTCCCCTTGAATCTGGACTGGCCTTGATACTTACTTTCCTCAATAGAATTTTACAGAAGCGATGTTCCAGGATGTCCAAGCCCAAGCTTTTAAGGGTGGTATCATGTCTACCTTGACCCTTTTGGATCCAGCTGCCATGGAAAGCAGCTTAGTCTAGACCACTAAACAATGAGAAACCATGTGGAGAGAGAGGGCAATCTGCTCCCAGCTTCCCATCCACCCCGTTGAGATGCTAGACATGTGACCAAAGCCATCTGAACCTTCCAGGCTCAGCTGAGACCCCAAAAGAATGCAGATGCATGAACAATTTCAGCCAACACCAGGTAGAGTAGAAGAACCATTCCACCAAACCCCAGAGTCCTGACAAATAATAACTCATTTTGTTTAAGCTCCCCAGTTTGTGGTGGTTTGTTATACAGAAATAACTGGTTCATAGGATGAGTTGGATTTTTTGTTGCTTTAATAGACTCTTAACTGGTTTGTTTCCATAGGTTTAAAATTAAAATGCTGTCAGTCACTAGTAACTAAAAATCCAACTTAATAAGGATATTTATTATCTTTCATGATATGAAATTCCATGTTAGACCCACAATAGGATTGGTTAATGGCCCAATGGTGTCATTAAGGACCATGCTCTTCCCGCCTTCCCACGCTGCCATCCCCAGAGTGAGGAAGTTCCTCAGCTTACTTCCTGTCGCAGATGCAAAAAGGCTAGAAAAAGTCAGACATCACATCCAACCAGAAACAAGGAGTATTTCTTCTTTATGCGACTTTTTAAGAGTGAGGAAACATGGCTGAAACCTATTTTAAACCAATTACAGGAAGAAAAATGGAGGTACCAAGATTAGCTTACAGGAACCACTTTATACTAGCCATCTGGAGCATGGATAGCCAGACCAAGGTGGATTCTACCAGCAAGGAAAAATAGAGGGTGGTTGCTGCACTGGCAGCCATGGTATCTACTACAATATGAAATTAACATTCGCCATTGACCGAAACAGACAGTCCTGAGAGACAAGCAGCCTGTGTCCAGCAGCCTTAAGTGAAATCTCCTTGTGCCCTCCCACTCCCCAACCAAATGTCACAGTTTGCAAAGGTAGAGGGCTAGTCAAAATCCAGCTCTAGCAGTCAGGGTCCTGGCAGGAGGCAGAAGGCAGAAGGCATTCTTGGGAGATTTGGAAGAGAGTGTGATGAAGAGGTCATTTGCTGTAATGCAGTTATGGTTCAACAACACATCAAAGGGTGCTGTTACCCAGGGACCAGCAGCAGCAGGAGGCAGACACCACTGCCAGGCCTTAAGTGTGCGGGAGAGAACTGAGTTCCTGGAGCCTGACATGAGTTGATGCAATGGAAAAGGAAGCCCAACAGAACAGTCATCTCAGAGGCACACAGATACTGCCAGGACCAGGGTACAGGCAGGGCAGAGAGGAGGGAAGAAATACACCTGTGTCTTTCTCCTTGGTCTCCAGGCTGCAGCTGGCACCTGTTTTGGTGAAGAGCCACTGATGATGGCCACAGGCCTTTTGGGTGCAGAGCAGGACAGAGAAGGCAGAGAGTAGATTTGGATAGAAACTCACAGGGAATCAGTGAGTTAGCTAACCAACAATTGGAGTATTTTACTGAAGAACAGTAGTTCAGAATCCAGATAGTTCAGTGACTATTAGCATTCACTAGAACTCATTTCTAGTCTGTGTCTAATCCAAAAGGTGTCCAATACTGCTTCTCTTCCACACCCAGTCAAGGGAGCATTCACATTCAATTGCAAACCTGCCACTGTCAGGGGCAGTGCTCCTTAAAGGATGCTAAAGGTGGTGGTGTGTCTGTCAGGTTTCACAAATGATGATGACTTGTGGCCCGGAGAAGGGAAGTTGGAAACAAAGTATATCAATTAATTCAAGGCTGACTGTGTAGTTAAGGAGATAATTTGTTTCGCTGTTGGGAAAACAGAAACATTCCCCAGGATTGAAATCGTGGTGTTTGTGCGATGCAACAGTTCTCCTGCCTGGTTCAGAGCTAGTAGCGTCAAGTGTGTGCCCCGTCCCGCTCCCCAGGACTTGGAGGCCCGGTAAACCAGGAACTCCCCGCCGCCCTAGCTGGGCCGGGCTTGGCCTCGTGGTGGCAGGCTCAGGCCAAGCCTGGGCGAAGAAAGGAGCTGGAGGGGCCGGACCGGGAGAAGATTACCCGCTGGGGCTGGCGGCTGGTGTAACAGGTTCTAAGGCTGACTCCAACCCCTCACTCCCGCCGCATTACAAGTGTCTGCAACGGTTACAGCTTTGAAGACCTAGGGTGGGAGGCCAGGGCTAGGAATTGTATTTTTAAAAGGAGCAAGGATCCCTTTTCTGCTCTGTGCTTACCTTCGCTCCAGAGCAGAAAAGCTGCGCGACCCTGGGCAGCCACTTGAGGCACACCTCTGCCCTCTCTTACCTGCAAAACAGGAGAGGCCATACGTGGGGGCTGGACTCCCAAGGGGACGCGACCCCGACCCCGGTTAAAGGGTCCTCAACCCCCTCGCCCTGCGAGCACCCTTTCAGTATCCCTATGATCTCGCTCCCACTGTTGGGCCTTTGGGGGAAAGATTGAAGTTTCGGGTCGGAGAGGCCCAGCACGCTGACTGATGGGGGCTTCCGCAGGGCACAAAGTCCCCGCGCCCTGATCCTCCTGGCAGACCGCTCAGTCCCAGTCACCCCGGCCTCCGTGCGGGGAGCACAGTCCCCCTCGCCCTGGCCCCCGGGCTAGGGCGCCGGGAGTCCGAAGCAACAGGGAGTCGTCCCCACCTGCGGGCCTTCACCCTTCGCCCTCCGTCCCAGGGTCCTTTCCTCTCCCGGGCTCCGGGGACAGGACCGGGCAAAGTGAAGGAGGGAGGAATGACCGGAACACGCGCGTGCATAAGTGTGTTAGGGCGACAGTGCCGGGGCGGGGGCCGCGGGCCGCGGGGCGCATGCTCATACGCGCTAGTGACGTGCGCGCCGGGACCGGGCAGCCGGAGGCAGGGCTGAGAGGTGCGGAGGGCGGAGGAGAGGGGAGGAGAGGGGAAGAGAGCAGAGGAGCTGAGCTGAGCAGCAGAGCAACAGCAGGATCCGCCCGGGCCGTAGCGCTCCCAGCCCGCAGCCACACCACCAGCAGCCCAGGCGCGAAGCCACTACCGCGGAGCAGCCACTACCGCGCCGGCCGCCGCGGGCCGGGCCGGGCATGAGCGCTGAGGGGCCGCGGCCACCCCCCGCACCTCCTGGCGCGCCCAGGCCGTGACCCGGGCGGGGGCGCGCGGCCACACTCCGGCCCGGGCCCATGGGCGCGCTGAACCGGGCGCGGGGGCGCTGAGCGCGGGCAGGCGCGGCTGGAGGAGCCATGGACTGCAGCCTCGTGCGGACGCTCGTGCAGAGATACGTGAGTGCTGCCCTCGGGAGGACTGGGAACCGGGCGGGGACGAGACCCGGGGACCAGACACCGCCGCCCCCAGCCCCGGATTCTGCTGATGCCTCTGTGGTCCCTGAGGGTTTGGGCGGCCTCGTGATGTTTGCCGCCACCCAGGAGACGGACGAGCAGGACGCAGGAAGGACCTGCAGAGTTTGCACCCTCGGGCTTCCGACGGGTCCCGCGCACTCACACTCTTCCCCGGCCCGCACCTGCGCCCGGTCCACGGCCGCGTCTCTCCCTGGAGTCCACGCTGGGTTGGAGCAATCCCAGCAGAGATCTTCCTCCGGTTTAGCTCAAGGCCCAGGGCTGGGAGGGATGTTCAGGTTCGGCCTCCGCCCGCCACCTCTGCACGAGGATTAAGGGATTGGGAGTGTTAGACCTCTACAGGAAAAGGCGGTGATTTTGCTGGTTTGTCACACCACTGGGGGATTCAGAAGTGAAGTTTGGAATATTTTTTCCCTGAAAGTAACCAATCAGGTTAGAGGCCCCGGGCATTCTGAAGTTCCTCTGGAATCCACCGTCGGTGGTGCCCAGGTGGTGAAATCAGGGGGAAGGCTAGGAGGGGGAAAGTTCTTTTTGTTTTACGTCAGACCGAGGGGAAACAGTGTGCGGCAGTAACCGCTGGCACTGGGTATAAAAAGGGGATGTGTGTGCAGAAGAGAAAGAAAACTGTCCGGAGGGTGTTGTTTCCTTGCCACGGTCTTTAACAAAAGACCATTATTCCCCAGCGGCTGGCGGACCGGCCGGGCCCGTGGTTAGTCACAGGTTTAAGTCCGACGCTCAGAGGTTTGGGACTAGAAGGAGGTGTTATGATGGGAACTTAATTTTTTTCCAGGTATAGGAATTATCTTAGGCAGCCTTTCATATTTATGAGCTTTCTTTTAGAAGGAGACCTTGGCAGAAGACGAAAGTGTTTCTTTCCATCTAAGGGGAACGCCAAGTCAAAAGCTTCTCTCTCTCCTGAGTCTTCCCTGTCCAGAGGACTCCCGAGTCCGGGAACGTGTGCGCACCTTTCATAGCTCTGCCCTTAGGAAGGTCAATCTGAGTTACCGTTTTAAGTGGAGTCTGTCTGTCTGTCTGTCTGTCTGTCTCTCTCTCTCTCTCTCTGTCTTAAGGGGTGGGGGACAGCTTAGCAGATGAGGGACTCAGGTTATTCCCCCTAAGTCCATATAGTGATGTGAGTACTAAACATCAGGGACACCTTTGTTTCTCTGTAGTAACACGTTTTAGAAAAACCAATAACAGTGATGGTAGGTAACCAGATTTGTGAGAGACGCTTTATCAGGCAGGGACCTTCTTTTCTCAGATCGTATCACCCAGGAAGTCTGGGGCCCCACACAAGTTATTTTCACGCTGCCTTGGTTTCCTGAAAGAGAAAATGGAAAAAGGGAGAATGGAATTAGCCTTTATTTCAGCTTAACAATAACCCACAACCTTTGGACTAACTAACTAGCCTGTATTTCAAATGTGCCCAACTAATCTTGTTCAGTCAATTTCAATTCTCTTCCAACATTCTGTAGTTTAAAAGAAGGGAGGGGGAGGAGGTTGAATTGTGAGGAACACAGGGCAGTTTTGTAGCCATGAGAGGTGAGGAGTGGATGGGCCCTCTTTCCCCTTCCTCTCACCTGGCTGAGGTGCAGGCCTGGCGCGTCTGACCCTTCCACTGGTTTGTGACTCCTTCGTCCTGGAACTGAGGCAGATGTGTCCAATTTTTGTGCTGTCTTTTACTCCCTTACTTCCTCCAGGCCTTCAGCTGTTTTATGTTATAGCCATCAATATAAATTTCAGTGTAATTTACATTTTAAAATTCCCTTTTGTCATGTTGTTAGACTTACAAAAAAATTATTTCTCTCCTATCCAAGTGGTAAATATTTTTAACAAACTTTCCCAACACTGCGTTTTCAGTAATGTCCCTGGATATTATTATTATTGGTATTTTTCTCTCTCCACATTTTTTTTTTTGCAATCTAACCATTTTGCTACTTCCCCTTATTCACATAGCAGATCATTCATGTCTGTGCTATTGAACTCTTGTCTTTGCTATTAAGCTAATTTGACCTTTTCCAGAAACAGTCAGGATCTGTTTTCTTATAATTTGGTTAATTCAATACATAGAACCAAATTATATTTCCTTCTGCTGAGGGTGGGGGGAAGGTCTGGGGTTGAATATTTATATTTCCTGCAGTTTTTTAAATGTGACTTATTTTATAAACACAAGTAAGTGGCTTAAATCCTGTACCCTTCTAGTATTCACATAGTCAGAATTTCCAGGATAAAGAAAACTTCTCAACTTCTTCTGGTGCATGAGGGTTGCCAATTGATAAAGAATTCCTTAGAAAACATTGCTGCAGGTATTTTATTCTGGGTTAATTCCAGAGAGTTAGAATAGGTAAATGAATGCGAGAATTCTGTTCCAGAATGGGCAGTATATACTGTGAAGCATGTGTTAATTGTTGTTTGAATGTTTGATGGATATAAGACACTGAGAGATTTTTCGTATTTCTAAATGGTGCAGTGCTTATGTATCATGAAGTAGTTTGATCTGTTTTTTAAAGAAATTTTTACCCAAGTGGATAGAGAGCTAAAGCTTTTGGAGGTGTGATATGGGAAACTTAGATTCAGGTTGCTTAAATTCATAGAGAAACTAGTGTAGCTTCATGGGCTACCTATAAATTCTACAGGCATACTTACCGTGTAACCTGGGCAGGTTGCTTCATTTTCTCTGCTTCCGTTTTCTCACCTGAGAATGGTACCAGTACCCATTTTATAGGCTTATTTGAGGATTAAATGGGTTAATACAGGCCAGGAGCTAAGAATGGTGCCTGGCTCTGTGGAATTGCTCAGTGAATTTATCACTGCTAGCTGTTAATATAATTTTGTCCCTGGGAAGGTTGGCAGGGAACGAGCAAGCAGTTCTGTTGGTCAGTCATTAGCAGCCAGCAGGGGCCCCAGGTCGCGGTGGAGGGGTGCACTAGGCATCC
The DNA here is from genome assembly GCA_039655065.1 of Glossophaga mutica. NCBI lineage: Eukaryota > Metazoa > Chordata > Mammalia > Chiroptera > Phyllostomidae > Glossophaga > Glossophaga mutica. Next base: position 64,314,147 of record CM077310.1, on the reverse strand, counting down.
TGCTGTTGAGCAGCATGGAGGGCCCAGATGGGATTTGACCAGCTTTAAAACAAGGTGTGCTAAAATACTGCAAGCCAAACAAAAAGTCTGCAGGCCACATTTAGCCATAAAACCTCATTGACACGACACTTCCTGTCCTCCACGCTTCACCTTTAGTAGGTTCCGCTTTAAAGTTCTGTAGGTCAACAGCGGAACTTTGTCTCTGTAATCTGTTTTTAATACTTCGGCCTGGATACTGCTTCCTAGTTTTGTTTTGCTGCTTGTGTCACAGTTTCTACTTGTTTCAATCTTAGAATTTTTTAAGGTAAGGTTTATTTTTATTTTATTTTTTAGCTATTGACTTTAGGGAGAAAAAGGAAAGGCAGGGGAGGGAGGAGAGAGAGAGATTAAGAATTTATCGTTCCACCCATCTCTGCCCTCACCGGTTGACGGTTGACTCGCGCCTGTGCCCTGACTGGGACGGAACCCTCGACCTTGGCGCATCAGAACAGTGCTCTCACCAACTCAGCTACCCACTCAAGGCTCCATCCTATAATTTTTGCTTTCTAGGAAATTTCTTACATTTTAAGATAGTAAACTTACAAGACAAATCTGGTAGTTTTCCTTGTAGACAGTAGATATTTACTTTTGAAACAGCTTGTTACATTGGGATTTTCTTAAGAGAAAAAACACTGGCCCCTGGAAAACCTTAAGCATGGCTATGTTAGAGTGCTTTAAACCTTCCAAAAAGTTCAGCCATTTTTGTACAGGCACTTGTGCCAGTGTTTAGTTTATTTTTTTTTTAATCACTGAAAGGTTTGTGATGGGAACATCACTGCTCACCTGTGCTGTTTTCTGTTCTAAAAAAAGGCAGACTTGCTGGTTTGACTCAGTTACACCCTTTGTTTTAAACACAACTGTCTAGCCTTTTGGTGTCTCTGTCTTGGGCCACACATTAAATATATTTTGACACTTAATCACAAAAAAATCTCATAATTTTTTAAGTAAATTTATGACTTTGTTTTGGGCCACATTCACAGCTATCTTGGGCTGCATGTGGCCTGTGGGCCGCAGGTTGGACACTCCTGTTAAATTTAAAAACTTAAAAAGCTGCGTAATTTTGGCGTCTTTCCTAGTCCAGTTTCAGATTAGGAAACAGGGGGCCTTCCTGTTGTTCAGCTCCTGGAGTCTACACCACAGGACCACCAAGTTAAAGCCTTTTAACCACCCAGGCCTTCAGGTGTTTGAAATAGGTGACCCTTAGGTGTATTATCCAAGACTAATAGGCGGTCTGGCTCTGGCAGTACAAAGCAAGGCTGCAGCACAGCCTTGTCAAGTGTTTACACAGGAGTTTACCAAACCCAGCACCTGTTTGCAGGTCTCATGTGTTTAACTGGACATTTTAAATCATCTGCCTAGAGGTGTAATTTAACCTTGATATTGCAGCTATTAAGTTAAATTTCTTCTATTGTTCTTTCAAACCCTATTTAATATCTGCTTATTAGAAACAAGTGATCTTGAGATGCTTTTATTTAATGCCAGAGGGTGGATTTAATAACATAGGAGAAAAGGAATATGTATCAAGTTAAATTTCTAGGGATGAGAACACTGTCCTCAGCCTGCGATTGGGTAAAACTGCATTGGATCCACTGGTGAACATACCTAGATGCTTAACTACACAGGAAACCCTTTGTTTACAGATGCGCTGGACTCTGAAACCCAACACAAATAGTTCCTTGGTGCTTGGCCTATCTGTTCCAATAGAAATGGGGTTAATAAGACATGGCTAGATCTCCAAGTCCCAGACTTATAAATGCTTTTTTAACCAAGTTAAATGTAGGCAAAAGTGCTATTTATTTGTGATGAAAATCAATGAAAGGCAATTTTTACAGCGCTAGTAATTCGACAAGATTGAATAGGGACTGCTTTGGTTTTCATTTGGATGCTGGTATCTGAGAAAAACAAAATAGATGGTGGAGGTCAAAGCTCAGCATCAGAGCCGCCCGGGCTCTGGTTCAGACCCTGCCTAAGCCTCAGTGTGAAGCTGGCCGATGTCTTCATGCTTGGTTTCGTCTCGAAATGGAGGTGCTTAACGGGCCTCCCCGAGGGGGAGCTTGAAGAGTTGAGTGGGGGCAGTGTTTGCGCAGCCAGGTGCTCAGTCAAGGGACATGTTGTCTGAAGGGGGGCTTCAGTGCTGCGCAGCAACCCTGCAGCTCTCGCCTGCTTTGTCAGACCTCCTGCACCCGCTCTTCACGTGGACAGTGGGTGACCTTGCCTTGCACTTCACGGCGAGAAGAGCAGTAGCCATACAGGACCCCTGCCCCCCACTCCACTTACCCTACCAGCGCTTCCCTGTTCCTGCTCTGGCCTCCTTCCTGGTGTAGGGCAGGGACCTCAGTCTGATGAAGGCCTGTCCTGTAGCTTTACTCTGGGGCGCCACCCCCGCCCCTCTGCACCCCATTCCTCTTCTTCCTGAATCACCAATGTCTCCTTCTTTAGGGTGATGTCATCAGTCCCCGGGACATGTAATCATGCCTTCAATCACCTTTTTTGCCTTCAATATCCTTTTTTTTCAAAAATCAATTTTCTTGACCCCATGTCCCTCTCGTGATGTCACCTTCACTTCCATTCCCTTCACAGCAAAATTTCTTTCTCTTTTTTTAAGATGGTTATAATGTTTACTCATTTATGTAGTTCTTTAAAAAAAATTTTAAATGAAATTTATTGGGGTGACATTGTTTCAAGTGTACAATTCCATACAAAAATCACCTGCGTATCACATCGAGTGTTTACCACCCGGAGTCAGATTTCCTCCCGTTGCCATCTGTCTGGCCCAGACAGTGTACTTCTTTAGCGTGGCTGACGCATCTCTGTCTCGCTCCAGAGGGGCACTCTCATCACCATGTCCCCCACCTCCCAGGGGGCCCTCTCCAGCTGTCACCTTTCTGCCCTCATGCTGGACCTCAGGAAACACTGGGTGTACTTAAATACAGCATACATTTAGGGAGTGTGAGCCAAACAGGAAGAAGACACCCAAATCCTGTCCCTGTGGCACTTACCTTCAGATCAGGGCATGACAGGCAGGAAACAAATCACAGGAACAAATGTTAAAGGGTGCGGGAAGGCGTATGTGCTGGAAATACGAGAGTACAACAGGGGACTGTAAGTTGGGGCTTTATAGACCTTACTGAGCAGCGGCTTGAAGGGGTGAGTGACCGGCTGCGCGGTGTCTGGAAGGTGTGTCCCAGGCAGAGAGAAGGGCCATGGAGTAGCATCAGCAGCCCTGTGGCCTTCCCTTGTGGTGAAGATCCCTGTGGCCAAGATCCCTTGTCACGTCACCCCTGTCCCCTCTCCATCAACACCTCCGCCAGGAGGAGACCCCAGACACCTTCTCCATGTCAATGATCCCACATCGCTTTCTGTATTTCAGCTTCTCCTCACCATGCCAGGACAATCCCGGTGCAGGGTGCAGTCGGCCCGCCTCCTGCATCCACTCAATGAGCGATTACACTTCTTATCCTTATTGCTAATGAGAACCTTGGACACTTCTGAAGGAAACGCCGTGGTACTTCTAAGGACTTGAGTGATCATTGACAGTTTTTAAAATCATTAAACTTTTGGATTCTCTTTCCTTGGTACATTTCATAGAGTTGTAAACATTTGGAAATGGACTGGGAAGGTCTCTGGCTCAACCCCCTCACTTAACAAACAGTAAATTGGAGGAAATTAAATCCCCAAGGTCGCAGCTCAGGGTCCCTGCACCTCTAATGGGCCAACCTGACTAGGTGCATGGCTTCTGTGTGCAGTGCGTCCCCGTGTTCGGACGCAGTGCACTCTCTGGACTGTGGGCTGACCCCTCATAATGGGGGTCCCTGGGACTTGTGTCCTCTTTTCTTTCTCCCATTCCTTGGGCCACGGGGCCTGGAAAGGAGAGACCAGCAGCAGTGCCTGTCTTCTGGAGCCTGGTCAAGAGCAAGTGCTCTTTTCTGGTCCCTGATGGGACCCAAGCTCCCTTGAAACTGTGTGTAGAACTTTCTGCTCATATACTTCTTGATTTCTGGGCAGGGGTTCCCAGTTTTTGTTAGCTTCTCAGAGGAGTGGCTGCCTCAGTTAAGGCTAAGAGCCCTTGTCCGAGAACACAGGAACCCGGCCCTCTGGTGTGACGGCGTTGGCCCACTCAGCAGCTTCAGAACTGTTTGTATTTCTTGTCAGCATTTAAGTATGGAGGAATAACATAAATTTCCCCACTATTTAAAAAATGGTGTGATGTGCCAATGCTGCGCTAGATGGCTTCCCCATGACCATGACCCCTGGAGCGAGCAGCCATTCAGAGAATTCAGCCCTGTCCTCTGGCTGCGGCCTCCGTCATTGCACCTGAGCTGCTCATGACCCCGTAACCCTTCCAGGAGGCATGCAGGCCCTTCCCATCTGGGTGGGCACTTGAGCCCAGTGCAAACTTCACATTGTTTTGCAAGTTTCTTAATGTGTTTTATCTGCTTCCATCCCTTGGTGTGCTTGCTTTGTTTTAGGTGTCCAAGACTCTGGTCCACATGGACAGAGGGGGACTCTGTTTCCTCTGATACGTGTCCTGGGAAGGACACCTTTTCAGCGGTATCCACAGTAGGCTGTTTTGGCTTACACGTGCTGGCATGCTAGGATAGGAAAAAACCAAAACATTAGAGTGAGACTCAAAAGAGTGGATTTTAGGTTTCCTCTGTCACCTGTTGCCTTTGTAACCTGGGTGAAGGCCAGACCCAAACACATGAGCACTGTGGGCAAGTTAATCAGTAGTTACCTCTTCAGACCTATCTTTAAATAGTTTTTTTTTCTTTTCACCTTTTTTTTTTTTTTTTGAATCCTCAGCTGATGATATGTTTATTGATTTTGGGGAGAAAGGGAGAGAAACATTGATGTGAGAGAGAAACATTGTTGGGTTGCCCGTGCCCCCCCCACCCACCTCGTACACATTCCGACTGGGAATCGAACCCACAACCTTTTGGTGTATGGGATGATGCTCCAACCAACTAAGCTACTTGGCCAGGGCTTTTTCACTTTTTTAAATGGAGTGGGAAGAAATTCAATTTCTATAAAAAAATGATATACTTCTTTTTTATTGCAACATATTCCTATTAAGGAATTTGTTGGTAACATATTTATACTTATTTGCAATTGCCTTTCCTTTTTTTTTGGTCACAAATAACTCAGCTGAGTTAGTCATCCTCTAAGGAGAAAGCTAATTTAATTTAGGTGGATATATTTTTAAATTCTTACTCTGAATGTGTTTAAGGAGCCACCTCCAAGCCCTCCTGATTTTCTGTTGGTAGTGTTTCCCCTTTCTCTTTGATTTTAATTTTATTTTCTATGGGTTTCAGCATCAGAGCACTTCTTGGGAGGCATATTAAAAGGTTTACAATTTAGACAATAGAAGTCACTTTTTCCTGGGAGACAGCAGTATGCCATGCATTATTTGGTATCAAAATTTCCATTAGCCGGCTGCACTCAGGGTTGGTGATCCATTGAGATATTTGCAGTCTGTTTTGCATGTGAAAAAATAGGCTGCCACTGGCAAGAAGTGTTTTAATTTCCATTCATTTTACTTCTGCTGTACTGTGGACATCACCTGTTTCACGGATTATGTAATTGGTAGAGGCCAAAGTTAACCAGTGCCTTGTTTGAGATTCATGACGGCAATGATCTTCTAGATTCGGGTGCCAGCAGCCTTTTGGATGGCAGCCCTGCCTCTAATCCAACCCTGCTCCTGGCAATTCACTTAACCCCCAGAGGCAACTGTAAAATGACACTAATGGCATTTGTTGTCTCTGCTTGTCCGGGTCTTGAGGACCAAATGAACTCATGTACATGAAGATATTTTGTACATTGCAAACAGCTGTAAAAATAACTCAAGAAAGGGCTGTCAATTTCTTGTGTATCTCATATGACAAAGGTAATATTTTTTGGCTCAGAAAGAGAATGAAGATCATTTCTCCTGGTTCAGAAGACAGAAGAATTTCAAGAGAAGGTTTGTTACTTGTGAAAGAGACTCTATGGTCAAAGGCCAGTAAATTAAAAGTTCAGCAGAGGTGGGAGTATGTGTAGCTTGGAAAATACGGTGGCTCCTTTGTTGTTCTACTTGTGCCCTTTCTCCATGCCCCCAAAAAGGGGCGTAGAGAAAAGAGCTGCTGTGAAAGAGACCCTGATGACTGTGCTTACAGGTGCCTCCCTAAAGCAGCCTGGGACATTTTGGTGCCTTTTCAGAGGACAAAGGGAGCTGTCATTCTTTGGTGTCTGATGTGCTGGGTCCTTGCCAAGAGCTGTAGTCATAATCTCTCGCCGTATCTTCACATCAGCCCTGTGAAGGAGTGCTGTGTCCGTTCTGTGTGAGTAAATTGATCTGTACATAGCAGATACAGGCAGACCTTTTGTCCGACTAACTCTGCTCCTATCCACTAGGCTGTGCATCCTGTAAAGCAGCGGTCTCCAGCCTTTTTGGCATCAGGGGCTGGTTTTGTGGAGGACAATTTTTCCATGAACGGGGGTGGGGGGATGGTTTCAGGATGACTGAAGCACCTTACATTCAAGCTCACCTCCTGCTGTGCGGCCCAGTTCCTAACAAGCCTGGACCTGTACTGGTCTGTGTCTGCAGCAGAGGTTGGGGACCCTGCTGTAAAGGGTTTATCTATGGCTCAGGGTGATCCATATGCACAGTTTGGCTAGCTCAGCCCCAGTTTATGTTGTCGTCCTAGTGTACTAATTAAGAGTGTCCTTTTTCACTCACAGTTCACTATAGTGATCACTTCATTAAAGTTCCTCCCTCTGTTAGTTTGCTGGTGAATTTATTCCCAGGTGTACCTGCATGGACCCTCTTTTCCCCTTGAGATCAGGTTTAGGTAGCTGCTAAGGGGAGCAGTCTACCTGCACATTGCCATCACCTTTTCAGAAGAATGTGGAGGCAGAAGTTAATGGACCAGTGGTGAACTCAAGAATAAATAAGAGCATTCTTTGGAGGTTTCAGATGTGAAATGCAGAGACATTAGGGTTCATCACCATCCTGTGCTTCGAGGTGCCTGTGTGCACAAACGGGGCGGGCAGGGGGGGAGAGAGAGATCTATCAGATTAGGACGCCTCCATTATAGTGCTATTTAATCTTAATTACCTGCTAAAATTCTTCTCTCTAAATTCAGTCACACTGGGGGCTAAGACTTCAACATAAGAATTTTGAGGGAGCACAGTTCAGTCCACAGCAGTATACTGTTAAAGCAGGCACTATTTAGATTGTGCATATTCAGACAGGTGGGCAATAATCAAAGAGGACAGCTGGGAAAAGCACGTTACTTGCTTACTGTTTTATCAAATAAATACAGAAACAGATGTTCCATGAAATCTGGAAAGACAAAAGCAAAATGAGATAAATATTTAGTGGGAAAGGGTTGTTTTTTTAATTGTGAAGCAGGTTTAGGTGATTGGACCATTATTAAATATAATAGAGCACAGCTTCCAAGATTTGATCAGGTCTGTCTAAGGTTCTATATATTTGTATCTTTTCTTTTTGAAGCATCTCTTCCCCCCCCCCCCCCACAACAAGTTGGTAGGAGAATGGTGGTTGGTATTTTAGAAGGCTATATAGCATATTGTTTGGGGTTTTGTATTATAATCCAAATCCACAGTGTCTGGCTGTTGACAGGACAGATGTCACAGTATATGCCACATAACTGGGTTGGACACATTTGCTCATTACATGAGGAGGCTGCTGCTGCTGATCCGATTCTTCTAGTAAATGGAATTGTATTTTACAGTCCAATAGAATGGAAGTCCATCCATTCTATTCTATTCTATTGGACTTCCATCCATTCTATTGACCTGACTTTGTACAGGATGACATTTTACCTTTGGCAGAATTAGAAAGTGAAAGTTGGAAGTTGAACTTGAAATACTAGTTAAATAACAGGGACATGTTGTTAATCTCTGCTATTATCTGTAGTAAGTAGGACCAAAACATGCTTTATCAACACTCTGTTACCCAAACTTCTCTAACTCATGTGTTTGCATGGCAATCTGTAGGTTCCCAGACCAACTGTTGTCTTCCTCTTCGCATCAGGGTTTTGTTTTTTGTTTGTTCTTTGTTTGCGTGTATGTGTGTTTGTAACATGTGTGATCACAGCTTCATTATCTTTCATGAAATATTTGCTTATGCTGTTATAAGCATATATCAGAATGATCCTAAAGCATTAGCATCTTTTGATCAGGAGCAGGGCCTCTGATGATTGTTGGAAGGGTTCTGGATGCTTTTCACTCATTTTGGCTACAAGTGCAAGGCTGAGTGGTTCTAGCCTTAAACAGAAACCATAAGTGATCGTGACAGTATTTAAAGCCACAGGAGCCAGTGGAATTCTTCCACCTCGCAGCATGGTCCTCTCTGAACCGTCTGTGCAAAACGAAATCCTGGAGTTGAGAGATCCATTTGCTGAAGTTCTCCAGTTCGTATTTTGGGAGATGTGAGTCTGAGACTGGTGTGTTGGTGTCCTCCCCCGCCCGACCCTTGCACACCTGCCCCAGGCACAGAGGGAGCTTGCCTCCTGCACCGTTCTCTTCGGACAGCCTCCTGGCTGCCTGGGCATTACATAAACTCCCTGCCTCAGAGAGAAGAGGATTTCCTCCAACCTATTTTCAGCAAAGGATTAGGGGCAATGAAGTTCTGCCATTAGAATGTCATCTAGATTTTTGTGTGATTTTTCAAGGAGGTCTCAGCAATTGCCCGCTAAAACACAGGTATAGTGATGACATCTAGGAATGATCATTGGTGTGGAAGAGATGCCATTTTAGAGTCAATCAGACCTAGATTCGTCACTTTCATGTAAAATACCTGATAAAATATCTAAATGTAAATTCTATGCATGTGGAATAATTTAAATCCCTTTTTAAAAGAAAGTGTTTCAAAGCAGTTGTTTTAATAAATATAGATAAACCGTTAAGGTAGATACCATGAAGTATAGACACGCATTTTTCCGCTGTGATAACCCACGTGATATAAATCTGAAAGCAGCATGTGCACAGAGAAAGCGGGAGTGACTGTCGTGGTGGTGGGGGTTGCTCTCAGCCCCCGTTCTGATGTCCCTTAACTCATGCCACCACTTCTCTGATGGAACCCGGGAATAAAATACACAACCTCTTGGCTCTGAAGAATGTATACAGGTAAACCTGGCGAGATCTTTGTAAAGAAAAGTATTTGATGTACTTAGCACATGCTGGCTGCTCAGCATGTTCATCAGATATTTCTTGAGCACCATTTGTATGCACTGGGGATTTGGTGGGGAGCAAGATGCACAAACCTCCTGGCTGTCCTGGAGACTGCATTTTGGTGGTGGATGATAGGAAATAAATAAGCACACAGCATGCTAGGTGTTAGAAGTGATGCGGACAAAAATGAGATGGGAAGAAGGATCAGAAGTGTTAGGGTGGTAGAGAAGGTAAGAGCCAGCTTCCATGGGAAGGTGACGGGAGCCAGGTCTTGAGGGGGCCAGGGGCAAGTTGTGGGGTGGTTCCAGAGTGAAGAAACTTGGAGGCTGGACCCACCATGCAGCCTAATGGGAGAGGATGCAGGGCCTGAGGGGAAGGGACCATGGGAATGAGGGAGGCCTAGGGGAATGCGAGCAGCGGGATAGATGGCTGATTACCTACATCTCATTTAATAGGAATATATGGCTGCCCCTCAAAGTTTCATTGCTTAAATTATGAAATAGGCTATATGTGTTGCTTTTTTATGAAGTTTTAAATTTGTTTTAAAATTATGTGGCCAGCTGAAAATGTTATATAATAGATAAATAGATTATTTATAACATTATAAAGGTGTGTTGATTTCTTGAATGAATATACAATGAGTTGATTTATGGACAATTTTTTTTTTAAAGATTTTTTTTTCCTTTTAGATTTTATTTATTTATCTTTAGAGGGGAAGGGAAGGAGAGAGGGAGAGAAACATCAATGTGCGGTTGCCTCTTGTATGTCCCCTGACGGGAACTGGCCTGGCAACCCAGGCATGTGCCCTGACTGGGAATCGAACCGCGATCCTTCGGTTCGCAGGCCCGCGCTCAATCCACTGAGCTACACCAGCCAGGGCGGCAATTTTTTTTATTGTGGCAAAAGATTTATAACAAAATTTGTGATTATAACCATGTTTCAGTAAGGGTACAATTCAGTGACTTTAAGTACATTCACACTGTTATGCAGCCATTGCCACCATTCATTTCCAGAACTCTTCCATCATCCCAAAACAGAAAGTAATTTATGAGAAATTTTAAGTAGCTTATTCTACATTTGATATTGTGCATCTTGCTTTTTTGGAAACTTAAAAAGAAAAATCAATGAAAAAGACCTTAATGGGGTCATGAGAAGACTCACTGAAACCTAAGTACTAATTAAGTTTTCATGGAAAATGTGCGCAGGTAGCAGGGTTTTTTTTTTTTTTTTTTAAGTAATTGCTGATAATAAGTTTTCTTAAAAGTTAAATAGTTGAATGTGAGGATTCATTTGTGCTTTACATTTTGCTTACTATGAGCTTGTCTGAGAGCAATAAAAGTTGTAACTGTTGTTCCAGGGGAGAAAATCCGACAGTTGCCTTAGAGCAAGTGATTCTTTAATGAGAGACAGACTAGCATACAAATTATGTTTAGTTGGCAGCACATTCAATAACACAGTCATGATAGTAAGTTTGCTTAATGATGTTATAAAGTTGCATTGACTTTTTCCTGAGTGCATTTATAAGAAATAGGAATTAAAGCATTTTCTGTGAAATTTTCTTCCAGAAACTCCATTCTATTAACTAACTGGTTTAAATAAGTTTTTATTTTCAGTTAATCTATAGCATTTTTTCTTTTACTACTTAAAACATTAATAATAGGTTTATTAAATTTAAATTTACACTTAAGAATGTTTTTCTGTACAATTACTGATTCAGTGAGAAGCTATTTTGTGGTATTTCTACTGTAAAGGGGATATGAGATTTTTTTGTTCTTAAACTGAATTAATTCTTTGATTTCATAAATTGTGTGGTCGATTTTTAGAGAACTACATGGATTCAAAAGCTACAAGTCCCTTTTATTAGTTTTTGATCTATTAACAAGAAACTTAATTGTAAAATTGAATACCTATATCTCTTAAATAGTTTGGCTCATTTAAAACCATACTTGTAACAGCCGGCTAGATGCCATATTTGGCAGGTAACCTTTAGAGTTGACAGAGAAATAAACATTAGAAATCAAAAAGAGTATCCATGGCTTTTCTTTAGCAGCCTCACAATTTTCGTTCATTAAAAAGATGGGTTGACATTCGTTTTTGTTAACTTATTAACCTTGCAAATTCAAAATGTTGTTTTCTGTCATGTACAACGTGTTACCCCTGCAGAGCCTCCGCCCTCAGTCAGGCTGCTGCCTGGAGGGGTGGACCCTGCGGGCTGGCACACGGTGGCGGCTGTTTTCTTTCTAGTCCCAACCTCGCCACAGACAGTGCACACGCCTCTGGTTGTTTCCCCAGCGAAGGGTGTTCCTCCTGCCTGTGTTGTAAGCTCATCCAGCAGGGCTGGTGTCTGGAATTTAGGGTCATGTGTATCAGATTCTGTTTTGTTTTATTTTATTTTTTTAAATGGGCTGGCCAGGCTCTGAGAACAGACCCTAAGAGGGAGTTCAGAGTGCAGACTATTTTACTAAGATCGAATAACTGAAGGGAAGGAGAAAAGAGTGGAACTGAGCAGAAGGCGACTGTTGTTGATGGCCCCAAGAGCACTGTGGCAAGTGCTGCTGTCGCTGTGCCCCACGCGGACCCATGGTGATGCCTCTGTGCCCCTTCTGGTTGGAGCTGCCCACCGGAGACCGTGCTGATCTGCTCCAGATAGCACACCTCCCCTCTGCCCTCCTGTCCCCTGGACACTTGCTGGTCACATGAGCTGGGAATCAAGGTTGTGTAGAGACCTGGAAATGCTAGGGGTGTGGACAGTGTTCGTTCTGCTTGCTCGGTGTCCAACATTTTCATCCGTATAATGGGGTGGACCAGCTTTAAATCAGTAGTCAATGATCATTTTACGAAGATTTCTCAGTCTTTTTTTATTGCAGGTTTGCAGGGATGTGTCATTTAAGTTATGTCTGCTAGTCCTGTGGGTGCTTTTGGAAAGGCAGTCTCCAATAGATCTTGAATTATATGTTAGTGGCAAGGACATGGCCCCCAAACATACAGTCTAGACATCAATTAGCACCCTGAGCAGTTAGCATCTACATTCATGTGTGACTCGAGGGGTGAAGCTTCTTACTTTATAAGTATAATTCCTACACATGTTTGCTCCTAATGTTTTGGTAAAAACGGAGGCCTGAATACCACCAGTTAATACACAGCTGTCACCCCTGGGGCTCAGTGATGCAAACCCTGATGATGATTTGTAATCAGAATGGGGAGTGGTAGAGCTCAGAGAAGGGAGGCCAGGGCTGCAGAGGGCAGTGACTGGATGGAGGGCAGCCTGGAGGACTTTCTGGGGAGACAAGCAGGAGAGGCAGAGGGTGGGCACTGTCATGCTGCTCCACACCAGGAGCTCTGAGGCATCCGCATTGTTGCAACAGGGACTGGTTCTCTAAGTGCTGGCATTAGCAGTCACTCGTAGCTGGTGAAATAGGAAAGGGAGCTGTGCGTGTTTTTGTATTTGTGGGAAGGAGAAGGGACACAACGGGTGACCAGTCACTGTGTGCCACTTCAGCATGAGAGAGCAGGTGGCAGGTGAAATGGAATAACAGTGCCCAGCCCTGCCAGGCCAGCAGCAGGTGACGGAGGCTGGGGCCAGCTGTGTGTGACCCCGCAGACCTACCAAGCCTGCAGCAAGTACGGCTCTTCTCTAGTCTCCCCTCCAGGTGGTCCTGACACACACCTGGTCTTTGCATGGTGAGGGGGGGGGTGGCAATTCTAAGGATGCTGATGCCCAGAGTGGGGAGGGCAGGTTGACAGTACACCTCAAATCTGGGGTTGACATTCTTTCCTAGTCCAGAGCCATTTTCTTTTCCAATTCTGTTGTCCAATTCTGTTCTACTTGGAATTTAGTATTCACTGTAATATCTTGTGGTTTTGAAAAATGACTTATAGTCAAGGGAAAAAATGTCCTAAGGTAGCTATTTGTTTAAAATAAAACCTCAGAGAGAAAGAAGCTAACTTACATCAAATTTCAGCTCTACCTAATGAGACAAAAAGAAGGAAAGGAAAAGGAACACACACACACACACACACACACACACACACCCCACCCCCGCTGAACTTGCTCAAAAATGACTTTTCTCAGGGTCAGAGATCAGGGGTTACAGGTTTTGCTTTCATTTTGAAGCAGCTGGAAGTTGGGGCTTTTTGGAATTCCAGACTTGAATCCAGAGCGGATCTCTAGGAACTGGGAGACGGCCCAATGTGTGAAGTCAGATTTAACTTTTGGGTTGATAGGAACAGACTGAAAGGGCGGCTCCAGTCTTTTTCCCTGCTTTCTAAATATAACCTGAAGGAGCCTCCCTCGCTGACTCAGTTCTGGAGGCTGCAGCCCATTAAAGGGTAGAGGGGAGAAGCTTTAATTAAATTTCTGAATCTGAGGCATCTCATTCCATCCATGTCTGGGGGACAAAGCTCTGGACAGAGCTCAGACATCTGACTCCTGAACGTTGGCCCAGTGTGTGAATTGCAAGACATTTTACTGAGCAGTTTAAAAACCGAAACGAGCTATCTTGTGCCTTTTCTCCATCTTTGCTTCCAAATACTTTCTTTATTCTTCTTTCACCATGCTTGGTGCTATATACTCCTCGAAAATTACTGCAGTTGGTTTTTGCTTCCTGTCAACATAAGAAACATCCAAATCTGTAGAGCCTATGAGTTTATTTGAGCCAAACTGATGACAATTGCCTGGAAGCAAAATCTCAACAGATTAATAAAATGCTCTGAAGAACAGCAGTTTTGCAGCTTATTTTATACATTAACAATAAAGGAGGAACTGTAAGGGGGGGTTACATGGAATCCATTTGTGGTAGATTAGGGAGGTGGGAGAAAGCAAAGTGGGGAAATCTCTGGGATTGGATAAAGAATAAAACAGGTAGACAAGTGCAACTTTTGCATTGGTGGGTATAGGATAGTTAACAATTCACTTTCACAGCACATGGTGATGGTATTGGGGGAATAAGATAACAGTGATGGGTTCTGTGGTCTCCCGCTCTGGTGCGGTGGGTATACACTGAGGGGTTCAGAGATAGGGGATTACTCAGACATTCCAAGGGTATGTTTACCTTAGATGCAAGAAGACAGTGGACATGCTCACTTAAGGTGAAGATGGACCTTTGCCAAGGAAGCTACAGACCTAGGATGTAACTAACCTCCAAGAGACACTTTAGTTAGCAATTTTATGTTCAGGTCATCTTCTGTGGTTACTTTTCAGTCTCTGAGTTTTTAAGGGCCACCACGAAGGACCGCCCTCCCCACCCCAAGCTTGTCAGTTTTGGTGTGTGGCCCCTTCTTTATCCACATTCCCATATAATTGGGCCAGTACCTCCCCAGCAGCTAGCAATGCAGTGTCCCTACAGGTAAAGAACAGCCTAATTAAGCCTATTCCTCCCACCCTCCAGAGATGTATCAAATGCTACTTTTAAGGTTTTCAGCATACCAGGGGATCAGGGCATGATGTCTGGTTTCCTGCAACCTGTGTGCCTAGGTGGTATCATTTAGACTAACCCCAACTTACAGATGGTAGAGTGAGGCCCAGATTGTGCAGGCCACCCGTGGACTGTATGGTGGCAGAGGCTGGTTTGTTCCCAGGACAGGTTGTATCACCACCTCATAAACCTTCATTAGGAAGCTCAGCTAGGTTCTGTAGTTTGGCCAATAAAGAGTGGTGGCAAGAGAGAAACATCCAGGGACAGTCCAGGAACAGAGGCCCTGTCTTTATTGCTGGAAATGCTGCTGCTGCTGATTACATGGTGGTCCCAGGCCCTGACTTCTCTTTTCCTTGGAACCCCCTTTCATGGACCAGCCTAATATTGCACAATTGAAGCTAAAAACCTAATTCCAACCTGTGGCTTTATGGCTGGAGTGAACTTAGGCTAAGGACCACTTCTGGCCAGATGGCATCCACTTCTGCCTTTTCTTACATGTGTTGGACAAAATAACAAAGGGGTATTTATTATTGAGTCTTGTTTGGGGCTTGGGGTCAAACAAGTACCCATGGGGGCTTGTGCCTTTACTATTGTAACACTGTCAGAGTGGGTGGGTTCTCTAGTGGCCACGTTGGAACTCAGCCTTTGAATAGACCCTGGGTTGGCCTCTGGTTGATTACATGAATGAGACATATTTGGGTAATGTGAATGGAGGCATGATAGTTCAAAACAAGTTCAACAGAATTTCAGTGGACTCGTAATACAATAAATGTATCTGTTTTAGTATTCTCCATAGAATTATGTAACACAGTTCACAAAACCATACAAATATTTGTGAAATGATTTTTTAAAATCTCATGGTTCTTGGGAATGTAAGACTTCATATTATTGAGCATATTCAAATAAAAAGAAACCATGCACTGTGTAAATGGCAATTTTGTCGTCTTCTTGAAGTGTCATCATGCCTCTCTTTTAGAAGACCTCAGTTGGCTTTTAATTCTTGCTTAATGTTGTGGCTTCCAAGGTTCCTGTCGTTCCGGCAGAATGGAAATTTCATTCCCCATTCAGTTTGTGGGAAGATCACATTCTGGCCATTTAATCTTCACATTGTGGCCATTTAATCTTTTGCTGTCGGCTAACTGTTGATAAGGATGAAATGAAACCAGATATCAGTTTTGGGTGTACCCAACTGAGGAAAAAGAAAGCCAGGCATGCTGATGAGGAAGTGATAGCCAGGAGTGAAATGAGATGTGTGGTTTTAATTACATCTCATTCTTCCAGCTGTGTTCTCTCTGGCTCTTCCCGGGCTTCCCCTCCCCTTGCTGTCTCTTCTTCCTCCATGATAAGCCTGGTCTCCCCTGCCTTTTCCACCCCTCACCCCGCTTTGGGAGCATCTTCTGGGTCCCAGGGTCCCTCATGAGCCACAGAAACTTGACTGGGTACATTTTCATCTCAACTGGAGAACGTGCTCGGAGTGGTTTTCCTGTGTTGATGGATGTGGTTGAGGCTGCCCCGTGAGGGGGCCCCAACCCCTGCCACTCCCCCAGCGCTAAGCCACAGGGGTGAGGGTGACCCGAAGGACTGGGGTGGGGGAGCGGGCCTGGCTGCTCCTTTGGGCAAATTGCTTTTCCAGCCCCACATCCTGCACTTATTTTGTATGTGTCTATGATATGTGTTAACAGGTATTCTTTGTGGTAAGGCTTTGACGGAGACACAAGAGAACAAGAGGGTGAAATAGCTCCTGACCACAGGAGGGCTGCGAACACCCAAAGCTGTTTGTTCCATAGTTTCTGACCAGTTAAGTACATAATTGTGAAGCAATATTTTTTACTGTGGTAAAATATACGTTAAACCTATCATCTTAACCATTTTATGATCCAAAACCCAGTGGCATTGATTATATTTACATCTTGTGCATCCATCACTGTCATCCGTACCCAGAACTCTCTTCATCTCGTAAAAACTGAAACTGTCCCTGTCAAACTCCAACTCCCCATTTCCCTTCCTGTGGCTCCGGGTAACTTCCGTTCTGTTTTCTGTCTCCATGATTTTGACTAGTCTAACTACTTCATGTAAGTGGATTTATACAGTATTTGTCCCTTTATGACTGGCTTTTTACACCTAGCAGAAGGTCCTCAAGTTTCATACACGACACAGCACAGGTGGCAAACACAAGGCCCACGAGCCGAATCCAGTCCCTCCACCTTGTTTCATCCAGCCCAGCACCTTGTTTTATCCAGCGGCAGCACCAGGCTCCTTGCCCCTGGTCAAGGAGTACTTACATTTATACAGTCCTGAAATTACATTCACCCCTTTGAAGGCAACTGGGAGGCTGATGTGGCCCCCTGTGAAAATGAGTTTGACACCCCTGCATTACAGCATGAGTTAGGACTTCCCTCCTTTTTAGAGCCGAATAACTGTATGCATGCCACATGCTTGGTTTATCCATTGATCAGTTAGTGGACACTTGGGTGATTTCCTTTAAAAATTTTTGTGGACCCAAAACCTGCCAAAAGGACCAGTGCCCTCAGGTTGCCCCAGGCTACCTGAGAAGAATGCATTGGCACAACTCTAAATCTGTGAAAAAGGCAGGATCCTGGTGAACTTGGGCCCCTGTGTTTCAGCTTTGTAAGGTGCTGGCTGTATTCCCTCACACCTGGGCTGCTTTTCTCCTTGCCACAGCACTGCCCCATCTGTTCTTTCTACACTTGATTAAAATCTCACTTTTCCTGGGAATTCTTTACAGATTAACTTTCTTCAAAGGCAGGCTTGATCTGTCCTCCTTCAGCACAAGTGTGGCTGCTTTGCATGTGTTAATTTGTGCCCTTTCTGCTGTTTGGTGAATATTTCTAAGTAACTTGGGTTGTTATTTAGGGACCAGATACTCCAAGGTTCCCCTATCTCAGTATTGCCCTTGATCTCAGAAGGTTGGGGAGGGACTTGTCTGCTTGTGAGGGATGGAAGGCAGGAAATGAAAGCATCTCTTCCTTAGAAATACTCTACATTTCCCCTTGTTCACACTGAAACCATTTGCATGCAGGAAGAGCTGGCTATCTCCTAGTGTTTGGGTGTTTTGCTCCCCAGCAGCCTTGAGTATTGTGGGGGCAGGGGGTGGCCCATAAGCTGTTTCTTTGGACGTTGAATACTGGGGAGATGATGCAGACTGGGGACAAATTCCAGTCAGAATTCCCTGTGGCCTGTTTTCAGAGCCTGATTCCCCAGCCTCTTAGAGATGCTGTGCACTGCCTAATATCCCTGCAATAAACTATTTGGCAGCGCTAACAAGGGCTGTTCTCTGTCCCTGGCAGTCCTGCCTGAATCAGCGCACAGCACTGGCCTCAGGCCCCGAGGTTCCAGATCTTACGGGCAGAGGCTTAGGTTACCTCTTGACCTGCCCCTCCTGGGGTATTCTCTGTTGCTCTGGGAGCTGAAGTGTGAACGCACGAAAGGTGTTACTGGTGGCTGCTTGTGACCCTGGCCTTTACCTCACGTTCACTCCACCACAGCTCAGAGACACTCAGTGGAAGCCACCTGTGCTGCTAATCTATATGGTGGTTGACACCCCCTCCAGAGCCACTCCATCTGCCCTCTTTCCTTGATCACCACACAGGCACTGACTCTGCCTTCTGTGGCGGGGGGGGGGGGGGGGGGGGGGGGAGGAGGCAGATCCAGACCAGGACTAGGGCAAATGGCTTCACTCACTCTCATGCAGGCCAAAGCCTGACTCCTGCTCATTGGCTCTGGTTCCTACACTGCTCACATCACGTGATTAAAACGTGCATAGCGATGTGCGGGCAGCTGGGGAGTGAGAAAGGAGATGCAGGGCTAGGAAGCCAGCGTGGTTCTGCTGGTGGGAATTCAGTGGAACTGTGTGTGGCCATCCCAGCACATCAAGGAGGCCCTTCCGTGGTACTGGTGGGGATTCCGTGGAGGGCAGGTGCTTCTCCCGGCCCCACTTTTGATCCTCTTTTTCTGCTTCTGACAAACTACAAGCATCATAAAGGTTAAATAACAAAACAATAGCAGTTTAGAGGATGGCTGGGAGCAGGGTCAGCCTGTACGCCTGTGCTTTCTGGGCCCACAGGCTTGGTTCATGGACAACAAACCTGGTGATGTTGGGCTTTGGGGCCGAGCGAGAGGGGAGGGTGCCGGCACATTCTGAGAACAAGGGACTCTGCTAGCAATTGTCCATAACTGAGAGATGAGAACCAAAACAGATTCTTCTACCTGGGGAAGAAACTTTTTAAAGTATAAAGAACCGAATGATCAGAACAAAATGTAAAATGAAAACTGTGGTTTCATTTATATGTAATAAAAGGCTGGTGAAGTGGGTGCATAAACAGTTCAAAGCTTAATTTATATATATATATAAAATACATTTCTATATATTACACATAATATATAGAAATAATACATACTATATATAATGCATTGTACATAATATATATTATATATAACATATATATTTTTTTCTCCCAAATCACATTCAGCCTCTTTGGCTACTTTTATTCAAAATGTACCTTTGAAACCAGAAGAGATATTAGCTTTCCTGTCTAGGAGGCACGTGGAATTCTTTAGAAAACACAGTTTTAGAAAGCAGTATTTTAACAATCAAATGTAATTGCATTGAAAATAAATATCCTCAGATACTCTTGTAAATGTTTGTGATTTTAGTGCATCTGGTTGTACGATCTTTATGTTGCTATAGAATAAAACACTATTGTTAAGTTTACAGGCTTCAGATTTTGTTCATCATTTTCAGCTTCTTTGCACTGCTTGCCATGGCAAACCCAACCCAATCCCAAAGGTCTGATATCGAGTTCACTAAACAATGGTGGTAGGGACAAAAACAGTACTATTCTATGAAACTGTTTTTAAAAGCTTTACAAATACATGTTTGTGTTAAAAATGGCTGCCACTCCTCCCTGGAGGTGTGAATAGGGTTATCCCTGCCTTGTTCGCTGCACAAGGTCCTCTTTGCTTGTCTTTATTTTCACTTCAGAATGATTTGCAGAGAATAAGACTCAATGGATTTAATAACTCTACAGACCAAGTGTAGGTTGTTTTCCCCCTCTGCGTAAAATTAGAACGAGTGATGTAAGAGCATAGACACAAGATAAAGTAGGTTCTGGATCCAAATCCACTGGGGGGAGGTGTGTTCCCCCACATATTCAAGCCATTCTTTGACACCAGCAGGGTGTCCAGACTCAATTCTAGCACTATATACCAGGACAAAGCATCAGATTCCACAGGTTAAGGGTTCAGTCATATAGTAGTCCCCTTCCCCAACACCCCTCCCCCTGCTTCAGGTGCAAATGGAAAGTCCAGGTTGTCCTGTCTGACCTACTGGCTGTAAGTCAGAGGTCTCATGACCTGACTTTGGGTTTGATGAATTTGTTAGAGAAGCTCACAGGACTCAGGAAGACACTTTACTTGTTAGATTACCAGTTTATTATGAAAATATACAACTTAGTGAAGAAAGAGTAAAGTAGTAAAATGGAGTCACTATAGTCAAATTGCTAAATTCCTAAAATCCAGTAGGCTAAGGCATGAGGAAATGATTCTGCTCTTGGTTTAGCCTGGAAACTTAAGCTTTTTGACTTTTCAGTTATGCCTGGAGGTATATGCATACCCTAGCGATAACCCTCTGATTACCTCTAGGAGGACTTAGGAAAGAACGTTCACGTACCCAGTCCACCTGACATCCATTATCCAGATCCCCAGACATCTGGAAGATTGTCATCTCAGACCAATCTAGAAGCTAAGAATGCATAACTGATTCTTCTCAAGAGTGTACTTTTTACTATATTTACTATAAGCACTCTTAGCTCTTCCTTTTTTTTTAAAATGCAGGGTATTGCCTAGTTGTGTTTCCATTTTGCAAGTGCTAAGACCTTTGAATAAATATTTCTAACCAAAGCCTCCTGATTCATTTACACTTTGTAGACAGCAGGAACAGGCAGATGGACTAGATGGAAGAGATGCATAGGGCAAGGTATAGGTCAGGGGCGAGGAGCTCCCATGCCCTTTGCAAGGGCACCACTCTCCCCTAATCTGCACATGTTTGCCAACCTGGAATGGAGGCTTTATTGCATAGTCACAACTGATTGAATCGTGGGCCACTGCTGATTGATTCAAGCTTCAGTCCCCTTCTCCTCCCTAGAGGTCAGGGGGGTGGGACTGAAAATTATTGACCTCAAATTACACGTTGGTTCCCCTGGCAACCAACCCACATCCAAGGGGTCTTTCTAAAAGTCACCTCATTAACATAACAACATACTCCCCCACCCTTGTCACTTAGGGAATTTTAGGGGTTTTAGGAGTTCTGTGCCAGGAATAGATAACCAAATGTATGTATTTCTTATAAATCACAGAATCATGCAAACCAAAGCCAAGCCCCCCATCTCCCAGCCAGGTGGGTTGTGTAACTAGTTGCAGCCTATAGCTATGAAATGCCCATCCCTGGATATCTTCCACAATTCAAGGAGCCTCTGTTTGTGATGAGGGACAGGAGACAGTGTCTCGAGGTTGGTCTCTCTGTTGGTTATCAGAGTCTCCTAGGTCTGGGATGGACCATTTGTCTCAGGTGGTTGTGTAGGTGAGGAAGATGAGGACTCGGGTGGGTGAGGCAGCCTGCCCTGCATTTATTGCTGGCCAGAGTGCTGGGAAGCTCTCCATTGTACCAAGCAAGCTCCCTGCTTTCCTGCAAACTCAGTTGGTGCCAGAGTCCCAGTGTGGCCCTGAAAATAAAGGAGAAGGGGGAGAAGGCATCCCTGGAGGGAGCAGTCATCTGTTGCTGGGAGATGAAATTCGAGGCCTCTGCAGGAGGAGGGGCTGGGGGCACGTTCTCCTGCAGAGAGACGGGAAGGTATGCTGTCTGCCGGCAGGGAGAGGGGGGCAGGGAGAGGGGTGTCGTTACCCAAAGTAAGGGGTTTGCCTTCATGCATCAAAGCCCTGGAGACAGGAGAGCTAATGCTCAAAGATCTGACTCCCCAATGGCTTCCAGGGAATGGGTCATACAGGGGAAAAATCATTAATCCTGGTGACAAAGGGAATTAGAGGCCTGGTCAGGGCTGTAGTCTCTACTGATTGGTGGGTACCAGGGGTAGCTGATCACTGATTGCATCTGGTCCTGATGTCAGCCGTGGCATCTCTTCATCAGGTTTCAGTTGCTTTTCTGCACCTGAAGCTGAAACACAACTGAGGCCTAGATGTTATCGAAACTCTGTCTCAGGGGTCAGTAGACCCAAGGCTTTATTCCTAAGGTTATTCCATGCGGATCAGAACTTCATTGTCCTGAGGACTTCATGACATGTAAGGGAGAAGGAAGCAGGTGAGTCAGGGTGCTGGGTGAGGTCAGTAAGAATCAAAAGAAAGAAAGGAGAAAGGGTCACAGTAAAGAAATGAAGTTTCTGCAGATTACAGTGTGTGCTGCTGCAGGGAACAGGCCTGCTATTGCACTTCTAAGAACTTTTCTCAGCAGATTCCCAGATGCATCTAGTAAATGAGCCCACAGTGGTCATTAGCCAGGCCCCAGGCTGGAACTCTGCGTGGGTCTCCATCTATGTTACTTATATGGCCTCTTAACCAGTTGCTGGCGGCAGTGCGCTGGTGCTGGGATGGCAGGGAGCAGAGAAATCCACTGGCCGTAGGTTTTCCAACTGAAAGAAAAATCCACTTATCTT
This sequence comes from Glossophaga mutica, assembly GCA_039655065.1. Taxonomy (NCBI): domain Eukaryota; kingdom Metazoa; phylum Chordata; class Mammalia; order Chiroptera; family Phyllostomidae; genus Glossophaga; species Glossophaga mutica. Next base: position 64,291,835 of record CM077310.1, on the reverse strand, counting down.
GGTGATTTGAAGGGCTCAGAGGAGTAGAAATCAATGGGTTGGTGGTGAAGAGTATTACAAAATTGTGTAGCTTAACATGTAAACTTTAAGGCTGACGAGTTTGTGCCCTGAGAAAAGTACTAATCAGAATACAGATGCCATCCTAATAGTGCTGTGTGTCCTTAGACACGCAGTTCCAAAGCTTGGGACGTGGGAAAATCTCATAGAGAACTCTGGGACACAGCAAGTTTCTCGTTTGATATGTGACTTTGAGACTCCTGCCTATCTTCTATGAATTCATTACAATAACTCGGTGTTAGAGGTGTAGGTAAGTCTGAACTCTATTTCTAGTGATATCTTCCTGCTCTGTTTCTAGCACTTTTAACTCTATATTTGTTCCCTTTATTCAACCAGTAATTACTAATTTCCTACTGTGGACCAGGTATCCACAGTTGCTGGGAATATCAAAAAAAGGAGAAAAAAAACAAAAAACACACAACAAAAATAAAAATTGGTCTCTTCCCTGTGGAATTTAAAACCTAATCAGAGAATCCAACAAAAGGGCTCTTCTCAGAAAGTTCGATAGATGACACGTTACCACAGAGAACATGCTCCTGTTTGTTACACAAGAAGGAATCATGTCATTTAAAGTGGAAAGTATTTTACATAGTGTGGAGACCCTGGCCAGTCCCACATCTGGGGTGCAGACATCCCTAGTCACCTAGTCAGCCCATTTCATTGAGGGTGGCTGGAGGCCTTCACCTCACACCAATTGTGCTTCTAGAAGGAAACTTCAACCCACTACAGGGCCGTCAGTCTTGGTTTTGTCAGCTGATGGTGGGGGGTTAGATAAGTAACTAGGGCTGCAGGAGCATTTGTTAGAGGTGAGCCCACCCTTCTCGTGTTCTTTGCACAAGTGATTTATCTCTTTCACTCATAATTCCAGAACGAGCAACAGTTACACTTAAGTTTCTAGCCAGGGCCCTTGTCTGATGAGCAAAGGAAAAACTTCCCTTTTTTCCTACCATTTTCCTAGACCAGAGATTGGCACACTTTTTCTGAAAAGGATAAATTGTTTAGGTTTATTGGGCCTAAGCATTTAACATATAGGAAATATTGTAGGGCTATGGGGTTTCATGCTCTGTGGCAACGAGTCAACTCTGCTGCCTTGCAGGAAAGTGGCTGTGGACAACAGGTGACAAGTGAGTGTGTTCATGTGCCAATAAAACTGTATGCAAGGCAGCCTCTTGCCTTTGTCCTAGACTGAAGGGGTGGCTGTTGGCCTGTATCACATCAGCAGCGTCGATGTGGCTTTAACCAAAAATATTACCTATTGCTTACCTCTGGTGTTTTGTTTTCTCCATCTTTAACTGGATGTCCTTATTGATTGGTTGGATTTATTGGATGGATAGTATATACACATGGCTCAAAATTCAAATGTGAAAGAGGACATACAGTGAAAGTCTCCCTCTCACCTCTGTCCTCCAGCCACCCAGCTGCCCTCCCAGGGGGCCAGCTGTGCTCCAGGTTCTGCTGGAGCCTCCCCCAGATGTGGAGGGATGGGTCAGCGGGCACATCAATTTAGCGTAATGGAGAGGTCTGGCTAAAGCAGGTTTTCACATGGGCAGCATTTGGGGTGCTTTGTTATTTAATGGATTTAAAGCAAGGACTTTTTTCCCTCTTAATTTCAGGAGAGAGTCCAGCCATCTTAAAATCCCAAGTGGTTAAATCTTAAGATTGGAAGGTACCTTTGGTAGGGTGGCATCCAGGACAGTCAGGGATTTGAATCACCCTCCAGTCCCTGCTTGAGCGTGTCTTTCTGTGGCATGCCATTCTGTCATTGGTCAGACACCACTTTTTGTAACTCAGTGTTACTAAGTCCACATTTTCCTCCCTGCAGCCATCATGGGTTTACCTTAGCTCTGCCCACTCAAGTGGCACATGAGCCTGTTTGCCTTCTGTGACAGCAGCCTCGGAGAGGCCAGTGTGCCTGCGAGTGAGTGAGGTCAGAGGGACTGCCACTGCGCCCAGCTATTCTTAGTTATCCTGCTATCTTTGGCTGACGTTGTCAGGCCGCTGCGAGGCCAGCAGGCTGCCCTTCTCGCAGGAGGTTTAAGGAAGTCGTGAGGCTGGCTCACCACCTCTGAAAAAGGCAGCGAAGGAAACCTGGGACACTGCTATTTTGGGAAGTCTTGTGAACTGCTATTTTGATCAGTGATGAATCTGATTTGAAGTGAATTAGGAAAAAAATGATCACTCTTAAATGGCTCCTGAATGTAATTCAGCAAACACTTCGGATAGAATAGCAGTCATGCCTCTCCGCTGGCCGACACTCATTAAAAACATTAAAAGCCTAATTCTTAGTTACAGGTTTGGATCTCCAGAGCGGGATACAGAGGCCATGTCATTTGCTATCTTCTGTTTCTGTGTTAAGTGTGTGTTCCCGACGATGGGCGCATGTTCGCTGATGGGAAATAAGATAACCTGTGGGAAACCTCAGCAGCCGTAAACACGGAGTGGAATGTGGGGCTGGCTGTCCTTGGGCTGGCCACCCCAGAGCGGGAGGGCGTTGCAGAGTAAAGTGGTGATGCTCGGGGTCCAGGCTGCTGGATCCCTGCGTCAGCAGGGACTTGGTGGCCTCCCTCAGGAGGCCTCGGGATTTCTTTACTGGATATATTGTCTTTATTCACATAGATCGGGGATGCCCCCTGAAGCCTGTGGGAGGAGCAGTGTTGACCAGGGAAGTGAGGACGGCTAATTCCTGATGTACAGTAGTTTATTCTTGCAGCAAGATCACGCAGGTCCACACCGTTTTGTAATTTCAGTGCTGGCCCCACAATTTGAGCGTGGTTGACTCTCTCCTCAAGAGACGCACGCATTTACTCTTCGTACACCGCTGGTCTGTAGTAACAGATACAGTGACGGGGGCGTCCCAGACGATTAGACACAGTGCAGATGTTGGAGCCCACGTGCAGGTTTAGGGTGGATGGGATTACAGAGCTAGGTTCCCATGGGGGGTTTGTAGACTGGATTGTAGGTCAGACCGTGTATTTGTAAATAATTCTATAAGAAAGGGAGGCTTTCCAATATTTGGAGGGAAATTGCTGGAAAATTTTCAAGTGGAAGTTAATAGATATTTCCTGATTTGTTTGCATAGATTTTCATTAGGGTAAGTAGCTACTCACAGACCACCTCTCACTTCAGGGTTTTATATTATACCAGAGACAATTGTGGTTTCAACTCATCACCCGAAGAGCAGAGTTCTTGGGGGGAAAACCTAATATGTCAAATGGTGAAGGATTAATAGGCCCAGGAGCTCCTGAAGAGTTCGAGTCGAAGATGACTGGCACAAGCGGCAGGACGGGATTTTCTAAATTTGGTGCTATTGCAAGGACATGGAGGAAGAGGTCTTTGAAACAGTGCTTTCTTGTGGGTGGATGGTTGTGTTTATTATGCATTCTTTCTTAAATAAAACATAAAGTAAAATGTCTAAAAATTAGCTTTATCACAAAGAAAAGGAGAAATGCCATCTGAGCAAAGACAGAGGCAAAGTTTCAAACTCTTACTATGGCAGAACAACATATTTACTTAACACACTGATCTGCTTCCCAGCTGGAACCTCACAGCCTACACCTCATCCAGCCATCTGAGGTTTCCATCAATTGCCTACATTTGAAAATCTGATATATATTATATATATACCCAGGCTGAACTGAAATAGGTTTGTCTTCAAGGAATTTGTAGTAACCGGAAGTTTAAGATGAAAGTAAAAAAATCTTATCTTTATTTCTAATCTGCAAACTAAAAAAAGTAAGCCTGGGCAGAGATGAGGTTTCAGCTGCTCACTCAGAAACCTCAGCCATCCAGCGTGGGTCCAGCCCCAGGCTGTTCGAACAGCCAAACCCCATCTGTCTTGGGCCCAAAGTAAATTTACTAGTATGGTAAATATTAGTAACAAATGTGGCTCAATACTTTATTACTTCTCCTCTATGTAACTTCCTTTTTATAACTTTGTAATTTTCAAAGTGAATAGCAATATGGATTTGTGTCTTTGTTGGTGACACTTTGTTTTTCTTGACACAACACAAGCTTTCCCCTCTCCTGCCCTTGGCACACTCTGCCCCATGGCTGCACGTGGGAGCACCATCAGAGCATTTGGGGAAAGTATGGGCTTCCTCCTGAGCTGGTAACCCCAATTGTTGAGCATTATTTTCAGTAGACCTCAATTTCCGGAAGATAGCAGAAGTAGTGTGAGTTGCTGATGCTGCTTGGCTAGGAGGTCAGACTGATGAAGAGAGCTGCTAATGAGATGTTCTAGTCTTCTTGCTTCTGGGAAAGATTTGAAGTAGCTTATGCGATTAAGTGCAACATAGGCAGGACATTAAAAATAAATGCTAGCAGACAGTTGCTAACATTAGCCCTTCGTTTTCTGGCAGTTAAAGAAAGGAAATGTCCATATGGGTCTGGTAAGACATTCTATACACTTATTTGGCGAAATACACTTTTCCATTCAAGTGAGAATTAATTATAAAAGGACACTGGGGAATCTAAATACCTAAACTGTGATTTTGCTAATGTTACCAAAATGTTCAGATTGAGCTTTTCTTCTGTAGAGGAAAGGTGATTTCTGTGAGCATGTGAAAGGCATGGCGCCCCCTACGTGCTGATTGGACTCTGCTCTCTGGTTGTCTGAGTTCGTACAAGACCGCATAGTAGGGAGCCCACGGCAGCCATTTTTTCAGATCTTTGGCAACAGAACCTCTTCTCAAAGTATTTTATTTGTATACATTTATAATTTCCAAGTTTTAACATTTCCTTACTATAAATTCAGTGAGAAAGGGAGACTTCAGTGAACACAAAATTGGAAAGTGGAGGTGGCGGCACCTGTTGGAGTCGGTATCTCTGTTTCCGGGCGCTTTTGGCTCCACTGTGTGAGGGAGTTTTCACTGACGTAGACAAGTGCTTGTAGATGGGGACGGGTTTCAGAGCCCTTCCCTTTGCCATCCAAACAGTTCCAGGACCCTGAAGAGGCACGTCGTGAGCTTAATTCTGTAACAGCTGCTTGAAGTCACCTAACAGTTGCCTGTACTTCTAAAGATAAAAGTCAAACAGTGTACCCAAATCTTAGAATAGTTGCTACACTGAATACAGTGCTGATGAAACATGACTTTTGGCCACATGCATCCGTTCGCTTGCTGTGTGTTTGCACTTTGACATGGGCGTGAGCAGAGCAGGTGTTGCACACCCTGTGTTGCAGATTGCTTACATGTGGACCCAGAGCCAGGATGCTGGTTATGAGAGCAGTGTGGCTGGAGGGAGAGCCTTGGAGCCCCATCCAACCACCCTGGGTTTGAACTGGACTCCGTCACTTCATACAGGCTTGACCTTTGGCAAGCTGTTTAGTTTTTCTTAGCTCACTTGTCTTGTCTGTACAGTGGGGATTATAATAATACCTTCTTCATGGGAGTCTTAAGATGATTAAATGAGAAAATATATGTAAAGCAGTTAAATAGTATCTGACTAAAGTAGTAGCTAATTTTATAGGGGAAAAAATGCGTTGTAGGACAGCACAGCTTTCTCCTGAGATAGCAGCTCCAGTAGGTAAGTGTTATTTTAGCTTTGCTTCAATTTCTAGGAAGCAGTATAAGTAATGTAAGTCAGCAGTGCCATTCAGCCAGAAGGGTCAGGCTGATGAGAGAAAAGGAATGGCTAGTTAAGCGTTCTAGTCTGTCTTCTTTCAGGAAGGATTTGAAGTAGCTTGCTGGAATTAAAGAGTACAAAAATCAGTGTGAAGCTGCAAACAATAAAAAAAGTTCTATTTTGAGTTGTTCACAAAAAAAGTGTGTTAACCTGGCACCACAAATTAGATTAGAATTTGAATAGTTTCTAGCATGTTAAAATAATGTTTATAATACCTTTCAGTGTGCAGGTTTTCTATCAGTATAGCTTGACAAAGGTGTTTTGAAAATCTGTGCCCTAATGCTGTACACCTAATAGAGTGCCCATTCTAAAGGGAGAGACTGACAGTAAACAAATCAATTATTAAAATTACACAATAGGCAATACCAAGTGTTGGCAAAGGTATGGAGCTGTCAGAACTCATATGTGCATATAGCTTGTGGGAGTGAAACTAAGAACCACTTCAGACAACTGTTTGGCAATATCCAGTCAAGTTAAATCTATGCACCTGAAAACAACCCAAACATTTGTCAGCAGTAGGGGGGAAAAAGAATAATTTATAATATGTTCATACAGTGGCATAATGTGCCTGAAATAACATGAACCCAGAAGCTGGGCGGGAGAGTGCACATTCTACAGTTCCATTCATATGGAGTCCAGACCAGGCACAGAGGTCACAATGCCAGTCCTTGTCATGGGAGTGGCTGGGAGCAGCAGGAGGGACTCCTTGGGGCAGGAGCGATGCTTCGTTTCTTCAGACCTGGGTCTGGGTCCCCTGCGGAAGGCTGGGCTGCACACCTGGGATGGGTGCTGTTTGTATGTAAGGGACTTTTCAATGAGGTGCTCGTTAAAACACAGAGTAGGTCATATGGTGAGCAGTATTATGGGAAAACCTCCAATGGGGACTGGTGCCAGGGAACGATGGACTTGGGCGGGGTTGGGTTGCAGTGTTAAACAGAATGGTGAGGGCTGGCCTTAATGAACTAGCATTCAGACCTGCGGAGGGGAGGGAAGGGGTCCTGCGTGTGGTGGGGGCAGGCGGTCCAGGTGAGGAATATCGCAGCAAAGGCCTTGAGGTGTGTACAGTGAGGAGTGCGGAATGGCTGGAGCAGTGAGTGACCAGGAAAGCAATGGACAGTGAGGTCAGGGAGGTGATGGGGGCTTCAGCACACCTGTCACTCTTACTCTGAGTGGATGGGAAACCCTGGAGGACTTGAGGAAAGCAGTGAAGTGAGCCAATCTATGAGAGATCTGGTTCTGCAGAATCACTCTAGTTGGTGTGGAGCACGTGGTCGGGGCGGGCGGCAGCAGTCACTCCTGTTGTACTGGCCCTGCGGTGACTCGGCAGTGCTCTCGAGAGTGTTCTCCATAACCAGTTCACTGCAGTGCTAGGAAGGGCTGCTTCTGGTACAGTCTTCCAGAACTTTCTAAGAGGCCTAAGATTGGCCATTTGAAGCTCTTGTGTGAGCTTCAGAGGTACTCACTGGCAGCCATTCCCACTCCTTTCTGGAATCAAACTGCTCTCAGAGCCCTCCAGAACTCATAGCTCGTCAGGGCCAGCTTTATAAAGCGCGTCCTCAGATGTCATAGGTGCAATTGCATTGTCACATTGAACTGAAAGTATTAGCAGCTCAGAAAGGTATTTAGTCCTCCGTTCACTGAGTATTGAACGAACTTGTGTGGCATTTACATTGTGTATCCACAAAGGAGCTATCGAATATGAGAACAGAGAGTAGGAAGGGAGAAGAGGGGGCCCCTGCTCATCTCCTGCCATTGTTGGTAAGACAGTCCACTCGGGTGCTGGAGGAAGGAGAAGGCTATATGAGTAGAAGGCCTGGCCTTGTTCTGGGGATTGGGGGGAGTTTCAGCTGGAGGAGGAGGGTGTTTGCCAGGAAAACTGAGCACATCTGCTGAAACAAGAAAGGGAGGAATGGTTTTGAAGCCAGCCCACTGGCGTGCCTGGGTGCTGGCTTTGTCCTGTCCCAGGCTGGGTGTCCCTGGCCAGGCACTGAATCTCAGCCGACAAGGCTGGAGCTGTGCTTCTGAGGCCTTGGGACAGGAAGGAAGGTGTGGGTGAGCCACCTGGCATGCTGCCTACTCGGTTCTCCCACGCGGAGGAGATGCTCCAGGATTTGGCCAGCTGGAGGAAGGCCCTGATGCCTGCCAAGGTTTCCAGGCCTTCTCCAGATGTGGAAAAGATGCCATCTCTTAAAGGCAAGTTTTCTCCATGACGCATATTTCATAGGGAAAACTGTAAGACGTGTACTGTTAAGTTAAAAAAGGATCTGTGCTTCAGAAATTTCCTGTAGCATATGTGGCTTATATTTAACTTTCTTTATATTGGGTTTTATTTAACTTTAGACCTTTTGCTAGATAATGCTTCATTTTCTTGGGGAATCCAAAGGAGGGGCATTTTTGGAATTAAAATAACAGCTAGTGACATTCCACTCTTGTGAAGTTCGCTGCACTGCACTCACCTCTCATCTCCCTGTGTGGACATATTTAGCTTTTGCTGGGAACACACATTTCCCCACACTTTTTCACCTGGCCAATTCTTCGTCATCCTCCTGGGGAAAAAAGTGCCGTGTGGTGTGATACACGCCCCCCCACCCCCCACCGCCATACTCAGCTGTAGTGAGAAACCTGTTAAAGGAAACACCAGGAACCATTTTAAATTTAAATCCTGCAAGCCACGATCACAGGAGACACAAAGCCATGCTGCTTTTTCCAAACAGCTTAGAGCTTTAAACGCACCTTCTAAGGTCTGGTTGCTGCTTAAATTGCTTTAAGATAAATTTCCATGTATAGATCAGCTTTAACCTAAGGTAGAGTCTACAGTAAAATTCTTTAAAATAAGTAAAATTATATCTGAAAAAGTCATCGTAAATTGCAGTGTTTCAAACCGACTGAAAGGAGCGTGACTTAAAACTGTAACTTTGGTAGTTGGTTTATCAGGTGGCGAAGAGGTAGGGCTACTCCAGAGGGAAGACTGGGGTTAGGCTGACCAAAGGACAACAGACACAACTATCTCCCCAGAACTTCCCTTGACACCACATCTCCGCCACCTAGTTCTTCCACCCATCCAAGTTCACAATGCTCCGTGGGCTAAGTATAGGAAAAAGCTGTGATGATGTAAATCTCTTTGATTTTTCACTTAGATATGAAGTTAACACTCTGACTAGGTGAGAGGTAGGGAGAAAAAATAGTCCAGTCGGAAGCTTAGAAGCCTACGGTGGGGCTTGTGTGGAGAATTAGCAGGTGGGTTTCATGTCTACTGTCCAGCAAGCTGCTAGTGCCTGGGCACGGTCGTGACCCTGAGACCACAGAATCATCGTCTCCGGCCCTGGCGCTGGCGAGGTGCTGCAACACCTCAGCTGTCCATCATCCATCCGATGGCACCCTAGTCTGGCTTTCCTCCAGAGCGGACACCCCACGGGTTTGGCGGTGTCAGCTGTGTCCCTCTGGAGTGTGGCCTGCCTTGGTCTGGACACATAGGTTGTGATGACACAGCACATCCATTGTACTTCTGCAGGTTCATTTTTGTTGCCTTTACTAAAAAGGAAAGGATGTAAAACATAAACTTTTATGTGACACTGGCTTTTGCTAACTTCTGTTAATCACTACTGTTTCTTGGGACATTTTTATGACCCCCCCCCAAGTTAGAGCATGTAATCACGAAACTCTACTTCCAATCCCTGCCCCACACGTAAGTGACTTAGGCTCTGGCTTGTGTTGCCTCAACTATAAAGTGAAAAATACTGAGAATATCTCTGGGTGTGGACAAAGCTGCGCTTGGCATATAGTAATGGGTCAGCATTGTTATTCTACTGGCAGGAAAACAGGACACTGCGTAGCCAAAGGAGACTTACAAAGCCTGAGGTAAATTGGCAGCAGAATTTAGCTACTTATGATTTTAGCCCAGTGTTTCAAAATAGTTAGTGTCATCACTTCTGAGATAATCATTCATTCTTTCCTTCAGTTGATAGTCATGGGAATATTCAATAAGTACTGTGTACACAGTATGCAAAGGATAAAAAGACATGCAGTGAATAAATAGTCTTTATTTAAAGAAACTTTTTTATTTTTGTTTATAATTTATAGGTTTTCCTAGCATGGCTGTACATTAAGATCCTATGAGAAGCTTAAAGAAAACAAGATACCCAGGCCCTACCCCAGTTAAATTAAAGATACAGCCCAAGCATTGTTTTTACTTCAAAAATTTTTTAAATTGTAGTATAGAGCATATACATAAAATGGACTATCTCAAGTATTTTTAAGTGCACAGTCCAGTAGTGTTAACTATAGTTACATTAGTATGAAACAGATCTCCAGAAGTTTCTCATCTTGTAAACTGAAACTCTGTGTCTCGTAAACACTAACTTCCCATCTGAATTCACCATTCTCCTCCTCGTCTCCTGGCACCCATCTGTCTACTTTCTGTCTCTGCGAACATGACTACTCTAGGGACTTGGAGTGAAATCATACAATATTTGTCTATTTGTAATTAGCATATTTCACTTAGTACAGTGTCCACAAGGTTCATGAATGTTGTAGCGTATGTCAGAATTTACTTCTTTTTTGAGCTGAGTAGTTAGTTTTCCATTGTCTGGATAGACCACATTTTGTTTGTCCATTCATCTACCAATGGACATTTGGGTTTCCAGATCTCGTCTACTGTTCATTACACTGCTACAAACATGGATGTGCAAATATATCTTTGAGATCCTGCTTTCAGTTTTTTGGGATATATACCCAGAAGTGGGACTGCTAGATCATACAGTAATTCTATGCTGATTTTTTTAAGGAACCTCTCTACTGTTTTTCATGGTGGCTGCACCATTTTATATTCTCTCCCACAGTGCACACTTTTTCCACATCCCACTGACACTTGTTATTTTCTTTTTTCTTTTTCTTTTTTTTAATAGCAGCCATACTAATGGGTGTTAGGTGGTATCTTATTGAAGTTTTGATTTGGATTTCTCTAATGATTAGTGCTCTTGAGCATATTTTCATGTTCATTGAGCATTTGTATATCTTTGTAGAAATGTCTATTCAAGTCCTTTGACTGTTTTTTAAAAGATTTTATTTATTATCAGAGAGAGGAGAAGGGAGAAGAAGAGGGAGAGAAACCTCAATGTGTGAGAGAAACATTAATTGGTTGCCTCTCATTCGCCCCCAAATGGGGACCCAGCCTGCAACACAGGCATGTGCCCTGACAGGGAATCGAACAGTGACCTTTCAGTTTGCAGGCCAGCACTCAGTCCACTGAGTCATGGCAGCCAGGGCATATTTTTTAATTGGGTAATTTTTGTTGTTGTTGTTGAGTTATATTAGTATCATTTTTTAAAATGTTTCCTTAAGTGGTACTGATATGCTGCCAGGTTTGAAAACCACTAATCTAGATGTAAAATAAGCACATAAGTAATAGATCTGATCTTAGATCATGGTTATGTGACCTCATACACACTGGCGTGTTCAGAAGGTTGGGGAAGGTGTGGGAGAGTATCTCTGGATGGATTGATTATAGGAGGTAGGGTGACTGCTGTGCGTATTGACAGCGAGATGTCTAGCAAACAAGTACTCAGTTCAGAGTCAGGGCCAGGGTGTGGATTTGGGAGTGGTTCACTGACTGGTGATATTTAAAGCTTGAAAATAAGTGGATCCTTGAGGGAGACTGGTCAGGGAGCAAGGGAAGGGGCCTTGATCCCCAGCCCCCATTAGGGGCCTGCAGGAAGTCCACACTGAGAGAGATGGGGGCAGGGGAGCCTTTGTGCAGGACGTGCCCGCAGACTGGCAGACACTGGTGCAGCCTCCTGGGGCACCCTACCTTTGACCGGCAAGGATTCACCCCACTCAGCCTGTGGGCCGATTATGCCAAGATACTGCAAAGACAAAATAGTTTTCTTGGCAGAGTTTCAAAGAAAGAATGCTTTTCTTAGAGAGTGCATTATGTGCACATTTCATAGTACTATTGTTGCCTTTTGCAAATAAAAAAACAATTATGTAGGACTGTGCAAAAAGAAAGGTTAAGACAAAATTGAAAGGATAGAATGAAGGTATAAAACATTTACAAGCATAGGCTAGAAGCTATTACAGGACTCCCAAACCAAGATGGGTCTTTATTACCTTTTAATTTTGGCAAGCATATAGTTGGCATATTTATTCTGAGAAGTACTCATGAGTATGAATGCAATTTTAAATTTATGGGAATTTATGCTTAATTTTTGTTCATCTGAATAAACAGTTGTGTTGTGAGCTACACAGATAATGTTAAAAATATTTTAAAACCATTTATCAGGCAGAAAATGCTACTTATAAGTCAGTGACTTCAGTGTTTGTACCATAAAACTCTCAGTGTGGTCAGTTTTAATTGCTAGAAAAGCCCCAAGGTCATGCTGGTATCTTTTTCATGTCTTAAGTTTGTTAAGGACAGCCATTACCGTCCCGTGTTCAGTGCTTTCCAACCTTTTCACGTCACAGAATGCGTGCAGAGCGGTAGCATTTGTGCCATGCTCTGGGTAAGTGGATGAGGCCGGGTATGAAGATGCCGATGCTCTGCATCCCCAGACCCTGTAAGCACCAAGGCATGCACCAGTGTCAAAGTGAAGGGCAAGTTGGAATCTGTCACCCTGCCCCCAACCTTTTGTTTGCGATGCCACACTTTTCTAGAGAGAGAGTGAGAGAGAAAGGAGGGAAGGACGAACATTTATGAGTATTATTTAGCATTTTAGGTGGAAGGGATTATAAACATCATGCATACAAGAGTATATGTAACATATCTGTGATGTTTAAGGAGAACAATACAAACATCCAGCTTAATAAATAGATTATCAATAATACTTTTACAGCTCCTATATGTCCTTCCTGACCGTATAATCCCATCTTCTTCCGTAGCATTTTTAATAACATTTTTTTTAAAAGTCTTTCACCACTGAATAAACTACTCTTTGAATTAACAGTGTCCTCATGAAACACACCCAACGTTGGTCAAAGGCTTAATACATTTTTCATGAGAGAGTTCCAACTCATTGAGAAAGTACCTACTGGTAAAAGTGGGCAAAGGAGATATACTTAGGTCAAACAGAAATACAGACATGCTTTGGGGCAAATACTAAACCTGGATTTTAATCACTAAGGCTGGTGTGAATAGCTTGTTAATATGCCTTATCGTTTGTCTATTGGGCTGTTCATTTTTTCTCTTGATTTATGAGAGCTCTTTTTAAAGGTATTAAGGAAATTATCCCTTTGACTAATGTGCATGTTGCAGATATTCTCCCAGTTTTTCATTTCATTTCACATTGGGGGGTGTGTATGTGTATATTTAAACGTGTGTATAGGTACACGAATATGTGTGCATATGTGCTTATATGTATACAGTGGCATATGTATGCCTATATACAATATAAAATACTGTATGATGTATATGTATGTATTGTTAATATTCTTTTTTAAGTAATTATGTGGCCAAATGATAATATTTTTATGCCCCCTGGGGGGTCACATGCTTTTTTATAGGACTATTTCCCTCTCCACAGTCATAAAGTCATTCATATCCTAGGAAATTTAAGATGTGCTACCTTTCCCAGGGTATTTCACTTTGAACCTTGTATCTAATTCTGTCATAAAAAGGTGTGGCTCCTTGCAAAGGGCTGCTGTTTTTATGGTATGGGTAGCAGTCAGGGACTAAGGCCCTTCGCTGCATCCTGGCAGCACAGCCCGCACCTACTCTGGCAGGCCACCCTTCTTTGCTCCAGGAACTCAGTGGGGCTGGGTGGTGATAAGAGAATTTTTTGTTAGTTTTAATTACACATGTGTCTACAGAACAGAATACCACAATATAGTTTAGTAGTCTGGAATAATAATGGAATGCCAACAATTTACTTTCCATCACAGATGACTGCAGTATGTTCTCACCATCCTAAAATTGCTAAAGAGAAATGTAGTCACCAGTGTATGTATAGAGGACCATTCCACGTGGCATGGGGAGTGTAGCCCAGCCCCTGATTTGGAAAACTGACAGGGAGAGAAGTCGGCACACAGGACCCACACCCACAGATAGGTTTTCCTGTGGGGAATCAGGCCTGCATTGTACCTAGGCTGCTTTGAGGCTTGCTATTACTACAACTCCCTCACCCTGAACTGAGGCAGCAAATGTTTACTGCATATCTCTAAAGTAACTTCCTAAAATCTGTGATAAATCTCCCAGGTATGGAGTGTAACCAGTTCAACCACTTTTCCCCTTGATCTGCAACATCCTTCTCTTTGAAGTATTAGCAACATTCTTTTCTTTGTTATCTGTAAAAGGTATTCACCTACAGTGAACTTGTGCGTAGTAAATGAGGACCATCCTTGATGTAATATACCCAGAAAAGCAATAAAAGCCTGTCCAGGCAGGGGTCAGGCCCTCTCACTTAGAGAGCGGCCACAGGACTTCTGTAGTCCATGTGAATTTGTTTGTCTCATCCACAATACATGGACCCTGCAGGCCAGGGTCCACATCATGTACATCAAGATTTTCCAGGATCATCCAACATGTGAGGGAGGCTTCCACCTGCTTTCTAGCAGCTGCCTGCTTGAGGGTTCCCTGGGGGCGGTTTTCTCTGGAGTCAGTCGGGAAGATTTACATATATGCTAGATGATTGAGAAGTCCTGCTCACAGACAGGCCAAAAGCTAAGATGTTGTCTTTTCATTTTTCTCTTATTAAAGTTTCATGACAACAGATAGAAGGTAAGATAGAAAATAAGAACATCAGGTCTATGGTGAATTCCTATGGCAGTTATGAAAAATATTTCTTGGCCACTAATACTCTAGGGAATATACTTTGGCAAAAACTGGTAACTTAACACCATAAACATTTTCTCTTCAAAATTAACTTACTTTGTAGACACCTGTTTGGAGAAAGGAAATGCCTGAGTGGGTGAAAGGCTGTGACTTTTGTGGCTGAGAATGAGCTGACCTAGAAGTAAGGATAATATTTACAACATAACAGATTTACGTAGTAAATAGTATTGGATATCAGTTAGCAAATTCCTTATTTTCTTGTGTAGCCATCAGGAAGCTAGATTGTTATTATAGAAACAAAGAGAACTATAATCAGCAAATGGAACTTGCAATAATTACATATGAGTCTGAAGGCAGAAACACTTCAAGAAAAATGGCTAATTTGTGGACTGTAATTTTTGAACCTAATTTTGAAAAATAAATGCAGTTGTAGGATTATATTACCATGTGAACATGTAGATTATATGTGGTCCATTATCTAAAAGTTTTAATGGTATTACCATGGTTAACTCAGCAGTTCTCAGTGGGGGACGATTTTGCCATCCAAGGGACATTTGGCGATTTGGTTTGTCAGAGTTGGAGGATGCTCCTGTCCAAGGCCAGGGCTCCTGCTGGCATCCCACAATGCGCAAGGCAGACCTGATGACAGAGTTACCCTGGGCAAACTGTTTCTAGTGCTGTGGTTAATGCCTGCTTGAACATTATGCTTTTAGTAGGAAGTATCTTCAGGTTTGAAGTTATTTTTGATGTGTGTGGGGTTTTTTACTGCTTTTGAATTAAATGCAAATTGTGAAATATAATAGAATATCATACAACAGTTAAAATACAGATAAAAATGCCCTGTCTGGGTGGCTCAATTGGTTGGAACATCATCCCATACACCAAAAGGTTGTGTGTTCAATTCCCGGTCAGGGCATATGAGAGGCAACCGATCTATGTTTCTCTCTCACGTCACTGTTTCTCTCTGTTTCTCCTGTTCTCTCTCTCTAAAATCAGTTCAAAAAAATTTCCTCAGGTGAGGATTTAAAAATATAGATAAAAGTATTAATGTGAAAGATTCAAACATAGAAATAATAGCATAATGAACACAATCTAGCCCAGCTTCGACAATAATTAATTTATGACCCATCTTGTTTCATCTATACCCTGAAAAAGTTTTTTGTATGTGTTTGAAAATGTCTGTAAAGAAGTTAAAATACAGAGAAGATAACAAATATATATGTTCCTACCGTCTGACTTAAGTGACTCCAAATGGCCTGTGCAGTATTTGCATATCCGCTCTGACCTCAGGTTCTTATTTGTAATGAGAACAAGAAGTACTTGCTCTTCAGGATTGTTGCAAAGGTTGGAATTTAAAGTTTCTGGCTGCCTGCTAGGCACTCAAAATGGCAGTGGTTACTGTTTTAGATTTTGGTCTGAGTTTTTAAAGCTGGGCTAAAAATGGGTGTATTGTCCACATATGTGGCTGTTACGGATTCCACAGCAGACACCAGCTAGTCAGTGAGTCTTGGTGGGTGACCAGAGCATGCCTTAGATTGAGAGGCTGTGGAACTTGATTGTTAGTTTATGATAACAGAGGTCATTGACTCATCTTTCCAGATCGCTTCTCAATTTCCTTGTCAGCAAGCGAGATGGTATCTTTCAAGGTTATCATAAGGTTTATGTGTGATAATGCATATGAGTGAGCTGCAGACTATAAAGTGTAATGTAAAATAGCATTAACACAATTATTTTTAACATTAATGTTATTTGTGAATACACCTCATGTCAGTCTAGAGTTAATACCTCCTATAAGACCCCCAAACTCTCTCAAATACCATGGGGTAGTTGTCCAGTATGGTTAAACCATTCATTTGTGTGGAGGCAGTATGCATGTATTTATTCACTCAGAAAATAATAATTGGGCCTCCACTGTGTGCCAGGCATCCTTGCTTATTCAATTCATTTGTACTGTGTGGCTTCTTTTTTTAAGTGCAAGGGATTAAAAAGGTACAAGTTGCATATTCTACCTTCTAGCAATTGAGCCTATGTATTGTCACAGAAGTGGACAGTTGTCAATAACAACGTTCCAGGAATGGTGTCCCCTCATGGAAGCATTGTTCAGAGCAGTGCAGACTTCTCAGAGAGCCCCTGGTCTGGCGCTTGCCCGCACTGGAAAGAGCCCACGGTCTGCTGGGGCCGGCCTGTGCTGACTTATGTGTATAGGCATCTTAGGAGCCATGATTACAAAATAAATTATACAAACTTACATTTAAATAAGCTACATTAAAAAGAAGTGGTAAACACTCCAGACATATTACTTTCTTGTTGTTTTACTGTGTTTTGTGCTGTCTATGCTCCAGGGATGTTTGTGGCGTGGGTACAGAAATATGACATAATAATGGGCTGCCATCCATCCCTCAGAGCTCTGGGTCAGGGTAGCTAGAAACCAGCTGGATGCTGGTGGTTTTCCCAGAGAACTGGCTGGTAAGCCTTCCCAGCACAGCCATGCAATGAATTTTTCCAGAGCCAACTCCACATTACTCATCAGGATTCTTATCAGAGCTGGGCATACTCGAACACGCACTACTTAGATTTTATTTAAATTTTAGCCTTTGCTTTCTACAGATCCTTGACACAAAATGAGTGGGTCAGTACACATTTCCAGCATTCTGCAATCTGCCATTCTAGCTCCTCGTACATGAAATCAGAGTCACTCTAATAACTACACTTGTAGCACACCTGACGGTTTTCAAATGTATTATCTCCAAAGGACTCATTACGTTAGGTGCGAGTTTTTCATAAAAGTAAACCGACTTGGGTGCAGCACCTGGTGAAGAAATGGGCTTTAGAATGTTCAGTTTGTAGTTGAAGCTGGAAGAAAATGTGAAGGAAGGCATTCCTTTCACTTATAACCCAAGAAGTTCTCATGAAGGAGTGCTTCTTTTCTTTTTTCTTTCCCTTCTCTTCTTCCTTATCCTTTTTTTGTTCAGATCTCAACTGAGGTTAGCCCCGTAACTGAAGGTATCAGAATTTATCAGCTAGCATGCAAAACAAAGTCATCGAACAAGCATATTCAGTTAATACAAAACACCGTATGGCTTCAGAATAAGTCACCCCAAGATGTTCCCCAGTAGTATGTGGATTATTTTGAGCTAAAGGCAACCAAGACCCAGGCTCAAGAGAAACTTCTGCCTTTCCTTAATTACTTAGAACAATTTAAATTATGGGCCTTGCCCCTAGTGAGAGATATCACAGGAAATAACTTTTCTGACCTATCTGTATGGCAGGGCAAACTGCTAATTACTGAACATCTCTTCTTGTTATCCTGTAATGACTTTCCTCCTCTTTGAAGCCCTAAGGTGACCTTAGCTCAGAATGTCACATCTACCTCATTATCCCTTTCTGTCTCTGACCCTCTCATGTATGTGGGGTTCCCATGTGCATGTGTGTAATGAAATTTGGTCATTTCCTCTTGTTAATTTGTGTCATGTTGTTTTAATAAGACCAACCGAAGAATCCTGAATGGTAGAGGAAAATTTCTTCTTCCCCTACAAAGTAATACCAAATTCCTCTCTATCTTATAAAATTGGCAACATGTCAGTCATACTTTCATACCTTTTGCTTCCTTCTTATCCTGTGCAAGGTCTTGAGATGGAGCTGAGGATTATTTGTTCGAGAAAGAATTAGAACCAGATCCTGCCTCAAGGAGTTAAAAGTCTGGTAGGAAAGATGAGAGGGCATTTAAGTAATGGGGGCAGAAGCCGATGATAGATGTTGTAAGTAGGAGAGAAGAGCTGTTCCAGGGAGGGATTCAGTCCCGACAGAAGACGATGATGAGGGCGACTTTTGGAGCAGGTGTCCTGGGAACTGGCCCCAGGTGGTGAGTAGGGAAGACTTCTTGTTCTTTCCTTCAGCAGGCATGCTGTGTCACTGTTCCAGTCACTAGGAACATGGCCAGTAGTGCTATGTTAGCATCATCTTTTATGCCAAAATGTTCAGTGTTTCTACAAAATTTAAAAGGATATGGTAATAAGTTTACACATATTTTAAATTTGGATAGACTGCTAAAAAGCAAGAATGGTTTTTGTTTCCTTTCCAGAATTTATACTACACTGTCTTTTTTCATAACAAGGTCTGTCCAGAAGGTATCCAGCTATGTAATATGAAAAATATAGACATTTATTGAAGAAGATAGAAGCTACAAGAAACATTGTATAAAGGACAGTGATGCCTCAGTCCCCTTCAAAGTAGGCATCTTGGGACTTCACACAGTTCTCCCATTTGCCATCAGCTGCCCCATCATATTTTCCTGAATCTCATCGATGGTCTGAAATCTCTTCCCTTTCAAAGGTGATTTTAGTTTTGGGAAAAGCCAGAAGTCACAGGGCACCAAATCTGGGGTGTAAGGGGTCTGAGTCACCTGGGTGATGTGATATTTTGCCAAAAAACTCTGCACAAGACCTGATGCATGAGCAGGCGCATTGTCATGATGAAGCTGCCAATCACCAGTTGTCCATAGCTGCAGCCTTCTGAATTATCCAAGTGGTTTTTACGGAGGAATGTTCAAGCTTAATGCAAAATCTGATGCAGATTTGTTGTTCTACTTGCTCAGTCATTTTGAATGTGACGGCCACACAGTACACATGCTCACTCAACAGTGTCTACCTCCCCCTCTGACTAGTACGATGAACTCTTCATTGTTCATGTGTGTGCATTCCAGTCTACTCACCTTGGCTGCTAAGTCACGTTGATGTTGCGCAAACCATTCTCATTATATTACAGATTTCATATATAAATAACAGCTTCGTAAAATTTTTTTAAAATATTTATTTATTTGAGAGAAAGGAAGGGAGGGAGAAAGAGAGAGAGAGAAATATCATTTGGTTGCTTTTTGTACACTCCCTGACTGGGGACCGAACCTGCATCCCAGGCACGTGCCCTGACCGGAAATCAAGCCAGCAACTTTTCACTTTGCAGGATGATGCCCAACCCACTTTTGCCACACCAGTCAGGGCTAAATAACAACTTTATTGAGATAAAATTCATATATCATATACTTCACTCTTTTAAAGTGTATACAAGTCACTGTGTTTTAGGGTACTTACAGAGTTGTGCAGAAGTCACCACTGTCTAATTTAGAACATTGTCATCTCCCCAGAAGAAGCACTGCACCCACTAACAGTCACTTCTCATCCCCCCTTCCCTTCAGCCCCTGGCAACTTCTAATCTGCATTCTGTTTCTTTAGAGTTGCCTATGCTAGACATTTATACAAATGGAATCATATATGTGGCCTTTTGTGTCTGGCTTCTTGCACTCAGGATAATGTCTTCAAGGTCCCTCCGTATTGCAGGGTGTGCCAGTGCTTTGTTGCTTTTTATGGCTAAATAACACTGTACTATGTGGAACGTACTTTATCTACTCATCAGCTGGTGGACATTTGGGAGGCTTCTACTTTTTGACTACTGTAAATAATGTGGCTGTGAATATTTGTATACAGTTTTTTTGTGTCAACATACACTTTAGTTTTTCTGGGCATACACCTTGGACTATATTTGTTGGATCCTATGGTAATTTTTCTGAGTTATGTTAGTGGTATCTCATTGCAGAGTATATTTACTTTTTAAAAAAAAATTATTATTTTTTAATTATAATCTTTATTATATATTTTCCCATTACCATTTAGGAGTATTTTTACTTTTGGTGATGGACTCAAGAGACCTACAGCAAACTGATAGCAAAAATGTATTAAAATGGTTGAAATTCAGAACTTAATGTACATACATTATACTTACTTTCAAAAATTATAGGTATAATCGTGTGAAGGGCACAGAGCTTTATATAAGAAATATGATTACATTGTGGGCCTCTGGGATATGCCTCTAGGACAGTGTTGCTTATTGAAATAGCGCAAACACATTGCTCTAGGATGAGCGAGGGCAAGTGAACGATAGCACCGTCATATAAAAAGAACGGAGGTCTGTGCTCCCTCAGGACTAACTCCCACTGTCTTCGTGCATTTTATTTTTTGAGGCAGCCTCTTTCCAATCATGTAACATATAGACCAGATTTACACCGTGGCATTTGTGCTCCTTCCCTGCAAATGTGTGGACGCAGTTAGCTGATTTGTGCAACAGAGAGCTCAAGCCAGCCATGACTCCCGCTTCTCAGTTATGCTAACAGCTCACTGAGTTTGTGCACCAGTAAAATGTCTGTCATCATAAGTGGCTTAGCCAGTTTATTTGCTGTATTGATGTAAAAGACAGAGATGGGCATTCTTTATCTTTTGCTTGCTGTGTTAAAGATGCTTCCAAGATTATCTGAAAGAGTTTTGAAGCCTTTTTTGTAAGCTTTTATTTTACTTTTTTATGGTGCAACTTTTTGTTTCTGTTTTTGCCAAGCAGACAGAATGGCATCAGTTCTGAAATGGCAAATTCTTAATTAATGGTATATCAGTTGAAAAAAAAACACCTTGTGTAAGTTATTCTCTTACAGAACTGTAGTAACCTAGTAGGAACAAGTTATGCATTTTTTATGTGAGTTGCTTTTCACTTAAGAAATGTACACAACAGAAAACAAAGCCTGTTCAATCGATGGCTGTACTAATTCCTGTCATCATCAGCTTAGTAAGAACTACAGTAAGCCTTCTGTCGATACGCCTCAGTGACAGATGCAGCTCAGGATTTTAAAGGGAGAGAAATATAGACTTCACTTTATTGAAGCACACAGTATGGCATCCCTGAGCCGGAGTCCATTGGAGGTTTTATGACGAGAGCACAAGCCTTTTCCCTTCTCATCCTCTTCCACATATGCAGTCTGAAAGGTAGGAGCAAAGTCACTTACTTATCTTTCTCAAATTATCTAGAACTTAAGAGAGAATGTCTAGAAGGTTGCTCCATGCAGGATTCTGTGCTTCCAATCATCCCACAATTGGGGATGGAGACCCGCTGTGTGCTGGGCACCGAGTGTGGGGTCAGACCCAGACCACAGAACCCCGTCCACTGAGTGCAGAGTCATGTGCTGCCTGTGGGATCAGTCAGTGCAAAGAATTTTCAGCTAGAAACCTGCACAAGTGGTATCAGTGTTGTCTTACAACCAGGTTATTAAGTTGTCATTTCCATGTTCCTTTTTACAAAGATTTATCTCAAACATGCTTGCCCGATTTTTGTCCAGGCAGTTAAATACACATTCAGAGCTGGGAAGGTTGCTCCTTCACGCTGAGACTTGAACTTCCAGGTCACTGACTCTTGATTGCTTAAGAGAGTGATGAAGGTGGTGTTCACAGCACTGCCAGTCCGTATGTATTGCTTCAGTATGAATTTGGTCAAATCAAGCTGAGATTTCAAATATGGCCTGGGAACCGTGAAAGTTAATTTTTTTATGCAGTATTTTATTAGTTCTTTCTAGTAGTTCCTGGTGCTGGGATGACGATACCGTACCATATTGGCAAACAGCTGGCTCATCAGCTGATGTGGTTCACAGGCCAGATGTCATGGCTCCTGCTAGTTGTATTTTCAAAAAGACCTTGAAACTCCTCGCCTCAGCCAGTGGCCCTGCAGCAGGGGACAGGATCCCCTATTCCTGCTTCCCCACAGCTGCCCCTGGAAAGGCCCTCGGCCTTGGGACACACCCACCCATTTCCCCCCACATAGTTACCCACCTGGCCCTGCAGGTATTTGAGTTTCTGACCCTGATAAAAGATCAAAATCACATTAAATATAATTCCTGTTATCAAGGAGTTTAATCTAATCACGATCATGAAAACTAACACTTATGCAAGTTTTTCGTTCTCTCCTAATCATTTATTTATTCACAGCTTGACTACTTGGAATCTTATTTCAGTGCTCCAGGTCCTGACCAGTGCAGACAGCACACCTGATCTTCTAGGCCAGGGGACTGTGACAGAGAATCAGACCCACTGGGGTTTGCCCTGCACATGCTGCTTCCAGCAAGTCACTTGTCTTGTTGGACTTCATTGTTCCTTCCCTCCTTTGGGGGTTGTCACCTCACTGGAACAAGTCAGCCATCAAATTCCTATCACCTAAGAGCTGAAGTCAGATAATACTTCCTTTAAAACTATCAAGATAAAAGAAGGGCTTTCAGAAAGATTGGTAAATTTGCATGACGGTGTAAAATTTCTGTGTGATAAGACTATGAAAATTAAAAAAGGGAAGACCTCAGGAGTCTAATCAGAGATTGACCTCAGGGAGGGCTGTGCAGTACTTCACCTAAATTACCAGTGGCCATCACCTGTAGCAAACTTCAAGACTCTGGGAAAAAGAAAGCCCAACAGGTCAATTGGGTAAATGACAGGAATCTCATAGTTCCTGAGAGTTAAGCAAATTTGCCGATGAGTGAAAGGAGGGGCTGAAGAGGGAAAACCGATGTGTTAGTTCTTAAATAAGCACTAAATCAGAAATCATAAAATATTAGCATTTGCCAACTTTGGACAGCAGAGACAGGGTTGCTTATCACATGCTGCTAGGTAGTTTTCTTCATTAAAAACAAATATTTGTCATTGAATTTAAAGGCATGGAGAACCCTCAAGACTCTTCCTGTTCCCTCCTTTTGGATTTATGAAATCCCAGCAGAACTGGTAATCACTGCATGCTCCACCTTGAAATTTTTCTCTTGCTGTTGTCAGAGCTGAAGGGCTGTTTCTGAGATTATGAGTTGGGGCCATTAGCGCTTAGTTAGAATGCAGGAAACTGCCAGGTCTTCATCAGCAAACTACACGATGGCCCATAAAACTGCTGTGCACTGGATTCAGCAAAATTGACTGAGAGACTGTTTCTTCAGTGTAACAGTAGTTCAAGGTGGATTTTGATCAAATCTTCCAGCATATTGTTCAGTAATTTTGTTACCTGAAGATAAGAGAAAGCCATTGATGGGATCTTTTGAGGTATGTAACACAAGCAGAGTATCCAAGAGCCGTTAGTGTGACTTGATTTCTGTGTCCTTGTCCAGAAACTTTGATCACTGTAACATAGCGTCCTTCATACCCATTTATGCTCAAACGGCACATTCCATGGAATACTTTGATTCAGGATCATATAACTCAAAACATCAGAAGCAAAAAGTATTTATTGAAAAAATGCTCATTGTATAATACAATTTGCAAACTAGAGCCCTATAGCCAGTTGGCTCAGTTGGTTGGAGTATCATCCCGTACATCAAAAGGTTGTGGGTTCAGTTCCCAGTCAGGACACATACACTTAGGTTGTGGGTTTAATTCCTAGTCAGGGTCCCTACTAGGTTGTGAGTTCACTCCTCAGACAGGGGTGCTTATGGGAAGAAACTGATCTATATTTCTCATATTGTTGTTTCTGTCTCTCCCTCCAACTTCCTCTCTCTCTAAAATCAGTACCTATAGCCTTACGTGAGGATTGAAAAAATGAACTAGAAGGAAGCTGATCAGTGATTTAGTCCCAGACATAAACATGACTTACCCAGAGCTGCACTTTGCTTAAAGCTTGCTTTCCCTTCCTTTCTCCTCTCTTTCTGAGATTGGTAACATCAAAGTCTTAACTGTGTGGGTATGTTTGCCCATGTTCCCACAACTCTTACTCAGTTCCTGCCCTGTGTTTTTCCACTTCAGTACAGCTGTTGCAACCTGACTGGGCTGACATTCCAGCCATAGTATCCTAGGGCACAAAGTAGGGTGGGTTCTTAATTGGAGTGTGACAAATTGCACAATTCCCATTTCCACCAGTAGGAGCTGCTTGCAAACTGGCAGTTAGAAAGGAGGTGTCAGTGACCAATCCCTGTGGAGTCCCCACTTGGTAGGCAGTCAGTGAGGGCACACGCACTTTGCTTCTTAATTCTATTCATTTATTATTTCGGGAGGGAGAACCAGGGTGCTGCCCACCACTGCGGTTCTCAATGGAGGCCTAGCCCCCCTGCCTAGGGAGACACTTGGGCTGTCACGCCGGTCGGTGGTCTGTCGGCAACGAGGAGGCAGGACAAGGATGTGTGACATTCTGCAGTGCGTGGGACAGCTCAGCTAATGAAAATTGTTGCACATTTGCTGTTACCTGAACCCAGAACCTAGCTCCACTTCACATGGCAACAAAGTTTTATTCAGTGATTTTTTCTTAGAACTTTGAAAGTCCTAGGAACACAGCACTATTAACCATGCTTGTTGTTTTCCCTGTGTAGGAACCTGTTGACCCTGGAGGTGCAGCCCCAGAGCTGCTGCTGTGGGTCAGAGTTGGCCTCAGTAAGGAGAGAGATGCATTTTACTCTAACCTTAGATCACAAAGCTGTGGAGGGACAGAGAGCGCAGGAGGTGGCAGGTCCGGCCTATCTCCCTGACGTTGGACGAGAGGCCAGCTCCACAGTACACAGCTTCTCCTGCCCCCTCTGCACAGGACCATGCCCCTGTAGCTCCAGGGAATAGAATGCAGGGTGTGGAGGGTCTTTGTGTGGCTACCCATTTCCTGTAATTTTTGTATATTTTTATACATTGTCATCATGTGGGCTAGTGGCCTGCATGGGACACACGGCTCCTGGGCCCGGGGGCGGCTTCCTCCAACAGAGAAGGCAGCAATCGCTACATGCCCTGTAACCCGCACCACTCTTCCTTAGGACCAGGGTCTGGGAGGGCAGCTTGCTCCTCGGGACCTCCAGATAATGGCTGGGCCTCGTCATCCTCATCCCCAAATGCTCTTCCTGTGGGAGCCAGTTGTGAGGCTGCTGCTTCCCCATCTCCTGGCCTTAATAATGACTCCTCTGGCTGCCCGTGTCCCTCTGGGCCTGCTGCCCAGGAACAGGGGGTCCGTGTGTGCCCCTGCCACTGTCTCCAGATGGCGCATGGCCAGCATTGCATCTTTGGCTCAGCCTGTGAGGTCTGTTGGAGCTGAGACCTAGGAGCCATCCTGATTGCGTTTGCCTGTTCTTCGTTGTTTGCTAAAAGACCTGATAACTGCCTCCCCAGAGTCATAGGAAAGATCGGCTCATCACTGAGTAAGAGTGGGGAGAATTAATTTTGCTTGCTTTCTCTGTGAGGTGTCTACTTTTGTTATGATCGCCTGTCACTTATCTATGAGGTGGGTGCTATTTCTCACCTCCTGCAGAGATGCTGGGACACTTGCTGACTATCCCTCCAGGCCTGCAGCTTCCTGTTCTGGAAGCTTCTCTCACTGACCCAGTCACCTGGTATAGGGAGCACTTACGGAGGTCAGGGGAGGAGTGGACTGCAGTAACTAGAGCGTGTTATGGAGGACAGTGCACCTGTATTTTGCTACACTACCTGTTAGAAATCCATGGACTTTGTAGTCTGGAAATGTTTCACTGGCTGTTTTATTATGTTAACAAAAATGACAATTAACTGCCAGCATTTTGCTGTAATTTTGCCACAGCCTTCTTGGCTTACTGCTCTCTGAGTGGCTTAGGTGGCGTCAGGTGGCCCTCTCCCCTCAGGCTGCGTTCTGAGTCTCAGTCCTTTCTTCTAAAAGGTTCCCAGGCTCAGATTTGCTTTTTGGGACTGTGCCCCTCTGCCTCGTCCTGCACCCTCATCGCTTGTCCTTCCCTTCACTCTGGCCGTTGGTCCTGGACAGCCCGTGACAGCCCCACAGTGGGAGCCACGTTCAGACAACAGAGGCAGCCATGTGGGGCCCCTGCCCGCAGTGTCCTCTGCTCTCTGCTCTGGTTTCTGCCACCAAGCACAGCCTCAGGTCAAAGGACTTGCTGGTAGTCTTTGACTGGTCATCTTCCTAGTCCCACGACACAGCCCTCTGTGGGGTTTGGTGCTGAGGGGTTGACCTCAGCCTTGGGCTCCAGTGTAGTTATCTTCCCCAAATGGAATCTTTGCTTCTGTTTCTGAGATTCATGCTGGGTTTCAGGCAGCCTGTTTCCAGAATGTAGCCAGCCAGCTGAACCACGACTGCTGAAGCTGTGCTGTGTATGTTGTTATCCAATTTGTCAGTGTTTTCACTGAACAGTGTGTGGTAATTCCTGACTCAGTCCTGCAGTTGCCTTCATTAGATATATATTCAATATTTAGAAAATATGCCTACACGACAGTTGAAGGTATATAATTTCAGCTGTTAAAAGCCTGTATATATATACCAACATGTTCTTGTTTGTGAATTGGGTACATCGTTTGCTTAGTTTTCTGGCTAATTCATCTCTAGAAAGAGAGACTCGGTAATGGGAAGTAAATATAGAAATCACATGGTTTTCACGCCGGCCTTCTGGGTGACAGTTATTATAGAGCCTTATAAAGAATTGGGGAGTTGGATAGTTGGTTATTTGAGCATCTCTCCTGCTAAGTGATTTTAATCCACCATCCTGAGTACAGTGTTTTCTGCTGACCTGACCTATGTGCTTTGGCTAACTTCTTTGGCTTGTCAGTGTTCTGGAATCTTAACCCACATTTTACTACTGAGAAGCTATTGAATTTGCATTGCTATTTTAATAGCTGGGGACACACCCTGATTTATTTCTGTCATAATGAGTAGGATGTTATTATGGGGGTGTCTGGAGAGGAGTGACAGCTTTAGGTGCAGTTTAGCCAGTTGGGAAGCAGATGTAGGAGCTGGATGAGGAACCAGTTAGTTTGCCCACTTCTCCCCCCTCTCCTCCTTGGAACTTGGTTTCTTTCCCTGTACCTTTCCCTTCTTCATAACTGGCACCAGTGTCTATGTTCTCCAGCACCAGCACACTGCTGCTGACCACCGGCACGGGGGCTGCTGGGCCTCCCTCCTCCATGTCCCCTTCTGAATCTCTAGGGGATACAGGGTTGAAGTACTGCACTGCAGGCCATGAGAGCCTTGGCCTCTGGCTCACAGAAGGATAGTAATTCTTTCATCAGCGACTCAGGATTCCCCGTCCTTTACTCTTTGGGGTAAGAGCCCAGAGGGCTACGCAGCAGTGGCCTGCATCTTTGATGACAGGGCTGGAGTTGGGCACCGTGGTTTCTGTGCTAGGCTTTCCTCTATGGCTAGGACCCAACTGAATTTGCTTTGACCCCTGGGGCAGGGGAGCTGGCCTTAAATTCTAATACCTCACTCTATGGTTCTTCCTGGAGGCTTCTTAGAATTCTTTTGTTTTACCACCTTGTCACTCACTTTGGCTTATCTTCCCCCTCCACTATCCCTCCCCATTTTTTAATGTTACCTTACATTTCAGTTGTTGATACTTGTTGACAGCAGGTCCTGGCTCCCTGACTTCTGACTTGGGAACACGCCCCTGCACAGGTGCATCTGTCTCCTGAGCTAGGTTCTGTGCAGCCCCTTCTAGGTAGGGATAGTGCCCTGCTATTCTTCTCCCAACCCATGCCCCACCCCAGGCCCAGAGACACGTGAATCCTCGCCCACCCCTGGTGTTTTTGGTGAGCTGAGCCTCTGTAGTACACACCAAACAAGTGGTGAGAGGTAGTTTACCTACAGAGTTTAACAGGAAGCTGCCTTCCTTGTGGTGAGGCTTCAGAACCCTCCTAAGAGCCTTCGACAAAGATGCCGATGTCTCCATTTCTGCAAATGTGGTGATAAAGAGCATTATAAGGAAGTCGCTCAGAGCCACAGTGGGAAATGGAATGGAAAACCTGGTCTATTTGACCACTTTCCTGCCATTCTGGATTTCAAGTCATAGTAAAGATGGTGGCTTCTTCATATACAACCTCATCAGGAAACCTACTTTTGTCAAAAACATAGGGTGGGTTAGATGACATCAGTGCTATTTTTTCCCCTATTGCATTTCACAAAAACTAGGGAATCAGTTTTCAGTGCTTACTACCCATGCAAGCAGCTTCAGTCTTTATAGTTTTTTTGTCCAATTTATATTTTTATATCAGTTCTGGATCCAGTAAATTATATTTTGGGTCAGCTGATATTTCACATTTTCCAGATGGTCACTGTTTCCAAGTGAAGTGGGCCATCCCTTGTGCTTTTGTGATCCAGGTGATTGTATGTTTAGAAATATGTTCACAGGGGATAAATGCCCCTGAGAGCCTTGTAAATACCCCAATTTTCTGGGAAGGAAAAACCAGCCATTATCATTGATTGTGGTGAGAATGGGGAGGGTACAGTGAGGTTTTTGTCTTGGGCATCAGCAGGTGGGGCTCAGATCCAGTGTGTACAGAAGACGGCATACACCCTGGGTTTCTGCCTCACCATGGGAGGCCTCGAAGCCTTGAGGTCCAGACCCTGGTTATAACCAGGCAGATAGGGGCCCGTCCACGTGGCACCCTGGTGCATGACCCAACAATCAGTATTGGAAGGAATGGGTTTTTATTCACAATGTTCCAGCCTGGGGGGTACTCACAGCACTTATGCTCGGAGCCCTCCTTTCCTGTGAGAGCCAGCACTTCCCTTGCTCCCCAAAAGGCTATAAGCCAAAAGCAAACCCCATAGTTCCCTGTATTCTTATCTTCAGCCAGTTGCACAAATAGTTCTCTAGGCCCTCTGGAATGTACCAAAGTTGCCATCCTCATGCAGTAGCTTTCTTTAGGATCCAGGGTGCATTGTCATCAGCCTCCATGTAATAGTCCAGGAAAGCGTGTGCCGTGGTGCACTGGATCACAGCGAAGTTCAGGAAAGACATAAGTCCTGAGAGCCCAGATAGAGTCTGGATTTACAGGGCAGCTAGCTCATCAGCGTCTTGTAAAGGAGAGTCTTCAGAGTCGGCCAGAGCAGGCACAATGAGAGCAGCAACACACCTCCTTCCTTACTGCACCAGGCCGCCTGGCCGGATCCCAGCTACACACTACACAGTTGCTTGCTTGCTTCTCCCTCTCACCTGGCTGCTACATCACCCCTCCCTCGTCGCTCCTCTACTCCCTCCCAAGCCACATGGCTGAATCCCCTCATGACTGTCTGCCCTTAGTTTACCGTATTTTGCTGAATATAATGCTCACTTTTTTGCCCAGATTTTTGAGAGAGAAATAAGGATGCACATTATGCATGGGTAGTACCTGAAATACTTTGTATCTGTTGTGTTTTATAATTATTTATTACATAAAATTTCTTGTACCATAATACATTAAAAAGTAAATGCTAAAATTCCTTTATAATACAAAAAATCAGTATCTCAATATAAATAAAAATTGAATTAAAAAATTAAAAGACATTTTTCCTGAAAGTTTGGGCCAAAAACCTGGGTGCACATTATACACAGGAGCGCATTATACGCAGCAAGATACAGTAAATCCTGACCCGGAGCCTTCTGCGTGACCTCATCTCTGACTCCTCCCACAATGAGCTACGTTTGCCAGAAGGAGGATTTCTGTATAGTGTACGTTCATTTGTTCATTCGGCTGCCATCCCCTATCCGGGGAAACTGCCCGCCTTGCTACATCATGACTCAGGCAGCACAGCTATCATCTTGCCTGTGTTATGAAAAATATCTTAAGCCACATCATCTGCTCCCCTCATTTCCCAACCAAGGGCTGTGGGAGCTTTCTCCTATACCCACAGGGGCAGCCCTCGCCCTGTACCCTGTTACTCGCTTACTGGCCATCAGAGAGTCTGGTGATTCATGGCACACAACTCTGATCTTATCAACACATAGGTTCCCCTTCATATTATATTTCATACCTGAGTGAGGCTTACCACAGCAAGAGTGAAAAACAGCTCTGCCCACCCAGACAAGTGTGGGATGTGTCTGGAAGGACAAAGGAGCCAGTGTCACCATTGTCTTCATCACAGAATGCTGGAGCTGCCTATGAAAAGGGAGACAGGAAAGTGCCTATTTTTAGAAACACCTAAGCCCTGTATTGTCTACTTACCCATCAAACAAGAAATGTTGCCTTTTGAAGCTATAAACGGATACCAGAACAAGGAATTGCTTTGTCATTGGATCTCTGTAAATTTGAAAAACGGTTGTTGGGAGGAACCACCTCTATAAAAATTGATCTAAAAATTCACGGTTGAGTTACATGCTTATGTTCCTAGTCCCACAATGTAATTCCACTAATAGGTTTTGTTTGTTTCAGCTGAAATTCAAAACTTCCATTAGGTGACTAACACTGGCTAGAATGGATTTTCAGCATATTTTTAAAAATCTCTTTTGTCCTTGTGTGCTTCGTAATACTCAGGCAGCCATACTCCAACTCCTAATAAAGTTTATGGCAAAGCTGGTAAAGCCATGACTGCTGAAACTTGGTTATTTTTGGTAATTCACTCACTCTCTCGCTGAATTTTAAATTCAGAAAAATCTTGTCCTTACTGGAGTGGCAGAGAGAAGGGGACAGCACGTCTGCACTAATGAGATACCTGCGAAGTTCCTTTCTCTTCCCTTGACTATTTGGCTTTGCATTTCAGGGAGGAACGCAGCCATTGTGTCCACAACCATTGGTAGCCACTGTGTGTCCTTGGAGTGAGTTATTTTCCTTGGTTTCCACTCAGAGTCTGAGGGTATACTCTTTGCTCTCGGCTGTGTTTATCCCTTGTACTTGGGCTGTAAATTTTTCCAGTTTACCCACTATTAGACATTCTCCTTTGGAAATGCTTTCAACTCATTTTTGTCCATTAGGAAATGTTCTGTATTAAAAATCAAACCTTAGAAATGTTACTCATTTTCCTTAAAATGGAGAGAATCCTGCATTTGGATAAAGGCCATTCTTTGCTGTGGTGAGAGAGGCAGGTAGAAGCAGCTTCAACGAAGTGAAGTGCTGCTGCCCCAAGGTGAGGACTACGCCGACTCAGAAACTGCGCTGGGACCCCAGAATTGGGGGGGGGGGTGCCGGGGGAAGCTACCAGCTGCTTTACTGAGATACGATTTATACATCATAAAATGATCTTGTTTAAAGAGGTGCAATTCAGTGGGTTTTAGCTTGTTTACCAGGTTATGGGACCACCACTAGAACTTAATTATAAAACATTTTCATCATCCACCAAAGAAACCCAGGTCTGTGAGCAGTTACTCCCCTACCCAGCTGCTGGCAACTGCCGGTCTTCTTTCTGTGCCTGTGGATTTGCCTGTTCTGGAAGTTTCACATCCTGAAGTCATGTGATGTCCAGCCCTTTGTGTTTGGCTTTTCTTCCTTGGCCAGGGTTTGATTTGCATTTCCCTGATGACTGTTGATGTGGACATTTTTCATGAGCTATTGGTGATTTGTAGATTTTTGGAGAAGTCCTCATTATTTGTCTTTTTATTATTCAGTTGTAAGAGTCTCTTATGTATTCCAGGTATAAATCCCTTATTAGAAATATGATTCTTTAGTATTTTTGTAGGGGACTGGTTCCACCATGGAGCCCCAGGGACCTTTCACCACACTGGTCCCCAAGGATATGAGTCAAGCAAAGGCTTGAGCCCTAGTTCACCGGTGTCTTGGCAGAGTGTCTTGTGATTCCCCCAGGAATACGAAGGTGGAGGCCTGCAGGGCCATCTCCCACCGCCTCTCTGGTCCCCTGGGAGGGTGTCAGGTGGTTTCTTGTCACCTCTTAGGTTGCAGTGAGGCTTTCTCCCGCTCCTCCTTCCCCATCCCTCCTCCCCCGCCCAGAACAGAGCCCTTTGAGCTACTGGTAAACTGTAGTAGTACTCTATAGATTTAGCTCCCTGCAGACTTGCCAGGCAACATTTTACTAGGGAAGATAGACAGAAAGAGGTAGATAGCACTTTCCTTTAGGAGTCCTTTTACATTATAATCTGCATTCAGCCCTTTGTGGGAGTCAGTTTCCCTTTCTCATTGCAGAGCCCTCTGGGTTGCAGGTGCCCACATTAAAGTACTTGCACAGTTACATCTACTTCTGTGGGCCATGCATGCTGTGCCCGCCATTTAGGGACATGTGTGGGTTCTGAAGCCCACTCCATCTCCGGCCTGTCCACACTCCCATGGGGAAGCACTGCACGGTGCCTTTACTGCCGCCGGGGGTGAAAGGGAGATTTCATGGCACCGGGGACTGAGGGGACTGGAAGGGGAGGAGGAGGCATCAGGGCCAGTACTTGAGTGAAGGGGTGCAAGATGTTTAGAAGATTCTCTGATCCAGCTCATTGGCTCCAATCTGTGCCAGACCAGTCCAGGCAGTCCAGATCGCTCCATGCCTTTCCTGATCCTGCTTCTCTCTCCATCCCTGAAGAGGGATGCTTAGGGAAAGTGGGAGAGATGCTCCCATTTCCCCTGTAGCTCTCAAAGCATTTCCCTCATCATTCTGAACTCCTGCGAATGTGAAGGTGCACTGGCTTAGCACATTTCAGTAACTTTCCTCTGAGGATCAGTCTCTGTGCCCTGAAGCAGTGACCTTTCCTTACCTGTGTATGTGTCAAGGCAGACGGATTAGAAATATTAATAGTTTGTTGAGATTTCTGTCTAGGACACCTATGTTTTCCCCCCACTCTCAACTCGGGACCAGCCAAACAGCCAAATACAGTAGTCTTCCCTTATCCTTGGGGGATTATGTTCCAAGACCCCCAGTGGATGCCTGAACCACGGATAGTACTGAACCTGATATATACTATGTTTTTTTCTATACATACATCCTTTTTGCTTAAAGGAAGCACTTTACTGCTTCTCTTTAGCATATGCAGATTGCCAGCATCACTGCTCTTGTGGTTTGGGATCATTATTAAGTAAAATAAGGGTTACATGAACACAACCACTGTGAACACCACTGCAATTGGCCTGACATGGAGACTGCTATTAAGTGACCACCAGGCAGGGAGCATGTGCACCGCAGATATGCTGGACAAAGTGATGACTCGTGTAAAAAGTACAGCACAGAGTTTAGACCCTTCCTTTCACCCACCTGGATTAAGCGCTTAATTACAGCAAAGTATTAGTGTCCTCAGCTTTGCCTGTCCTCTTGGAATTACAGTTTCACTCCTCCTGGTACTTTATTGTTAGAT
Source organism: Glossophaga mutica (assembly GCA_039655065.1). Lineage (NCBI taxonomy): Eukaryota > Metazoa > Chordata > Mammalia > Chiroptera > Phyllostomidae > Glossophaga > Glossophaga mutica. Next base: position 64,258,629 of record CM077310.1, on the reverse strand, counting down.
TTGGGTAAGATCACATGGTGGGCTGGACTAGTATCGGTGCTCATTTTTTAAACAGCTAATTGAACCTTGTTTAAGCTATTTTGCTATTGCCCATTTATGACATTTTCCTGTTATGACCCAGGCCTCCTTGGTGGTGGTTCTCTGTCAGGTGGGAGGTTATATTAAAGTCTATTTAAAGAGAGAAAATCAGTCAAGTGGCTTGTGGGGTGTGCACTTCTGAGCCCTGGGCTCAGAGGCTCAGGAGAGCGGGAATTAATATTTAACTGAATGCTTCAGTGCACACTGGAGCAGTATGCCATAGATCTTTTGAGCCTGAGTGTCACTTGAGCAGAGAGGGACACAGAATATTTTAGAGTGTACTTCCCCCACAGATAATGCTTCCCTGGGGCTCAGAATGTTTCTTCAGCCACGAACACATGCGCCCTACCTGTCAGAAAGACTTTTTCAGGCAGCAATGGATCAACCCCAAATGTCAAGGATATCTTTAGGAAAAAAAAGAATTAAGGGAAGGAGCCATGAAGGCTATTCAGATAGCTATGTCAGCATGATTTATGGTGACATTTTCTGTGTCCCTGTTTGATGGAATTGCAGCCATCCTCCCTTGTTCTGGAAAGGTGGGAGATGGCAGGCAAATGCTCCCTCTGTGTGGCATGAACCAGGCCTTTCTACTGTTCACGTGGCTTTCCAGCCACCTGTCCTTGTGCGTGACCACACCCCAGCCTGCCCACGGCCTTCCTCCTCCTCTTCCTCCCACACAGGGAATTCTTCCAGGAGATTCTCTCCCCGCCCAGAAAGAAGGCAGATGGAAGGATGGAGCCTATGTCACAGACCTTTTGCCTGTAAGGCTGACCGTGGTTGATTTTTCTGTCTCCCTCAGTTCTTTGTCACTGTCTTTCGTGTGTATCACAAAAAGGAAACTGGTGAGCATATTTAACGTCCTATGTCCCAAACATGCACCTTTAGCAAAAATGTACTTTGCTGGTGGGCAGGTGAGCAGGTGGTGAAATGGATGGATATTTCACCTAGAAGCTTGAGGAGTCCTTAGACCTTATATCAGCCTAGTCATGCCTCTGGTTAACGGTGCCAGGCTTTGGCAAGATGAAGGTTCTGTGATCTCAGTCATTCTGCAAAATGAGAGGGTCTAGCTTAGTAGCTTCCCAAGTCCCTGCAAACGCTATGCCCTCATCTACTTGAACTAAGTGAGAAATGTTAATAGGACCCTATCAAATCCTACAGTTTTCAGAGTTAGACTAAAGAGCCACTGATGTAGCTAATAACGCATCCTGCTGTTTTCATTGAGGTAATTTGTCATTTGCTCATGGATTAATAGATAAGAAAAAGAACTAATTCACTATGGACAAGGTCTTTTGTATGAGTTATGTCCCCTGGTAAATTTTTTACTTTCTAAAAGGTTTTAGGGAGAGATTTCTGCCTAAGTTTGTAGAATTCACTCAGGAGACTGAAAAGAGAAAGCAGTTCAGATACCTAAGAATGACTGCTCCCTCTAAGAAAATACAGAAGAAAGGCACTAGAATAATAGAATCAAAGACAAACTGAAAATAAGACGAATTATCTAATGCTAGTCATACAAGTGAGTTACATGAATTTTGATGTAAACATTACCTGTTATGTTTCTAGGAGGAGAAATAATTATCTCACATGCACACAAACTACATATGCATTTCATTTAAGCAAAAATACTTACAATATTTTCAGTGAGATATAGCTCACATACTCTGGGATTCATTGGTCTCAGCTGGAATATATTTACAGAGTTGTGCAACCATCACCACCCCCTAATCTAGAACATGTTCATTGCTGCCATGAGAGGCCATCAGCAGTCACTTGCCCAGCCTTTGGCAACCATTGTACTGGATATTTCATGTGAATGGACTTATACAACATGTAACTTTTATTTTACTTTATTTTTTGTATTTTTTCCATTTATCCCCTTTATACCCTCCTCCCCTGCACAGTCACCACACTGTTGTCCATGTCCATGAGTCCTTTTCCCTTTTTGCTCAATCCCTTCCCACCCCCTTCAGCTGTCATCCTGCTCTCTACGAGTCAGTATCTATTTTGCTCGTTAGAATATCCATACAATGGAGTACTATTCACCCATAAAAAGTATCCATGCTACAACATGGATGAACCTTGCATTGAAGAAGAAGGGGAAGGGGAAGGGGAAGAGGAAGAGGAAGAAGAGGAGGAGGAGGAGGAGGAGACATGTAGCTTTTTGTGTCTGGCTTCTTTCGCTTACATACATTTGCAAGGTTCATCCATAATGTAGCATGGATCTTTGTTATGGGTGAATAGTACTCCATTGTATGGCTATATCACACCTTGTCTATCATTCTTCACTTGACAGACATTTGGGTTTTCCCATCTTTGAGCTATTATGAATAATACTGCTGTGAACATTTATGCACATGTTTTTATGTAAACATGTTTTTATTTGTGGGGAGGATATATACTCAGGAGTAAAATTGCTGGGTCATATGATAACTCCATGCTTAACTTTCAAAGAACTGCCAAACTGTTTTCTAAAGCAGCTGCACCATTTTCTATTCCCAACAGCAATGTATGTGGGATCCAGTTTATCCATATCTTCCCTAAGACATGTTATTGTCTTTCTTTCTTATTTTTTATCATAGCCATCCTAGTGGGTATGAAGCTGTGTCTCCTTGTAGTTTTGATGTGCATTTCTTCACAACTAACGATATTGAACATCTGTGTGCTCTGTTAAATAACAGTTTATTGAATTTTCATTTTAGTGACCTGAACTGACTGGACATTAGATCCTTCAGTAATTTTAACCATGTCAGGGTCGATTGATTCATCAAGATCAGAAGTAGAGAAAGGAGGGTTTCTTATTAACATAAGCTATTGACAAATGTCACATCTACACATGTTCCGGATTTCATACACTATTTCTGTGTGAAAGAATCCATTTATACAATGAGTAAGTTTTAAGAATTTATTAGCAATGTGGAATTTGCCAAAATAAACTATACCATCTATGTACATATCTGATTAGATTGGTTGTAAATATACTGTATACATTAGCAAAATGATATTTGTTCGTAGTGTTTACAACAGCAAAAATACAAGTTTATATTTCTAGCTTATCAGGATACAGCTAATGAGTCCTCAAAAGTGTACGTACACATGTGAATTTGCTTCATCACTTCAAGGTGACAGCTTTGTTAGCAGTGCTTATCTATGCATCAGGGATTGTAAGAGCAGAGGCCCCACAGCACACGTGTGGGGTCTGCTCTCCATCCCTGGTTCACTCATGCCTGAAGAGGTTCCGTTATTTGTGGTTCTTGTCTCAAACTCACATTCTTCCTGCAACTTTTTTTATGGAACAAGGTCCCCACCTGGCCACCATTCTCTCTGCCAGACTCTCTGATGGTACATTTTTTTCAGCCAGAGTTGTTGGTTTGGGGTTGTGTGTGTGTGTGTGTGTGTGTGTTTTCCTTATGTCTTTATTTGACAATTTTTTTGTTTTGTTTTGTTTTTAATATATTTTATTGGTTATGCTATTACAGTTGTCCCATTTCTCCCCCATCATTCCCCTCTACCCTGCACACCCCCTCCCACCCACATTTCCCCCCTTCAGTTCATGTCCATGTGTCATAAGTTCTTTAGCTTCTACATTTCCCACACTATTCTTACCCTCCCCCTATTTTCTACCTACCGTCTAGGCTGCTTATTCTCTGTACCTTTCCCCCCTCTCTCTTCCTCCCATTCCCCTGTTGCTGACCCTCCATGTGATCTCTATTTCTGTGTTTCTGTTCTAGTTCTTTGCTTAGTTTGCTTTTGTTTTAGGTGTGGTTGTTAATAGCTGTGAGTTTGCTGTCTTTTTACTGTCCTATTTTTTTTATCTTCTTTTTCTTAGGTAAGTCCCTTTAACATTTCATATAATAAGGGCTTGGTGATGATGAACTCCTTTAACTTGACTTATCTGAGAAGCACTTTATCTTCCCTGCCATTCTAAATGAAAGCTTTGCTGGATAGAGCAATCTTGGATGTAGGTCCTTGACTTTCATGACTTGGAATACTTCTTTCCAGCCCCTTCTTACCTGTAAAGTCTCTTTTGAGGAATCAGCTGACAGTCTGATGGGAACTCCTTCATAGGTGACTGTCCCCTTATCCCTTGCTGCTTCTAGAATTCTCTTCTTCATTTTAATCTTGGCTAATGGAATTACAATGTGCCTTGGTGTGTTTCTCCTGGGTCCAACTTCTTTGGGACTCTCAGAGCTTCCTGGACTTCCTGGTAGTCTATTTCCTTTGCCAGATTGGGGAAATTCTCCTTTATTATTTGTTCAAATAAGTTTTCCACTTGTTGCTCTTCTTCTTCCCTTTCTGGTACCCCTATAATTCGAATGTTGGAATGTTTGAAGATGCCCTGGAGGTTCCTAAGTCTCTCCTCATTTTTCTGAATTCTTGTTTCTTCCTTGTTTTCTGTTTGGTTGTTTGTTTCTTCCTTCTGGTCCACTCCATTGATTTGAGTCCCAGTTTTCCTCCCATCTCTATTGGTTTCCTGTGTGTTTTCCTTCATTTCACATATTGTAGCCTTCATTTGTTCATCTAATTTGTGAGCAAAATCAACCAATTCTGTGAGCATCCTGATCACCAGGGCTTTGAACTGTGCATCTGATAGGTTGGCTATCTCTTCATCGCTTAGATGAATTAGCTCTGGGGCTTTGATTTGTTCTCCTGTTTGAGCCATTTTGGGGTTGTTCTTTTTTTTTTTGGGGGGGGGGGTGTCTGGTTGATGGTGTTACATAGGGAGGGGCCTTAGGTGTTCCCCAGGGCGGGGCAGCCCAGTCTCTGGGTAGTGACCCTGTATGTGGGGGCGGGGTCCAAGAGGGAACAATGGCGCTTGCTCCACTCTCTCTGAGATTCCAGTCCCTTCTGCCACTTCCCCTTCGCCTGGATTATCTGTCTGGATGAATGGTTGTTGGACTTCCGTACAGTTCAATTTTCTATCAGTTTGAGTTGTTTTCTTGTTTCTAAATCTTTGTTGTCCTTAATTTTGGTTGTGCGAGAAGGCACAGTGTGTCCACCTACGCCTCCATCTTGGCCGGAAGTCTTTATGTGACAATTTAATTTTGTAAAAATAATAAGAAAAAATAGGACAACTATAATAGCATAATCTAAATTTTAAAAAAGGGAAAAAATAAGAAGAAAAAATATTCATTGGATTCTTCTGGTCTTCCCTCCTCTGACCCTGTATAGTCTGGCAGTTTACAAACTCCCCAGGTGGAAGCGACCTCTCAGCTGTTGTGCCCCATAAGACAAAGGGAGTTCGATCAGTCCCAACATTCAGCATGTGGTGATGGGTAAATTTGCATTTTAGAAGCAACTGAGTGTTCAGCCCCATCCTTACAGTTTAGAATTGTACTTTTGGCTAGAACTTTGACGCCAGCCTTCCAGGGGAGTGTGCCAGGTGCCTTCTTGATGTAGTCTAGACACCGGTTGTAGTGAATCATTAGGAAGCCTACTAGCTGTGAAAGGCTAATGAGTACCTGGTTTCATCCTCGCCTTGCTGATGAACATCTTTGGCCGTCTCCAGGGTTCTGAAGGTGGAAGTTACCTAAAGCTTTTTGGTCAGTATCACCCATCCTATCTGAAAGGAATACCTAAAAAGAGAGGCTAGGCTAGTGTCTCCATGTTGTTGTCCTTAGGAAATTTTATTATGATGCACATCTTCATTCTTAGAGCTCCATGTGGCATAACTTCTTTTTTATCTACACCACAGTTTGACAGTGGACAGTGTGACTGATGTGTGGTTCAAGACTGGCTAGATTAAGAATTGCATAATCGGGGCTAAGTGTGTTTTCACTGCTAAATATACAGGGACCCAGAACATTAAAACCTAGATTTTAATCTAATCTAATTGCTTCATGTTACTGCTGACAAAATTCAACAAGAAATGTTGAAACAATGAGTGGCTCAACAACAGAATCAAGGAAGAAATCAAATGATACCTTGAAACAAATGAAAACAAGGACACAACAATCCAAAATCTGTGGGACACAGGGAAAACAATCCTAAAAGGGAAGTCCATAGCAGTACAGGCCTACCTCAGAAAAACAAGAAAAAGCTCAAATAAGCAATCTAAGTTCACACCTCTAAAGGAACTTGAAAAAGAACAACAAACAGAGCCCAAAATGAGTAGAAAGAAGGAAATGATAAAGATCAGAGCAAAAATAAACAAAATAGAGTCTAAAAAAAAGATACAAAAGATCAATGAATCCAAGAGCTAGTTCTTTGAAAAGATGAACAAGATTGACAAACCAGACTCATCAAGAAAAAAAGAGAAAGAACTTAAATAAAATCAAATGAAAGAGGAGAAATAACAACTGACACCAAAGAAATATAAAGGATTATGAGAAAATATTATAAACAACTATATGACAGCAAACTGGACAACCTGGACAAAATGGATAAATTCCTAGAAATATATCATCTCCCAAAACTAAGTCAGGAAGAGTCAGAGAATCTGAATAGACAGATTACACTTAGTGAAATTAAAGTGGTAATCAAAAAACTCCCAATAAAAGACCTGGACTGGATGGCTTCACAGGGGAATTTGACCAAACATCCCAAGAATAACTAACACCTCTTCTCAAACTATTTCATAAAATTCAAGAGGAGGGAAGGCTCCCAAACTCATTTTATGAGGCCAGATTTGGATAATCTGGTATTATCCAAAACCAAATAAAGACATTTACAAAGAAAGAAAATTATAGGCCAGTATCCCTGATGAGCATAGGTGCTAGAATCCTCAACAAAATATTAGTAAACTGAATACAGCAATGCATCAAAAGGATCATACACCATGATCAAGAGGGATTTATTCTGGGAATGCAAAGTTGGTACAGCATTCGCAAATCAATAAATGTGATTCACCATGTAAACTAAATGAAGGATAAAAATCACATGATCGTATCAATAGATGCAGAAATAGTATTTGATAAAATCCAGCACCCATCTATGATAAAAATACTCAGCAAAGTGGGATTAGAGGAAACATACTTAAACATAACAATGGCCATATACAACAAACCCATTGCCTGTATCAAACTCAAGAAGCAAAAACTACAAGCATTCCCCTTAAGATCAGGAATAAGACAGGAATATCCACTTTCACCTTTCTTATTCAACATGGTTCTGGAAGTCCTGGCCACAGCAATCAAACAAGAAGAAGAAATAAAAGGCATCCAAACTGGAAAGGAAGTAGTATAAACTACCCAAAGGTATCTTTAGATTCAGTGCAATTCCTATCAAGTTTCCAGTGACATATTTCACAGAACTAGAACAAATGTTTCAAAAATGTATATATATGGAACCACAAAAGGTCCCACATAGCAACAGTGATCCTGAGAAAGAAGAACAAATTTGGGGGAATCATGCTACCTAATATCAAACTATACTATAAGGCTATAGTAATCAAAACAGCATAGTACTGCTGTAAAAACAGACACATAGATCAATGGAACAGAAATAAACCCATACCTTTACAGTCAATTAATATTTGACAGAGGAAGCAAGCACATACAATGGACTAAATAAAGATACTTTTTCAATAAATGGTGTTGTGAAAATTGGATAGATAGGTGCAGAAAAATGAAACTAGACCACATTCTTATACCACACACAAGAATAAATTCAAAATGGATCAAAGACTTAAATGTTAGACCCAAAACTATAAAAATCCCAGAAGAAAACATAGGCAGCAAAATCTGGGACATCGCTTGTAGCGATTTTTTTTTTTTTATCAGATATACCTCTCCAGGCAAGAGAAACAAAAGAAAATAAACAAATGGGGCTACATCAAACTAAAAAGTTTTTGCACAGCAAAAGAAGTCATGAACAAAATAAAAAGACAACCCACACAATGGGAGAACATATTCACTGATACATCTGATAAAGAGTTAAAATCCAAAATTTACAAAGTACTTAACACCAAAAAAAACAAGCAATCCAATTAAAAAATGGGCAAAGGATCTGAATAGACACTTCTCCATAGAAGACATACAGATCGCCAACAGACGTAGGAAAAGATGCTCAACTTCAGTATCATTCAGAGAAATGCAAATTAAAACCACAGTGAGATACCATCTCACACCTGTCAGAATGGCTATCATCGATAATTCAACAAACAAGTGCTGGTGAGGATGTGGAGAAAGGGGAACCCTTTTGCATTGTTGATGGGAATGGAGATTGGTGCAGCAATTGTAGCAAGCAATATGGAGATACCTTAAAAAATTAAAAATGGATCTGCCTTTTGATCCAGCAATCCCACTTCTGTGAATATATTTGAAGAAACCCAAAACACTAATTTGAAAGAACACAAGCACCCCTATGCTCATTGCAGCATTATTTACAATCACCAAGATATGGAAGCGGTTCAAGTGTTCATCAATAGATGAGTGGATAAAATAACTATGAGACATTTACACGATGGAGTACTACTTGGCTATGAAAAAGAAAATCTTACCTGTTGCAACAGCATGGATGGACCTTGAGAACATTGTGCTAAGTGAAATAAGCCAGTTAGAGAAAGACAAATACCATATGATTTCACTTATATATAAATCTAATGAACAAACTGAACTAACAAGGAAAATGGGGACAGACTCATAGATGGAGAGCAGGGTGACAGCTGGGATGGGGAGGTTAGGGGCTGGAGGGATTGAGTAAAAACAAAAAAGAACTCATGGACATGGACAGCAGTGTGGTGGTTGCTGGAGGGAGGGGAGTATAAAGGGACTAAAAGGGAATGGGGAAAATAACAATAAAATAAGAATAAAATGTTGAGTCACTCCTTCATAGTCGAGCAGCCTATCAGCAGCAGGGCACATGCATGACTGTGTGGGAGTAATTATAACTGGTGATCATACCAGGAGTGTCCTGTTTGTTGTAGTCTTTACACCTTTTGAACACTTACTTTTAGCCTCCTTAGAATTGAACATTTGTGCAGAGAACAACATACAGAGCTCACCTAGATCTAACCTGAACTTAAAAATGTTCCCTGCCTGTCATTGTCATTTGTGAGATCACCTGGTAACTTTTTGACTTCAGAAAGTGTCGCTCCTCTGTGTCACTCCTTGGGTCTGCAATGCCAGGCAGTGAGCAAAGTCAGGTGGCAACGTAGCTTCACTGACATCCTTTCAGTCCATTGTGTTGTAACCTCTTAATAGAAGCAAGATGCTTAAAGAAACTTCTGGGTCATTGTTTCTGTTTTTATCCTTGGGGACCTGTACAAAGGCAGCTTTGTTACACGAGGTTCAGCTTCCATTTAACAAGTATGTGATACATCCCCAGTGATGTTTTCACAGTGGGGATTCCGGCCAGTCCTGCCGCATGTTGGTGTTCGGTTCCTTTCCCCCTTCTGTGTTCTTCTGACTTGTATTCATTTAAAAAGCACTGTACTGTTGCGTTATATTTGAGGTGTTAAATAATTACATTAAAAACAATAAGCACCTACTAGACAGTGTTGAGAATATGAATGAGCCTTAATAAGATTCATTCTGACTTTGCCTCCCTAGAGACAGGGGTCCTTTCTGTCCCTGGCCCGGGAAGCACCAGCTCCCATGACCGGGCACCACGGCGTGACCTGTAGGAAGATTTGAGCTTCCAGGGTTAGTACTAGGGCTGAAAGCCAACTGCTATCTTTGAAGTTTAGAAGAAAAGTTTTCTATTTTTGCATTAAAATTTATGTATTTTTGTTCCTTTCCTTTTCTGGTTCATTTGTTATGTGTTCTTTTTCAATGTAACTTCCTGAATCCACAGGAATGAGAAGCACACGTTTGGCCCTGCTCTGAGAAATAAAGGGAAGTCGGGAACTTGTTCTATTTTCTTAGCTTTCATATCCAGAGATTTATTTATGAAGCCCTTAGGCAGGTTTTTAAAGTAAACATCCCTCATGGGCGGCCTCACCCAAAATAAGAAAACCACACGGAAGGGCCGTGGGCACTGAGCTGGCCTGGGGAGGGAGGGCTCAGGCTTGCTGGAGAATTGCGCCTGGCCTTTAGCATCTCCTTGTTACAACAGAGCAGCAGGCTCCTGGGAGTGAGCCACATGCCAAGTTCATGCCAAGAAGGAAGCACTCTGCTCATGGAGAGTGAGGCAGGTGGCACCAGTGCCCATTCTGTTCCAGGGACCTTGCGCCATTTCCTGTGTCCCTGCTGAGCATCTCTGGAACATGGGTGGAGTTACAGAGGCCAATTTGCTCTTTATCCTTTAAGTCACATGGACAGCCCTGCAAAGCTAGGTTCTAATAGAGAAAACATAGGTGGAATTTATGAAGAGAATGCGTAAGCATGCAGCTACTGTGGATAATGTACTAGGTGGGCAAAGGGTGGAGGTGGGAGGGAAATATGAAAAGTCTTCTAAAATTATTCCCAAGACATTGGTAGATGAGCAAAGGAGATGGTAGTATAACCAAAAAAAGAGAGAAAAGGCAATGTAAGACTTCTAATAACCTTAAACAGTAGAAATGCTGGATTTCTTGTTACCCCTGTCTGTTTGGTTTCAGAAAGTGAGGGTTCTCCAAAGCCACAAAGTGTGGACCCAGGGATGGAGAGCAGTGATGGGACCAGGCTGGGAGCATTGCCATATGCTTCATTTTGTTGCCCCAGTTCATTCTCCAGAACTCTGAGAAATGTGCTATCGCCACCCTTAGGGATGATGAAGTTGAAGTTCAGGCTCATGAATGTCTCAATAACAACTGAGCCAGATGTTCTCTGATGCCCATTCATTCTTCTTGTTCTATTACACTGACTTTCTTTTAAACTAAGGTTTCCATCTCCTTATACCCCCAGAGAAGCTGATACCTTCAGAGTTCCTTCGGAGGAACTGGGATGTGATGCCCACAGCCCTGTGCTGGGATGCTAGTCTAAAGGGGACCTTGGACCTCATGCTGGGGCGGCCAGTCAAGGAGAAACCTAGGATCATGTTCTAGGGTGCAGGCTGAGGGGGACCAGGACCCTGTGCTGTGGCTTCTATAAGAGGCTGCATTTTAGTCTCTAATCAGTAACTGTAGTGCTTTTAGGAGGCGCTTAAGTGCTGACAGCACATGGTCTGGTTGGATGTTTTTAAAAGATCCTTCTATTCAGAAGATATTTACTTAATGCCTTGTGTGCACAGTACTCTGAGTAATACAAAGATGAGTCAGACCCCAGTCTTCCATCTTTCCAGGAAAGCCTTATTGATAGAGATACCTAAAATGGTTGAGTAATTCTTCTATTCTGAACTCAAGGTTTTACTCTCATCTTTAAAGACCTTTCCCCAGATTTCTAACCCCCACTGTTGTTTCTCTTTTGGAAGCCTTAAGATTTTGCTGCTGTATTCTGTTTTTCACATGAACACATCCTGTGTTATTTCCACTGACAATCAGCTTTTTCATGGCTACCTGTCAGCTCTAACTGGAGTACAGAATACCCGCTCAGACTGTTCTTTTGAGGAATTGGGCAGGGAATTGAACAACTTAGCCCATAAGGGCTTAGTTAAATCAGGGGCAGCTCCGGCGATGGCAGGTGGGCCCAGCCCTTCCCCATGGCCCTACTCAATGCTGTAAGTCAGACAATGCTGGTTTCTATTCATATGGACAAGTGTTAAAGTGAACACCTCAGGGAAGACCTTTCACACCCTGAGTCTGAGGCACTTGTGCTAACACCACTCTGCTTTCCACAGTGTGCTGGAGAAGAGAATTGGGTCGACAGTCGGACCATTTACGTGGGACATAAGGAGCCCCCCCCTGGTGCTGAGGCCTACATTCCGCAGAGGTACCCAGACAACAGGATAGTCTCCTCCAAGGTAACCTTGTGTCTGAGTGTTTATTAATGTCCTTTGGGGAGCATTGGGACTTTCCGACAGCAGCGAGCAACACTGCTCCTATAACTGCTGCTGCAGCTGCTATCCACTCCCAAAGGAGGGCTGTGACTGCAGATTGCATGGGCAAATTGTGAACTCACTATCCCTCTGGTTGTCCACAAAACACTGTTCAGACTTGCCAAGATGTCACAGCACAAGATTGTCTTCATTTCTCTTTTAATTACATCACGAATAGAGTGTCCAATTTGAAGTCTAGGATGTTCAGCTCCTACCACTGCCACTTATTTATCTGCTGTCTGGCTATGTACTAGCCATGAACCACCGCAGGCTAGAGTTTCCTTACCTATAAAATAGAGATGACACAGGATGTCACAAGTGAAAGGGTGTGTGCACAACCCCCTTGTAAACAAAAACACTGAGCCTGTCAATTAGGAGCAATGAATGCAAAGAGGAAGAAACGTGATTAAAATGTCATCATGTCAATGAAGTGCCTTGTGTTTGCTGATTGGAGAGTGGGATTACAGAGGTATGTTGTGCACATTGAGAGAGTAACCTTGTAAATGGGTCTTGAGAATGGGTGGAGAATTTTGTAGCAGGCTTTGATGAAAAAGGTAAATGATTTAAGGTAAAAGGCTTTCCAGATTATGGAGCACTTTCCCTTGAGGGGCCCCACACACATGTGTCCATGAAGGCAGGCACACGTCCCTGGGTTCAGTAGATGTGTGAGTCCGTGTGGGAGATGTATTGATTTTCTACAAGTTATCAAAGAGTGTTGGTTAACAATACTTGCACGTAGAAAAACTCTGCTTTTCAAGGCAGTTTTTTAGTGGAATTATTTTATTTTAAAACTGCAATGTAAAATCATAATCATAATAGCAGCTTTAATCTCCAGAAACACAATGTGGGTAAGTAATTACTTGTAAACCAAATAAACATAGTACATGGTACCCAGATATGACAAGTCTGAAAATAGTGATATTTATGAATTTGACACAGTCTCAAGTAGAGATCACTAAAGATGATCTCTATTCATATATGTACTCTGTCAACCCACTAGTGTGGCCAAAGAAGAAAAAAGTCTCAAAAACATTACTTTTTAAAATTATAGTTGACATACAGTATAATATTAGGTCTAGGTATACAACACAGTGGTTAGACATTTATGTAGTTGGTAGAGTACCCATTTGATACCAGCCATAGTTATTGCAATATTATTGACTATGTTTCCTATGCTGTGCTTTATATCCCTGTGACTATTTTTGTAACTGGCAATTTGTACTTCTTAATCCCTACACCTTTTTCACTCACCTCCTCTCAAACCACTCCATCTGGCAATCATCAATTTATTCTCTGTATCTATAGGTTTGTTTCTATCAAAAACATTTCTTAAACATCTACTTCTTTGCAGTGCAAATGCTTCAAGAAATGGGTCAGGGCTCTGGCTCAGTTGGTAGGAGCATCATCCCCATTCGCCAAAGTAGTGGGTTCCATCCCTGGTCGGGGCATTTACAAGCATCAACCAATGAATGCATGGGTGGGTGGAACAACACATTGACATTTCTCTCTCTCTTCCTTCTTCTCTCTCAAATCAATTTTTTTTTTTTAATTTGTAAAGAGAAAGCAAGCGGGCAATGCACTGAAAAGCATTAAAATGCTGTGCCATGTGTGAACTTGTCAGGACAGGAATCCGGGGTAAGGTGAAAGAGCGTGTGACCTGCCCTCACTCCCTAATGTCTCGCCCGGGTAGGATGTTCGTCAGGGGCACTTCAGCCACTGATCTAAATCCCTGTGTAGCTGCTTTCTCCCACCGGGGACGAAGATTGGCTTTGAATGTTTCAGCCCCCATTTCTTCCAGTGGATGTGGAAAGTTCTCTACAAGCCTCCATGGAGGAACTCGGAAGCACAGAGCACCAGGTTGACTGGCGACATCAAAGGGCCTTCCTGATGCAACTGGCAGAGTATAGCTGGAAGTCGAGGGATGCCTTTTTATTCTAAAAGCTCCTGTCAGTTTTGGGGAAGAAAATTGAAAGCAGTGATTTCTAAATCCCATCCTTTGTTATCTGATTCAAGTTTTATAGCCAATGTATTCTCTTATTTTTCTTTCAAATATTCCCGTAGTCCGTAGCCAACAATAAGTTTGAGATCCCTTGTCTTACCTCCTCACTCTACAATTCACCACCTTTTCTCCTTCTTTGTCTGAAATATCTTTTCCCTCCCTGCGGTGGCTCTTTCCTGTCCCCAGCTGCCCTGCATGCATGGGAGCTTCCAGAGTCTCCCTGGTTTTTGACAAAAGAAGTCCTACGCTGGACATGGGGTATGATAAAGACTTGCAGGTTCCTGGGGGCCTTTTTGAAACTGTTTCTTCTCAAGAAAACACCTTCATACCAGAAGACTCTACAGTAGGAACTAATAGAATTAAGTCAACATCCTTTCAGGAGGCAGGTCAGCTGAGGCTCCACAGAAGAGCGTCAAGTGTTGGATAAAGTGTTTACCGACTTTCATCTCAGCTTAGAGAGGGGACTGTGCTCTCAAATTTATGTGTGTGCAGAGAATGATCTTCATTCCTCAAAGAGCAGAATTAGTGGCTTTATATCAGTAGATGATGGTGTGTAATTTCTAGGGAAAGTTATGTACGGCATCACCTCTATTGCTAATCAAATTCTGTTTGCAAGAGGACCTGCGAAAGACAAGGGTTTAGAATCTAGGCTGGCAGCTGAGTGGGCAGCGGCAATGATCTAGATCAACTGGAAAGGAAATCTAGAGCACATTGTTGTTTTCATTTAAACACAGCTCAGGATATATGAAAAATACGATCAAATCTGTAAAATATAAGCTTACAAGCAAGTTTGGGGAATACGTTTGTGGTAATGTATCTACCTTTTCTTGGAAAGACAAGTTATAGTTCCACCTTAATGGAAAAGACTGCTAGCTAAGACTTCTGAAGTTCACAGAAGTCAGAAGTGAATGCTCAGGAAGTCCCATTTATCGTGTGCATATTTATACTAGAGGATGAAAAGGCCAATCTGATTATGCTAAACTTCTGGACCTGCAGCATAGAACAGTTAAGGTGATCAGTGACTGATTGGGGTTCCATTTCCTTTTTGGGGGAGACACACTGGACAGGTATTGGATAGAAAAAGGAAAACCATGAAATTACTCCCCAGTGTGACCCCCTTTCCACCTTCCTGACCACATGCAGAACTGCCACCCAGGGCCTACCTCCGCTCACCCCGCTGGCAGATCCAGACTCGAGAGAACAGTGGAGCACTGCTTCTTTGGTTTCACAAAACTACTTCTGGTCACAAAATTCATGCAGCTTCCAGCTCTGCCCTAAGGTGCCACATAATTAAATAGTAGGCTCAGGCTGTACTGTCACTCCATACCTTCGACAAAGCTAAGTAATTCTTGAGTATTGGCAAGGGAAGATTACCTCTACCAGTTAGATATGAGCAGCGATCTTAATGACTTCCATGTCATTTAAGCTCTAAAACAACCCTGTGAGGTCACTATTACTTATTAAACCCAGCCTATTCCTGAAGACACCAAGACTCGGAACAACATGGATGAGCCGATCCTTCACCCGTGCACTTCCTCTGCAGAGCTGGCACTGCCTCTCGCACTGTTCTGCTCACTCATTTTCCAACATTAGTCATCCAGAATTTGAGCATAACTTTCTATTTTTACATTCCTGTGTCCCAATCATAAATGAAACAGAAACTTCAACTGCATGTGAGTTGACTGCCTTTTCCAGGAGAGCAGTGCCTGGCCTTCGGCGTGCCTTTGTCACTGCCCCTTGCACGGCTGTGGTGCTGGATCCACTTTCAGGCCATAGTAGCTGAGGCTTTAGTGTGGTTTCCAGGTGCTCTCATTTTACTTCCTGGCAGCTGGCAAAGAGCAGCTTGCAGGGCTTTTCTCTTGGAGTTTTCCTTTCACCACATGACTAAAGGTAGACCAAGTGAAACCATTCTCTTCTTTGTCATGAGCCATGCTCTCCGTGAGTGACTCAGAACCAGAGCAGACACACGCACAGAGGAGAAGAGATTGGACAAAACCGAGCTCAGATGCTCTTGCGGCATTTTCATCTCAGGGCTAAGGACTCACAGAACAAATGCAAAGACTCCGGGTATGTGGTTTTTGTGATGTTAAATAAATGCCAGGAATACTAATTGTCTTGTGTACTTTAACATTTCCCAAGACACCTTATTGTAAAGAGAGATTTTCTGATAGAGTCAGACTTCTCAGTTTTCTTACAGCAAGAAAACCCCATTTCACTCCGTGCCTGTGGCTGAACGCCGGGGTTCACTATTAAGTACCGATCCAGTGACTGTGTCACAACAGAAGGCAGGGGTTAGTAGCCGAATATAGGTCAAAGCGTTTTATTATTCCTTGTAATACACAAAGCACTACATTATATTGTGGCCCGCATGTCTAAGAAAATATTTAGATCTCTTAATAAAGATGAAAAATGTACAATTGGCCCACCATTATCACTTTTCCAGCTCTTACATATGTAATGTTCATTTTATTTTATCCATGTTACTAGTAATGTAGTCATGAATGTTTAAATTATCTCACTTGGTTTTCAGTTTTATTATCATACATTATCAGGAATTAACTGTTTTTAATTATCTTATAGTAATAATCAGAGTAATGACTTGTAGTAATTTTTTTTCTGTGAAATGTGGAAGTTACAAAACTTAATGTCAAAGTTATAGCATGGGTCTTCCATGCATGATTAGAATAAATAAACCATTTAACTGACTTTAAATTCCAAATTTGTGCTGGTTACCTGGCAGACCAGAATTCAAAATTAAAAACATAGCACCATTTACATTAGCACCAAAAAGAAAAGAAACATACATACATACTTAAGTATAAATACTACAAAATATATGTAAGATCTATATGAAGAAAACTAAACCATCAATGAAAGAAATCAAAGAGGAATGAATTAAGTAAATGGAGAGATACTCCATGTTCATGAGTAGGAAGGCTCAACATTGTTAAGATGTGAGTTCTGAATCTATAAATTCAGTAGTGCTAACCACGATCCCATCAAGTTATGTTGTGTAGGTATCAACAAACTGATTCTAATGAAAATCTAATGCTTATATGAAAGACTCCAAATAGCCAACACAATATTGAAAGAGAAGAACATACTTGGAAGACTGATACTACCTGACTTGATACTTTCTATAGAGCTGCAGTCGTGAAGACAGTGTGTGCTGGTGAAAGAACAGACAAATGGACAGAATAGAGAGCCCAGACGTAGACCCACAGGAATACAATCAACTGATTTTTGATGAAGGAGCAAAGGCAG
Organism: Glossophaga mutica; assembly: GCA_039655065.1. Taxonomy (NCBI): domain Eukaryota; kingdom Metazoa; phylum Chordata; class Mammalia; order Chiroptera; family Phyllostomidae; genus Glossophaga; species Glossophaga mutica. Next base: position 64,241,459 of record CM077310.1, on the reverse strand, counting down.
TGCGATGGAGAAAGAAAAGTCTTTTCCACAAATGGCACTAAAACAAATGGACATCCACATGCAAAAAAAAAAAAAAAAAAATCTAGACCAGCATTTTCACCCAGTGTGCCACACGAATTTTTAAAACAGCAATACCTGACTATTTAGTCAGAGACAGTGACCTCCTTTCCCTTAGATCATCGAATTTAAAAATGGCAACAGCTAACACAACAGCATGATGTGAATGAATCAAAATTATACCTATTTTTCTGTCACATTGGCAAAAAATGTAATGTATTTTTTGGTGTGTTGCAAAATTTTAGTAATTAGTTTATGTGTGCCATGAGGTGAAAAAGGTCGAAAAACGCTGACTCTAGACAGTGATTCTATACTTTTCCCAAAGTTAACTCTAAATAAACTGATCATAGACCTAAATGTAAAATGCACAACAATAAAGATCCTAGATGATAGCACAGGAGAAAATCTAGGTGATCTAGAGTGTAGCAATGAGTTTTTTGATATAAAACCAGTAACACTAACCATGAAAGCTAAAATTGATAAGATGGACTTTATTAAAATTAGAAGTTTCTGCTCTTCAAAAAACACTGTTAAGAGAATTGAAAGGCAAGTCACCGAGGGAAGACATTTCCGAAGTGCACATCCCGTAAAGGACTGGTGTGAAATGACACCTGGGAGATAAGGGTGGGTACAGTGTGGTGGGTTTGGGACATAGAAAATTAATTTCTTTTCTAAGCCTCTGGAGACCCAGTTAGAGTAATTTATTGGGGCCAACTTTAAAAGAGGACTAAAAATATGACCGTAATTGTCATGGGATGGGGGGGACTACTCCTTTGTTTTCCTGCTCATTAATAAACTTCATTATGAACTTGTGAATGCAAATTAGAATAGAAAATGGAAATTCCCTATATACTCCCTAAGCAGTCAGAAGCTTAAGACAAAGGACCTTTTTATTTAAACTGCGGCTATACAGTGAAATTGATGTAAAAACCAAATTCAGAATATCTTGGATGTTGGGGCCATGCCAGACTTTGCTTATTATATTCTGTTTTCAAGAACTTGTGTTTGAGATTCTGACATTAAAGGATCTCTTGGTAGGAGAGCTGGGTAGCTCATGTCCGGGTCTGCAACGCCAGCACACGCTCCTGGCGGGAGCTGATGTAGGTTCTGGTCGTTGTACAGAGGACAAAGGTCACCGTACAGACTGGGCAGAGCCTTCCTCACTCTTCAGTAGACTATCTTCATAAAGGCAAAAACTTGTCAAATGGAATTTTAAAAATAATTTCCCAGCTCAGTGTTTACTGTAGATTAATGACATCTGGGACATGGTTGTCTTCAGCGCAAGAGTTAGGGAACATCTCCTCCGGTGGCAAAAATGCAGGGTTTGAACAGTAAGTGGCAACCGGAACCGTTCTCCGCTCTTGCTTCTCCATTCCCTCTAAATAAGGAGGAAGGGCTCTTGTGTGTGGTGCTGGCGAACGTCTAGTAACATTGGCTTCTAGTTTAGCTTTCTGTTAGCATCGAGTCACACACAAAAAGAGCTTATGAAGAAATTACAATCAAGGAAAAATGCTAAATGTGTATCTTTTGATTTAATAATCATAGGTTTATATTTTATGAAAGACATTTTGATAATAAAACTCATTAAGCTGCTTTGCATTACTTTGATTACTTTGATTAATCTATAATGAGGTAGGTCACATTTCCTACTCTTGGAGAACACATTCTCTGTTAGCAGTTTGTTTTTGTGGTCAACAAATTGATAAAATGTCTACAAACACTCTATATGTTGAACTATGAGTTTTGTGTCTAAAACTAAATGTTTTGCACCTTGAGATCCAGTGCTACTACTTATCATGTAAAGTAAAACGTGATCAAAATGACACCTCTTTGTTTTTCTTTTCTACAGTACACATTTTGGAACTTCATCCCCAAGAACTTATTTGAACAATTCAGAAGAATCGCCAACTTTTATTTTCTTATTATATTTCTGGTACAGGTAAGGCCAGTGACCTTTCAGCCTCAGGTGATGAACCATGGTCTGCTAATAAGGGAGGAGCAAGGATGTGGTGCCACTCATCTACAGTCTCCTCCTTTATGTTTTCAAGAACGGTGTGTTGGTTCAGAGAGACCTACATGCTGAAACACACACACATGTGAGCACTCTGCGTTTGAGTTGGTTCTGGCCACCTTCCAGCACTGGAGGGGCAATCAGGAGCTTCCTCATCTTTAGGAGAAATTCGCCAGCCCAGCTAAGCATTATTACCCTTCCTGAGCATGCATAGATTCTCCGAAGATGACATTAAGAGAAAGAGAGAGGGAGTGGGGAAGGAGAGTGAAAACCACAATGAGGTTTGAGTTAGGGAGCAACAGATCAGATATATTTTAAGAACAGCAACCCAGTTTTTCTCAGTCATTCAAAATACAACTGAAGGATTTTTTAAATTCCCCCCACATTAAGGTATCCAAATAATGTAGTTAAGGTATGGCACCAGAAACAGGGTAGTAAAGTAAAATAAAATGTACGCTGGCATCAGACTTGTGTCTTTGCCACAGCTAACATCATTTTCTTAAGTATTTCCCTTCATTTAAAAGAACTACCCCTCAGTTTTATACTAAAATAGGATGATTTACTTCCTAGCTAATTTATCTCTAGTGGTGGGAATAAAGTAGGGTAACAGCAAAGCAATTTAAAATAAGTAAAAGCAAATGTTTGGTGGTGGTATAATGGGGCCTGTCAGTCTGTCTGAAGTCACTAACACATGTTTTTGAAAATGGCTGTACAATTCCCTTTTATTTGCAGTTGATTATTGATACACCCACAAGTCCAGTAACGAGTGGACTTCCACTGTTCTTTGTCATTACTGTCACAGCTATCAAACAGGTAAGAATTTTACAGGCAGAGGAAGAAGGCTGTTATTTTTGTTGTGCAATGTCGCCTCTTAACCAAAGCAAAGTAATCAGATTTGTTTTAGCCATTTTATAGAAAAATTAAACTGTATTCTAAAAATTCATTTTTATACTTTTTTGGATTGAAATTCAACTTAAAACAATAGAGATTATATAACTTAGTTGCTAATTTGGTGCCCTATGAGTGTGAGGGGGAAACTATGGTTTTCACCTGAATCAGCTAGAGGTGATGCGTGATTTCATATGGGTTGCTTAACCTGACTGCATTCTTCACCGTCTCAGCTGCAAGGTTCTGCTACCTGCAGAGGGTCTGGTCTGGGGTATGGCTTCCCAATAGCATGATAGTCCTGACTCACTCAGTGTGGATCGAACTGTTCTTTCCGGTCCAGAGGAATAAAGCCAGTGACTAAAAGTAAAAAGAATGCATCTCAGTTATTTACACTGTCCAGTTAGCCAGTTTAGTGTGGCAGCCATCACCACTATCTAGTTCCAGAAAACTTCCACCACATGACGGCTCATGGGTACTGATGTGTAGCCACATCTGGAGCTGTAGACAGCTCTTTGGGCAGCTGGCTTCCTTTTCATGCACTGGGAGATATTACAGAGAAGTCGTAATTCATCACCCTGAACTCAAATGCACTTTTACATCCAGCAAAATCCAATTCAAAGGCATGTTAATCTAGAAAACACCAAATGCTTGGTTGGACAGTGTGTATTTTCTACTATTGGGGAAAGAATTAGAAATTATGCCTATTTAAGACCAAAAGGATTTAGCAGAGTTGTTAGTTATGAGAACTAGGTCAGGCCACTTTTACAAGGCTTGAGCTGGTATCTGAGTTGACATAGGAACAGCTCCTATTGGTAATTTCCAATCCTCGTTACCATCAATAAAATGCATATGTGCATGGAGAACTATACCCAACTTTTTGTGGGTTTCACAGTGAATCAGGAGTTTTACTCAGTTTGCTAAGAATCTGGGTGGCCAGATTCAATAAAAGACATAGTCAGGAACTATGACTCACTTGTGCTTTTCAGGTAGAATATTTAAGTTCAGCTGGTAGCAATATGATTGGTACTGAGTTTCTTAAGGACTTTTGTTCAGTTCATATTAAAGCCTAAAAGTCTTATCCATCTTGACTCCAACATTTTCTTTTTAAGAACCTATACTAAGAATATATGATGGATAGGCACAAAAATACAATTGTAAAGATGTTTATCAGAAATATATTTAGAACTACAACCTAAATTGCCATGGAAAAATGCCCATGACATGTTGGGGGTACACAGTAGAATGGTATGTGCAGTATGTTTCTGATTTTGAAAAACTGCATCCCCATAGGCTAAAATTATGTTTATATATAATTATATGGCTATATTAATAACTTATATATTAATATATTTTGCAGAATGATAGGATTAGTTTATTTGGGGGGGGAGTGATTTATGTATTTCTTAGTTTTGTCCACAGACCACATGATGCTTTTGTACTATACAGGTAAAAACTGATTTCAGGGAGTTATTTCTGATTCTTTTACTTATGTCTTCATTTTATCTTAAAAAAAGCATTCTCCTACATGAGTTGCAGAGTGGAGATGAGAAAACCAGGCAGAAGACACAGTGGAACACAGCCTAGACATACCATTTAAAAACTACTTTTCTTTTCTAATTCTTTGCATTATACATATCCTTTATTCATTTATTCTATAGATATGATTGAGCTTTTTTCATGCACTGAGCTTTTTTGTTGAACAAGAGGCATTCCAGTGAGGAAGGCAGACACCACGAAGCCACATGTACGTGCACATGCACACACATGCATGTGTGCACATACACATATCCACATGTGCATTATAGGGCATTGTGGTCTTAGCGGTGGGGGCCTGTCTGATATATGCACTTGGATGGGGAACCAGGTGAGTTCAGTGGAAGGCACACTGGAAAACCTCTGCCCCAGACCTCAGGACGTGAGAGACCCTGGCCCCTCAGGGACCCCAGACCAGGGCCCTGACAGTGAGCCACCTGGTGTATCACCTCAGTGGACTCGAGAATGGCCATTCCACATGTGTAGCCAGGATGAAGTTTGGGAAAATCCTACTAGATGCTGTAGAGTTGGGGCTCCCAGGAGTGACCAGCGGCTAGTCATGTTTTCATTCAGTCCAGGGAAGGCCAAGGAGGGGTGGGACTTTGGCCAGCATGGTGACCAGGGACACAAAGACATGGAAGATTTAGGACCCACTTGTGGGAAAAGTGCCAAGACTCACCAGTGGGCGGGTTTCAGGTAAGAGAAAAACGAGAGTGCAAGGTGCTTTGTGGTTTACTGCAGCCTCATCAGTCCTCCTCGGGACACGGCTGGGAGCGCAGGGCCACAGGGCTCCTGGCCACCTCGCTTGTCCAGTGGGCTGAGCCTGGCTGTACCTCCCTCACACTCATGGCCCCTCGAAGCAAAGTCCAGAAGGATGGGCTCAGAGCTGAGGGACCCTCCAAGTTTCTTTCACTTGTCACATGGGATTCTTTTTCTTCTTTTAGGGCTATGAAGACTGGCTTCGCCATAAAGCAGATAACGCCATGAACCAGTGCCCTGTCCATTTCATCCAGCATGGCAAACTAGTTCGGAAGCAGAGCCGAAAGCTGAGAGTGAGTGATGATTGACACAATTACCTGACCTAAAACCAGTAACAATTTAAAAACAAAAACAATGTCACAGGGTTTTTTATTGATTAGACACCCAAACTCTAAAACCTCTTCCCCCAAATATTTCAGGCAAACTCTTACACTAGCTTTTCTTTTTTTACTTACTTTCTTTTTAGAGTTTCAATAAACTTTATTTTTTTAGAGCAGGTTTAGCTTCACAGCAAAATTGGACAGAAGGTACAGAAATTTCCCATATACACCCTGTCCCACCACTATCAGCAGCTCCACCAGGGTTACCTGAAGTTTATGAGGTTATACCAGCAATTTCCAATGCTTTTCATCTCATGGCACACATAAGCTAATTACTAAAATTTTGTAGCCCAACAAAAGTATGTTTTTTGCTGATCTGACAAAAAGAAAATAGGTATAATTTTGATTCATTCACTCTGGATGACTTGTTGTGCTGGCTGTTGCCTTTTTTTTTTTTTTTTTTTTTTTTTTTTTTACAATCTAAAGGAAAAGATGTCAAGTACCCCTGACTACTAGTTGGGTATTGCATGTTTTAAAAATTCTTGTAGCGTACCAGTTGAAAATTGCTGAATTGTACTAACCAATCAAAAAGAGAAAACCTCTAAACACTTTTAGAAAATCTGTTTTAAAATAAGGCAAAATCATATTAATATAAACTTTAGTTGTTGGAAATTATGGGAAGTGGTTCTAAAAACTCACTGAAGTTTTTTTAAAAGTATATTTTATTGATTATGCTATTACAGTTGTCCCATTTTTTTCTCCCCTTTCTTCCCCTCCGCCCTGCACCACCCTCCCACCAGCATCCCCCCATCTTAGTTCATGTCCATGGGTCGTTCATATGAATTCTTTGGCTTCTCTATTTCCTATACTATAGGTAACCTCCCCCTGCCTATTTTGTGCCTACCATTTATGCTTCTTATTCCATGTACCTTTTCCCCTATTCCCTCCTGTCCCTTCCCCACTGATAACCCTCCACATGATCTCCATTTCTGTGATTCTGTTCCTGTTCTAGTTGTTTTTGTTTTTGTTTTTGAGGTTCAGTTGCGGATAGGTGTGAGTTTATTGTCATTTTACTGTTCATAGTTTTGATCTTCTTGTTTTTCTTAGATAAATCCCTTTAAAATTTCATATAATAGGGGTTTGGTGATGATGAACTCCTTTAACTTGACCTTATCTGGGAAGCACTTTATCTGCCCTTCCATTCTAAATGATAGCTTTGCTGGATAGAGCAATCTTGGATGTTGGTCCTTGCCTTTCATGACTCTGAATACTTCTTTCCAGCCCCTTCTTGCCTGCAAGGTTTCTTTTGAGAAATCAGCTCATAGCCTTATGGGCACTCCTTTGCAGGTAACTGTCTCCTTTTCTCTTGCTGCTTTTAAGATTCTCTCCTTATCTTTAATCTTGGTTAATGTAGTTATGATGTGCCTTGGTGTGTGCTTCCTTGGGTCCAACTTCTTTGGGACTCTCTGAGCTTCCTGGACTTCCTGGAAGTCTATTTCCTTACCCAGACTGGGGAAGTTCTCCTTCATTATGTTTTCAAATAAGTTTTCAATTTCTTGCTTTTTTGTCTTTCTGGCACCCCTATGACTTGTATGTTGGAACATATAAAGTTGTCCTGGAGGTTCCCCAGCCTCTCCTCATTTTTTTGAATTCTTGTTTCTTCATTCTGTTCTGGTTGATTGTTTATTTCTTCTTCAGATCCAAGTTGTTGATTTTAATCTCAGTTTCCTTACCTTCACTATCGGTTCCCTATATATTGTTCTTTATTTCACTTAGCATAACCTTCACTTTTTCCTCTGTTTTGCTACCATACTCAACCATTTCTGTGAGCATCCTGATTACCAGTGTTTTGAACTCTGCATCTGATATATTGGCTTTCCCTTCATTGCTTAGTTCTTTCTCTGGAGTTTTGATCTGTTCTTTCATTTGGGCCATTTTTTTTTTTTGTCTTGATGCACCTGTTACATAGTAAGGGGTGGAGCCTTAGGTATTCGCTAGAGCAGGGAAACCCACCTTGCTGTGTTATGGCACTGTATGTGGGGGAGGGGTCTGAGAGGAAACAATGCCACTTGCTCAGCTTTCCACCAGCTTTCAGTTACTTCCTTCACTACCCACAAGCAAATTGGGCCCTTCTGGTGCTGATTCCTGGGTGGGTGGGTCTGTGTACATTCTGGGATCCTGCGGGTCTCTCCAAGGAACTCTCCTGTGAGTCTGGGAGCTTCTCCTGGTCTGTCTTGTTCCCCAGTTGTTCCTCCCGGTTTATCCTCACAGGAATGTGGGATCACCAGCCACCACCTTGCCACAAGTCCTCTCTGCCCAAGCTGCCTGTCTCTGTCCCTCCTACCAGTCTGGATGAATGTTTCTTGTTTAACTCCTTGGTTGTCAGACTTTCATACAGTTCAATTTTTGTGGAAGTTCTGGTTATTTTTTGTTTTTAAATTTGTTGTTGCCCTTCTTTTGGTTATGCAAGGAAGCAAAGTGTATCTACCTACACCTCCATTTTGGCCTCACTGAAGTTTTCATTTTAATTTTTTCCAATGAATGATTAGTGTAACTGATATAATTTTATGTCTCCAAATGTGTGTTTAAATGAAGTGGATTACATTCATACCTCCACTAGCTGTTTAGAAGCACCTATATGTATAAAAATGATAGGTATAATTTTACAGTTTGTGTGGGGTAATGTTTAGCTGTGACCCTAGGGGTGGAGCCCAACTGTCCTCCTCCCTCACCTTCTCCCGTCCTTGTCACCTGCCCACGCCTTTTCTCCCCCTCCCACCGACCTTTCTTCCTTGCCTAGCAGCTCCACTGTCTCTCTGGGCTGCTTTCCTGACCAGGAATTGTGGTGGGGCCATCAGGAAGTTGCAGTAAAGGAGTGTTGTCAGCCCTCGCACAAAGTGACAGAAAAGTGGGCCTTCACTGTCAGGTACATCCTGAAGAGGGGTGGCCCTGTCAGCCTGGGGATCAGTGGTTGTCTCAGGAAAAGGACAGGGTCCAGGATGTAAGAATACATATCAGGAAACATGTTCACATGTCATCAGCATGTGATCCATCTTTGTTAACCTGCTTTCAGATGTTATGTGTATTATACATCCTATTGTATGTATTTTAAAGTTTTTAAACAACTTTTTCTTGGTTTTATAAATTTTACTGTCCAGGTGTTTTAGTAATTTTCAATGAGCTTCCCCTCAGCCTGCATTGGTGCTGTTTTCTTAGTGGTCATGGCATCAGGGAGGCGAGGGGCTGGGTGCACCGGCCTCGCAGCTGTGGGAACAGCGGCGGGGACCCCATGTATGTGTTAACAGGCTCCTTCAGATCCCAGGCCCTAAATGCAATTTCCTTGAACAATTCTCTTTCCTTTGTAAAGTCTTCTGTACTTTTTTAAATTATTTTTAAAATTACAGTTGACACACTGTATTAGTTTCAGGTATATGACATTCACATGCCTTACAAATTGGTCACCCCGATAAATCTAGTACCCACCTGACACCATGCATAGTTATTACAGTATTGTTGACTGTGTTCCTATAGTTTATATTCCCGTGACTATTTTTATAACTGGCAATTTACTTTTAATAAATGTCTCTTTCTTTAAAAACACACCTGAACAGTGTCTACCAGCAGAAAATAGAATTTTTAGTGCATTGATCTCCTACGGGAAATGTCTGCACTGTACCAGCCTGTTCTAAGCTGAGGATTCTAAGTCGACTGTGTCAGACGAAGAAGAACGATCAGGCTGTCCTAGCAACTCCAGGCACCTCCTCCGTGGGCCATCCTGGCTCAGGCCTTCGGAGGCTGCTCGAGGCTGTGGGAAAAGAAGCGTGCACTCTGTCCGTCAGTTTCAGGAATGGCGTTACATAAATGGGATCACCCAGTTTGAAACCCTTTGGGACTGGCTTTTTTCACTCAGCCTAATTCCCTTGATTTCACACAGTTGTGTGCATCAGTAGCCACTTCCTTTTATTGGAGACCATGGTGTGGTAGACTGGAGTTTGTTTACATTCAAAGATTGAAGGACATTTAGGTATTTTCTAGTCTGGAGCTATTGTGAATAAAGCTGCTATGAACATTTGTGTACAGATTTTTGTGTGGATAAAACTTCCATTTCTCTGGTATAAAAGCTCAAGAGTTGAATTGCTGGGTCATAGAGTAAATCCATTTTTAGTTTTACAAGGAATTGTCAAAAAATTTCCCAGAATGCTGGACAATTTTACTTTCCCTTAAGCAGTGTGTGAGAGATCCAGTTCCTCCACATTCTCGTCAGCATTTGGTGTTGGCACTGTTTTTTATTTAGTCACTCTGATAGCTCAGTGTGGTTTAAATTTGCATTTCCCTAGTGGCTAACCATGTTGAATATCTTCCTATGTACTTATTTGTCATCTTACATCCTCTTGGCGGGGGGAGCAGGGATTTTTACTGATGAATTTTGAATGTTTATATAGTCTAAACATTAGTTCTTTGTCAGAAATTCGTTAATGAGGTTTTCACAAAGAAAATTTTTAAAATTTTGAGGAAGTCCAATTTGTTGATTTTTCTCTTTCCTTTTATGGGTTGTGCTTTCAGTGTCAAGATTAAGATCTCTTTGCCTAACCTGGAGCCCAGAGATGTTCTCCAGTGCTTTTTTTCTAACAGTTTTACAGTTTTGTGTTTTACATCTAATTTCATGATTCATTTGGAATTAATTTTCATCTAAAATGTGAGGTTTAGGGCAAAGTTCCCCCCTTTGTTTTAAAGGTTCCATTTATTTATTTTTAGAGAAAGGGGAAGGAAGGGAGACAGAGAGACAGAGAAACACCATTGTGCAAGAGACACATCGATCAGTTGCCTCTCGCACACCCTGTACCAGGACCTGGCCCGCCATGCAGGCATGTGCCCTGACTGGGAATCAAACTGGCAACCTTTTGGTTGGGAGGCCTGTGCTCAATCCATGGAGCCACACCAGCCAGGGCAGAGTTCCCTGTTTTGTTTTGTTTTTTACCTATGAATGCCCAATCGTTCTACCATTATTTTTGGAAAGGCTATCCCTCCTCCACTGAATTGCTTTTGGACCTTTGCCAAAAGTCAGTGTGCATGTTTGTGTGGGTCAGTTTCAGTGCTTTTTGTTCTCTTCCACTGGTCTCTGGCCGGTCCTCTGCCAGTCCCAGCCCAGTCCTGGGTACTCCAGCGGCATGGAAAGCCTGCATGGCGGCAGGGCGACACCCCCACTGCATTCTTCTTGTTAAAGACGGTTGGACCTATTCTAGGGCCTACGCCTTTCCATGTAAGTTTTAGAACGAGCCCATTTGTGTCTACAAAAATCTTTGCTAGGATTTGATAGGAATTTCACTAAACCCAGAGGTCTGTTTGAGGATTAGTCATCCAATTTTAAGTTTTCAGACACTCAGTTGGAACAATAACGGAGTGTGACAGGGGACTCTGCGTCGGGTATAGACAGAAGCATGACGATGTCCTGATTCTGGGAGCGCTTTGCACGTGGCAGCAGGACCAGCCAAGCGATTGGAAAGATTTTGAACCCTCTAGCTTGGTGGGGTCCAGATTGGTGGGGTTTGGATGGTTATTTACCTTCTAGACCCAAAGTCTAAAGTCACGATAGGAGAAAATGGGCCTTTTTGGGAAATCAGATGTCTTGCTTGATGATGGTACTAAAACTGGGGCGATTTCATCTTATTTAAAAACCCATATGACAAATATTCTTGGCTCATTTTTGCTCTAGTTTTTGTAATGTGTGTGGTTGTCACTTCTGCTTTATTCTTGGTCGTGCTTGAGTGATCTGGATAGTATCTTGGTTCTGTTTTTCAACCAGCTTTTACAACTCTTATACCTGGTTTATAAAATCTAATTTTAAATCAGCACCTTTTTACAAGAGTAGGCTGCTAGGCTGAATCAAGGATAAGCTTGTTATGGCTGTTTGTCTGTGTTTCCATTGCAAAATATTTAATCACTCTGATAATTCACAGATCTAAACTTGGTACATTGAAACCTCACCTGGTCTGTCCTTGGTTTGGGCAGAATGCCTGGGAAATGATCTTTCTCTAGAGTTACATTAGCATCCACATATCCTCCTGTAAACAAACACCATAACGGTATCTGTGAGTATCGACTGGCACTTTAGGAAAAGAAAAGCCTGCTGCACAGAAGCAGGTTTAGTTCATGGCACTGTCTGTCTGCCCTGCAGGTTGGGGACATCGTCATGGTCAAGGAGGATGAGACCTTCCCCTGTGACCTGATCTTCCTCTCTAGCAGCCGTGGAGATGGGACCTGCCATGTGACAACCGCCAGCTTAGATGGAGAATCAAGTCACAAAGTAACGTGCCTTTTGTTGGAGACCCTGCACCGGGCCTCACCTTCCATCCCCAGCTGTGCTTGTGTGGCTAGAAACTATTGAATACATCATGTTTGGAAAATCAGTGTTTTCAGTGAAAACCCAGGGAGTTGTGCTGGCTGAATTGTTTTTTGACTTTTGCTTCTTTCTCTCTCTTTTGTACTTTTTTCTTTCCACCCTCAGTATCTGTAATATCGAACCATCTTGAGTTAACAGAAATAACTTCATGTTACTTATGTAGCTGCATCATTTAGGGGAGGTACAGTTAAGGATGTAATGAATAGATTGTTGCAACTTTGAAAGTTTTCATCTTACTGGTCAAAATTAGTGTCTTCATGACCCTGGAATTCTGTGAGAAGACACACATGAGTCTGTATTTTGCCTCACTGTTACTTCAATGAGTATCTTTTTGTTAAAATGCTTAAATAATATCTGAGGTTATAATTAATTTCTTACATTCAGTATGGAATTCTGTACTGGTAGCTGATGCTACAAAATTTTAATTAATAATCATGAAAGAATAGGACATATCACTATTAATTTTAAGGTTTTCATTATTTTAAAAATCTGGAAGCTTTCAAGTTTATAAAAGTGAACATGTCTCAGTGGATTCAACTATTTCTAAGTCATGAGCTTGCAAAATTAGAATTCTAACACAGTACTTAAGCAATACCTATGGACATAGGTAATTCCTAGGGTGGAAAAAGAAATTTTCTTTGCAAAAAGTCTAGAGGATATGCGACATTTTATGGATAACTCACGGTATTATAGTCTAAACCCCTGTGGGTTTTTTCCGGCACTTTCTTTCACATTTTCTATGTAGCATACCCCAGGAGAGTTGACCTTCTGGCACAGGCAGTTGTGAGCAACAGTGATTCTGGAAGTGGAGATCCCGGGTGGCTGTGAGGTGTTTATTATAACCTACCACAGGTCTCTGGAGTGTGGGAGTTTATGTTCCCATCCTTCCCGACAATGAACGTCTCTAAATATCCTCCTGTCTTTCTCTCCAATCATCAAATGCTGGACAAATAAAGTGTGTGATAAGTCAGCAAAACAAATAGAGCCACACACCCTCTCTGTTGGCAGTGGGCTGCCCTCCCCGTCCTGTCCCACGGGAGGGACGTTGTTGTCCACATGCTTCTCAGCATCGCTGTCGAACAGATGCTGCAGGCCTGCACGCGCATCACTCTTTGCAGGGTGAAATTTTGTAGCGCTCCAGACTGGCAGACATTATTATAGATTCCATGTTTCGCTTTGACCTTTTGTGTGTCGTGACCAGCATCTTAAATGTGTGCCCTCTGGTGTCATTTCTGTGCATTTGGTTTGGCTTGGGGGCTGGATAGATCTGAGCCCTTTCCTTAAAAGCAGAGTAGGGAGTGGGATTCCCACACTGGTAACATGTACTGCTTTGAGACCGTACCGGACATTCGACCTCTCTGGAGTTTTCACATCTGTAAAACAGGGCAGACCTGCCTTCCAGGGGCTCTTGTAAGGGCATAATTAGAAAGTCTCCCAAAGTGCATGACATACAATAGATGCCTCTGAGATGTTATAAATGCTGATGGTGCTGACGTGATTGTATCTCCTGTGGTTGGATTTATCGCACCCTTAAACTTGTCTAACATTTGATTGATTGTTAGAAAGATAAGAGAAGATTGAGAGATGCATTCTCCTTCCCCAGGCCCTTGTGCACGAGCGTTTTTTTCCTTCCTCCTCCCAAGGTGAGCCCACCTGGTCATGCTTACTAATCCCGTCCAGGCCAGTGGTCTCCCAGGAGGGCCCCAGACCAGCAGTGCAGGCATCACACAGGATCATGTCGGAGATGCAGTCCTCAGGCCCACCCTTGCTCTTGGCAGCAGAAGCTCTGGGGTGGGGCCTGAGAATTGCGTTTCCTGTGTGATCTCCCATGGGGTCCAGGAGTCAGTGTCTTATGGCCCCCCATGGGGATTCTGATGAACATTCAGGTTTGAGGGGCCCTTGGGTGGAGGCCAGGTGAGGAGCTATGCAGAAAGCCTACACTCCCCTAACGGTGTCCGGCGAGGCAGCTCCTAATGCTGACAGCAGCTCTTTATAAACAGTAGGGTGTTATATGAACAAAAAGGAATATTTTAGCTTCTAAATTTGTTGCCTAATTAATAGTCACCACCATGACAGATAAATCGAGGCATCCAATTTTGAAGAAGAATTCCAAGTGTTGCTGTTAGTTTTAAGTTGAGGACACTGGGTAAGAATGGAAGAACTTTCTGACACCTAATAGACATAGGAATAACAGCAGTAATCTGTAAATTGATAACTTTTTAACATTTGCAAACTATTATACTTGCCTCCTATGCTAATGAGGTTTTGTAATTAATTGTTCTTGTTTACATGCACAAAATATTAGATGTCAGGGCTGCCCTAGGATTGGAGGCATTGGCTACTAGGTTTATTTGTGTTGCTCATTTTGTTGTGCATTCTCATTTCTTGTCAATCTGTAGACACATTACGCAGTTCAAGACACAAAGGGATTTCATACCGAAGAAGATATAGATGGCCTACATGCCACCATTGAGTGCGAGCAGCCCCAGCCCGACCTCTACAAGTAAGCCGGATCTGTGTTCCCCATAAGAGTCTCTTTATCCCCAACATTGTTCTTGCTCTCCACCCTAAATAGTCTAGCAGCCCAGTTGCTAGGAAAGAGAGTGTAAATCACTGCCAAACAGTTAAGACCAAGTTAAAAATAGGTTACTTACACATTTTCAGAGTCCAGCAACATTTACATCTATAGCTACTTATGTAAACATTAGAGTGACTTAATGGAACTAAATTTGTTGCAGAAAAAAATTTGTTCTATATTTTGAGAAAGGGATTTGAAGGAAAATCATTTAAGTTGTGGGTTAATAAGAATAGAAAGTAAACTGAGAACAGAGGAGGAAGGTAGAGTGGTTTAGCCCCACATGGATATGCTTTTGAGTAAAGAATCCCGGGTCATATGCCCACATCCTCTCTCTTAGAGACAGGAAGGCCGGTGTGTAGGACAGGGCATGTCTGGTCTGCCTCTCTCCCCCAAGCTGCTGCCATCCCAGTGACCTCACTTTTCTGTTGCCAGGTTTGTGGGCCGCATAAATGTTTACAATGATCAGAATGACCCCGTGGTGAGGTAAGGAGACGTGCTTCTTCTAAACACTTCTGGAGATTTCTTTCTCTGTATTTTTAAGTTGTAAGTGAATTTTTTTACTGATAAGAGTTGAGTGTTTTTGCTGCTTATTGGGTTTGAAAACAGAATTCGACTTTCCTAGAAGTCCTGGCTGTATTGTTTTCTGATTTCTTTGTGTGTACACTGTATGTGTTAACAAGTTAAGATGCTGGTGGAAAATGTTCTCTCACTAGATTCTGCTGAGGGTCTTCTTGCAGCAGTGAAAGTTCAGGAGCATACAGTTCCAAGGCAAAGGAGAGGGTGCAGCTTCCCCCATTAGAAATTCCCTTTTATAATTTATAGACAAGTATGTTGTCATCAACCATGAAGCTGAAAGATTTCTGGCTTGGAAGTGCTTTTATTAGAATGTGTGAGCCTACGCAAAGTCATCACGGAGATACACTTTTAGCTCTGGATTTCATCTAGACTCGAGGGGATGCGCCTCACAAGGGCCTGGCGCAGGCTCACGTTCACTCGGGGATGTCGGAACCTGTTGTCCGGGCACTGCTGTGACCACTGCAGGTCACAGGTGGGTGTACCCACCTGCCTGTGGTCAGGACAGGTGTGAGCTGGTACCATCCAGCCCCCGTCTCTCTGCTTCTGTGCTACGTCTGCGTCCCTGGGCCTGTGGGCGTTCTACCCAAACATTGTTTCAAGATCCTGGCAGTTCTTTGCTGCTGAGGTATTATTCTACAGTTTAGGAAATTGTCTTTAAGGAGGTTTAGAAGTTGATCCTTTTTGTAAACCTCAGTTGTTACACAAATTATCTTTTTCCAATTTAAGCAGTCTCCAAATTGCTGATGTCCTGATAGTACTTTATATATTAAAAAAAAAAAAAAAAAAAAAAAAAAGGTTCCCAGATGTAAAGTCAAGTCAGTGGGAGATTGCTGCAAAACAGTGTCACTGAAATATGGTTCATTAGGGTTGAGCTCCTTGGGAGGCCCCTGAGACAGCTTGTCCTAAGGAAATAATTTTCGCACTTCCTAGCATGTTTTTATCAGTATATCAGCTAGTTAGTTGGTGTTTTTCAGAATTTATGAAGGCATTGCCACGGTCTTTCCGAAATATTAGTCCACAGGTAATTCCTAGTTACTATGGAGAAATGACCTGTATTTCTGTGTCTTGTGTGAATTAGTGTTTGAACAACTAATAGATTTAGATTTATTCGTACTACTAGTGAGGTGAATCCAAAAAAGTAAATAGAGCAGGCTTTTCATGCTTTGTATTTAGACAAAGTTTAATGCTGAGCAGCTTGGGAAGATAATTACTAATATGTTTTGTATTTTGAGAACAATTCTACTTAGCTTTTTATGTATTTATACTATTCAGGCTTTTAATATTTGAGTATTTAAAGATATTTATAAATTTGTGGTATGGACAGCTATGAATTATATATCTAAATTCTTAATCCATTCAGGGTAATATTTCTTCGTCCTCCTGTCCAGACTAGAAGCAAAGTACTTTTTAAAGTAAATTACTTTTAGACTTCCGAGAGCCACCTTTTAAAGGGGCCATTTGTTTCCATAAGCACATTCAACATGAATTATTGTAAGAGTGTTGCTCACAGAATCTGACAGCACTTGTGATACAGCCAGACAGCTGCAAGCGTGCAGTCCCCCGGAGCTCTGGCAGGCAGGCTGCTCGCACAGCAGGCAGGCTGAGGGGCGGGGCTGAGGCCATCGGGCAGCCCCGGGCAGGCATGTCAGGTCGAGTGTGTCCCAGGCAACTCTCCCCTCTCAGCAGCCCCCTCTCTGTCTCATCTTCAGCTGGACACAGTCCTGAACTGTATCAGCGAAGTTTGCTGAACATGTTTTAAGTTTGTAGCATTGAGTAGGTTCTTAACATTCCATAGTTAAAGGAAATTAAATATACTGAAAAAGTAAAAAAGCAAACTTCAGCAAATGCTTTCATCTCTTTCCCTCTCCCTTTCAAAGAAAATCAGTAGAATGCTGACAATAGCAAAATTTGTAGAGTTGAATTCTGCTGCCCATTTCTGTTTTATTCTTGGGAAATGAGAAGACTTTTTACTCTATCAACAAAGGGAACTTCTGGAATATGAACCTCCTAGAAGCAGAGATTCTGTCTGTTGCTCCCTCTGGAGTGTTGAGTGCTTAGGGCAGTGCTTATTCTTACATGAGTGATTTTTAAATTCCGTGGTTGTTGCCTCTTTCCCCCCAAGGCAGCAATGCATGAATTGTTTCAGATTTATAGGGCACCTGCATTCAGAGGGTGTCTGTGGACTTGACCGCCAGTGTTTATAAATGCACACAGCGTGTCCCAGCCTTCATCTTTAAAGTATGATTGTATGACATGAGACACTCTGAGTCTCCCTAAGGATGGGATAGAAACAACTTGATGCCACGTAAGTCACAGGCACCACCCTTTCACTTTTCCAGAACATTAGGGAGTGCTCCATTCCAGTGGTCCTCAAACCCGAGACCTGTGAGGAGCAGGTTTCTGGTTCAGTCAGTCAAGTTGAGACTTTTGACAAGTCCCGGGTGCTGCTGATGGCACTGATGCGGGGACCCCACTTGCCAGCCCACCACTCTCACAAGCAGTCTCTTAGCAGAATGTCGCTAAAACCTTCAGATCTGCCTCAGTAGGTCTGGGGTGGGGTGGGAGACTGCATTCCTAACAAGGGCCGCTCTGGGACAGCAGGTGCTCGCAAGGCTGGAACTCCACAGAATTCTCCCAGCAGAGCGAGTTCTTCGCCTCCTGCAGGTAAAGATCACACACACTTTCACATGGACCCACGCCAACTTCTCCAATGTAAGCATAAGCAAATCTGCATTGAGACAATTTCCTCTTAGAATTAAGTCTGTTGGCAAATGAATCGACTTTTACCTTGCAGTGTGCCCTCACGATGACCTCATCGCCCTGTTTCTGGCCATTCTTGTCTTTGCAGGCCATTAGGATCGGAAAACTTGCTTCTTAGAGGAGCCACACTAAAGAACACCGAGAAAATCTTCGGTAAATGTTTGAATTAGTCAATTATTAATAATAGCCTCTAAAATTAAGGGTACATTACATAATTACAATAGTCGTACCATGAAAGAATATCTTGTGCTAGGAGGTACTGTGGACTTGATGGCAGTGATGGTTCTGCCTCCCTAGACAACTGGTATTGATGTATCACCACAATCCATAAAGCAATAGCTTCTAAGGATATTGTGTCTCTAGTAAGTGCCTATAGTTTTTGACTCAGAAATATGAAGTGAATCTATGGAAGAATTCACACAGTTTATTTGGTCACAAATTTCTTCTAGTGGCTGCATTTCTTTGCTAGTATGTTTCATTTTTTTTGTGAGTTATTTTTATATTTTAATTAAAATGAGGCAACTTAAAATATATAGATGTACCATATAGTGGGAAAACTCAAGTTATTAAAATCTGAAGTTTAAAAAAAATTCGGATTTTGTCTATGCAGGAAATGAAAAAGAATTCCTTTAGGCTAAAGAATCCTGATGTGTGACTCTGTTTATGAACAGCTAGCTTGCCTAATAAAATTAAAAATGTAATTTGTTTTATCCAAAATTCCATTTTAATTTTTAGCTGTGTGTAACTTACTTTGTAAAGGCAAATATGGTTGTGTTATTGTTCTGACATTTATTCTTCTACGTTATAGGTGTTGCTATTTACACAGGCATGGAGACCAAGATGGCATTAAATTATCAGTCAAAATCCCAGAAACGATCTGCTGTAGAAAAGTGAGTTTCAGCCCCCATCCCCCACCCCCCGTCGCTTGAAGTGCATAGAAATCTGTGACTTAACACTATCCCAAACCACTGT
This sequence comes from Glossophaga mutica, assembly GCA_039655065.1. NCBI lineage: Eukaryota > Metazoa > Chordata > Mammalia > Chiroptera > Phyllostomidae > Glossophaga > Glossophaga mutica. The sequence continues at coordinate 64,222,605 of CM077310.1, read as the reverse complement.
CCATATGAAATAATTTTTCTCTTGGCCTTATTAGCAGTTTCTTCATGGTGTCTAGATAGAAAGTAGAGCCCATTATTTAGATCAGCTGTCTTGTTTTGTGGGGGTGTGAATGGCCTCACTTCTGCAGGCTCCCTCGTGTGGACGCCCGGAGTCCAGTTCGAAGTCGTTTGCAGATGCTCCCCAGCTCCTCCCACCACTGCATGAAAAAGTCCAAATGGGATCATTGTTAATTTGGGGCGTTGAAAACCACGTTTTACTAAGGAAAGCATTAGTAGAGAGAACAGAGTCTTCCTTTTAGTAAACCATGAAATCCTTATAAAACTAAGTCAAGGAGAAAGTTGAGTTTATAAGAAAATGTGGCCCAGAATTTCTTTGCCTTTGCTTCTTGTTAAAGTGTATCCTTGACTTGCAGTGGACCACTGAGCGGTTACAAATTATTTAACAAAATGCTGCCCACTACTTAGAGATTGGGGGTAAGGCTGTTAGGGTGTCTTCTCTGCACACTTAAAATGTCAGTCTCAAAATGAGATCCCGGTTCCTAGTCTGTCTCTGGCTACATCAAGTATGAAAATACAGATTTGGTTCTTAAGCAAAGATGCTTTATTTCCAAAAGTCTACATTGACAAATAGGTTTCAGAAATAGATACTGGAAAAATCACAGATTCTTCACAAGGTCTGCTAAGACATTGGCCAAGGAGTCAGCATTATTCTTACTCTGAGAGCATTTCCTTCAGTGTGGACTTCCTCCCTCCCTCCTTCCTTTGTGGTGATAATCTCTGAACTTGGAACTCACTGATTGATGCTTAGTGGTAGAAGAAATTGATTTCTGGATGTTCTTTAAATGATAGAATCCTACACCATGCAGAAGCCTAGGTCAGCAATGTGGTTGTGGTGGTTTTTTCTCTCCTGTTTACAGAACTTTCCCTTTACTTAGCTGTTTCCCTGTGGCATCTGGAATCACGGCCAGTGACCATGGAGGAGAGACAGATACATTTTCATTTCACTGTGTCAGTTGATTGCGGGGGGACGTCATTAAAACTCATCGCTGTGTTATTGCTAATCTGTTCTGTCACAGTGTGTTCATCTTGACACATAGCTGTGCAGCTCTCAGTTCTTCAGGGAGCAATAACTCAGTCACATCACTGTCTTGTGTTTCAGATCAATGAATGTATTCCTCATTGTGTACCTCTGCATTCTAATCAGTAAAGCACTGATAAATACTGTCCTGAAATATGTGTGGCAGAGTGAACCATTCCGAGATGAGCCATGGTATAATCAGAAAACCGAAGCAGAAAGACAGCGGAACCTGGTATGGAAAGTGATAGATATCCTTTGCGGTGATCAAAGATGCCCTGTAGGCTGTTGTTATGAAAATGTGTTAATGAGAACATGATGAAGTTGTAATGAATTAAGTCTTTGTGACAGATCCATTCGTTGATATTGAAAGTATCAGTTGCCTCTCTAGCTGTAGACACTGGTTGCTCTTGTCTTCTTTGGGTATTTGAATATACAGGTCTGGAAAGGTACTGGTTTCCATAGTAAATTCACACGGACACACTTTAAATGCTTTTGGTGTTTCCAGAACCCAGCACAGTGTCCCATATTTAGAGGATGCACAGTGAATGCTCATTAATGGTTGTCAGGTAAATGGTGCTTACTTACATGGAAAAAAGGAGAATCTCAATTATATGGAAATTAGGGTAAAAATTGGTTTCATTTTTCCTTAGGAGATTTCAGTTCAGCTGCCCATGTTTATCAAAAGTATTTTCCCCAAAATCAGTATATTAAAATGATTTAATTGAATCTCCTCTCCTGAGAACAGTATAGTTCATCCCACTTAGTCCAGACCAGTGTCAGCTCGGTAGAGTGGGGCTGTGTGCAAATCCAGACCAGTGTCAGCTTGGTTCAGAGTGGGGCTGTGTGCAAATCCAGACCAGTGTCCGCTCAGTACAGACCTGAGCTAGGTATAACTGTTGACCCAGGGCCCACTGAGTCCAGATCAGGTCTGATTCAAATCCAGACCAGGGCCCACTAAGTTCAGAGTAGGGCTTTGTACAAGTCTACACCAGCGTCCACTGAGCCCAGAGTGAGACTTTGTGCAAATCCAGATCATGGCCCACTGAGTCCAGAGCAGGTCGGGTACCAAACCAGACCAGGGTTCACTGAGTTCAGTGTGGGGTTTGTGTAAATCCAGACTAGAGTCCCTACTTCTTCCCTGTGTTCAGTTGGGCCTCCCATAAATCTAAATGGCTTAGAGATAAGGACAAAACTATACAGAAAACTCATTTGTACCAGACTGATACTTTTGGCATCTATGGGTTATTACATTGCAGTCAGTTGGGCATTTGTTAGAGTCTCCAAGGAAACTTGGAGTGTTCAAAATGTAAAGTTTCCCACTGGCTCTCTGTTGGGAGACCTGTCTCCTGACAGTGAGACTATCTAACAGGTGACTTAATCCTTACCCCAGCACAGGCCTGGCTGGCCTGAGGCCATTGCAGTGCCAAAATTAAGTGACAGGCAAGTAAACCTTATCTTTGGATTTGAAAAACTTGTATGTAAAAACTGCACTTGTATGAATTGTTTCTGAGTTTTAATGGTGGTGATGCTGTTACACAGATGCAGGCAATCACACAATGTCCTCTCAGTTTCTCAGGGCGTTCACGGACTTCCTGGCCTTCATGGTTCTGTTCAACTACATCATCCCCGTGTCCATGTATGTCACAGTGGAGATGCAGAAGTTCCTGGGCTCGTATTTCATCACCTGGGATGAAGAAATGTTTGATGAAGAAATAGGGGAAGGGCCTCTGGTCAACACCTCAGATTTAAACGAAGAATTGGGACAGGTCAGTGTCTCCTGAATTCTTTCATAATCTGCAGATTGAGGCCCTCTGTTTCATGTTCCCAGGCAGCTGGATTCTAAGTGATTTCTGTCATGTAGGCAAATCACCCAGCTGGTCAAATGACAACTTTCCCATTTTAATTTGTGCAGAGAGATATAGCCTTTAACCGGTGAAAGGCAACAACAAACATTTTTTTTTTTGCTTTAATTGTATGACAATTGGTAGTTTTTCTATTTACCAATTATGCAGAATTAATTATATTACCTGGTGGATACAAGCTCATCCATGGCCTAAATGGTGTTCATTCAGGGTAATGCTGCGCATCGAGGTGAAGGGGTAAAAGTGAGCTGGCGTTCACTGAGTGCCCGCTGTATAGACATTGCCCTCAGCTTTGATCCCTGATTTCCTTCACTTCTGACAGTGAGCCAATTACTCTCATTTTATAGACGAGCAGAGTGAGACCCCAGGGAGTCTCAATTGTCTGTTGTATTGCAGGGTTCAGATTCCTACATTGAAATCCTGCTGCTTATTGACAACTTCATGGCAGGAGGCGGGGGACAAGGGCTCGGTGCACCTTGAGCTTCTCAATCTGTAAAATGGGCATAAGAAGAGGTACCTGTCTTGCCAGAGTGTAGTAGGGATTGAATGAGGTAACAGGTGAGGCACCCATCACAGTGTCTAATAAGAACCGCCACGGCTAGGAATCATTGCCATCCAGGATCACCTGGATGCAGGGCAGAGCCCACACGCACTCCAGTCTACCTGACCCCAAACTCAGCCTCTCCCTGGAAAAAGAGCGCTAAGGAGAGGCCTGTCCCCCCAACTTTGCTTCTGTGGTCTTTACTGGGAGCCTTCCCACCACCCCCAGTCTAACCTTTCCCAGCCTTTAAGTTGCAAGAAAGGGCATTTGGTAAATGCTAATTTATTATTATTTTTTTTAACAGGAAGAAATGTTGAGTAGTGTTTTTGCAAACAGAGCTATTTTAGACTAGTAGCTGAAATCCACTCCCTTGTGGCCCCAAAACAGCAGTCTGTGATAGATGCTTAGACTCTGATAGATACATTATTACTAAAAGATAATATGTTGCTTGTTCATGAATTTGACTTTGAATGCATTCCTCTAGGACATTCCACACCCCTGGTGGTGGCGGATTGTCCCAGTCAGCAGTGCACAAATTGCAATTTGGTTGCTCATTACTAGAATATCTTTACCTCTATGGATTTCATATCCTTTACAATAATAAATGGTATATTTTGTGTACTCCTGAGAAATTCATGGAGGAAAGGTTTTTTTTTCTGTAACAAGAAAAATGTAGAACTGTGTGCAGTGCAGCAAATTATTACGACTCCAAGTCTGAGAATGACTTTGTAACACCAGTGCTCCAGAGGTTTGTGCGAAGGCTTATTTTAGAGGAGCAAACATTGTGAAATATTCGTTATTATTGTGGATCCTCACTTCAAAAAAAGTCAGGTGTCGTTCACTTCAAACAACGTAGCCATCTCTGCCAGGGAGTGATCTTACATGTGGACAGTACTCATGTGGCTAATTTTCCAGATCATGGGGAGAGACTCAGAAGAGTTTTAGGCAAGCATTTAATGGTAGATTTATTTAAATAATTCATAGGGCGCTACTTTGTCCTTATTAGTTACGTATTAGAGTCAAGCATACATGGAAAAAGGATTTTCTTCTGTGGGATTTACAGCAGAAAAGAACATTTTTCTGAGAGACCTAACTGAAAAGGCACACTGTAAAACACACAGCTGGTTGTATTGTAGGTCCTTTATGCTTCCCACACCTGTACTTTATCATTTTAAACTCTGCTTCTGTGTCCGTGTGTTGGAGGGACCGAGCCTGGACTCGGCACCCCAGACACCTCCCCTGCGGCCTGCGGACCAGCAGGTGTCTGACAGGGTGAGGCGCTCTCGCTCCTACTGCCTCCTCGGCAGAACTCCTCGCCTTCTTTCAGTTGCCCCTGAGGAATAGTGCCTGAGCTTATCTAAATTCAGGATTTAAAGCTAGTTGTAGTTGTCACACTTTTCATGGCTTTTCTACCTGAAATTTGTTCCGTTCTTTTATTTGTTTGAGTTGTATCTTCTAAACCTTAAACGGTAGGGTGATTTTTGAGCTCCCAGACCTTATCAAATGAGTTTATTGTATTTACACCCTTGAGTTTTTTGTTGGATAAGATTTAAGTCTATAGCCCCTGGAAGGCTGGTTCCACCCCTTGTTTCCACCCACTGTAAAGTGACTGAGAGGATGTGTTCTCTGAGCTTCACATCCAGAGAACAGGAAAACTACCTTTATTCTGGAGAGCAAAGGCCTCGCCTCTGCCTCCTGGGTCAGAGCAGCCCCGCGCAGCCAGCCGTTTGTCCGCAGGTGGAGTACATCTTCACAGACAAGACCGGCACCCTCACGGAGAACAACATGGAGTTCAAGGAGTGCTGCATCGAGGGCCACGTCTACGTGCCGCACGCCATCTGCAACGGGCAGGTCCTCCCCAGCGCTTCCGGGATCGACATGATCGACTCTTCCCCAGGCGTCAGCGGGAGGGTAGGTGGCCCCTCTCCGGGCAGGTGTTTTCCCTTTAGGGGCCATCACTGTCCCAGTTCACAAGATACCTGGGTGTCACCCCTTGTTCTGGGACCCAGGAAAGATATGAATTTTCCAGCGACTTGAGTGAGAACAGTGAGATGCCTCCATTTCCCACCAGTGAATCTGGCCAGTCACGTTTCTAGGGACAGCTTTAGAAGTGTGGACCAGCAGGGCAAATGGGGGACTGTGAGCAAAGTGACCTGCATACCACGTGTGCTTGTGCTCATACACATGTACACATTCCCACCCAAGCACACATGCACACATGTGAGCTCACATACACACACCCCAATGTGCAGGCAGAGACATGTGCCTCGCTTACATATGCATACATGTCCACACACATGCACCCTCCTGTGTCCACACAGTTACATGCACTGCATTCACACTCACACACAGGCATGCAGGTAGGGTGCACACATACACCACCTGCTATGGCTTCAGATCTCAGCGTTTCTAGGAGGAAGCCATGACCCTCACCAGTGGTCAGCCAGGAGGCCATTCCAGAACGCTTGGTGGCTGCAGAGCCCTGTGTGGTGTCCCCTGGGGCACCAGAATGCCTGCCTTAGTGAGGTGTGTTGTGACAGCCTTTTGTGTCCAATCAAACCACACGCCCATGACATTTGCCTCAGGTGATTTCAATACAGAAACCACCATTTCATCCCAGTCTGAGAGGAGAGGGGCAGGTGGTCTTGACCTTCCTGCGGCATTCCACAGGCGTTACCCCCTCTTACCACCTGCTGGAACCCCCCGCACCTGGCACATGTGATGTGAGTCCAGCCTTTCTTGGCCTCCCCTCAGTCACGTAGCATCCAGAACCCCTGAGGAAGCTTTCTGGACTCCGAGGGAATCCAGGCTCTGGGAGCCCTACGGTACTGCCTCAGCTGGTCTGAGGCTCCGTCCTGCCGTATTCTCCTCTTGTGACCTTGAACCCATCACCTCATCTCACTAAACATTCATTTCCTTTCAGTCTTCATGGCCCAGCGGTCTTGACTGTAACTACCATTGAAATGCTCAAGAATGAATGAAAGCCACAGTTACACTCTATCTCCTGACCACCAAAGGCACGCTAATACTCCCTAACCCTTAAAAGTTGTTTGTCCTGCTTTATTGTCTTCTGTTTATTTACCAACTCCTTTAAGCTGATATCCATAGATGTGTGGGGTTTTTGTACTGCATTTTTATAGGAGCGAGAAGAGCTGTTTTTCCGGGCCCTCTGCCTGTGCCACACCATCCAGGTGAAAGATGACGACGACGTAGACGGCCCCCGGAAGTCGCCAGACTCGGGGAAATCCTGTGCGTACATATCATCCTCGCCTGATGAGGTGGCCTTGGTCGAGGGTATCCAGAGGTATGTACGTCTGGCTGCACGCGAGTCTGGTCCCAGATGTGAGGGGTGTGCCAGTCTGGTCCTGGAGTCCTTCTCAACCCCCAGCAATGTGCTGCTGGACTCCTCCTGGAGGCATCCAAGTCAGGCCCCTGGGCCTGGGATGCTTGCTGGGGGGTGAGCCGAGTGGGTACTGCCTTTGTGCTCAGTGTTTCCTCGGCCTCCATGTTGGTAGAGCGGTCCCTCCTGAGTACAACCTGTCATTGGTGTGAGCAGCAGCTTGGTCCCAGCTGCCAGAGGGTTTGGCACTGTCTCATGGGTAGTTTTTCCTCCTCACTTCTTTAATAAGAAGATTACAGACCATTCCAAATAAGATTCAAACAATCTTAGACACCCTTATGAAAAGTCTCTCATCTGTCCTAAAGAATCGATGCCCAAAGATGTCACACAACTTTCCCAAAGTCACGCAACGTGGAAAGGGATGAGGCTGGAGTGCTGGGGCTTTGCTACCGTTAGCTTCCCTTTCTTTGTGTCCATCACGTTAAGTCTGTGTGCTTCGTGCGTAGACTTAGTACTCACCCACCTTTGACATCTTTTTATTGGGAGCCTCACGACATGTGGCGTTTAAGCAAACACTTGGAAAAATACTTTATATGCTCTAGGTATGTGGCATTATTTCAAGTCAAGGGAAATGTTTTTCCAGTTATCACAGCTTACAATTCGAATTTAACCCTGATGGTACCGATCTCCCCTCTTTACTGCCATTGACGAGCAGGCAATCGAACACCTCTCATCCGGTTAGAACAGCATTTTTATTGTGGACCGAACTGATGTATGTTTTCCATGCAGTCTGAATCGTGACATTAGATATGCAAGTTATGCCACTTCAGACCTTATTAAATGTAGAAATCCACACACACGTATGGGAGATTTCTCAAAGCTAGAAATCTCTCTTCTTGGAAAATGAGTCTTCAGAAATTAAACCACATTCAGTCACAGATAATAGAAGTGAGGCTGCACTGTTCCTGCCTGTCATTCTAGACTCACCTTCTGAGATGCCTTTCCTTCAGCCACCCTACCAGCTCCTCCCTGGGTCGGGTCCCCAGGGTCCCATAGCACCTTTATGCCATTGTGGCTCCATGCCATATTAGAATGATACGTGTCCACCTCCCGTATCTGTAAGCTCCCAGAGGCCAGAAGCCATGCCCTCCTCCTCCTCGCACTCCCAGCACATGCCCAAACAGCATGCAATGTGACGTGAGTGCTGGTAGAGGAGGGTGTCACAGATTAGGGGCTCCGTAGATGTTTGTTAACTGGCTGCCTGCCCTGGGGGGGGCGGGGTGTTCTCATCAGTAAAGTGACAGTCAGTGTGGAGATTGACGGTCTCTCAGGTCCTTGTAATTCTGACATGTTACCTCTACTAAACCACCCCACTAATCAGTGAGTAAAAATGGGTCAGTACAGACGGACCAATCCATGGACCTACTACGGTCTTTCTAAAACCTGCCAATACCTGCCAATAAGAATGCGCCTCATTGATGTGGTACTTGGGAGAGCAAGCCAAAACTTCTTTACGTTCTTGGGGAATTTTTGGAGATGGTAAATAAATTCAGTATTATAATTTCCTAAGTGTATAACTCAGTTTACTACCTTTGTTTGACCAGAAATACTTTTTTTTTTAAAGAAAGCTTTACCAAAATGTAGACCAAATATTCTGTGAAAGAGGAATATCAAAATTTCACATTTACCACTGGGTTTGTCTTCTCTTTTGCAGACTTGGTTTTACATACCTAAGGCTAAAGGATAATTACATGGAGATATTAAATAGGGACAATGACATTGAAAGGTAAGCATATTATACATTAAATGATGATAGTAATAAAAGCAACAAACAGCAAGTGTTGGAGAGGTTGTGGGAAAAAGGGGACCCTAGTGCACTGTTGGTGGGATTGCAGATTGGTACAACCACTATGGAAAACAGTATGGAATTTTCTAAGAAAACTAAAAATGGACATACCTTTTGACCTAGCAATTCCACTGCTTGGATTATATCCTAAGAACCCTGAAATACCAATCCAAAAGAACCTATGCACCCTATGTTCATAGCAGCACAATTTACAATAGCCAAGTGCTGGAAGCAACCTAGGTGCCCATCAGTTAATGAATGGATCAAAAAACTGTGGTACATTTACACAATGGAATTCCATGCAGCAGAAAGAAAGAAGGAGCTCCTACCCTTTGCGACAGCATGGATGGAACTGGACATCATGCTAAGCGAAATAAGCCAGGTAGTGAAAGACAAGTACCATATGATCTCACCTTTAACAGGAACCTAATCAACAAAACAAACAAACAAGCATAATATAACCAAAGACACTGAAATTGAGAACAGGCTGACAGTCACCAGAGGGGAGAGGAGAGGGAATTCAGGGGAAAAGGGGAAGGGTTTAGAGCAACAAGTATAAAGGACATGTGGACAAAAACTATGGGGGGTGGAAATGGGAGGGAGGTGGGGAGGGCTGGGGCAGTGGGCTGGGGGTGGGGTAAAAGATATAAAACTGTACAATATCAACAATTAAAAAAATACTGATTAAAAAAATAAAATAAAATAGTAAGAAAACTTAAAAAAAAAAAAGAATTGTTTTTACAAAGTTTATCCACTGGGGGAAAAACCAAATTCTCTGTACTGCTCCCATAACTCATTCCCCCCTCTTCTCAGTAACAGCCCCCAAAATGTCACAGAAACATCTGGAGAATGTGAGTTGGACAGTTAGAGGAGAAGCTGGTTGGATGGTGTCACATCATTAAAAAGGTTTTGGGTTAAGTCACCTAAAATCAGGTCTTACTGCAAGGGTTCTCAAAGCTTCCAGCATGTCCTAACTCTCCCCCAGCCAGGCGCTGACTCTCCCTGGTTGGAGGGTAGTAAGCGCCTCCCCTGGGAGCGGGCAGGGAACCCTGTGCTCACAGAGCGCCAGCTCCCAGCCGTGGAGCAGTGTCCAGTAGAAAGCAGTCATAGCGAGTACGCGTTGGAGTAACCAGCAGTTATTGGAGTCTCATGGTTTCACTTCTCAAATCTTTAGCATCCACACACTTTTGACTTTTAGGAACCGTCTCTCTAAAATTACTGGTCCTAGAGAAAGATGTTCTGTCTTGAATTTTGACTCAGAAGATCAGGTAGTTCATCTGTCCTATATAGATAAACATAATATGCAGGAATGGATATAGGCAAAGACAGGTGGGGAGAAACATAAGACTTAGTGGTGATGGCTTCAAGAAAACGATTTTAAATTTTCCATCTGAAAAATAAACTCCCAGGTTAGCGGAAGTGATGAACGCCTTGACTCCAGAACTGACTGCTGGGGCCTAGATCGGCGTACCTGGGGTTCCTCCCTGCAGTGAGGGGGCTTCCTAGAAGTTGTGAGGCCACCCCTGGGAGCAGGGACAGAGTGGCATGCTGCTGTTGGGCTTCTGGTTTATAACTGACAACGCAGTTGCTACTGAAATTATAGCACACAGCACAGTGCTGCTTCAGAATTCACAGGGAACCCTTTCACCAGTGTGAGGGAGGAAGAAACTTTACCTTTCTAGGTTGTTTCAGCTGGTCTAATAATCAAATAGATGTGAGACAGATTAACAAAGAAAATAACCACATTTAGTTACATGCATATGTCTGGGACCCCCACATACATAAGAGAGTGAGATCCCCGCCCCTGCCCCATACCCTGGAGGTTCAGAGATGGAGAGGGGGAATGAGGTGTTCTGGACATTCTGAACTGATGAGACGTGTGTTATTCTGAAGGCCTCGGCTTCAGAGGGGGCCTGTTCTTGGGACGGTGGGAAGAGCACATGTTCGCTAGCCATTCCCCTTGCCATATAGGTAGGTCATAAAAAAGTAAATCTTGTGATAGCTCGTTATGGGCAAGGCCCCTAATTTAGGTTCTTTAAGGGAGAGGTAAAAGTTTCTCATGAGCCTGCAGGATCTCTATTGTCTTCAGCTCAAAGTGCACCTCTTGGGGAGCCCTGTCCGGACCCCGCTTCAGCAGCTTGTGAGCAGGGACTGACATCGAGGAGGTTTCACACTCCGCAGCTGCTGGCTGGAGTCTCTAGACCACAGGTGGCAAACACAAGGCCCGTGGGCCGAATCAGGCCAAATCCAGCCTTCCACTTTGTTTTTTTACCCAGCCCGGCGAGAGCACCGAGTGCTCACTTAATTGTTAAGAAGTACTTACATTTATACAGTCCTAAAAATTACATTTGGCCCTCTGAAGGCTGATGTGGACCCCGGTGATAATGAGTTTGACACCCCTGCTCCAGATCCTGAGGAGTTTGCAGAGGTAGTGTCAGGGGTGGCTGAGCCATTTTATATATATATATATATATACGTATATATATATATATATATATATATATATATATATATATATATAATTGATTATGCTATTACAGTTGTCCCATTTCTCCCCCATCATTCCCCTCCACCCTGCACACCCCCTCCCACCCACATTCCCCCCCTTTAGTCCATGTCCATGTGTCATAAGTTCTTTAGCTTCTATATTTCCCACACTATTCTTGCCCTCCCCCTGTCTATTTTCTACCCACCATCTATGCTACTTATTCTCTGTACCTTTTCCCCCTCTTTCCTCCTCCCACTCCCGTTGCTAACCCTCCACGTGATCTCCCTTTCTGTGGTTCTGTTCCTGTTCTAGTTGTTTGCTTAGTTTGCTTTTGTTTTAGGTGTGATTGTTAATATCTGTGAGTTTGCTGTCTTTTTACTGTCCTATTTTTTATCTTCTTTTTCTTAGGTAAGTCCCTTTAACATTTCATATAATAAGGGCTTGGTGATGATGAACTCCTTGAACTTGACCTTATCTGAGAAGCACTTTATCTTCCCTTCCATTCTAAATGAAAGCTTTGCTGGATAGAGCAATCTTGGATGTAGGTCCTTGCCTTTCAAGAAGTCAAATACTTCTTTCCAGCCCCTTCTTGCCTGTAAAGTCTCTTTTGAGAAATCAGCTGACAGTCTGATGGGAACTCCTTTGTAGGTGACTGTCCCCTTATCCCTTGCTGCTTCTAGAATTCTCTCCTTCATTTTCATCTTGGGCAATGTAATTATGATGTGCCTTGGTGTGTTCCTCCTTGGGTCCAACTTCTTTGGGACTCTCTGAGCTTCCTGGACTTCCTGGAAGTCTATTTCCTTGGCCAGATTGGGGAAGTTCTTTTTTATTATTTGTTCAAATAAGTATTCCACTTGTTGCTCTTCTTCTTCCCCTTCTGGTACCCCTATAATTCGGATGTTGGGATGTTTAAAGATGTCCTGGAGGTTCCCAAGCCTCTCCTCATTTTTTTGAATTCTTGTTTCTTCCTTGTTTTCTGTTTGGTTGTTTGTTTCTTCCTTCTGGTCCACTCCATTGATTTGAGTCCCAGTTGTCCTCTCATCTCTATTGGTTTCCTGTGTGTTTTCCTTCATTTCACTTATTGTAGCCTTCATTTGTTCATCTAATTTGTGAGCAAAATCAACCAATTCTGTGAGCATCCTGATCACCAGGGCTTTGAACTGTGCATCTGATAGGTTGGCTATCTCTTCATCGCTTAGGTGAGTTGGCTCTGGGGCTTTGATTTGTTCTCCTGTTTGAGCCATTTTTGGTTTTTTTTCTTTTTGGTCTGGTCGTGGCTGTTACGTAGTGAGGGGTAGAGCCTTAGGTGTTCCCCAGTGTGGGGCAGCCCAGTGGCTGGGTTGTGACGCTGTATGTGGGGGCAGGGTCCAAGAGGGAACAATGGCACTTGCTCCACTCTCTCTGGGATTCCAGTTCCTTCTGCCACTTCCCCTTTGCCTGGATTATTTGCGTGTGAATGTGGGACCACCTGGTCAGCCAGCCTCCTTGTGCGGCTTCACTGGGTCTGCACAGTTGCCACTCCATGCCTGGGGTCCACTAGCCACTGCCTGTTCACCTGGGGTCTGCCAGCTGCTGCTGCCTGTGTGCCCAGGTCCACCAACCTCCACTTTTTCCTGCCACAACTCTGCCCCTCTTACTGGTCTGGATGAATGGTTGTTGGACTTCCGTACAGTTCAATTTTCTATCAGTTCTGGTTGTTTTCTTGTTTCTAAATATTTGTTGTCCTTAATTTTGGTTGTGAGAGAAGGCACAGTGTGTCCACCTATGCCTCCATCTTAGCTGGAAGTCCCATCTTCAATATTTGAAATGCCAGACAGAAATTCTACATCTTCTGATAATTAGACTGAAGAAGCTGATCGAATGTCAGTACTCTGCTTTTTAAATGATTTTCATTAATTTAAAGGACACTGATTTATTATCAGGGATCAAAAGCCCTGTTATACAACCTATGGGTTTGTGTTCAACAAAATTTAGGAAAGTGAATCGGCATGTAAGATACATAGTTTCTTTGATGCACAGACTCCATGAGCACCAGGATGGGGCTGGGACGTGGCCCTCCAGGCGAGAGTCCGAGTGGTAGGGAGATGAGAGCCTCCCTCTGTCCCCTACAGAACACTGGTGCCAGCAGCAGGGGCAGAATCACCAGTCACATGAACCCAGACATTTGCCTGGTGTCTGTGCAGGGAACCCCTCTACCTCCAGGTTCCTCCTTGAAAGAGCTGTTTGGCACGGCCGCCCTCCAGGGAGAGGTGGGGGTGGGGCAGGATGGAGGAGACGCTTTTAAAGGCCTGGGTGGGATGAGGAGAGGACTGCCCCAGACACTCCTCTGGGAAGGCTGATTAATGCCCAGATGCCATGGCACACAAAGCTAGATGGGTATTAAAAACCATTTTTAATCTTCTCTCCAGGTTTGAATTGCTGGAAATTTTGAGCTTTGACTCAGTACGAAGGAGAATGAGTGTGATTGTGAGATCTGCCACAGGTAGAAATTTATTTTTCCTTAATTTCTTAAATTATATATTGTGTTTGTGTTTTACTTTGATGCTTACATTCTTTAGGAACTTTAAAAAGTTAACCATTTATTCTCTTTTTTAAAAAACATAGATGAAGCAACTACAGGTCACACAACTCCTCAGCCCCACAGTAGGTCACACTCACTGTAGGTGACGAAACTCCTCGGCTCCTCACGTTCCTGTCTCTCTCCCAGGCTGGAGTGAACCGTAGGCTGGCAGGTTCACTCACCTTTGGTTTCCCCGACTGCAAGCCCTGCTCATGCCCTTTCAGTCCTCACACAGAACACCTGCTTACAAAGGTCTCCACCTGCACTCTCTGCCCCTCTATCATCCTGCTCCCATGTCAGTCTTTCTAAGACCCCCGAGTGCTCACTGTCCTGGCCGGGGCCTGGTGGGCTCCTGTTCTGTCTGAGGCAGCCACATCTCCCATTTTTTCACTGAGTCCCTGAACTGTCTTCCTAGCTTTCGTTACCAGGCCTCCTCAGAATGTACACTGCGTGGACTTTTCCAACTGGGGCCCTCTACCTGGTGTGAGCTTTTCCACCTGGAGGCCCTCTATCTGGTGTGGGCTTTTCCACCTGCAGGCCCTCTACCTGGCAGGGACTTTGTCACTAGGAAGCCTTCTTGCTCATTTGCACCTTTCCAAGCATAGCCCAATAGCCACCTGATAAGCCCGTCCTGGTTGCTTCAGTCAGATGAGCTGTTTGTCTTCTGACCTGGCTAGACTACAGGCATCCTAAACACAGAGCCCACACTTTCCTCAGTAATATACCCACCACAGTGCTTCTGACTGCTTGGTAAATACTGCTAAATTCAATTTACTAATGCAATTTCAAAATGGCATTTATATCGAGAGATGTGGAATCTTTTTTCTTTTTTTTAAGATTTTGTTTGTTTATTTATTTATTTATTTATTTATTTATTTTAGAGAGAGGAGAAGGGGAAAGAGAGGGAGAGGAACATCAGTGTGTGGTTGCCTCTTGTGTACCCTATACTGGGGACCTAGCCCACAACTCAGGCATGTGCCTTAACTGGGAATCGAACCCACGATCCTTTGGTTCTCAGTCCAGTGCTCAATTCACTGAGCCACACCAACCAGGGGGATCTTATTCTTTTCAGTTTCTTAAAACTCAGCAATACCAGTCTGTGTTTATCTCTTTGGAAAGTTGCCTAGTGAGCAACCAAATGCAGCCACTACCTGGAACTAAACAGACGGAGCCTAAAGTAGAGATCTGAGGGCGTGTTGGGGAATTTTACGTCAGCCCATATCTCATACTCATGATGAGAGAATTTCGTTTCAATGGGAAGTAAACAAAGTATCCTTTCCTAAACAGAGCCATTCCAACTTTCTTCTGATAGAACTAGCAATCCCTTGTTTTCTCATCTAAGTCTGTGGAGGCTGACGAAGGCCTATCTTTCAGCAGTACCCCTAAAGTCATTTTCGAGGCGTTGAGTTCCACATGCTGGATAACGAGCCTGGTGAGGATTCTGCACTGGGAGCTGTGCTGGCTGTCGCAGAGCCGGTGCTCTTATCCACACACTTCCCTCACCTCTGAACCGGTTATCAAACGTGGGCAGGAGCAGCTCCACCAATGCAACCTGCCCTGAGTGTCATGAGACACAAAGTAACATACAATATAATATTGCCTGTGCACATGGAAACAGGTTTTACCACTGGGTCAGCAGGACATGGGGAGCATATATCCTGTGGTGTTTGGAACAAGTTCAGATAGATGCGCTTATGCTCACCCAAGTGCAGAAAATCATTCCACTGTGCATGAACGAATGTAAGCTATTCAGAATTATGCAGAAGAAAGGCAGTGCCTTATGGACAACTTTTTGTCTGGTGATTTTTTACTCCTTACAAATGTTAAGTCCAGGAGCTGAATCGTGCTTCAGCAAAGTTCCTGCACTGGCAGTAATGATCACAGTCTCGGGAACCAATGCATAAGTCACCCACAGGCCATCTTCTGCCCTACCCCTGCTTTCTCCTGAACTGTGCGGCCACAGCCCTGGCACCTGGGGATATACTGGGGAATCTTTGTAAACAGCTTCCATTTATCGAAAAGGGCATCACAAGAACTCAGAAAGGAGCTTGGTCACATTAAGAATTTATGCCCAAGGCATTCACGTCATTAGAATATCCCTTCCACGAGATACTACATATTTCCGAAGGCATCTTTGAGGAACTGCAGGCCTACCAGGGGAAGCTGTCATGCCATCTAAACTGGCCACTGCACCAATTAATTTTAAGAGAAGTCTGAATATTCAATTCAACAAGTTGTTCTCTAAGCAGTAACACATCCCTGGAGATGATGCTAATTGTTCTGGTTTCAGAGCCTAATGGAGGGTTGACTCCATTAGGGGAGACTGAAGGCCATAAGCCACAGCAGCCAGTTGACAACTTGAACTTATCTCTGAGGGCTCTTCACTGAGAAGTGTGCTGTAGCCATCAAGCTGAACCTCAGTGCCACGGGTTGCTCTCCTGTAGGTTAAGATCACGTCACCTGTGTGTGTTGCTGTAGGTTAAGATCATGTCACCTGTGTACTGCTTTCTTACCATCACCTGTGTGTGCACTGGGGTAGTAACTCCTTGCTTGTTTACAAAACTGGAAAAAGCAGGATCTAAAGCTGGTGCCAAATACTACCTGCTCTTGTCCTTTGCAGATTAAATTTTGCTTTATATTGTGGATAGTTTTATGTCCAAGGCTCTCTTCACCTGGACCTTAAGGCTGAACATGTCCCATGTCTAAAGTGGGAGTAGAGGAATTGATAAGTTGTGACAGTGGGGAATTGAAGCCTTTACCATCAGTCATCCATGATTTTCCTAGGGAAAAAATGTATTGTTGTTTAAGGTTGTATCACTCTGTTGTCTGGACTACAGTTGTTGTTCTAAACTGTACCTGATGACCCTGGAGCATTAGCTAGAAATTATCTAGTAGTCGGGAATGGATTCTGACATCAGGCTGGTTGGGATGTGACTAAGAATCCCAGGTCGCAAACCTGTGTGGGTGTGTAGGTGTCCTCTGGGGATCAGACTTCCTGCCCTCGTCAGTTCCTGCTCAGGGCCACTGGCCATGCTCCCAGTGCTGGCCCAGCCTTTGCTCAGCCGCAGCTCAGTTCATGTGCTGACTGCAGAGACCTCACCAGACACCATCCGTTTTGTCCGAAGGTTGACGCTACCCTCCATGTAATTTCAGGACTGTGTGAGCATAATTTGTGCTGTGTGTTGAATGTTTTCGCTGTGTTTGTGTGTGCATCACAGCAGTTAGTTCTTTCTGGGGTCAAGGAAGTAAGCCAAGGTGGGCTCTGCATGCTACAGCTGAGTTCGCAGGCCCTTGTATGGGATCCCCATGTGCACCAGCTGCTATGGTCTCACTAGCTACTGGCCCAGGAGTGCACCCCCCCACACCCCTTCCTGGTCCCCCCACCTGGGGAACTGGCTGCAGTGGGACAATTGTCTGCTTCTCTTGGTGCCTGTGAGTTTGGGTTCCCAGACCTACTTCTGAGGGCCATCTGCATCTAGGGTTTATAGGGATCAACCCCAAGCCAGGGAGCTCAGCGCATGAGCTTAAAGTCTGAAGATAAATTAAGAATACAATGCAGGTCACCATGTCAGTGCCCCTGCCCAAGGCCCGTCAGTCGCTGTGGTGGGCCACCACGGTATTTCTTCCCGTAAGCCGAATACAGAGGAAGCCCAGCCCACCCAGCAAAGTGCCACACGGTTCTGCAGGTTAGAAGATTCCTCACTGAAAGAGGAGGAGCCTCCCTCCGTGTGCCGGGCCTGTTGTTTCAGTGCTTCTGTCTCTCTAATCTCCTTTTTGTCACCTACTGGAGAGTTCCTCCTGCTTATCTGGAAGAGGAAATCTTTTTATCTTGAGGGAGGAGAAGCATGTATCTGGAATACAAATATGTGTGAAGTAATTGGGACATTACTTGAAGGGTGGGGCAAAAATGATGAAATATATTTCTTGTAATTCGTGTTAATACAAAAGATGACTCAGATGACGTGTTCTATGTCAAAATGCATTGCATTTTAACGGGATTTGATGTTTAGCTTCTGGTATTGCTGTGGGCACTTTTCAGCAAATTGCTGTGGGCACTTTTCAGCAAATTGCTGTGGGCACTTTCAGTCAACCACATCTTTAGTTATCTTACGCCACTCGCTGGGCCCAAGGTCACTGTATTCCTCACTCATATCCCAACCAGAGAGAAGGCAGAAGTGACAAGTGGAAAGACACCCAGGAGCTAGGTCTTTTCCTGGTTTATGGCTTTCCTATGCGATTCCTAGTGTTGTAGGGACAAAATGTGACTTTGGGGCAATCTGCTTTTCTGAGTTTACAGGTTCACTGATCTAGTGAATTCTCCTTCACAGCAGTCTCAGCACAGGTATCCTTGTTTCATTTCTGAATAGCATAATATGAAAAGTAATTTAGTCTTCCCCAAGTTGTGATTAAATTAAACACCTTTTTCTTTTTCTCATTTTATAGGAGAAATTTATCTGTTTTGCAAAGGAGCAGATTCTTCAATATTTCCCCGAGTAATAGAAGGCAAAGTGGATCAGATCCGATCCAGAGTGGAACGCAATGCTGTGGTGAGCTGGCGGGCGGAGCGGGCCAGCGTCGCGCTGCTTCTCCCGCGTCAGGAAGGAAAAGCTCCTGTTCCCTGAGAGAGCCACTCACAAGTCAGAATGGGCCGTGTGCGCACAACATGCGCCCTTCCCCAGTGTGGCGTTCCTGTCCTGGGCACACTCCGCCCCCAGCACACTCACTCAGGAGACTGTTGCGTGGTTTTTGTTTTTTTAATTTTGAGGTGGGAGCTAGGTTGGTTGGTTGATGATTTGGGGAGTCCAAATTATAAGCACATTTGTGATTTTGTGATGATGTATTGGAGAGAGTAGATCTTTATCCTGAATGATTTCTTGTGATTCCTTTCAAACATCAGTTGGCTCCTACACTTTATGTGTCCTCACCTGTTGGGTTGTCTTCCCTCACCTCATTCTAAAGCATGTAGCTCAGTCTGCTCTAAAACTTCAGCAACACTGCTCAGCTTGTCAGCACTCTCCCCTCCCACCTGACCCCGCCCTTGGCTCCAGTTCCCCCTCTTCCAGGTCTGCTGTGGGTGGGACAAGCTGTGCATCTCTGCTGCCCTCGCCCCTCCACATCAGACCCTAAGCGGTGATGTGTAGCTCTTCATAGACACGTTCCCCCATCTTTACTCTGGATATCACAGCATTATAAATCTCTGTTGTCCGAGATGCACCCTTTTCAGCGTGAGACCATGCATGCCTGCAGCAGCTACTTCACTTTTAAACTTTGCTAAATGTTGCTGTCATGTGCAAATCCTTTGGCTTTAAGTTCATATTAAAGTACCATATTACATACTGGTCAAACAAAGCAGCTGCCATTAAACCAGCAGGAATCAATAAATATACTTCAGGTTTAAGATTATTGAACCTTTTATGTGTAGAATCATGAAAATAACAATGTCCCTACTTTCTCCTACCCACAGAGGTGAGGAACCTGTTGGAGTAGAAGAGGAAGGGCTTCTTCTAAGCCCTTACATGTGCACACACAGAATGTAGTTCATATACAGGCCATGAGTTTTAATATAGGGTGTATGAGGGTTCCCCTGAGGGGGCAGCCCCATCTGCAAGTCACTTCATATCCACACCTGCAATGACCCTGAGGCCTTTTTCCCCTGGGGCCAGATGACTCTGTGCCACTGGCCACACTGATCACCACACAAGTGCAAAGGATGGCCTCTGGACAGAGGATGTTCCCTGTGGAACCCTGGGGTCTCTTCCCGGGACCAGGGAGGAGGTGTTCTGTGCCCCCGAGTTCTCCTGGGCATCCCTCCCACTCCTTCAGAGGAAAGCCATATCTGGACGAAATGAAGCTCGTGACACCTGCCCTGGAATCCGGTGTGTTCTATCTAAACACCAGCTGATTGGGCCTCAGAAAAATCCATCTCCTAACCCAGGAGCTTCTGTAGAAGTGGGAACAGGACTTCCAATCCATGACATGTCTCTTAATCATGTAGTCCTTTTCCCTTATAACTAGCTTTAAGCTCTTCTTTCAATTCTTTTTAATGACTTTGCTTTTTGGTATTGAGGTTTGCTACAGCCATTCTGTCTGCCCGCAATTCACAAGGGAAAGGTGCCCATTTCCTTCAACTCATGCCATGAGCCTTCTCTCACTCCTGGGAATCTGGAAGCACACCTTTGAGGGGACAAAAGACCATCTCCCCGTAGCCATCCTGCTAGACAGTGAGGAAGGCACAGGCACATCCTGCTGTTAAAGCCCCAGACGAACACACTGACGAAATCAAAGTGCTCCGGGCACAGCCCCTTCAGGCTCCAAGCGTCCAGCTCACTTGTACCTCCCTGGCTGGGGTGGCACATTCTCTGTGTGTGGTGAATCCAGAGTTATGGTCACAGCAGAGAATCTGTCACTCTTAGATACTTGTTTCACTCTCCTGTGGACCCAGTAGGTTCAATAAATAGCCATTTCATTCAGTGAGTGCTAAATAAGATCAAATTGCGTTACAAACTCCCACGCAAAACACGTGCCTTTATATCATTTTATATTTGCCATGAAATTTCAAATTACTATCCTAAGAAGAAGTTTATCCTAAGAGTTAAACTTATCCTAAGAAAAGTTTAACTCTCTTCATTTGTCACAATAAAAGAGCAAAGGCTTGTCTTTCGGTGGCCCTGATTTTATTATTTATTCCCATGCTTGCCAGTTTGAATTTTTATATAATCTATCATTCTATTTAATGTGGCTATGAATAACTCCATTGTAAAATATCAGCCCCTTTTAGGGTTGGTTGGTTTATAAATCTTTGGTTAGTCATTCTAATTAGAGAAAGGAAATATTGAGAAAGCTATCAAAAAATACAGTTTCAGCACAGGGACCCTTGAATTCATGTGAAATGCATTATATCCCACAGGAGGGCCTTCGGACTTTGTGTGTTGCCTACAAAAAGCTCATCCCAGAAGAATATGAAGGCGTCTGTAAATTGCTACAGGCTGCCAAGGTGGCACTTCAAGATCGAGAAAAGAAATTAGCAGAAGCCTATGAGCAGATAGAGAAAGATCTTATCCTGCTTGGTGCTACCGCCGTGGAAGATCGGTAAAGTGAAGGCTATGCCTTGTCTCCGGAAGCCAAGCGCGAGATGCGATGGCTTGGGCTTCGTGGGGCGCTTTGGGAGGAAGTGTGTCCGCCACCTCAAACGGGGACGTGCCACGCCTCAGGGAGAGACAGGCTGTCTGCCTGCGTGCCCTGGCCTGCTGTCACAGGGAGCTCACGGCGGGGGGGTGGTGTACTTCCCCTTGAATCAGATGCCTGCATTCGCACTTTCCCAGAAGGAAACAGAAATAGTCAGCACTTTTACATTTTGTGTTATGTGCCGTCAAGATACAGGGTTGTAAGTTATTCTTTAGAGTGGGATCAATAACTAATTCCATTCCTGAATTCGTTCCTGGTTCTTTCCAAACACAGGTGTAACAGTTTAGGTCTGCACATACTCAGTGTATTGGTCACTACTCATTGAAGAAATTTAAAATAATCAAGTGGAATATTGCAAATAATAACAATATAATATTAATAACTGGTAAAATTACTGATTACAGACTTGTGAATGCCTCCAAAGAAAGAGCCTGTAAGCTGTCAAAGTCCATAAGAAGAATTAAAAGTTATTTAAGGCTTAATGCACTAAGAAATTGTTTTAGTCTACTGTGTTGTCTTAACAGCAGAGTGAAAGAAATGGGTGACAATTTATTTTGAAGGATTGGAAAAGAAAAAAAAAATCCCAATTTAAAAGAATGAAGCAGAAGCTTCAGGAAATTTACTGAGACTTTATTTCTCATAAAATTTGAA
The DNA here is from genome assembly GCA_039655065.1 of Glossophaga mutica. NCBI lineage: Eukaryota > Metazoa > Chordata > Mammalia > Chiroptera > Phyllostomidae > Glossophaga > Glossophaga mutica. The sequence goes on along the minus strand of CM077310.1, from coordinate 64,201,055 downwards.
AGTCTTTAAGATCTATATATTGATCCAAAATTTAAATCCTTAGCTTGAAACCTACATTTTTCTGGTGTCTTCTTCCACAAGCATTTGCTGCATTCTCAATCTCGATAGCATAAGATTGGACAGTGTAGGAAGTTTTAAGTTTGTCTGGGGCTTTTGTTGTTGTTGCTCCTTTCCTCATTCAGTCCAGACTATAACAGGTATAGACACAGGTATGAACATGAGAAGCATAGGACAAGTTTAGAATGGGAGCCATAGTCATAGGACAGGGCTGTGTGTTAGGAAGGAGAGGCACACGTGGGAGGGTGGTGTTTGCCTGGGGAAGGGTTGGACCTGGTCCTCGAAGGAGGTGGTGGGAAAGTGAAAGGCTCCTACGAATGGAAGGAAGGAAGTAGGCAGAGCTGATGTACAGAGGCCCCTCAAGAAGGTCACGGGAGCAGATTAACTCAGTGGGGAGATGGGACCTCTAAATATTGAGAGTAGATACTGGGGTAGGGGGCAAGTTATGGGGACCAGTGACTTTGAAGTGATGGTATTTGTTTACGTCTTTAATATTTCTAGCCAGCATTTTGAAGACCGCTCTCAGCCTCAGTTTCCTTTGTCCAAAACAATGATGAAATCAGAAATTTCTTCTGTGTCTAGAATACTGTGATTGTGTGATCTCCAGACTTTCACCTAGGAGGCTGGTTCCAGAATTTAACCATATCATTGTTTAGAATCTGAACCCATTTCTTTTGCTCAGTGCTTGACAGAGACACAGTACATTCCTTCATATGACCTATCAAAACCTAAGACTCTAAAATCTAAAAAAAAAAAAGACACTCCCCCCACCCCACGAAAAGAGGCAAATTTGGTTTTGATGCCAGACTTCCGCAGACAGCGAGACAGTTGGACCAGCGTTAAGAGAGCCGTTTATCCTCGGATATGTTTTGTAACCTCTGCAAGCTTTGGGTTTTCCAAACGTGAAATGGGGTGATAATAAAGTCCTCAACCCTTAAGCTGGTTGTAAAAGTGAAATGTCCCACGAAAAGCGCTTCATACAGCAGCTGCCACACCAAGCTTGGATGCCTGTCAGCCAGTCGAGGAATCAGTACGAGCGCTATCAGCGTTGGGCGTGATTTAGAGGAGCCTGGGCTCCAACTTGATAAGTGCAAAATTTGAGCCGTTTATGCCAAGAGAAAAGATGATGAATATCACCCCCCAGCTCTTTTCCAGATATCGTTTTCCCCTGATTTAGACTTTTGTTGTTGCTGCTGTTGGAAACGTGGTCCTTCTGCCTAAACTCCTCTCCAGGTAGTGAGTCCCAGCCAGACAGAAAACTGCCATCCATTCTGGCATATGGCAGCTACGCAAGATGGCCATTTGCTTCCTAATCTTTTTTTCCATGTTTATCTATTTCTTATTAGAAAGTAGTATTTTTGTAAAAAATTAATACATTTTTTTAATTTGTTTATTTATTTATTTTTTTCTTCCCATTTTTATTTTATTTTTAATCAGTATTTTTTAATTGTTGATATTGTACAGTTTTCTGTCTTTTAAAAACAGATGCAGGTGCTTTAAGATCACAAGCCAGCACTATGATGCTTTTTGATTTGTAGGGCTTAGATATGTTAATGGACCACAAGTTTCGAAGTACTTGTTTAGATTTGCCTTTGTCAGCCATGGGGTGTGTTGTGTCTCGTTTTTCTGTTGCCAGGCTGCAGGAGAAGGCGGCCGACACCATAGAAGCTCTGCAGAAGGCGGGGATCAAGGTCTGGGTTCTCACCGGAGACAAGATGGAGACGGCGGCTGCCACCTGCTACGCCTGCAAGCTTTTCAGGAGAAACACCCAGCTGCTTGAGCTAACCACCAAGAAAATTGAGGAGCAGAGTTTACATGACGTCCTGTTTGAGCTGAGTAAAACAGTCCTACGCTACAGTGGCAGCTTAACCAGGGACAACCTCTCAGGGTAGGTGGCAGCCCCCCGCCCCCACCGCAGGAGGTGTTTTCAGAAGGACTGAAATGACCTCCAGGTGCGAGGATAGAGCCTCAGCACCCTTGCTGGGAGTGTGGGTCTGCTCTCCCCCACCAGACTCAGCATCAGCGTGGTGAGAGGGACCACTTGAAGCATGACCTGAGCTATTTCTTTTTACAACTATAACATGTCCTTTTACACAAGACAGTCTATGTGTGTGTTTACTTTCAAACTGCTGGTTAAAGGATGCAGAAGACCTGATTGATTCAGTTACAAAATATCATGAATGGGATCATTATCATCCGTTTCTAAGACACTCAGGGGGCCATATTTTGAATTCCTGGGTGCATCTGTCAGACCAGAGAAGGAAACAGTAATAAGGCATTTGCTTGTCTAAGACAAAACAGTGCATGCGCCAGAGTTGGCTTTCTCCAGCAATATTCAGAATTCATTCTGATACATTTTATCCGTGTTGACCTTGCTGGTGTTAGGTACATGATCTAAGAATAGATTTTATTTGAGTCATTTTAGATTGTCATTAATGTAAGTAAAACAAAAGTGTCTCTAATCATATGCAAGTTTTAAATTGTTCATAAATAGTGCAAAGATACTTCCCTTCACCTGCTTGAAGAATTCCTTTTGGGGATTAGAGATGTTCCTTATAATTTCAAAACCGAGCAAAGGCAAAGGTTATGACCATGTTCTTCCCAACTCGGGTCATTCAGGCAGGACACCAAGGGGACGGGAGCTGTAAAGACGAAGACGGAGGTCGGCCGCTGCGGCAGGAAGCTTGGGGATAGAGACTGACCTTTTTAGACTGCGAGATAAATGTTCTCCTCTGTCGTTGAGAAATACCGGGATAGCCCCTGAATCCGCAATTAGAATTCTGTGTTTGCTTTGCTCAAGTGAAGTGGAATGTTTAATTAAAACACAATTTTAAAATTTAGTTAAAGGCATTACATTCAATACTGTAAAGACCATATCGCTAAAACAAGGAATACAGTCACCCCGCCCCCCTCCATCCATGGTTTTGCTTTCCACAGTTTCAGTTACCCGCAGTCACCCATCGTCAGAAAATATTAAATGGAAAATTCCACAAGTGACCCCTAGGTTTCCACTGTGCACCGTTCTGAGCAGTGTGGTGACATCTTGAGCCATCCTGCCCCATCCCACCTGGAATGCGACTCACCCCTTTGTTCAGTCTGCCCACAGGAGAGAGACCACATTCGCATAACCTTTTTCACAGTATATTATTATAATTGTTCTATTTTCTTATTATTTATTGTTAATCTCTTACTGTGCCCAATTTATATAATTAAACTTTATCATAGGTACATTTTTATAGGAAAAAAAACCATAGTACATACAGGGTTTTCAGGACTACCTTCCTTTTCAGGCATCCACTGCGGGTTCTTGGAATGTTTTCCCTGAGGGTAAAGGTGAGGATTACTGTGTAGCAGATCCTCGAATAACATTGTTTCATTCAGTGTTGTTTTGTTATGATGAGATGCCATAGAAACTTACTTTCATGTGTATCATCCTATGGTAAAACTGGTTTCCTGACACATCACTTTGCTTAAAGTCTCAGAACCTACTGACAACATCAAATGAGGACTTACTGTGCTGGTTTCTTGATCCCTGATCCGGGATTTACAGCCCCTGTAGATACTAAAAGACATTACATAGTCTTCTAAAATCTATAAATTTAGTTCTGAGTAACTCTCTGGTTTGTGTATCTAACAGACTTTCAACAGATATGCAAGACTATGGTTTAATTATTGACGGAGCGGCGCTCTCGTTAATAATGAAGCCCCGAGAAGACGGAAGCTCCAGCAACTACAGAGAACTGTTCCTTGAGATCTGCCGGAACTGCAGCGCCGTGCTGTGCTGCCGGATGGCCCCGCTGCAGAAGGCCCAGGTCCGTGCACCTGTCCCTCGGAATTAGCTCCGATCGCTGGGTATTTAGATGCTGAAAACCGTTAATTAGTTCCTACGACCTGTGGTTTTTTTGTTTGTTTTGAAATCTAGCAACTTACCACCTTTTTTACATAGAAGCAAGTAGGATAGAAATTTAAAACACATGTCTTATTCTGCTGGTCATGATTAGTAAGAGCTAACTGAAGCAAGTGAATGACCCTTTCCGTGCAAAGGCCAGGAGAGCTGTCTCTGACGTCTCTTATAAAGTAAACCGTATCCCAAAGGCGTGTCAGTCACAGAAACGTAAACTACAGATGAAAGGCGCGGCCCTAGCGCCGTTGAGCCAGAACACGCAGACGCGAACCTGTTTAACCGTCAGATTGACCCTGTTAGGTGAGTGATGTTCAGGGTGAATTTTTCTAAAAGGATGGATTTGGAAAGAATTTTGTTTCTGGTTTGTCAGACTCTAAACTCATGTTCTACCCACTGCAACATATTCTTGTGGAAACACACACCTGATGGTGTTGTAAAAAGTATTTTTAAAGCATTATGGAATATATATGTGAACATGGGTTTCTTTCTGATATCAGTAAACCTAAAACAGTTCCAATTTGTTAATCCACATTGTAGATGGACTAGATCAATTTCTAGTGAATTGTTCATGAGAGAAAACCATAACTTCTCTGAGTATCCCAGTGATTAAGGTGAAATACTGAAAACCACGTGCAAAGAGCTTATTGTTAGCATTCTTGCACGCGTGCTGCACTAATCTGTTAAGTGGCGGGGTCACTCAAAATACAGCACCGGGTCTCCCTGGGTAATTCTCTATGCAGACAAGCTGAGACTCAAACATTCATGTATATGGTATCTGAGATAAAAATGGTTTTATTCCCTACCCTTCGACTTATGTGTTTGATTCTGTGTAACGCTTATATGTGCTACATGGTACTTTTTTTAAGTTCTTAGTTAAGCAAACTTTTGTACAAATTAATTTGTGTCTCAGTCTCTCATCTTGACACAGGAAGGCAATCCTTGCATTTTTCCCCTAATCTTTTTAGTCTTATATCTCAAACCATCGTTTAGACACGTAAGTGGAAAAATATATATTTTGTAAAGAAATTGGCTAAAACATTTGAAATTTATTAATTTCACTAGATTGTCAGATTTGATTTTATGCACATGACAAATTTGAAAATTAAATAGCATTAAGAATAGCTTATTTTAAAAATTAGATGCTTGCTATCAAACAGTTTGGAATAGCAGTATTTTCTGATAGAAAACAATGTTCGGATTTTTCCCTGTGTATTTAAATATGTGCATGTAGCAGTTACTGAAAACTGCTTCCTGTGTTTTATGTCTCTCAGAGCTCGCCCACCAGCCCCTCCCAGCATACCTCGTTGTAGTCGTGCCGTAGCTGCTTCTGCTTTATTTTGTTTGCCTTTGAAATGAAATAGAGTTCATTATATGTATGGGTAAAATAGAGTAAATGCAGTACCTTCACTCTAAGCAAATCTTTTCATTTTTCTTGCCTAGCTTTATATATTTCTTATTTATTCCTAGTTAAGGAGTAACCTGAGCAAAAATAAAAGAGAAGATCAATTCTGTATTTATTTCTTTTCCAGATTGTTAAACTAATCAAACTTTCAAAAGAGCACCCTATTACATTAGCAATTGGTGATGGCGCAAATGACGTCAGCATGATCCTGGAGGCCCACGTGGGCATAGGTGAGCCTCTTCTTTTTTGATTGCCTGCACATCTTGGTAGCTGAGATTTATCACTTCAGCTGGACAGCAAGGGGATTCGGCCAAAGGGCAAGACCACAGGCTTCAGGTGGCACGTTTAGAGCAGCGTCTGTGGTTTTGCACATTCATAACTAGGAAATGTCACGTTAGTGGTTGGATCTAACCTCATCTTGCTTGTTCCCATTTTCACATGCATGGTGTTGAGAGACTGTATTCAGCACATCTGTTTCTTTCTAACAGGCGTCATCGGAAAGGAAGGTCGTCAGGCTGCAAGGAACAGTGACTATGCAATACCGAAATTTAAGCATTTAAAGAAGATGCTACTCGTTCATGGGCATTTTTATTACATTAGGATATCTGAGCTTGTGCAATACTTCTTTTATAAGGTAGGAAGGATTCCCTAGCTCCTGTCACTGTTTCAGTGAAATATAAGGTCCATGATGGAATGGCACATTTGACAAATGCCTCAGTGCTACAAGAAGTATCAGCAAGCAAGGGGTTGATCCTAGCACTTTTCTCACATTCACCCAATGTAATGTGGAACCGATAAGAAGAGATCAGTTATGAAAGGAATGAGGAAGGGACATTCTTTTAAAATTCCTTGACACAATTTTTATTCATTATGCAGTGTGATTCTTTTCTGTTTATACTGAAAACATTGCCTCATTTCTCTTTAACCAATTTCCCTGTATATTACATGTTCTCAAAGTGACCAGAATGTGGTCACATATATTGCAGATGCTACTAAAAAAGAGAAAAAGTTAAAGCCTATTGCCTGCTTTTCTGAGAACATAGGACACTTTGGGTCCCTTTCCTCAGATAAAATGGTGGCATGTGGACAACCTCTTGGAGGTTAGATGCCTCTTACAGTATGCCCTGGAACTAACAGGCATGTGATTTGTCTTTCAGAATGTCTGCTTCATTTTCCCTCAGTTTTTATACCAGTTCTTCTGTGGGTTTTCACAACAGGTGAGTCCTAATATCTCAAGTCACAAGCTCCCTGGAGCCTTAGCTCCCTCCCACATGTGGGTGGCTGAGGTGAGGGGAGAGTGGACTGCAGAGGCAGGCAGGCCAGAATGGTGAGGGGGACCCAAGTGCCCTCGGTCTCACTGCCCTCAGCAGTGCTGCCAGCAGGTAGGGTAAAGGAGCAGCATGGTGTGGAGGGGCCCGTGTCTGCTGACTGCAGGCTCTCCCATGCACGCCAGTGAGCGGTACGCCCAGAACCTGCCTACCCCAGGCCCAGGAGAGCGGTGTTGGGCTTTCTGACCATGACTGAAAGGACCGAATCTAAATCTGAGGTCCTCTCCTCAGTGTCTCACCATCGGCTTCTGACTCAGAAGCCGATGGTGAGACACTGAGGAGAGGAGTGGAGGAGTGTAAACCATCTGGCAGGAGAAGGGACCCTTGGGGCACCCTCTTTCTGTCACTTACTTGTTTTTCTGTCCTGCTCAGGTGGACTGTGGGCTAGCTGCTTCCATCTGAAGGGGCTGGGGCTGGAGAAGATTGAAGCTTGAAGATGGCAACCAAGAATTACAAACTTTTCTGCAATTTTTTTTGTTGCAAGTTTGCAGTGGCCAAATGGAGTGGGTCACAGTCAGGCCTTCTCTTGGCCATGATTTTAATTCTGATTGGTTGACATCATGAAGCTTTGAAAATGGTCCTGGTCCTTCTAAATCTGTAGAAAGAAGGCTATGTGTGTCAGAATGCTTGTGTTAATAGGTCTTTGCAAATTAAAAAATATATATTTAAAAAATACATATTTAACAAAACATCAAAAAACTTTATCAAGGTGCATGGGTATTGTTTTCAGTTGATTTTTTCCTTCCTGCAGACTCTGTACGACACGGCCTACCTGACACTGTACAACATCAGTTTCACTTCCCTCCCGATTCTCCTGTACAGCCTGATGGAGCAGCACGTGAGCATAGACACGCTCAAGAGGGACCCTTCTCTCTACAGGTGCTGAGCCTCAGAGACACACTTGCTTTAGTGCTCAGGGAATACCGAGGTAGTCATAGAGCAACGCCTTCAGATAAATGCCTCCTTGAATTATTTAAAAACCAGAAACATTCAGTGTCAGCTAATACACTTGCTTTTACCAACTGATCATACTTCAAATTTATACAGATTTATGTTGCACTTGAAATGTGCATATTAAACCGGTTAGTATTTTGCCATGTTTTTTAATAATTATGAAAGGACCAGGGAGAAGAGTTTCTATCCCCTCGCGACCCCAGTGGATATGTGGCCTAAATTAGTCTTTAAAAACCACATGTACTATTCAGTTGGGGGGGGCGGGCGGGAAACGTTAACAGATCATATCTTGGTGTGCTCTTTTCTGCTAAAAAGTGCTCTTTAATAATAAGGAAAAGATGTTTGTCTGCTATTTCAGCACTGCACTCCAGGATCTCTGGCAGATTCGACATGTTACTGGGGTTTTTGTGGCTTTTTAAATTAAACTTGTATCAGAAAAGTTTAGATTCACATGTAGTTGTAAGAAAAAATACAGGTAGATGCTGTAAAACTGAGATACTGAGTAAGATGGGTGTATGGTGTCCTCTTCAGGACCCTGGTTGTGATACTGCCCTACAGCTTTGTGGGTTTTTGTCACATGTTATCACTGAGGGAATCTCTCCAGTGACTTAGAGCCCCCTACTGGACTGGTCACTGCAGAGCACATGGGGGGGTGGGGGTGACCAGGTCAGGCAGTGAGGCTGGTTTCGATGGAATGCAGTCACTATGTTCCCACCGTTTACCTACACAGAGATATCGCCAAGAATGCCCTACTCCGCTGGCGAGTGTTCATTTACTGGACATTCTTAGGAGTATTCGACGCTCTAGTATTTTTCTTTGGTGCTTACTTCATGTTTGAAAATACAACAGTGACCAGCAACGGACAGGTTAGTACGGAACCGGGTCTTGCTGACTTGGCCTCTTGGGAATAACCCTCAAATTGTGTGTGATCATTGTTCAGTGCAGTCACTCAGCACAGCCTGTGGGGTGTCCTGATACTTGGGTACCTAGCTACCAAATCGCTCTACATAGTACATCAGCAAATGCCCCGCTCTGCGTAGCTCTGCAGAGCTCTGCCGACTCTGGGTAATATCCGTCCTGAGGGTGTGCAGACTCTCCCTTTGTAACTTGTATTTCACCGTCAGCTCTGTGTCTGGTGGTTTAGTTAGATCGTTCAGGCACGGCTTATTATTTAATGTGGGAATTAATTTTGTGTTTAACACATTTTAGCATTTTTCCACGTGCACTTAAGTATCTATTCTCCTTGCATTGAGTAGATTGATAGTTTCTGATAGACATCAACTCTCTGGTTGTTTGCATAATTTCTAGGGTTTGTTTTATTTGTATCTTGCTTTTTTTCTTTTTGCGACTCGCTCTCCTCCCACTCTCAGATAGTGACCACCAACACACACATGGTAAGACGATTGTGGGTGTGTCCTCTATGTTTTTGGAGTGCATTCTAGATAAAATATTTCTCGAAAATATTTTCCAATGTGACTTCTTCTGTGTGCTTTGTCCGTAGAAACACTGTGAGCCGCTGCCCCCTTCCCCTCCCTGTAGATGACAGTTGCATAGAGAAGTCCATGCATCGTGTGTTGGAGAAGTCATCTGACCATTTGCTCTTGGTGTTTACCTCTGAATTTCTGTGTCAGGGTCATCACTGAACCAGTGATACTCTTTAACCTGACCTGTTTGAACCTCCCTTTCCCTTCAATAAGAGGCAGCCTACGGAGGCCTGTGAGGCCTGTCGAGACACTGTTTTGAAAGTGGGGAGCCCATGCTCCCTGGGAGAACTGGGAGGGACGTGGAATACACTTCAGAACCGTTCCCTGCCTGGGTATTCACCACGCTGTACAAGTAAACCCTGCCGTTGACGTGAAAGAAGGGTAACTTGTGAACGGAGGTTTACTTCATTTCCCATGTGACAGAACACCTCTTTTTCCCCATTTCATCCTCCTGTATCGTTTATCTCTTAAAACTGTTGGACCGAAACACAAAGGTCTTGCGACAGGTCCCGTGGAATTTGTTTACCTGTTTATTTAATTGTTTCTTATTTCTCATTACTAAAAGGTGCTGTTATCTTTCATTATAACGTAAAACAATTTTCACTGAATGGATCTTGAGAATTTTTTAAAGTCTTATTTCACTCTTCTACAAACTTCACATTTTTCTAGAGTTTATTCTTTGTCTTAGTTTATTTTAATTGAATAATTTCTGGATGCTAACAGGTTGTAAATGTCATTAAAGAGAGCTAACGTCTGGCTGGTGTGGCTCAGTGGATTGAGCGCTGGCCTGTCAACCAAAAAGGTCACGGATTTGAGCCCCGGTCAGGGCACATGCCTGGGTTGCAGATCAGAGCCCCAGTTTGGGGTGTGTGAGAGGCAACATCTCTCATGCATTGACGTTTCTCTCCCTCTCTTCTCCCTCCCTTCCCCTCTTTCCAAAAATAAGTAAAAAAAAATTTTTTTTAGAGTGCTGTCTTATTGTTCTTATGTTCCTTTTATGAAATTTCCTTATGGTTAGGCTTTCAGTAAGCACCTTGCATGTATCTTAAAAAGAACAAAGATTTTGTGTCCTAAGGACTGAAATTCCAGGATCATAGTAGCTAAAATAGGTGCCATTCATCTGACACTTTATTTGCAGTTTATTTTCCCAAGTCTTATCCTCTCTCAACTACAATCGCCCTTGGACATAGTCATGGTTGAGGAAACTAAAGTTCAAAGAGATTAAAGTTAGATCAATTAAAGTCAGACAATTAGAACTCAAACCCAGGATGTTTGGTACAAAATTTGTCCTATTTGTTTTATTCCATGCTGCTGCTTAACTGTTTCAGTTTTAGTATTACATAGTAAAATGATAGGTATGTCTCAAGAAGTACTATTAAAAGACTTAAGTGGGGAAAAGGATACCCCAAAAAAGGCATGCTTGGCACATGCGCCCTGTAAATGCGAGTGCTCACTGGCCAGTGTGGTGTGGCTTTGGGTTGCAGACCACAAAGAGGCCTTCCTGGCATCTCCCCTCCCGCTCAGATTCCCGCAGGGCCGATGTGTCTCCAACCGCACTTCCGTCCCGCCACTCCTTGTACTGCTGTGGGTCCGTGGGTACAGTGGTGTTTCAAGGCCCTTCATATGGTCCAAGGATTTCTACAAAATCCTTATACATCTCCTATTTCCTGTTTCCTTAACGGTGTCCTGAGCCCCTATAGAACCTTAATACCAACTTCTAGGGTGATACTTTTCTGTGACACTTTTGTCTCCCACAGTTACCACTTGCATGCCTTTGCTCAGCTGTTATTGGACAAAACTATTAATTAGACTTCAAAACAATCACACAAAGAGAGACCAAAATAAAAAACAAAAACACAAGTTGGCCTGTACCACTCCAGCTAAGAAATGTCCAGTGGGTGACTTGCCACTCATCAGCCAAGAGCTTTGAGAGCCCTCTGCTTACTGGCCTGCCATGACAAAGACTGAGCACACATAACGTACATCTTGTAATGTGAAAAGCTTCTGAGATGCCTGGTGATCATTGTTACAGGAGAAACTCGGTTCTTCTTGCCGACGCAGCAAAGAATCACAGATTAGCAAGTCTGTTAGCATGCAAGCAGGGTTTATTAGTGATATGGTTCTAGTGGAAGAGAATAGGCCTTGCCGAGGTGGGAGAGAAAGGCATAGGTTCAGGCCTGGCAAGGTAAGGGCAGCTAGAGGCAAGGGCAGGGGTGACAAGAGCCCCAGGGCCTTTGTTCTGAGGACTTACGTAGTTGGCAGGATGGGGGTGAAGAAGTTGCATATTTATTGGTGGGTAAAGATGGTACCAGCTTTCCAGGGGGGATGTGACTGCCCAAACTTAGGTATGTGTGGGGGTCTGTTAGCCTGAATCCTTATCTTGCTCCAGATTCCATTTGTTCATCTTATTGTAAAACAGATGTGTGATAGACAGGAATGAATTAATTGAAGTGGAAGCAGTTACTCAAAGTTATTTATGGTCTTTTTCTGTAAGCCTTAGGGACTCCCTTGTAAAGCAGAGAGTGACCAGAGGTAGGCAATTCACCAAAGGTGCTTTATGGGATTCTTTGGGCACTCTGGTCCCCCTCCCATGTTCCAGGCCTTGGGAGGAATACACAGTTTCAAGCCTTTCTTTCCCAAATAGTGGAAATTATACATAGAATTTCAAGAGCTTCCCTCCTCCCGTGTTAGCAGCGTAATGTTTCTGGTGATGTGGGAACACCTGGCAATATTATTGCACCAAACTCAGGACTGCTGAGTTAGCGGGTGAGATATGTCCCCCTCCTCCTCCCTGCCCGGGTTTACTATCCATCCCACCTAACAATATTATCAAGCAGCACATGGGACAGTTGGTGCAAATAAGGTGTTTAATGTGAGGTGTTTGTCTGTAGTTACACATTTGGGATGTGGAATTTGCTTCAGTTCACTAATGCTCTATGGAAGTTAAGTAATCTAAAGACTTAAGAGTTGTAAGAGCAAGATGAGTAATACTCAGTATCCCTAATTATGAGTGACAAGTGTGTGGAGGACCTAGTGTGGACACTTTTATCCCCTGTCACTGGGAGGACAGGACTCCAGGAGGTTGGGATAACCCAAGGCCACTCCATGTCAAGGGCAAGCCCAAGGGTGAATGTCTGCTGTTATATCCCTAGAGGGAGCCTCTCTTATCCTGGACTGTTGATGCTTAAATTCTTGTTTGCTTAGGGGTAAGAGTATTAGATCACTTGCAAAACTAAAAATGGTATCATAGGTTAGTTCTGTAGTAATTCAAGTAAACCTGCAAAGTGCAAGTAAACATGGCAGTCTCGGCTGATTGCTGATGATGCCCTTGGTTCTAGGTTAGCAGGGCAATGTAGAGACTCTAATGCTCGGCACTTTTCTGGTGGTGTCCCCTGATAAACAAGAATGCATCTTCTAGGTGGTAGATTTGGATGTCCCATTCTACTGTTGGCAGTAGGGGAGGACCACTTTTTTTAAGACCTAAATCATTCTATAGGAATGTTTATTGAGCATGCATAGTGTTGAGGGAACACTAGAATCGTAGGTAATTTTCAAAGAAGAGAATTTCACTTGGGGCATTTTCTGCACGGACATCACGAGCCACAGTTATTTCTCAAATGAGAATAGTAAGACAACAGCAGGGTATTCCTAGATGAAAACTTGAAAGCTTGGAGCATGGTATAATAGGAGCCAGCTAACATCAATATAGCTGAAATTTGAGCCACTGCCAGCCAGCGTCGCAAGGACAGACTATGCCAGCAGACTTCATAGAAGTATGGAATCTGTGTGTGAAGGGAATGTAGTAGGTGTTTCTTATGACTGTGATCTTGAAAAAGAAATGCCAGCCATGTTTGTTGTGGAATATTTTTACACATAAAAATTAAATTGGTCTGGATCTTAGGGCTTTAAAAAGCAGGAAAATTTTCTGCAAAATACAAACCTTGGAAGAAAAACTGTGTGATGGGATTAAATTTAGATCTGGTGGAGTGGCTGCTCCAGAGACATCCTACTAAATTATCATTATCATCTGAATGAAGCAATAGCGTTAGCGAAATGCTCAGTGGAGAGAACAGTTAAGAAATCAGACTCAGGGTTTCATGGGGGGAGGGATGGGGAACTTATGTTGCTTGAAAAAAAAGACCATCCTTCAGGACAACCCTTTGAGAAAGGAGGATGGTATCCCAATGAACCACCCCGTGTCCTACCTCCCAAATCTATAGAGAGGATGGCAGTTTTAACAATAAATTGACTGTTAGGAATGAGCCTGAGAGCTCCCTTAAAACAAAAAAGGAAATTAAGAGGAACTTACAGAGATGTCACCATGATTGTCTGTGCCAGTGAGCCAGAAATCGCTGCAGGACATAGGTGAGGGTAGAGCAGATCCCAGCATTGCCCGGGTGTCTAACCAAAATTCTCAATTCTGGGGTTCAAGATAGTTGTACTTTGTTGCTATTCACCTGTAAAATTACACCTGAGGCCCAGGTGTGTGTGTGTGTGTGTGTGTGTGTGTGTGTGTGTGTTTAAGATTTTATTTATTTTTAGAGAGAGGGAGAGAAAGAGGGAGAGAAGCATCAAAGTGAGAGGGAAACATTGATCGATTGCCTCTTGTATGTGCCAGACCAGGGACCAAATGTGCAACCCAGGCATATGCCCTGACTGGGAATCGAACTGGCAACCTTTCTCTTTGTGGGATGACCCCACCAACTGAGCCATGGGCAAGGCCCATGCTAGACTATGTTTTACTAGGCTGGGCATTAGGATGCCTAACTTGTGATCCCAGGTTTACCCTAACCTACCAAATCTGAGAAAGCCCAGCAGTGCTCTAGAGAAGCACCCCCTACCCTCAAGGAGAGAGAGAGATAAAGAAGTCGCTTGAATGATTGAGTTTGTCCCTGACTTGTGGTGCTGTTGATAATGTCCTATCACACTTTTCTATGCAACTCCATTTCCACAATTTGCTATTATCTAACTCTTTTTAAAGAGTTTCAGGTTTCCCGCCAAGCCGGGGTGGCAAATGTGTAGGCCTGGGGTGTAAGGAAGTGGAGCGCTGGGCAGGGTGATGTCCTTACCGCCAGGTCCCACTAGGACGTCCACGTGGGAGTCAGAGCTACCTCTGGCTCACCCTTCCCTTTCGGCTGACATCAGCTTCCAGTGAAAACAACACAGAGCCACTCTGTTCTCCAACACCCAGCTGGCCCAGCATTTTTGTAGGCCTCTGCCAAACTGCAGCCCAATTCAGAGTTGTAAAATTTTCCTGCCTCAAAAGTTAAGCATTGGCCTGGCCTGTGTGGCTCAATTGATTGGAATGTCATCTGACAGACCGAAATGTCGCAGGTTCGATACTGGGTCAGGGCACATGCCTAGGTTACGGTTCAGGCCCTGGTTGGGGCGTTTACAAGAGATGGCCAATCAGTGTTTTTCTGTCACATTGATGTTTGTCTCCCTCTCTCCATTCCTCCCTTCCCCTCACTCTGAAATCAATAAGCATATCCTCGGGTGAGGATGAAAAAAAGTTAAGTGTTGAATGGAGAACACTTTTTTTGAGGGTTTTCCAGCCTGACCACTATTGCCATTTGAAGCCAGACAGTTCCTGGGTTGTGGGCTGCCCAATACAGTTAGCAGATGCCTGGCCTCTGCCTAACCTCTGGCTAGATGCCAGTAGCACCCCTCCCACCATTGCGACAACCAAAAATGTCTCCAGCCATTGCCGATGTCCCTTGAGTACAGAATTGCCCCACACCCACTCCCCATTGAGAGCTCTTGGTGGATCTGAGGGATGAAATGAGTTTCAATCGCAATGATGAAGTGAGGAATAAATTGTGAAGAGATGTTGATTTGGGGAGTGGGGGGGGTGAGGTTGGCCCTTAAGAAGTCTGTTTACTACGAAGTACTAATACTTTCGTTAGGTTTTCTCCTAGAACTCTATCATTAGTTCTTACCTCACGAAATACGTCACACGACGGGTAGCCTACACATTCACCTGAATTGAGTTATATGTAGGCATATTTCTGTGGTTGAAAGTTAACCATAGAGGAAAGCTGTTTTTAAATTCTTTGTGAAATACAGCTTTATTTTCTTTTTAAGAAGTACAAGGAATGTTTTCTGAGAGGCATGGGTTCCAAGTATCTGGCACACCAGATTCTTTGTGTGGAAATCTTGGAGAAACTTACTCTCATAGCATAAAATCTCCTATAGACTGAATTTTTTCCCTCTAACAGAAAGAAGTCTCAAGCAGTGGTGTTTTATTTTGCTTGTGTCTTTGTCTGTAGTTAAGAAATGTGTTGTTTTCACGATGTGACTCCTACGTGCTTCCACCACATTCCCGGTTCCCTGCATCCTGCCGAGGCCGCAGGGGCACCTGAGGCCCTGCTCTGTGTTCGCTCCTCTCGGTGGCCTTTTCCGAGGGACTGTTGGCATGTCTGTGGTTCTGGCCATCAGACCGGCTGCTGGGGGCCTTCCTGCAGCGCTGTCTCGCCTGCCTGCATTTCTCCCTTCCCTGGGATTTTCCCGAGGAAGGTCCCCTCCATGTGTCACCCATACATGATGTGGTGATTTTCTCTCATTACTTACTAGCAAAATGTTCTAGCACTTGTTTTTCTTGCAAAGCAGGCAGGTGTTTGGCTTGAGTCCGAAAGAGAGTAGACAGAAACTCTACGGGGTTTATTCTTGAACACGAGGAAGGCATAGAACTAGGTAACAGGTAAATGTTGCTTCTACATGAAACACAAAACAGAAAAAAACAGTTAGCACCCTGCGTATAATAGCAATGCCAGTTCTTCAGTATTTCTCTTGTTCCCAGTCTGTGACGTTAGGACTGTTTGTTGACAGCACCGAGGGGGCCGATATCAGGGGTGACAGGACTGGGAGTATAGGGGTGGTGCTGGGAAGCAGGGTGGGGGCCGGGGGGTGCGGTCTCAAGTAGCCCAGGTTGTTTCCTGCCGTTTCCTCTTACTTTGTAGTAACAGGACGAAGTCCCTGCATCTTTGGGGTGTGAAGTGTTGGCACACACGAATAATGAGATGTGTTCTCTAAACGCTCTTGTCTGAGTGTGAAAAAAGAAAAATACATATTAACAAGAGACTGATTGTACGGTTTGTCCCCACAGGTATTTGGAAACTGGACCTTCGGGACGCTGGTGTTCACTGTAATGGTATTTACCGTTACACTAAAGGTAAACTCGCTCGTGCCGATGCTTCTTCTCCCAGCCACAGGTAGCCCCTGCGTGTGTAGGCCTCCCCATCTGTGAAGTACCAGTCCGTTCCACGTCACAAGCCCACACTTGCATGCAGCCCGGACAGCCCCGGGGCCCAGTCGGGGGTCTTCCTACCACCTTTCAAATGAGTCAGGCGCAGACGGGATTCACCCCACCCCAGGATCCAATATGCAGATTTCTGGAATTATACAGAAAATAGGTGAAGGAATTAGCCTTTTCTTTTTTAAATTTATTTTTCATTAAATTATTTTTCAATTACAGTTGACATACGACATTCTGTTAGTTTCAGGTGTTCATCATAGTGATCAGACATTTATCAGTATATACTTTATGAGGTGATTGTTTCAATAGGTCCAGCACCCATCTGACACCATACAGTTATCACAATAGTGTTGTCTGCATTCCCTATGTTGTACTTGGTACCCCTAGACTATTTTTATAATTGCCAGTTTGTACTTCTTAATCCCTGTCACCTTTTTCACCCATCTGTCAATGAGTCTTTAGAAAAGGATTCAGATTAAAATTATTTTCAAAGTCAAATTTTACATGGGATAGCATTATGAAAGTCCCTACGCCTATCAATTTGAATTTTAAAAAGTGTCACAAAGAAAACCCCAAAGTAATTTCCTTAGTAGGAATATAACCAAGGTCGCCCTGAGATCGCCCCCCGCCCCCCAAAGCCTCCCAGGGTGCGTTTCCCCACGCCCCTGTGAGCATTACTAGGGAAGGTGTGATTACAAGGACCGGATGTCTCACATGCCTTATCTTTTTTAGAAGAATAAGGTTTTGTTTTCCCTAAGCAGTTTCATGTGGGCATTTTAGCTAAAATGGAGGTGTTGGTTGGTTGGTTTCATTATTTTCTTGCTTTGTTTACTTGCCATGGCTCACACCGACATGTCTAGATAATATCACTATTAATCATCTTTTTCTTTCAGCTGGCATTAGATACACACTACTGGACTTGGATAAACCATTTTGTTATCTGGGGGTCGCTGCTATTCTACATCGTCTTTTCCCTCCTCTGGGGAGGAATTATCTGGTATGAATTAGAAGTATTATGTAATCATTATTACCTTTATAGTCCTGCAGTGTCTTTCACTGGGGGCTCAAAACACAGTTTCTGTACACCCTCATTCCTGTGTGCAAGTATTTGTCGAATGCCTGGTGTGTGCGAGGCATGGTGCCAAGGCCCAGAGGACCATGGAGGGCATGAGGCAGGTGCGGTCCCTGCTCCTTTGACCCCAAATTTTCAGTGGAGTGAGGGACATGCTGGATAATAACTAATCAGGCTTTTGACAAGTGAGAAACAAACTGGATGCTATAGCAAGGGACCTATTTCAGACTGAAGGTCAGAGAAGGCTTCTCAAATAAAATTATTATTTAAACTGAAACCTGGGAGAAAATCACCATCATTATCACAATAGGGCACACTTATTAAATGCTTCCTAGAATGAGATGTGAGTTAAATATTTGACAGGGCAGGTCTCATTCCATCTTCTCACAACCACAGTCTCTGCCCACTACAAATGATAAGGTGGACAGGGGGCCCAGCTCCCGTGGGCCGAGGCAGTCTGGCTCCAGACAGGGCCCTGCTCCAAGGAAGGGAGATGCACGTGTGAAAGCACTGAGGTGGGGCCCTGGCAGGCAAAGGGAAGTCCACTGTGACTGCCAAGGGGCCTGGGTCCAGCTGGAGAAGTGTATCGTAGCAGGCCCCACGGGCCCCACGGGCCAGGTAGGACCTTGACCCCAATCTGACGACGGTGGGACAACAATGAGGATTGTAAACAGAGGGAGTGGCAGAGTCTGCTGCTTTAGAAAGAGCACTGTATCTTGCAGGACTTGTGGTTTGGGTGTTACTGCAACAAAGCGGTCGGGCCGTGGTGCTGGTTTGGCCAACCCTGATGAAGGCAGTAGGGGGCTGCATTTGGCATCTATCCTGGTATTGCCACAAGCACACCTTAGCCCAGGCTGTTCCACCAAAAATGTCCTTTCCTGCTAGCCTGCCTGTGGAGCTCCTATTCATCCTTTAAAACCCAGTGGTTCATTGTCCTCTTCAGTGCTGCCCTTGAACCACCTCACAGACAGATGGTTCCAACCTTGCCCCCCCACATTTCTGCATTCTCCTGTCACAACATGTACCATACTTTTCTGTAATTCTCCTATTTACATTTTCACCTTCCCTGTAAGACCGAGCATTTCCTGAGCAGGGCTGGGACTAGGGGAAGGCCAGTGAGCAGGCCCCAGGGGCCATGGCCTGGAGGGAATGCCTTCTTCAACTGGATGTGCTGGCCTAACCCTAGGCCTGGCTGGATGTGAGGTCAGAAGCAATGTCCTCTCCATTTTGCATCTTCAATATGGAGTACAGCACCTGGTAAACACACACAGGCAGCCCCTGAAAATAGAAAGCCCATAGGATGAGTCTTGTCCCCAGGTTGGTGATTGCAGATACCCACCATCCTCTTGTTACATTACTGCCCTCTAGTGACCAAAACAATGTATTACATGTTCTTTGAGACCTGGAAATACGGACAGAAAAATTAGATAAGCTTTTGGTGGGTTTCCAGCAACCCTGCCCAAGCTAAAAGTCCCTGAAGTTCTCATGAACTTCCTGAAGCTATGGCTGTGTAAGAGAAAGATTCCATCCTGAAAACTTCTCTGACTGGCTCTTGGGCTTCAGGGATCATGAAACTGTATAACTTAAATTCAGCATCTTATCAATTGCTTCATCCTTTTCAACTTCTCTCATGGAGCCCAATATAGATATTTTGTTTGAATTATAGATTTGCCTCATGAGGAAGTCATTTTATACTCTGTATTTTTATAGAGAAATTTTAAGATTTTTATGGCATAAGCTTTAGATAGTTAACTAGCTCTGCAGATCGGAACTGTTGTATATCTTCATGATAATAGCCATTGTGATTTTGCAATACAAAAAAATCACCTCTTTTAATGTTTTTAAATATTTTTTGTTGTTCTGAAACTGCACTTCAGGGACTTATTTTCCCTTTGAGATGACCTCATAGAGTTCCTTCCTCCTTTTGCCCATCTGTAACATGCCAACATTACAGAGGAAGTTCAACATCCAATTATTTAAGTGCTTAATTCAAAGCAGGCCAGCTAAATGGCTTGTCCAATGACTATCACCGCCTCAAGTAAAAACTGCCAGAACAAATGGGCTCTTCATGCTAGCAGAGAAAACAGGGTGGCATTCCAGTGTTTCTCCTGATGATTCTGACCTGCCTCATGTTTCTTTCTTTCCCTCCACGTTCCAGGCCGTTCCTCAGTTATCAAAGGATGTACTATGTCTTCATACAGATGCTATCCAGTGGCCCTGCCTGGCTAGCCATCATTCTGCTCATCACTGTCAGCCTCCTTCCCGATGTTCTCAAGAAAGTCTTGTGCAGGCAGCTGTGGCCCAGCGCCACAGAGAGAGTCCAGGTACCCAGCTGCTCCTGGGGGGGCGGGGCGGTGCACTGCACTGCAGCTCCCCAGGCTCAAGAGAGGGACATGCCATGACAAAGGGTGGCGTGGAAGTTTGGGTTGAAAATATCATCAGTGCAAGTATTACTAATGACTTTTATAATAGATTATTTTAAACATTATTTCAGGTAAAATTCAAAGTAACCAATGTTTACACCTAAGCAGTTAATTAGCTGAAATAAGAAAAAGATTAGGCCAATACAAAAGAAATTTGTGTGAATCTAAAAAGTTTTTTTAAATTAATCATTACTTTAAAGGTAAAGTTGCATTTTTTCAGGGATGGTGAATTTTGGGAAATTCTGGTAATTAGAAGGTCAACTTATTTTCCACACTCCCAAATTGAGCCCAACAAGCTGAATTCTGGATTTAGGCAGTGAGATGTAAAATGCCCAAACTGGCATAGGTCACCAGAAAGGGTTACTCAGAGCTTCCCACAACCACTCTGGCCCCTCCCAGAGTTCTCAGGGAGGTCACGTCCCGGTCCCCTCACCCCTGGAAATCTCAGGGAGGGCACGTCCCCCGTCCCCTCACCCCTGGAAATCTCAGGGAGGGCACGTCCCCCATCCCCTCACTCCTGCAATCTCAGGGAGGGCACGTCCCCCATCCTTTCACCCCTGTGACTTGCCCATGGAGGTGCAGAACCTCAACAAGGAGGAGGAAAGATCCTGGTGAGAGGGCAGGAGCCACGGCTGGGGCTGTTGCTGCAGGTTGCTTGTCTTCCTCTTAGAGCACAGGTGGTTGGTTGTGCAGGTGAGGGTGGGAGGGAGGGTGCTGCTGGCCCATGTTTAGGATAGGAAGCAGGTAGCCCTCCCCTGGCTTTGGAGTGGGAGTGGTGCAGCACTGACTTTGCCCCACCCCCACCAATCCTGGCAACCGAATGGGATCCCGGTTGGTGAGCTTCCTTAGAACTCTGGTCTGGTGCAATGTAAAATGTTGAAGCCAGTGCCACCAGTTCCTTCTGTGCACCTGTCATGTTTGTGAAGTCGGTGCTGACACAAACTCGGGAAGCTCAGTGAGAGAACACGTGTCCAGTTTCACCGCATGCTGACTCGTGTTATCACCTTTAAACACACAGTGTAGGACAGGGACGAGTTCAGGGCTTTGGCGGCAAGAAAGAGACATTCAGCACGAATGGGAGGTCCACAGTGCCCTCAGGCAAGTGAGAGCCCCTGGGCGGGGCTGGACTGTCCCGAGCACGGCGCATCTGGTCTCCACGTGCCATGAGTCGGGGCGCACGCGGTGCTGCTGTACTAGGACATTGTTGGCGTTCAATCAGACTCACAGTCTCTCTTGTTTCTCTTTTCCTTTCTTCGCTCCTTCCGTCTTCTGACTGCTTTGCCTAAATAACCACTACTGCCTTGTCTAATGATGTGCGTGGCCTCCTGAACCTTCCGGGACTGGCAGACTAAGAACCAGTGCCTTTCTGTTGAGCAGTCAACCATCTTTATGCTTTCTCAGACTTCCAGCAGTCTGAGTTTCTGATGGAACAAGGTGATGCCTTTCTGTCTTTTTGCATGTTTGGGATTGTAGTCACAGGACAACGGAGGGCTGGCTTTTAATATCCAGAGCTATCGAACGCACACTCTGGTGTTTATGACTCCTGTGCTTGTTCTAACTGCCACCACACCAGAAATAAATGGATAACATGTCCCTTGAGATGCGGAAAGGGCACTTGGGCTGTGTTTTCTATCAATACCACTAACCACTGTTTCTCTCTCAGCGTCCATTGAAGTATCCGTCCCACCCGCAAGGGGCAGCTGTGTCTTCACTCGGGCCCAGCTGAGAGCATCGGGCTGTGCCGCCTTAAACTCCTGGTTCCTACCCTCAAAGGTGTGGGTGTGGCGGTTCCTCAGTCACAGGAGCCCCTGAGCGAGCACAGTGCCATCCTTCTCTCTGCATCCCAGACGGGATGGGTAGCAAGACCTTCTGGCTCACACCTCTGTAAACCCACTCTGCAGACAGGGACACTGAGGCCTCCACAGTGAGGTGTGCTCGGGGCCCTGCAGAGCACTGCAGCACAGCAGAACTTGGGCAAGCCATTGGGACTGTGGACAAAGCCAGGAGAAATGTGTTTTGGGTCAAAATTCTAGAAAAACCTTCTACTTTGCTTTACATGGCTGTAGTGGCCTACTTCTTAGCCATATAGAGCCAAAATTAATGATATTTTGAAAAGGTATTCGGTAATACTATTTTACCAATGTAGCTTGTTTAATAGGAAAGTACCAAAAGCAAGAAAAAGGCTTTTTTGTTCCCCATTAAATAACAGCTCATCTTCTATACCTTTTAAACACTGTTTTTTAACTAACAGGATGGTACATTTTTTCAGTCCAAGTGATTATTGGTAATCAAAAGTTTCCTAACCTGGTGCCATCAGAATTTGTTAGAACTAATAACATAACTTTGTGCCACTGTTTACATACTTGAAAACATTTAGGATGGAACTATTAGGAACACTTGAATAAGTCACAGGAGGTGCCTATGAAATTGATTCAGTCATGCCAGCTCTCACTAAAAATACATAGTCTAACTGTTGATGCGGTTTATTAAGAGTTGATTTGCTTCTGAACCTTTGCAGAAGCCAGACTCTAGCTGCTTGGAGAAGGTCGGCACTGAGTGCTCTGGGTGTCCAGGCCACATGGGGTGTGGCTCACAGGTGTCCCCACAACCACACCTTCACAGCATCCCCGCAGCCAGCATGCCCCTGGCTCCCACAAGGTGAATGCTTGTGTTGCTGTAAGGCCACCCAGACTTTGGCAAAACTTTGGAGGAATAAACATTTGACTAACTCTTATGTGGAATACAGAGTACTTCAAATGGATGTTTTTTTCTTTTAATCTGTTCTATTAAAAAGTGAAACATCACAGGCACCAGGTGACATATATATGTACACATATGTGTGTGTATATATGTATATGCATATATAACATATATGTACTCGTATGTCTGTGTCTACCTTTACTTTTATATATAATTGACTTATATATAATTCGAAAGGCAACAGCTCCACCTCTTGTTTAGTTTATTCTTTTCCCCAGAAGGCATTCTGCAATTACAACCTTTTAAAATTCTTCACCTTTTAAAATCTCTTCTTCCTATTACTGAGAAACTAATATGGTTTGACTGGAAAATCTTAGTGTTCAGATGCCCAGCCCCGTTGACCTGCAGCACCGTGACACCTTGAACTTCCAGGACTCTAGTCTTGGACAGGACTCTTCTGTGTGACTACATGCAGGGCTGAGCGAGGGGGCTAAGGATCAGAAGGAAAGGGGGAGACAGAGGTACAGATAGATGGGGCTGGGCGGGAAGGTAGAGCCGGAAGGACAAGGATGGGCAGACACGCAGTTCCTCCCCCCAGAGACCCTTGGTGCTCTTTTGTGGTGGGGACAGCTGATCAGTAAATGGCACTCAAAAAGCTTTCAGGTGAGTCTAGAAGGATTTTTTAGCTTCAGGGACCTAGAAGCACTTCCTGTGCTCTCAGCAGCGGCTGGCCGGGCTGTGGCTGTGTTGGGAACAGGCCCCGTGCAGCCCTTCCCGCTGAGGCCCCACTCTCTGCTCTCCCAGGCCTGTCCTCGCCTCAGCGGCTCCGCCCCTGGGGCTTTTTCACGTGAAGGGCCCTGTTAGAGAGACCACCCCTTTCCCTCAGCGGAGCCCTGTGCCCACCCCACTAGCCCGAGTCTTGCACAGACTTCCACGTGAACCGGAATGCCCTTTTCACACCCTTGTGGGTGTGGCCCCCACGTCCGGCCGCACGGCTGGGCTGGGTTTCGCCTGGAGAGCTCTCTTGGTTCCCGATGGAGCAGCTATCTCAGTGTCTTTCCTCGCCTTGCAGAAGAGCTCGAAACTCAAAACAGCGGTTGGTGCCGCGCCGAGCACGGACAGGCCACTTCTGAAGGACGTCTTGCCGGGGCCCAGGCGCCATTAGCCCAAGGATAGGTAACACCATCCACCATGCTGGCAGGCTTCCTGGGTGTGCTGTGAGCCTTTCAAACTATCTGTTTTTCCTCCAAAGTTTTGCTGTGCTGTGCCATTTCAGTAATAAGGGTTTATTTTAAAAAAATGATTTTTACACACACAGGTGTATCTCTATCCCAGGTAAGTGACCCGCCTGACAGTAGCTGGACTGTGTATGGTTGAGTAGTGTGCGCACACACGCACACACATGTGTGGATGCACGCACATCCCCTGTCATGTACACACCTGCCGTGGTGAACATGGTTCCATGCGCACGGATGTGGCGTCCTCACCTGGTGTGCCCGGCGTTCGGCATGCCAGAACAGAGCTCAGCCCTCGTCGCTGGTGGTGAGAACAGCTTCACCCTGAAGGGCTGTCAGGAAAGGCCGTTTTGGTTTGGAAATAAAATATGGAATATTGTGTGCTTTGCGGTGATGTGTGGTGTGGATGCATTGTTAGCCCTCGGCCAGAACAGGGAGGCGGTGCCTGCGCCTGAAAACGGAGAGGAAGTGCAGCCGAGTCCAAAAGCCCCCTGAGCCACACTCCTCAAGTCGGGCAGGCTCAGCCACCTTCTCTGTCCAGAGGCAGGTGTGCCGGGAACGGTTATTCCTTTAAAATGGACTTCCTCCGTACAGCTACCCCTCACTCCCGCCCTGCCTGTTAAGTTTAAGGACGTCTAGGATGCATCAGTAGTCTCCTTGGGCTGTTGACAAGAAACGGCACAGGCCCCATTTGCCCGTGCGTCTAGAGGTGAGCATAGGCTGGAGACGGCGGGACAGCCGGTCAGTGCCGCGTGGACCCCACTCTCGGAGGGTTGCTCGGCACTCGTACAGTGAAGGAATCAGACTCGGTCTCTGGGGCCCGTGCATGTTTATGAGCATTGTCTTTACCCACGACGGGACCAACAAGGGGAGTTCGTGGCCAGGCCAAGGCCCACACCCTGCCTGTGTGCCGAGTTCAGGTGGCACGGACAGCCTCTGACCCGTGTCCATGGTGCGAGTCCATGACCATGGCAGTGGTGGCAGTGACTGCACCGTCATGGTTAACGGGGTTCTCGTGAGGGTCCTGACTCGGTCTCTCCTGTTCCCCCACAGAGCACGCGCACACAGAGTCAGGACCACCTCTTAGAAGTCAGCCGTTTCGTCTCTCTGCACAGCCCCGGTCCCTCGGCCACACAGCCAGCCTCCTGCTCCAGACAGGTGACGCTGACATGCCCCGAGAGCAAGGAGTGCTCAGTCCTGCCTCCCACGGTCAGTGTCTCAAACAGTGGTCGCCGTCCCAGCTTGAGGCCCTGCCCCCGTGGGCCCTGTGGGGAGACAGGTGGCGAACAGATCACCAGTTCAAGCCTTTAAGAACCGCACCGCAAGTGTGTGCTGTGCACGCGTGTGCTTTTCCTCTGCCCCTCAAGGAAGAGGAAGGAGTGGCAGGACCTGGCTGGAGGGCATGGTCTGGCAGTCTGCGTTGACGTTTCTTGCAGGCCTGGCGGCCTCGTGCGTGCAGTTGGGCTGCTCTAAGAAGGCCGTGCGCAGGATCTGGTACCTCCGTCCTGGGTCGGGGTCTCTGCGTCTGCGCCCTCCATCATCCCCATCACGTGTCACCGGAGGAGGACATCTGCCTGCAGATGGGCCGTCCAGCTTTAGGCCGGAGGCAGTCACACCCACCAACCGTCCTGCAAGCACAGATGTGACTCGCCCTGGCCGTGGGACCGATGGGTCTGGCCTCTGCCCTGCCTTCACAGCCCTCCGATACTTCCGCTTTTAGCCCTGATACTCGAATAATCGTGCGTCCATTTCCCGTTCGTGTCTCGGACTGTGCTGTTGCTTTTGTTCAGAGCCCTCCACATCCCCACGCTGATTGTTAGGGTTGTGTCTGATTCCAAGTTTGTTTCTCTGGGGGCGATTTACCCCTGTATGTTTGGGAGTGTCTTTGAATGTCTCCATGTCTCCTCTTTTCCTGACCCCTAGCTGCCTCTGTGGAGGATAAAAAAGGAATATCACGTGGAAGGAAGAGGTAATCCTGGCCTTTAAGCTCTCCCAGTGCAAGTTTTGATGTATTTGTCTTCACTCTCCCAAGGGTAAAGCCTATCAGGTTACTGTTGTTAGGAAGCGTTTGTCTCATGGATGTTAGGGGAAGGGTGGTGGTCTGGGGTGCCCTGGGCAGATACGGCTGTGATAGCCCACCCCCTTTCAGTGTCTTCATGGAGAAGTGGTCTCTGGGGGTGGTGTTCATCTTCCAGGATCGCCTTCGGGCCATCACGGGTCTGCCAGCAACAGGACCTGTGAGTTCTAAAAAGCAATATCGCTATCCTAGACTGCCACCTCCCTGGTAACTCTGACCAAACCCTGCTTTGAGTGTTCTTCCTTTCCGTCTCTGCTTTGTCTTGGCGTGCTGTCCAGTGGGTGAGCCATCAGGAGGCTGCTGTGTTGTGAAGTTCCTGTCACTTTTCTGTACTGGTGTTTCTATTTCTAGAAATAACCTAGTTGACATAGCCTTAATGGTCCTTAAAGAAGACATTTCAGTTAGAGATTCAAACTTCAGACATTGAATCAGATGCCTTTTTAGAAAAGCGTCACTGGAAGCTAAACTAACAGCAGGCACCTTGTCCACTGCCAGATTTCGTGCCGCGGAATCCGGGGCTGTTGATAACTGAACACTGAGCTTGTTTCAGAGATGCTTGATGTTAGGTATTTTTGAAAGTGCAGATTTCACAACTTGATTGTATAGTATTTCACCTAAAATATTTATTTGACATAGGGGGCAAATTAACAGTAAGAACAGTGAACATGAAGTAGTTGGGATGAATTGAGGTGAGTGTAGACACCATACCAAAGACTAGGTGATGAACATTCGGTGTAGAGGGAGACAGAGTGAGGAGGGCACCACGTCCATCCCGAGGGCCCTCCTCACCACACCCTCCAGTCCCCGCCCCGTCCTCCTGTCACGGCCCCATGTCCTATGTGTGGTGGCCGCCCTTGGCCATTCTGGTCCACACTAGACCCTGCAAACAACGGCGTGTGCATTTTTACAGCTGTTTTTAAGAACCTAATGTAGGTATAAATGTAATACCTGTAGGGGGGACAGATTCTCTGTATGTTTAGTTGACAAATTCTTTGTAATGTATTTTTTTAGAAATCCTAAAATTGCCTTTGCACTGAAGTATTTTCATAGCTGTTTATATCTCTTACTCATTTATTTGTTAACATATCATATCTAATTTTTAAAGTATGTTTTTAAAGCTTTTATTTTTTAAGTTGATGTAATTTTGGCCACTTTAAATTCTGGTGAGAGTTTTCACTGAATGTCTCAATATCTTATGAATGTGAATTTTCAGGTTTGATTTAATTCTCTACAACTGTTTGTTTTCTGGTGTTTCTGGTGGCAGTGATTAGTTGAAAGGCGTATTTAGAGTATATTTTGCAATGCTTGTTCTTCACAGTTCATTGCAGTTTCATCTGCATTTTGTTTTGTTCTTAATTTCTATCCTTCAGCCTTAAAACAGAAGCTTATTACTTGATGGGTCCGTATCTTCTCTCCGCCTGTATCGAGACAGTTACCATTTACCTCTGACAATCCAGGTCTCATCATAAAAGTCACTAAATCTTTACACACTCCAAAATGTTTTTGAAAAATTGTTTGGGAAATGAAGGAACTGTGCCTGATAATTTGAAATAGATAAGGGGCATGAGATAAAAAATAAAGGAAGGAAGAGAAGAACCCCACTGAAATGACATTTCAGATATGTCTCTGATATTCAGATATTAATGTGATATTTTTCACCTTATAGTAGCTAGTATTTACTTGCCTTTAACTTTAAAGCAAGTAATGTCAACTTATTTAAGCATTTTTCTTAGTTTGAAAATCTTATTCACAACGGCATATGTTAATAGATTATTACCTCCAGATGTCCCATGTTGGTCAGAATACATGCTTCCGAACCCGCACTCCCCCCCACAGCAAGTCCTCTCCATGCATGAGTGGTCCGTCCCACCACTGTGCATTCTCGTGCTTTCAGCTCCAGGTCCACTCATGGCCACATTTGTGCATATGTGCCAGTTCTCATGCGCACACACAACTGCGCACACACAACTACACACACATACACACTCCCTTGGCCCAAGCACCCCTGCCTCCTTCCTAGGGGTGTCCTGTGAGGAGCCTCCAGAAGGTAAGGCTCCTTGGGCCTCCGTGCCGAGTGCCCAGGCAGGACATGGGAGGCTTTGCTGGGCAGCCCCTGGGTTTGAAGCAGAGCTGCTGGGTGACCCAAGCAGCAGGGCCCTGGCCCAAGCTCCTCCTCTTCAGGAAGTCCAGCTCCCACCTCTAACTGACACCTCCCCAAAGTTCCATCCTTAGGACAAGTGGCAGAAAGTGGCATCTGGACCTCCCAGCTGCAGCATCTTCACGTGTGTCCAGGAGCACGGGCAGGCCCTCTGCCTCAGGGCAACTGGGAGAAAAGGTGTCCTTCTCTTAGCAATTCCTGTTAGAACTCAATCAACCCACCCCTATGCATTTGACTCAATCGCGTGAACGCAGACCAGGTAACACCTGGTGCTGGTGGAGTGTGGACTGGGGAAGAAGGCTGGGAATGACCTGCTTCTGCAATAACAGGTTTATAGAATTGTAGTTTGGTCTGGTGAGATTTTGCAACTATTAACTACAAAAATGTCTCACCCATGCTGTTACAACTATTCTTAAATTGCTGGGCATCAACCAAATGTTCAGTGCAACCTAAAGGAAGTTTTCTGGCCTTTTTCTTTAAAACCACTAATTTCACCTGTTTTGCACTGACTAATAATAACCTAAAGCAACCACTACTACATTGTCTTTAAGTTAATACTATTTATTTGACAACTCAGTGTGACAGTTTGGTATGCAGTTTCTTGTGTTCTACATTTCTTTTGGAAATTTCCCATCACTTTAAAAATAGGAGAAATTTCTGTTTGCACATGCATTTTCTTTAAAGCTAGAAGGTAGATAAATGAGAAAGAGAATCATTCTGATATTGTCTATAAATGAAGTTTTAATGAAGATGTGTTGGAAGTATTATTAAAGTGTGATTCTACTTTTGCAGAAAAAAATCTAAAGATCAGTTTATATAGCTTTATTTTTTACCTTATATCAAAACATACAGAATTTTAATATGCATATATTGTCTCTGAATTAAAATTATGTGTGTCTGCATTGCCGTTTAAAATGTCCATTGAATATGTAATGTAATAAAAGAAAATCTTTAAAATGTATTAAACAGGAATGGAATCTATAGTTGTCTTCATCACAGATACTGGAATTTATTTTTAAATTATTGAATATAGTAGGT
The DNA here is from genome assembly GCA_039655065.1 of Glossophaga mutica. Classification (NCBI taxonomy): domain Eukaryota; kingdom Metazoa; phylum Chordata; class Mammalia; order Chiroptera; family Phyllostomidae; genus Glossophaga; species Glossophaga mutica. The sequence continues at coordinate 64,171,968 of CM077310.1, read as the reverse complement.
GCGTTTAAGATAATAAATCAGCCTCCAAACAGTCATGTTTAATTGATAATAATTCAGTAACCTGCTTTGAAAAATTAAATTGTAAATTAAACCAAATCTTACATTTCTGTAAAGTTTATTTTGTATGGTGTTTTTAACTTTTATTTCTGTAGATAAAGTATGAGTTAATTATATTGGACTTTTCTTCAGATAATCTAAGCAGGAGACTTGAATCTGCTTGCAATAAAGAAGAAAAAATGTCTGGTTTAGTTTCTTTATAAATAAACACCATTTGAGAATGTGGAATTAAGTGTCTGCTAACGGAAGCTACAGAGAAGAGTGCACTCTAAGTGTGAGTGTTTCCTTTTCAGATAAAGTGGAAAATATACTGTGGAAACAGCTGCCCCGAAAGTGTGAGGGGCGAGGTGGTTTCAGCCCCCTCCTGCCCCTGCTGGCGCCCTGCCCCCCACCCCCCGCACTCACTGAGACTGTGATGCCCAACTGTGGGCTGAGGGCCCATGGAGCAGAAAATGCATTGTCGGGTTTATTGGCGCTCTGTTGTCCATCCCCACCCTTTCTTGACTGTCATGCCCACACCTTCAGCCACATGCCTGAGCTTCCCCTTTCCTTCTAGATTCTTCCCTCTCCTCTTGCCCAGAGTGCAGGCCCCGAGGCCCTACTACATGGGTTTCCAGGGCTCTGCTGGTCACACCAACTCTTGTGACGGAGACTGAGTTAGTTCTGTACGCCTACCCAGTCAGATCCTGGGTACTTCCTAAACACTCAGGAGTTCCCCACCTGGTTCTGGAGGGCCTGTGGCTTAGCCCCTACCCTGTCTCCCCTCAGCCCTGTACCTTTCTTCTGGTGACCACCTGCCTCCCCACCCGCTAGCCATTGCCACCCCTTCACAAAACCTGATCCCAGGTCCTAGGGTCTGGGATTCTGGCTAGCTGGGATTGCAAAGGTGGAGTCAAGTTAAAGGTCTCTGGGCCAGCAAGGCCCCTTTGAAGACTGGCTGTGCTCAGCTTGGTATCACTGCCTCAGGGACCAGCCCCAGCCCCCTGGGAGGGACTGAGTCAGGCCTCAGGCTCTGTTGTGTGCAATTCTGAATTTGGGACCTTTGCCCCCAGTCCCGGAATACCACCAAGCAAGCACACAGTGAGCACTGGGTAACACTCACTGAATGAATGACCTTCACTGTCCCAGATCAAATCCCACTAGCAGCCAACACAGAACTCCACAAAGTGCCAGCGCTTCAACAGTAAGTGCTGCAGGTGAATCCAAGGTCCCAGTGCCACCAGCTGTTGATTGCATACGCTCCACATCTCCCTCAGGTGGTTCAGATGAGCCAAGTGACTGCACATCAGTGTGAGGTTTGGCAGGTGTGAGCAGCCAACTGCCAGCCACCTGTGTGCACAACTGTTTACTTCACAGGGTCTCTCCCAGCTTGATCACACCCATACATTGTTTCTTCAACTGACTTGGTTTTGGTTTTTCCTCAATTTATTGACTGATTTTAGAGAGAGAAACATCAGTCTGCTGTTCCACTGACATATGCATTCACTGGTTGAGTCTTCTATGTGCTGTGACCAGGGATCAAACCCACAACCTGGGCAAATCAAGACAACACTCTAACCACCTGAGCTACCCAGCCCAGGCAACACTCACATATTATTAAGCTTCCTCTTTCATGGAAAAGTCTTGGAATGTAATTTCTCAGTTCCTTTCTTGCACTATGGGATACCAGTAAAATTGTACAGTCAAACTAACTTCCCCAAGGGAAATGCTCACCTTTGGACATTTTTATTATTCAGGGAGTTATTAGAATCACTCAGAAACATCTACTCAGATAGTCAATTTCTAACTCGTCATTGACAGACATTTATGAGTCTGAATCAGGCCTGACAGAGGCCCAACAAACATCTGAGGAAACCAGCACCTACGAATCAGATGAAGAATTTACCGAAGATATCAAACCCCACAATTAGTGGACAGGTGTCAGGGCTAAAACAGGTGGGTCTTGAGTGATCTCTTGCTGCTCGATGTCCAGAGAAATTTACACTCGTTGCGCATAGCAGATTTTCAAGGCACGCTGATCTTTATGTCACTTTGTTTGCTCTGTTGGCCGACAAGACATGGGAAATCACATGGCTTCCTGGAAGCCATAGAACAGGGGCGTCAAACTCATTTTCAGGGGGTCCACATCAGCCTCCAGGTTGCCTTCAAAGGGCTGAATGTAATTTTAGGACTGTGTAAATGTAACTATTCCTTAACTAGGGGCAAGGAGCTCGGCACTGCCGCTGGGTAGAAACAAGGGGGAGGGCCGGATGCAGCCCGCAGGCGTTGTGTTCACCACCTGTGCCATAGAAGGTCGTGCCTTGCACCGTAGGTGCCTATTGACATACACTGTCCTAATGTAGTTAAAATTTTAATGAAAAATATGGATTCTTGGATGTATTACTTATCAAGAATACATATTATCCTTTAAAATTATACAAAATCATAATTTGAGAAAAATTCACTCATCAATGCACTTATTCAGTTGGTTTTCACAAGCTTGAAAGAAAGAGAAAGGGATTTAAGTAAACTAAAAATAAGGATGTCATCCTGACCAGGTGGCTCAGTTGGTTGAATGTGGTCCCTCAAAGTGAAAGGTCGCTGGTTCGATTCCCAGTCAGGGCACATACCTGGGTTGGGGTTCAGTCCCCAGTTGGGGAGCATAGGAGAAGCAACCAATCAATGTTTCTTTCGCACATCAATGTGTCTCTCCCTCTTTCTCCCTTTTCCTATCTCTAAAAATAAATAAAATGTTTTTCAAAAAAGAATAAATGTCCTCTTGAGAATTGCATATAGTTTTAATACCTGCTATAAATAGTCTCCAAATAGCCCTGGCTGGTGGCTCAGTGGGTTGAGTGCCAGCCTGCAAACTAAAGGGTCATTGGTTTGAATCCCACTCAGGGCACACACCTAGGTTGCGGGCCACATTCCCAGTAGCAGGCAAATGAGGGGCAACCTCACATTGATGTTTCTCTCCCTCACTTTTCCCCTCCCTCTCTCTCTAAAAATAAATCAATAAATCTTTAAAAAAATAGTCTCAAAATATGAGTTAAATATCAAAACATGATATTTAATTAGCTAAGATTTTGTTTCATTTATGATTACAGTTTCTCAGTCTTTACAAACCAGTTATGCAAAAAAATATATATGTGATAGGGGTAAATGAAGGTTAAAATATTGACCAGTGACATTAAAGATATCAAACTCAAGAACGTGCAGTTGTTCTCGGCATTCGTAGGTTGTCTTACAACAGTTAAGAGTAGATAGCTACTATGTGGACAATCAATATAAAAGAATAATCAGGCAGCACAGACATGGCTGCCCCACTGGGAAATAACTGTCTTCTGCAGCACTCAGTGGAAGAGCAACGTAAGACAAGGTACCGGCTTGCTCGCTGTATTCGTTTCCTGGGATGGCTGCAACAAAGCATCATGACCTGAGTGGCTTTAAACGATAGGAATTGATGGTCTCACAGTCAGTGCTGGAGGCAGAAGTCCCAGAGCAGGTGTTGGTGTCCCTTCAGAGGCTGTGAGGGAGAATCTAGTCCATGCTTTCCCCCTACCCGGCTTCTGGTGTAGCTGATAACCCTCGGTGTTCCTTGACTTGCAGACGCACCATCCATGTCTGCCCTCACTTTCACACGGCATTCTCCTTATTCATGTCCATGGCCATGTTTCCCATTTTTATGAAGACACCAGTCATATTGGGTTAGGTGTCTAATGACCTTATTTTAGCTCAGTCACCTCTGTAAGGTCACATTCTGAGGCACCAGGGGTTAGAATCTCAACATATCTTGTGGAGACACAATTCAAGCCATAACAGTGTTTTGGAGAAACATTGAGACATTTAGTCTGGCTTTAAAGCAGTCGAACCCCTGTGCCTGTAGGGTCTGAGTGAGAGGTGAGCAGCAGACGGTGGGCGGGTGCTTAACCAGCGGCAAGGCTCAGCGGCACCTCAGCTCACAACCGCACCCTGAGCTGCACAAGTGCTTACTCGCCACGACTTCCAGTTGGTCCTCCTTGGAGTGCAAGTCCTCCTTGGGGCACTGAGCCTAGGAAGGCACCTACCTCATTGACAGGCAGAACCTGAAGGACAAAGAGTCCTCATGAAACGGAAGGATAGGAATTAGGATGTGACCCATCTCTCATGGCTGCACACTTCTTCAAAACTCAGTCTTTCCCCTAACAGAGAAGGGTGATCTGTGGCAGGTAAGCAATCTCTCCCTCCCTCCAACGTGGCATCAGAGTCTCCCTGTCTGCCAAGTTGTCCCTGTCAGCACCAGACAGCCTGTCTGAAAGTTTCCTGTCAGCTGCTGACACATTGCTTAGCTCCTCTTTTTAAACATCTTCCAAAGGTGTCCATGTTTGCTGTCTCTATTGCCTGTCACTCTTCTCAGCCCGCCCAGTCAGGCTTTTGTCTCCTGCTCCACTGGGACAGGCCCAGGGATGCCCTATCACTCAGGGCCCTGCCTGCCTTCTTCCCCTGCCATGGCCTCGTTCACTGCCCCACTTGGTACTGGGAGGTAAGCTCCACAGAACTGCAGACTGTGCTTTGTTCCCTGTGAATGCCCAGTGTCCAGCTCCGGGCCTGGCACCATGTTGCTGCCTGAACAAACACCATGCCTGGAGGGCTTTGGGCGCTGACCCGCATGCCCTGCTGAGCCAGCATTTGGGGCACAGGGTGGTGCGGGGGCTGTCGGCAGCCAGGCCAGGCCTGGCCATTTGCTATCAGGAGCAGAGCTGTAGGAGCCCTCCCCTCGTGGGGCTGAGGCACCAGCTAGGAGGAGCCATGGGGCCCGAGCTGATCCGCAGAGCAGCAGTTAAACCCAAAGGCCATGCCTGCCTTTGTTCAGTAGCAGCAAGGGAGAGGGATGGATGCTGTCAGGGTCAAGGCCAGGTTGCTGTTGATTTTGGGGGGCTGGAGAAGATAATGTTTTTTCTTCCCCCTTCCTTTTCCAGACTGCATCCCTGAAGCCCTAGGGATAGGATAGGCAGCAGCCCCCTCCTGAAGGGCTGGCCCCTCAGAGCATCTCAGCACCCCAACAACCAGCCCTTCACTTGCTCCCAATGTGTCCCAGTTCGCTCCCTCCCCACCCTGGACTGAGCCTGGTGGGGCACAGTCCAAGACATTCTGAGGGTGCCCTCGGTTTTCTGAAAGGAGGAAGGGTGTCCGGTCACCTTTTTTCCTTCATCTCATGTGGAGAACAGTGTTTACCAGCTAAGCTGTGATTATTTTGCAGAGGAGTAATGCTTTACATAAAGGATTTCATCTCAAATGGGAAAATTTCAAACACTGACAGAAACTGGGGAAAACTTGGGAGGCAGATGAACCTTTTTCAACTATTTACTGGGCACAGTGACCAAATGGGGATGCCTTCGAAGGGGTCCAACCGCAAGGGGCCACAGATACCCGTTCTCACAAGCTTGCAGATGAGCTAAATGGGACATGACTGCTCCAGGTTTCTGTGGTTGATGTGGACTCTGCAGCAGGTGAACTGCTAAGTCCCACACCTCAGGACAGAGCCCAGGCCACACACATGCCAAGACACTAAATATGTGCTCTGAACATGGAATGATGGCTGGATGTGAGGAGCCCTGCTCTCCACTGCAAGCGCGTGATGTAGCCCTATATGAATTATCCCTTAGGTTTGGGCTCCTCCTGCACTTTCTAGAATCCCCTTTGTGATGGTAATTTCCTTGTGCCTCACTGAGGGTTCTGTCAGTTGTGAAAGCCACAGAGTCACAAAGAACTCTTTTGGCCATAACAAGCCAGACATCAGCGGGGCACTACTCGGGACAGTGATAAGCTGAGCTGGGCTTTTGTTCTTGGGGGAATTTATTTCCTCTTGAATTACCTCCACTTCAGAATTAGCCCTAAGATTTTCTGAACAGCACAGAACTCTCAGGGTTTGTCCTCTGTATTTTCACTGCATTGGTGACCATGTCCCAAAGCAGTAAGTGTTCATGGAGAAGGAAAGATGGACAGGCTGCGTCTGCTGGGTTGTTGGTTCCCAGGGAGGTGCCTCCCAGGTTCCTGCCAGTTCGGGGGCTGTGTAACTGAGATGACTGCTCAGGATCCTGGTGGCAGTCCTCACATTGTGGCAGAATGTGTTGCGGGTTAGAGCCCACGGGGTGCTGCCCCTGGGATCTGAGCCTGCAGCCTGCACGCATTCCCCTGACCAGGTCGAGGCTCAGGTCACGAGCCATTTCCTCTCATTTTCTGCACCAGCGGTGCTCTGCTTGCACATCCTGCAGAGAGCTCCTCCCCGTCGGCCCCCTGGGCTACCTCCCTTTGGACTTTTATTGCTCAATTAAACAATATTTAATATAGCCTGTCAGAAAGAATCTCTGTTACCAGATGGTCTTTGATGTTCTCATGGGAAATGGAGTACTGGTCTTTAAAAAAAAAAAGCAAGTAAAGAACACCACGTTAGCCCACTCTGACCTTTTTCTCACAGGTTTTGGAGGGTATTTCCAGTAATGTTCCCTTCCTGTCTCCTGGGCTCATTCTGTGAGGAAAACTATTGGGAGAGGGAATTCCCTTTCCGTTTAATTTCCTACCCCCCCCCCCCCCCCCCCCGCCAAATCTGCCCCAGATTTTCTCCAGCCCAGCCCGCCCCCTTCCTCAGTGAACCCTGCTGGCTCTGTTCACTCAGTAACCGCTGTTCTCACGCCGCGCCCACCGCCTCCCCCAGGACCTCCGCAGGAGAGCGTGGAGCCTGGAGACACAGCATCTAGGCTCTCCCTGCCCCTCCTCGGAGCGGCCCCAGGGTGCGCGCACCCCGCGGCGGGGAGCACACCCTGATTTCCCACCAGACCCCCGGTGTGGTGCAGCGGGTCTGGCCCCAGGCGGGTCAGTGCCCAGGCACTCTCTGCCCGAGGTCAGCGTCAGTGAATGCTCGGGAGGGGCTTAGGCAGCGCTGTGGCTCCTCAACGTGGTGTGTCCTACACTTGGAGTTGCCTTTTGGGTTTATATTTAGTATTTCCCATTCGGTAGAACTCTGTTTTTGTTTTATTCAAAGGGGCTGCCCATCTTTATCCACGAAATGCAGACATTTTAAAGCCTCAATTCAAGTTTTTGTCTAGATCAACACTTGGGATGTTTTAGTTTTTCTATACTTTTCTTTTTGTTGTTCTAATAAAAAAAAAAAAAACTTGTTTCCCCTGAACCTTGGAAGACACAAGGATGAAAAAGCAGGGTCTTTTTCCTTTCCTTGCAAAAGCGTTGCAAGGGTAGGCACCCACGCAGCCGGCTCCGCAGCACGAGGTCCTGCGCGCTGCTGCTCTCAGGGACGCCCTTTGGCGTAAGTGCCGAGAGGCGCCCCGCCAACCTCAAGGGCCCGAAGAACTGAAAACCCGCACCACAACCTCAAGCGGTCGCGGATCCCTGGTTTCCCTTTTCTGACCCACGCGTAGCGGCGATCTGCTGCTTCCTTCCTCCGCGAGGATTGCCCGCCGGCCGCGGCGCAGGTCCTGGGAAGTCGCGGACCTCAGGGGACCCAGAGCAGCGGCGAGTTCCGCGTGGGACCCCGCGCTTCGCGGAGGACGCGCAGTCTCCCTTCGGCCCACTCCGGGCCGGGACCTCGAGGGAGCGGGTGGAACCCCAGTTTTGCAGGTGAGCCCCGGGAATGTGAGGTCGCGGCCGGGAGAATCCGGGGCAGAGCCCCAACTGCGTCCCGGGCCCCTGTGGTCGCGCGGCCTGGGTCCGGGGCCGAGAGACCCCTGGCGTAGGGCCAGGACCGGCTCTCGCTGGCGGAGGGGCGGGGCCGGGCTCGCGGCGGCCCCGCCCCTCCGCCCCCTGAGACTCCTCCCCCAGCCTTAAGCCCGCCCCTTCCCCTGCCGCTCCCGCCCCTCTCCGTCCTGCCCCAGCCCTTCCCGCCCCTCGCCCAGACCGTTCCCCCTTATCCCCCTCCCCGCCCCCTCCCTTCCCTCACCTGTCCACCCCGCCCCTCCGCCCTCTCTCCCTCTCCCCCCGACTTCTCCCTTCCCTCCTGCCCTCTCCTCCCTCTAACTTGTCCCCGCGGTCCACCTTTCCCCGGCCTCTCCCCTACGTCCTTCCCCCTCCTGCCCCTCTCCTGTCCCTCCCCTCCCCCGTCAATTCCCCCTGCGCCCCTCCTTCCACTGCCCTTTTCTCCTCCCCCTCTCTCTCTCCTCCCCTTTCCCCTCCCCCTCCTGCCCTGCGCTGGGACCAGAGGAGACCCTGGCGTCTGCGCGCCTACACCTGTGGGCACCTGCGAGCTTGGAGGACGGAGAGCCGAAGTCCTCTGGGAGGACTGTCCGACGGCTGGATCAGGTGTGCGGGGGGTGGGAGGGGGGAGGGTGGCAGGAGGAGGTGGCGCGGACATGGAGTCTGGGAGGCAGAGGGACTGTGGTCTGGGCGCGCTGGGACCATTTCCCCACCACCAGCCCCACCCCGCCTCTGGCCTCTGGGATCCAAGGGTATCCCTGCCTAGGGAGCCACCCCCGCCTGAGGATGCGACTCCAGGTGCGCAGGCGCCCTTCCTCACGGTCATGGGCAGGGCGTCCTCTCACATCCCGACAGGTGTCACCCGAGGGGGCTCTCTTCTCCACAGGCCCCCTAATACCTCTCAGAGCCACACCCGGAGCTCTCCCGCCTTTGTGCCTGCTGATGCATCATTTTTGGGACAGGTGTGGTGACAGGGCAGTGTGGCGTGGGTGTCGCGTGGTATGGGTGTCACCTGGCAGTGCCCCTCTGGGAAGTTCTCCCAACTCAGCAGCTGAAAGGGACAGAAATCCAGCCTCTGCCTTTCAAACGGGTGCGGAAGACTCGCAGTGTAAAAGACAAGAGTGTCGTTTTCTCATTCAACTCCTAGGCTATTCCTACCACGTGTTTTTAAAATCGCCTTTGTTGCTCTTCACCCCTCCCTTTCTCTCCAATGTAGCACTAAACACTTAAATAGGAGCCATAACGGAGAAGGGTGGGGTTGGAGAGGAACCGGAGGAGACTTTTTGCCTAGAGCAACTGCATTCTTAACTTGACTGGAAACATCCCCATCCAGGGGCATATGGCCCGATGTTGTCCCTTACAGAATGCCTGTGACTGCCTGTGAATCCTGGCCAGGGAAGGGGTCAAGGTGACTGTAAGCTCCCAGGCAGGATGTGCAGGGGATGGCCGTGGGAGGCCCCAGGATGTGTGGCCACCAAGTGTCAGGGCTGAGCCACAGAAATAGAAGTTCATCTCCAGGGGCTGCTGCTGGTGGAGTGTCTGCAGCCCACACCCTGTGCAGGCAGGAGACCCCACTTGGCTGGTAAGTGTGGGAGGCGAGGGCCCACTGAGGAGCCCTCACACTGGAGGGTCTTTTAATGTGCAAGTCTGATGGACTGGCTGGCCCAAAGCTGGTTTTGCAACCTGAGTTCTCAGACCAAAATTTTCCTGTGTTCTGCCCCAGCCTCCTTAGATCAGCTGCCCCTGGGAGGGACCAACCTTCTCACACCTACAGTGGATGGCGGGGGCGGGTGGGGGGCGGGGGGGGGGCCCCCCCGCAGTCCTGGGTGCGTAGAGAGGAGGATGAGTTGGTAAAATGGGACCAATAGGAAGAGAGGGCCTTCACCTTCATTTTAGAACCCCCTTAACTGTTCACTCCCCTCCTTGGGCCCTGCAGCACCCTCCCAAGTCCTGACTTCACAACTGGGCAGGAGCCTGGGCACCTGCAGCTAACACTCTTGGATGCAGTTATTGTCAAGAGTACCAACTGAGCCTCTGTGAGCCTCAGTTTTGCTTTATGTGAAATGGGGGTGATGCCTACCCTGGCTGACTCACAAGAATAGTAAAAAAAAGTGACTTGTGTGAAAGACTGTAAAGTTTTGTATAAAGAGGCGTGCTGCTAAGGGGCAGGGGTGGGGTGGGGCGGGGAGAGGGGTTTAGGGACCTGGAAGCTTAGTTACAATCCTCTTTGTGTTCCTACGGCCAATTTCAAAGAGTGGTAGAGGTGAAGTTTTCTTACAAGAGGCCTGCAAGGACCGTTAAGAGGAAGGCCGTAATTTAACTTACAAATGTGACTGGCTCTGCAGAGGGGAACTTCTCTGCGGGAAATCCCATCTTTTGATTTTAAGACTCCACCCCTGGGCTTTATTGTGTTCATGTTATAACCCGGTGGTCTACAATCAACTTTCTAGTTATGTTCCCTTTCTGAGGTTGAAGACTTGAAATAAAATCTGGACATTTATCTTGGTGACTTGCAGTGAGATCACAATCACTTCAGGAGGAGAGATCTCTGCCCCTAGGTTATTAACTTTTGTAACATGGTGGTGGGCGGGGGGGGGGGGGCGGGGGTCTGAAATTGAAATAGAGGATACTGTAGTATCCTCCAAAATGTTTCTGATACACAGTAGCTGGCCCCCAATTTAGTTGATGTGGTATGATTGTAAGAGAAGTGGCAGTTAGAAGCGTAATAGCAACAATCACAGAAATATAGTGTTCTGTGTAAAGCTTAGCTTTTTCCTCTTAAATTCACTCCATTTCACCCTTTATGTCCACCCACAGAGCAGGGAGACTCCAGGCTGAGCGCGCAGGACCCGCAGGTTCATTTTCATAGTGATCTTCGAGGGAGAGAGATCCCCAGCTCCATGCAGTCTCACAGGCTGCTCCTTAGAATGCAGGCTCCTGGGTCCACCAAGGCCCCAGCCTGACTGGGCTGGGCCTGGAGCAAGCCTGGTGATGCTCAGTGACTTTTCTCCCATAAAGTAGAGGAGGGGGGTGGGGTGTCTTTACCAAAGTACCTGCAGAAAGAACTGCCCTGGGCTGAGCACCTGGATTACAGAGAAGGCTGCAAGGAGCTGGGTGGAGTCTGGCTTCTCAGTCGTCATGGGGTGGCTTGAAGAGGCCCAGGTCGGCACCCGCTTGAGGACTGCCCAGGTGCTTATAGTGTCCTTGCAGGCTTTGTGCTGACATGGCCTGGCTGCAGCACCTTCCCCGTTGAGACCGGCACAGAACCGGGCTTCCTGAAGTAAAACTTTCAGAACTTCCAGTCCACGATAGGGTATCAGACACCCCATGGTTACCAAGAAACTCTTGGACATCTCGGAGGCTGGACATTTTGACTTTGTAGCTAGTGCGTATCCTGAATGTGACTCATGAAGCATCGTGGCAGCCCTAGTCAGCTCCGGAATCCACAGGCAATCCAGGCCCTTCCCAGAACCTCCCAGTATGTCTTTGGAGCCCAAGGGACCAGTCCCTACCAGCTGGAGGTGGCCCCAGAGTGATCAAGTGCCCATCAGAAGAGCCTGCACCTGCAGGTAACCTTTGAGACTTGTCAGGTGACATGTTTGTTGGCTGTAACTCACAGTTGGGGGCCATTCAGCCTAATCTCTTGAGAAAGTGAAGAATATTATTCAAATTACTGAACTGAGACAAAGACAAAACTCTGAACAAATTTAATAAGACAGTAGCGATGTTATTGCCAATGAGCATACCAGCTGGCAAGCATTTAAGATCTTCTCAGTGTCTCCCTCCTCCCTTGTCTATTTCTTATTCAGAATTAAGGGTTGGAGTAAGAATGCAGAACAGGACCGGTTCCTGCAGGGAAAGGCCCTGCTCTTGTCCACACAGAGTGGGCGTGAGAGGCAGCATCTGAGTGGCTGGGTAAGGATGGAGATGGATGGAGCCGGGGGAGCAGTGAGGGAGGAGATGAGGTAGAGGCGTAAACAGGCACTTCCCCGCTTACCTTCGGCTCTTCCTTTCCTAGGGCTGCCTTCCTTTTTTTTGAATGGGAAGATGACTACATATTGAACATGGGCAATTCTTAACTGATAATGCAGTTGTTATGAGTGACGACAATGCTGCCAGTTTAGGATATTTCTCTCTCTTTTTTAAAGATTTTATTTATTTGTAGAGAGAGGGGAAAGGAGGGAGAAAGAGAAGGCGAGAAACATCCATGTACAGTTACCTCTCACGCGCCCCCTACAGGGGACCTGGCCCAAAACCCAGGCATGTGCCCTGATTGGGAACTGAACCAGTGACCCTTTGGTTCACAGGCTGGCACTCAATCCACTGAGCCACACAGCCAGAGCTGTATTTCTCTTTTATAAATGCATTTTTCTAGGGTTCTTTTTTCAGTGGAGAAGCAGCTGGAGCCAGCAGAGTCGGATTTTCACGCTAACGCAATTCCTTTCCTGTTAGTGAGAGGCTGCGCAGTGCTGGAACCCCCCTGCACTTCTTTCCATCACACTCTACCAAGGGCCCCGTGACTGTGCCCCAAGCAGAAGTGCCCCCGAGCCGGATGTCAGAGTGTGTGTTTTCGTGGAACTCTGGTCCACGTACGGACTGGCTCTCCTAGGACTCTGAGCTCCTGGATGGTGGGGGCTGCCCTGATGACTGTTCCCTCAGCACCAGGTGGACTACGCAGGTGGGCTGGAATCTTGGCCGAGCAAATAAGAGAGCTGATGAAGCTAGTTGACTCGGGTCTCTCACTGGGCTTGGCCACGTCGCAGCCGTCCAGTGACCGAGTTGTCATCTGTGTGCTCTGTGCGAGATACCTAGACTTCTGAGAGGTAAAGACCAGCCTTGGGCCCACTGTCATTTCACCTCAGTCCTGGGTGCTTAGTGGGACTTTTCCAGGGGGAGACAGAATGCCCAAAGGGCATTGGCATGGTTTGCTGCTCTATGGTATGCCAGTCTTGAGATTTTCGTTTATTTTATTATTATTATTTTAAGAATATTTTCATTGATTTTAGAGGAAGAGGAAGGGTGAGGGGTGGGTGGGAGGGAGAGAGAAAGAGAAAGAGAGAGAAACACTGATATGAGAAACATCAGTTGGTTGCCTCTCTTACGTCCCCTGACCGGTGATCAAACCCATAGCCTTTTGGTTTATGGGATAATGCTCCAACCAGCTGAGCCACCAGTCAGAATTCCAGTCTTGAGATTCTTTAAATGAACAGATACTAATGACAGCTGAGGTGGGTCTGACATCTGCACTTGTCCTCCGTGCCCCAAGGGCTACTTCGCTGTGGAAACCCGCTGTTGGGGAAGCCACCCCCTCTCTCCTGCACCTGTGCCTGCCTGCATGTCTCAGGGCTGTTTTGACCACGATGTCCTTCACGTTGGGGGATGCCGTTGTCCAAAGCAGCTGAAAAATAAAAATCCTAGTGGGGGGGTGAGCCTAGGGCAGAAGCCCCACCCTCCCCAGGCCCTTGGCACCAGCCGTTCTCAGCAAAACCCAGGAGTCTCAGGTGCCCGCGGCTGACCTGCCAGGGAGGGGAGGCAGCATCGGACCTTGTCCTCTTCAATAGGGGATGGCCTCCCCGTCAAGGCGGGTGAAGGGCATGTTTGTTCTGGTTTTCAGAACAAGCTAAATTAAAACCAAACCTTGGGTCTTCTCAATTGTATCTCGAGACTGAGTGAATACTGATAATTTGTAAAATCTTGCCAAGTTGAGGACAGCAACGGCAGGAACGTTTCTTGGGTCAGCAGAGGGACTCAGATAATGAACAGCTCTCTGGGACCTGCGGGGAGACCTCGGGAAGAGGGAACAGAGGTGCAAGGCTACGCTGGGCCTTTTCTGGGTCCCTTCTGGAGGTTTACGATCACAAGTAGCCTGCTTGTGTTTGAAATTCTCCCAGTAGACTCTGGCAGAAAAGAAGACAAAACAGGATTTGCTGTTTTGTTTGGAATCAGGGAAATCTTCCTTTTTTAATGTCAAAACTAAATTTAAGCAATCTGAAGTCTATATACCTGGGTCTGGCTGTGCTTGACAGTCTGTGCCTTTCCTGGAGCACCAGGCATGGTCTGATTTCCTCGGAAAGATAGAGCAGGAACCAAGGACAAGTGACAAATGCTGAGGCGCGAGGTCCTGCCAGAGGAGAGTGGATGTGAGATATGGCTCATCTTCTCTCATTTTCACTGTGAAGGTTCCTGGTGATGGGGATGCAGACAGGAGATTAAGGAATAAGGTTATAGGAATCAGGACGACATTCTTGGAAAAGTGACATGAAAGATACATATGAGTAACAAGCAAGTTATTGACCAACAATAGCATTAATAAAAACAAAGAGATGGAGTATCTTGTAGGATCTGCAGTGAAGCCCAGCAGAATTACATGTTTTAGCAGGAAGAGGAGGGGGTGGGAGAAATGTGACATCTTGTTAGGGACAGGTGTGGGGCTTGTGACACCCCAAAGTATTGAGGATCTGAACTGTGTGACCCCACCCCCACCGTCCTGTGGTGACTCCTTCCTCTCTGGAAGATCACTGAGACTCAGTGCCGTCGTGCTCCTGTAGGTGGCATATTGGAACTCCTCCCTAGGGCCGGCCAGCATTGGGGGAGCTTATGAAGGGTCCCAAGCATCCCAAAGGTGGCCAGACCTGCGAACCTCACTGAGCGCAGACTGGTACCCCGTGGCCAGGGAGGGATCAGGGAGGGAACAAGTGGCTGGGGCTGTCTCAGGGCAGTGGGGGAAGGTGGGGGCCTCTGAAAGGGGGAGATGTTTGTAATCTCCCAGTGTTCTCCTTGCAGGGGCACTAAGGGCTTCCCTGTGGGTGCCGCTTGAGGCAGGATCTAAAGCAAATCTGAATGGAGAGAGCAGAGTGTAAGCAGTAAAACGGAAAGGTGGGATCGCTGGTGGATCCACAAGTCAAGTGTATTCCAGTCAAATTATTTACAGCTTCATTTCTCGAAGAAGGGACCCTGCCAGGTATTAGGCCAACAGTGAGGAGTAATGATGTGCCATAAATATGCTGAAAGACAAAGTACAAAGAAATGTATTGGTAATTACCTAATCCAGATGAATCCTTTGCCCAGCCAGTGATTTCAGACGGCTTCTGTTTGAGGCGTCGTTACTAGCTATCTCTTTAAATTCAACATTGCTTCCAAAACACTTGATTTAAGTTCATTTGCCAAATTTTCACTGGAGGAATAAGATTTTAATGTTTGTTCTGGAACTCTCAGGACATTCTTTACTTAGGGGATTTAAAATGTTCTTAAGTAATCTAAATAAGCCATCAGCAATGGTGTTGAAAGTTTGCCAGCTCAGTGAAGTAGACTGTGACATTGAGACCAGGAGAACCGAGACTTTTATATCCTTGAAATAAGAGACTGAATGTCAAGGGGCAAAATCTAGGTTTTGCTTTCGAAAGTAAGCGGCAGAAGTAAATATTTTTGCTTATGCAACTCTTTATTTCACCTCAATATCATATAAGAAGTTTGCTCAGTTAATTGAATGTCGATACAGTAGAAATTTGTTGGAGAAGAATGAATTTAATTTTAAACACGCAATATCCATTTCAGAATAAATGTTGCTGGAGGCTATATCTAGTTATCTTAGCTTTGTTCAAAGAAATAATTCTGATGTATATTGGCAGTGTGAACTTAGTTTCCTTTTAAAATCTGTTTTTCACAACACAGACTAATGTTCGACTGTTGGAGATTTATCTTCTGCAAGAAAACTGGAAGCAAGGATTGTTCTTCCCCGCGAGGATCCAATGAGGCCAAAACAGAAGAAAGTGATCATCAGATTGATGTATCTGACGTCATCAGGCTTGTTCAAGATCAGCTAGAGGAGACAGGGACAGGTAGAGGCCCGTTTTAAACTTTATTTTGATCCTGAAGCTCTTGCTACTAATTGGACTCAAAAGTCTTATTCTTAGCTGTTCTGGTCTTTGTAGGCACTGATGTGTTTTGGATCTGGGAGAAGAGTTTGCAGGCTTTACAGGTTGTGTGCTGGGGGCGTGCACACTGAGCTCAGGCAGCTGTGACCTGACACACTTAGGTGAGATGTCTCAAGATGTTGGCTCATTTGCCTTTCTGGTGGTTATTTAACTTAGCACGGTAAAATGAGGTTGGCTCCGGTGAGAGATCATGAGAAATGTCTGTTTGGGTTTTAAACAAAGCACAGTGCACCTGAAGGGAACTATTCCCAGCCTTTGCTTCAGTTTTCAAAAACACAAGAGCTTTTGTTTAAATTTGCTCTGTTGTCATATTGAGGTGGTGAGGAAGCTTTTTCCAGTCTCAGAATCAGTGACCCATGCCCAAACGACAGAACGAGCAGCACACACCCTGGTGAAAGGACCCACACTCCTCAAAGCTCAGTCTGACCCCTTAATCCCAGCCTGGGGGTGCTTTTCCCCTTGTTCCTGGCTAATCTGAGAGCCTTCATGCATTTCTTAATGGAAGGAAGTAGCTGGTTCCCACTTTTCGTTTTGCCTTCATTGAATTATTTGTTGCCATTTTTTTCCCAAACAGACTCCAAAACTACCATTTTCATTAGACAAGGCTAGTGCAGTCACAGACTGCCCAGAGGAAGGGGTGAATCTGGTGGCAGTTGTGCTGCCTGGTACCGCAGTGCCCACCTGGGGCTGGGTCAGAACCAGGCAGGCCCCCAAAGCCAACAGCCAGAGGCTTATCTGGGCACTTTGATGAAACTCCTTGCGCTCTAAACCTGGAGCTTTCTCGGCCTTGCTCTGCGCTGACACTTGCTGTGCCTAACCTGCACGGTTGGACTTGCTGGGCAGAAAGGTCTTCATTCCGAGCCTGTGCTGCCATCCCCTGGCCTCCTCCTCAGGGCTGGTCCAGGGTTTCCATCCCGTGATGTGCGTCCATGGGTAAGGGTCATAGCTGTGCCATCTTTGGACGTCTGGCATGTGCATGGCTGCTCCTGAGGGTTATCTTGTGCATACCCCCAGAGCCAGCAGCTCTGAGCCACAGCTCTGCTGGTGGGCCCTTGTGCTTGCGAACCTGGTTGCTATTTGAACTTGGCTGGCTGAGGGGTTGAATTCCAGTGTGGTCGCCCCACCAGCAATGTGTTTAGTTTTGCAGGTTTAGAAATTGATTTTTGTCACTTTCCTCATTAGTGATGGTTCTCCAGCAAGAGGCTGAAGCCTGTACCTACCTCTAAGTTCATCTCCTTGTGAGGGGAGCACCTTATCTTTCCAACAAGTTTTCTTAATTACTACCCAGTCGCAGTTCCGGTTCTCTGAAACGCACCCCTGTGGGGAACAAAGTCAGTGCTGAGATGGTCACCGCTTGGCAAAGCAGAGGAAGGAGAGGGTTGCTGGGAAAATGCTGCCTAAAACCTCTGCTCCTGCTTTGTGAAAAGGACTTAGAAAGGAGGCGAGCTTCCAACCTCAGCAAGAGGATGATTGAAAGGGTGCCAGTCCCTACTTATCCCTAGCTTCTATGGCTGGAAGTATGTCTAGTCTTTTAGTGCTCAGCATGGTTGCACGTTAACTGCCCGTAACCACTCAGAACCCAGCAACGGTGGGCTTTCCCAAGCACCATGAACCTGCTGTGTGTCAGGTTTGAGGGCTGCAAGGGGGCTGACCTGTGGCAGAAATGGAGAGCCTCTGTCACCAACCTGGCTGCCTGAACCATTCCCTAATGCAGCTGCATCTCTCTGGCTGAGCAGTACAAGACCCTGTATGGTGGTGAGAAGCACGACCCAAGAGCAGGGTGCCTGGGTTCAAATTCCAGTTTGTCACTTTGTCACTCTCCAGCCCCACAAGTGTGGGCAAGTCGTGAAACCTCTTCACTGTGTGGGTAACGTGGTACCATACAGGTGGGGTTGCTGGGAGGGTCCCATCAATGTAAAGTGCTCAGGACAGTGGCGGGCAGAACTGTGTCTGAGTTCCCAGTGATATCGCCATCCAAAGCCTTCCTCTTTCTCCTCTAACCTGCAGGACCCTTTTAGAGCTACACACACACACGAGCTTGTGTGCACACGTGCTTGTGTGCACACACAGGCACACACAGTGCATTTTAGCAAGGAGAGCTTTAAAGCTTGTCTGGCTGTCCAGAGTTCTTGCTCTCTCAGTTCCATATGATGCTTTTGCATGTAAATACCAGATGTGTGTGAGCTGCTACTGCCATTCTTGCCTTAATGTGGGTGAATGATGGGGCCTGCTCCAGTCTTTCTCTAGCTCCACACGCACCCACATCCCCCATCAGACAGGGTAGGTGACCCTATGTCCACAGTAACAGCAGTGCTGTGCTGCAAAGTTTTTGGCTGGACTTCCTGTTCCTCCAGCATCAGTTGGAGACACCTTACCCAACAAGCCACAAGTCTGGCAACGAAGCAATGGTCTGGGAACATTTTGTTCATGTTAACACCAGTGCAAGAGATCAAGGAGGTGCACATATACTGATTAGCAGTTTCCGTGTCGCAGCAGGGGTGAAGGGGCAGAACCAGTGCCACTGGCCGTGATGGCCTGTCAGGTGGCACAGGCAAGCTTTCCTGCTTTTAGAATGCCACTGCTATGCATGTTTACTCCTTAAAAAGTTTTATGTACTCTAATCAGTGAATAGTATCTTTAATGATGCCAACCATTTTTTCCCAACAAACCTGAGTATCTTGAACAGGTACTGGGGGAAAAACCCACAAATGGAATGCAGTCCTTGTCTTGGACTTAAAGTAAACAAAGACCATCTGAAATATTAGGTTGAATCATGAAGTTGCCATTGTGCAAGTCAAACACCTTTGAATATCAATAATTTCATGTGGCTGAACTAAATGCCTTGACGCATTTGTGATGTGCGATTGCACCGAATTCTGGGAGCAGACTGGGAAGTGTGGGCGTGTCCTCCTGGAGAAGGCTGAGGGTCAGAAAGAGCTGTAGGAAGAGGGAGACTTGAAAACTTTGTGGCAACAGAGGCCACATTATGAGAGATTCTTACAGGGGGCGTTGCAGAAGCAGTTAGTTAGGGCTTTGAAAACGTATTTTGGGAAAGGCAAAAATGACCACAGGAAACTGCTGCTAGGAAGGAAATTGGCTCTTTGATTATCTCCAGTGTTTCTGGCATGGATGGTAATCACAGCTTGATGAAGAGTGAGTGAATCACAGTGATTGTGGCCTTTCCTGGGGTCAAGTTGTGCAGAGTATGATAGATGTTGTCTTCCAAAGCTCCTGTCATTTTCTTGGGAGAGTCATTGCTTTTTCCTTGTATGCCACCAAATGTTGCAAAGCTGTCCTGGCAAGTGGCCATTCCAAGAGCACCCCACAGAGGCAAGGACAGGCAGAACAGTGTGAGAAGAGTACCGAGGGGCTGTGCTTGGTCCCTCTTGTCTTTGTGGTTTTATAAGTCCCAAATGGGACATTCCCAAAACATACATTCATTGCTTGTGGAAATGGAATTTTCATTGTTGCTATAAATGGTTAACTTCTTTTTAACTTTTCCTGATATCTTGGTCTTTTTCACTTTGACTTTTTATAATATTCAGGAAGCTAGCAGGAGTTCCAATTCTTTAGAATACATATTCACTGCACATGAATTCAGAAATGACTAGGGACTAGCTGGTGTGTTACTGGTTGATGCCAGAAGCACAAATGGTATTCTTCTCATAGCAGCTCTCAGAGGGCCAGGGCCAGGTGTGGTAGTCACCAAAGGGAGGGGACAGGGGCTGTGTATGACTCTCTGGGTCGCAGGTCAGAAGGCCCTGGAGTGGATCAGTTCCCTAACCGCCTCTTCAAGGCCTTAGGAGATTCCAGGGAGTCCTTTGGTCTCCCAAGATCTCCTAGATGGACTCTTCTAAATGGTATCGTCTTGGTGATTTTCACCATTGATAAAAATGGATGTGATGTATTACTTAGAACCAGGAATAATGACTCTGAGCTCACGAAGAAATGTTCTTTGCATGAACTGAAGATGCCTGGAAAGCAGTTCAGCTACCAGAGCCCCAAATCTCATCATTCCCCCATCTCTGGCAGCCAGCACCACCCCGGTGGCACATCCGAGAGCAGCCGTGGTATAATCAGTGTTTGATCAGAGAGTTCTTGGGTTTTGTATTCAACTGTGTGCTTTATAGTAAGTGCTGTGTGATTAAGGTCCTCAAAGGGCCACACTCTCCCCCAGAGAAAGCGCATCTGTCAGTGTACAACCAGCGGGGAGCATGCTGGTCAACAAGACACCAGACTGTTTGTACGCTCCTCCACCTTCTCCCAGCCGTGCTGAGGTGCTGAGCGGGTCTTCTGGGGAGAGGGTCTTTGCTTTGTCTGAACCATCCCCACGTCATAGAAATTCTTCCTCCCACTTCCTGGTCAAAACCCTGCCTGTCTGCCCAAGACCAGCAAAAATGTCAGCTGTTTCTGCAGCTGTCCTGGGGATGTGCCTGGACTCCAAGAGAGTGCTTACTGTCTTTATCTTTGGCCATTCGTGTTCCTGTGTCTCTAGAGTCCCTAAGCAGAGTGAGGACAGGGAATATCTCCGTCCGCACTCCACCCCGCAACCTCGGGTCTCTAGCAGCGGACTCCTTGGCTGCTGTGCCCAGCACGGGTTAGGGCAGGCTGCAGCATTGTTCCCCTCAGCCTCCTTCGGAGGCCTGGGACAGCCCCGTGTCCCGTGCAGGTGTTTTCATCTTCCATGTGCACGTCATGGAAATATTCGGGAGGCACTGCCCTAATACATAGTGTGGGCAGCTGATGGACTGGGCAAACTGAGCAGCAAGTGGTGCTTGGTTGGTTGGAAGTGATTCTGTGAAGAAGATGCATTCTGCTGAAGGATCTGAGTGGAGTGGAGGAAAGGGAGAGATTTTACTACCTGGACACTAAAACTGTACATTAGAAATCTCCAGGAAGAAGATTAACCACCAACAAAAAACTAGAAAAAAGTTGCCACATGACAAAAGATATGGCCTTTATATATGCAAATCTCTTACAAAGCAGAAGCAATGGGATGAAGCTTTATCAGCAAGCTCATTATAAAGCTTGCATAGATGACACACCACCATAAAGACAAGAGATACTTACAAATGAGAAATGTAAATTTAACCAGGTCTCTTTTTCTCCATTTGTGTGGACAAAGTTAAAACCCACTGCTGATAAAAATGCCAATCTTATAGCCATACTGGAAAACTGGTTGATGGAATGGGTACACATCTTCTCATATTTTGTTTTCCACTTGTAGGAATTTAAGGAATTAATTTTAGAAATTGTTGCAAAGATTCATGAACAAAGATGTTTATCATGGCCATTATTTATAATGATGAATATTTGGGGAAAAGCAAAGGATGAGGGGTTTGGTGAAGTTATTTCGTTGTTGGGATGGTCATTCTCCCCTGTCTTATGCTATAAGTGAAACAGCCAATTATAAAATGATGTAATATAGCAATTTTCTAAACACAAAGTATGTATCATTTTGATAAAAGACATAAAATATGCACTGAAATGTAAGCATTTATTATCACACATTTATAATTTGTTTTCCTCTGTTTTTCTGCTTGGGGAACCTTATTATCTCTGTGAGAATACAGGGTTTCAGAAGCAGGTTGTGAGACTGTACCCTGTAGGCATGAGAACTGTCTTCAATCCAAGGCTGACCCCTGTTCACAGGGAGCTGGTGGTCTCCCGCTGTCCTCAGCGGGCTGCTCATATAGGTGCCATTTCTGCAGGAACTGTCCCCATCCTCGCTGTCTCACTGGGACTGCACCTGTGCTGATCCCAAAGGCTGGACCTCACCCAGCAATTCTGAAGGAGAAATGTCTTGGGAGAATTTTCCTGGAACTTTGCTGGTGGCCCTTGAAGAAAGGTCTACATATGAATAAAGCCATGGGAAAGCATTATGGTTTAACTCACCTGGCAAAGCAAAAAGCTGCGGAGAGATTCTCAGAGGTTTACAGCATCTCAATTGCAGAGATCTCCTGAGATTACCTTAATCCTGACCTCTGTGGAATGTGTCTGGCTCCTTTGTTCCAGGAGACAAATGTGATCTTTGTTCATTCAGGTGAGAATGGTTTCACGAAGCACTTTGGGACCCCTGGGTTTAGGAAGATGGGCCACTAGTAACAGTACATTGCATTGTATTAGAATTTCATATGCTGTGTAGGAATTGTATTAACATTTATTTTTAAACAGATCTTCTCTTTTCTGAACCTTGCAGATTATTTCTCAATTGCTCTACATATAGGGCATTGGAGTATATTATTTCCCGGCTGTTGAGAGATAACTTTAGGATGCCCCATTCAGTTTTTATACCGAGTCCAAAGCCCAAGTTTCATATTTGTACTTTACACTTCAATGTTCCGGTCTAGTCTCCCTGTTCTTTTCTCCCCCTTTCCCTTTCCCTCCACTTTTCTTTTTTCTGTGTTTTGATTTGTAATAAATAATAAACATCTTCATGGTTCAAAGTCAAAATACTGATGGTCCCTGACTTACAATGGTTTGACTCATTGTATTTTGACTTGACAACAGTGTGAAAGTGATACACATTCGCTAGAAACTGTGCTTTGAATTTTGAATTTGGACCTTTTCCTGGGCTAGCAGTACATATGACAATTTCCCATGATGCTGCATGGTGGCAGTGAGCCTCAGCTCCCAGGCAGCCCCACGTCACCGTGGGGGTGGGGGTGGGGGTGGGCACTGATACTCTACAGTGTGCTATGTTGCCAGTGATTTTGGGTATTGCGTTTTGTGTTCCCGCATCGCATCATATCTCCTGCTTTTGGTGAGAAGAAGAGGAAGGCAATTACTCTTGAGATGAAACTCAAGATAATTGCTCAAATGCAGGCTAATTTGCAAGCATGTTTAAGGTAGGCCGGGCTAAGCTATAACGTTTGGTAGGTTAGTGTATTAAATGTACTTTCAACTTAGGATATTTTCAACTTATGAGGGGTTTATCAACATATGAAAGGTACACCTTAAAAATTCCTGCTCTGATCCTTCCACTAGGTGCCCATTCTTCATCCCAGGAGGCAAGTTTCTTTATCAGTATCCCATGTACCACCTCCCGGGGTCCTTACGAAAATATAGACAGGCACTGGTATATTCTTGGTTTTCTCCTGTTTTATGCAAGAAATAGCATGCTACAAATGCTGTTCTGTACTTTTTTCCCTTCTTAATATACCTTGGAGATAATTCCATATCAATAAAGAGTGTCATTTTTCTTTATTTAGTCACACAATAATTTGTGTGGATATACTACAGCTCATCATTCATTGGTGGATGCGTATGCAATAGCAAAAACAAACAAAAACCCAGGCATATGTTGCTGGTTCTATTTAATACCCCTCCCTCCCTTTCTTTTTTCCTTCTTTCCTTCCTTCCTTCCATTTGATATTTGTGTATAATGTGTCCTGGACATCTTTCCACGTCCATTCACATAGATTGACCTCATTTTTTATTTCAGACGTGATGTGCTTTAATTAGCTATTTGGCAATTCTCTGAGAATGTTTTATAGACATTCTTAGAATAGCTTTAGATTAACAGAAAAATTATGAAGACAGTGGGGTTCTTGGGTATCCTATACCTAGTGTCCCATCATTAACACCTTACATTTTTGTGGTGTGTTTGTTACGATGAATGAGCCAGTGTTGATATGTTGTTATTTAACGAATTCATAATTCATTCAGATTTTCCTAGTTTTCTACCCCGTGTCAGTTTCTGTCCCAGCATCCCACATGACATTTAGTCATCGTGTCTCCTTAAGCTCCTCACGTCTCACAGTTTCCTCGTTTTCGGTGACTCTGACAGCTTTGTGGGAGACTGGTCAGGTATTCTGTAGACTGACCCCCTACAGGGATTGGTCTGGTGATTTCTCATGGCTGTACTGGAGTTACTAGTTTCAGGGAGGAAGAACACAGAGGTGAAGTGTCCCTCTCATCACATCCTGTCAGGGGTCTGTGCTGTCACCATAACTCATCGCTGTGGGCATTGACCTTGATCACCCGGCTGAGGTGGTGTTTCTTTCGTTTCTCTACTCTGCGGTTGCTCCCCGCACCCCTCCCCAATCTGTACTCTTTGGAGCCACATTGCTGTGTGCAGCCACACGTAAGGAGTGGGACTATTTGATGCCGTTTCATAAACATATTTACATAGGTCCTTAGTAGGATTTATCTGCGCTTTTCCTTCTGTTCACAGGATGTCAGATTTTGGTATGAATGCTTTGTTCCCAAAATTTGTCTTCTTTCTATACCTTGCGTGTCAGATGGTGTTGAAATGATTCATTCTATGAAGGTTTGGTAGAATCCCCTTTTGAAATTATCTAGGTCTGGTGCTTTGGGAAGGAGCAGCTCTTAGGCAGCTTTCTTTCTTCCATGGAAATTGGTCTGTTTGATAAGATATATAGTTCCTGAAAATTCCATTTTACCCAGGTTTTCAAATAATTGCATAGTTATACAAAGTAATTGCATATAATTTTAAAACTTTCCTTCTTTCAAGATTATTTTTCCTCTTTCACTTCTGTTTTTCTTTTACTGTATTCTTTATATTACCATTTGTCCCTCCTACACCCTCTTCCACCTCCACCCCCTCACCCCGTGATTACCACACTGCTGTCCGTGTCCACGGATTCTTTCTCTTTTTTCTTTTTTGCTCCATCCCACCACCTTCTTTTTTTCTCTCTCTCTTTTTAAGTATATTTTATTGATTATGCTATTACAGTTAACCCATTTTCCCCCCTTTATTCCCTCCACTCTGCACACCACCTCCCATCCTCATTCTACCCACCCCACCCCCGCCCCACCGCTTAGTTAATGTCCATGGGTCGTACATGTAAGTTCTTTGGCTTCTCCATTTCCTATACTATTCTTAACCTCCCCCTGTTAATTTTATACCTACCATTTATGCCACTTATTCTCTGTACCTTTTCCCCCATTTCCTGCCTCCCCACTGATAACCCTCCATGTGATCTCCATTTCTGTGATTCTGTTCCTGTTCTAGTTGTTTGCTTAGTTTGATTTTGGTTCACTTTTTAATAGTTGTGAGTTTGTTGTCATTTTACTGTTCATATTTTTGATCATCTTCTTTTTCTTAGATAAATCCCTTTAACGTTTCATATAATAAGAGCTTGGTGATGATGATCTCCTTTAACTTGAACTTATCTGGGAAGCACTTTATCTGACCTTCCATTCTAAACAATAGCTTTGCTGGATAGAGCAATCTTGGATGTAGGTCCTTGCCTTTCAAGACTTCAAAAAAATACTTCTTTCTAGCCCCTTCTTGCCTGCAAGGTCTCTTTTGAGAAATCAGTTGACAGTCTGATGGAAACTCCTTTGTCAGTAACTCTCTCTTTTCTCTTGCTGCTTTTAAGATTCTCTCCTTATCTTTAATCTTGGGTAATGTATTATGATGTGCCTCGGTGTGTTCCTCCTTGGGTCCAACTTCTATGGGACTCTCTGAGTTTCCAGGACTTCCTGGAAGTCTATTTCCTTTGCCAGGTTGGGGAAGTTCTCCTTCATTATTTTTTCAAATAAGTTTTCAATTTCTTGCTGTTCCTCTTCTCCTTCTGGCACCCCTATGATTTGGGTGTTGGAATGTTTAAAGTTGTCCTGGAGGTTCCTCAGCCCCTCCTCATTTTTCTGAATTCTTGTTTCTTCATTCTGTTCTGGTTGAATGTTTATTTCTTCCTTCTGCTCCAAACCATTGATTTGAGTCCCAGTTTCCTTCCCTTCACCGTTGGTTCCCTTTATTTCACTTTTCATAGCCTTCACTTTTTCCTCTATTTTGTGACCATACTCAACCATTTCTGTGAGCATCCTGATTACCAGTGTTTTGAACTATGCATCTGATAGATTGGCTCTCTCTTCATTGCTTAGTTGTATTTTTTCTGGAGCTTTGATCTGTTCTTTCATTTAGGCCATATTTCTTTTTTGTCACGGTGTGCCTGTTATACAGTAAGGGGCAGAGCCTTAGGTATTCACCAGGGTGGGGCAACCCAAGTTGATGAGTTGTGGCTCTGTCAGTGGGGGAGGGGTCTGAGAGCAAACAATGCCATTGCTCCACGCTTGGCCAGCTTTCAGTCACTTCATCTGCTACCCATAAGCAAGTTGGGCCCTTCTGGTGCTGATTCCTGGGTGGGCAGTTTTGTTTACGTTCTAGGACCCTGTGGGTCTCTCCAACAGATTCTTCTGTGATGCTGGGAGTTTCTCCTGCCACCTCAACCCCCAAATGTGTTTTCAGTTAGAGGTTTTGAGACTTTATTTCCCTGTACTGGAACCCTGGGTTTCACGGTCTTGCTCCCTAGTTGTTCCTCTCGGTTTATCTGCATGCAGATCTGGGACCACCCAATCCTTCAGTCATTGCCTTGCCCCAAGTTCTCTCTGTCTAGCTGCCCATCTCTGCCCGCCTACTGGTCTGGATAAATGTTTCTTCTTTAACTCCTTGGTTGTCGGACTTCTATACAGTTCAGTTTTCTGTAAGTTCTTGTTGTTTTTCATTTTTAAATTTGTCGTTGTCCTTCTTTTGGTTGTGCAAGGAGGCACAGAGTGTCAAGTATATTTACACCTCTATCTTGGCTGGAAGTCCATCTGCCATCTTCTTACTGTGAGTGTTTTTACTTTTTCTCTCTTTTTCTTGATTAGGTTAGCGAATGGATTTCTTTTATTGTTTTTGTTTCCGGCAACCAATTTCTAATTTTAGTTCTATTGATTTTCCAATTTCTAATTAATTTGTTTTTGCTTTGTCTCTATTTTTTGTACTTTATTTCTAATTTAAAAATATTTGAGATCCTTCTTGATTCATTTGTTTTTCATTCAGTCTTTTGGGAAATAATGGAATGAATCTATTAATCTTACCATCCTCCCATCCCTGTTATGTCCTCTGCCCCCTTCTCACCCAGTATTCCATCCATTGTCAGGCCTCACACTCCTGTGACACTTCAACTTGAATATCCTCTTGCTTCCTTGCAGCAGCACGGCAAAACCAGAACCCCGATGACTCCGTCTCTCTGCCTAGCCCAGGTGTGTACCTGGGTAAATGAAGATGGGCGCTATGTGTGTTCAGTCAGGTTTCAGTAAAGCTACACAAATATTCTGCCCCGCAGACTATTTTGATTTTAAATTCCTGACCATGGTCCTCAGTGGGTCCTCAGTGTCTCAGCCAATCTTGCTGTATCTCCACTGGCTGTCCAGCTCCCAAATAGCAGCTCAGCCCTTTCTTTTCTCCTCGGCCCTAATGCTTTTCTCTCTCCTTACTCTCTCTGTGGAAGACCCTGATTCTCACTCTACAGGGAGAGTTGAATCTGCCAGAAGAGTGCCTCCTGTCTGTCTCTCCACCTACTGCCCACCCCTTTGTTCTCCACCACACACTTGCCTTCCTGCCTGTTGCTACAAGGACCTTCCTCACACTGGCTCTGCCACCTGTGCCCCAGCACCCCCTCTTCCACACTACGACTCACTCCAGCTGCTCCCCCTTATCTTCCCTGCATTATAGAGTCTTTATTCTCCACTGGATTCATATCAGCTCAAAGATGCTGTTATTTCTCCCATTCTAGAACCTTCTCTCCATCTCTGTCTGCACTCAATCCCTTAGTGATCTCATAGTCTCTTGGCTCTCAGTGCCATCCAGTGACTCCCAACTCTATGTCTTCAGCCCAGAGCTCTCCTGGAGCCACATCCACCTGCCTCCTCACCACCTCTACCTGTGTGAGTCATAGCCAGCTTCACACCCACTTCACCCCCAGCCTCTTGTACCCTGGTCACTGCAAATCCTTCGGGTTCCACAGGCCACAAACCTTATCACCTTGACTGTGCTTTCTCTCACACTTACTTCTACTCTGCCAGGAAATCCTGTTGGCTGCACCTTCAGAATAAATACAGGATCCCAACCCTCCTCACCATCTGCCCTGGTCCATTTCCCAGGCTGCCACCTTTGTCTCCCCGAGATCACCTCAATAGCCTCCTTACCGGTCACAGGCGTCTATGCTTGTCTCCTCCTACCGCCCTCTCTCAAAAGAGCAAGGTGATGGTCTTTTCCTAAGATGTTAGATCAGGCCCTTTCTCTGCTCAAAACCCTCCACCAGCTCCATTTCACTCAGGACAAAAGCCAAAGCCAACGTCCTTGTGGCGGTTTGCCAGGACCTTGACGACTCGGCCCCTCTGTCACCTTCTGTGGCTTTCTTCCTGGCTCCCCTGCCTCAGCCGCCAGCGACGCGGTTCCCTCTCGGGCACAGCCCTCTTCTTCCATGAGGAAGCGAATGCTGGGACCTCCGAGGCCCGCTATGGGTCCCCTCGCGGTCTTACTGGCCCAGCTTTGCAGCTTCCCTGTCACTGACGCTGATACAGAAATACTTCCCTGTGATTTGCAGTTTGGAGGTTTCGTTTTCATGTGTGGTTTACCCACTCCTCTTTGCTCTGGGGCATCTCCACGCCAGGTGTGAGGGCCGAGGCTGCCTGCCCGCCCTCCAGCACTGCGCGAGGCCTCTCAGGTGCTGCTGGCCTCTGCGGTGGAGTCGGTGTCTGTGTCTGCTCCTGCCGTTCTCTCTCAGTGTGCTGGAGACAACGGCAGGCATCCGCACTCATCTGGAAGGAATGAAACTGTACAATGTAACTCTCAGGCTTCGGGTGTTTTCTGAGTTCTATATTCTCCAACGTGACTATCCACTAAGAATTTGCAATTTTTCTATTAAAATGGTGTTTTTGTATAAAAATGTTAGGAACCACTGCTTTGTTTTTAAAACAAAGAAAACATATAAAATATGCAAATTTTTATTGTTTTATTATATATGTGCTTGTTTTTCCCATAAGTCTGTATCGGTAGTCATATGTTAGCTAGTTGAAAATTTGATCTCACTACTGAGCTAGAGAACTTTTTCAGTTACACTGTTGGTAACAGTATTCATGTATTCCTTCATCTTATCAGAGCCATCTGTAACTCCGAAATGCAATTTTCTATTTATTAAATTAAGTAGACCATGAAATGTATTTGAGATGCAATATTACATTTCTCCATGCTTTGAAGGACTCAGCCACCAACATGATTCCTCTGTATAATTTCTCCTCCTTCAAACCCCAAGCCTTGGCTGAATTCTGCATGGTCAGTCGTTTTCTCTCCTTCTCTTCTTAGATAAAGAGACACCCCGAGTATTAGTTTTGCACCCGTTCCTGAAATGCCGTGTTTTCCAGTGTCTGAAGTTACTATGCTAAGTTTTTCCCACCTGCTCCTGAGCTGTCCCTTATGCAGTTTGGACTTTTTCTGTTTCCTGAAGCTAGACAAAGGAAGATAAGCACAACACCTGGAAAGTTAGGTATTTAAGGAAAAGGGGTCTGCATGTAATCCCCACAGTGCCATGCTGGCCTGCAGAGGGAAGGGCATGTGATGTGGATTTGTGCACCGGGAAGCTAGAGGAGGCAACTGAATCTCTAGAATACAGTTCTGTGGTTGTCTAATGAAAATATGTTTTGTTTGTAGCTGCAAAGGAAAACTTTCCCCTGGTAAGTAGCTGTGAAAAGCGATGTGTGCATGTTGCTTGCTGCCTGTGCGCACATGTGGTCCGTTTTCCGACACTTTGGGGCACTTATGTGTCTGTTGGGCTGAGCAGGATTCCTAAGGTGTGACATTAAACAAAAGGACTAGAGCTTACACCCTGTTGAAGAACAGGTCCAGGCCTAGTGACAGAGACTCAGGATAGGCTGGGGTTGGGTGCGTATCACATGGTTACCAAATGGGGGCCTGGCCCAGAGGGGGTCTGCCTAGGGCCGGCCAGTAGTGTGTGGGTTCCTGACTTCGTGTAGGAGGGATTTCACAACACAAATGAGCTATGAAGAATCCATTTGTTAAAGCTGGGGACAGTGAAACAAGGAAGGGCTCAGCATAGAGGAATCAGCAGGAGAGCCTGGGCTGGGCCACCTGAGCTCACTGGGAAGTTAGAGGAAAGGGGGCTTTGGGGACAGGTAGGTTCAGGGGATTAGCCAGGGACAAGCTGCCAGCTGCCCATTGCCTTAGAGTTTAGGAGATGCCTGCCAGTGGGAAATGAAGTGGTAGAAGAAGGAAAAGGAAATGGCGTGGGCTGCTTCTCAGAGGGAGAGTGCTCACGGGGTCCTTTGTCTTGAAACTTTTCTCTCTCTCTTGCAGGCAGGAATCTTAGGGGAGGTCTCAGCAGAATAGTCATCAGTTCTCCAGGTGTGCCCTCTCAGGGCATTGGTGTCCACTGACTGGTCAGTGCCAGGGCAGGGGGTCTTTAGTCAGTGCAGTTGGTTCTGGTATCGCCCACCTGGTTTTGCTGCTTTTCTGGGCCTGGAGCTGAAATACAACTGAGGCCTGGATGTTCTGTCCAGGGAGGAAAAGCTACCCTGGGGGTGAAGTTCTTGTGTTCTCTTTTGCCCCTGCCAGACACTGGGCGACTTCCACCCTGGTGACCAACTGCACATGGTTATAAATTGCTCAGCCATTGCACTCAGCTGTCTCAGTTTCCCTATTCCACCTGCCAAGAAATTTTCCTAGCTTCCCACTGTCCTGTCTCCACATGAGTACAGTCAGCTGTTAAGCAGGGCAGAAGCCTCAGATGGGGGTGGGGGCCACGGGCCAGCGCTCCATGGGCCTGTGAGGGAAGACAGCGTGCAGCAGGCGGAGGGAAAAGAAGCCCGTGCAAGGCTGAGGGACGTGGCACGGTGTCTGGTGGCTCTCTGCTCGGAGAAAGTGCAACTCCAAACACGGGCAGAAGTGGGGGCTGTGTTGCCTTATGGATAGGGAGGTATTCACCTCAGAGCAGACTCGGGTGACGGGAAGGGAAGGGGAAAGAGAGGACACAAAGGAAGAGTCTGAAGCTATGCCCCCTGGGGAGGTGCTCTCGCAACAAAGTAAAAAACTGAAACCGCCAAACGGGATCTGAACAAGCCTTTGGATCTAACCATTTCTGGGAAACACTGGGGACAGAGGTACATGAGGAACACCACTGAAGCCATGTAATTGGTGAACCCAGGCTGTGAGAAGGTTCACATTACCAACTACCTGGTCCCTTCAATTAAAAAAAATTGCAAAGAAAAAAAGAATTGGAAAGGGAACCTATGAATCAAAGGACAGCTCGGGGAACAGCAGCCAGCGGCAGCATGTGGACTGGACTGGACTGGACCGTGTGTGGGTCCCAGTGCAAACACACAAACTGGGCTTAGCAAACACGGAGTAAAGGGATAGGAGAATGCTGGTTAGATGTTTAGCACTGAAGAACTATCAGCTGCGCGTGGCCGTGGTGGTATTGATTGTGTTGTGCTGGGATTGTGTAGAAAGTCACCACCTTTCAGAACTATGACCTGAGTGATTTTCATGTGAACATACGGTGACGGTGGGTTTGCCTTAGACGGGTGGCGGTGGCGGCCGTGGGCGGGGGTGTTTGTGGCCAGGCTGGCCGTGTGCAGTGAGGTCGTGCAGTCACTACAGCGTTCTCACTGCGTCTGTGTGTGTTTGATGTTTCTGTTACGCACAATCTTCCTGTAGTGCATGGTGGGAGAGACCTCCCCTCTCACTGTGTTCGTCCATGTCCTGAGTGCTGCAGCGGCCGCTGGTCCTCAGCACCGGGATTAATATGTGTGAATGTGCCTAATTTCGTCCTTGAAGATGGTCATAGAGGTTATTTCCAGCTAGCCACGCCGGAAGTTAATGTGGCTTGAGAAGACGTGACCTGAATGTAAAGGAACTATTTCCTGACCTTTCAAATAAATACGGTGCTTTTTTCCTCCTTACAGGAAATCGTGATGACTATCTGCTCCTGGTATTTTTTTTATAGGAGTGTTGGCATTTTTAGTTTCCTTTCACTGCTAGCATAGGCAGTGTGGAACTATTTAGTTTGCCAGTTGCACAGGTGTGTGTAGAGCTCAGAGTCACAGTGGAATGGTCATGGCTTTGGCACTGGGAAAGAGCCATAAGTTTAAAAAGAGTCTCTTAGAAGCTTCGTGGCACTTACCTATGGTGGAAATGGGCAGGTGTGTGTCAGGCTCCCCACCGGAAGCTTTCTGTGTCAAGTGGCTTTTCTGGGCACCTGGAGCCTGAGGGTGCTCACTCCCTCCTGGCTTTCTGCTAAGTGAGGTGGCTGTCCGAGGTTAGCACAGAACCAAGACACACTCACCAGCCTTCGCTAGGGTGACATTCAGAATGCTAGTGGTAGGAAGGACCTCACCCCACGTCCTCTTGTCCAGCTTCCTGCACCACACGTGCAAACCCGGGGCTCAGCGGACTTTGACCAAGGGCTGCAGTCTGTCTCTCCTCTGACATGTGTTTCCCCATGCACCCCACTGGGAGGGTGGGTACAGTGGAGTCTTGCCGTGTCCATTTTTCTTGCCTTCAAAGGAGTTCTCTTCATTAATTTTGCTGTGTCCGTAAATGGCAGCTGAGTCTCTGCATGAGCTGGAGTATCTGCTCTGGAGTCCTGGTAATCCTGCACATGTACCTGTTCCCCGCTTCTTGCATCGCCTCAGCAAAACAGCTGCTTGTTCAACATGGTCGGAACTTGAAATGTGCTGTCGGATGCAGTCAGCAGCCTGATCTGCTGGAGTCCAGCCTGTTGGAGGCCAGGAAATGGAATAAAGCCATTTATCTTTCATTGGGGATGTGAGCCTGCCATTTCCTCCTTCTCTTAAATGCACCAGCAAAGTCTGGAAAAAAACAAAGGGGATTTGATTTGAAACTCACATCCAGGTGAACTCTTCCAGTTCCCTGATGAAATCTATGAAGTGGGCAGAGTTTATCTTTGCCTTCAGGCTGACACACAATGATGTCAAGAGTCAGAAGCAGACAGAGCCAGCAGCAGACGGGCATCCGAGGCCTGCTGTGATCACCACGCCAGTGTGGGAGCACCTCCAAGCTTGTTTCTCACTGGCAAGGAGAGATTGGCAACCCGCCTCATGGCGTGGGTGTGAGGCGGAGAAGGGGCCTGGCACGGTCTCTGCCCCCAGTCCTCTAGTCAGTACCTAAAGACTGGCTGGTGTTCTTCCTTTTGTGCGTGTGCTTCCCTTTCTCGGGTGACCCCTGTTTTAGACATTTGTTATTCCCACTGGACATTGGAACTTGTTGGCAGATCAACAGGACCTCATTCGTTGGGAATGATGGAAATGGTGGAAATGCAAATCGTATGACCACTTCAGAAGATGGTTTGGCAATTTCTTATGAAATTAAGCATACTTTTACCATTTGGTTCAGCAGTAATACTCCTTGGCGTTTACCCAAAGAAGCTGAAAACGTGTGTCCACACAGAAACCTGCACTCAGATGTTTATAGCAGCCTTATTCGTACTCACCAAAACTTGGAAGCAACCAAGATGTCCTTCAGCAGGTGAGCGAATAAACAAACTGTGATCCATCCAGACAATGGTTTTATTCAGTGCTAAGAACAAATGAGCACAGAGGATTATAGGCAGTGAAACTATTCTGTTTATGTTGTAACAGTAGATACATAATACTGTGCATTTGTCAAAACCCACAGAACTTTAGAGCACAAAGACTGAACTTAATGAATATGAAATTAGGTGGTCAGAGGATCCTGGGAAGGGATTTGAGACACTGGGGGCACTGCGGGAATGAGTGGAGTCTGTAAGACCCAAGGCAGTGGGAACCGCGCACAAGCTTCCTGTTCTAGTCGGAGTTGTTCCCTGCAGGGGTAGAGGCCGGCAGCGCTGGTGCTGCTCGCCACGCGTACCAGAGCCAAACAGTTCACTAAATGGATGGCAGAAAGCAGGAGCCAGCTCTCTCACTGTTGTTATTATTAACAGTTAGGAAAAAAATTCTTCTTTTGAAATATGGCGTTTAAAGGCATAAAAGTTTATTTTTAACTAAGAAAGGGTAGAGCCACAGCTGTGTCTTTGCAATGCACGTAACCTTGATGAGCCCATGACATATGCTGCCCACCTCCAGCCCTGGGGGAGACAGAATTGCAATTTCCTGCTCATACTCATCCCCCTTTCCTTCTAGCAGCACCTGGATGTTTTTCCCTTGTGGTGAGGATTACACACTTGTCAGCACTGCTCGGTCTTCCCATTCATCTTTCATGCAGGTAGCCATGTGACAGCTCTGTAGGCAGCGCCATGTGGAGAGGCTTTGGGGCTTCCCCCTTCTTTTTCCCTGCTTGGAGTAAGATGTGATTGTGGGAAGGGCAGCAGCTATCTTGTGTCTATGCAGGCCAAAGCAATAGGCTGACATGGCTGAGTGAGAAGGAAGCTAGGAGGAGCTGAGGTCCTGAGACGAGGGTGAGCTGCAGCACCCGCTCTGGGCTGCCTACTGAGTGCTCGTTAGAGAACAGAAATAATTCTCTTGTAGAAAGTAGGCTGCAGCAGCTCCAAGTTCCTTGCGGGCAAGCACAGTCTTTCAGGAACTCTGACAGGGCAGAACGGGCTGCTCGTTAGGCAGGCTGCTTGCTTCCCGTGTACTTCCCTGAGCCTCTAATCCTCTGCCAGGAGAAGTGTTAGAAAGAAAGGAGCAATAGCACAGCTGATGGACATAGTGGAGCCTCTGGGAAGCTCCAAAGATGGGACAGGTAGCGGAAAAGTACAACCCCGGCATGTCCCGAAAACCAGGAAAACCATAGGGGCTTCTCTGACAAAGGGCTCAGCACAGTGGTCCCCATGTCAAACCCAGCACCCTTTTCACAGCGGACCTTGCAGCAATGTCTCCTTTCATCTTCTGAAGTGGAATTCATAGATAACAAACCTACCTAAACACCATCTAAAAGGAATAGTATGCCTCATCTGTGTTACAAGAAGAAAAGAAAGAAAGCAGCTTACAATAAAACGTATTTCTGTAGGTAAGTGCTCAGCAGGCTCCAGGAAGGCATACTGAAGTCCCGAGGTGCGTGGGGAATGCCGGGAATTAACATGAGTGCAGGTGTGGATGTTGGTGACCCTGCGGAACACCATGAATGAAACACGGGTGCGGGCTGGGCAGCGGTGGATATTGGGGACCGAACGCACAGACGGCATTGACGTGGCCATGCAGTTTTCTGAAATGGAACAAAGCTCTGGGTGAAGGTCTTAAGAACCAAGGTACACTCTTACTTTGATTTACACAATAATTTGCTGTAAGAAAGTTTAGTGTATATTAATACTTGGGCAAAAATACTGTTTGGTTATGTGTAAAGCTGAGACGCATGTAAACAAATTTTTACCTACAGTAGTGTCCGGAGGGGTACAGAACGTGGACAGTTCTTCATGCAGTCTTGTGCCCCTGTATTGGACAACCTAAAATTCCCTCATTTCCACCAGCTGTGGAGGGAGCCTTTTCAATGGAGACCATCCCCTGCATGACCCCTATGTGCCAGCAGATGGTGCTGCTGAGCAGGCAAAGTCTGGAGGGCGCAATGGTGAGAGGGGTTTTATTTTTCCCTTCCACATTTAGGGTTGAAGTGTGTAAGGATATGCTATGTCAAAATGAAGTGGGAACTCTAGAAAAATACAATTTCAAACACAGGGAGATCAAGATCTAGAAAAGGACTCACCTAGGCCTGAGACAATTCCAGCAAACTTTGTGACACCAAGTCATACAGGGACGTCAAGGCGCAGAGCATTGGGCTTAGGAATCACTGCCCTTCTGAGCAACGCCTCAGGGAGCACAGTGTTCTCACGAGCTTCTCCATCAGCCCCTGGGCTGTGGCAGAGGAAGTGGGCAAGAGTGATTTGTGAGAGGGGTTGGTATTTTTCAGGAGGGGCTGGTGTGTGTACGTGTGTGTGTGAGTCTGTGTGTGTGAGTAAATGTGTCTGTGAGTGTGTGCCTGTACAGAGTGCCTGGTCTTCCATTCATTTTATTTCTAATAACAGCCTTATTTAGGCATAATTCACATGCCATGAAACTTCACCTTTTTAACTGTACGATTCAGTGGTTTTTAGTCTAGTCACAGAATTGAGCAACCATCACCACTAATTTTAGACCATTTCATCACCCTGGAAAGAAACCACACACCCACTAGCAGTTGCTCCCCATTTCCCCTTACCCCCAACCTCTGACAGCCACCAACCCGTGTCCTGTCTCTGCTGTTTTGTCTTATGGTTCTGGACATTTCATGTAGTTCGCATCATCTGATATGCAGCCTTTCGTGTCTGGCTTTTTAATGTCTCTAAGGCTCATTCATGTTGTAGCAAACATCAGTACTTCATCCCTTCCTATGTCTAGATCATGTTCAATTGTATGGGGAGACCACATGTTATCCATTTATCAGTTTTCCTACTTTTTTTTTGCTATTTTGAGTAATACTGTTATGAACATTATGTACAAGTCTATGTATGGAAGTATGTTTTCATTTCCCTTGGGTCTATAACTAGGAGTGGAATTGCTGGGTCACATGGTAATTCTGTGTTTAACTATTGGAGGAACTCCCACCCTGTTCTCCACAGTGGCTGCACCATTTCACATCCCCACAAGCAGAGTGTGAGGTTCCAGTTTCAACACGTCCTCGCTGGCACTTGCTGTTGTCCGTCATTTTCATCCAGGCCATCCTTCTGAGTGGCGCCTCGCTGTGGTTTTGATTTGCATTCCCCCGATGACTAGTGACACTGCGCATCTTTTCGTGTGCTTACTGGCCATTTTATATCTTCTTTACAGAGATGTCTACTCAGATCTTCTGTCCACTTTTCAGTGGGGCATCTGCCTTGTGATTGTTGATCAGAGAGCTCTGTGTGCTCAGGATACATGTCCCTGGGCCCCTCTGAGCCTGCTGGCTTCTAGCTCAGGTCTCCCCTCTGCACGGTGGGCATCTGGGCGAACTGTTTATTGCTGTGGGCATTTCATGTGCTGTGAGTGTCTTTTGTCGGATCCAGCTTCCAACTAGGGGCCAGTAGCTCCCTAGCTTGTGACAACCAAGACTGCCCCCTAGGTGTCAGAATTGTTCTGCGTAAGAAGCCACTTTAGCTAACAGTACTCACTGTGCTTGGGGTTTCCTGCTCATATGAGTGAGTGTGTGTGTGTCCCTGGGTCTATGTGAATACACAAATGTACGTGTTTGAACTCAAACATAGAGTTCCTCAAAGGAGATTTTTTTCGCAGAGAACGCAAAAGGAGGGTGAGGCCTTCCTAATGCAGTGTATGTCCAGGGTTGGCGTGTGCCTGCAGACCCGTGCGCCCCAGAGCGCATGTCTTCTAGTCCTCCAGGGTGTGGTCTGCAGAAAGGCCCTGGGAGTGAGAGGAAGCCCCTGTCGGAGACATGGGGGTGTGGGACAGGGAGTTCTGGGGAAGTGGAAGGGGCAAGCCGATGGACGGAGGCTGAGTTTCCTCACCCAGCATGTCAGGTAGGTTCCCTGCTTGCTCTGGGAAGGACCACATCACAGGGACCCCCAAAACAACCTAGGGTGGCCACAGGGCTAGGCAGTGAGACAGCCTGAGTGTACCTTCTGGAAATTTCCCAAGGCCTCTGAGGTGGTGCACTGGTAGGATGCTTAGGGGAGGGGGCCCCATGTCGGAGTTTAGAGGATGGTGGCCACCAGAACTTAGTGGGAGCCAGCATTCAAGAGCGGGGCCAGGGAGGGGTTGAAGCCACAGAGACTCTTGGGGTCTACCTGAAACAGAGTGCAGCCCCCTCAGGAGCCGAAGGGCAGCAGCACACAGATCCCCCTTCCTCCCCTCCTCCAGATACCACCTTGGAGAAGAGAGAGGAAAAATCACAAAGGTTAAGGATCTATCCAAAAAGATGGAGTTATCCAAGATGGTAAATTTATTGGATTAGGCCATCATCTGTGTTTTCTCTAAGGACTTGTGTGTAACGCAGCTGGGGTCAGCATTAACAGCCTCCTCCAGAGTGCCTGAAAATCACTCTATTCAAAGTGGCTCTGAAGGAAATCGATGCAATGCCATTTATGTACATAGTGCAGCCATTTGTCATCTTGACTCTGAAATGCACTGGAGGAAGATGGTGTGTGTGGCGTGGGACTTGGGGGCCCTGGAGGGCGCAGTGCCCTGGCCCTGGGGTGCTGGCTCAGGCAGTGCTGAGAGGGGGCTCAGAGTAGCAGCTGGCTAAGAGCAAGCTGGTGGTGACATGAGAATCTGTGTGGAGAGGGGAAATGTGGGGGATTCTCTATCTTCTAGTCCGTTTTTCTATAAACCTAAAACTGCTCTAAAAATTAAGCCTAGTATTTTTTATTAATTATTTTTTAAGATTTTTATTTATTTATCTTTAGAGGGGAAGGGTAGGAGAGAGGGAGAGGGAGAGAAATATCAATGTACGGTTGCCTCTTGTGTGTCCCCTGCTGGGAACTGGCCTGCAACCCAGGCATGTGCCCTGACTGGGAATTGAACCGCGATCCTTTGGTTCGCAGGCCCGCGCTCAATCCACTGAGCTACGCCAGCCAGGGCTTTAAGTCTATTATTTTTAAGTGCCTATTATACAAGGAAGTGATTCTACTTCACTGTCTTTGGGATCTTTCCCCATGGGATTTGTTTACAGCAGTGGTGATGGGTTTGTAGCGATGGCACTGCACTGTTACCCTCTGCATGACCTTTTTGACCTTGAGCCTCCTCGAGCTGGAAGAGCCTGGGGTGAGTGTGAAGACAGCTCCTGATCCGCATGAGGAGCTGAGTCCCCATCTGTAAGATGAGGGCGGTGTCTTGTAGTGTGAGGGTCCTGTTTCAATGGGATAGAGCATGTGTGTTGTGGGGCTGGTAGCTGGTCTATTGAATTAAGGACATGCAGGTTATGATCTGCTGAATGAGGAGGCGTAAGCCACCCAGGCAGAATCAGCAGGTCAGTCGGTGCCTCAGCATCTGAGCTCCCCCTTTTGGGAAGTGAAAACTTGGGGGGCATTTTCATTGAAGGCTCATTTTCATTATGCTCACACAAAGGAAGTAGTGACAAGATTCATTATTCCTCACAGATCTCAGAATGGGATGCGGTGAGCAGGGAGGGGCAGTGCAGGGGAGGATGGGCAGCCCTCCATCACAGTCAGGGGCCGGCAGGAGACAGCAGGGCGGCAGACACCTATTTTTTACTTACAAGGGGCTCGGGGCAGAGGTCACCAACTTTTCGAAGGCTCAACTCTGAGTTGTTACTTTTTTTATTTATTTAAAAAAATTTATTGTACTTTTTCCATTACCATTTATCTCCCTTATGTCCTCTTCCTGAGTGGTTATTTTAAAAGGTGCCCCTGGAAAAGCAAAGCAGGAACACGAGGTGGGAATCCTGAGCTCAGCTTTTATCTAAACGTCCAGACTTTGGGTGTGAGCAGGGTGGTCATACAATGAAATGACAAGGCAGCCACTCAAATAGCTGTTTTCTCATCACTGCACGTCTGGCACATTTTACACACTCAGTAAGTGAGGTTGTTAAAATCAGTAGTTGTGTTGCTACTAACACCCATCTTGGACTTACAAACAGGAAACAGAGATGGGTGAACTGAGGAGGCCACAGCTGACTGGGACATGAATACTCACCACATACTTTATTCTTCAAGTTTCCCGGGGTTATGTGTGAATATTCTGTGGCTTCCGTGTGCTCCGAGCCAGGCTGGACATTGTTGGCTCTTTGCTGTGAAAACCCTGAGTGCATGCCTCCGTGGGTGGGCCTTGTCTCTTCCGAGTATCATGCTTGGAGGGGGTTTTTCTTTGAAATTATAAAACTTTTTTTTCCCATTTGTATTTGTTGAAATTCTAGAGCTCTTGATGACTCATGTTAAAATTCGATCACTCTTTTGCTTTATCAGCTTTTAATTTAAAATGTCAAAATTCAGGTAGGCATTATTTTGTTACATAGCCAAATTATTCTAACTAAAACTGGCTAAGATCCTAGTAGATATCACTATGGATATTTTTTCTTCCCTTTCTCATTAAAACTACAGTAATTTTAATTTTAAAGTAAAATAGATGTCACTATGACCCATGTAAGTATAATTACTAGCTAGATGCCTTGCAAGTCAATATATTCCTTTATTTTATTGAAACCTATGTTGATGTGTATGGTCTACTACAGCAAAATAAACATTTTGAAATTAAAATAGAAACAAGAATGACAAGTCGCTCTTTTATTCCACAAAGCTCAGAGGAGGTTAGAGCTGTGTCAGCCCTCCTGAGATTTTGCTATGAAATTGGACAAGAGTTCTCAGGGTCAAGGTTCTCTGTTATCTGTGACACCGAAACAGCAACATCCTTTGTTGTCTCAGGAATTCTTTTTGAATGAATTCAGCCAGGGAGCCAGCGTGAAGTATATATTTAGAGCTCATTTAGTCAGAAGAGCAGCTTAAGAGGATGCTTGTGCTATGACATAACATTAAAAATTAACCCAGCAAAGACTACTTCTGGGAAGAGAGAGCCGACATACTTTTCTCTAATCTTTCTACCAAGTGAAATACAAATCCTGAACTTTGTATATATATAAAAAAAAAAAAAACAACAACACATAAGAACCTGGCTGGCGTAGCTCAGTGGATTGAATGTAGGCTGTGAACCAAAGGGTCACTGGTTTGATTCCCAGTCAGGCCACATGCCTGGGTTGCAGGCCAGGTCTCCAGTAGGGGGCACATGAGAAGCAATCACACATTGGTGTTTCTTTCCCTCTCTCCTTTCCTTCCCCCGCTCTAAAAAAGTCTTAAAACAAAACAAAACACAAACATAAGACTCTGAAAGGTAGAGAGAAGGAAGCAACCAGCCAGAGACCCAGGGCCCGAGGAAGAACACAGTGGTGTGTCCCTGGGGTTTCTTCCACCTTACATACTCCAGTCTGGAGAAGCTGACCACCTCGGAACATCAACAGATACAGAAAAAAATCAAAACTCCAAACCAAAGCCTGCTCTCCCTGCCCAAGGACCAGAGAAGGGGGCTGAGTAGCCAGACAGAAAACTGCTAGGCAATGTCAATCCTAGTTAGATACCACAGGAGCATTGTGGCCCCATCACCCCAGATCCCAAAGACAAGTGGGGGTCTAGACTTCCAACCTGGAGAGGCTGCAGGAGGCCCTCCTGTACCCCACAACATGGTGCAGAGAGAGCAAGGCAGGAGCCTGACTTTCATGCCCACTGGGAGGCAATGAGTTCCCTCCCTTGACATTGACACTTGGTGGGTAAGGGCCACATGGGGAGCCTGGTCTCCCCGCCCTCCAGTGCTGGGGTGACAGCAGAGAAATCCTAGTGAGGAAAGGATTTGCACCACTGCCCAGGGCAAACGAGGCCACCGCCCCCCACCTCCCCTGCAGTGACAGTGGAGACACGTGGGGAGCAGAGGCAGGCACCCAGTGTATCCCCAGCCAGGAGGCATCAGTGAGGCCTAGCGGGGAGACAAGGCTCCAGGCCCCACCCAGCAGTGACAAGGAATTCTCCCCTTTCCCCCAGCGCCACATATCACTGAAAGAGGCCTGGACTTCTATCCCGAGCTGGCATTAAGTAGGTGGTGCCCTTACTCTCCCTCCCTGTTGTAGCACCCAGAGAAAGCGAACTAAATACAAGATTTAAGTAAAAGCCAAAGTCTCATAACATAATACAAAATGTCTAAGTTTCTATCAAAAATTCACTGTCATACCAGGAACCAGAACATCTCACCTTGAATTTAAATGAAAGCAGCAGATGCCGACGCTGAGGTGACCGAGACGGCAGCCATCTGACACGCTAGGTGAAGCGGCTGCCACAAAGTGCTTCACTGAGCAATTGCAGATGCACGTTAAAAAAGGAAAAATAGAAAGTCTCAGCAAAGTAGAAGGTAGAGAGAAGAGAAATTTTGGAAATGAAAAGTACAATAACTAAAGTAAAGAAAACCCCTCAATTGATGGTCTCAGCAACAGAAGGGAGAAAAGAGAAGAAAGAATCAGCAAACTTTAAGATAAAACAACAATTGTTGCTCAGTCTGAACAACGGAGAGAAAATAGAGTGAAAAAAACCATAAGCAGAGCCCTCACCGGTGTGGCTCAGTTGGTTGGGCATCGTGCAGTAAAGCGAAGGATTGTCGGTTCGAATCCTGGTCAGGGCACATGCCTAGGTTGTGGCTGGTCTCTGGCTGAGGCACATGCAAGAGGCAGCTGATGGATGTTTCTCTCACACACCAATGTTTCTCCCT
The DNA here is from genome assembly GCA_039655065.1 of Glossophaga mutica. NCBI lineage: Eukaryota > Metazoa > Chordata > Mammalia > Chiroptera > Phyllostomidae > Glossophaga > Glossophaga mutica. The sequence goes on along the minus strand of CM077310.1, from coordinate 64,130,338 downwards.
CTTTTTCTTTCTTCCTTCCCCTTGCTCTAAAAAAATAAATAAGTAAAATTTTTGAAAATATATTTTAAAAAGATGTATACAAAAACATAAGAGCAAATCAAAATTGATAAGAGCAAATCAAAATGTGAAAGTGACCACAGGAAGGCAGAGAAATGAAAACAATCTTAAGCCCTAATATATCAATACTTAAATTAAATATAAGTTACCTAAATACACCAATTAGAAAATAAGGATGGGCTGAGTAGATTAAAAAACATGACCCAGCTCTTCTCAAGAAGTTTCACTTCAAATATAATAGCATAGTCAGGTTGAAAGTAAAAGTATGGAAAAGATACAGCATGTACACTAATCAAAAGAGAGCAGGTAATTAATATTACCTATATTAATATCAGGTAAAGTGACACTGAAGGACAGAAAGATACATCGCATAATGATAAGTGACTCAGTGAAGGAGGAAGATGTAGCAATCCCAGGTGTGTGTGCACGAAGCAACGGCACCGTGAAATCCGTGAAGCAGAGCCTTACGGGACTGAAAGCAGACGTGCACGTGCGTAGCAAGGTCTCAACACTCCGCGTTGACAAACGGAGAGAGCTCAGCAGGAAATCACTGGGGACGTAGAAAAACTCGACAGCACCGTCAGCCAGCAGGCTCTAACCAACATCCATAAAGTGTTCCATCCCAAAACAGCATAATACACATTCTTTCCAAGAGCTCATGGAACATGTACCAAGAGGGAACATATCTTAGGCTATAAAACAATCCTCAACAAATTTGAAGAATTGAAATAATACAGAGCATGTTCTATAATAACAATTAAGTGAAACTAAAATTGAAATACAGAAAGATAAAAGGAAAATGGATAAATAACATGCTTCTCAATAACCTATTGACCAAAGTGGAAGATTCAAGGGAAATTTTAAAAATACATCGAACTGAATGAAAATGAAAAGAGAACAGATCAAAATTTATGGAACGTAGCTAAAGCAGTACTGAGACAGAAACGTACTGAGTCAACTTGATACATGTGCAGGAAATAGGAAAATTCTCAAGTCAGTAAATCTCAGCTCCCACCTCAAGAATTTAGAAAAAGAGAAACAAAATAAATCCAAAGCAGAAGGAAGGAAATATCAAGAATGGAAGTTAACGAAACTGAAAGCAGAAAAACAATAGAGAAAATGACATGTCAAGCTGGTTCTTTGAAAAGACCAATAAAATTGACAAATCTCTAGCAAAATTGAAAAAAGAAGACAATTACCAATACCAACAATGAAACAGGAAATGCCACTACGAACTCTGCAGACATCAAAAGGTAAAAGGGGGACAGACTGAACAACCCTACACAGGTCTGACAACTAGTCAGACGCACAAACCGCCACATCGCATTCTGCCGGAAATGGATCATCAAACAGCCCTGGAGCCAAGTCCACACGTATGTGCTGCATCGAAGTGTCTCACCAATTTGTAGAAGCATATTTGTGTGGGAAGGAGAGGGAAAAGGAGCTTTCCTTTTAGATAGCTATGACCTTGACTGGCTTAAAATAAATATTTTCTACAGATTCATAGGTCCAGATCTAAAAGTTTAAATAGATGTCAAGGTAGGTTAACTCAATTTCAGTGACCTTGGTGTTGAGCCTTGGAAAATACTGCCTCTAATTTAAGGCTTGAATAAATGATGTTTCTGAAATTGAATCAGGTGTGTTTAAATATTCAGCACCAGGCTAAGGAAGGTGGAAGGCAACAGAGTGGTTCCAAGGTAAGTGCCAGGCCCTGCACATCACTTCCTCTTGCTTTTGGAGTTGCAACTGGACCTTTGAAATAAGCTCAGGACAGACAAGACGGACAGACAACCTGCCTTGTCCAACTACCTGGGCCATTGTTGGTAGTTGTGTTTCACACGCACATCCAGGTCTCCTAGCTTCTGTTTTCTGGACATCTTAGCAATGGTGTCCTTACTGAGTCGTCTTCTCCTGCTAACCACACTCCTCTTCAGGAGAAAAGGGAGGGAGCTCCATTAGCTTCAAAACACTCAAGTCCCCCACATACCTGCTCCTGCCCCTCGGGCCTCAGTGAGAACCCAAGCTCTACAGAACCTCCTTGATTTCGCCTCCACTCTCCTGGCCTTTTCAGTATCTTGTGGATTGTCTGTGGGGCTTATTGGTGGGGAGAGTCTGCAAGTGTATGATAAAATTGAATTTAAATTTGTTAGTTTGCTAAGCAAAGCATTAAACCAACTTCTTAATTATAAATTGGCATGTTCTCCAGTGTTTACTGTTCTGGACCGAATTCACACGGAGCAGGACTATAAACAGCAATCTGCGTCAGAACTGGGACGACCCTGTGCTACAGACCATGTTATCATTCCCATCAGTGGCTCTATTGTTACCAGTTTCCTTTCCACTTCAATGTCAAATCCACCAGCCAGAGAGAGCATGGGGCACAGAGCACTCAGTGTGAAAATGAATGAGGCAGACAACAGTTACCTGTCTGTTCGGGGAATATATTCTGTTTTTACAAAGAGCATTGATACTTAAGAGGGGCAAGTGTGAGTATGGGCATTGCCTGGGTGAGGGGCTGCTTCCCACAGGTGACTCTGTCCTGTGGGCTGGTGTTCTGAGTGCAGCCCTCGGTGACAGCTGAAATCACCTCTGCTCGCTGCAGGAGGTAAACAGAATGCCACTCTTCACTGGGAGCCCTATTTTGGAATTAGTATTTATCTGAAGTGTTTTTGGTGAATCGGAAGGTACATTTCCAGCTCTGATTTCCTGTAGGACCATGTGAAAGGCTAGTCACCTGACAATGAGATATATGGATGTTTTAGCCATGGGCGCCATGTCCTCCAGGTTCCATTAGGTGAAGGTGGCCACCTCATCTCACTCCAGCAGCTCACTTTGGGGGAAGGGGACATGGAGGGTCAGGAGCAGAAGCCACAGGGGTGAGGCTCACTGACTGAGAGGCAGTGTTCACACTAATAGATACGTGCTGAGCCACCAACCCTATGGGGGGGTGGTGCTCACAGAAGGCGAATATGTTCTCTTATTTTACAGGGCCTACTTCTACGTAGACACAAAGATCGGTGGCAAAAAGTGGGGCTGGGAAAGATCCCCCTGTAGATCTTACCAACTGTGGTCCCCAGAGAGAAGCTGGTCCAGTCTGTTGGGGCATGTCCCTCTTTCGGTCCCCCCAGGTCCCAGCCACCGGGGACGCCATGATCCTTGTTTCTCAGCCTCCTAGCTGAAAAGCTGGGAGGTGTACCCAGACCCGTGGGACTAGGACAGGAACAAAGGCAGGGCAGGACGGAGGAGGCTGCCTGTGTGTGCTCTGAGCCCTGTGCCCCGATGCTCCCTGGACGTTACATTGTTTTGCAGTCTTGTGTGGTCACCTGACATTTCTAAGTGTGACTGAAGTGCTACTTCAGTTTGCTTTCATTGTTGAACTTTTCTGCATTTGTCTCGTCACCCGATGAAATTGTGTGTGCCTTGGAGCCAGACGTCATATTTTATTTTCCTGTAACACCAGTCATCCCAGGCTTCAAACACAGTGGCAGCAAGAGAATGACATTCTCCAGTTCTGCCCACGTATTGTCTTCGAATCCCCACTCCCTGCCTCATTCCCTCCCTGCTCTTTCTGGGCTGGGCACAGGGCTCCAGGACATCTTACTGTTCTCAATGCCCCTTCCCTGTTCCATCTGACACCTCCCAGAGACGGGAAGGTGGCCAAGGACACTGCTTTGAAGAAGGTGGCCCTTCCCTAATATCCCAAAGGATGTGGGGCCATTGGAACCCCTGCCATCTACATTCCTAAGCTAGTGTCGGTGCTCTGAACAGCTCACTAAGATGTCTAGTCTTAAAAAGGAAGGAAATCCTGCCATTTGGGATAACATAGGTCGACCCTGAGGACATTATACTAAGTAAAATAAACCAGACAAAGAGGGACAAATACTGCACGATTCCACTTGTAAGAGAGATTTAATAGTCAAATGCACAGAAGCCAAGAGTAGGGTGGTGGCTGCAGAGGCTGCCGGGAGAGGGGCAAGGGTCTTGTTCACTAGGTACAAAGTTTTGGTTGTACAAGATGAGTAAGTTAGAGGTCTGGTGGACAACAAATTGCCTTTGTTACCAACACTGTTCTTGCACTTAACAATGTGTTAGGAGGGTAAATCTTGTGCTTAGTACAGAGAAGGTGGGGCAGAAGGACGCCTTTGGAGGTGAGGGGCGTGTCTGGGAAGATCATGGCGAGGGTTCCTGTAGGTCCCGACTCATCAGCCCGTGCACAGTAAACAGGTGCAGTGCTCTGTGTATCAACAAAACCTCAGTAAAGCTGTTTTAAAGGTAAAACATTGAAATGAAAATGTAAAAAGATGTTAGTGGGACCACTTTTGTTTTTTACTCTCTTAGTTGTACCTGGTTATCCTGCTAACTTAGGCGTCCACAGGAGCCAAAATGGTCCCCTGAATGACTGTTTTCCTTGGGCTTTGACTCTCTCCCTTGGCACACCCTCTCGGGATGACCCCTCCCGCAGGCTCTGGGCTCCCAGAGTCTCTGGCTCCAAAGGGGGCACCAGGAGGACCAGGCTCTGGCTTCTGCTCTTTGCAGGGTTGGGCACACCGCTTTGCAAACGGCAGGCGTTCCTTGTATTTGCTGCCTTGCTCTGTAAAGCAGAGAAACAATTCTGGGACACTCGCAGCTGCTCTGTGTCACGCCTAGCCACCGCTGGGCTCGGGGCTTGCACCCTCAGACCTCAGAGGTCAGGGGCAAATGAAGAGTGACATGGCCAGGATCTGAGCTACAGAGGTGGAAGCTCAAGGAGGTGCTGAATAAATAAATCACAGCAAAGCCAGAAGGGTAAACCTCAAGTCTCAGTCAGGGTTTCGTGGGGCAGGAGTGGGAGAGAGCACTGGGTCCCCACAGGGTGCCGTGGGAAGTCATGAGCAAACTCCGCAACGCAGGGAGCATGGGCATGGATCTGACTGGGTCTGGACCCTTTCTGTGGTCCAGTCTGGCTTTCCAGGGCTAACTCTCTGAATATTATGATGTCAGCTAATATTGATTGAATGCTTACCACATGCCAGGCACTGTTCTAACCATTTGTATGATTTAATCCTCAGAACAACCCAATGACGTAGGTACTTTGTGAGCCCCATTTTACAGATGAAGAAACTGAGGCAGAGAAAGATTAAGTAACTTCTTCAAGGTCACCCACCCAGTAAGTGGCCAAGCTTGGATTTGAACCCAGGTAGCTGACTCTGGAACCCAAACCCTGATCCACATTACAAGGCCAAGTTTCTTGAACAGGCATTTCTATCACCACAAAGAACACCTTTCAAGCATTTGACATTCTGAATGTGAAATGTCATCCTGAAGGACCAGGGTCACTGGCTCACTGTGGGGCAAGGCCAGGTACACACATCCTGAGTACGTGGGCCTTTCAAACATATGCATATGTAGATGTCTCCAGGAAGTCCCTGGATGCTTTGGAGAATCACTCAGGGTGACAGAATTGAGTTGAGGTGTTGCATTGAGTCCCACAGGGACAGATGCCAGATCCTTTAAGGCCAATGATATGTTTTTCTCCAGTTTTATGTGATTCCTTAGAAAGTATTTGCAACATAGCAATAAAGTCCGGTTGTCACAGTGTATTGATTTATTTTTCCTACTTCCCAGGAGGCATGATTACCAATGAACCCAAACAGCCAAATACAAGCTGAGAGCTGGTGGCGCTGGCCCTGTACCTGCATGGCCCCCCGAGCAACGAAAGTCCCCGCTCTGAGCTGAGGAGGCACAGTTCTGTATTGAAAACCTGAACTCATGTTCAGGTAACATGAGGGGAATATTAGCAGTTCATGTATAAGTTAGCTTTAAGTATTTTGCCTTTTAAAAATGATATTATTTTCAGCCTGTGCTTGTTTTATACAATGGACCCTATTTTTAGAGCCGACTCTCAGGAGACATGGCCTGGAAAAGACACATGAAAATCTGTTTTCTAGAATTAAGTTGCACTGACATTCCGGAACCTCTTTTAGCCGAGGTCTGTTGTTATGCAATAGAACACCTGATATGCTCACAACACTCCCTGTTCGGTCACAGTGTTTACACTTACTTGACCCGGGTGATGACAGCGAGGTGAGGTCTGGACAGGCCATTGTCCTTCGGGCAGCGTGCAGCCCCCGCTCCTTCCTTGAGATCCAGCATTGCTCGTGGAGGCGGTTTGACCAAGCATTGCACTTCACGTCTCACCCCCGCACACTTCCACCTCTCACCGCCCGCACACTTCCACGTCTCACCCCCTGCGCACTCTCACGTCTCACCGCCCGCGCACTTCCACGTCTTACCGCCCGCACACTTCCACGTCTCACCGCCCGCACACTTTCACGTCTCACTGCCCGCACACTTTCACGTCTCACTGCCCGCACACTTCCACGTCTCACCGCCCGCACACTTCCATGTCTCACCACCTGCACACTTCCATGTCTCACTGCCTGCACACTTTTGTTGGCTGGCAGCTCCTGCTGCTGGATTCACAGGAGGTCAGTTGGTGAATCCTGGGTCCAGATATGTCTCAGGCCTGGCTTTCAAACCAGGTCTCCTGGAAAGCCAGGAACATCATACCTAAAATCTCAAATTCTTGTTTATCTGACCACAGGTATATATCCATCAAAACAGGACACACCATGCATGAGGTTTTCCTTAAATACTGGGCGTATCTGTAAGACTGTCAAATTTTACGTGCATCTATATACCATTTCAGGGCTTTTATCAGCCCCCAGGTGGACCAATCCTTTGTGCCTACAGCCAGATGCTCTGGTCATGGTCCGTCTTTGGCACAAGTTTTGAAAGTATGGCTATTTCTCCTCACATCAGTGCCTGCCAAGAGGGCCTCTTCCTCGTCTCGTATTCCATGGATGGACGGCTTTGTGATGTGTTTGAAGCTTTATTTATAGGCTGACCTCCCAGAGAAGGAAAACAGAGAGCAAAGGATCAATAGGGGTAATGTGAGCCTGGCAAAGTCTTACTGGACCGCACCGGTAGAAGATCCTTGCTCCACAGTTTCGCTGCTGCTCACAGGTGGGCAGACATGTTATTACAGGCACCACCACAGAACAGCTGGTCAGTGCAGAAGCATTTTCCAGGAGTCCCTGGTGCTCTTCTTCTTAGAGGACTCAGTGTTTTCAGAGATGGAGCTAATGCTTGTATTCATGAATCAGTAGCAGCCAGTTATGAAGTCTCCAAATTGTAGAGAGCTTTGTTCTTTTAGCTCCATGCTGTGCATAACGAACTATGGGGAGCCCTGGCCGGTGTGGCTTAGTTGGTTGGAGTGGCATCCCATGGACCGAAAGGTAGCGGGTTCAATTCCTGATCAGAGCACATGACCAGGTTGCAGGTCCGATCCCTGGTGAGAGCAAGTTTGAGAAGGCAATCAGTCGATGTCTCTCTGTTTCTCTCTCTCTCTGTCTCTCTCTCCTTGTTTCCCTCCCTCCCTCTTCCTTCTGTCTCTAAAAGCATTGACAAAAATGTCCTCGAATGAGGATTTTTAAAAATTGAGAACTGTGTAGATCCAGGATCTGAAACACCTAGTTGATGCTTATTCTGCAGGTGAGGGTTGGGGGCCCAGGGATGCAGAGGAACGCAGCCTTGTCCTGGGCACAGCAGGGTTCGAGTCTGGGCTCTGTGCCGCACGCTCCACCTGCGCGGACTTGGCTGCTCATCTATTTCCAGGTTTTGTTCGTCTTTCTCGTTGCTGTTTCACTTTTTTATCCAAGAAGTGGAATATAGCTTATGTATTATGTACACTTCTTTTTTAAAATATATTTTATTGATTATGCTATTACAATTGTCCCATTTCCCACCTTCATTCCCCTCCACCCTGCACACCCTCTCCCACCCACATCCCCCCCCTTTAGTTCATGTCCATGTGTTATAAGTTCTTTAGCTTCTACATTTCCCACACTATTCTTGCCCTCCCCCCACCTATTTTCTACCCACCATCTATGCTACTCATTCTCTGTACCTTTTCCCTCTCTCTCCTCCTCCCACTCCCCTGTTGCTAACTCTCCATGTGATCTTCATTTCTGTGGTTCTGTTCCTGTTCTAGCTGTTTGCTTAGTTTGATTTTGTTTTAGTGTGGTTGTTAATAGCTGTGAGTTTGCTGTCTTTTCACTGTCATATTTTTTATCTTCTTTTTCTTAGATAAGTCCCTTTAACATTTCATATAATAAGGGCTTGGTGATGATGAACTCCTTGAACTTGACCTTATCTGAGAAGCACTTTATCTTCCCTTTCAATCTAAATGACAGCTTTGCTGGATAAAGCAATCTTGGATGTAGGTCCCTGCCTTTCAGGACTTCAAATACTTCTTTCCAGCCCCTTCTTGCCTGTAAGGTCTCTTGAGAAATCAGCTGACAGTCTGATGGGAACTCCTTTGTAGGTGACTGTCCCCTTATCCCTTGCTGCTTCTAGAATTCTCTCCTTCATTTTAATCTTGGCTAATGGAATTCTGATGTGCCTTGGTGTGTTCGTCCTTGGGTCCAACTTCTTTGGGACTCTCTGAGCTTCCTGGACATCCTGGTAGTCTATTTCCTTTGCCAGATTGGGGAAGTTCTCCTTGATTATTTGTTCAAATAAGTTTTCCACTTGTTACTCTTCTTCTTCTCCTTCTGGTACCCCTATAATTCGGATGCTGGGATGTTTAAAGATGTCCTGGATGTTCCTAAGCCTCTCCTCATTTTTTTGAATTCTTGTTTCTTCCTTGTTTTCTGTTTGGTTGTTAGTTTCTTCCTTCTGGTCCACTCCATTGATTTGAGTTCCAGTTTTCCTCCCATCTCTATTGGTTCCCTGTACATTTTCCTTCATTTCACTTATTGTAGCCTTCATTTTTTCATCTAATTTGTGAGCAAAATCAACCAATTCTGTGAGCATCCTGATCACCAGGGCTTTGAACTGTGTATCTAATAGGTTGACTATCTATTGGTCACTTAGATGAATTGGCTCTGGTGCTTTGATTTGTTCTCCCGTTTGAGCCATTTTTTTTGTTGTTGTTGTTTGTGGGGGTTTTTTTGGGTCTGGTTGCATCTGTTATGTAGTGAGGGGTGGAGCCTTAGGTGTTCCCCAGGGCAGGGCAACCCAGTTGCTGGGTAGTGATGCTGTGTGTGGGGGCGGGGTCTGAGAGGGAACAATGGCACTTGCTCTCCTCTCTCTCGGATTCCAGTCCCTTCTGCCACTTCCCCTTCGCCTGGATTATCTGCGCACAAATGTGGAACCACCTCGCCAGCCAGCCGCCTTGCGTGGCCTCACTGGGTCTGCACCGTTGCCACCCCATGCCCAGGGTCTGCTAGCCCCCGCCTGTGCGCCTGGGGTCTGCTAGCTGCAGCCCGCACGCCTGGGATCTGCCAGCCGCTGCTGCGTGCGAGCCCGGCTCCGCCAAACTGCACTTTTTCCTGCTGGGACTCCACTCCTCTTACCGGTCTGGATGAATGGTTGTTGGACTTCCGTACAGTTCAATTTTCTATCAGTTCCGATTGTTTTCTTGTTTCTAAATCTTCATTGTCCTTAATTTTGGTTGTGCGAGGAGGCACAATGTGTCCACCTACATCTCTATCTTGGGCAGAAGTCCTATTATGTATACTTCTGTATGTGCATTTTTACTACACTATCTTTTTTCATGAGTTTTTAGGGCCACCTTATCCCTGACTTGTGATTCTTGTAGTTTTCTTTATTTTCCCATTGCTTATATCCTAATGTGGAGAGTTTGCTATGGCTTACGATTTATATGAAGTTAATGAATATATATTTCATTTAGGATGATGCTTTGGCCAGCTCAAAAATAGTAAATTCAGTTTTTTCTTATCACTTAGAGTTCTTATTTCATACTGAAAGAGCCCTATTTGACTTAAGGCAGACATTTATCATCAATTGTGCATTATGCAAATAGAAAACATAAGCAAAATAACTTGTTTAAAGTTTTCCTCAAATTTCTTCATACCCAGCATTTGACTGGTCCAAATTCCTTTAAGAGGCCCCACACACCCGCACGTCCCCTGTGCCCTCACCACCAGTCTTCCTGGGCTAGAAACTTATTAATGTATTTCTCTTTCACTGATGCCTCATCAGTCAACGCGTGAAAACTTTCAGCCATGCGTGGCCTCTCACAGCCCGGTCAATGAGGACTCTCAGAGAAACAAAACCAGTAGGAGAGACATAGGCATAAATCATATACTCATCCTTATATGGTTCATTTCAAGGGACTGGCTTATGTGATGGTAGGAACAGGAGAGTCTGAACTCTGCAGGGTAGGGGGCAGGCTGGAAGCTCAGGCAGGGTTTCCGTGTTGCAGTCCTGAGGCGGGATTCCTCTTCCTCAGAGAAATCTGTCTTTCTCTTAGGGCCTGCAACTGATTGGACATGGCCCACCACATTATCGAGAGTGATCTGCTCTCCTTAAAGTCAACTGATAGTTGTCAATTAACCAGATCTCCAAAACACCTCTGCAGTAGCTCCTGGACAAGTGCTGGTCTGCACGATGGGACAAGAACCTCTAGATCTGACATGTATACTGACTATTTCATGGCCCAGTCTCATCGCAATTCACCTCCCTTATTTTTCTTACGTTAGTCATTTTCCTTCTCCCGCCACCCTCGCGCCTCCTATGAGGGGCACGGGCCACCTGTTCTTTCCTGTGTTTCCATTGCCTCATGAGCTTCTCCTTTCCTCACACTCCACTCGTACGTCAGTGCTTCACAACTTGGGCAATGGGCTGATTAGTGCCAAAGCCACCCGCATGGTGGGGTTCCGTTTCTGTCCCCCCGGGGCTTGCAGGGCACCTGGAGGTCTGTGCTGGGCTCCTTGGAGCCCTCACCATTGGCGGGTTTTGATGGACCCAAAGCCATACACAAATGTGGCAGCTGCTGAGAACCTAACCCTGGCAGGAGGGCTGAGCAGTACCACTGTCCCCTGTTCAGAGATGAGGGCCATCTAGCTGAGGATGAGGGGTAGCAGCAAGAAAGCCAGAGGGAGCTGTGACCTGCTGTGCCATCTTTGAGAAACTTCTCCTAAACTGATAAGGAGTGTCTCATCCCGAATAAATTACAGTTGCATTCCTACCTAGTGGTGGCATTGTTATTAAATGTTAACTTAGAGAGTTTACTAAAATTCCAGTTTAATTCTGAAGTCTTGTTTTTCCTCTCTTCTGTTTGTTTGAGACACATCCAATGCTGCTTTTTCTTCTAATGCCCCTTTTACAAGGAATTTAATAAATATGCTAGAATTGCCTCCCAACATTCCCCCTTCACGCCCCCTTTGATGGCATGCAGGCATCTGCCACATCCCCCCTCTGTGCTCGAGCAGTTGGTGTGGCAGTCATTTTCATGTATATATACCCTGCCACCTGGGGCTCTCGTGGAGAATTTCTCGGACCTGGTGTGACATGAGAACACCCTTTTTTAAGAGCAATGTGTGGTTTGAGGAGGGTCTTATACACTCCTTGCCCCCCCACCCCCAGCACAGATTCCCACATTTAGGGGGTTATCTCTCCAGGGGAGGGGCTGTTCCTTCTTGAGAACACAGTGTCCTTTGCTCTTCCAGCGAGGTGGGTGAGTCATCCTGGGGAGGGCTGCTGGCCCGGTGCGGCAGGCTCCCAGAACAATAGGCGATAAAGGAAACTGCCCGCTGTTTTCCTCAACCTCAGCTGTTAAAGGCATTCTCCACTGTTTCTGTGTTTGTCTTCCTAGTCCTGTCTTCTCACGAGGAGAACTAATACTGCCCTCTCCTAGCATGGGCAGAGGCAGGGTGTCGGTTGGCATGAGGGATGTCCAAATCTAAAAAGTGAGTGACTCCTCACAACCACACAGCCTCACACACACACAATGGCATTGAACTGCTGCAGTGGCCTGGCGGGAACGTCTGTGTTATTCCCGGGCACACGTGACACTGGGTCTGACCCTCCACTCCCGGCAAGACCGTAAGATCAGATTTAAAATATTAGGAGTGGACATGCACACGCACTAGGTTTTCTGAACAGTCACAGGTGTTTACATGGTGAGAGGGGAACAATTTAAATGTTCAGCCTGCTTGCCTCCAAGGACAGCAGACTCAGTGTCATCACGAAGAAGCGCTCTTCCTCCTGATGCCTGAGGGTTTGTAAGAGGTGCCTGTGTTTTCCCTGTCCAGAGGTGGCCCTGTCCCTAACTGTCAGCCCTTCAGTGGGTCCTCACGGCCCCTGCTCCTTTTAATCACTTCGTGGGGACTTTGGATGGGGTGGGTGGTCAGGTTTTTCTCCCAGGGGGCAGGAAGGGGTACGAGGATTTGGTGCGCACAGGTACATCATACTGCTGTCACAAATAACCACACACAGCGGCTTAAAAAACGCACACTTATTGTCTCCCAGGTCAGGAGGTGAGACACCCGAAACTAAGGTGTGGACTGGGCTGGTTCCTTCTGGAGGCTCCAGAGGACAGTCCCTTTCCTGCCTTTTTCCAACTTCTAGAAGCACCCACTTTCCTTGGCTCGTGGCCCTACAATCACTCCAACCTCAGCTTCCGTCAGCACATCTCCTCCCTGCCCTCCTGCCAGGGTGATCTCCCCATCTCAAGGTCCCCAACTAGCCACGTCCTCACAGTCCCTTTGTCCACATGAGGTAACACACCCTCAGCTTCCAGGCCTAGGCTGTGGATGTCTTTGGGAGCCATCATTCAGCCCATCACAGTGGCTTTCTCAGTCATTTACAGACTTGGGGTCACAGGCGCTTCCTGTCCTGTTCCAAGCTGTGGCAGCAGCTCAGGTGGGGACCCCCGTTGGGCCAGCTGTCTTTTTGGTTACAGTGACTGTTGTCGCTTGGGCATGCATATCAACGTGCAGGTATGTCAAACTTCTCATTGCCTCCACTTCCCCTCCCCTTAACAGGGTGTCTGGCTTGCCCAACGTCCCTGCTAAGGGGGCTTCCAGCGCGCTGGATGCTGCCCCTGCTCTCAGGTGTGCCTGGGGAAGAGAAGTGGCCGAGCTTCTAAAGGATCTGCTGAAGGTCTCATCTGTTAGACACTGGACATAAAATGTGGCTTAAAGTCATAAATCAAAAACATGAAGTAATTTTACGTTATCATTTCCCTGCCATTAAAATAAAATAGACGTGGGTGCTGTTGTGGCCTGAATGTCCACGTCTCCCGAAATTCATGTGTTGAAATCCTCGTGCCTGATGTGGTGGTGTCAGGAGGCGGGGCTGCAGGGCGGTGATCAGGTCATGAGGGTGGAGGGTCAGGAGCAGGTCGTGTGCTCTCGGACCAGGGGCCCCACCACCATGGGAGCACACGAAGAGAAGGCCTGACAAAGGGGATTCTCTCCACAACCCAGCCACGCGGACACCTCCATCTCAGAGTTCCAGCCTACAAAACTATGAGAAATGAACTTGTTTGTTTACAAGCTACCGGTCAGAGGCATTTTGTATAGCAGCCTGAACAGACTATCACAGGCACTAATATGAAAGTGTGAAGCAGTCACTCTCCACTCTGTGTTTCTTTGCTGCTTTATGCCTGTGGGAGCATGTTTGCCATGCAAAATCTTTCTGACTTGGAGACTGGTCTGCCCTGTGAGTGGGTGCACAGACCTGACGCCCCCAAATGACTTGCTCAAGGTGCACAGCTAGGAGGTGGCAGGGCTGCCACCAAGTCTGGTGACATATTTAGATAAATTTGGGGCCTGAGGAAGCCAGTGCTCTGGGTCCTTGTGAGCGGGTTGGTGTGAGGTCACAGGCCCCACCCCATCCTGAGGCCCTGGCCCTTCCTGTTCTCATTCTCATGGTTTCAGCAGAACCGGGGTGTCAGGGGATCCCCCTCCTACCTGCCCACTCTCTGCCGGAGAGCGGGACTCAGACTCGCTCTCGGGTCTGAGAAGGCTTGTATTTCTCCCATAGGATCCTTTTGGAAGGTCACTCCTGTGTCACAGAGTCCTTGTCCCAATCACTTAGAGGTCATTCATGGCCTGCTGGGTGACCTTTGTGAAATTTCCATAAACAATCCGCAGTGAATGACAGAGGCTGAGTCTGTGCCTTGCCCCTGTGCAACTGGTGCTGTGGGGAAACACACTGATTTTGCATCTCCGCTTTGCACTCAGGAAGGATTTTTACAAGATGACACCATTGGCCTGTCCGCTCCTCGCCTCTAGGGGACTGAGCCCTTTGCTGAGCTCAGGAATGGCGTTTCAGAGCCTGCCACAGGCTCCTCATAGAGCAAGGCTTGGGGAAGCAGGGCCTCGGTGGGGAGGGGCCTTAATCCACAGTTAGGTGATGAACCCGAGCCTCCCACTGCTCGCTGGGAAATGCCGCCGTGAGCGTGGGGCCGTATCTCTTTCACTTCCCGGAACTCTCGCTGGCTCCAGCGGATGTGGCCCCACCAGCCCCTTTTGTTACCTTGACAGAGGGGACCTTGGTGATAATGTTATTCCGATTCCATAACTTATCTATTCTTTTTGGTCCTTAAAATAGCTTCAGGTTAGTTTGTAAGGCTCAGTCCTGTTTATTTAAAAACTTCAACCTGAATCTCTTCTTCTGCCACTCGCTGTTACCCCCAAAGAGGCGCCGGAGGCTTGGGGATGGGAGCGGGGACTGCTCTTCACTCACTGCCCTCCCTCCAGTGGCCTCCAGGTCAGGGCAGGGCAGGATGACACATGCGCGTGCCTGTGCACATACGCACACTCGTGTGGGCTGGCACTTTGCACTGCCCTGTGTGGGACCCAATATCGGTGGTTGCCACCTTCCCCTGGTGCCTCCTGCTTCACACACCTTCCCCAATCTCAGCAATGAGGAACTCTTCACTCTGTTTGGGGGGCTGTCTCTTTTTCACCATCTCTGGTGAGTGTTCTTCCCACCCTCACCCCCTCTCACCCTCCACAGCTGTACTGAGATGTACTTGGCATATAACATTGTGTGAGTTTAAGATGCACAGCATGATGATTCGAACTAGGTGTGTAATAAGAATGATTACCACAATAAGGTCAGTTACCACCTTTACCATGCTGCATAATTACTATTCCTTTGTTTGTGGTGAGAACATATAAGATCCTCTCTATTAGCAGCTTTCAAGGAAGCACACAATACAGTATTGTTAACCAAAGCCACGGTGCTGTATATCAGCCCTCCTTTCCTAGGCTCTGGGGAGGAAAGCTTCCATCCCCTGCGGTGGGAGGGTGGGAGAAAGGAATCATCTCTCTACACCAGCACTGCCCCCTCTCTCCAGGGCTGGTGCAGGAAGGGTGGGTGGGGGAAGGGTGGTGTGAGGGGAGCTGGTCTCTGAGTCCCACAGCAGGCAGCTGTCCCCAGCACACCCCAGTTTTCTGACTTCAGAATTTGGGCATCTTTCGCTGTTAGCTGAAATTCTGGGACAACAGGAAGAATCCCACCTGCCATTCCATTGCTTACTTTAGTACCTACCCCATGCCTGGGCCTGCACGCCTTTCCTTCCCACCACCGGGGATGTGCTTTCCCTCCTCTGAGTAGATGAAAGCTGTTGGTGAGGGGAGGAGAAGGGAGGAAGCCCACTCGTGGGGGCCTGTCCTGGGACCAGGGCTTCTGGGATATGTGGGTTTGGACTGTATGTCCACTGCAGGAGGAGGTGCTTGTAGGAACCTAGCAGGAGTGACCGGTTCTGGGGCTCATAGTGTCTTCAGCAGCTGGCACAATCAGGTACTGACGCAGAGCAGGTGGGGGTAGGGCTGGGCAAAGTGCAGGCACAGCCCTGCAGTGTCGCTCTTGCGGGGCCCCTGAAGTCTCTTCCCGCTGCTGGATCTGGAGACTGCAGAGAAGGAGACACCTGCTGGACAGATGCCTCCAGCGCAGCTTTCTGTCCCTGCCACCATCCCACAGGGCACGCATGAACCAGGGGAAGGTGTCAAAACGCCTGAGGGGAAGAGGCTGGGAAATGAATAAGCAATCTAATTAGCTGGGTGGGCTGGAGGTTTTCCCACAGTAATTTGGTGCCGAGGACATTAATTTTCCCTTCTCTGTATGTGTCACTTTACACAGAACAAGCACATTGGGTCTAAGATTCAGTTCATCCTGCAAATCCACTCACTCATCTCATCCCAAAGGTGCATGAGAATTGGTCGCCACAAGCCCATGGGATCCAGGAGTTCTGGAAAATACCTGCCAGGTGCCAAGTCCCTGGCTGCACCCCCGTTAGCATCTGGCACCAGCCTATAGACAGGATGCAGGCATCTGCTGCAAAAGAGCTCTTCGCCCCCAGCAGAGTTCACTGACAGAACCCTGTGCGGGCACCTCACACATCCATGTGCAGTTCTGTCACCCGGGGCACGCCGTGGGGCATGCAAAGTTCTGGAGGGGAGGCCTTGTCCTCCTCCTGCAGAATATGTCTCACCTTTCCTTCTGGGCCAGCGGTTTTGATGTCTGGCAGAGCGTCACATGCACAAGGGGAGCCAGAGGTGAGGGTTCTCTGATTGTTTTTTAAACCTCGTCAGCCATCCTAGAACTCCATATTCACTCAACTCTTCGACTAGACAGGGTGGGAAGGAATGGCCAGCTGTGTGGAGACTACAACACCCGAGCAGCATAGTGGAAGGGTGGGCCACAAGGGTGGTCGGTGGGGAAAACAGTCATCACTGGTCACCATTGCCAACCCCCTGTCCCTTCGGAATTGTCCCAGTCTCTCTGTGTTTGTCTTTTAGGTAAATTTTATTAGCTCTTTATCCACTGTTATGGGTTGAATTGTGTCCCCTAAAAACATACGTTGAAGTCCTAACCCCCAACACCTCAGAATGTGACCTTATTTGGAAAACAGGGTTGTTGTAGGTGCACTTAGCTAAGGAGAGATCACGCTGTTGTAGGATGGGCCCTGACCTAACGGATGGTGTCTTTATAAGAAAAGAACAGAGAGACACACAGGGAGAGATAGCCATGTGACTGGGTGATGCAGCCACAACTCAGGGACTGCCCACCCCCACCAAGAAGCTGGAAAAGGCACAGAACGACTGTCTTCCACAGGATTCAGAGGAAGTATGTCCTTTGGACACCTTGATTTTGGACTTCAAGCCTCCAGAACTATGAGAGAATAGCTTCCTGTTGTTTTGAGCTGCCCAGCTCATGGTGCATTGTTATAGCAGCCCCAGGAGACCACCACACCCTCCCTTTTCTATCCCTGAAACTTCCACCACTGTCCCTCCTTCCCCTACAGATACTGTGGGCACCAGGAGGCTTGGCCTATAGCCTGGGCGGGAGGTTTTGTGCATGGCATTTAGTTTAAACAGGACCAGCATGGAGGGAAGTCGCATTACTCAGGCCTCCTCTAGCAGAGCTGAGAATTGGCCTAAACAAGTGTGCTTTTTGAGGACATGGCATTGGCTCCACAGGTGCGACCTCAGTGTGGTGGGCTCCAACAAGGGGCAAGTGGACCTGGGCAGACAGCTCTCAGGCACAGCCTGTGCAGACCTGCACCTGCTCCTCTCCATCTGCTGAGATTCCAGGGAGTTACCCAGTTTGTGTGGGGCTTTGAGATGTCATTTGTGCTGCTGTAGGGCTGGTGTGAGCAGCTCCTGCCTCACTCCAGACAGTGGTCTTTGGCTAGTTTCTAATTTGGGGTGATTTTTTTTTCTAATTTTGTATTTTAGGAAAAAAGAACCCTTACCATGCAAGCTCTTAGCAGTGCTGGGCTGGGGGACCAGGTGAGCCCACCAGGATACTACCTATGGCACCCCCCTCCAAGGAGAACCACCGACCCCAGCCCTTTGTGTATTTGCTTGGCCAGGATGCATGTGAACACATGTCTGCACATGTAGACACCAGGGACATATTTCAGAAGCTTGAGAAAAAGCCTGTGCCCTTTGCTCTGTCATTCTAATTCTAGGAACGTAACAGAGAAACAATCAGACATGCAGAAAAAAATTTTATGACTGTGGGATTTTTTTATCATTATAATAATTAAGAATTACTAAAAAAATCTTATTAAGTTTTAAAACACACACAAGGTAATATTTACACAGCTATTAAGATCATGTGGAAGAGTAGCAGCAAAAAACGTTTGAGCAGAAAATTTATTACAAATGATATATACAGTTACAACCTGTATAAAAGTGCAGCAGAAGGATAAATAAAAGACTGTCTCTATATGACACTATAGTTTCTTTTCCATTTCTAAAGCAAACACAATGCTTTTTGTACTCACAAAAAATACATGCTCTCCTAAGTGACTCATTTTAGCTGTCAAAATATAATGATCATTTGTAGGTAAGATCTTTAGTCAAAATCAGCCATCCTATCAGATTTTTCTCACCAAAAGGACATCTTCCAACTAAGTAAACTTACTTACTCACTGTCCTTTTATAGTTTGTGTTAATGTGGATTTCAGACACCCTTGCCGGAAAAGCCATGAAAAAGACGGAAACCTAAGAGCTCCGTCTCCGGTGTCCCTGTGAGCACACAGCTCAGGAACGGACGCAGAATGCCCTCGCCCGGCTTTGCCAAGCAGGACGCGCACCGAGGGCTGCATTTGAGGTGGCTGGCCCACCTCCCGTCTGGGCCTTTGTTTCAGCTCTGTTTCCACCTCGAACAAGCCCCAGGAGTGCTCGCCGTGGCCTGCAGGCACAGACTGTGAATGCCTTTTCGTGGGGGCTGTTGCTCTACAGAAGTCCAAGTTCTTTAAAAAAAAGGGGGGGAGGTGAAGTCCAGGGTAAGTATGAAGACTGGGGCTTGTGCATGTCCAAGCAGAGAGGAAATGCCTGGTCAAAATGCCGAATCAAGGAGAATTTTTATCCTCCCGCAACCTGACCCACGGCTCTGAAATCTTTATTTAGGGAATGATTGACACATATAATTGTATGTATTTTAACTGTACAGTGTGATGATTTGATATCTATTGTGAAATGATTACAAGGATCAAGATAATTAACACATCCATCACCTCACATGACTGTGTTTTTGTGTGTTCAGTGAAAATGTTTAAGATCCGCTCTCAGCAATGTTCACCCACACGATACCCTATTATTAACTGCAGCCACCACGCTGCACACCAGCTCCTCAAGCCTCACTCATCGTGTCCTGGGGGTCTCCGCCCTTCCCCACACCTCCCTGTCCCCGCCCCCAGCCCCGGGCAGCCACCACTGTATTCTCCTCTGTCTCCGTGAAGTTGTGTCTTTTGTTTGGCCGCTTTCACTTACTTACCATCACGTCCTCCAGGCTCATCCATGTCCTCACAAATGTCGGGATTTCCTTCCTTTTATGGCTGAATAATTAACCACTGTGTATATACACCGAATCTTCTTTATCCGTTCATCCCCTGAAGGACAGCGGGTTGTTTCCGTATCTTGACTGCTATGAGTGAGGCTGCTATGAACATGGGGTGCACATAGCTCTTTAAGATGCTGATTTCGTTCCCTTTGACAGATACCCAGAGGTGGGATTGCTGGATCGTATTGTACTTCTATTTTTAATTTTTTGAGGAACCTCCATACTGTTTTCCACACTGGCTGCCCTAATTTACATTCGCACCAGCAGTGTGCAAGGGTTTGTTTCTCCTGCCCTCACCAACACTGGTTATCTCTGGTCTTCTTGACAACAGCGGTTCTGACAGTGTGAGGGCGACGTCCCCTTGTGGGTTAGATTTGCATTTTGCTGCTGATCAGCGGTGTTGAGAACAGTCTAGACGTTTTCACGTGGTGTAGTGGACTCGGAGTCAGTCCCTCTCACAGTGTCCTGGGTGAACCCTGCCTTTGTGTGCGGGATGTTCCGTCCCCATCTTTGGCCCTGGGTTAGAGGAAAGGTAGCTGGTGAGGATCTCGAGGCACAGTGGAGGGGATCATCCTGAGTGCTGAGTGGTGGGGGTGCTGCTGGGCCCAGAGGTTGGGAGAACAATCTTGTCAGAGAGCCAGGTGAGGTGCCCAGGGTTTGGGTGGAGAACAGTGGTCTAGTAGCATCTCTAGGGTCTGTTTCTTCGTGGGCTGCCTGCTTCCCCCGCCCCTGCCCCCAGCCCTGCACCTTGAGGGCTTAAGTCCCCTGTGCATTTTCTTGTCCTAGCCTCTCACCTCTCTCCAGACCCTGCCCATCTGTGAAGTCCCATCCTCAGGGACTAATGGATGAAGACCCGCCCCCCCCCCGCCCCCGCAACCTGCTCCTTTTCAGGAGGAGCCCTGCAGCTTCCTCTTCATCATGCAAAAATGTGCTGTCACATAAAAATATGTTGTAACGTGGTTAGTTTCCCTGTACCCCATGCCTGTTCAAGGAAAGTCACCATGTCTTTGCACGCCCTTGCCTGAGGACTTGGGGGACCAATGCTGCATGTCCTTAATACTGCATAGCTTAGTTTCGCCTTTTTCTGACTAGGTATACATGGAGTCATATATTCTTTGCAACCCGCTGTTGTAGCTCAGTTGATGTAAGTCACTTTGTTTCCACTGCTGAGTGGCTTCCCATTGTGTGAGCACACCTCTCCTTGTTTACCCAGGGTGCTGTTGATGGGGGTGTGCTGTCTTCAGTCTTCCTCCCCCCTCCTCCGCCCCTCCCCCTCCTCCTTCACCATCGGTGATACTGCCACGAACGCTGGTGTCGGTGGACAGACCCTGGTATGCTCGTGCCAGAGCACACTGCCGGCACAGGGCCATGCCTCTTTCCGACTGTGTCATTCAGCATCACATCAGTTCCCGAGAAAATCGTACCAATTGACACATCTTGTTCACCAGCTTGTGCACCCTCTGCTGTCAGGGACATGTCACCATTAGTGGCTGGCCCCCATTTGGAGCGGACACCCTGCAAGGGCACGGAGCCTGCCTGCCTTGCTCAGCCCTATACCCTGGAAGCAGCACCGGGCCTGGCTCACAGATCCCAGGAAGGAGTTGTTCAGGAGCCCAGGCGAGGTCTGAAATTCCCGACCTTTCAGGATGCTCTTGTCAGAGGTTATTCCTGCTTCACACCCCAGGTCAGGAATGAGGCTGTGCTGTCAATGGCTGCAAATTTCTTCAGAGGGCCAGACTTTCCAAGTCTCTCCCTTCTCCTTGCTGCCCGTCCCCACACCCGTGAAGTGGGATAAGGCAGTGCAGGAAATCCTCACTTTCCATGGCCACCATCCAGCTGCACCTAGGCCTGGCTGCTCCCGGCTCCTGTTACCTCTTACAATGGCGCATCTCTTCCTCCCCTCCCCCACACCTGTCTCATAAGGGCGGGCTCCTCAGGGCTCCTTAGGGCTCCTTGTTTCTCAGAACCTGACCTGCACACCCCTCCGGCTCTCCTGTTTCTCACCTCCCTTTCATGGCTAACTTTCCGGAACAGTTGCTAAGAGGATGTGCTGGGTATCCAGGTATAACATTACGTTCTACCTTCCCACCTGGGCGCCATCTGGCCTCAGGCAGAGGGATGAGCGGCCTGTCCTGCTTCTTTCTGGGAGGGGCCAACACAGTATGGAAAGCAGACCTGTGCTCTTGGGGTACTTGGGCTACGATTCTTCATGCCCTGTTGGGTTTGGGACCCTACCTAACTGTCCCTATCTAACTATAAGGGACATTGGAGATAGTGTCCCAATTGAGATACGACATTTCTCTGAAGCAAACACTTGTTTTCTAGGTCTGTGTGTACGCACATCTGAGTTTGAATCTTGCCTCTGCCACTTACCAGCTGTGTGACCTTGGGCAACTTACTGAACTTCTCTCTGTGCCTTATTCTGTAAAACAGGATAAAAACAGTGCCCGTCTGCTAGATCCTTGTGCAGATTAAATCATTGCACATCCTGTGAGTTCAGGTGGGTCCCTGGAACTTAGTAAGTACTCGATGTATATTGGGTGGTATTTTGTCGTTGTTATACTTTAAGCAAATAGTAAATAAGTTTTATAGAAAGCACCATTTGTGCTAAATTTAAGGAGAGAGTAAAGGTGTGATAGGAATTGAGAGACAGAGAAGGAAGGAGGGAGGTTCATCGTAAGTGACTGGCTCACACAGCTGTGGGGGCTGGTCAGTCCCGGCTGCAGGCGGAGACCAGGGAGAACCAGCCTTGCCCCTCAAGTCCAAAGTCATCTGGAGGCACAATGCCCTCTTCCTCTGGGGAGGTCAGTCAGCTGACTGCCCGAGGCCCACCCACATTAGGAAGGGTGATTTGCTTTCCTCACAGTCAACATTTAAATGTTAATCAGATCCACAAAATACCCTCAAAGCCACAACCAGAGTAGTGTTTGGTCAAACCCCTGGGCACGGAGGCCTGGCCAAGGGGACCCACGGGAGCCAGCATCACAGGTGCCGTCAGACTCAACCTGGAAGCAGCGCTGGAGGCGCCGGCCAGGGATGCTCCAGGGTCCAGGGAAGAAGCTGGAGCATGATTGGAGGGTGGAAGCCCGTGAGAACAGAGTGGGCAGAAGGTTGTGCCTTTTCCTTTGCTTTTGGTTTAAAGGTGGGACACGCTTTCACAGTGAGCGGTTCTCCAAGCATGGACCAGCAGCCCCCCACCGCCTGGGGTCCTGTTAGGAACACACATTCCTGCACCCCGGCCACGGGACCACCAACTCTGGTCATCTGGGTTAACAAACCTTTAGGGGAAATTCCAATGATCCTCGAGGTTGAGCGCCACTCAAGTACATGTCTGTGCTGGAAGCGGTGGGGACCAGGCCAAGGGAGGAGGAAGTGGAGCTGCCCAGGACAGGACACATCGTCGCCAGGTGTGTCTGTGCAGCCTGAGGGAATGTGGCCTCCTGGGGCCAGTTTTGGCCAAGGACAAATGTGGGTGTCATTGCCTCTGGAGAGGCAGGAAGGCGGATGCCACCCACTTCACTGTGGGCAGGAAAGGGCCTGAGTTTTCATATACCCAGTCAGGTGGCTGGCCTTCCCGAAGTCAGTGCAGGTGGCTGTCTGGCTTGCGTGGCCATAGCAAAGCTGGGTTTTGATTCGGCGAAGGTCAGACCAGGACGTTGGTCCACGAGGAAAAGGCTGCCTTGCGGTGATGCCTTTCCAGACCTCTCCCCTCATTGGGCTATATTTCAAACCATGAAAAACTGCTGATATTCAATAGGTTTTGGTGTTTAAAAAAACAGTAATTTCTTAGTTTTACCCCACATCTTCCATGTGCGGTTATTACACTTTCATGTCCTGTGGCCGCGAGCTCTCGGAGGGCAGATGCTATGTCACCTGCACCTTTCCGCCCCTGGGGCCCAGCTCTTGGTGCCTGACTGTCATCACACCAAGCTGTTGGCACACACATTGTAATGACATGAGCGGCAGTTCGAATCTCTGCCACTATTTGCATGAATTTCCCAGACTATGCATGGAAATGGGCACTTCTTCCTGAAATACTCACATAAGGAAAGGCATGCTACCTGTAATGTCAACCACAAAAGGACGGCAAGCCCCCTGGGCAGAAGAGGCCCCATCCAGGGCCCAGTGTGCACACACGTGTTCTTGCACGTCCTTGGGATGCGGCAGCCATAGCCTTGCACACACATGACTCGCATCTGCAGGGCAGTGAGGTGTAGAATGCACGTAGTGGCTCCGTGCCAACCATGGTGAGGTCGGAGGGCCTGCAGTGCAGCTTCCCTCCCCGCCTGCGTCCTTGGGCAGGCTGCGCGCTGCGGGAGCAGCTGGTCCACCCGGCCACCGGAGGACCCACCAAGGACCCAAGGACGCGGGGCTTCCCGTTCGCCATGCGGCGGCGCGGGCAGGGTGCAGTAGGCTGCTGCAGCCTCTGCACCTGCCCAGGGACTGCCGGAGGTAAAGGGGCGCCGGCAAGTTCCAGGGCTCCCTTGACTGTGGCCACTCCTCAGTCCCTCCTTCCTCTGGGGGAGGGGGAGAGAGGAGGGGTACGCAGGGAATCGGGCCTGGGAAGGGTGGGCTGGGCTTCGCCTCTTTGCGGGAGAGGGCTGCGGGCTGAGATCTCCGCGGGGTGCACATGGGGGACTGTCAGGCAGTCGGTGGGTGCACACTCTTGAGTTCCAGGTTACTGGGGTGGGTGCACTCGCGGGGCTCCTGGTGACCTTGGGGGTGCACATCTGGGGCTTCCAGGTGACCTTGGGTTTGCACACGTGGGGTTTCCAGGTGACTGCGGGAGTGCACACTCAAGGCTTCCAGGTGACCGCAGGGGTACACACGGAGCTCCCTAGTGGCCGTGGGGACATGCGGGGCGGGCCGGCTTCCGCTTCCGCTGAGCAGCCCCCACCCTGGCGCAGGGCGCGCCCCTTGGCGGGGCTGGGGACCAATCCAGGGAAGGGAGGCGCTGCCGTGCCCCCCCCAGCCTCACTGCCGCGCCCCTCTCCCCATTTGTGCTACCCCACCCTGAAGCACCTTCTGGTGCAGAGGAAAGCAGCTGCAGAGGATCGTTTTGTTCTGCCGGAGGATGAGGTTTTGGCTGAGAAATGAAGAGATGGCTTTGGAAGAAATGGTGCAGAGATTAAATGCGGTTTCCAAGCACACTGGTAGGAGGAGCTGCTGGCCTTGAATTCTACGTTCTTAAGCTTGACATCATGTGTTGAATCTCAGGGACATGTGTCTAATTTTTGTATAACAGCCTTCCTTTCTTTCCCTAGCAGTAATAACAGAAACGGGCAGCTATGACGGTCATTTAGCGGCAGCTGATAAATTTCCATGGACAGTCAGCATGATTTTATTCTGCCTGGGAGAGTTAGAAATTGCAGGTTGATGCCACAGGGTTTCTAGAAGATCCCTGGTCTGTGCGTGGAGCAGTTGTCTGAAATCTGCTCATTCAACCTGCACTTGTAACCATAGCGATGGAGAAAGCATAAGTATTTGTGGGCTGAAAATAACCTGAGCCAAGGGCTTTTTGAGCCTGGTGTTGGTTATGGTGGCGATACTCGCTCATTTGGAGGAGGAAAAATCCAGATTAATCAGGTGGTGCTTTTCTCCACCAAATATAATTTCACCTGAGACAAATGTTTGAAGGTGATACGGGTACCGAGTGGAAGGATAGCATCCTCGGATGTTCATTTTCAGTCCTAATGAAAAGATTGCTTAAAATGAGCCTCTAGGAGCAGGTGGGATGGAGTCGTGTAGGTTTCAGGAAAAGCTGAGCTGGCAGCGTCCTGCTATTGGCTTTCAGTCCGTCACATCTGAGTTTCCCTGCTGCACTGTGCAGGCGAAAAGGGTCGGCATTAACTAGTTTTCCTTGAAATGAAGAGGACATAATCCTGTGTCATTAAAAGTAAGTCGCCAAATGTTTGCCTGATGTTGTTGTATGTTGTGTGATATGCCATTATCTCATTATCTAAATAATATTTGCCTGAAAGATTTGATTTTGTCAGTTATGTGGTTTAGGTGTGGTAATCTTTCTTTCCTCTCTCTCTCTCCCTCTACCCCATAAGTGGGAGACCCCAGAGGCTTTTGAGAGCAAAGCAGTGATTGATCAGCTTACGTATCATTCTGTGTGATGGTCTAACCAAGACTTTCAGGGACATTCTGTTTTTAATGGTGATTTTTGTGATTAAAGCTACTGGATTTATTGTATGTGGGTCAAAAGAAAATGAAACCGTTCTGTGCCATCTGGCCCCTCATTCTTAGAAAGGTAGTGAGCTCCCTTTTTCTGAAACACAAGTCGAGTTTTGCTTGGTGCAGGATTTGGCGTGTGGCTGAGGTGAAGGGCACAGCGGACCGCAGACTTACAGGGCTGCCTGCTCCCACCGGCCCAGGAGGGGGAGGGACGGCTCTTCACACCCTCTGCATTGGGCCTGGAGTCGGAATTACAGAGTGGGAACTGTTCCAACAGTGATGTCATTCCCTAGGTTTTAGGGATGGAGGTTTTTTCTTGAGCTCTGAGAGACGCATGTGCATTTTGAATTGTTAAAAGGCTGTCTCCAAAAAGCAGGAATGATGCTGACCACTCACTGAATGTATGTGGCATGAGAGTCAGGTGCTTATCTTGACCATGATCTTATTCTAAGCAGAAACTCTCAAATGTGTGTCCCTTGACACACGTGTGCTGCCAGCTACTGCAGATTTCACCAAGACTCTTAAATCCAGGTCAACAGATGCCCAGCTTTATGAATATCCAATGCCATTTTCTTAGGGGAGAGCATCCTGCATCCGTACCCCTGCTTACCTCCCACTAACACTGCCTCTCCCTTCAGCACAAATCCACTTTTCACTGATTCCACATGTGAGGCAATGCTGAACAGAGGCTGCAAGACATGACGTGGGCTGTAGGCTGTATCCCAAGCTGTGTATTGACACAGTGCCATCCACTGAGCGTGGGACGGGGATGTAGGTCGATGTAAACCTACTCACCGATTGGGGCCTAAATCCCAGGTCCGTCCTCAAAAGAATTCCCCATCTGCAGCAGAATGGCTTTCACCCGGAGGTAGTAGAGTTGTCCTACCTCCAGGGTGATTTGGGATAGGTGACGGGTGTGGGTTGGGGCTCCAGGACATTGGTCTGCATGTTGGTGTAGACATTTGGGGCAGGGGACCTGGCCCACTTAGGGCAGGGTCACAGCTGAGGGCTTGGATTCAGTGACCTTGCACAGAGCTTTGTGGCTATTTCACCTGCACAGCGTTGGACCCTCTGTGCCTCTGCGCTGAACCGACAGGCATTTTATCTTTGTCCTCCGGTCTGGACATGCGGCTGCCCTATTTGAAATTCAGATTTATATGCTGCTCCCCCTCTGCAAGGACATGCATTATTTAGGTTAGTCTGCACATAAAGGAGGACAAAACACACTGCCCATGTGGTCTGTAAATCTTATCTGTTGACCTTGAGACTGTAAATTGTATATACTCTTGAACCTGATCTTTAACCACAAGGTGAGGAGCACTTTCCAGTGGCGAAAAGCTCCCCTTCTGTGTGGTAGGGCTTCTTCTCCAGCATATGCATTATTTTGGTTTTCTCTTTATATTTGCAAAATTCATGAAAAAATAATAAATATCTGAGGGACAAATGCTAATGGATTTAGATGAGCTAAGCATTTTTTGGATGCAGAACAATCGTCCTCAAACTAGAGCATCTGATACATCTATAGAGAATCATCCCAGACTCCTGGGCCCCACCCCCAGAGTTTCTGATTCAGAAGTCTGGGGCAGGGTCTGAGGATTTGCATTTTAAGTTCTCAGGTGATGCTGATGGTGCTAGCCCAGGGACCAGACTTGGAGAACCACTGCAGGAAAAGTCTTTAAATCTCATGCCACCTTCTCCATTAATTAACCTTCCACAAAACGTTAAGTCTTGCCGTGTCATGGAAGAATGGATGAGGATGGATGGGTAGATGGATGGATGGATGGATGGATGGATGGATGGGGCTGCACACAAAACTATAAAAGTAGAAGCAACATCATATTTTGAATTTTAATGTTTGCCTTCCCCAGGGAGGACCAGCCACTTTTAGCTCTTTCCATATTGAAGGAACAGATCCCAGTTTGCATCAGAACGTGAGTGATGGCGGGTGAGGGTGCTGTGAGCCTGCCTCACTCCTCTTGTTGGGGTTCAGCCACGGCACTCACACTCTTTGGACCAAACATCTTCCTTCCTACCCATTCTGTCCCATCTTCTCATCTCCTACACCAAGCATACCACAGCTCAAGAAGCTACATTTCAACTAGTATCTCAGCTACTAACTCAGCCGCTTTGGGAGGATGGGGATGTTGCCCCATACTATCACTATAGCAGCGTTCAGGTAATTAGTGTCCATCCTCCTGACACGCCTTTTAAAGGAGTTAAAACCACAGCAGTGTTCTCTGTGTGCCATATCCAAACTCAGCTGTGAGGAGCAGCGAGACTTTCTTTAGCCAGTTCCATTGCTGAGATCTCTAGAGAACCTGGAATTCGGAAAGTGGAGGTAGCTTTTGTGGCAGACCTGACCAGTGAAGTTTCTTTGGAGCATAAATAGATGCTGTTGGATAGAAAGGGTAAGAACACAGAACAACAAGCCCAAATAACTAGACAGTGCTCTGCGAGGGAGAGGATGTGGCCACATTCTTGATTTTAATTTGTGGAGCCTGCACCCTGCATAAGCCTTTCCTTCTAAGGGATCTTAGTTGTCCGTGTCCTGGGTTTCCCTAAAGAAACTGTTCAGTTCCACAGTTGTTGATTGTTACTGTCTTAATGGAACCCTGTGGTTCTGCCCTGGGGGTCCCCGGGTCCCCCTCTAGGACAGCCTGTCCAGCCGAGGACATGTCCCCCTCTGCCTGTGTCATCCCCCATGTCTGGCCCATGGAGAGTTCTGCCCTCTCGTCATCTCTGGCCCCCTGTTGGAATGTGTCCTGCTCCTGCCAGGACACTTCCCTCATGCTTGCAAGGGCTCTGCTGTCTGGCTTCCTCCCCTTCCCCATTAGCAGGGCTTGCTGTGACTTGTCCACCCGCAGCGTCCCTGATGATGCTCACCTGCTCCCTCGGGCCCCCCAGCTGAGGTCTGCGACCTGCTGTTGGCATCACCGGGCTGACCTTCCCACTGGCTCTGCACCAGCCCAAACCCTGCAGCCCTGCGAGGAGCCCGGCCACCCTGCCACGCCCCCCCACCCCAGGCAGTCCTGTGTAGGGTCTGCTTGGGTTAATACACAAAAATAAATAGTTAGCCTAGAAGTTCCAAAACACACCCTGGGGACTTTTTGTGTAAAAATTTCACAAGCTTTTGGAAGATTCTTCTGCATGTAATGCAGCTATTCATGTTTGCATTATGAAGCCTGGAAGTCCTTGTTGTGTGAGTCAGAACAGCATGGAGGCCAGCTGGGCCAGTGGGGAGGAGCCCCGAGTGAGAGCAGAGGGGCTCGAACAGCGCACTAGTCACATCCAGCTGCTGTAACAAAGGTGCCACAGACAGGGAGGCTTAAACAACAGACCTTTATTTCACACAGTTCTGGAGGCAGGAAGTCTGAGGTCAAGGTGTTGGCTGGGCTGGTTTCTCCTGAGGCCTCCATTCTTGGTATGTAGATGGCCATCTTCCTTCTCCTGTGTCCTCACAGGGTTGTCCCCTTCTGCATATCTGCATCTTGATCTCCTCCTCCTCTTCTTTTTTTTTTTTTTTTTTTTTTTTTTAAGATTTTATTTCTTTTCAGACAGAGGGGAGGGAAGGAGAGAGGGAGAGAAACACCAATATGTGGTTGCCTTGCACGCACCCCCTACTGGCCCACAACCTAGCCATATGACTGGGAATTGAACCAGTGACCCTTTGGTTCAAGGACTGGGACTCAATCCACTGAACCACACCAGCCAGAGCTGATCTCCTCTTCTTATAAAGACACTAGTCACATTGGATTAGGACCACTCTAATGACTTCATTTTACCTTAATTATGTCTTTAAAGGCCCTATCTTCAAATAGTCGCATTCTGAGGTTCAGGGGATTAGGACTTCAACCTTTGGATTTTGGAGGGACACAGTTCACCCATGACACCCAGACTGCACATGAACGGTGGGATCCCAGCTCCAACCTCAGCTCTGACTCTGAGGGAAATCACAGGCCTTTGAGACATTTAAGCAGAATCGTGATATTATCTCATCTAGATTTTTAAAGGCTATCTGGCTGCTTGTTGAAGAGACAGAGCGATCCAAGGGAAACGGAGGCCACCACCAGTTTAGGTCCAGGAGAAGGTAGACGGCCACTGGGACCAGAATAGCAGGAGTGCAGGTGGCAGGTGGTGCAGACAGTGGGGTGCTGGACATGTTTTGAAGGTCGGCTGACCTAGCTGGACATGGGCAATGAGAGGAAAAGGAGAGGACTGTGAGGCCCATCTGCCATTACCTGAACCTCCTAGGCTGCTCACCACTCTCTGGCCATAAACCCTCCCTAGCAGGATGGTGTCTGGCTGAGACGTGCTTAGTGTGGCAGCAGGCTGGGGGCTGGAGGACCAGAGTATTAAGAATGGGCTTTCAGGGATAAGAAGGTTCCCAGGACGTCCCCGGAGGTGGAGCAACCTGACACCGCCCGACTGCACTTGTCAGAGGAAAGGATTCCTTCCTTCAAGGCCGACCCAGCCGGCAGCATGTCGGTGCGCACATTTCTGCACAGAGATGTTCACGACACTGAACATTGGGAGCCTTAAATGCAGGGGTCACAGCGTCCGGCAGCATTAAACTCTGTCCAGCATGGTTTCCATCGCAGGCATTAGTACCCACCCTTGCCTGCTGGTGTGACTATGAAATATGGGAACTAGTTTTAAAAATAAACCAATAGCTTACATAGGAAGTATTTTATGGCTCTTGTTAGCAGGGGTTGGGGAATGAGTTTTGGAGATTCGGAGCGTAAAGAGAAGCTTGTTGGATGAAATTAGTGATTTATTCTTTTTTTGAATTGTCCATTAGAGGTTTTCCTGGTTTCCTCCATCTAACATAGTGTTCGTTGGGTATGGTCCTGGACTGGGCATCCCATGGAAGCTTGTTAGAAATGCAGACTCTCAGGCGCAGCCTAGCCAGGTGAGTCTGATGCCCAAGCTTGAGGCAGAGGGGTTCTGGGAGGATGCCAAGGCTCAGGTCAGTGGGAAGATGAAAGCTGGGCCCCCACATCCTTCAGTGGACTCCAGAAACAGAATCAAATGGGAAGCAGGGAGGACACCTTATGCCTATGCCACCCCTGTCTGGGGCTCCTGCTCACCCTTTAGCTAATACAGAGCCCTCTCTCAGGCACCCCCTCAGGGGCTGCTCGGGGCAGGCCTTCTCCTGTTGCCTGAATGTCTCTGGCATTCCTGCGTCCTGTGCCCCCAACCCTGGGTGCGGTGCTCTCCCCACTCCACCGGCTGCTTAGTGGCTCCTCTACCACATCCATCCGCTCACTGAGCCTGGATGGCGCCGTTTGCCTTCGTGTCCCCAGGCCTGGCTCTGAAATGTGCTCCGTGTGTGTGGAACTAGCAAGGGGTAGGAAGCACATGTTGATGTGGATTGAGAAATTGTGGCAGGTGGTGAAACACCTAAAGATGAAATATTTGTGAATATTTTTCTGATTTTCAGAAAGAAAATGTTTCTTTGAGAAACTACAACTTAATTATCTTGACCTTCATAAATGAATGAAAAAATTGTGAGTCCATTCAAAGGAAAATGATCATCTCCAGCTACCAACAAAGATACACTAAATTCTTTTTTAAAAAATTATTTTATTGTTATTCAATACACTAAATTCTTAATAAACCAACCTTTTATGAGAGTGTAAGGTAAAAGTCAAAGGAACTTTATTCATATTTTGATGTCCGCATTTTGAGAAAGGCTTTCTTTACATTCTCTGTTGCCCTCCATGAACAAAGAGGAGAGAGAGTGACTATGGGATTTTGAGATTGTTTGGATCCTCTTTTAGCAAGCACTCACTCTCCCCTTCCACTGTGGAGGGAGCATGTGCGCCCCTCTGACTTGCACTTGACCATGTGACTGGCCTCGGCAGATCTGATGCTCACATGTGCTTGCACAGTGGTCTGGCCCTTCTCACTCCCCAGTGATCCCTCGTGAGAACATAACTAAGGCTGCCGTGGCCCCTCCAGCCCGGGTCCAAAATGAGGCATGTGGAGCAGAGCCACCTACACAAAGTTGTGAACGTGAGAATAGTAGTTATCATTTATATGGCACTCGGTTGGGGGCAGCTTGTCAGGCAGCATTAGTATGTCACTCGCTGACTAATACATATAGAGAGGTTTGAATAGAGCTCAACAACCCTAATGAATGAGTGAATGGGAGAATGATAGTCTCAGGGTGACTACATTATCTTCTCACTTTTAAAATAGATATCGAAATGTCGTCTTTGACTATTGTTGGAAAACAGAAGACCTGGCAGAAAAACGTGCGTGCTTGTCCAGCACACCAGCTACTGCCCAATGGGAGAAGGAGTGGAGGTGTACCCTCAGCTTCCAAGTGGCACAGTTAAGAGCAGTGAATCAATGAGTAGAAATTACAGGAGTAGGATTTTGACCGCAAGGAAATATTTTCCCAAAGGATTCCAAAAACATAGTGCCTTGTGAGCACGTTCCTAGGCCGTTGCAATGGGGTTGGTATGCGCTGTCCCCTTGACTCAGAGGGAGCTGGGGGTCTGCAGTGGCCCTGGCAGCTGCTGTGACTTCTCAGATTCAGTGCCTTTAAAAATTGCTGGTCCTGCTCAAAATATTTTGCAAACATCTCTGAGATTTCCACGTTCAGTGGACATGGTTACAAAGAACGAGTATCAGCTGTAAAAATAAAGACTCTTGGTGGTTGAAGAGGAACGTTCCAAAGGCACCCTACATACTTTCTAGTAAAGTCCTCATTTAATATCTTCAATAGTTTCTATGACTTTAAGACTATAAATGAAATTTAACTTCCTTTGTTGTCTCATCAACATTATAACCAAACAGTGTTGTACTGAACAATCTTATCAGGACCTGCTGCATAATGGAGGCTTTGAAGGCAATTCCAAACGAAACATGCTTTGAACATCTTGAAGAAAGCAAGCTTAATTTGGATTTGTAGACATTGATCCCACTTATGTTTTTGCTTTTGCTTGGTAGTTATCCCTTTGTTTAAGCAAAACAAACAAACAAATGTAAAACTGTTTCCATGTAAGCGGGCCTTGTGTTGGTGGGACCACATCCATGAACTTGACGTGGTTCTCGCCGTGGGTTGCCCTCCTAGGCCTGCCTGTGTCCAGTGTCTGCAGATGAAAGTCATATGGTCAGTGTCCTCCTACACCTTTACTTATACGCAGCTGCCCTGCAGCCAGAACCGGTGCCTGGACCAGTCAGCTGGCCTGCCTCCCTTTATTTCCACGTAGCTCCCTCGTAGCATTTCACCGTGTGCTGTTTGCATCGTCTGATAATTGCTTGGCAGATAAGTGCTGTCCTCCCTACCACATTCACAGCTCCGTAAAGAACAATGACCGTGTTCTGGACCCCTGTGAGCCTCCCCCCAGGACCACAGGGTGCTGCCTTTGCCAAGACCACTGACGGTGGCTGGGTTGCTCCAGTCTTTATTCAGGTCATGCGTTCTCAGCAGCTCCTTCAGCAAATGTTCCTGGTGCAGGAACCTTTGCTGTTGGTCATCTGCTCAGCCTAATAACTGAGAATCCTCCCCAGAGTCAGACTTTCAGGAACTAGTATCTATAGAAGAACATGACCATGACCTGAGAAACCTCTTTTTTTTGTAATTACTAACAATTCATAAACATTGCAGTGAAAAGCTTTCCAAGCCTCAGCTACTCGTGAAATGGTAAACACATTTTCTCTAGAAGAGAATAATTTTAATAGCCCTTGAGGTCCATTGGTTCACAATTTAACCAAACGTGGTCTTCTGCAGTTTAATTCTGCACTGCGAGGCTGCCCGAGGTCTCTCTACTGTTTTCTCCTGGGGTGCACGTACAGGGATAGCCGGGGGTGGAAGCTCTGTCCATGTCTAGACTCACGTCTTTGCCAGAATGGCCATCTCTATGTACGTGTGGATCATTAACCCTTGCAGTTGGATTTGTACTATTATAAGTAGTATTTTCACATTTCTGTATTTCTGATCAACGAAGAATTTCTCTGATCGCATTTATTTTATATCTCTGGCTTTAGAGAAAGAAATATTTGTTGTAGCTCTCAAAACAAGCTATTGCAGTTATCTGATGCACATACAAAAATCTAGTTGCCTAAATTCTAATTCTAGTTAAGTGCCAAAGTTGAGATATAGCAACATTCTTGTAGTTCTATTTGGATAAAATGTGAAGTGAGGTTTTCTACTTCGGGGGATAATCATAGCACCACTGCAGAGAGTGAGTATTAGAAACTGAAATCATCAAGTGGTACCATAACCTTGGGTTCAAATACCAGTTCTGCCATCTGTCAGCATGAGGTGCCTCAGTTTCCCCATCTGTAAAGTGGGTCCATAAGAACAGCTTCTTTGTCAGGTTGCTGTGAAGAACAAGTAAGTTAAATTCACATGAAGGCACTTGGAGCTGCCTGCAGGAGGCTCTTAGCAAATGCCTGCCGGTGCCTTTGTCACACATGAGCGTACTTAATGAGTGCATACCTGGCTCATGCATTCAGTACGCGTTGCGGCCATTATTATCACATATTAATAACTATGTTTTTCAATTAACAATCACAATAATGAAACATGTGGAGATTTTCCAGACATGTGAGAAGAAAAGGAAGCATGTGAGAGGCCATGGCCTGGAAAGGAAGGGACGTGTTAGGGGCCGCGCTGCCTGGATGGGCTTCTCCAAAGCGGTGCGCTGAGCACAGCCGGCACCCAGGGCGTGGGCGTCAGCACGCCGCTGCTTGGAGAGGAGTTTCACGATGGAGTGTCTTCTTCGTTCCTGCAGAGGAACATTTGTCCCAGCTTAGATCCCCAAAGTTACACAAATGCTGAGACTAAATGTCGCTTGGGGAAGAGACCTTCAATAACATTTAAAGCTGTGAGTTTGACCCTACAAAAGGGGGGCCGTTCTTCCTACATTTCAGAGATTAAGTGGTTTGTGTGTGTCTCCATTAGGGTTTCAGCAAATGTTCTAGCTTTTTGCTTTATTTCGTTATTAATAGCATTAAGGAAATGAATCCAGTCCCTGAAGCGTGACAACCAGTTTCTTATTTTTATAGTCACACCACATGGCTGTGGCACTTAACTCACCAAAGGAAAGAACTAGTGTTAGGTTTCACCGATGATGTTTTTGGCAAAATTTTAGGAATGGTGAACTAATGTCCTAAATGTGACTTCCCTTTGGTAAGGATGCTTTGTCTTTAAAGACAAAAAAATTTTTGAAGGTTTTGAATTCTGAATCCTTTAGAAGGGAAGACATATCATTTTGTATTTAAATGATAACAAAATACAGGAAGTCATGGAATGCACACAGGTGTTAGGTCTCGGTAGCTTATCAGTTTTGTAATTTTATGCTCCCGTCAATTCTGAAGGGGCTAAAATATTTATTGTGTTCTGAAATCCGGTCCTCAGTATTGGCAGGATCTCTCTTTCATAAGGACACATTCATTCACCCACTTACCAGATGCTTAGAGAGAGTCTGCTATGTGCCCATGTGCCCACCCTGGCAGAACGTGACAGAGAGGGTCCGCCTGGGTCTGGAAGTTTCACCGGCAGCCATCCCCAGACACAAGCCATCGCTTAATGTGATAAGTGTTAGAACCTCACGTGGAAAGTAGAAGTGAGCGTTTTGACGAACTGCATGTTCATCCCAGCATAGGGAAAACCTTCCTTTGAAATTGGGCCCAGCCACGTCCCAATCTGTGTCCTCGAAAGATTATCGCAAACACAGTTAGGAAGGACCTCCATCACCATGTCATCTGTGATCTGCGTTTTAACAGAGACCTAAATGCCTATGACCTGGCTGGGCATTATCTCTAGAGTTTGTCATGATTGGTCACTTCTGATGTATTCTTTGTTTTAAAAAACTCAGCCTGTCATTCAAAAAGTTTCTTTTTAAGAATAACCAGTTCCACACTCTCTATGGTTTCTCCATGGATGGTATTGATCCTGGGTTATGGAGGCCTCAGAATTCTAGAACCACAGAGTGTCTGGCATGTTATGCTGATTGCCCAGCTCCCAGACCACTCTGCCTTTGCTATCATTGAAAATGACAAGAAGCATCTGACTCGAAGTGAAAATGACAAGAAGCATCTGACTCGAAGGCCCCTATTAAACACTGAGCCACTTAGTAGTGACCAGCAGTGTGGCTCCTCAGGAAATGCCATCAGGTACGGCTACGAGGTTGTGGCCGAGAGCAGTGCCAGATGAGGGGGCTCGTACCCAGCGCTAAATAGGAGGAAGATTCTCCAGGCATGTGGCTGTCCGTGGACCTCAGGGATTACCAGGCACAAGAAAGGAGAATGAATTATCTACGCATAGCCAGGCGGCGTGCCAGGTACTACGTCCAGCGAAAAACCCAGGAAAGGATGAA
Source organism: Glossophaga mutica (assembly GCA_039655065.1). Lineage (NCBI taxonomy): Eukaryota > Metazoa > Chordata > Mammalia > Chiroptera > Phyllostomidae > Glossophaga > Glossophaga mutica. The sequence goes on along the minus strand of CM077310.1, from coordinate 64,094,612 downwards.
GTAAGGAGAAGTCCAAGCAACACACTTGTCCATGGGAACGAGGCATGGCGGGTGAGGCCCGGGACTCCCTGGTGCTGGTGTGCAGTGCCAGCACGTGCCAGCCACGTGGAAACCCACTGAGTGTCAGCACCATGTGTGGCTTTCTGTACGTGGCTTTTTTGTACCTGAGTCCTCAAGTGTGGCTTCAATGAAGCAAGTCAGCAGGTGGTCCCTTTGCTGCCTGATTCAGTCTCAGAAGAATTGAATTTTAAATTACCCAGCATCTCATTTGGTTGAATACTACATTAAATAATCCCCTGCTCTCCTGACATGATTAAGACTCTTTTACTGCCAAAATTCATGCCATTTATTGATATGAAATTAACAATAACTTGAGATCACACTGTATAAAATATACTCTTGGGGTACAAAATAAAAGTCAGTCCACTTCTCAAATGGCCTGATTCCTCCAGCTTCCCTCAGCCTCAGTCAGCGCACCTAGCGAGGGCCAGTGTCATGTGAGGGGGAACGTGGATCTCAAGTGTCTTTTGTGTTTTTTCACTGAGGAGCTATCAAGGATCTTAGAGGAAGACATGCCCACTGACTGCTGGGAAAATCCTGTAGAACTTTCAAGATGTTTGCCGAACCCGGAGGCTACAAACATGTAAGATGAAACCGACAGATTGTGAGTGAGGTTCACATTCAGAACTGACTTTTGGGAAAGGTCTTAATTAGTAACGTCTTTAAAACATATTTAGATACTTGGGGGAAATTGGATGGACCCAGACGCACTCCATGAAAGAGCACGTTGAATCATAAACAGCACATGTGCATATGTGAGTGTTCTGACCTACTAGCTGCTCAGGGATGGTCCTGATGCTCCAAATTTTCACCGTTTTCTCTGCATATCCTAACACTCACACGGGGGAAGGGAAAGACCTGCAGAGAGAAATTCTGAGCCAAGCGCCCCTCAGAAACGGCCCCTGACAGGCGGCTGTTGCAGCGAGTCATCACCTAGTGGTGGGCGGCCTCCGGGGGACTTAGCTGTCACGTTTGCCTGTGTCTTTTCCTGGGGTCCCATGGACTGAGCCTAACTGAAGTTTCCCTGGCCACAGAAAGCAGACCTGCGTCCTGGACGTGCCGTATCAAACACGCCATCTGTTTCCTCCTGATTGTGTGTTGGGATTGGCCTCTGCTTGGAAGCCAGTGTGCAGGGGCAGAAATAAGACCTCGAGGGCCTGACAGCACCCGCTGCTAATGTCTGAATCTCACTCCTCGCAGTTTTCTTTTGCTTCTGGGTGAAGGGAATATTGGCTGTGACTTTCCAGGCTCTGTGCACGGTTTTCCTCTTGTGTCTTCCTAAGGATGCAGAACAGGGGGCTGGCTTCACTTCCTGAGTTCTTAGGGTGGCCCCAGGGGCCAGCTCGCCACACCTGCAGGTACTGGGTGGGCATGGAGGGTGGTAAAGGGGAGACTTGAGTAGCCAGCACCTGCTCCTCCCGCCCTTTCTACTCTCTTGACAACTTTAGTGCGCAGAAGAGCAAATCTCCATGTAACCAGGCAAAGTGCTGGGCAGAATTGCTGTACTGTGCAAATGGATCCCAAAGCTGCTGCCTTTTAGAGGTTGAGGAAGCACATGTTCCTGGGACCAAGCCTGTCCCCTTGGCTTTACATTCTCCAGCGGGAAGGGCACCCCAGTTTCATAGGGTCCCCTCAGCCTATCAACACTCACGGGAGGAAGGGCACACCCTGAAAGACTAAAATTAAATACATGCATTATTTGCTGTAAACCAGAGACACATGCTCTAATCATGTTGGCTTATAAAAAGGCGGCCGTGGTGCACTGGGTGAGGCGTGGTCTTTCAGACAGACCTAGGTGCTAACCTTTGTCACTCCCTTATTATGCATCCTTCAGCCTACAGTAAGCGTGCCTAAGCCCTTTGAGCCACAGCATTATATTTTAAATGGCACTGGAATTCACTGCCTGTCGAGTTAGAGGTAAGGATCAGAAACGGCAGAGTATGTCCACAGCAGGCAACAGATCTGGGGCAGGAGAAGCGTCGTCTGCTGTCACAAGGCAGTCCCAAGCACCCCCCGCCCACAGGGGAAGTGGCATGGGCACTCACTTCGGGAACCTCTGGGCTTGGGGCAGGTTCAGCATCTCTCTGTGGAAAGTGTCAGTCTGCCAAGCAAAGCAGCACTATCATTTCCTTTTTCTGAAGCTGGACAGCAGACAGGAGTAACAGGCGGAGGAACTTCCAGTTTATTTCAAGAAAGCCTGGGGCCATTTCCCCTCCCTTCCTCCTGCCTTGTAGTTGTATAGTTGTTTGTTTGAACTTGAGACTTCCTGACCTTGGAAGGTGTTTTTGGCTTGGGCAGTTGAAGCAGCTCCTTGACTTTCGGAGCTCCAGCCAGCACAAGCCCCCCTTTCTAAGGAAGGAAACGCCTAGAACTTGCAAATAGATTGGCAGGGCGCGGCCCTGCCCCGACTCTGCAGGAGTATTTCTCTGATACCACAGGCATTGTCTGCCCCTGCCCGTCCTGCAAGGTGTGGAGGGCAGGCAAGTGCTGGAGTTACTCTCTCTAGGTAGCCCCCCCTTGCACTGGTGGCAGGAGGCAGGCCAGGGGCGAGGGCAGGGTCCGAGCTGCCCAGAGTGGACTGTCGGTACAAGTGGTCATTATGGAGTGAGGCTTGGAGTTGGAGGCTAGGGACTCCAGAGGATAGACTTGACTTGTCGCTTAGTCGCTAGAGATCGTGTGCCCGACTCAGCGTGCGGAGCAGCACTTGGGTGCCCTAGGCCACGTCACCCTGGCACAGGGGCCGCCCCTGGCCCTTGTATGAGCCTATCTGAAGAGTCGAAGCCTCCACCTCTGCTGCTGCCGCCGCAGCTGCGCGTCCCTGGTGGAAAGACAAAGTGATGGCCGAGAAGGGAGCATCACGGGGAGCTCCGGGGCGCCTCCAGCGTCGATTCTGGCCATTGACCCGGAGGCGCCGGGGGACCTCAAGGCATCCACAGTCAGGTGAGGCGGGATAGGGTGTCACCACCCAAGGTGCACAGGACAGGCTCCAAGCGTCCCCTTGGTGGTGGTGGTGGGGGGGCACTTCCCAGTATATTTCTTTAACTAAAAATTGTGTGTCGTTTGCAAGACTTTTTACAAAGGTTAGAAAGGACATGTTGGGCAATTTTCGGGTCTGATTTCATTTGATTTACTGTGCGCTCTGCTTCTGAGGAATCTGGATTTATGCATCTGTCTCTGCTGTGGCTGGGATGACAGGGGCCAGACACAAGGGAAACACATTTGTAAGGGGAGCACACTCTGCAAGTGAGGCTTCTGTGCTGTGCCCTTTCTGCCTCGAAGCGTGTTCTACGGGTGGGAGGGTGGGGCCCCAGCCCCCAAGCCCCTGTCCTCTGCAGCCGGACATCAGGGAGTCAGCAGGCAGCATTTCTCTCTCTGAATAGCAAGCACTGTTTTTACTGGAAGAAGGGCATGGGAGCTTGGAGCATTTGCTCAGCCAGATGGCACAATTGAAATTCTCACAGGTCTCAAAATGATGTTTTTACAAGTTGACTTCCAAGGGAGTGGGGATATTCTAATAGAGTGGGCTGGAGAAAAGAGCCTTGTCGTGTTTGTCTGTTCCTTCCTCCCTGGAGCAACCCCTCCCTTCTTCAGGAACCTGATAGCCGGAGGTTTGCCGTTGAACTTGGGGCAGCATCTGACTCTGTGACCCTGGCCTGCTGTGGGACACTGTTAGGGTGTCAAGGTGGCATCTGTTCCCTGGACAGATGCCCTTAATGTAATGTGCAGGACATCAGAAATAATAAGTCAGAGCCAGGCCCATGCCTTCCCATGCTTTGGAGACCCCTGGGCTCTCTCCTGGACAGCCTCGGGGAAAGGACGCTGGAAGCCTGGTGTAACACCAGGAAACCTGCGTGAAGCCTGCCCTGACACCAGGTGTCCGGGCCTGGACCAGAGCTGAGTGTGCGGTCCTGGTGGCCCTAGGGTGGACTCAGGCCTGGGCAGACTCAGGCAGAGACTCAGTTTCCCTTTGTGTCAGAAACGGAGCCCACACACTGAAGCCGGACTGCTTCTGCTTCTTGGTTGTGATTCTGAGCTCAGTGGCATTGGTACAAATGACTCAGGGTTAACATAACAGGGTCTCGACCTTCTCCCTGAGTTTACTGTGACTTCTGCCCTAACACAGAGTCAGTAGGGTGGCTACAAGGGGCTGTGTGTGGGCCCTGCCCCTGCCCAGCACAGGCCACCAGGACTGGGCGGGCTCCCATCTGCCTCCCCATCCTCCCTCCAAGCCTGCTGTCTGGAGGGCTCCCAACACCGGTTGGGTCTGGACGGGGCAGGGAGTCCCTGAGTTCTCTGACCAGACCCGCCCTGGCCCTGGGGTGTCTGTGCCCAGGCTCTGTTAGGGTGGCACCAGGGACCAGGACTGCGTTATCATCCCAGTGCCTGGAGGCTTAGAGGGGGAGGGCGAAGGCAAGGCCTGAGCCTGCCCTCCACGAGGCCTGGGCAAGTGGTTCTACTGTTCCAGGAATGTCCCCCTGGGGGAAGTGGAGCCTCCAGGGCATCTTCTCTTTGAAATGAAGGACCTCAAGGTACCTCCTGTGAAATGGGTCCCCTAGGTATCCCCTACCGTGAAATGGGGGCCTCCAGGGGCATCCTTGCTGTGAAATGGGAGCCCTTGGTGCTGGGGTGATTGCTGAGCCTGTGCGGAGCTAAGCAGTAGGGATGGTGCCATCTGACTTGAGTGGCTTCTCTTTTAAATCATTAGCACGCGTTAGATGCCTTTATTACTATAGCTCTGCCTGTTGGTGATCAGGACCCACTGTGGACAGTGGGTAACTGAGTGCTGTGTGACACACGAGGCCCTGGGTCAGTGTGGCTCCACACAGCCCTCTTGGGTCTCTGCACTGTTCAGACCCCCGCCCCCCTGCACTATCCTTCCCTTGGCCTCTTGCACCATCCGGCCTCCCTGCACGAGTGCAGTCTGGCGCTTCCCGGCTAAATCCCCAGGACCGGCAGCACCGGGGACCAAGCTCTCAAACACCCATTGCTTAAGTTCTCCTTGCTCCCAGAGAAGCAGTCTGGCCTGGACATTCTTTCCTTCCTGTGAGTTTGCCCTGGTTCTTTCCTCAAAAACCCAACAAGTTCATGAGCGTTCCTGGGCCAGGCTGGCCCGGGAGGCCCCTTGGACAGACCTCCCCCTGCACTGCAGCTCCTTTCTTTGGGCTGAGCATTGAAAGAAGCACCTTCGGGTTAGGAGATGATCCCACAGTCAGACTTCTTGCTGCAAGTGGAGGGCACGGGGACAAAGTACAGTTGCAAGCTGGTAGTTCTCTCTGATAACCAGAAGTGGACGTGATATCAATTAATTAAGTGGAAACTAGGGATAAGCTCTTGACCGTCACCTCTGATCTGTCCTACCTCCAGAAACAGCATACCGCCCACAGCGGGCGCTTGAATGCACGGGAAAGGACATGCACGCCACGCTCTTCTGCCCTAGCATCGATAGTAGTTTCAACAGGCCAACAACACTGGTAATTTTACTTAGAATTGAAAATGTCTCTTTTCGGAAACATGTTTCAGGGTGACATGGACAATTTTAAACAGAATTAGAATTAATTAAAAGAAGCAAATAAATGTATTTCAGACAACTGGGTAAGTTTATTGCAAGTGATCAAAAATGTGAGCTTCCTGGTAGCTAACACAAAACGAGAAAAGGTATGGATATCGCATGCAAAAAAAAAAAAAAGTTCCGCCAGAAGGTATTCTAGAAGAAACCAATAGCTCATCCGTGTTCCCTGGAGACATTGGGTCACTCAATGGGTGGCACCTTCAGAATGTTTCCTTTCTTTCGGAAAAATCAGTGCACGTGCACATGTTGGAAACGTAACACTGAATTTCAGTGAGGCCCTTTCCAAAGTAAGCTGAGACAACAGTGTGGTTCCAGCATCTGCCCCGACCCTCTGCCTGTTCCAGGGCAGCAGCCTGACGCAAGTGGGGATCTGACCGGCGACTTACACCGTCTCTCTCCGCAAGACAAGCGCCATCTGTGCTAAGTCGGACCTTACAGCATACGGCTGCCAGATGTGGGGCCGACGTTCCCTTTGACCTCAGGAGGCGGAGGCCTATGTCTGTGCTGAGGCCAGAAGTGAGAGGTGAGAGAGCCTGAGGAGCCCCAGGCTCCATTTAAAGTAGCTTTAAGTGAGTATAAGCATCTGGGGAGATACAGTGCTGACGGTCTTGCCCGTGACGGCCTTTGTGTTTGCAAACCTGGTTTTTGTCTTTTAAGGAGATGTAGAAAGCAGAGGGGAAGCGCTTGTCCTCACTGTTTTATTCTCTGACTTGTTTGGAACGCCCAGATGAGCCGGTGAGCCCTGAAAAGACAAGAGGAGAGTGTGCTGTTTTATTCAAAGTGTGCTTATTTGGAAGAGAAATACTCACTTTGAGATATTTCCTTAGGGGGTCTAGTCAACTTGTTTATAAGATATTTTATAGTTTGAAGAAATCTGGTTATTATTGAATTAAAAAAAATATTGGGCAACTTGGGAAAGTCACTGCTTCTGGCCTCCTACCCCAACCTGCCAGGCCTGCTTGGCTCAGGCCCAAGGAGAGCACTGAGCTGGGAGGCTGAGCTTTCTGCCCTGTGGGGAGCCCTGGAACTGCGGGCCCAAACCCCAGAACTCCCCAACCCCCCAGGCCCACTGTCTCGGCAGCTGGACTTCGGAGCATGCCGCTGGGTGCCTGCTGGCAGGGGGCCTTTGGACCGTGTTCACTGCCTTGATCTCCAAGTGTGGAGTGAGGGGAAACCTTTCCCACTGTCCCTGTGGAGCCCAGACCCTGTGATGGGCAGGGGAGGGCCAGCTGTGATGGGATTTGAGAAAGCTAAGCTTTCTCTGGGCTCTAAAAGAGGGTGTCTAGGTGGGGGCACATGCTTTACACCCCAAACTGTTAAGAGACACACAGACCTTGAATGAAAAGCTGAGAAGGGGACTTCCGACCAAGATGGAGGTGTAGGCGGACACACTGTGCCTCCTCTCACAACCAAAATTAAGGACAACAAATATTTATAAACAAGAAAACAACCAGAACTGATAGAAAATTAAACTGTACAGAAGTCCAACAACCATTCATCCAGACAGGGAAGAGGGGCGGAGTCGCGGCAGGAGAAAGTGGAGGTGCAGACCCGGGAACACAGGCAGCAGCGGCTGGCAGTTCCCAGGTGCACAGGCAGTGGCTGGCGGTCCCTGGGCCCACAGGCAGCAGCTGGCAGACCCCGGGCACAGGGGGGCAACTGTGCAGACCCAGTGAGGCTGCACAAGGCGGTTGGCTGACCAGGTGGTCCCACATTCGCGCGCACACACGGTCCAGGCAGAGGGGAAGTGGCGGAAGGGACCGAATCCGGAAGAGAGCGGAGCAGGCGACATTGTTCCCTCTCGGACCCCGCCCCCACATACAGCATCACAACCCAGCGACTGGGCTGCCCCACACTGGGGAACACCTAAGGCTCCAGCCCTCACTATGTAATAGCCTCGACCAGACTAAAATCAAAACAAACAAACAAAAAAACCACCAAAAATGGCTCAAACCGGAGAACAGATGAAAGCCCCAGAGCCAATTCCTCTAAGCTGTGAAGAGATAGCCAACCTGTCAGATGCACAGTTCAAAGCCCTGGTGATCAGGATGCTCACAGAATTGGTTGATTTTGCTCACAAATTAGATGAAAAAATGCAGGCTACGATATGTGAAATGAAGGAAGATGCATGGGGAACCAGTAGAGATGGGAGGAAAACTGGGACTCAAATCAATGGAGTGGACCAGAAGGAAGAAACTAACAACCAAACAGAAAACGAGGAAGAAACAAGAATTCAAAAAAAATGAGGAGAGGCTTAGGAACCTCCGGGATGTCATTAAACGTCCCAACATCCGAATTATAGGGGTACCAGAAGGGGAAGAAGAAGAGCAACAAGTGGAAAACTTATTGGAACAAATAATAAAGGAGAACTTCCCCAATCTGGCAAAGGAAATAGACTTCCGGGAAGTCCAGGAAGCTCAGAGAGTCCCAAAGAAGTTGGACCCAAGGAGGAACACACCAAGGCACATCATAATTACATTAGCCAAGGTGAAAATGAAGCAGAGAATTCTAGAAGCAGCAAGGGATAAGGGGAGAGTCACCTACAAAGGAGTTCCCATCAGACCGTCAGCTGATTTCTCGAAAGAGACCTTACAGGCAAGAAGGGGCTGGAAAGAAATATTTGAAATCTTGAAAAGCAGGGACCTATATCCAAAATTGCTCTATCCAGCAAAGCTGTCATTTAGAATGGAAGGGCAGATAAAGCGCTTCTCAGATAAGGTGAAGTTCAAGGAGTTCATCGTCACCATGCCCTTATTATATGAAATGTTAAAGGGACTTATCTAAGAAAAAGAAGATCAAAAATATGACAGTGAAAAGACAGCAAACTCACAGCTATTAAGAACCGCACCTAAAACAAAAGCAAACTAAGCAAACAGCTAGAACAGGAACAGAACCACAGAAATGGAGATCATATGGAGGGGAGTGGGAGGAGGACAGAGGGAAAAAGGTACAGAGAATAAGTAGCATAGACGGTGGGTAGAAAATAGACAGGGGGAGGGCAAGAATAGTGTGGGAAATGTAGAAGCTAAAGAACTTATGACACATGGACATGAACTAAAGGGGGGGAATGTGGGTGGGAGAGGGTGTGCAGGGTGGAGGGGAATGATGAGGGAGAAATGGGGCAACTGTAATAGCATAATCAATAAAATATATTTTAAAAAAAGCTGAGAAGGGAAGAGAGGAACGTGAGAATATGGTGCCTGTATGTCTGCTTCACTCACCATCCTTAAACAAAGACAGGCTCCACCTCTGTTTGTCCCAGCAAATGTCACTAGTATCCAGAGAATTGGGTTTTATCAGATGGAGGAAGGTAGTGACGCGGAGATATTCTGGACAGTATTGTCTGATTTAAAGTTTCCAGCAACTACGCTTCTCTCCCTGAGTGGTTTAGAACATAGCTGTGTTTGACCTCCCTTAAAAGCACAGGGAAGTCATGCCAGCAGAGATGTCCCTTGTGCCTTGAACTGAGGCCAAGGCGGACCTAGACATTCCTTTTTCTTTGTCACCCTGCACTTGGCCAGCTGGCCTGCAGTCATGTGTAAACGTGCAGGGTGGAGTGGCAGATGTTAGCCTGCCGGAGAGTAATCACCTTTTAGTGCTTCGTCTTAGTGAAAACGAAAGTAAGAAGTCAGTCAGCTGGTCCCTTGTGCACATTTTAGGGAGCAAAGTTCAGTGGAAGAGGGCTAATGGGTAACCACAGGAGGGCTGCAGGACTGGCCGCAGGGGACTCGCCTCCCTGGGTGCCTATCAGCCATGGGAGAGAGAAATGCCACCCGAATCTCCGTGTCTGAAATGAAAAGCTACTACCTTTATTCTGAGTGGTGCTCCTGGCTGCTCTCTGTTGCTGAGGGTGAGTCCTTGGGTCCCGTGACCCACTGTGTCTCCAGAGTCATCCACAGGAGGAGCACTGGGAACGGTCCGAGCTCCTGGCTGTGGTGGCCCTTGTTTCACGGCAGCAGTTGCCTGGGTTGTGCAGTGCAGAGATGGTTCTTGTAGATTCCTTGTGTGGGTGACGGAGGATGTCTTTGCAAATGACGTGCTGTCTCTGTCCCCGTGGAGTCTGGAGTAGCTCAGGGAACGGAGATTATGAGTAAGTGAGCCTTTCATCCAAAGTTATCAGTGGATGACTCTAAGTCACGGCATCAGCGACCAAAAGCAAACGGTTTCCCTCTGGCTAGTGAGTGCGAGCTCCAGGGCTCCGGTCTGGACTCAGAGGAGGGAGCTGAGCCAGCAGCCAGCCCGTCAGAGTGGCAGCAGAGCTCATTCTAAGGGTGCCTGGTACATGGCGGTGCACGTGGGAAATGCAAAACAAAACCAAAGCTGTCAGCTATGTGGTATTGATTAGCTCCTTGACAGAGTGACGCAAGCCTGGTGACTTACTTGTACACTAAGTACAGTCCGGTGACACAAAGCTGTGTCTATTGTCAGCTTTTCAGGAAGCTGCAGATCCCAGCAGATCTTCCTGGCACAGGGCTGGCAGAGCGCCAGGGCCATGGCAGGCTGAGCAAGTCTCCTGTCTGGGAAGGGCTGCCTTCATCCAACCTTGAAATTCAGAAAATCTCCTGGAATGCGGTTAGTGCACATTGCCCCTTAATCAGCTGAATCCCTGCTTCTCTGTGGTGACAACTTTGGCATCCCTGTGGCCTGGGTCTGGTCCTGCTGGGGAAGACACAGCCACGGTGAAGACAGAAGCCCTTAACTGTTTCTGCAGCATTTTATTTGGCCCTGGTTCTGAGTTCTCACCATCAGATTCAGAGCTTTGCTATTCAGAGAGCTTTGCTATTCAGAGAGCTTGCCTGGCTGTCTGATCTCAATGTCACCCATTCTACAGACCGGGAGGGTCAGGCAGTAGCTGTCAGAGTTAATGCAGCTTGTCCTGGAGGGCTGTCAGGAGAGAGCTACAGTGATGGGGATGCAGGTGTAGGTGCTGACAGGCGACTTGAGAGTGCAGCTTGGACTTGCTGTGTGGACCCGAGGGCTGGCCAGGCTTCCCAGTTGCTCCTGTTACTGTCACAGTAGCCACAGGATGCCAAGGACAGGAGCCAGGTCAGCAAGTGATTGGGGAGGATGCAGGGAAGGTGGTGGTTCGGGCCATGGAATCCACCCTCTGACCCCCACGGGCCAGCTGAGAGGGAGGGTCAGGATGGCTGGGCTGGAGCAGAGAGGAAGGCTGGCAGGTGGGAATTCTCAGAAATCTGTGGTCCTGCAGCCTGAGGGTTGAACCTTGAAGGCAGAATTGAATTTGGCCTAATGGTGTAGGGCTGGGGCAAAAACCTGAGCTCTGCCCAGGAGATTGGTGGCTGCCTCAGTTTATCTGTGTGTAAAACAGTAACATGCTTTTCCGTTCAGGGAAATTGAAGCTTCTGTGGAGGTTAAGTTCCGAAATCAGTGATTGGTCCGAATCCACAGTTGGACAAGATTGCCCTGAACTCAGGCCAGAGCCACCCCGAAGGAGCCAATCGTGTTAGTGTCTCCCACATTCACTCCCACTGTGGTCCAGCACTGCCTGGCAGTGACCCATTGGAGGGGACCGCTGCGCCCCCTTCTGTCCTGGAGCTGAACTGGTCTCTCCACTCCCTCCCCTGGTCTCTGCAAAGTGAGCACTTTGTGCTGAGCACACCTCCCAGAGGAAGAGGCTCAGAATTTGAAAGCTGCATTTAAAACACAAGACCAGATGGAAAGATCTTTTGAGGGCTGAGAAAGTGTACCATTTTAGTGATCTCCAGGTCACGTCATTAGCACTAAAGCATGTTTGGAGGGAACCACATGAATGGGATTGAGAATTTGGAGGAATCAGAGCCAGGACGCCAGCCCCTCCCGGCCCCACAGGAGGGCTGTCTGAGCTCCGGCCACCCGACCAGTGCTGGCCTCCGTTCTTGGTCATTGAAGCCCCGGCCCCGCTGAGCCCCCCACTTCCACCCTGGCCCCAGAGAAACCGCCCCTGCATCACAGAGACGAGAGCCTGAACAGCTGCCCGCACCCCAACCTCGGGCCTGCATCTCCCACACTGTGCCCTCTTGGGTCCTCTCTGGGACACAGGGGACTCCGGGACTGGGAGGAAGCACTTCTGGCCAATGTTCAGTTTGGGTTTGACCAAGAAAATAAGCCTCAGGGACCCCTGGGGCTCTCTAGAAGAGGCCTTCTCAAAGGTTCTTCCTTCTCTTGCTCCTCCGTCCTCATATCTGAGAACCAAGAAAGGCACATCTAGATGACTCGAGACCCACGGCCACAGTGCCCCTGGACACCTCAGGTCACAGAGTCAGGAACAGCCTTGGCCCCTCAATGGCCTTGCTGCTGGTTTTGGTGCACAGATACTCAGGTGTGACTTTGGATGTCAGATGAACTCACTTCAGCAGACTCAGTCTTCCCAGATCAACTCTGAGGCGCAGCCCCGGCCTTCCCCAGAGGACAGTGGAGCAGTGCGGAGCCACCTCCTGGAGGAGCCACACAGTCTGGGGGCCCTAGGGTCTCCTCTGTGTCTGACCTGGGCTCCCCACCAGTCCCTTCCCACACTTTTCAGAAATGCTTTTACGTAAACTGAACGTGGTCCCTCCTGCACTGACAGGCAGAAGCCGCAGCCCCCCCGCCCCCCGCCCCAGGGTGGGGCAGAGGCTGTGCAGGACACAGCCCAGGGTGTGGGCTTCCCAAACCGCCCAGGGCGAAGTTATTAACGGGCAATAGGGTTTCTGTTTTGATTCTCAGTCTTTTTCCTCTTTTGTTTTTCACTTAATATCCAAATTCCCCTCCTGGTTTCCCCCGAGCTGCTGTTCACGTGACAGTGAGATCCAACACAGAATGGCTGCCACAAGACTGGGAAGCACAAGTTGGGTGCCCCTTTCCCCCCATTCGGTTAAAAATACTCATTTGGCAAATTAAAGTTGAGTCAGAGTGGCAAAACAGGGGAAGTGAAACTTGTCCTTCTGGACCCATCGGATCGAGGCCTGAGTCTCAAAGACTGGCTGCTGAGCCTGGAAGAGCAGGAGGCCAGGAGCGGCGGCCAGGGGCGCGGCCTCCGTGAACAGCAGGTAGGAGCCTCAGAGCCCGAGCCCAGGGCGCTCTGCTCACACAGAAGTGCTTGTTAGAACTGGATGTTTAATATGCGCCGAGGGAGTCACGTTAAGAATATAGATCCACTCGAGTGTGTTGGGAAAGTGGGACGTCTGACGCGGTGTAAGGAGCACGCACGGGATCGCCACCAGGAGTGCTGCGTCGTCGCCCTCGTCCTCACCGCTGGGCTCTGAGAGATGCCACGGGGCGGGGACACGCCCAGATTTGAGTCCTGTCTACAACTGTGGAGGTCTGGCTGCGGGCAGCGTGTTTGTGCTCCTCAGGGAAGCAGGCCTGGGCCAGGCAGGCTGCTCTGAGCTAAGGGTTCGTGTCTAGAAGAAAACGTCAGGGAAAGGAGTGGAGGGCGGGAAGCTTCTTTTCAGGGAGGTGTGCACGGTGCATCGGCAGGTCAAGTGGCTGCTCCACGACTGGGTGTCGGTGCTGCCTAGAGTGTCATGATTCGGGAAAACATGAGCGCCATCTGACAGCACGTGCTGTTTGCTATGTGGGTATGGCTGCTCAGACCAGAGCTCGTGATACTTTTTATATTCTTTCTCTACTACTTTTTCCTCTCATATTCTATGGCAGGAAAAAAAGTTGTTTAGTACCTCTGGGGTGCAGTTCTACCATTATAAAAATGTGTACCTAAAATATACGAGAGAATCGGAAAGGAAGGCAGCAGTGAAGGCCGCATGTTTGCACCTGGTGTCTGGGAGCAGGAGCTGGAACCTTTCCTTGGAGCCCCTGACAGGCATGTGTGAGCCCTTCCCGGGTGGGCGGCTTTGCGTTGGGGCGCGCCGCGCACTCTGAGGGCAGCTGGCTCCGTGGAGACCTGTGCAGAGCATTCTGAGCCGAGCAGGAGACGAAGCTCCACGTCGGGAGTCCTTTCCTAACAGGCTCTGTGTGAGACGCAAAGGAATTCGTGATTCAGTAATGATTTTCTTTGGACTTATCGGTCTTATAGTTCGGATTTGTAGGAAAGCTTAGCTACCCTGACAGCAGCATGAACAACAAAACCCTCCTTTGTCACCGCTTTATGGGGAAAGGTCACTAGGATTATAAAATGCATGGGCCACACCAGTGTAAAAACCTGTTATGGAATTTTTATTCTAAATCCTATGACATCAGAAGAGCTGGGGTCAGGGAGACCACTTTCTCTACATCTCTAGAGAATAGTTTTTCAAGAACAGAAAGTGAAAAGTGTGTTAAATAAAATGAACACAAATGCTCATCATGCATATGGAGCCTTGAGAAATATAAAAGAATACACTGCCAGACCAGACAGGCGCAAGGCAATGGGTTGACAATGCCCATTTGCAATTTTGTTCAAAATATGTGTGAAATACATCTACTCTTACAAGTCAACTTTTACTTCCTAAGATTGCTGAAATGAGGTGATCAGAACACTCTCCAGGAGTGCTCCAGGAACAAATATTCAGAAAAAATAAACTTTCCTGTATTAAGCTAAGAACAAATAAATTAACAAAAGATTTCAAGGACCCAAGAAGTGCTTTTCTTCCTTCATTCATTGAGAAGCAGGGACTGAACATCTACTGTATGCCAAGCCCGCGCTCACTGCTGGAGAGAAAGCCGCAATAATCAACCCGTGTTCTTTGTGAACAATTGGGACGGATAACAACTGGGCTAGGAGAACCCACCTATGACAGTAGTCAACTTCGGGGGAGAGACCTATGGGATGAGCTGCCTGACCTGAAATGGGGCTCTCAAAACCTGCTTCTTCCTGCTCTGAGAAGCTAGCCTGGCGGCCATCCAGTGGAAGATGAGGTCTGGCCCCTGGGTCCACTTCACCTGGTGACTGGCCGCAGGAAGGGTACTGCTGCTTCTGCGCAGGGACCGAAGTTGAAAAAAGCACAGTCCAAGTAAACCTAGAAGTGAGCCCAGGAGCTTGCCTGGAACTTCCTTACTGTCTCTAAGAAAGCTGGCCAGCCTGCCTTCCTCTTTGGTTGGTCTGGTCCCACATGATATGTAATCTAATTCCCCTGTTATGGTGGGTGCTTTCCTGAATGACACCAACACCTTTCAGACACGTGTCCAGTTGCATGACTCATTCTGCGGAGCAAAGCAGATATTTTTAAAGCATGATTTCATTGGAGCATTGGAAAATTTATCAGAAGCATTCCAAAAATCTATCAGATTTTGTAAATGGATTAGGTGAAAAAGTCATCCTAAAGATGACATCTTAGAATACAATTGAAATTTGCATTTTTAAAAAATCCTCACCCAAAGATATGTGTTTTTTAAATTGACTTTAGAGACAGAGTAAGGGGGAGAGAGAGAAACATCGATGTGAGAGAGAAACATCGGTATTGAACCTGCAACCTAGGTAAGTGCCCTGACCAGGAATCAAACCTGCAACCTTTTGGTGTATGGGACAACACTTCAACCAACTTGGCTACATGGCTGAGCTGAAATTTGCATAGGTTTAAGGTCAGGGTTAGGGTTAGGGTTAGGGGCAGCTGTAAAAAAGTAGGAACCCTTGCTCTTTGCGACAGCATGGATGGCCCTGGAGAGCATTACACTAAGCGAAATAAGCCAGAGAAAGACAAATACCATATGATCTCACTAATATGTGGAATCTAATGAACAAAAAAGGGGAAAAAAGCCCATTCATTAGACGTTTGCTTTTCACGCTCCGTCTTTCAGCTTGGTCAGACCCGGAGTTGCAGCTGGCTGCCCTCTGTGGCCTGTAAAGGATGCTGTGAATTCCAAAGTCAGGAGACCTCCTCATGTCTGAAGTTACCAGAAATAACTTATTTTAAGTCAGGATTTGGGTTGTCTGCTCTCAACCACATGCCCACTCAACAGTGCTCAGCCTGCGTGTGGGATTTCAGGCCATGAGTGCCATTTCTTGTTAAAAGTTCCTTTTTTGGTATACTCCTTAGTGATCTGCTCATTGTATTTAAAATGATTCCTTCAATAAGGAAAGTATTACCTTTTTATTAATAGAAGACAGCGTGTACTTGGGAATATGTCTGACCTGAGTCGCTGTATGTGCTTCCAGCCAAGTGTGAGCGCACCCAAGCTGCCTGTCCCAAGGACGGCAGACACATAGGCAGTCGCGTTCCTGTCTGATAGAGCCGCCAAGGGTTTGGGACACACTCCAGCGGCTCTTTCTTGGCCTCTGTCAGTGGTGGAGTCTCTGTCCCTTGAGGGTAGATTTTGGAAATAAGCACAACTCCTAAGAAGGCAAGTGTCGAACCAGTTAGCTGAGCCAGCTGAATTGGAAGATGATTTCTCACTCGATCTCCTTCTTCATGAAACTGATACAGAATGTTCTGGATTGGGTTTTTTGTGGGGGAAGAGGGAGGCACATGGAGCTTACATAATTTACCCCTCTTCTTAACATTTCACAGCTACTCCACTCATCAATTATTTTAAAATTGCATTAGGACTGCTATATTCATTGTAAATCAGCATAACATCTAAAACACCAATGAGTTCACTTACATTCTGATTGTAAAAACTCTGACTTTTAATTAGGTTTGAGCTCTGAACAAGAAGAAAGAAAATTGTCTTTGTCAGCAACTGGTATTTATCTCACATTGTCTGCACAGGGCTCAGGCCCCGGGCAAATCCAAAAAAATAAAAATAAAAATGCTCACATGGCAGCCTTGGCTCCGTCTTCACCCACGTGTGCCGAGCATCCTGGTCAGGCTGGGTGCTGCAAGGGTGAGGGGTCAGGGTGGTTTCTGGTCCTGGAGGGGCTTGTGGTCTGTGGTGGTTACAGTGCACCCTGGGAAAAGTGGCTGGAGACAGTGGGATGGGACACCACAGGTTAAGGGACATATGTGTTAATATGAACACGGGGGTGGTTCCGAATGGCAGGGGCAGTAGCCAGATAGGTAGGTGGGGGATTTTGGTCTAGGAACTTGACTTTTAACCAGAGATTCAAGGGCTTTAAGCTTCTCTTTCAGTAAGGAAATGTGGAAATGGTGTGAAGGTGGGGAGAGACTAGAGATGGGGAAACAGTTACTTAGAACCTTCTGGAACAGTCCAGCTCACAGATAATGAAGTTCTGAACTACAGTGGTAGCAGAGGAAGGGCTGGGAGGTGGAGCGACTGGAGAGACTTAGGGGAGGAACAGAACTGGCGATATTTTAGAGAGAGAGGGAGGAGAAGTCATGAAGGACTTCTGAGATGTCTGGCTTGGGATTTGGAGGGTGGGCGATGGTGCCTTTGATGGAGACAGATGTCAAAGGGGAGATTAGGCAATGGAGCCCATTTTAGAGCTGGCAATGTCTGTGACAGCTGGAACGTAGATCTGAACGGGTAAAAGAACAGCCTCAGGGATGACATTGCAAGTACATGGGAAATTGCTTCAATTCAAAAGATGGGTTTGTTCCGTCGAATACGGTATTTCTCTTATGTGGAACTGAAGGTGAGTAGGGACAGTGGAGAACACTGGGAAGATCAGCAGCCCACTTGACTAGTCATTCATCCTTCAACATAAAAACACACAAATAAACTACAACAAAGTACACACCATTTCACTTAAAGAAAAAGAGGGTGGTGGGGTTTGGAAAGACGAGGGCATGGCCGTAAAAGAACTGTTTGCGTCTTGATGCCACGCTGTAATTTCCCTGTGATTTTTTAAGACGTCACCTTTGGGGAAACGAGGTCCACAGGATTCCTCTGCATCGCTTTCTACAACCATGTGTGAGTCCACAATTACCTCTAAATAAAAGCTGGATTTTAAAAGAGACAACAGACCGATGGTCCCAAAGCTACTGCTGTGTCACCAGTTTTCAGTCTGTCAGTCAGGTGATCGGAAACTGCAGGAACCTTTGACTTTCTGGAGGCGAGGACCAGTCCTGCCCTGAGCTGCCTCTCCATCTGCCCTTTTGGCGAGTTTGTGTCTCAAATCTGCCTGACAGCAAAAGCTGAGCCTTAGAAAACTTCTGGAATAAAAGAAGACCTTTTCTAGATGATTAACCAACTTGAAGAAATCTTTCCTGGATGTTCTAGATGTTTATTATCTTCATTATTATCTAGATGTTCTACTTTCTTAAAATCTCCTCAGTCC
The DNA here is from genome assembly GCA_039655065.1 of Glossophaga mutica. Classification (NCBI taxonomy): domain Eukaryota; kingdom Metazoa; phylum Chordata; class Mammalia; order Chiroptera; family Phyllostomidae; genus Glossophaga; species Glossophaga mutica. The sequence continues at coordinate 64,076,892 of CM077310.1, read as the reverse complement.
TGGAAGGAGAGTCAACTTCTTAGCCAGGGCTCAGGAACTGTGAGCATTTCAATCGTTACTGTCATGTTTCTGAGCCCGTCACCTGTTTGGTATAAGGTTCTGTCCTCCAGGTCTTTTAGTTTTATTCTCTCTCCATCATTGCAGCTGTCCCTCTGCCTGGTGACCTGAGAAGGGAGAGCAGGAGGCGGTTGCCAGAGGGGGAAGCAGGTTCTGACCCTGCAACTGTCTAGAGAGGGCATCTCAGCTTAGCTCCTAGCCCTGTTTGCCTGCAGAAGGGAGCTCCCATTCACGACCTGCAAGCATTTCAGGGATAGAAGGTGGGGGTCCCAGAGAGGGTGAGGCTATCTTCTCTGTGTCACCTGAGATGGATGAGGAGCAGCAGAGAACCCACCATGCACTAGTGTTGTATGTGCGGGGCTAGTGAATTCCTAGGCAGCAGGTGGTCCTGGCCCACACACAGCCCCTTCAATCCTGGGCACACCCCACATAAACAAGGCAATACCAGGGCATTCCCTTGAGTGCCTCCCAGCTGTCCCCAAACCCCGCCACGTGGCACAGGCTTCCATCCTGTCCCAGCAGGACTCTGACATGAACTTAGCAAGCTCCGCCCTCCTCCCACAAAATCCCCCATTCCCCTCCCAGGGTTGCGCCCCCCTCCTCCTTTCCCAGCACGATCGGAGTCTCTTCTAGATCCCCAGGTTTGGCCTGAGACTCTCACACATTGTCATTGTTGGGTTGGCCAAAAGTCCATATGGTTTTTTCTGTAAAATAAAAAACACAATTTTCATTTTCACCAATAACTATATTGATTTGGATATTTCGAGTCTGTTGGCTATCTCCCATATGGTATAACATAAATCGTTCTCAATTACTGTCTCGATTTGATCGCTATCAACTTCAACTGGTCTACTGGACTGGAGCATCGTCTAGGGAAAAATCTCCAGCATAAAACTTTACAAACCAGTTTTGACACATTTGATCAGTCACAGCACCTTCTCCATACACTGTGCAAATTTTTTCCTTTTGCATTTCATTTGCGTTTTTACCTTTCTTGAAATAATAAAATATAATATGCCAAAAATGTTGTATATCTTCTTCCACCTTCAATATTAAAATGGCTACACAAAAATTCACCAATTTTGAATAACTTTTTTTAAATGCATGCTGATATGACAGCTGTCACAATACAATCTAACAAAATTGTTTCAAATGAAGTTAAAGACAACTCAGTGCTACTAGAGCCATCTTATGGAAAAAACAAATGAACTTTTTGGCCAACCCAACATATTCTATAATGCAAAGGTTAAATTTAAAAATAAAGCACATTTACTTCAGAGAGCTTTAAAAATAAAGTGTTTAAGGTATCTGGGGTGCAACCAGCCCTGGATCATTCCCGCCAACCCTGAGCCCCTTCCCGCCCAGCTGTGTGCACGGCGGCAATATGAGCACACCGGGCACCGTTTGTACCACAGTTTCCACGTGTTCCCACGATGTGAAGTGTATTTTGGAAAATGGCTTTAAACAAGTGCATGACACCCCTCCTAAGGGGTTTTCTTGTTGCCCCATGTGTCCCCTCCATTTGTTGTCCTGGCATCCCAGGACCATCTTCCTCAGATATGGATCCGATGGGCCTTTGGGTGCAGGCTCCTTGAGGAGTCCAGTACCTAGATCTGGTGCCCGCCTCCTTAGCTCTCCCAAGTGCTGACACCTGGCAGCACCCACCTAGCTGCAAGCACAGGGCCGTTTGTGTTTCCACAGCTTGGCTCGTATGGGCGAGCCTCCTTCCTGGAATCTGAGCTGCCCCTCCCTCTCCCACCACCCCCACGAAACTCCAGCTCAGACCTTCAGGCACACCTGGCACCCTAGCTCCGGCTGGTCCCCACCTCCACATCCCAGGTGTGGGCTGGGGCCCCCGCAGGGGTCCATCCTGGGGCTGCCTTCCTCTGTGCCTTGTGGCCAGCGCACTGGCATTCTGTGGAGGGAGCAGTAATGGTGAGCCTTCAAACGTGAAGTCACCTTGTCCTGCTGCTCTCCACGGAAGAAACTGAGGCCCAGCTCGGTGGTTGGATTTGGAATCCAGAATTCCCATCTAGAGCCTTGGTGGGTCCGGAGACCAAGATCACTGTGGTCCAACTCAGAAAAGCACATGTCGCATCTCCACACCCTCCTAAATCCGGCTGTGGTGGCATTTTATGTAACCTAAGGCTCCAGCTGTGTTTGCTCTCTGCAATGTGTATCCACCCCACAGCACCTACCTGGATTGGTTGAGTTTGTGACCTGAAGTTGTTGATCTAGGAGGAGGAGAAGGCTGCTCCCTGCCCAGGTTGTTTCCATCTAGGTCACCCCTTGTGGGGAAAAACATAGAGCAGTTGTTACTGCTTCTGGAGAGGTGGGCATCGATGGGCTGGTTCTGGTAAACAGTTTGGTGCTGGGGCCCGCCTGGGAGAAGGGAGAAGCTTGCTGTTGAGGGCTGGTATCTGGAGTTGTTTCCTGTGTCAGTTTTTCCAGTCAGACAAAGAGTCTTCCTGTTCGGCTCATGGAGACCAGGCAGGGGGTGCTGTCCAGGCCCTGCTCACAGCCCCTGTGGGGGACGCTTCTGCTCGGGGACCCTCGGGAGAGGGTCCTGGGCTGCTCGCATTTGTCCAGTTCTGTCCAAGTCATGAGGTATTCTAACCCAGGCGCTCTGGCCGTCTTTTAGTCCTCATGTTCCTGTACCCCGCCAAGGCAGACATCAGCATGCACCCACACTGGCACCTCCAGCATATTCACCGTGTGCAGTGTAAAACACCACAAAAATAAAAGCAAGGACCAAACAGAAAATAAATGTAAGTGGAACAGGGCCCATAGCCCGCTTTGATCCTGCTCTAGGAAACCCCAAAGCATTTATCACTGCTGTGACTGGGAAGGGACAGCTGAAGGCATGAATAAGGCACGAAAGCACAACAGAGCACCAGACCAGGTGGCGTTCAGAGCACAGGCAGCTCACAGCCGGGGCAAAGCTGAGGAGGCCGGCCGGGTCCTTGGAGCACCATGCGGCAGGGGCCTGGTGAGGAGGTTGGCTTTGCTCTGTCTTGGAGGATGTGGTGACTTGTTGTACCAACATGGTTGGGCTGCCAGAATTGGTTTTAGTTGGGTAGAAAGGAAGCCTGAGAGAAAGCAGAGAAGTGGCCTTCCCTCAGGAGGGGCTGTGGCCCTGCGTGGGGTCTGCGCTGGCCCTGGCACTATGACTGCGACTCTCCGAGCTGCCACAGCTAGTGTGGGGAGGGCAGTCGGATATGACTTTGCTTCTGTGTGGACACCTGATTTCAATTGTCCTTGTCTTGGACTGCCCATAATTGTAAGTGATGTGGGAACAGGACAGAAACCAGTCCCTCCAAAAAAAGGTGACTTTGGCCACTTGAACTCCAGAGGTGAAGGTCGATGGACCTCTGTATCCCAGTGCAAGTCCCCAGGCAGCTGTCTGTGATCACAATGTCACAGGAAGCCTGTGACTCCCAGGTGCCCGTGCTAAGAGTAATTGGGGCCATACATGGTCTGACAATTCTGGCATAAGGGAAAACACACAGGGAAAGGCGGGAGAAAGGTGATGGCAACCAGCTACGCTCACTGTGAACTTGGACCACGAGGTGTAAGCCGCCTTGAGTTTAAGGAGGAAGAAGAGCCATGTTGCCTGTGGTGTGACGGCCCTTCTGTGAGTCGAGAGCCCATTAACAGAGGCTGAGGGCCAGCGTGTGAGGAGCTGGTGGGAGGGCAGGCCACCCTACCTGCCTGTACAGAAGACCACAGTCCAGGCTTCAAACCAAAACTAGAACCAATGGAGAACCTCCAGAGGCAGATGAAAAAATCCAGAAGAGAGAGCTGCATGGGGCCAAGGGGCCGGGCCAGGTCCCCGAGCCAGGAGGTGGGACCTGGGGCGCCGGTAGGGGCTCTGAGGGGCAGGCGACCACATCTGTGTGGAGCAGAGGAGACAACTCTCAGTGCCACAAGGACCACTGGTGATTTGACCTGGCTTCCATCCTTGAATCCTCTTCAAGAAAAGGAACCAAGACATGATGGTCCCCTTGGGAAGGTGGGTTCGTCCCAGCCCCACCTCAGGGTCGGGAAGCACTGCGGGGCCTGGCAGTGGGCTCATGGCGACCAGGCCAGGAGCACAGAGAGGCAGAAGCCAGGTGTGAGAGAGCAGGTGGCACGTGTGGTGGGCGCCAACCCTGGGGGCTGTGTTTCTCTCTCGTCCCCCTTATCTGTGCACACCCCACCCATGCGCGGTGGCTTATAAATTACGCACAAGCACCGCTCTGCTAATTTTGAAGTATAGTTGGCCCTCGAACAGTGCCGGGGAGGGAGTGCCAGCTCCCCAGGCGGCAAGATACCCGCATACAAGTTTGACTCCCTCAGAATTTAACCGCTAACAGCCGGAAGCCTTATAGATAGCATAAATAATTATTTAACACATATTTTTATGTTATATGTGTTAAATACTCTATTGTTACAATAAAGTAAGCTGGAGAAAAGAAAATGTCATTAAGAAAATCACAAGGAAGAGAAAATAGCTTATAGTGCTGCATACATTTACTGAAAAATAGCCATGTGTGGGCGGGCCCTCGCAGCTCGAACACGTGTTGTGCTGTTCCAGGCAGGGGTCCCCGCCCCCTGGGCCACGGTCCGGTACCGCCGTGGGCCCGTGAGGAACCGGGCTGCACAGCAGGAGGTGGGCTTGAATGTAATGCGTTTGAGTCACCCTGAAACCATCCCCCAACCGTGGAAGAGTTGTCTTCCACGAAACCAGTCCCTGATGCCAAAAAGGCTGGGGACAGCTGGTGTAGGGTCAGCTGTCCACACAAAGATCCAAGATGTTCAAATGGTGAGAGGTTAAATATGGATGCTTTTTAGTGTTATTAATAGTATGAAAAAATATTCTCGCTACCGTTACAAAAATATGGTTTAGGAAGAGTCATGATTCGATAGACTTCGTGGGGTTTCCACAGCTGATACAATGAATTGAAGCCAGATCCCACATTTGGAGTGTTTCCGTTCTAACCAAGTGTGTTCAGCCACCGGGGCTGGAAGGGGAGCAGGTGCAGTGGGTGGGTTCCCTGCCTGGATCCTGGTTCCTTCAGCAGTTATGCAGACAGTGTTGAAATCCGGCCGATGAGTTTCCCTTTTCCTGAATGGCAGGGAGCTAACCGTCCATCTATCTCAATGGGAATCTGTTGTTCTCACAAACTAAGTAGGTGGTGTTAAATTTTTGTGCTTCAATGTGTTTATGTTTATTGGGTTCAAAACTCACTAACTATTTAATTAGGTTATTTTGTTGAGAAACTTGCCTTTTGCGCATGTGCATTTTTATAAATAGCACACGTAAAATTATCTATTTGGGAAGATGCTCTCAGCTAAGTGGAAACTATTGTTGCTTTTTCACTTACAATTCAACACACTGACCCAGAGAGTTTTCATTGTTTGCGCACTGTTTTTCCAGATTTTACTGGACTGCCCATCATCTTTTGTTCATCTGTGCTTGCTCTATTAGTCCATCTTGTCTTCTCTCAGGCTGCTTAGTTCCTGGGTGAGTATTAGTTTAAACAGGACGAGAGTCTGCAGATTCACTTAACCAGGAACCTGGAACTGAGGTGTTTGTGTGTGCTCGGAGCTGCTCTTGGGGAAAGTGCTGGCCCTCTGAGCCTTTCCTTCAGGCCCCTCATGCCATGGCGGATGGAGAGGCGCCAGCACACCTTGCTCAGGGGTCACTGCCATGCTCCATGGCTGGAGCTCATTGTGGAAGTGGGGAGATGGAAGTGGGGTACTTAAAGCAGGCAAGAGGACAGCCACTGCAGTCAGCTCTTGCTGTGGGCTTGCACGTCACCCCAAGAAGTCTGCTTTATTTTCTGCAAGAGCGGGTTGAGTGGGGGCAGGGACAGTTCATTTGGATTAGGAGAGCAGAGTGGACTGGGCCTGCCAGACATGAGAAGGGAGGGGAGAACCCCTGGAGGGAATCAGCCAGTGAGGGGGAGAACTAGAGCCGTGATGATTTTGGACCCACAGAAGGTCCGTGAGGACACTGTGGGGAGGACACATGGGGGCGGACACAGGGGAGGGGGCTGGAGGAGGGCTCAGAAGGAGGACTCAGGAGGGGGGCGCAGGAGGAGGATGGGGCACAGGATGCAGGGAGAGGAGGGAGAGGACACAGGAGGAGGACATGGGAGGGGGACAGTGGCCAGGGGGGCCGTGGGTGTGGAAAGGACTAAGTGATTGTTGTGTCCAGCCTGCCCTTCTTCCAGAGGCTTTGCTGAGTTGACTGTTAAGCAGTGACACCTGCCTCACCTGGTTGTCATGACAGTGAAACAAGGCCAGGTGGTGAGGAAAGGCCTCAGCAAATAAGGACGCACCCTGTGAATCAAGGATGGCTCCTCCCAGTCTGTCATCCAGCAGAAAATAACCGGAGGGCACGCAGCACTTTGGTTCTTCTCTCTGCGTAGTCCAGGGCCCAGGGCCCATTTTAAAGTTACACAAGTGCTTTCCTAAGGTTTGAGGGGACACTTTTGCCCACGAGAAGACTGTTTGGTGCCTCGGTTAGCTTTTCTTGCATCTGTGTATGAGGAAGGATTAATGCCATGCTCCTGTCCACATTTGAGCTCAGCAGGGCAAGGATGACCTGTGCTGTGAGCTGGGGGACGTGGGGATTGGGTGATGTGATCGAAGTCTGGCCACAGGAGGAGCTGGGCTCTAATGGGCCTTGCCCCCCACCCTGGAGCTTGCACCCTGATCTACTTGAATGTCCCAAGGTCCCCTGGGGAAACGCTGAAAGGGTTGTGCTTATGGAATACATCTGCAACTCCAGGCTGAGAAGGAGCCATTCATTAGAAAGAGAACGATTGGAACCATCCAGCAAAGCCCAGGTCAGAACCAGAGCCACGTGACAGGAAGGGGGGTGGGTATGGATCAGGGTGTGCGTCAGCTACTGCTGCCGTGACAAGTGCCCCCAACAGCATGAGCCTGCAGGACTCCATGGCCTCCGCTTGGGTTCTCTGCCCAGGACACAGACAGGGGAGAAAGTGTGTCTGCAACATCATATGTTGCAGGATGTAGGAACAAAACCTGCAATGGCTGTGAACACTCCTGCTCAGCACTGGCCTTTATGTGTGAGCCAAAGCCAATTCCTTATCCAGTTTAAAGGAGTGTCCTCTCCAGGTGTGTTGGCTCCAGCACTGGACTCGAGCGCCTGGTCCCCTTCACCACTCCAGTTCTTCCTGCTCAAAATCTGGCCTGCAGTCTAGCGGCTTCCCGTCACCTGGGAGCTTGTTAGAGTCTCAGTGCCACCCCCTCCAATCAAAACCTCCTCTTTAACGAGCTCCTCAGGGATCCCCACCTATGAAGCATCCCATTTATTACACCTTCCGTGTTCTTCGCCCCTGGGGGGCGCTCTGTAGCCAGCTGCTGAGGACCCTCTCGCACACAGGAATACAGGGGCGTACACACAGCTTTCAAAAGAGCTCAAAAGAGCAGCATCGTGCAGCTGCGTAAGTGTGCTGCTCTCCAGTGCGTCTTCATCCTGATGAGGTGTCTTGGGGCCAGAGGGTCCAGACCCTGCCCCTTGGTGGCAGCCCCACCGGCTTAGTGGACTGACAGCGGCTAAGCGCAGGGCTCCTGCAGGGAGGGTCTGGACCGGCGACAGGATACGCAGGGCTGGAGCGGCTGCTGCTGGAGCTTCGGTGCCGCTGGGGTCTCAACAGTTAACAGTCCGCAGGCAGAATAAGTGAGCCACCGCCAAGGGCTCCTGCTTCAGGGGCGGCCAACCCTAGGCCCTGGGGGAGCAGGCTGGGCAGGCAGCCCTGCAGAGCCCCAGGGGTTCGCGGCCCCTTGGCGCCGACTGCAGTCCGCCAGCCCAAAGATGGAGCCTTGCAGCCTTCCTTTGTGCGCCCCGGACGGGCGTTCCAGGAGGCAGGTCGCCGCCTCCTGACGCCGGCGCGTTGGCGGGCGACAGCATGACCTTAAGCCTCATCTCTTTGCTGTCCCAGGATATCTCCGGACTCTGGCTCCTCCTGAAGACCAGCACAGGTGCGTCAAGCCTGCTCTTTGGCGCTTTCTGTGAATGGATGGTATTCGGGGAGAGAGAGGCTGGGTGACCTTCTGGGGATGGCTTGGATGTCACCTACATAGGCGAGCTACAGGGAGGAACCAGGCTCTGTCCGGCCTTGTAAGAGGGATGCAGGCTGGGGAGGTGCCTATGAAGGTGGAAAGGGGAGTCCCGCGCCTCGGGGGTGGGGGATGTCTGGCATCGCCAGCCGGTTTGGGGCTGTGGCCACCTGGCTTTGTCCCCAGCCCAGGGCGTCTCGGCTCTTGGAGGGAAGGTGCTCAGTTGTAGTGCTCCCCCTGAAAGGTGGAATGAACTCCGCGGGGCTCCTTTGTTCCGGCTTTCCTGCAGACGTGCGGTGGGGCACAGAGAGGGCGTGCCAGGGCCTGGGGGGTATATGGCTGGCCCCTGGTAGTGATTCAGACAGCACTGTCCCATGGCTGCCTTCCCCTGTGCACCCGGGTCAAGGGCTCTCTGGGGGACAGGACTTAGGACCTGACTGTTTGAGCCCGTGGACAGTGAGGGGCCAGCCCTGGGTGGTTCTCTGTGGTCTTTATTTGTCATCCCTGCTCCCAGCTTCATTGGAGGGCAGGTACTTCTGACTCACTCCCCGTGGAGACTGAGAACAAAGACCCTTGATGGAGGGGTCCCTCCGGGGCCCAAGGAGAGGGGGCAGTGAGGGTTACCTTGTTGCATTTCTGAGGATGGAACAGTATTTGTTTTGAAGTGATTTGTCATAAGTACATTTTCCAGCAGATGCTTCTGCCAAGGATCGATGAATAATTGCTAAAACAAGCATTTTTTTGTAAATTTTAATGAATTGGTTCGACCCTAGCCATCAGTGGCCACAGGAAACATCTAAAGTTGCCAATTTGGTGATGAAGAGACTCGGTGTGTGACTAATGGCTGAGTACATGAATTTCTCCAACAGATAAGACTCAGAGGATTATGAACGCTTACTTAGGTGGCCACACTGGAAAGCTCAGTTGCTCATTTCTAAACCTGGAACGTAAGCACTTGAATGTGTGATGAGAAGTGATGGTTTTCGTTTCAAAGTCAGTGTCGCGGTGACAATGCTGGAAGGACAGCTGAACAGAATGCATTCTCACAATACAGCTGTGGTCTGGGAGGTCGGAGATCCCTCAAACTCGAAGTCTGCCAGGTGTCTTCTTGCGTCCTGGACCACATGTCCTTATTGTGGGGGAAGACCTCACTGTGGCCATCTACAATCATTTCAGGTGTTTTCCTAGCTAAATACTACTATTAATTCTTATAACTTTCCACTAAAAATTCTCAGCATTTTCTAACTTGTACTTTATTTTTTTAAGATAAATGTGCATTTGAATGAATGCCCTATTTCAGGGGAAACTCCTTTTTCTCCTGAAAAGGGAGTTTGTGTAATTAAGGGTTGGAAAGCTTTCTCCCCACTCTCTAGAAATAATCTGTTTTCTTCCTCTCCAAAAAAAACCATTTGCTGGATTTAGGAAGAGAGTTGCTGATGCACGTGATAGTAAATCTTTCTTTCAGCGATGCTGTGGAATACTTCTGGTGGGGCACTTTTCTATGGGTTTGCATAGGTTTGTGTAGTGGGTACTGGTTTTCCTCAGAGCCTGCTGTTTACAAACAAGGTCACATGCCTCTGTTTTAGTCACTTCTGCGCAGCCTGGATGGGGAGGGAGCCGGGTGGGAAGCTTGGCCCCTGGCTGGTCAGGAGCTGGGCCCAGAGCATGCTCACAGTGGGACGGTGGGACGGTGGGACGAGAGTGGCCTGAGGTAGACCACAGGCTTATCCACTCTGTCCGAGGACCCAAGGCCGCCGAGCTGAGGAGATGGCAGTTTTGAACCACGATCTCTTTCCGGGCTCGGAGGCCTCCTGTCCTGTCGCTCATGTGATTGAGGAGATTGACACATGTGCAGGACCTGCCACCACCAAAACCCTGAGCCTGCCACTCACTCTCCACCATACTCCACCTCCCTCCCCTTCCCCTCTCACTCTGCCTCATCTTTCTCTTTATCTCTCTGTCTCCGCCTCTCTCTCTCAAATGCCGCAAGTCTCTCCCTGTCTCCTGCATGCACCTGAGCAGGATGGGGGCTCCGAGGCCAGGCTCCCATGGGCCAGTCCATGAAGCCCCTGTGCCCCCACCAGGCTCTGTGCCCCCCATCTGGCCAGCAGGTACCCTGTCAGGGGGGCTCCTGGGTCAGGCTTGGGATGCAGCGAGTGTGCCCTCCTGTGGCCCCCTTCGCCCCTTGGCCCAACCTTCTCCACACTGTGAGTCATGGTGTTTGTTTGACAGGGGTGTTTTGAAGAAGGTTTAGACAACTTTTGTTTGTTTCTTAGAGTTACAGAATTCTGATACCAGAACATGGGAATAAATATGCACACCTACAGTTTAAGGCAGAATTTTGGAGACCTTCTGGAGTTTCTGGAAGGAACCTGGTGTTGGTGTTGGTGATAGGAACCTCCGTCCTTCCTCGAGTGCTGTGTTCTGCGCACAGCTTTCTGAGAGCAGATCTGGACGGAGGGACGCGTGAGCACCTGCCCCAGCGTGCCTTCTGCTGCGTGGAGCCAGGAAGGAATGACGTCTGTAGAAACTGCATTGATTTCCCTGACCTCAGAGTTACTGTTTTTTAATGTTGTCACATGATCATTTTAGAATGAGTAAGAAAAGAAAAAGGCTCTCAGAAAAATCTCCTTTATTTCCGAACAGCAGTGGGCTCCTGTGGGGTGTGTGTGTGGTTTGTGTCTGTGTCTGGTGTGTCTGTGCCTGTGGTGTGTGTGTAGTGCGTGCACGTGGGTGAGATGCGTAAGCCATACCTGCTACTTCAGAAGAAGCAAACATGCTGCAGCTCAGAACATAAAGTTGTGGCACTTTGGGGAGCCAGTATTTGGGGACTTTGGTTAAGCTCCAGAAGGGGCCCAGGCAGCAGCCGGCACAGCACGCTGTTGGGGGCCCAGTGTGACAGGGAGCTCAGCCCAGAACCAGAGTGAGGGGACCGTCCTGTTGTCACACACACTGCTCAGGGCTGACATTACTGTCTGTCATTGAAACCCAGCATCACAGCTTCTGAAGAGGGGACCAGACAGCAGTTTAGCTGTGAAGGGCGTGCCTGTGCTGGTGGTCGTCAGACACACTTGGAATGGCACTGGTGTTCCTCCCTGCTTTCTCCTGCCCATCCTCCCACTCCTGGAAGTCTGCTCAGGTTCTCTCCCGGTGGCCACCTGTCTTCAGTTTGGCTGCTTGGGGCTTCCTCCTTGTGGAGACGTCAGGCCAGCGTGAGCCCCGAGGAGCCATTTGACCGGCCACCATGGGCAACCTTGCTCCCTGTCATCTCTGGGGAGACTGGAATCTCTTGGTGGCTTTCTAATCCTGACCCTGTCCTTACCCTGTGGACGGCTTGTTTCCAACCTGCTGGCGGGACTGCCGGCAAGGAGGTGTGCAGGGAGGCGCCGCCCCTGTGGATTAAACACAAACAGCGCACCTGGCAGGTTCCACCTAATGGGGCGGCGCGGGAGGTGCTCCGAGGAGGAGGAGCCCCTGCGTGGAGGCTGGCCCTACTGCTCATAAGATCTGCTCTTTTCTTCAGGGACTTGAGTCAGTGGGTGAGTGTATTTAAGTGGCAGCTTCACTGAATTAGCTGGCTTCTCTCAGGCACAGGGACCTGCGGAAAAAGAACATTTGGAAATATGACTTGATTCCTTAGGACATTCGTTAATGTTTAGCCCATTGAAAGAATAGTGTGATAAGTGACATCAGGGTCCTGGCAGAGGAGGAGACACCCCACTGTCCGCGTGGCCCTCCAAGGCTGGGTCATGCACTGGCACCCTTCTCCCGCAGATGGTTTTCCATTTTTAGCAGCTTTCCAGGCTCTGGATGTTCCATGGGAAGGCAGGGAAGGGACATGGGAAATGCTGGCTCTGCAACTGGGGTCAGCCGGGCCAGCCCTCTGCCCCTGCTCCATCCTGACCTCAGCCAGAAATGCATATGAGGTCATGTCCGTGGGCTTGTCAGGGCCACATAAGCTGATTTCTGTGAAAAATCAAGCCCACTCCTGGGACTAGGCAGGAAGTTCATGAAGAGAAAGGTTATCAGTAGTGGAAGGTCCACTAGTATGTCATGCTGCAACTCCCACTAGGGATCCTCAGATCCACGCACGAACTTGGAGAGGGCTTTCAGTCACCCCAGCTGAGCGCATGCCCACCAGCATCCGTGCTGCTTCTCCCTCCATATTACCTGGACCCCTTCCTCCCAGCTTCCCGCTGGCTTGGCGGTCGCCTGGCACGTCTCCATGAACCACCCTCACCCATCCCGGCCTATTCTGGTCCCTGAAAACGGACCACACATAGCAACATGTAATAAATTCAAACCCTGATGTGCCCAGGAGGCCTCCGTGTCCGGGCCCCGCAGGCCCTATCTCACTCCACCCTGCACCTCATTCTGCAGGTCTCATCACGTGCTGTGTCTCCAGAGAGGAGACGCAGAGAGGAAACTCAGCGAGGCCCAGCGTCTGTGCTGCAAAGTCGCAGGCACGACCGCCAGTCCACCCTCTGTTCCCACGTGGCCTCATGCCATGCAGGCAGCGTCCAGCACCCAACTCACTCCCCACGGGGCCGCAGCCTCGGAGCTCCGATTCGTCTGGGACTTGGCTGTGATGCTGTGTGGTGCGGTGGGGTTTGATGGCTCTGAAAGCAAACAACTTACTTAGTTTTATGATCACCTTTGCATCCCCCGATATTCGCACATGAAAATAGGTCCGATGTTCATTATGCCACCATCAGGTTTCTGATCTACTGCTACAGGAAAGGTCTGAAGGTGTGTTTTCCCGCAGCGTGACCAAGAGCCCCTTTTCAGCCCTTTCTTGCAAGGCTCCCCTGCACTTACTTCTCATTTTGACAACCTCTTAGTGTGGACATTCAGGTTCCCGAGTCCCTCAGCTTGCTTCTCTTTGGCTGTGCTTGTGGCATTTGGGTGGGGGTGGGGGGGAACAGCAGTGAGCTCCAGGTCCCTGCTCCCACCCACAGGTGAGGACACCCCCCTGGCTTGTTCCCCAGCACCCCAGAGAGCAAACTTCTAAAACATGCTTGGTCCTACCCCTTCAGTTTCCAAACCCACGCATGTGCACACTTCGCCCCGTGGCCATGGAAGCAACGTGGGCTTCTGCTGATAAACAAACATGAGACTCTTGGCATGGGAAATGCAAACTGAGAAGGTCCCGTAAAGTTCCTTGCTGTCTTCTATCCTTGGCTGAATCGCCATCTCCCTTGGGTGGTGTTTGAGCAGAGGGGATGGGAGAGGCCTATGGTTGGGACAAGCAGGGGCTGTGAGGAGGCCTCAGAGGAGTGAGGGCTGGCTTGATACCAAGTAGGCTGGCCAATCAGTGTGTCTGGAAGGATGGGGCGTGCGACAGCAGCCTCATCAGGAATACTTCATCAGGTATCAGTGAAAGAAAGCCCTCACCTATGAAAAGAGGGTTCCTTCTTGGTTCTCTGCCCTTGATTCTGGGCCCTCTGTCTGAGTGAGCTCTCTCAGCCCAGCCACAGTGCCTGCCTTGAGCCCAGCAGGGGGCCTGGCCACCACCAGGCATGCAGCCCAGGACCCCAGCTCTGCAAACCCAGGGGAGCGTGGCATCAAAGAACTGAGGAGGAAGTGAAGTAGCATTTCAGAGCCAGCTCCTGTGCGTGCCTTCTCCCCTCTGCACCCCAGCCCAGCTCCCTCTCCTCTGTGGTTCAGGGGAGCCCCTGGGCAGAGATGCTACAACCCTGAGCAGCTGACTCAGCTCTGGAGGCTGTGGCTAGGGCGTGGCAAGACCACACGCACAGATGCACTTGCTGCAGGGCTTGGCCTGGCGTCCACACGCCACAGCTGCTCTGCCACCATCTGCACAGTGCTGGGTGCCAAGCGCGAGACAGACCTGCCTTTAACATTGCTGTTAGGGTCCTTGTTTGCACCTATTTCTCTGATTGCCTTTGTGGGCCTTTAAGACAAAACAGAAACTGTGAACTCAGGAAGCACTAGTCCAGCTGAAGACCACATTCATGATGGCCACGCAGGGAAGAGTTTAATGAATGGGATGGTGTAATCAAAACAATCGGCTGCACAGCTCCCTCGTCATCTCTCCCATTGGGCAAGGCAGCGCCCTTGGGAAGCCTGGCCCTACGGTGTCCTCCCTTCCACCCCAGCCTGCCCTGTCCTGACTGCTGGGAGATGCCCACCCGTTGGGACCCCCAGCAGACATCGATGGTGCTGCCACTGGATGACCTTCAGCACCTCCATGAGAGGCCTTCTGCAGGTCTCAGTTTCCCAGCTGATGAAGCTTCCAGTCCTGGCACTCCCACCTCCATGGCCTGAGCTGCCATTTAGGGTCCTTGACCTTGACTTTCCTTGTTTCTGAAATAGCTAAGGAGGCCTCAACCTTCAGGGTCCTTGGTGGATGGAGTGAGCTCACAGAAGTGCCTCCAGCAGTGCTGCCGTGATGTCCTGCGAGGACTTGCCCATTTCCAGTAGCTGCATGGAGACGCTCGTTCCTGGCTGATCCAGGCAGCTGAGGGAAGGGGCCTTGCCTGCCCAGGAAGCAGAAACGAAGCTGCTGAGGAGAGACAAGAGTGAAGGTCTGAGGAACCCAGGGTCAGGAGAACGTGGCCACGCTCATCCTGAATCCAGCCTCAGTTCTGCCTCAGGGTGGGACAACTGTGTCCCTAAATCAGACTCTTTACAAGTGCCAGCTCCCTCAACTTCAAACACAGAAGCTTTGCTCTTGAGTAGCTCACTTAGAATGTTTCTGAACAGAGACAGGCAGAGCTGAAACCTCATGCAACACATGAGAGGGGAATCACCCCGAGGGGAGACTGGCCTCAGGAGACTGTTGACCACTGCCCAGGACAGTGAGGAAGGAACAGGTACCCCTGAGCTGCTCAGCAGCCAACCCCATCCCAGCCCCCAGTCCTTCTGTGACCCCAAGCCACACTGGCCACTGGGCAGGAAGACCCCAAGGAGAATGTGGCTACATGAAACCCGTTGTCATTTGGGTCTCTTCCTGCCCTTCCGTAGGACAGGTCTCTGGACCCACACCCATCAGATAGCCAACAATCAGATGCTGGAACTTGGCAGCTGATGTGTCCCTGTCCAGCAGGGCAGGTGGCGGATCAGTGTGAGCCCACTCAATGGCCATCAGAGCAGGAGCGGCATTAGAAGGCCTCTGAAAGCTCGAGTGCCCAGGGGAAGAAGGGTGAGAAGGGGAGAGAGAGGCTTGCTCATCTGCCCAGGACTGGCCTCCCCTCCTGGGGCCCGGGGAAGCCTCTTAGATGTAATGACCCTCAGGGTCTGCACTGTGTGGAAGTGCTCCTTGTAGGGGCCGGGCTGGAGCTCTCCCACCTGCCTGCTCAGCGACCGTTGTGCAGCGAACGCCCCGTGCAGCTGGGCACTGCAGCCTGCCCGCCCCTACGGCCCAGAAGGTGTAGCCTGGAGCCCCCTGCCTCGAACATGTGCAGATCTCAAAGTCCCCTTGAAGGCTGACCCCTCCATGGGCAGCCCCGTCCCATGGTAGCCTGACGAGAGCTGAGGCCCCCGTGGGAGCTGTGACCAGAGGCGGCAGAACCCAGAGCCAGCCCTGCATTCGTCGTGCAGGAGAGGTGGGGGGCTGAAAGAGGAGAGGGCTGGCTGAGGTCTTTAAACTCAGGGAGGACCTGCCTCCCCAGTCCCGCACCCCTGTGAGAAGCCGGCCCAGCCTCCGTGTTGCTCTGGACAGTGGTTCCTGAACGTTTTGGTCTTGGCCCCTTTCCACTGTGAATACTTGACTGAGGGTCATGGAAAATGGTGTGTGACATTATTGACTGTATTAGAAATTAAAACAAATTCTTAAAACATTAATAACAATGATAATCCATTATGGTAGTACAAGTAACACCAGAACAAAAAAATTGAAAGGACGGGTGTTGTTTTGCATTTTGCACATGCCTTTAATCTCTGACAAGATGGGAGCTGGCTGGGTTCACACCTGCTTTCCTGGCAGTGCCGCGTCGTATGTGATTGCTGGAAAGCCCTGCACACTCGCGTAGGGGCGAGGGGGGAAGGCACAAGTCAGTGCTGTTATGAGAGTGGTTTCCCCATGTGGAGCCCTGAAGGAGCCCTTGACTCTATTGAAATGGCTTTTTCTTCAAAACCAAACCAATGTCACAGTGGCCGCACGACACTGGTGGCCAGGACATGGCACAGACTGCCCATCCCCAGGCGTTAGTGACCATTCCTGCGCACACATGCCAGATGCCATATTGCAAGTGTTCGCTAAGTGCACGAGCCACCCTGGGAGCTAAGATGCCATGCTCGTCCCAATTTTACAAAGAGACTGGCTCAGAGAGGTTAAGTAACATGTCCAAGGTCACACAGCCCCAACTGCCTTCAGAGTGCTGGCTCACTCGCTGGGAAACCAAGGATTGCTGTGCGTGAAAGGTGCTTTCAGTGAAGTGAAATGCAGCCTCTGGGCCCCAGTCCCCATTAAAGCGACTCGGAGAAGATTGCACAGAGGCGAGAGCAGTTCTGCAGACAGCATGTCTTTGTGAACCTCGGGGACAATGTGCCGTCAGTGTTCAGGTTTGAAGATACTTACAGTGAGCTCGCTTGTCTGTGTCCTGCTGGTTTTCTGGGAAGCCCCGAGCCGGAGCTGCAGCAGCCGCGGTCTACGGGCTTGGCAAAGGCGATTCCCATTCACTGACAGCGTTCTCCTCTCTGCCCACAGCAGGGAGAGTCTGTTTAAGATCTTGAATCAGAAGACTACTTAGACTGGAAAAGAAGAATTGATACAAAATTACAATGAGATAGTTTAAAGTGCCTCTGCTAGTGGCTGAATGTTATTTCTTTAACCATTGATGGGAGGGTAAGGGACTCACGAAATCAACTGTCTCAGTGAGGACCTTATTGTCACTATAATCCACTCTGAGTCACGTGAGGGAGGCGCCAGATGCCCAGCTTCTGTTCCTGTTAGTTTTGAGCTCTTCTCCATGGCTGTCGGTAAAGCCAAGCCTCTCCCCGACATTACACATGCCCTCTCTTAGCATCTCTATTTGCTAAACCCCGTCCATTGAGAGATGCCCACCTCAATGCTGCCTCAGACTGGCTGGCACCCTTGCCCCTCCCTTCTTCAAGCTGCTGCATCTAGAATTACCCCGAATTCTGTCACTGCTGTGTGGCTTCAGGCAAGTCACCCAACTTCTCTGTGCCTTAGTTTGCTCCTCCAAAACATGGGATAATAGTGTTCTCACCTCTCGGCTTGTTGTGACAATTGAGTGTGTTAATACATAACAGGTATTTTAGTAATTGTTGTGCTGCGACTGCTATTTCCACTACGATTATAGATTTCCTATGCAAACCAGTGAAAATGTAATTTAGTTGCTCCAGACAGCCTGTAAGTTTAAGAAATTCTTATATTTCTCTCATCCTTTCCATTATGCCAACTGGTCATAGTGTGAATGTCCCAGGCATACTTGCTTTCTTGGCTGATTGAAGACCTTGGTGGAGTTTGGGGTTTGTTTTTCTTTTACTTGAATCTGTGCATTGGCTTAGTGAGTCCCGTGTTGGAATTTCATTGAAGACATTTTCTTTGTCGTGATAAGCTAGCTAGAGCAGCATTGCCCCGAGAATGTTATTTTCAACATTAGTTCTGCAGTAGTTAGGACGTGTTGTGCACACCCTGTCCCCCACCCTCCAAGTCCACGACCAGTCCAGTTTGGGGGTGGCACTGCTGGCGTTCCTAGAGCCTCTACAATAGAAGGTTTGTCTGTGATGCTTCCTAAGTTTGACCACAGAACCCTTCTCTCCCTGATGGAAGAGGGCTCTGCGGCATGTGCAGAAAAATGATTTTCTGGGAGTTTGACCCCAGAGGCCCCAGCAGTGGCAGTCAGGTCCCCTGGGAAAAGGCTACATGCTGGTCGGGGTAGCCGGGCAGGCTGTGGGCACTGCCGATACTCTGATATAGGTCGAGGCGGCTCAGAGGCCTTGGCTTGTGTGCCATCTTTGTGTGCTTGGGCAGGTTGCCTGGAGCCTGTGTTAAGGAGGTTGCTGAGGCTTGCTGGAGCCAGCAGGCAGCAGGATGGAATAGAAAGCACCCAGTGCATTCAGGTGAGGCTTACTGGCCATTCTGCATGTGTGCCTTAGTGAGGTTTTCAGGCGATTCCTATGTGGGCTTCAGTCACAGATGTGCTGAGCAAGTAGGCATGCATTCTGAGGAAATCTAGTTCTGGAGACTGTACTCTGAGGAGGTTCGTAGGGCCTCTGGTGTGCACAGCTTCATCTGCCGAACTAGTGTACACTGTAGTCCCACTCAGCCAGTTCTGTGTGGTGGACTGACCCCCAGCACCCACACAAGAGAGGACAGGTGGCTCCAGCTTGATTTTGTCTGGCTTCCTGATTTCTTCCAACTGGGGGTATGGGAACCGGGACTTTTTATGGGGAGAGGAGCATTTCCTTGATGACAATTTCAGTCAAGCACCTTTCATATGGGGACTTTTATTTTACACTTTGTAAGGATTTGCTTTCTGAGAGTAGGAAATCAAGGAGAACATTTGGTGAACTGAGTGAATTAATGGTGGTTTGCATATGATGTGAAATATTTATGCCTAGTTCAATAACAAATAACTCAGGATGTGCTGTGAATGAGCAGTCAGCTGCCCAAATCAGTAGAGATCTCAGACATCTCGAGTGGCTAGACCACAGAGCCCTCCACATAAATTATAAATAGAAATGGAGATGTTACTCCCATCCCGACCACAAGGACTCAACAGCTGGTGGACAAGACGTCCATCCCACCCTGGCCTCTAGGGCTCCAAATGGGGTTTGGTTGGAGCCAGTGGCCTCTCCTCTTGTTCCTTCCACACACACTTTGCTCTTGGTTTGGAGATTCCTGGGGTGGGGTTGGTGAAACAGGAATCCTACCCAAGTGAGTTGGTGAAATAACCCCACTTGACTCTCCACCCTGGACTTTGAAAAGACATAACTGTTGTATTTTGATTGAAAATAAACAAAAGCCGCCTTGGCTGGTGTAGCTCAGTGGACTGAGCATGGGCCTGTGAACAAAAGGGTTGCCAGTTCGATCCCCAGTCAGGGCACATGCCTGGGTTGTGGACCAGGTCCCCAGTAGGGGGCATACGAGGGGCAACCACGCATTGATGTTTTCTTCTCTTTCTCTTTCCCTTCCTCTCTCTCTAAAAAATAAATAAATAGAGTCTTAAAAAAAGAAAATAAACAAAAGCCTTGGATGCAACACCAGGACAACAGCTGGAAGAGTGCCAGTCGCATATGGGGAATGAGTAAAGTGACTGGAAATGGGGCAAGTGCCGGGCAAATCCCCAGAAGCCAGGTGGCAGCACAGTCCACTCTCCGAGCCCTCCCCCCCACACAGAGCCATAAAGCAGTGAAGCAGGTTGCTCCACCCTGACAATTACCTAAGGCTCCATGCCACATAATTGACAGGTATCTTTTACAGGGAGTCAAAGCAGCTCTACCTAATACACGAAAACAAACACAGGGAGGCTGCCAAATTGAGGAGATAAAGATATGTGGCCCAAATGAAAGAACAGAACAAAACCCAGAAAAATAACTAAACACAAAGGAGACAGTGAACCTATCAGATGCAGAGTTCAAAACACTGGTGATTAGGATGCTCAAAGAATTCACTGAGTACAGCAACAACATAAAGGAAGAAACAAAGTCTACACTAAGTAAAATAAAGAAAAATCTACAGGGAACCAACAGTGAAGAGAAGGGAGCCAGGATCCAAATCAACAATTTAGATCATAAGGAAGAAATAAATATTCAACCAGAACAGAAAGAAGAAATAAGAATTGAAAAATGAGAAGAGGCTTAGGAACCTCCAGGACATCTCCAAATGTATCTCATCTGAATCATAGGGGTACCAGAAGAAGAGAAAGAGCAAGAAATCAAAACCTTATTTGAAAAAGCAATGAAAGGAAACTTCCCTAATTTGGTGAAGGAAATAGACATTCAAGCCCAGGAAGCACAGAGAGTCCCAAACAAGATGGACCCAAAGAGAACCACACCAAGACACATCATAATTAAAAATGCCAAAAGTTAAAGATAAGGAGAGAATCTTAAAAGCAGCAGGAGAAAAGGAGACAGTTATGTACAAAGGAGTGCCCATAAGACTATAAGCTGATTTCTCGAAAGAAACCTTGTAGCCAAAAAGGAGCTGGAAAGAAGTATTCAAAGAGATGAAAAGCAAGGACCTACATCCAAGATTACTCTATCCAGCAAAGCTATCATTTAGAATGGAAGGGCAGATAAAGTGTTTCCCAGACGAGGTCAAGCTAAAGGAGTTCATCATCATCAAGCTATTATTGCATGAAATGTTAAAGGGACTTAAGAAAAAGAAGATCAAAACTATGAACATTATAAAGGCAATGAATTCACAACTATCAACAACTGAATAGCTGTTTTGGAAAAAAACTAAGCAAAGAACAAGAACAGAATCATAGTTATGGAGATTATTTGGAGGGTAATCAGCTGGGAGGGGGAAGGAAGAGAAGGGGGGAAAAGGTGTGGGGATTAAAAAACATAACTGGCAAGTACAAAAGGGCAGGTATAGACAGGGGAAGTTAAGAATAGTATAGGAAATGGAGAAGCCAAAGAACTTATATGTACAAACCACAGATAAGAACTAAGGGGAGGGGTTGCTGGAGGGAAGGCAGGTACTGGGCAGAGTGGGGCAAAGAGGAAAACTTGGGACAACTGTATTAATATAATAAAATATACTTTTAAAAGAGAGCAGAATACTAAATTCTTAATTATCTACAAAACAACAATAATAACAAAACCCCACAAAGCCTTGGGTATAGACTTTGAGACAGATTTAAATAAGAGAATTGGCACATAATAGTCTTTGTGGCCCAGGGCCTGCCACCAGCTGCTGGCCCCCTTGTAGGAGCCTTTCTCAGGCTCCTGTCTCCCGGTGAGCGAGGTCCGAGGTCACCAGTAAAGTGCAGGGACCAGCCTTTAAAGTGGATGGAATTCGAGGCTCCTCCTAGGGCACGGGGGTTCACTTAACCTGGACATTTACCACTGGCCGGTGGATTTTCAGGGTCCCACGAGTCCCACGTCTGCTGCAGCCCCTGCGAGTGCCGCATTTTCTCTCCGCCTCAGGCGTCCGCTGGTGAGCAGAGTGGAGGCGCCCGGTGCCCCTTCAGTGGGCAGGCATGGCAAGGTGCTGCCCGAGCCCTTACAAAATTGTCCCACATGGAAGCAGATCCTCGAGTCAGTCTGCAAGAGGAAGGAAGCTTGCTGCAGTAGTCGGACCGTATTAGGATGAGGGATTTACAGGCAAAGCGTGATGCCCCTACCCCGGACTCTAAGAGTGCTGCCCAAACCAGGCGGGATCTGGACAATGACTGTGTGTGAATACATTTCAGCTGCTGGGGTGTCTCCCTGTTCTGCTTATCTAGAGCTGAGCTGGGTCCCAGGCCAGGCGAGACGCTGTGAGTCGGGGATAATTCTCACTGAAGGGGTAGGCGGGCCGTTTGTCCCCTGCCACGCACCCGGCACAGTAGCCTTCCCAGACGGGCTCCCAGAGCTGATGCTGGGAGGCCACTCAGCCTTCGGACCCCACGCCTAACCCCCATGTCCTCGCCACCCTGTAGGAGATCAAAAGAGAAGCACTGTCCTCTCCCATCCTGCACCCTCCGACTCGAGGCCCTTCTTAACCTCTCTTCTCAAAAGTGACTCTGTGATGGGGTAATTGCCCGGGAGTCTCCATTTACGTCGGGGCTGAGACCGGAATGCTGGAAAGGGTGGCTGTCTGTAAGGCTTTGTGCTCTGACAGAGACGTTCTGTGAGGGAGCAGGGCCCTGCCTGACCCTTCTATTGAACTGGTGGGTTGGGTGACCCCACTTCCTGTCCCAGACTTCTGACACCGGAGGAGCCCTGAGGGACTAAGGCGCACTTGTGTCACCGTCAAGCACCTCCATTTCCGTCTGAGCCCGTGGCTGCGGCGTAGCTCTTTTACACAATTAAACACAGTGGACAAGGACCTTAAAGAAACGGTCAGCACGAAGTGCACAATCGCCCTGTCCCTGAATGAGAGTAAGGCTGCGGGCAGGATGAAACAGCACAAACATGCGGAGCCCGTTGCCATGGAAGGCCTCACACGACAAACTGGAAATCACGTGCCTTAACCCCGGGCGGGCGATGCTTTTCATTATTTTCCGTTTTCCGAGGAGTGGCCAGTGACTGTTTAAGATGTGAGTGCTCTTTAGTAGTCCATTTGTATGGACTTACCTTTGTGCAGCTTCCAGCAGACTCTGTGCACAGAGTCACCCGGTTTTTCAAACCTAAAATGGGGCACTTGGTCTAAGGGGCAATACTAGAATTAGTTCTGCCCCAGAAAGTTCACAATCGCTGGCTTCCCCAGCCTGGCTGCAGGGTAACGATTGCAGCGGTCAGCAGGCTGGGGCTCTGCACCCCGCGAGGCCTGCGGCTGCTCAGAGATTCTGGAGCCAGAAAGAACTTTGCCAAACTAGTTGGATGCTAAATGATGCTCTGGGAAGTCATTCTGCTGTTCTCCTCGTGCCATTTCTCCGATATGTGTTCTTTGAGCTCCCTCCACAGGGACCACTGAGCCAGGCCCTGGGGGCAGGACAGCTGTGAGTGGCGGGCATGGAGGGTGCTCCATGGGTGCTGGTAGGATGCTGTAAGGCCTGGCCCAGGCCAGGAGCCTCCCTGAAGGGTGACACCTTGGCCAGGAAGTGAGTGGGATTAGACTGGCAAACAGATACGGGAAAAGCATTGCAGAGTGAATAGCTTATGCAAGCGGGGCCTTGGCCCATTTAAGAAAGTTTAAGATTGTAAGGGCAGCCATTACTCCCGAGAGAAGAGTGGGTGAGGAGGCTCCATGAACGTCCCTCAGTGGAACCAAATTCACATAACAATGGTCCTCTGAGACTGTCACTCTGTCACAGAAAATACAGGAGTGGTGAGTAATATTAGCCCTGTCTCTACTGTGTAGGAAAGCCATGTGCCATAGGGTGAGCTGGACAGAGCGTGGCCTGCGGTGTCCGTACATGAGCTTAGGAATGTGAGAGTTTGCTCGTAGAGGAAGTGCTGCCTTGACGCCTCAGCCTTTCAGGGTCAAGTCTAAGAATTCCTGTAGAAATGTCTACCATCAGAGGCTGTGACATTCATCGTTTTCTTTCCTCACGAACTGGTGAAATCTGGAAGTCGAGTCCTGGTAGGAGATGTCAAGACCCAGGGCAGATGTCTCCAGGATCACGGCAGGGTCGGGGAGCCGCTCTGGCCCAGCATCTATGCTTGTTACTGACGTCTTGTCCCCACTTGTTAAAGGATTCACCAGCTCACCATGTCTGTGCCATTTTCTGCTGCCCTGGGACACCTCCATGCTTCAGGGAGACCCTTACCTCCCGGTGGTCTCCGTTTCAGTGACACGCTTCTCCCAGGGCTGCAGGGCGGAACTGGAGGAGAGGCAGCACAGGTTTCACACCCGGTACTGCGGTTCTTCCTGTCTGTTGAGAGAAGAAACAAGCGACATCAAAGCTACATGCCGCATGAGTCGCACCTGACGCTCATTCCAAACAAACGAGGTGTAGACTGCCATAAATCACCTCATCTGAAATTAAAAATATATATCCCAAGCTCTCTTGGAGTGACTGTTTCCGATCCTGTGTCTCTCCCGCGAGAGAAAACCGCGGCTGAGACATCTAGAAGTGCGCACCGGCAATGGCATCGCGCCACCAGGCCGGCCGTGGGAGGCCCGGAGTGGTTCCTGCCTTGCTGTGTTTAATGCGCGTTCACTGTCATTCCTGTCCTGACCTCAAATGCTGCCGCCACTCTGTTGGGCCCCAGCAGCCCCAGTAGCCCTATCTCTTGTCACTTTCTCCGCAATACCAGCAGAGCTGAAGGGCCAGCCAGTCATGAGCGTTGGTAGCTGCACAGATGACACAGCCAGGACCTTTGGGACCCGCCTCTGTGTTTAAGTGTGTCACCTGTTTACACTTGCTTGTTTGCAAGACCGGAAGAACAGGATTTCGGGCTGATCTATGCAGAGAGCATTTTACTTCCTCCACTGGAATTTTCAGGGTAAAAGATCTCCATGACCCATATTTCCAGGCTGTTCATGGCCTGGGTCTTGCACTGGGTGTAGGAGACTTGACCGTTTAAGCCATTTGCAAGGCATCAGTGTGATTTGTGAGTGTCTTTAGAGAGAATGTGTCCATGCCCGAGATTGCAAATTTTGCTGTACTGCTAGCCTGGCATCGGCTCAGAACAGACACCTGAGCACACCCGCCTTTTTGGCCCAACTTCCGACACCCCAGCACGACACACTACGCAGTGACTTCACATCTTCAGTCGGTCTCCAGGTTTTCCCCTAGGGTCTTGCAAAACCTTCTTGCTTCTGGTCGATGTCACCAGGGTGTGGCTTGAGGTACTGCCAATTCACTCCCCAACTCCTCGTCTGGAACTTGCAGCCCGCAGCCTGCTAAGCCGTTTTTCCTCTCAGCACCAGACTCAGGGGCTTGGCTCAACATCCTCTTCAGTGTCCTTGTCAGGCAGGGGGTGAGGCCCCTCACATCTGTGTGTTTGGGGACTGTGGACTCACTACAGTGGCCAGGTTTCCTCTCTGAGCAACGAGTCTTTGCGTAGGCGACAGGTAAGGGCCCCAAGAGCTGCCTGGACCACTTCCAAAGCATGGGTGGAGACTCACAGAACAGAGCGTGTCTGTTTTTGGTGCTGCTCATTGACTACCGGTTGGAGGGGTCAGTCCTGCTGCCCCTGGCTCCCCCCTTCTCCTCGTGTCCCCCCTTCTGCCCGCATGTCCCTCTCTGTCCCCCTCCCTCCCACTCCCCTCTGTCTCTGCCTTTCTCTGTGCCTCTGACACACACCACATTTTAAATATTGATGAATCACTCAGCAGTCAGCTTTTTGTGCTCTGAGAAACAAAGGTTTGTGCGTATTAGAAACAAATTTTTTTCCAAGCACATGACCCCTGGCCCCTCAGTGGTCTGCTGGTGTGCGAGGCTGCGTGGGGCTGACCCAGACTTGCAGCACGTGGCGCAGTTTTTCCACCGAGTGATAGGTGTGTCCGTCTGCTCTCTCCCCAGATGAAATCATGCACCAGGACATCACCCCGCTCTGTGCTGCCGACATCCAGGACCAGCTGAAGAAGCGCTTTGCTTACCTGTCCGGTGAGTGTCAAGGGCGGAGAATGTGGGTCAGGTTCCACTTGGTGAGTGGTTGGCGTCCCCTCGGCTCTGGCTCTCCATGACCTAAGTGGTCCTATCCCACGTGGTGGGAACTGGGGACGATCCCCTTGCAGCTGGATTTTTTTTTAACCGAGGGCCCAGAAAATGCTGTAGCGATGCCTGTGTAGAGGGCAGCTCAGTGCTGGCTGGCAAGCAGCCATGGGGAGAGCTGGCCAGAGGTGAGCTGGGGTCCTGGGAGGGAAGCAGCCCCAAGCAGGGCTGGCTGCAGTCTCTTGGAATCCAGACCTTTCCTGTAACAGGTAAAGTAGGAATAGGATGGTGTGGCAGATTGGCCTCATTCTTGTAGCCTCCAGGGCCTGGGCACTTCCCTCACTGAGCAACTCTGGCTTCTGTGTCTCCATCCTCTGGGAGAAGGCCCTGTAGTGCGGCCGACGTCGGCAAGGGCTGGCACTGATGCTGGGGTCTGTCCTGGGTAGCCCTGTATCCCCAAGCCCATCTTGGTGCTGTCCTCCTCTCAGGTCCAGCTTCCTCCTCCACCTCTGTGAGGTGTCCTGCTGTCCTGTCCAGCTGGCTGTGGTGCATGACCCCAGTGCCAGACAGAGCTGGTGCATCAAGGCTGCAGGGGCCGTGCTGGCTGCACCTGAAGCAGCTCCTTCTCAGAGCTGTGTGGGCCACTTCTCTGTGAGGGCAAGTCTTACCCGCCTTGGGTGAATTCAGAAAAGTCGAGCATGCCTTTCTTATGCTGTTAGTTAGGGGGCTTGCTGAGAATGAAGGAACTCAACCTGTGCCATCTTCTTGAGCCTCTTCTTGCGGTCAGTCTTTTCCCCTTGGCCAGCAGACTTGGGTTCCCTCTTGGACCTCAAGAACCGGCCCTGCTCCCCAGGGCCTGCCTGGCCTCCCCAGTGCTGGAAGCTGCTCCTCAGGCCAGCCCCACATGATTTCAGCTGAGCTGCCCCTCAACACACAGACCTGAGGTGTAGCTCTGGGGTTTGTATGCCTGCTGAGCACTGAAGGTGTGAGCAGGAAAACAGAGCCTCTGGGATTTGTTGACAATGGGACAGCCCATTGATTTTTATGAGTGATCGCTGTGGGGGACACTGGCCTCATGGAGGAAGGAGAGAAAGCAGGGTATCCTTAGGGGAAATAAAAATCCCCCAATAGGACGAGCCACGGCCAATGGCAACAGAACACTTAGAAAAGGAGCTGCAGTCTCTTTGCCAGCTCCATTGGCTCTGCTGTATCCCCCAGCCTCTTCACACTACCATCAAGTCTCCAAACGGCTCACAGCTATGCGCACTGGTGACCCAGACTCACGACCTTGACCTTCCTCCAGGTTGCAGTCCCGCTGCCCCTCAGCACCGTGTTGCCTCTTCGGTACCTGGGGAGGAGGTAGGACCCCAGGTTGACCCCCCGCCCAGACACGTCTTCTCTCTGGTATTCAGATGCTGTCCCAGCACTCAGGAAAGGGACCTGCAGTAGTAATCAAGGTCTTCAATCGGCTGATGGTAGGATCGGCCTTGGTGGGCCTGACCTAATCAGCTGAGTCCTCAAAGGGACCAAATTCCTCCTGCAGGAGGGATTCTGAGTACAAGGAACTGATGTGACAAAGGTCTCCCGCCACTGGCCTTAAAGATAGGGGGTGGGGCACCTGGTAAGGAGTGTGCCTCTGGGGGCTGAGAGCCACCCAGCCAACAGCAGCAGGAACTTGGGGACCTCAGGGTTACAACAGAGGGAGCTGAATTCTGTGAGCACCTAAATGGGCCTGGAACACGAGCCTGGCCTCAGGTGGAATACGAGCCTGGCCTCAGGTGGAACACAGGCCTGGCATCACCTGGATTTCACCCTGCAAGGACCTGCTGAGCCAGGCCACCACTCTCAGCTACACTACTGTGGGCTGTCAGTTTATGTTGCCAAGTCTGCGGGTATTTGTTAGCAAATGAAAAAACACCGTAAGCTTCAATGTCTAAAATCCAGGCTGTCGTGGGTTCTCATCAAAGCTCATGGAAACTCTCAAGCAAAACCTGGAAGGAGTCCTCCTTCTCTCCATCCCACCTCCCATCCATCAGGATTCAGGATAAGATCTCTGGTTGCATGCATCTCAGGGGCTGACTGGAACACTGGGGGCTTCGCTCACATGTGGTACCTTAGTCCCCTTCACGTAGGCTGCCCCTGCTTCCCTGGCAGTGCCTGGGCTTCCTTACCTCATGATGGATGGAGGGATGTTGGACGCTTACATGATAACTGGTTTCCAGGAGGGAATCTGAGTGAGGAGGGTGGACCTGGCAGTGTGTTACAGCCCAGCCTTGGGAGCTATGCACATCACTTCTGCCACAGCGGATGCGCGAGAGTGGGTCTCCAGGCCAGTCTCAGGTTCAGTGGAAGAGAAATGGGCCTGTCTCTGGAGCGAGCAGTGGCAGATAGTGGCATCTGTTTCCAGCCCAGGACACAGGCAAGCAGGCAGACTGGAGCCTGGACCCGTTCGAGCCCTGTCTCTTCTCACGTGCCCTCTGTGCTAACTCTCCCGATCGTTTGTGGGACAATTCAAACCACATTTGTCCCAGACCACATTCACAGCCTTCCTCTCTAAGGTCCTCCCTTCCCCCCCTGCCCCACCAGGTTAGAGCTGTGCTCACCTTCCCAGATCCCAAGCCAAACCCCTGGCCACTGCTTCTGACTCCTTGTGCACCAATCTGTTTCCCCTCATGCCATGGCAGAGGTGTCGCTCCCCTGGGAAAGTCCCCCTCTAGTTCCACCTGCACCCTCCTCCACCTTAAAGTGCTAAAGGGGTGACTCCCTTCAGGACGGAATAGTCTAACCTGTGGACCATTGGAGGAACTACCACACGCCCGCCCACTGGGTATTGGGAGCATCGTCAGGACACAGCCTAAATGGAATGTCGCTCAGTGCTTAAAATACCATCACGTCGTTTGTAAAGCACAGGAAACTGCAGTTTAAGACGCCAGCTTTGTATTCAACACAGTCTCGATTAGGTAGAAAAATACACTGAAAAAGGTTTGGAAAGAGTTCTACCCAGTGCTGTCTGTGGTGGCTGCCCTATCATGGGAAAATAATGTGTGATGGTTTTAACTCATCTCGCTGTCTTGTACATTCTCAATATTTCCTTCAATATGCATGCATGTATTTCATAATACAAATACAACATTGAAGAGCACGCTGTCAGCTTTAAGGGGAGTAGTTAGTGCTTGTGAAAAATCACGTATGCTCCGCTGACGCCGCAGCACAGATGCCCAGGGTTAAGTGCCGCCTTTGCTCTCTCCACAGGTGGGCGGGGGCAGGACGGCAGCCCCGTCATCACCTTCCCGGACTACCCGGCCTTCAGCGACGTACCGGACCAGGAGTTCCAGAATGTCATGACCTATCTCACCAGCATCCCCAGGTGCGTGTCGCTGAGCCCGCCTGTGGCTTTGCAAGGGACTTTTGCCAGGTAAGGAGGTTGTGACTGAGGGGAGTTCGGGAGCCAGCCCGACGTTACGCAGCTGAGCAGTGGAAGAATCCAGCTGCTCGACTGCTCCAGCTCCAGGGCCGGCACCCTCCCCTCACCTGTGGGAGGTGTCCGGCTCCAGCCTGCCCCTCCTGGCGTCCGACCGAGCCCGGGCACATTTCCTCCCTCGGGGTCAGTGTCCGGTCTTTCACTAGACGAGCAAGACAATGCTGGGAAAGGGTCTGTCTTTCCCCGGGTGGGAGACTGCCCTGTGGAGATGGCTGTGAGACCCTCCAGGGCCGAGGCTTTGTCCTCAGAAGTGGTGAGGAGGCCACCTCCCATTCTGGACAGGAGGCAAAACCCAGGCAAGCGTCCCTCATGGCCTGGTTCCTCACAGGCCACGGACAGGTACCGGTCCGCAGCCCGGTGGTTGGGGACTCCTGCTCTAGAGCCCTGTGTGCCCACTGGCAGGATGCTTAAATGGTGCTGGGGACTCCCTGGGACAAACCAGCAAGCAGAAAGGGGCAGCATGTTGCGCATGAAATGATGAACTCAGCAGTGGTTTTAGGGAAGGACAAGTTCAAATGATTTAAAAAGAAAACGGGGACAGCTGTGGTTGGCAGTCTGGCTGGTCTTCTGGAGGACGGGCTTCTGCACCAGCTTCTGGAGGCTCCCCTGCAGTGACTGCCAGGGGTGGTTCCACACCCAGGAGAGGCCAGAGCCCTCATCCCTCCCTCCCCCGTGGCCCCTCAGCCCAAGCCTCTCTCTAAAGCCCAGGCAGTGGTGGGAGCTCAGCAAGCCGCGATGAACGCCAAACGCTAAGTGTATACAGTCACTTCTCAGATGCCAAAGCTATTCTTGGTCTTACACCATTGAGCTACAAGCTGGGACACCTCCTCCCTTTTATTGAAGCTCTTTCCATTCATTTCCACTTTAGAAACCCCTAAGGAGTTGTTCACCTTTGCTGAACTGAAACTGGGTAGAACCCAAGGAACTCAGGGGCTGTGAAAGCTGAGAGAGCTCAGCATGCGCATGTGCCACATGGTCTTTGCTTACAGACCAGCTCTCCAACCTTCCAGGGCCCCCTCACTCACCAGGTCGTTTTCTCTCTGGCTGTTCTCCTCCTACCCTCATTTAGGGATCTAAAAGTCCTGGAGATGGAAACTCTCCACAAGCCATCTCTGTGGTCACAGGCACAGTCCCCAAACCCTGGCTGAGACAGTGGCTAGCCCTGGACTTGGTGCCTGGAGGGGGCAGCGTTGCCACAGTAATGGCTTAGCACCTGGCTGAACAAGCAGGAGTGGGGGTCTCAGGGGTGCTCTGTTTGGCCCCTACTGCCCACCTAAGATGGGTTCTGTGGAGTAAGTCCTTGCTTGCCTGTGGATGGAAACTCAGGTTTTCTGGTCACTCTTAGATGTTAAAAGGTCTAAGAATTATTTTATATCTGAAAATGTCAACACCCAACAGTCTGAGCCTAATATAGAGGTGAACTTCCTTCTCCCCAGGCCACAAGCAGGCAAGATGCTGGGAAGGGGCAGCTGGATTTCCAGTCTCCGGACCTTCCAGGCTGGTGCCGTTTCTCCCCTGGGGGTCACTGCCCTTGCTGGTCCTCAGACCTTCTGGCCTCAGGACCTTTGCACTTGCTGTTCCTCTGCTGAGTCTCTGGAGATGCTCCCTCTCATACTCTGAGCCACCTCTTCAGGGAAGCCCTCCATCATGCCCATTGTCCCTTCATGCCCAGACCCCTCACCTATCAGGCTTATTGGTTCACCGGGCTTGTCAGAAATGGTGGTAATTCCTCTGCAGCTGGGTTTTGGTCTCTGTCCACCCTAGAATGTAAGTCCTATGGATGGGTACATGGCTCCTAGGTAAATATTCGCTGCACAAATAAACTTCGTCTGCAGGTGAATAAAGTCACTTCACATAGGCCAGGCTGCCAAATGTGACGTGGGATGTCCCCTGTGATTTCTTGCTCTGGCATGTTTATCTCCCCTTCAGTTAGAATAAGTGGCTTTTGTTTCTCTCCTCTTTTATTTTTAGGGGTTTTTATCCCCAGTAGAAGGGAGCCTTTTCAAAACCCTGATCTCCAAGAATGCATGCACAGTACATACATAAGATCAGAGGGCAATAAACACAAATTTCCCTTTGAAAGCTGAGGGATTACTGCACATTACGTTGACTTTATACTGCGCAGTGCTATAACAGCAGCCCAGAGGCCAGTTTCAATACGTGAAGCCTCGATCCACGGGCTGTGTCCAGGGAAGACGGTGCGGGTGGGGCTTTCCTTTGTGTTTGTTTTATTCACGTCTCTTCACTGTTGAGGAGGATGAAAAGCCAGAATGCCAGAGTGATGGATCTGAACCAGTCAGACCCAATGTGCCCTTTTCATCCAGAAATACAACTGCTCAATAGTAAAATCCAACACCTCCATCATTTCCAAAGACAGCTGCAGTGCCCTAACTTGCAGATGAGGGGCCGACAGAGAGAAGCGAGGTGTTACATGTGCAGCAGGCTGTTCAGGGGTCATGAAGGTCAGGCAGGTACCTGTCTCTGTGTGTACAACTCCGAGTCCACCAGCCTCCAGGGTGCTGCGTCAGTCACAGCACCTGAAGGCGGGTGTGATTCAGGACATCATCACTGAAAGAGGGAATAGTTCTTGGTTAAGGGCTAAAGAAAACGAGAGTGCAGTCTTCCACCAGTTCCTACAGCAGTTGCACTCCTAGAGAATTTAGTGTACATTGAAAATGTAGGGAGAAATACCCCATGTCTAAAGCAGGGGTACCCCGTAGCCGTGTCTTCAGGATGAGGGACTGACTGGCTTGGGACCGGGGCAAGATAGTGACAGCTGAGAGACACATCCGCAAGTATGTGTAGTGGTCCAGGGTGCTGCTCCCAAGTGTAGGTCAATCCCTATGTTCTCCCGGGAGTTTGGGGAGAGTCATCCCCCACCCCATCATCTCTCATTTACGGGAGGAAGGGCGTGCTGCCACCTGATGGACACAGCCAGCATTGCAGCTGGTCCCCTCAAGTGTCTGTCCTAAACCAATTGGTGTCAGGAAGCTGGGCAGGCACTTCTAGAAAGAAGGAACAACTCCTCACCAAGGCAAGTCATTGGCGCGGTATTTATTCCAAACTGCTGCTGAGCCAGAGTAACCTCTAAGCAGAGTGAAATTTAGAACCAGGTGTGTGCTTTTAAATGTCAATGCAAATTAAATGGACAAATCTCTCATGAAGGCTGCTTTAAGAGAAACTAAATCTTGCAGTTGTTAACCAAGTGTTAATTTTATTCTTTAAAAAAATATATTGTGTGCTGAGTTTAGCTCTTCTTCTGTTATTAATGCAACTGACAGGAGCCCCAACTTTAGCCATTACATTTGATTAGTAGTTATTGATCATTGTGGAATATTACCCTGAAACTAGCAGGCTTTGTCCAGCTGTAGCAGACACATGTGAATACGAGGCAGTTGTTGTCCCTTGGAAGAATGACCCACCCAGGCTGGTGTGACTTAGCTGGTTGGGCATCGTCCTATAAACTGAAAGTAGCAGGTTTGATTCCCTGTCAGGGCACGGGCCTGGGCGACAAGTTTGGTTCCAGTTGCTGTACAAGTTAGAGGCTGCCCATCGATGTTTCTCTCTTACATCGATGTCTCTCTCTCCTGTCCCTTCTCTCTAAAATCAATAAGCATGCCCTCGGGCAACAATTTAAAAAGAAAAAGAAAAATGACTCAGTAAAGGGAACACAGGAGGACTTTATGATTTATGGGCTAGGGGTGTCCAACCTGCAGCCCATGGGCTACATGTGGCCCAGGATGGCTATGAATGAGGCCCAACACAAAATTATAAATTTATTTAGAATATTATGAGATTTCTTTGTGATTACATGTCACGGTATATTTAACGTATGGCCCAAGTCAACTCTTCTTCTTCCAGTGCCGGTCTTCCAGTGTGGCCCAGAGACTCCAAAATGTTGGACACCCTGTTAGAGTATCAGCTGGCATCCCACCAGCAGGGTAGCCGCACTGGTGGGGGGACATCCCTGTGAGCTCTTGCCTTGGTTAGGGGGCTGGTTTTCATGCTCAGGTGCCTACAACCCTTGCAAACCCTAGTGGAGTCTGTTTGCCCTCATCTGCTAGGCCTGGGTGGGGGCAATCCCAGGGACTTGAGAGGACAAGTGACAGGGAAACACATGTCCAACCCTGGAGAGTGGGCCTGGGACCTCCCTACAGACAGTCACATGACAGAGAAAGGCACAGGAGGGTCCTCTAGTCAGCTCACCCCATTTCAGTCTGTTGCGTGCTGGGCAACAGGGACCAACAGTGAACAAAACAGATAAAAATCCTGCTGCTCACATTCTCTGTAAATTAACTAACGTATGCGCAGGAATTAGAGTCCAAACCTGGAAGGGTGAGAGGCAAAGGAGGCAAAGGGTGCCAGGAGGGACAGTGAGGGGGAGCCCCCATGAAAAGTGACTTAGAGGACTCATGAGGGACAGTGCTCACAAAGGTCCCCAGGAGGGGGTCAAAGGAATTGGAGTTGGCCTAATGGTTTGGGGGCAGCGGTCACCCCAAAACAGAGAAGCAGGGGGGAGGGTCTTGTTAGGTTTGAGATGTCACTTGCACACCCAGGGGACCTCTCAGGTCGAGGGTTGGTGCCTCTGGGAACTGTGAGGTGAGTCTGGAACTCTGGGACAAGGTCCCAGCATGTGTGGATTTGGAGACTGTGAGCATTTGGGCCCCAGGGCTGGGGTGGTGGGCAGAGGGGGAGCCCCCAGGTGTTCCAGCTGGGGAAGATTGTAGGGGAGGAAGAAACACAATGGGGGGGGTCAGCCCCAGCTGGGGCCTCAGGCCAGGAGGGCTGTGTGGGGTTCGACACAGTGCACATGCATGCACACGCAGAGAGAGATGCGTACATCCGTGTGCACACACACAAGCATATGGTGGCCAACACGGAGGTAGTAGATTTCTGGCTTTCCTTTGAAAAACAGACAGAGCAGCCCTGGGCATGCGTTTCCCCTCGGTGACCCCACAGGAGGCCTGGTGGTGGGCCCCGGCGACTCCAGTCACCACCTACCCCAGGCTTTGGAAGATGATATCAAGAGGATCACCTCCTTCCACTGCGGCAGTCTCTCCTCAGCCCAATTAAAACACAACTCAAGGGCTCTTAAAGTTAATTGAAGTTGACAATGACTGACTTTCCATGGACCTGGTTCAAATCACCCAGCTGCTTGGCAGGTAGAGATCCCATCTCCCAGCCGGCTATCAGTGATGGGCCACATACACACTGACGCAAGGCGTGCGCACACACGTATACCGACACGTAGGTGTGTTTGCACACCACACATGGGCACACAGGTATGGACACACACCCATGGGCAGTGTGTATGGACTGTAGGAAACAGAGACAGATGCATATGGGAGGAAACAGGAGTGCAAATGTGGTCTTGGACTCCCAAGCAAGAGCGAGCACCCCCACTGTGTGAATTCTAAGACTGACCCCAGAGCCAGGCTGAGAGCTGACTCCCTCTCCACCTTGCCGGCAGCCCGAGCTGCTCCTTCCCAGAGGGGCGTGCCCGTCAGGCCATCAAAGTTTCAGACCCGTGGGACACCAGCCCTCGGAAGCACATTTCTTCTCGCTGCCACTGTGTTTTCCGATGGAATTTTCCATTAGTTTTTAAATATAAAGATAGAAAAGTGCACGTGAGAATGCACCCTAAACAATTCAAAATGTGCACGTGAAAAAGTGAGACCTTCACCTCACCCCCTGCTTCTTTCACCCAGAGATAAGAGTCTGTCCTCTCCCACGCACACGCTTCCCAAACGGGCCGGCACGGACGTGTGCCGCCACAGCCCTCCTCCTCTTAGTCAACAGCGGGCCCTGGACATGCCCCTGCACACACCTTTCGCGTTGCTCTTTCAGTGGCTGCCTCGCACCCTCTGCTGGAGGTGGACCGAGCTCACTGGGTCTGCCCGTCAGCAGGGACTTTCCTCGCCCTCCTGTCTCCCTCCCGAGTCCTGCCATGAGGAATCTCCTTGAGGCCAGCCTAGCTGGCCTTGGCATTCTATGAATGAGATCGGGCGCCTCGAAAATGATCCCACTTGCAGTTGTGCTCAGACTCTCTGGCCCTGTGACCCCTCCCCCTCCAGCCATGTCTTTAGCACGTAAAGGGCCGGTCTTCCTGTTTGCTACTCATGACTTTGCTCGGCCCGTGGTTCCACGTGGTCTGAAGCTCTGGGGGCACGTGAGCTCCTGCACACTGGTGGGTCCTGCTTCTCCGTCTCCTCTTCTCCTGGGGGAGCCAGAGTCTGCCCATCTCCTTGAGACGTCTTCCTTTGTTGTAGTGACCTTTCTCTGTCACTGCCATCCAGTATGACAGCCACTGGCCATGCACAGCTATTTAAATTTAAAAATTAAAACTAAATTCACGTGAAAGTTCAGTCCAGCCATATCTTAATTCACACATGGCCAGTGGCGGTCGTGCTGAGCAGCCCAGAGGGGAGCGTTCCATCTGTTGCAGCACATGGGCTGCGATGGGGTGGGGTCCCACCGCAGCCAGGCCCTTCCTTTATGGAGAAAAGGCCAGGAGCTTATCACCTTGGTTCCTGCCCAGGAGGAGAGACCACAGCCCTTGCCTTACTTGGAAATAATGACATTTGCTGTGAGGGAAGAATATCCGTAACATACAACTTCCTATCTTAACCATTTCTAGGTGTGTAGTGAAGGAAACTCGAGGAAGTGTGGGCTTGGCATGTGGGAAGCCCTTCCCCTGCCGCCCAGGCTGCCTGCCAGCTCGTCCCCCCCGTGGGGCCTGGGTGGTGCAGAAGGGGAGACACGGGTCGCCCAGAGCCTGTGCAGCTAGAGTTTCAGCCCAGGTGGGGAGGAGCACTGAAGCAGATCTGGGAGAAACCAGATAAGCTCTGAGCTTCCAGGCGAGCAGCAGAGAGTCAGGACACAGGAGGGGCGCCCGGTCCAGGACCCGTGCTGGAGCCCAGGAGCAGAAAGGCGACAGTTGGGGCTGCAAGCGCAAACCTGAGGCAGGTAACGAGCAGATTCCAGAAGGTCATCAGCCTGGGTTTGACTTCCCAAGGTGGGGGAGGGGGGCCTTTACGCCCCCCAGGGAGCAGGTCCCTCCACAATCACAGAGAACCAGCCAAGGGGTGCACTTTTTAATTTTTTAAATGCATTTAAAGAATTTATGTGGTTGTTAGTTTTGTGTTTTTTATAGTATTTTTTTAAATGTGGTAAGATATTTATACATACAACTTGCCACCTTAACCATCTCTAAGCACCCAGCTCAGGCGTGCTGAGTACACCCACACTGCTGTGCGACAGGCCTTTGGAGCATTCTCGTCTTCCCAACCCGCACGGTCCCCTTCGCACACCAACGCCCAGTCCCCTGCCCCAGCCCGTGGCACCCACCCTCCTCCTTCCTGTCTCTCTGAATTTGAGGGCTCCAGGGACCTCACAGAGGTGGAATCGCACCGTGTTGTTCTTTCTGCATCTCTCCTTTCACTTAGTGCAATGTCCTCCAGGTGCATCCGTGCTGTAGCGGGTGTCGGAGCTTCCTTCCTTCCAAGGCAGACAGTGCCCCACTGTAAGGACAGACCACATGCTGTGTCTCCAGTCATCTGTCGATGGCTATGTTTTCGAGCTAGATTAGAAATCACTCTTTGAAAACCAGATAAGATACTCGGGTTTCCTCCCAAGTTCTGTGGGCTTGCGGGGACCTGGAGCAGGGCTGCCGTCAACCTCTTCACAGACTGTGAACAGATGTTTTCATTCCTGCTCCATACTCGTGGTTCGAACAGGTTCCAAATGCATTCATGGTGATTCCCCCAGGCATCAAAGTTTGGGGTTTTTTTGTTAATTTTTGTCCAAAAAACTGTATTTATTGATATGAAAAACAAAAACACTTTCATGTAAAGAACCTAAAAATGCAAGTTTTCTTGCTCTTTAGAGAAATAACTGCTGTTTGTTTGTTTTTTGTGAAGCGGGCTCTTCCTTCTGGGTTGTGACGAAGAGGGCAATGCCGCTGCTTTGCGGCAAAGGGCTCCCGGGCCGGCACCTGCTCGCCTGTGGCTCGTCCACTGTGCGCGTCTGGTTTCACCAGCTCTAACCGGGGTTGCATGTGGCTTTGAGAATGGACACATTACCATGTCTGGGAGAGCTTTTTAAAAGCGTTTGATGTTTTTCCTGCTGTTTTGTTTTCTGGGCTGAAAAGCTGACCAGTATTAAGATAAACACAGCACACAAATGATATAGCAACACGTTAAGTTTTTGAATAATAAGAAAAGAGAAGAAACAGCCAACAAAGGTTCATTACTGAATGCTCAGGGAACACATTCAAGGTCACAGGGTTTGAACTTGGGCAGGTCAGTCACATGGGCAGAGAGAAATGTGGCCATGGCCTTTCACTTACAAAAGGAAAACAAGAAATAAAGCCTTCTAAGATTTGCTAACTTTTGTAGACCAGTGTCAAAATACGGGATGAAAGAGAGGGAGAAGCAAAAAGATAGAGTCAGAGGCCAGGAAGGGGAGTGGGGCCCTGCCTACCGCCAGGACCCATGTGCTCTGCAAGCCTGGCTGTGTGCATCCCTCCCCCACTGTAGTGTCCCACCCCCCCGAAAGCTGTGCCTCCTGCCTCTACTCCCATCCAGCCACCTGCCCAGCCTGCCCATCCCCTGCCCCTCTGGGCTGGCCCAGCCCTCGGGACCCCCCTGCTTAGCCAGGGCCGTGGCATCCTGCCCAGCCCCTCAGGGGAGCTGGACCTTCTTTCCCATGGGACCCTGGGGCCCTACCGTTGATGAACAAGCTCCACCTGATGCCTATGCCACCACCTGCCAGGGACGGTCTGGGACAGATGCCAGCCTGCGACTGCCTCCTGCAAGAGCACGCCCTGGCCTGATGCCACCCCATCACTGGCCTTGTTTCCGCTGGTGCCGGCACCAGGCTGAGCAGGACTTGCTAGAGGTGGCTCTGAGAACACTCTCCAGGGCATTCAGCGTCACCATGGGCCGTTCGCACTGGGAAGGGGCTGCTTCCCTGTCCTCCAGCTTTGAGCTGCGAGCCCTGGGTGCAGGGAGGAGCGAGGCCCAGCTGGAGCTGTGGGCATGCTCAGAAACACCCCCAGTCAGGCTCTGATCCTCTTTATACCTGACGCCTTCTCCTGTTCCACAGAATCAGCCTGTGTTGAAGTCTGTCTGGCTTGCTATGACCCGTTGATGTTTACATCCCAGAAAATATCGTTCCAGGCCAACGGATGTGACTTAGCTGTGTTGGGGTGTTCCCCTAGCGAGCAGCAGCCGCACTCACAGCAGATACTCGGTTGCAGCAGCAGTTAGGGAGCAAGTTTGGCTTCCTCTGGTTGGTCCTGAGTTGGAAGCAAGGAGAGATACTGGGGAACCTGCAGTCACTGAAATGTCCAGACCCTCAGGGGCCAGCTGGTGTGGGGTAGTTGTTTGGCTTCTGGGATTGTTGCTGCAGATAGTGGCCAGCTTTCTGTAAGGGTGACTTCCGGAGGCAGGCTGGCTGCCTGGGCTGGGCGCTGAGACAGCGGGCCGCTTTCCTGCGCTGGTTGCTGCAAGTGCGGCTCAGAGTTATAATGCTATAGATTGGCCTGGCTGCTGTCCATCTGTATACTCAGTCTCTCAGTGGCAATAACAAGTTTAACTTCTTTAAAAGACAGTTATAACCACGACTAAAGAGATCGTTTTGCTGCTGACTGGAAAGCCAGCAGGCCGGCAGGAGGGCTTCGCGTGCTGCTTGAGGAGAGGCTGTGGGATCGGAGGAATGAACCCAGGCGAGGGACTGGCTGACATTGGCAGAGGAGGCACGGACTCCAGGCTTCTCAGCGCTGGACCCAGGACACAGGGACACCACTGTCCAGGAGCTGGAGGAACCTGGGAAGGGAGCAGTGCCCTGGTGATGTGCTCCTTTCCAGGATCAGGCAGAGACAAAGCCAGAGGTGCTCTGTGGCTCTGGACCACGCCAAGGAGGAGGGCTGGCACTGCCTCTCAGTCCCCTGTTATTCATTCACTGGAGCCAGGCACGGCAGAGGTGCATAGGGTGTGGCCCAGAGGGGGTGTGAGCTCAGGGTCAGCGGACACGGTTCCCAGGCAGACCTTGGAGCAGCGATGGCTCCTGGGAAAGCCAGGTGTCGGCAGCAGCACGACTGACCTCTTGGTGGCCAGGGATCTGGTGGCACCAAACGCTCTCCCTGCCACTGGGGAAGGACAGAGGCAGTTTGGTGTAACGGGGGTCCTTTCTGGTGTACCCCAAACCAGCTACAGAACCCGGCCCCCTCCTGGTCTCTCCAGTGAGGGTGGGGGATCATATGAAAGGTCTTTCAGGCCATGGGATTAGAATCACTAATTCCTGATTCTAAAGGAAAGAGCATTGAGCCCATGATTTCTGTAACAGGAGTTTAACACGGCCTTTTTCCTGAGAAGCCTCTGCCGCCGCCCAGGAGGAGCGCAGTGGCTTCCAAGCCAGCCGAGCCTTCACATCAGCTGCAATAACTTAAAACTGGGTCAGCCGCTTGGTCCCAAACCTCCAGCTGCAGCAGCAGCAGCAGCAGCAGCAGCAGCAGCAGCAGCGGGATAGGGAGGAGAGCCTGGGGTGGGGAGTTCACAGAGGGCACAGACAGCCAATGACTCCAGTAAATCTTTTGTGATGCTCTCAGCCTACCGCGCCTCCCTGAGTGATGGTCCCTCCCATGCTTAAAAGTCCAGACCCAGCAGGAATGAGCCACATGCTGACAAGAGGATAAAGGCCTCAGCATTAAGGGATTTGTCCCAAAGCTGGGCTGTCTTACGAGCGTCCTGCCATCCTGGTTTGTGGAAGACCAGAAAAGCACACTTGAGCACTAGATATCACATCGAGACTTAGTTCCTCAGGCTCTGAGCCCTTCAGACAGCTCTGGGCCAGGCAGGATTCCCACACACGCATCCCAACAGGTCGCCGGGACACTGTAGCAGTGTCCAGGGGCCAGACAGGGTGGTGTCCAGAAGTCACTGTAACCACCACATTACAGCTGGTTAAAGTTGGCCTGCTCCCTCACATTCCCGCCTGGGGCACCCAGTGTTTGCTTGGCCACATGCAGCACTCACTTCCAACCACAAGAGGGCGCCATTGGCCAGAACACATTTAAAAATTCTGAGGTACAAGTTCCTCCTCCCGCTTTTACCTGCTTCTGCACTTCACTGGTGCTTGTTTAGTCCTGTAACTAGGACACAGTATGTTTCAAACTGTGCATATGGCCAGGCTTGGAATTCAAGCTGCTCCCAGGTAACTGCCCTCCTTGCGTCGTCTCCAGAATGCCTTGCCTCTTGAGAAGGAGAAGAGAACAGGTGTGGGGCCTGAGGCCCAGCAGGAAGGTGTGTGATGCCCGGTGCTGTCCTTCTTGTTCTGGAGAAGGGCAGTGACCTCCCAGTCCCTCAGGATTTCTTCCTGAGGGCCTCTTTCCCAAAAACACCATCTGGCATCACCAGGGTCAGCACCTCCCGTCCCCCACCGACAACCTGACTGCTCACCTCCGCTCACTCTCTGCCCTCCAGCACCACGCCGATGCCCCTGAATCTCCGCATTGCTGCCCCTGCTGCATCCCCACCCCGATTCACTCCACCTGAACAGCTCCTTGTGACATTTGGCGCGGGGGGGTCTTGTCGCCCCACCACTTCCCCTCCTTCCCATGTTCCTTTCTTGACCCTGCCCTCATCCTACAGTCTAGCAGCCACCTCAGGTGTCCCCACCTCCCCTCAGGCTCTTCCTCTGGTCAGAAACGCAGGCACTCAGACAGATACAGCCTCTCTGCCCCACACAGGAAGTCCTCAGGACTTGTCTATGGGACTCACCACTCAGGGTGGGGTCTTGGGACCTGCAGCATCAGCATTGCAGGGAGCTCATTAGAAATGCACTAAGGCCGGCCCCACTTTGGCCCCGTGAGCCTGAGTCAGCATTTTAACAAACTCTTCAGGAGCCTGGGTACACGTTGCAGGCAGAAGAGCAGGTCCTTTTCATCGCCCCCTCTGCCCCTCAGCCCTCCCCACCAGGGCCTTTCTCTCTGTGAATGCCTTTCCTCTTTTGTCATCCTGCTTGCTCTCTGTGTCTCCGCCCATCCCTGCTCTGTGATAAATTGGGTCTGAACCAGAGGAGGGGGAGGGAGCCAGGCCCACCCGGGCAGGGGAGCAAGATGCAGCCCAGCCAAGAACCAGACAAATACAATGCTGGGTGACGGCAGACCGCACTCACTGATGGGGTACCGCCCAGGCTTGTGTCTGGACGGCCTTCAGGCTGCTCACTCCTCCTGCCCAGCATTAGGAGGTCAAACCCACACTGACGGACCTGTGTGCCCCTGAGCTCTGAGGGCCACCCAGGTGGAGCTACCAGGCCCAAGGGCACTCAAAGCCAGTGAGCCCCGGGGTGTTAGAGATGGCACTAGCGAGTGGGTGAGCCCCAGAAATAGTTTATGCGAGCTCCTTGCCTTGATTATTTAGGTCGAAAGTGAGCTCATCAGCCTCACTCAGCTGCTGGGCAGCTGGCCAGGGTAGCCCTCTGATCCAAGTGTTTCGAGGTTGGAGGCCAACATCTGTGTGTTGCAGGCTGTGTGTGCCCAGGGTGCTGGGACATTTTGTGTGGCTGCCAGCTTCTGAACTATTTGTTCCCTGTTTACTCCACTGCCACCACCTTCAGTGCAGTCAGCCCAAGGCCTGGCATGCAAGGGACTTTATGGGGGGCAGCTTCTGGCAAGCATGAGCCACCCTGCCCCCCTGGGCATATGAGGTCACGTATTGGGGAGTGGAGAGGCAGAGTAGCAGGGCTTCCTGAGCTCCAGGGCCTTCATTCACGTGGGCAGACCCAGACCTTCCTTAGCCTGGTGGGGGGTGGATTGATGGGACCAACGGGCTGCTGAGCCTCAGCCCCTGAGGGATGGGGCAAACGGTATGGCCTTGCTCTGGGGCTGCAGTCACATGGGCATATGGGAGCCTTGAAGGGTCTCTACATCCTTATGTAAGGTGCCATGTGTTTGTCAAGTCTATGCACCTCTGAGTCACTGTTCCCAAAATATGGTGAGAGACAAGATGAGCAGGCCATGGAAGAGTTTTACTGGACCCTGAGCTGGGTTCTGGTGTGTGGGCATCTTTGTTGTCTGCTTCTGGAGTCGGACCCCCTCAGCATGTCCCCCGACACCCAGCAGTGGTAGAACAACCCCTGAAGAGGAGGCCCCTGCCTGGCCCAGCATTAAGACGAAGCCCAGGGGTGGGAGGGGCAGGAGGAGGCCCTGTCATCCCTCAGGTGGGCTTGGCCTGGGAGGCAGCGGGTAGACAGCTGAGAGCTCTGGCTTGGAGCTAGCTCACAGGGCGCACTGGCTGTCACTGTGGGCCGACAAGCCCTCTGTGTCTCTGTGCCCCATCTCTCAGCTGCCTCACAGGGTTGTTCTGAAGATTAAGGGAAGACTATCAATCAAGCTTTTAGTGTGTGGTGGCTGGCCAGTAGCAACCCCAAAGAACAAAAAAACCCTTCTCGCAGAAGGAGTGTCCAGGCCTGGGAACTAGGGTTTCTGTTCTGCCTCAACTTCCTGCCTGACTGGCCCAGCCTGAACCAGGCAAGTTGGCCGGCCATCTGTGTGGAGCACTCACTGCTGGGGTACAGTGGGGAGCAAGACTGCTGTGAGCCTAGGTGTCTGACCCTGAAACTGAGTGATACACAAACAGAAACAAACCTTACTTCCATAAGAAGTAAGCCAGCTGGGGAGACAGGTTTGCTGGAGCACGCTGGGCTGCTGGGAAACAGCGGCATCACCTTCTCACCGTGTGTGAGTGCGTGCCCGTGGGCTCTACCACCAACAGCGGACAGGCTGTTTTGAATGAAAGTTGCCATTGATTTGTGTGTTTACCCAGAAGGCCTTTGCTGTTGTTGAACCAGCCTCCTTCCTACACACAGAGTCCTTCATCATCAGGTGTGGGTGAGGACACACCGTCAACAGCCTACACCCACGCAGGTGCACACACAGCCATGCAGGTGTGCACACACAGGTGTGCATGGTGTGCTATCGCTGTCACTGTCATTGAATCTGAGAGTCAGGAAAGACTTGGGGTGTGGCAGCTCTCGCTTTACTACATAACGGGTACAGCAGGCTTTCACAGACAGCATCATTTACATTTGTCCATGTCATTCTGACTTTCGTTTAAGCCCAAAAGTGGCTCCTGTAGGTTCAGAGACTTGGAAATTAGCGATTCCCATCGTTGCCTCAGGCTGCCCCTCTCACGCGTGCGTGGATTGGCTGACAGCGGCAGCTGCTGGCATTACACAATTGGCTTGGATGTAAAATTAGCCAACGGAGGAGGACCTCCTTGTTTCTACACTGTGACTCAGGCTCTCGCATCAGACTAAGTCAGCACTGAGGTTGTCATTACACAGCGACTCCGTGTTATCTTTGTCACAGATGCTGTTGCAAGGAGCCATATCTCCTCTCTGCTTTCAACCAAATGCTTGTGAGCCTTCAGATGCCTCGGGGATTTTCCTCCAAAGTTTCAGCAATGCCATCAAGAGCAGTTTTCTAACAAGGATGAGCAGGGGGACCTCAGATGCAGGCACTAACATAACATGTAGGTCTCAAACCTTCTCTTAAAGGATTGAGCCAGCTAGTCAGCCTTGAGACGAACATTACTCGGCTCTGACCACAGAACGAACTTGACTGAGCTCCAGGAAGGATGGGTTCTGCCTGGATCTTTGCCTTGTGAGATGGTTGTTGTTAGGCTGAGAAATCAGCAAAACACAGAAAATACTGGTCCATCTTCAGATGAGAGCGAGTTCTGGAAATTGCACGGACGAGGCCCATGGAAATGCCACAGCCTGCTCAGACGCCTGCTTGGCGTGAGTTTGACTTTGCGGTGCAGAAGTGGCATAAGGATTATTGGAGGAATCATTTTATCATAAGGTTTTCTTAAAGATTACATG
Organism: Glossophaga mutica; assembly: GCA_039655065.1. Lineage (NCBI taxonomy): Eukaryota > Metazoa > Chordata > Mammalia > Chiroptera > Phyllostomidae > Glossophaga > Glossophaga mutica. The sequence goes on along the minus strand of CM077310.1, from coordinate 64,033,212 downwards.
AAAGCCTGTCTTCCTGCTGCGCACATTAATTGCTGCTATCTCTCCCCCTCGTTTCAGCTTACAGGATGCTGGCATCGGATTCATCCTGGTCATAGACCGAAGGCAGGACAAATGGACCTCGGTGAAGGCATCAGTCCTGCGGATAGCAGTAAGTGGCGCCCCAGCTCTGTGATGCTCCCACCCACGCTTCTCCTGGGCTGGATGACAGCAGTGTTTCTCTTCTAGCGACCCATCCGCCTGGGTGGCAGTTTGGATTCGGGCTGTCACCGTGCCGTGCAGAGCTGCGGTGTGCAGCCAGCTCAGAGCACAAGCCCAGGGGCACCCGGGCACCCCACCTCCTCGGCATCTCCAGTTGCTAGGGCATGCGTGTGTGCGTGTCTGTTCTCAGCCGGGTGAACTCTTACGGGGCCTGTTTTAATTCGAAATCAATTCCACTGGCTCGTTTATTTCTGACCATTGAGTATGTGAGAGGCTCAGGATTTTACGGTGTGTTCATTCTTAAATAGAGCACCAGGTCCTGAACAGCGAGCAGGGTGTTGAGTGTGTAACAGAATCCTCAGGCTAGAAGTTTGACACTATAGCTTTTTCTAAGTGACCCTCTCCTTTCAAAAGGGATTGTTTGTTCTTTAGTTCTACAGCTAAATCAGATGCCTCCGTCTTCCTTGGTAACCCATTCCTGCCAGGGAAGTTAGTAGCCCTCATCGCCAAGGCATTCACCGATCTTTACATTTGTAGAGTTGGTTTGCAGGCTGCCCTCCAGGGCCACAGAGCAGCTGGTCTGTGGTGGTTGCTGGGGCTGTTTGCAGCCTGCAGTACTGATTTCGGGGGAGGAGATAAGGCAGCAGAGAGCTCCTGAAGCTTATGTTGGTCAGTAGCGTCCATCCCCCGTACCATCTCCACCACAGGGCCTGTCTCCCCATGCTGAGCTTCACCCTCACTCGCTTCCCGGCAGCCACCGGACTCGGAAACTTTGATCCTTGGCAAGCAGGGTAACCCAAAGCGACTGTGGCCAGGTCCTCCCTCAGCTGCGAGGGCTCCGCTGCTCCCAAGTGTTTTTCAAAAACCAAACCCCCAGGAGACTGAAATTCTCCTAACGTCTTGTTCTGGGTCTTGCATTCAACAATCTTTGGTTCTTGGCCTCAGGGAAGCAGCTGGGCTGAGATTCATCTTAATGACAATTAAAGGTTCAGTGTCCCATCGTTTGGGTACAAACCTGTTCTTGAGCTACTGGGTCCCACCTTTGTCTTTCTGGTAAAGCTTCTCCCTGCATCACCCAGGTGTGTCTCCAAGTCCCTGTCCCCACCTGGCACACACTTCCTGTGATGTCATTTATCTGAAGCCAATCAAAACACTTCCAAGTGTTTCAAAAGAAGCCAGTGTGTTATATCAGCGATTTTCAACCTCATGACACACAAACTGATTACAAAAATGCTGCGGCACACCAAAAGATATATGTTTTGCCAACCTGACAAAATAAATAGGTATAATTTTGGTTCACTCACGCCAATGGCTATTGTTGTGTTGGCTGTTGTCATTTTTTGTTTTGACAATCTAAGGGAAAAGAGGTCAGGGCTCCTGACCAAATAGCCAGGTACTGTATGTTTTAAAAATTCTTGGGGCACACCAGTTGAAAATTGCTGTTTTATAATCCAATTTCCTTTGTTTTACCGTCCTCAGGAACTCACAGGGTACTCCCGACACACCCATGAGGTCACGGGCGTGCCCTGTGGGGTCCAGGCCTCTCCTCTTTGCTGGGGAGCGCTGCCCCATGCCTCTCCCCCAGGCCCAGGTGGCTTCCCATCCTCCCACCCCAACCCCCCCGCCCCCCCCAGCCTCCCACAGAGAAGCACTTCTCTGGGAGTCTCCTGCTTTTCCTCTACTTTGTGGAGGTACATAGTCCTCCCGGTTTGCACATCAGGATGTCCTTAAAGTCAAGGCCAAGCCCTGTGTGCATCACCGAGCGGCTGGGCACCCAGCCGAGGCCCACGTGAGGCAAGTTCCCCAGGAATAGCTCTCAAGCCCGTCGGTTGCTCCTGGTTAGAGGCAAGAACTTTCCCAAATGTAGGGTTGCTGTTTAAGAAACAGGTAAATTATTTTTTGTTGTTTTCTTTTTAAGTGGGAGTGATCCTTCAATCCCCCTACAGTGCAGCAGTAGGGCCCAAGGCCGCCGGCCAGCTCTGCAGATGCTGAGTATAATCGGAGTTTCATTCGTCATCAAGTTCATAGTCAGGTTACCTTCTGAAGCAGGCTGGCTCAGCTCGAGTCTTTGTTTTGTGAAAACCTTAGCTAAAAAGTTGGTGTTTGAGTTTTTAGGTTTGCACTGATTCTTACACAGTAAAAATATAGTTCTTTTCCCATTCTTTTTCTTGTGAGTCTCAAAGTTCCCCAATACTTGTTTGGAAATCCCAGAAGTTAGCATTTTCCAGCAGAATTATCAAAAATTCTCTTTGTTATAAGGAATTACTGATTATTGCCAAAAATTGTACTCACATACCCAACACATGAACGAAGAGCCTGCTGTGCCTGGAACTGTGCGAGATGCTGGGGGCATACAGGCGTGTAAGTGAGACGGACGCGCCAGGCAGGGCGCAGGCAGTGGGCAGGGCACCGTGGTAAGGGTCACGCCCAGAGACGTCAGACGGATTTACAGGGGCTCCTGAGACAGCGTGCAGGTCGCAGGGGCAGTCTGGACACTTCGAGCCAGGCCCGCGCCTTCCTTGGGCGTGTGTCCGTCTCTGAGCCAGGGCGTGGGTCTGCCCCCCCCCCCGCCCCCGCATGGCTCTGCGGTGGAACCGGGAGGTGGAAGATAGCTGGCACGGCGGTCCCCATGCAGGGAGCTGGGCAGCGCAGAGTTGGTACACCTTTGCTGTCACCTGGGGCTGGGAACCCAGACCAGCACCTTCAGCTGGCCTGTGCTGTCAGCCGAAGGGGCCTTAGGCATCGGCCAGGCCAGCAGCCCCGGACCAGCACGTTTACGGGTGCCCCGCATGCGCGATCCCACCAGAGTGCCTTGGCCACTTCGAGCGTGCCACAAAAGCAAGTCAGTGGCAGGAGCTCTGTTTATCTCCAGATGTGTCTGGACCCGGACTAAGGCCCAGCACTCACATGGCACCACGGAACTGGGGCTGTTTTTAGCCACTGTGTGTGCTGTCTCGTGAGCTGAGCTCTCCTTAATTTGGGGTGCCTTATTTTCTTTTTTTGGACACCTTTGGCTTGGCTTGGGATAGAAATACAAGATGTTGGAGGAGCCGAAGTCCATTGTTCTTGAAAATCAGGCTTGCGCCTCCATGAAGAATAGAGCCTTTATCGGCTGTGATGGGGCGAGGGGGCGAGGGGGTGAGGGGCACCCTCACCTGCCACAGATCCTGATCTCAGCGGGTGGATGCGGGCAGAAGCAAGGCACCGAGCTGGGGATTCAAACCACGCTCTTTGTCCGACAGTTGGTTCCATCCTGGGACAGGAGTGTCTTTTATAAAATGCCTACCTGCCTCTTCCAGGGTCCCATTTTGAATTTTCATCCCCCTTCCCCTTCTATTCAGTAGGTGTGTGAGCAGGTGTGTGGGGTAGCCTTTGGGGTTTTCTCACAGAAGGTACATGTTTCCATTCAGAGCCAGCCTAATTCGAGCTAAGTCTATACCCTAGCGCATGCCGCTGAAGAAAATCGCAGGTGAGGCCGTCCGGTCTGCATGGGGAGGACTCTGTAGAGCCCGTGCTGCCTGTGGGCGCAGGACGGACACAAAACAATGCCTCCGAGGGGCCCAGGATCCTCAGATCATTCGGTGAATACACCGTATGCGGTGAGATTCTGTTATATTAAACAATGCTACTAAGTTCCTAGTGTGTGCAGTTACGAGAGGCCAAGCACAGGAAGGCAGGTGCCCGGTGGAGGCGAAGGCGTGAGCAGTGGCGCCGCTGGTCCCCGCGGTGCCCGGAAGGAAGGGCGGGCAGCATGGGGCTCCTAACCCGGAGAGCATCAGGCTCATGACGGTGCCTCGTTCAAAGCTTGCGCCCTTCCCCCTTACGTTCCATTCAGTGTCTTTTCCTGAATGATGTCTGCAATAGCCTCAGCGGGGCTCCCCAGGGCTGGTCTCAGATGCCCCATCCTTGCTGCTCGTGTCAAGACCAGGAACACAGCCCTGGGGGTCGGAGGCCTCTTCTCAAACTCAGCTTCTCTGGTTCAGACTCTGGGTTTTTTGTCTCTTCACAGTGAGACCCAAACGTTCAAATTTATATTTATTACACACACTTCAGTTTGTTGTTTGGCTCCTGTGAGCCAAATGTCATGGGTCAGACTTCAGCTGCTCCACTGGAAATGACACATCATGTCAGCCTGGATAAACGTGGCTTTGAGCAGAAGTGAAGGCAGTTACTTGACCTTGGGGAGGGTTTCAAACAGCGTCCCCCAAGCACCAGCTTCCACGGAGTTCCTAATGTTTTCTGTTATCTTTAGCTGTGTTGCCTCTTCACCTTGTAAGGCTCTAAGAATATTGCTTAAGAAGCCAGTCAGCTCCTCTTTTTCTATCCCCAGATTACTTATATAGAGACATCACATTATGCATGCTCCCGAGTCCACCAAGGTCAGCTCCTGAAAACAAATGACATTGCTTTCATATTACACAGAAACCTATTATAATCATTTCATGATTACTTGACTAATAGATTACAGAAAGATGTTACTTTATAGCCTTCATCCCAAATCCTCTATTTAGTTACCTTTAGTTTTAAAATAGTTTTTATTTTTTTATATTCTCCAGCTTTTAGTACATACGGTTGGCCCCAACCCAGAGAAAATTTAATTTACTGTTGTTTATATTCAAAATGTGTTTGTGTACGTCATTAAGCCGTCTCACTTGGCCAGGATCTTGCAGTTACTCCCTTTATTGTAAAGATTCACTACCTTGAAGAAACGGAGACACTGAAGCAGAGAAGAGGAGGCGAGGGAAGGATAATTGATTCGACAGTCCCCCCAGCCACGGGCCTAGCCAGCACAGGGCCTCCGCTCAGATGGGGGTGAGGGAGCGCCCCTGCCCACCAATCAGTCCTCTTGCCGCCCGCGTTGTTGATCCAAGTGAAATGACGGAAGGACAAGGGTGCAGCTCCATCCTATAAGTTCGAACTCGTTCTTGCAGAGCACATCTGCCAGGAGGTGTAAGTTAGGGTGATGAAAATGATGCTGAAATTTACAAAAGCATGACTCATTGTGACCTGTAGAAAAAGGCTTTCATAAGGACATTTTCCTTAAATAGTGGTGGCCAATTTCACAAATGAGGGTGACAGGTTTGCACAGTCCTCTTGCTGATAAGTTAGCCGGGCTTCTGACTCTGCATGGTTCTGGGTTTTCTTCCCCGCCCTCAAAGGAGCTGAACTTTGTGACCGTCAGCCCAGGTCAGCAGGAGCGGGCACCATGGAGAGGTCACTGCAGGAGTGCTGGTTTCGAAGTTCCCTCCTGAGCTGGTACTGAGCCGCCAGGTCCCCGCCACTTCCCTGTGCACCCCCCCACAGTGTTGTGTCCAAGCATCGAGTGTGATGGGGAGACACAGGGCGCAGGGCTGAGTGACCCTCTATCCTCCTGAAAGTAACCCCACCCACGCCCAGTGCTGGGTCTAGCTGGTGAACATGGGTGACTGTACAGGCCGCAACTGGGCAGATGGCACCTCGAGACAGCTCACCTCCCTGTCCACGCAGCTGCAAACACTTAGCAAGCCTGCTAAGGTGCTGGCAACCAAGGACACATGGTCCTTGTCTTCCAGGGCTATGCCAGTGGTGCAGACATGTTGGGGGACCTGTAGGGAGGGTTTGCTTAGGCGGCTGCAGGCAAGAAGCATAGTGCCTTATGCCTGACTCAGAGGCAGCAGGTCTCTGAAGTCTTAGAGCTGCCCTCAAGTCTCCTGGAAGATGATGGAGGTTCCCAGAGGGTACCGAGGACCTTCAGGTAGAAGCTCAAGGAGTGGCCAGGTCACAGACACAGCGTGGACATCACCACACACAGCCTAGGAATCCCCACAGATGCAGATGGGCTGCCCGCCGTCCTCCGACAGGGGACTCTCCCTCTCCACGCCTTTCAGGGCTCCCCCCGGCCAGGCCTGCCGAGACCAGCATGGACATTGGAGTGGGACTCGGGAATGACCTTTTAGCCAAGACACAGGGACAAGCTATTTCCCCTCTTCTGTTTCTTGCTGCCTGTCCATTTCGGGCCTCAGGGCCGTGCCATTCTTTGCTATGTATTATAATTTAGGTGCATTCTAGTCTGGTCATCCGGAAATCAGACTCGCTCGCCTCAAGATTTCCTGTTTCAGTGATGGGGTCTCCCCGGACTCCAGCATCTGGAAATAATCTGGCATCCAGAACAGCCTTTTACGATAGATCTGTCATCGCCACATTTTTGAGCACTTTGCGTGTGCGCTGTGCTGAACTTTGCCTGTGCCTTAGGTCATTTAACCCTCAAGAGTATGCAGTGAGGAAGGCACTTTGTTGTCTCCAGTTCAAAGGTGGGGAAACTGAGGCATGGGAGGTTGAGTAATTGCCCAAGGTCCCATACCTTGTAAGCAGAGCTGATAACATATTCACGTAATCGTATCTAAGGTTAAGTGTGTGCACGCTTATTTTTATCTTTTGTTTAGGGAATGCATATATGTGTCTACATGGCTTTTCTGTTTGACAAGTGTCTTAGTTCCCTGGGCTGTTATGACAAGTTCCCAGACTGGATGGTTTAAGCAAAAGAAGTTCTTGACCTCCCAGTCTGGAGGCCTGGAGGCCGGAAGTCCGAGATCAAGGCGTCCGCAGGGCTGACCCCCTTTCCGGCTGTGAGCAGGAGCATGTCCCAGACCCTCACCAGATTCTGGTGTAGCTGGACATCTGTGGCAACCCTTGGCTTGCAGACATGTCACCCATCTGTGCCTTAGTCTTCACGTGGCCCTCTCCCTGTGTGTGTTTGTGTCCAAATTTCCCTTTTTATAAGGGCACCCGTCACTGGGTTAGAGGGCCACCCCCACAGTTTACTTTAGCCTGTTTGCCTCTAAAGTCCCTCTCTCCGAGTCAGGTCACATTCTGAGGCACCAGGGGTTCGCACTTCAACATCTGAACTTCAGAGGACACAATTCGGTCTTTAACAAGTGTAATAAGCTTTAGAACTTTTCGTTTATAAGTAGTATAACATAGCTGCACCAAGCAGTGTGACTTTTTCCCTTTCCTTTTTAGAAACAGCGACGTCTCTGACAGAGTTGGTGTATCTGTATCTTAGTGTAACATTGATGTCTTGAAAACACCGGGACCCCTAGGCTGGGTCTTCCCCGCCCAGCCTGCGCAGTCAGCGGCAGGTGCGTGGGAAGCCTGAGCTCAGCTCCGGCTGTCTGCAGACGATGCCACAGCCCCTCCGTTCTCTTGCAGGCCTCCTTCCCAGCAAACCTCCAGCTCGTCCTTGTTCTGCGCCCAACAGGATTTTTCCAAAGGACTCTCTCTGACCTTGCTTTCAAATTCAATAGAGATGACTTTAAGATGAAGGTACCGGTAAGTATCGCTGCTTTAGTTTCGTAGGCAGAACTAAACTTAATTGCATTCTTGGCCCATCTGTGATCATCGAAATCCTCATGGTGCTAACCTCAGTGCTGTGAGCAAAAATAAAGCCCCAAGTGACTCAGCTGAAAAGTGTATCATACTTCATCTTATACAGCCGGAAGCTGTACGATCCTTCTTTCCCACCTGCCACACCCCACCCCTGGTTGACTGTGCAAAGCATGGCCTCGGATGGACCACTTAAAAGTACAGGCATTTCATCAGAGCCACAAGTCTAGAATATTCTTACAGCAAGTCAAGCTAAAGAACAAGAGAGCCCAATGTACTGAGTGCCATCGCCTGCCTCCTAGTGAGGAAGGGCCAGGTTCTGCCAGCTCCTGAAGACAAGAGAGGGCCCAGGGAAGTGGCTGTGAACATCCCTAAGGCCTGTAGAGGGAACCCCAGGTTGCTGGTGGGGTAGCTGGCCTGGGCCCTGCAAAGAGATCACTACTTCATCTCCTTACTCCAGCTCACACCGGGCAGCTTCGGGAAAGGGGTGCTGCCTGGTGTCACTCAAATTAATGAGTTGTCAAAAGCGGTTTTCACAAATATCATCTTCAGTGTCTTCAATTCACTGACCCATTTTAGGTCTTTCTTGAGTATCACAGAATGCGTCACTGGGATGCTGTTGTTAAAAGTGTGTTCAGGTCCGTGTTTCAGTGCTGTGTGCTGAACTCCGTGCTCAGTAGGAAGTATTAAGAAGAATGGTGGGCCCCTGTGCCTTTCCTGTTGTGGTTAAATGTATATGGAGCATAGACGGGTTGTTAACTGAGACACAGAATCATAAAGGAAGGTGGCTTACTTTCTCAGATTGCCCAGTCAACTAGTCTTTGGTCATGCTGCTTCTGAATTGGGGTTATTTGGCTACATATAGATAGTTCCATGAGAGGAACAAAGAGAAAATGGAGTCATGTCTGCTAAGAACAGTTTTCTACCTTAAAATGACATTTAAGTCCATTCTTTAAATGCAGACTGTGCTTCAGTCAGACCTCAGCGCCCACCCTGGTGACAGTTTGGGCAGGACCGTTCTCTGTGGAGGGACTGTCCTGTGCGCCATCTGAGCAGCACCCCTCCCTCTACCTGCCAAATGCAAGCCCCACCCCACCCTCAACACTGTGGCCATCAAAACTGTCCCCGGACATTGTCAAATGTCCTCTGAGGGACCGAATCGCCCTGGGGGAGAACCCCTGCCTTAAACTAATACAGTATTTAATAATACATGAGGTGGTTTCATATAACATTCAAGCTGAACCTCTCAGGATCTATTTTGTAGTATCTGTGCGACAGCTTACAGCCAAAGGCTATTTTTATCTGAAACTCGTGGACAGATTAACCTCAGAAAGGGCAAGAAAAATATAAAAACATAAAACCTTGTCCTGTGTGGAAGAGCTTGCTTGGCCACTACAACCTCACGCAGGTAAAGGGCGCTGTGCTGACCCTGACTCCTACCTGCGATGACCTCGTGGGAGTTCAGCAGGAGTAAAGACAACATCATCTTCTTTCCAGTCCAAGCACTGTCCGATTGCCATGCTGAGCTCGCCTGGCCGGAGGAGCATCTAAACACTTATCTGATGCCTGATGTCCATTGCAAGGCCAGCTATGCCAAGGGCGTCGCATACTTGGAGGGCTGTCACCTGACAAGATCAGCCACCACATGCCCGTTCCATGAATGAGGAAGCTGACACAGAGAGAATAAGTGACTTCCCCAAAGTCAACCAGCCAGTTAGCAGTAGAGCTGGGTTTAAACCCAGGTGCCAAGCCAGTGATTTCTGTCCACCCTGCCACACTTAGCAACCAGCAGGAGAACATTTCCTGACTCTGCGGGCTGGGCGTTCTCTTATACAGGCAGTTTTCTTCCTCCTCTAGGTCATAATGCTGAGCTCAGTACCAGAATTACATGGTTACATCGACAAGTCCCAGCTGACCGAGGACCTGGGCGGGACCCTGGATTACTGCCACACCAGGTGGTTGTGTCACCGCACGGTGAGTCTTTCCAGCACTCTCTGGTGGGTGCTGGCTTCGGGCTGTGGTTCTCAGTAACCCCTAGTTAAACCCCTAGAATTGCTTTTGCGTTTTGATGCTGCCTCTTCCAAAGACATGTTCATGTTAACCCAAGTTTTCTCCTGAACAATGATGGTCTCAGTGGACCTTAGTCATCCAAAGAAATAACATGAGTAATAAGTTCGGGAGTGGCTTACTCTGGGCCAAGAGACAGAAAAGAAAGAAAGAAAAGCCCCATGCCGTTGTAGTCTGCGGCACTCACACCTCTCTCAACAAGGAGAGAGACCTCGAGCTTAGAATGACTCTAGGTGGTGAAAGCGTATGTAAAGAGTGCCCGGTATGTGTCTGAGGAGGTCGTGAGGCTAAGAAACCAGCGGGAAGGTATTTACTTTCCGCAGAGCAGGCTTGCTGTGGCTCTGTCCCCTCCAAGGATGCCCGTCTGATCCTTGCTGATGCTTTTCAGGCAGCAGGAGGGTGCGGTGTGTGCAAATGTTGTGACAATGTTCTCCCTCTTCCCAAGGCCATCGAAAGTTTCGCCCTCATGGTTAAGCAGACGGCCCAGATGCTGCAGTCCTTCGGGACCGAGCTGGCCGAAACAGAACTGCCCAATGACGTCCAGTCTACGAGCTCAGTGCTCTGCGCGCACACGGAGAAGAAAGTCAAAGCAAAGGTATGTACGGCTTCTGGGGGCTGAGGGGTGTCTTATGTCTGAGTGCAAGGTAGTGGAGCAGAAAGAGCTGATGTCAGCATCAGTTAAGACAGAATCGAAGGGTTTTCAAAGATGCCTTTTGATGCTAATCCTCTGGGTCACCTCCGTGATGAGACCTGAAACATGCATCTTTTTAAAAGCAGCATAAACAAATGCTGTTAATGCAGACACTTCGTGTGGTTGGCTTGAGTGGCTTGTGAAATCTGACTGAAGCAGGTTATCAGAGGCGGCCTTCTCCAAACCAGCTCCCAAGCTGTCTTACAGCAGCGTCCTTCATCGGGGTGTTTCTGTTGCTTGGTAGTAAACCAAGACAGGAATTCTGCCTCCAAGGTCCCAAAGGTGGTGGGCAGAGAGGTGCTGGGCTGACTTGGAGAGGCTGAAATTCATGGAGTGGTCACCATACTCCTGTATTTACCATCACTCCCCAGATAACTGTGTTCTGAGGGAGATGTGCTCCCCGAGCCTGTTGCACCCCCTGCCTCACCCGCACTTCACAGGCTTAGAGTCAGCGGTGACCATGACCTGCCGGTGGTCCTCAGGGGCCGCCTCCACCCACACCCAGAGAACTCCTGGCAGCAAGCATGGTTGCAGAAGCAGGCATCTAGAGGTCTGGTGTCCTGTTACTCTCCTACCTTATCCTGCTGCCCCTGCGTGACCTGTAACCCTAGCTCTGCCCTGGTCACAGCAGGAGGAGTGTCCTGGACACCTGCCTGCTTTTCCCAGTAAGCGAGTGGTCAGCACAGCGGTAGGGAGACTCCACTGTGGCTGGTGCTGTGCCCACCTCACTCGTCGTGACCCTCCTGCTCCCCTCGCAGGGGGGATGCCCCACAAAGCCCACCATGCCCTCCACCCTGGACGGAGTCCTGGAGAGTGTGTGGGCTTGGGGTGCAAGGTTCTGTGCTCTTCCCACAGGAAGACATGAGGTTGGCGCTGGACGAGGGGCAGAGCATCCTGGAGAGCATCAGGGAGCCTCTGGCCAAGAGCCCGGAGCAGAGCCTCAACCAGGACCAGCTGGACAATCAGACCACGGTGCAGAGGTGAGGACCACGGGCTGCCGGGGCCTCTCAGGTGACCAGCCTCTGTGGAAACGAGAGGTGATAGGCTGAGGGCAGAGGGACAGACAGACAGGAGCAGGAAGCCCCACCCCACGTGCCTTATTGCCTCCCTAAGCCTTGTTTCCTCACCTCAAAGGGAAGCAAGAGGACCTCGGAGTCCTTACTGCTGAAATGCTTTACTTCCAAATGCCAGAGAAAGCAACTTCTCTGGGGAGATGCCTTAGAGGAAATCACTCTTTTTCATAAGCATGAAGGGCCGTTTAAGGGAGAACAGGGGTGACAGGAGCTGGCAGGCTGGCAGCTCTGTCCTCGGTGCTTTCCTGCCCCATTTCACATCTGGTCCCCACTTGTTTGCAGGTGAGGGAGCCGCCTGAGGCTTTTTTCTGCTCCAGCCCCAGGTTTTAGAAGCATGTCTTTTCTTTCCCTGGAAAGGGAATCATGTGTACTTCCCTCCCTCGGTTTCTAGCTGAATGACGGAACCCAGTAAAGTGTCCCCGTGGTCAGCTGCTGTTAGCTGACATCTTGTGATGCTCTGCAACATCCACACAGCACACACTTCCTCCCCATTCCGTGCTCTTCACCACGCAAGCCAGGTTGGCGCTGAGACCCCACCTCCTTGTTCAGGGACAGGTGGGGGACAGGTGCAGAGCAGCTGCACAGCCTGCCTGGGGGCTCCCAGCCCCTCACAGACAAACCCAGGCCTGGACCCTGGCTGATTTTTCCAACTCTTAGCCCTTGTTCCTGCCTCGAGTCCGAAGTTCACACGCCAAGCAGGTGTTCTGGGCCAGGAACGCAGAGTAGGCCCTGGGGCACCAGACAGGCCTGTGTGGATGGGATGTCCCTAACGGAGGAGGTTGGAGCACACTGTCGCCTCCCCCCAGACTCAGTTTCCTCATTTATACAGTGGGGCGAGCCGGAGCACACCAGGCGCGGGGGGTTGTGGGACGAGATTGTCCACACTTGTCCAGCATGGTGTTTGGAGCACATGGGAATGAGCGGTGGCCGCAGTTCTTCACCCACTCGTGCCTTGTGGCAGCTCACTGCTTCCTTTACCCCTGAACCAGTTTTAAACAGTAACCTCAAACCTTTACCTTCTTGACCTTGTAAAAATTAGCACTCAGCCAGCTGTCCTCCCTCTCAAGTCAGTGGGCCCTAAGGAAACCCCTACCTGCGAATCCTGGGCTTCAGCCCCCAGGATAAGAGGAGGCGAGAGTCTTAGGAAGGCCGCGTGGAGACTGAGCCCCCCCACCGCTGCTCCCCACTGTGGGGGGTGATCCTTCCCAAGGCCCCAGGGTGGCTCCAACACACAGCACAGGTGCCTCTCCTCTTTCCTAGGCTCCTGGCCCAGCTGAATGAAACCGAGGCTGCCTTTGATGAGTTTTGGGCGAAGCATCAGCAAAAACTTGAACAGTGTCTGCAGCTCCGGCATTTCGAGCAGGATTTCCGGGAGGTGAGTGGCCCAGAGCACAGGAAGAACCTGCAGATGGGCACCTGGCGTCTAACTGCAGGGAGCCATTGGGTGGGCTGGATCACTTGGGTGCCCGGGGCTGAGTCACCCAGTTGACTGTAGCTCAATGCAAAATAATCTCCATTAGCCACAGCAAGCCACAAGATCAAGTTGGACTAAACCTTAAAATATGTGATTGGTGAGTAAATCATTACATGCAAAGATTATGTAAAATCTGCTCATTGGCATGTGCTTCCACATTATTTGTCAATTAGTCAAGCAATCTTTGTTCTCCCTTCATGGTCATTTGTGTGTTCTTTTCTCTGACATGTACCTACTGTGCACCCGTGTGGGCCCTGGGGACACACAGAGCAGGGATATGGCCCTGCGTTGGACTCAGTGTGCCCGGCTGCAGTAGAAGTGATGCGCCATCATTGTGTTAGATCGTTAGAGGTGGCCAGCTCACCGGAAGCCCGTTAGTCATTTATTGTGCGGAACACACACACTGGCACTTCCCCGTGGTCTGGTCGTGGTACAATGTAGGAATGTAAAATGGCACGCTGTCCGGAGCAGCACAGGCCCAGGGCGGCGTCTGCCCTGCTCTCAGGAGACCTCTGGTCAAGAAGGAAGAACCATACATCCACAGGAAATAAGTAACCGCATCAAGTGCTGTGAGAAAAAAAACTGGCGTGGGGCCACGTCTAGGTGCCAGGTGAGGAGGACCGGAGAACCGTTCTCTGGGGACTGTCCTCCAGTTCTCGCCCTCCTCAGAGAGGCATGAATCTCACCTTTGGGAAACGTGGACCTTGTTCAGCAGCCTTCACTGGGCGCTGTCGATCTGGGGCTCCTGCCCAAGCTCAGGCCAGCAAGGTGAGGCAGCCTCCCTGACTCAGGACAGAGCGGTCACACCAGCCAGTGGGAACGGCAGCCAAGGAAGCACCTGGAGAAGACAGTCATTCATTACTTATTTCCGTGGGGACTGAAGAAGGCACTTCAGACAGCCAGACTTTTTACTTGTGGGTAATTGTAGATCAAAGTGCTGTTGTAAGAAGTAATTCAGAGACATCCTGTATGTCCTCCACCCAGTTTCCCTAAATGGTGACATCTTCCCCAAACTAAAGCACAGGGTCACTGCCAGGGTGCTGTGCCTGGCACACTCAACACACGGAACATTCCGTCACAACAAGGACCCCCTCGCACCCACCTGCCTCCCACTTACACCCTCTCCCGAACCCCTGGCCACCTCCGATCCCCATTCCCATAATGTTATTGTTTCAAAATGTGCTGTAGATGGAATCTACAATACATAACCTTTTCTGATTGGCTCTTTTCACTCAGCATGATTCCCTGGAGATTCATCCAGGTGGTTTTGTGTGCCAGCACTTCGTTCCTTTTCACCGCGGAGCAGTCAGTGTTCAGTGGTGGGGGCAGGCCCCAGGTGAACCATCCACCCACTGAAAGCTCCGGGGCTGTTTCCAGGGTTTGCTATTACAAATAGAGCTGTTATAAACATTCATGTACAGATTTTTACATTGACATAAGTTGTCATGTCTCTGAGATAAATGCTCAGGAGTGCCATCGCTGGGTCATATGGTAGTTTCACGTTCAGCTTTTTTAGAAAAAGCCAAATTGTTTTCAGATGGCTGCACCATTTTACATCCCCAGCAGCCATGGGTGAGGAGTCCCATTTCTCCACATCCTCAGCAGCACTTGGTGTGGTATTATTGTAAATCTTCTACACGTATTCTGATAGGTGTGTAGTGATGTCCCATCATGGTTCTGTTTTGCATTTTCCTGATGGCTAATGACCTTGAACATCTTTCCAAGTGCTTATTTATCATCAGTATGTGCTCTTCGGTGAAATGTCTGTATTTCTACTTCCCATTTTCTCACTGGCTTGTTTCCATTTTTGTTTTTACTGTTGTGTTTTGAGAGTTCTTTCTATATACTTTAGATACCAGTCCCTTGTCAGACATGTGGTGTGAAAATGTTTTCTTCCAGGCCTGGCTGGTGTAGCTCAGTGGATCGAGGGCGGGCCTGCGAACCAAAGGATCGTGGTTCGATTCCCAGTCAGGGCACGTGCCTGGGTTGCAGGCCAGTTCCCAGCAGGGGACACACGAGAGGCAACCATTCATTGATATTTCTCTCCCTCTCTCCTACCCTTCCCCTCTAAAGATAAATAAATAAAAATCTTTAAAAAAAACAAAAAAAATTTTTTTTTTAAAAAAAAAGATTCCTTAAAAAAAAAAAAATGTTTTCTTCCAGCTCGTCACTTGCCTTTGCACCCTCTTAACCGGGTATTTCAGAGAGCAGAGTTTACAGTGTGGGTGAAGTCCAGTTGACACTTTTCCTTTGAAGGACTATGCTTTTGGTGTCAGTCCCAGATCTCAGAGATGTTCCCCTAAACTACTTTTCCTAAAAGATTTCAGCTTTTACACTTCAAGGTACTTTTGGTGCAAGGCGTGAGAATTAGGTCAAGGCTCACTTTTCAAACCTTGGAACACCCAGCTGCTCCCCCGGGACTCGTCTTCCCCCACCTGACTATTCTCCACTTGCATCCAAGGTCATTGGGCACGTTCGTTTGGGTCCGTTTCTGGGTCTGCATTCTGTCCCTCCATCAACATGTGGCCTTGACTGTAGCTGTTATTAGCCTGGAAATCAGGTGGATGAATCTTCCCACTTTATTCTTCTTTTTCAAAGTTGTTTTAGCTTGTCTAGTACCTTTGCTTTTCCATGTAAATTTAAAGTAATCTTGTCTTCATCTATAAAAAATTTGCCAGGATTTTTATAGCAATTGTGTTAAACCTCTATTTGAGAGAGAATCAACATCTTCACTACGTTGAATCTTTCAATCAATGAACACAATATGTCTCACCACTTACTTACATTTTCTTAAACTTTTTTTTTAAGATTTTTATTTATTTATCTTTAGAGGGGAAGGGTAGGAGAGAGGGAGAGGGAGAGAAACATCAATGTATGGTTGCCTCTCGTGTGTCCCCTGCCGGGAACTGGCCTGCAACCCAGGCATGTGCCCTGACCGGGAATCGAACCTCGATCCTCTGGTTTGCAGGCCCGCGCTCAATCCACTGAGCTACACCAGCCAGGGCTTCTTAAACTTTTTTAATCGATGTTGTGTACCTGTTCTGTACATGTTTTATTTGATTTACACTTACATATTTTACTTGTAAAAAAGCAATTATAAATGGTATTGCATTTTTAGTTGTGGTATCTGTGCATTTGTTACTATATGTAGAAATACAGTTGGTTTTTGCATATTTATCTTGTCTTCTGAAAGCATGCTGACCACACTTCTTCTAGGAGTTTCTTTGTCCCCTTTGGGATTTTCTACACAGATGATCAGGTCATGTGCAAACAGGGACAGCATGACTTCTTCCTTTCCCATCTGCATGCCTTTTGTTTGTTTGTTTACATTTTTCATTTTTTTTTTTTTTTTTTTGCCTTATTGCACTGGCCAGAGCTGCCACCTCTCATGCAACAGCTGTGGGAGCGGGTGTCCTTGCCTTGTTTCCAGTCTTAGGGACAAAGCCTTCTTTTCACCAACATTACGTGTGTGATGCTGCCTGTAGGGTTTTTGTAGATGCTCTTTATCAGATTGGGGGCTTTCCCTCCAGTTCTGTGTTTCTGGGGGAGATCCCAGTTTCCTTCTCCTCTGTCACTCCCAGTTTCGGTCATGTCTCCATGCCCTTTCCTTTTGTCTGTGGCTGTTTTGACGTGGGCCTGAGTCTCTCACCCGCTTCTCTGTTTCAGGTCAAGGCCTCCTTAGACGCATTGGCTCAGAAGATCACGACCTTCACGGATGTGGGCAATAGCTTGGCGCATGTGGAGCACCTCCTGAAGGACCTTACCAGCTTTGAGGAGAAGTCCAGCGTAAGGACTGGGACACGGACTAGTGCGGGAGGGAGAGAGCCTAGTGAAGAGGTACCCAGGGTTGTCACCAAAGTTGCTTTAAAAAAGCACAGGAATTGGACTTTCTGCCATCAGAGTGGAAGTCCCCAACCCTGAGCGATACCGGCAGGTGGAGGGGCAGCTGCCGGGCCCACCCACACCCACCCCTGACCCCTGACCCCTGTTCCCACACCCTGCCCCCACCCTCCCTTCACAGATCCCTCAAAGGAAATAACGCTTTCTTGCTTATACTTAACCTAAGCTGAGCTGTGTGTCTGGGGCGGCTCTCTGCAGGCAGCCGTGGAGCGGGCCCGCGCCCTGTCCCTGGAGGGGGAGCAGCTCATCGACAACAAGCACTACGCCGTGGACTCCATCCGCCCCAAGTGCCACGAGCTCCGGCACCTCTGCGACCAGTTCACTGTGGAGGTCGGGCAGCGGAGGGGTCTACTCCACAAGTCACTGGAGCTGCACAGCCTCCTGGAGGCGGTAGGCCGCCCAGCCCCACGCCCCTGATAGCAAAATCTCTCTCAGCCCCACGTGGCCAGCTCCCTCTGTGTGGGATGCACCAGTCATTGATTAGAAGCTGGCCCACGCCCTCCTGTCTGGACGCCTTTCTCGTGGCCTCGCTGGTCGTGTCCTGACACAGCTCTTTTCTAGAATTCACCAGCAACAACTAACAATTTCTTTTAAAGGCCCAGAAACTTATCACCTTCCTAACTCACTGCATTGCCTCCCTGTATGTATAAATGAGTCCTGTCCTGGGCAATGTGCTCAACTTTTTTAGAGCACTGCATTCCCTCCGGGGGAGTCCTTTGGATGTAGCAGCGGAACTAGGATGATGCAGTGCTGAAAATATTCCCCCAAATATAGGGGTTGGCAGACGGTGTGGGAGACAGCCAGCAGGCCCCAGCGAGGAGAGCCCACACACAGCTGCTAACAGTGCCATTCTCTCCCTCCGCAATGCTCGGCGTGTCCAGTCCATGAAATGGTGCGATGAGGGGATCTACCTGCTGGCCTCGCAGCCTGTGGACAAGTGCCAGTCCCAGGATGGGGCCGAGGCAGCCCTCCAAGAAATTGAGAAGTTTTTGGAGACCGGTGCAGAAAATAAGATCCAGGAGCTCAATAAAATTTACCAGGACTACGAACCCATCCTCACCCAAGACCTGCTGGTATGCCAACTCGGGCCTTTCCCCTGTAGCTCACCTGTCCTGAATGGTGGGGAGTCACCTCAATGATGTTCAAAAGAATAATTTAATGAATTTTTAGAGGACAGTCAGCAATTGAGAGAGATACAGAGTTGGAGGGAGGGGTCATCTGGCTCAACTTCTCTTACACAAAAGTCATGGTCACGCGTCCCTCAGAAGGTGCAGGTCCTTCCCCTGCAAGGGGCGCGTGTTTGATGAAGGAGCCATTCCCCTGGCCCTGCTTCCTGTTGCTCTTCTCAACATCGTGCTGAAACAGGACTCCTCTTCCATCTCGGCCAGCTGCACTCAGCCCACCCCCAGGGGCAACCCCCAAGTTCACTGCCCCTCCCATAGGCAGCCTTCAGATGCATGGAGAGAGCTGCATGTCCCTCCCTTTCAGCTGACCTTCCCCCAGGCCTGGCATCCCTCCCTCTGTCGTGGGGCTGCCACCCCTTGCAGCCACAGCGGGCAGCACCAGTGCAGGACTGCCGCGCTGGTGATGGGCGCTGCGCCATCGGCATCTAGAAGGGCGGTCATGCTGAGGGCAGGTCTACACATGGTTGTTCTGTGTTTAAATCGCAGACACCAACACTTACAAAGCATCTTGCTAACTAGTCTGTCATACCTTGTCACTTCAGGAACACGTGCAGAAGGTCTTCCAGAAGCAAGAGAGTATGGAAGAAATGTTTCACCGGAGACAGGCCAGCCTGAAGAAGCTGGCGGCCAAGCAGACCAGGCCTGTGCAGCCAGTAGCCCCCCGGCCAGAGGCGCTCACGAAGTCGCCCTGCCCCTCCCCAGGTATGTGCAGGCACGCCTCATTCCTTCAGAGAATGCCCTCCTTCTGTTCCATGATTTATTTTGTAAATAAAGTTTTATTGGCACTTGGCCCACTTACTTGTTTACTCTCATCTCTGCGGCTTCTGTGCTCAGCACAGCAGAGCTGATTGGTTGTAGCAAGAACTGAAACACCCACTGTCACAGGACCCTCCCAGGCCTCTTCTCCACGTGCTAGTCTCTCCCCAACCCATCTGCTCTCAGTGCTGTTGCCAAAGTAGTTTTCCCCCCCGCACACAGCTCCAACCTCGGGCCCCAAAGCCTCACCGCATGGTGTCTGATGCCTCAGCCACTTCGGCCGCCCCCAGGCACCCAGCCAGTGGGCTGTAGCCTCTCATCACCTCTCTCCCCAGCACAGTCCTTCTCTGAGGCCCAGCTGGACGCAGTGCCATTTCCTGAAGACTCCTCACCCTTTCCCTGTCCCCAAACACACTCTTCCCCAGGAGCTGGGACCTCCTGCTGCTTTCCCCTGGGGGAGGGAGGGGGGTGGGCCGGGGGGGGCGGGGCTTGGCTAACATTCTAAGTTGGTGAGAGCCCCGCCCCGGAGAGCTGGCTCCCGGCCCCCAGTGTGTAGAGGTCTCCTGGCTGAGGATTCCTCCCCTGTTGGCTGGGAGCCCCTCTAGGGATGGGAACTAACTCCAGTGGGCTGACCCCAGGTGGTTCCCTGGTGTCCCCTACTTCCACCTTATCTCCCAATCCCATTTTCCTTCTCTTCAGTTTTGCTGTGCTTTCCTCACCCTTCTCTAGGCTGCTTGCTTTTTTCCTCTGAAAGTAAAAAAATAAATCCCAGACACTCTGGGTGTGCTTTTTCCTCTCCAGGCAATAAGATACAAAGTTACACCCACTTTCTCCTCTTCTTCCCAAACCAGGTGTCCGGAGAGGTTCCGAGAACAACAGTTCTGAGGGCAGCGCACTCCGGAGGGGGCCCTACAGGAGGGCCAAGGTGAGGCCCGCCGTCCCTGGCACGGAGCCTGCACTGCCCCCGAGCCCCGAGCCCCACCACCTCCTGTTACCTCACCCTCCTTGGTTCTCCCAGCCTGCTTCTCCCAGCCCTCTCCCACACGCGGGCCGCACACCAGGGCCATCCTCCCCTCCTCGTCCTGCGAGGTCTCAGATTTCCCATCTGCTCCCAGATGGAAAGTGAGCTGGGACTCCAGAGCCTCCGTCAGGGCGTCCGGCTGTGTTTTCTCGCTGTTGGAATCTTGATGCCCTGTGTGCTCTTCTCTTTCCAGAGTGAAATGAGTGAGGGCCGGCAGGGCCGGAGCAGCTCCACGGGGGAAGAGGAGGAGAGCCTGGCCATCTTGAGGAGGTGGGTGGGCTACCCTTCCAGGTGCTGCTGAGTGGCTCAGGTCCAGATACGACAAGCAGGACCCACCTAGATCTCAGCCTTTGGCCAGGACAGTCTGAGTGCAAACGTGCCGAAGTTGGTGAAAAATGCCAGCCTCTCCCCCAAAGCCACAATGTGGGAGCACAGCTGGCAGCGGGGGGCCCACACATGTGTGTGCAGTGTGCAGTGCACAGGTGTGGAGCGCACGTGTCCGTTGTGCATGTCTGCATCTGAAACCAAGAGAAATTGGGGTTTCCCTTAGAAAAGCCACGTTTGCCCCAGCCCCCAGGCAGGACTGTGACAAGGTGAAAAGGACTGTGTTTTTCCTTCAAGGCCAGGTGAGAAGGCAAGTGCGATCCAGCCCACCCAGGCCCTTGGGGCACACGTGCAGGGTCAGCTGCATAACTGCCCCCGACCCAGCTCTCTCTCTCCTCGGAGGACTTGGTCCCTCCCAGGAGCCTTTCCAGTCCCCCACAGCTCCATGTGCCAGGGGTCACTTCTCTTTCTTCATTCCTCCTCTCCTGCTTTTCTCACCATTCCTTACCCCCAGCTCTTCTTTTTTTTTTAAAGATTTTATTTACTTGTTTTTAGAGAGAAGGGGAGAGAGGAAGAGAAACATCAATGTGTGGTTGCCTCTCATGCGCCCCCTACTGGGGACCTGGCCCACAACCCAGGCATGTGCCCTGACTGGGAATTGAACTGGCAACCCTTTGGTTTGCAGACCTGCACCCAGTCCACTGAGCCACACCAGCCAGGGCCCACCCCCGGCTCTTCTCACTGCACACCTGGGCTGTTGCCATGGTGCTTGCTGGGGTGGGGGGTGTCCTTCACATCCCATTCTGGGGTTGCATCTGTCCCAGGCACAGAGCTCTGATGAAATCTGAACTCATGACAGGGAAGGCACTTCCAAAGTCCTTCCCAGGATTGGCAGGCACTTTCCCCCTCGAACCCTGCCTTCCAGCCTAGCTAGGCTGTCCACCCTTCCACAAAGGCAGCCTGCACCCTGCCACCTTCCTGGGTCTACGCGCTCTGAGATCAGTACACGGAATGCTGTCCTCACCCTGCCCCAAACACAGTGCCTGGCCCTCAGCGTCCAGCTCAGTTCCTCACCGGGGACATCCTCCCCTTTGTGCCCATGCTGAGCTCTGCTTCCAGACTAGAGTGCTCCCCTCTGGTTTGCGGTGGTGAGGAGGAAGCCTGAGGCCCCTGTCTTTCCCCTCCCCCCACTCCTGTTTAGGATCACCGCCTCTTTGAACTGAGGCCTAACACCTTGTTAAGTACCAACAGCTGTTTCAGAATTGATCGTGCTCAGTGGGCCCAACCGAGGAGCACCCCACCACCCCCTCCGGGCTCTGGTCCCTATGTATGAAAATGGGATATTTGGTTGTAAGCAATTAGAAGGTGATCCTCATCCCTAAAAAGACATCTGAGCAGCTGGTTTGCAAGCCCCTGCCCCTCCTGGGACTCCATAACATGATGGGCACATAGTAGATCCACACATCGTCACTGTACCCCACTGCGTGCAAGGAGGTGGTGGTGTAAACTGAACTGGCTACAATGATGCCTTGACGGCCCCCAGGCAAGGAGCCTGATGTGCACGCCCAGGAGGAGCTCTTCCTGGCGGGGAGAGAGGGGCGGCTGGTGAAGGGAGTTGGGGGGAATCTGCAGGGGCGGGGAGACTCAGAGACATGACCTGACAGAGGGGGAGGCTTCAGGAGCCAGGGCTCGTTTTGTGCAGCTGGCCCCACAGCAGGGAGGCGGGCCAGGGAATCTGCTCGTGGATTGTAAGTCCCAGTGCCCGTTCACAGGCACGTGATGAACGAACTCCTCGACACGGAGCGGGTCTACGTGGAGGAGCTGCTCTGCGTCCTGGAGGTGAGCCTGCCCTTGGCGGCCAGCCAGCCTGTGCTGCAGGCGTGTCCCCCTGTGGTCTTGTGTCCGCCACCAAGCACGTGAAAGAAGGTTCACGGTAGCTTTACTCATAACAGCCCCAAAAGTGGGAGCAACACGAATGTCTGTCAGTGGGACACTGGACAAGTAGGCTTAGGTGGATTTGCAGAGACAATATTTATAGCAGCTGCCACTGCCCAGACCAAGCGCAGCCCACAGGAGCACCGTGACAAGCGGAGACTCGGACCAGCATGCGTGCCGTTCCTGCAGAGGAAGTCCAGGGCGTGAGGAGCCGGTCTGGGTGCAGAGGGCCGGGCGGAGCTTGCTGGTGGCGGTGGTGGCCTGGGGAGGGCAGAGTGGCCTCTGAGTGCTAGAATGTTCTACATCTTGATCTGGGCAGTGGTTACAGGGATGTAGACATAAGTAATTCATCAAGATGTATGCATAAGATTTGTCCCCTTCATAGAAATATCTGGATTTTGAAAAGGCTAAAAGGAAGAAGAATGGAACCTCCTCTCCCCACCCCACAAAAAATTGGTGCTGTTTGTAATTCATTCATATTGTGTGGTGCTTGTCCAAATGATCATCTTAAAAATGGTCAGTGACTAAATACGAGGTAGATTTGCTTTCTAACACCTGAGACAGTGTCACCCGCCCTCCTGGCCCCACTGGGCAGTCACACGAAGACGGGGCTCTGGTGGCAAACGACTGGGCTGATGATAAAACGGCTGAGAGCTGTAGGTCAGGGTTTCCCGGCTGACCTCTCTCTTCTTCCACAGGGCTACGCCGCTGAGATGGATAATCCTCTCATGACGCATCTCCTCACAGCAGGCCTTCAAAACAAGAAGGATGTTTTATTTGGAAACATGGAAGAAATTTACCACTTTCATAACAGGTAAGAGAGACCCTTCCTCTGATCACAGCACTGTCTAGCCTTCAAAGTAGCCTCCTGCAGGGAGCTGCAACCAAAACAGCCCCCGGACTGTGCATTCCTGTTGGGGGATATCCCTTCCTCCCTCTCTCAAGATGGGATAAGCTCACAGAGGGGCCACCACACAAGAGCAGTTTGATGGGAAGTGCCCAGGGCTCGTTCTCTGAGCCGGGGTGGTTGGTTAGAAGTGGGCCTCCACCTGACGTGGGAAGATGCCTCAGAGCTTTGTCAGCGTGAAGATGGAGGAGCAGCCCGCCCCTCCTGCCTCTCCCTGTCCTTCAGGACCAGCAGAAGCCCGCCCCCACCCCAAGTGTTAGCACACTGGGGCAGCACCAAAGGCCACACCACTTAGCAAAGATGGTTTTATTCCCAAGCCCATTCTTTTTTTTTTTTTTTAAGATTTTTATCTATTTATCTTTAGAGGGGAAGGGTAGGAGAGGGGGAGAGGGAGAGAAATATCAATGTACGGTTGCCTCTTGTGTGTCCCATGCTGGGAACTGGCCTGCAACCCAGGCATGTGCCCTGACTGGGAATCGAACCGCGATCCTTTGCTTCGCAGGTCCGTGCTCAATCCACTGAGCTACACCAGCCAGGCCAAGCCCATTCTTGAACAGGGTGGTAACATCAGAGGTTCCTTTCCTGCCTGTTATACCCTGGGACAGCGATTTGCGGTGTCCTCATGCTCTGGGAAAAGTGTGGCTCGTTCTAGGGCTGCTTTCCCTGGGTTCCTACTTGCAGTTTGCAGGAGCTCGTGGGAAAGGAGATGAGCAGGCAGACATAGTGGGTAGGGAGGCAGGAAGATGATGGCCATGTTGAGCATCTTGAAAAAGGGTCAGCCATGAGCCAACCCAGGGAGCCCAGCCAGCGTGGGACTCGGGCCCCACCTCCTATGGGTGTCAGGAGACACTTTGCCTCTCAGTCATTAGCATCTGTCACCCACCCATTGGTAAGGGAGGTACCAGGTCACAGCTGAACCCTGCCTCAGAGCCTTCCTTTGGGAGTTAAATCGAGAGGGGGCCCTGGACCTTCAGCATCCCCGGGGGCTCTGGCCAGTGCTTGGGCGCCAGGCCCCTGGCTGCAGAACTAGTGTAGTGAGCCAGTCCCCCAGGAGCTTGCCTCCCTGGGGGATTTATCCCCATGGACAGATGTAAGTCAGAAATGGAGGAAGACTCAGCACATGGCTCAGGAACAAAGCTGCATTGGGGAAGGTCTCGGGGACAGAACGGAGCCCCCTTTTATAGCTGACAGAGCACACAGCTGTGAGGCTCCACTTTCAGAGCCTCCAGATGCCCTGTCTGTCTGCTCACGGGCTCTTCATCCCACATCTGCGCTGATTTAAAAAAAAAAAAAAACTGTCCTGAATTCTGCGTGCAAACCAACACCAAAAGCACGTAGGGATCCGTGGGGGCCATGGCTGCTTAAACCTGAGAGCGCGGTGCAGCCGGAGCTCTGGGAGCGACAGGGGTGGGCTGCGGGTTCCTGAAATCAGACTGCATGCTTACACTCAGAAGCTGCCGAACTGGGGGTTAAAGTTTGGAAAATTATAGCTTATTAATTTGTTACAAATGCCATCTTGTTCAGGCTGTTTAGCGTATGACCTAATGCACACTTTCCTTGTCTAGAATATTCCTGAGAGAGCTAGAAAACTACATAGACTGCCCAGAGCTGGTTGGAAGGTGTTTTCTAGAAAGGGTAGGTGTTTTTTTTAATGTATACTTTCCTGTGCCTTACTTCCTAAAGTTACTAGCACTTAAAATAATAATTTTAAATTTGGTTGCAGTCCCCAACTGAAATCACACAGTACCAATGTTTCCAGTTTGGCTAAGTTGACCTGACAATTTTTGGCAGGGCTGAAAGAATATGCTTTTTTCTAAAGCCCAATAACTACTTTGAAATAGAGAAAAACTAAAAAACATAAACTTTGAGATATGCCAAATTATCAAACGCCTGAGGTTTTGATTGTGTTAGATGAAGCTGAGCGTGTCTCAGGCTGGTGTTTTGTTTTGCATTTGGTCTTGTCCTGAATGAGACCCCCTCACGGACTGGCTGACTTTGGACAAGTCATCCTGTTCTCTGAGCCATATTTGTCTCAACTGTTCCAAACAGTAGGTGTCGGCCTCCTTCTGGGGCGGGATGATCAGCCGAAGTGTGTGTGTGGAGGGGAAGGAGGTTGAGGAGAGGCTTTGGGAGCAGCAAGGGCTGCCGGGTACCAGGGCCTGCGGGCGTCTCCACAAGGTCCCACATGATCCTCTTACGTTGGTCTCCGTCAACTGCGAGTTAGCAGTGTGGAAAATGCAGCTAAGCTTACCAACAGTAATCAAACTGAGTCATTTTCACAAAACAAGCTACAGTGCCATAATAAATTGAAGTGAGGAGGCCAAAGGCAGGAAACGGAGGAGCAGTGTTGGTGTTTCGACTCAGCCTGGCTGTGATGCTTCTCTGTGCTATGTGAGGGGTGGGGTCGGGCAGTCATGCTATAGGCCAGTGGTTCTCAAAGTGGGTGCCCTGGCCAGCAGCCTCAGAGTCTCCTGGGAACTTGTTGTGAATGCAGGTTCTCAGGCCCCACCTCAGACCTGCGCAGTCAGAACCTCAGTGAGGGCAGCAGTCTGTTTGCACAAGCCTGCAGGCAATTCTGACATGCCTGCAAGTTTGAGCACCACCTTGTAGGCTAAGCTCTGGAGACCCTTCAGAAAGTCCGTGTTAGTCCTGTGTTTATTTTTGCACTGTTAGACCTATGGCAAAAGCCAGCTATATTGATTGAGCCAATCTGTGTACAAGAGAGCCCTGAGACGCGAGCTTCTAGTGGGCTGTAACCTGGCAGTCCCACGATGAGGGACGTGGCTTCTGAGATGGGGGGTGAGCCGGGACTCAGGAGGAGGTCAAACCAGCCCCCTTGAGCCACGCCGTGACACGTCTCTGCCCTGGGCCCAGATGGAAGAGTTCCAGATCTACGAGAAGTACTGCCAGAACAAGCCCCGTTCGGAGAGCCTGTGGCGACAGTGCTCCGACTGCCCGTTTTTCCAGGTGTGTTTCGGGGCTCTGTTTGAGAGGCAGGGGTGTCCAACCTTTGGGCGTCTCTGGGCCGCAGTGGAAGAAGAGTTGTCTTGGGCCACACATTAAATACATTGTGACGTGTAATCACAAAAAAATCTCATAATGTTTTAAGTAAATTCACAGTTTTGTGTTGACCACATTCATAGCCATCCTGGGCTGCATGCAGCCAGTGGGCCGCAGGTTGGACACCCCGCTAGAGTATAATCTCCTTTACTAATTGACTCTCAAAGAAAGAATAATGAAAACCATCTAAACCAGAGTTTTGGTGGTTTTAGGAATGCCAGAAGAAACTGGACCACAAGCTGAGTCTGGACTCCTACCTGCTGAAGCCAGTCCAGAGGATCACCAAATACCAGCTGCTCCTCAAGGTGAGACACCGGGCAGCCATGCCTGGCTGGGCATCCCTGGAGTCCCCCTCCCAGCGTGGCCACCCTGTAGCCACCCTCACTGCCACATTCCCCTCCCAGCCACACCCACCCAGCAGCTGTGGCTGCCCCATGGTCTCTGAACAATGCAGCCTCTGAGCCACCTTCCTCCCATCTCTGTGAGGGCTGGGCTCTTCCCAGACCTTTGTGGTGGCCTACTGTGTGCTGGCCATCTTTAGGGCAAAGGCAGGGACACCAAGGTGAACAGATGGACAAACCCTGCCCCATGGAGCATAGGCTCAAAGGGCCCCCACCTGACACGGGCCTGTGCTCCCACACCGGCCTTCCCAGCCAGGCCTGGCCCATGTCGGTTATCTCTGTGGGCCCAACAGAGGTGGCACCGCAGGCCGGAGTGGGCAAGCCACAGGACTTGGAGAGTGCGTGTGTACGGAGCAGATGTTTGTTCAGGTCTTGAATTTGAAAGAAAGGAGTAACCAGTTTAGAAGTGGGGAGACAGGTGACAGGGGTCTCAGTCTGAGTTTGTGGGGGTCAGAGCTGCACAAGTGTGCTAGCCCTGGGGGAGTGCGAGGGGCTTGCACTTGCCAAGCTCAGCTGAGTGTCCACTGGCTCAGGGAGTGTCCCCGATTTGCAGCATCTGTCTGGCTGTTGTGGGGTAGGGTACAGGAGCTTCAGGGCAGTGTGGGACAACTTCTTGAACTGCTCCTAGGCCAGTGGTCCCCAGGCAGTCCCCTCATCCAGAGAGGGTATGGGTGTCCACATGCACGCGTAGTCTTATCCTCACCAGTGATGACTGAGCAGGGAGCCACCGGAGCCTGCACTGCTGGGACCGGGCACTGGTGTTCCAGCAGCTCTTAAGGAATGGTAGGGATCAGTGTCTGATCTGACACTGATGGTAGGGATGGGTGTGTGAGCACGGCTTCTTCTCCCCACACCCCACTCCCAGGAAATGTTGAAGTACAGCAGGAACTGCGAGGGGGCGGAGGACCTGCAGGAGGCGCTGAGCTCCATCCTGGGCATCCTCAAGGCCGTAAATGACTCCATGCACCTCATCGCAATCACAGGCTATGATGTAAGGACTGCTGAGGGTGCTCCTGCCTTTCTCCCCATGCTGCTGGAGGTGCTAAGGAGCCTGCTTGGCGGGGGGCGGGGGGGAGGGGCGGAGTCTGCCAGGCAGCAGGCTGAGGCGGGCCCAGAGCCAGAGCTGAGCTGCACCCTCTGTCTTTGATGAGCATGGGAATCACCGGGAATCAGTCAAAACCCAGTCTGACTCAGGGGGTCTGGACAGGTCTGTACAGGGGCTCAGCACCGTGTAAAGAAAACCAGAAAGTTTTCTCTCCTTGGAGGTGCACCTCGGAAAACCTCTTCATTCCTGGTCTTTCCCTGAGGTCGGCATGTCTCTGGAAACGGGTGTAAATCTGTTTTCTCTGATGCTGCTTGTGGGCTGATAACATGTAACAAGTGGGTGTTAAAGTCAGGTTTCTACCTTCTCTGTATGCCTGTATCAGGCCAATTATTAATTAATAATTATTAATTATTAATTTGTTTGCATTTCTCTAAGTCTCTTCAGCACTCACATTCTAGGTTAGAGTATTTTTACAGCAGTTTTAGGTTCACCGCAAAATTTAAAGGAAGGTACAGAGATTTCCCACAGAGATTGTGTTAGGGAAGGCCTCCCCCATTATTAGCATCCCCACCAGAGTGGGACATTTGTTACAATTAATGAATCAACACCCACACATCATTGTCCCCCAGAGTCCACAGCGTGCATCAGGGTCCACTCCGGGCGCTGCGCAGTCTGCGAGTTTGCATGAAATGTCTAATGCCATGTGTCCGCCGTGGGAGTTATCTTACAGGGTGGCTTCACTGCCCTAAGCATCCCTGTGCTCTGCCTCTTCATCCCTCCCTGCACCTCCCCAGCCCCTGGCAGCCACTCATCTGTTACTGTCTCCATAGTTTTTCCTTTTTCCGAATGTGATGTAGTTGGAACCTGGAATGCAGCTTTCCCAGATGAGCTTCTTTCATTCGGCAACATGCATCTAAGGCCCCCCATGCTCATTCTGGGTTTTAAATGTTGCGACACATTTTAGGGGAATCTGAGTGACTTGGGGAAGCTGCTGATGCAGGGCTCCTTCAGTGTCTGGACGGACCACAAGAAGGGCCACACCAAGGTGAAGGACCTGGCCAGGTTCAAGCCCATGCAGCGCCATCTGTTCCTGCACGAGAAGGCCGTGCTCTTCTGCAAGAAGCGGGAGGAGAATGGGGAAGGGTACGAGAAAGCCCCGTCCTACAGCTACAAGCAGTCCTTAAATGTGAGTAAGGCTTGTTCCCAGCAGCTGCGAACCTTCCTGGCACTGGCCCTGGATCCTAGAGAGAAGGATCGGGGACCCGTTCCACATTGTAACTGAGCCTTGGTCGCGACGTCCACCTTCTGGCACACGCCCCTTATCTTTGGATGTGGGCGTCCGGGATCTCTGGCACCCTTAACCCCCATCTCAAAACTAACACCTGCCCCCCATTGTGTACAGATGACAGCTGTTGGCATAACGGAGAACGTGAAAGGTGATGCGAAGAAGTTTGAGATCTGGTACAACGCCAGGGAGGAAGTTTACATCATTCAGGTAGGACCCCAGTCCTTCTCCCTCTGACCAGGCATTAGGGACTCCCAGTCTCTTAGGATTGCCGCTGAAAGGCTTCTAGTGAGAGCTGGTGTCTACAACCTGCCATGAAGTTTTAGTACCCGGAGGCCAGGAACACCACTGCTCATTTGGGGGCACTGCCCTGGGCCCTCTTAAACCTGAGCTTAACCCAGGGCAAAGCACAGGGAAGCACTGCAAGTTAGGGGTGTTAGAAGTGTCCTTCCAGAAAAACGAGCCCAGACTCCTGCAGCCCCGGCGCAGGTATGCCTGGGCGCCACAGGGCAGCACAGCCAGCCTGCGCCGCACTCACACGCAAGCCCAGGCCCTCCTGGCAGGAAGTGTGTTCTGAGTCCTTACCTGTCCTCCCCTTGTGGTGAGGGCAGGAGGTGGGTGACACCATAAGTACATTTCTGAGCCCATTCAAGACCCCAGCTGCCCTATGACAGGTCAGCCAGCATGGGGATGTCTTTCCTGGCTGCTTTCAAAATTCTGACCCACTGGATGGTGTGGGCCCAGGGCTATGTGGCAACCCACTATCACACCACGCTTACTTGTCTACAACTTGCAACACACACCAGCACAGCCAGACCCAAGGGCCCCAGAGAGCTGGGGTGAGGACGTGGCTCAGCATTCTGGCTTTCCACAGGCCCGGGGTCTGCGGAACCCAGCTGCCCACCCAGCACTGCCCCTCTGGCCGCACGCTGCACCGAGGCAGCATGGAGCCCCAGCCAGGGTTTACGGTCTTTGCAGTCTCCCTCCCCCTGGAAGTTTAGAACCTACTTGTGAGGCGGCAGACTCTGGCTATCCTTGTCCCCTAAAATGGCATCAGGGCCACTTCCCAGAGAAAATTCCTCTCAAGGAGCAGGGTGTGCCACAGTGTCTTCCTACTGAGTCAGCCCTCAGTGGCTGTGCAAGCACTTGGGCTGGTTCTCTGTCCCCTGGCTGGTGGTACGGTGCCCTGGGCCCTGTCGGATCAGGCCCTTGCCTGTGGGGCGAGGTCCCGAAGCAAGGGAACGTGCCCCCATTTACTCCCTTTTCCATTCACATGTGCGGTGCTCTCATTGCCTATTTCTAAGATTGTCCTTGGAAGTTTCCAGAGTAAAAGACCGAAGTATGTGTCTGTAGGGAATGAGAGTCCTTACCTCCTGGCATTTCTTTTGGGGGAACAGGCACCAACTCCGGAGATTAAGGCAGCGTGGGTGAATGAGATTCGGAAAGTGCTGACCAGCCAGCTGCAGGCTTGTCGAGGTGAGGGGGATGTCTTTGGCTACCCTGTTCTCCTAGCTTTTGCTCCAGGGGCATTTTTACATAAGTTCAAAGCAATCTCGCAATTCTTAGCAACTCAAGATGCAAACGTGCAGGGCTGAAGTTCATCAGCCATGCATGGGCGGTGTGTTTGTGTCCTCCTGCAGAAGCCAGCCAGCACAGGGCCCTGGAGCAGTCCCAGAGTTTGCCTCTGCCGGCCTCGTCCAGCACGAGGTGAGGAACCCCTGCACTTGAAACGCCACCACCATGTGGGAGGAGTCGCAGTAGGCATTTGCACAGGCCACAGGCTTTACTTGGCCCTTGTCACCTGACTCTCTTGGTTATGGGGTTACTTTGCATTTGCCCAGTGCCCCCTGGAGTGCTTCTCCTCTGGATTCACAGGCTGGGGGGTCAGTGCCAGTGGGCCAACTTCGCCATCGTGGGTCTCTGGCCCCACT
Source organism: Glossophaga mutica (assembly GCA_039655065.1). NCBI lineage: Eukaryota > Metazoa > Chordata > Mammalia > Chiroptera > Phyllostomidae > Glossophaga > Glossophaga mutica. The sequence goes on along the minus strand of CM077310.1, from coordinate 64,002,598 downwards.
CCCAGGCAGAGGCCAGTCCCTCTCTCGTTACTTTCCATCTGTGGGTCGGTTCTTTCCAAAGACAATCAGCATATAACAGGACCGTTCCCAGTAATAGTTCATCGCTGGCATTTCAGTGACAGGATTCCCTCAGACTGGGACCATTGGTGCTGGAGGCTCGGAGCTACAGCTCACAGACGTGGGGCACGTCTCAGACACCAGCCTTCACAATGGCTTTGTCATACCCTTTCTGCCCTTATTTTTCTTATTTTGTACAATCACTTATTTTTTAACATTATTGTTCCCATTTCTACATCTAAGCATTTGTGGAACAGGATACGGTCTACATTAGTAATCCATAGAATAGTGGTTTTAAAAGAAAAAGACCCCTCTCCACCTCCCCCCAAAATAGACCACCTCCTGCCCCATGACTAAGAAGGTGGTTTGGTCCTCACTCTGTTCCATTCGGGCCCAGTCTGGAAATGCTCGGCCGCTCTGCAGTGGTAGAGCACGTGCTTTGAAGAGCAGGTAGGAATTCGGTCTGGATGCCTCAAATCCTCGAGTAGAGTTTTCAAAAACTAACCAGGCAACGTTCTATTTCTTTTTCAATGTGTCTGATGTCATCAGTCCTTCGAAAGGGAACACAAGAAACATCAAAAAGTTGGAAGAAAGAAAAACTGACCCTCTAAGTCTGGAAGGATATGTGAGCTCAACGACATTGCCAAAACCCCCTGAAAAGGGCAAAGGTGGGTGTCTGCGGCCACGGAGCCTGGGTGCACCGGGAGCGGCATCACAGGTGTCCATTAGCATGCGTATCAGGGATGCACGGCCCCCTATGGGCCCGAAGGAGCATTCGTAAGGCGTTCAGGGTTCCCTGACCGCCCTGCACAGACGCTGGAACCTGCCAGAAAAGCCCCTGCTTGACCTGACATGTGCCCTCCCCAGAGCCACCCTGGGTTGCGGACACCCTCTGCACTGTCCCTTTCTCTTCCTTTGTAGATGACACAGTCACTAGCTCTACCTCAGAAAGCTCTGCGCTTTCCAAGAAGCGCTTTACTCTGCAGGGCTTTGCTAACCTCAAAGGTCAGAAAGGTAAAAGGCACCCACCTAAAATCATTTTCTGGACATGTCCCTTCCCAAGGTGGCATGTCCGTCATCCATTTGTGTGGTGATCATTCGTGAGGGTGTTCTCGGGAAGGGCATCTGCCTGCTCCACCCCACGCGCAGCCATTCAGAAGCATTTTTCCACTGATTCACTCTTTTTTTTACTGACGCTGCTGGGTCTGCCGTACGTGCAGCCGAAGTTCTCTTTTGGGGGCCTTCTCTTTGAAAAGGTGAGGGGAACTTTTCTAAGGAAGGCTTGCTCAGAAACGACTTGTCATTCGCTTTTTTGGTCCAACTCCCCTCCCTTTCCTATTTTTTCCTGTCAGTCCCTATGGGCATTAACTGTTCCCGCTGCAATTGCTCTCCATTGCCAGAAGCTGAAGTGCTGGTGTCAGCTACCCCTGAGGGCCTTTACTGCCCAGGGCAGCTCAAGGGTCCCTTGGAAGGAGGTCTCTAAAAGCTTGACCACCTTTGCGTGCTCCTGGATGGTGAACTGAACATGAGGGAGATATATATCAAGGTATATCAAGGTAGCTCAGGACACAAGCCCGGAAGTTCCAGGTGGGCCTCACAGGACTCTCTGCTGGACACTGAGAGCCAGTGTCGTCCAGGGTTCTTTTCATTGGTCCAGGCTCTGGTCCAAAAGATTATCTCCCTAATGTATAAAATACTTCTTTTCCCCCAATCTGTAAAACACTTTTAAGTTGGCCTTAAACTTTAAAAAAAAAAAGCGGGGGACAAATTCTGGTACCACATACTTTGCTAATTATGGACAGTATATGCATAGCTGAGAAAATGCACCTAGAACTCAGAAAATGAACTGAGACAGCCCCCGAATGATGATACTGATCGCCACAGTCACGGCACACCAGCCTCATCTCTCGTTACCCCTCGAGCCCTCCCTCCACTGCAGGGTCCTTCAGCCAGCTTAGCCTGCTTCCCAGGAAGCTGCTTTGTATCAGTGACAATCAGCCTTTCGATGTTTGTGTCCCATCCCAGCATGAAAGCACTGTCTCTCATGGCCTCCTCGGGGCTCTGCATGCAGTTCCTCACTCTCTCTCTCTTCTCTCCTGTTATATTTTTGCCTCTTCCTCCTTCTGCAGCTTCTCCTACCAGTCCTGACAAAAAAGCTAAGCGACATGAAGTTAAGAGCGATCCAACGCCTTTTGGTTTACGAGGTAGAGTGGCTCAACCTTCTGGACATAGTCTGCCATCCATTTTTCCGTCCGGTTAGGGACGCTGTCTGTCTTGCCATTACATGTCATCTAGAATGTAAACAAAGTAGGTCTCTACTCGCCAGAAGCAAACTCATTGTTTTGTTCAAATGCACGATGCTCTGGCAACAGATACTGTGGTGAACGTCACGCGTCTCAGTTGAACTCCTCACACCGGATCTGCCTGGAACCTACAGAACTACCCACTGGCCACTACTCAGAGGCTGCTGATAACTTGCCTGGCGTGTGGGTTGGGTTGGGCTTTATTACTCAGTGGCTTCATAGGCTGCATGGTACCCCTGTCCACAGGCCCCTGCCGCTCCTGCCACCCCCAGCTTTACCAGTTTGTCCCAGCGCTTCTTGGTGGAAACATGGGACGCGGCAGCTGTGGGATCCCCTCGGGCCTCTCATTTCATGGGGAGATGACCAATCATGTAGACAGAGGGGTCAAGCTCTGTGCTGGGAATCAGACCTCCCTCTTTCTTGCCCTCCCATGTTCCAAGGGCAAACTCCCCCACGCCTGCCACCTAGGGAAACCTAGAGAGTTTCCTGGTCCAGAGAGGATTTCACTTTGTGAGTCTTCCTGAGTTTTGCAAATAATTGCAAAGGTTCCCCAGGAGTGTACCCTGAACCGGAATCCCCACACCCACACTGCCGGAGCCACCCAGAGAACCACTCCGGCCTCAGACCGTGCTCTGCTCCCTGGGGCCCAGGCTGCAGCCCTCACGCTGCCCACAGACATGGCAGCTCAGAGGCCAGGGGCCGATCCTTTCCAGCAGCCTTCACACGGGCAGCACCCGGCCTGCCCCAGGTGCTTGGGTAAAAAAGTCATTCCCCTCCTGGGAAGGGCTATTTTTGTCCCTTACGCATTTCCTATTTAAGACCTGAGGGCTCTCACCTGTGGTCTCTCCCTCCTGCTGGAGGCTGGCCTGGGGCATCCCAGAGCAACTCAACAGCTGCTTGTACTTCTTTTTAGCCAAATTTTGTCCCCTCTGCAAGCTTGAGTCTTCACCTGTACAATGAAGACAAGGCCACCTCACAGGGTCACAGTGGATGTGGGTGACAGTCCTGAGCACAGCGCCTGGGACTCAGCAGCCAATCCTCCTCCTCCTCATCCCAGTTGTCACTGATCATTTCTGCCTACAGTGAGTGACAATGAACTTGCTGGCTGGCCCCCTTACAAAGGCTGAAGTGCTTGCTCCTGAAAAGCTTCATCAGCCCTTGTTTTACTCAATATCAGTACAAGGACTGTCTTACAGGAAGTCGAGGAGACCATATTCGTGGTCACCTTGGCCCAATGTCCTCCTGCAAAATCCCCACCATCCTATGTAGATCAGAGAGCAATGCTGCCCTGGTCCGTGGCTGTGACACTGACCAATGATACCATTCTCTTGTTCCACACCTGGTGGCCCAGGCACACTCGGGTCTCAGAACTTTCTGCTTATTCCTTTGTCACTCTGTTTTAAGGCAGAGATGTTACTGGAGCCTGTTAAAAAGGTTCACCCAGAGGCTCCCGGGCACAGAAGGGAGTAACCACAGGCCTCGTTGCTACTGTGTCTGGAAAGCCTGCCTTTCTCTGCAGGCGTCAGAGGGTGGAGTTCGTCACACACACAACCGCACGGCTCTCTGAAGTGCAGGCTGACCTAAGGTCCCTTGGCCAGGCAGCACCGCCTGTTCTGCCCATGGAACAGCTTTGCCTTCCTGTCCTCACTGGCCTCAGACTTCTGCCGGTTTTGCCAGAAACCCCACCGTCATCTGTTGGTGGTGGGTGGGAGGGGGAAGATGTTTGTAGCCAGGCTACTGTCACTGTGACCCTCTTAGTGTCCCCTGCCCAGTGCTCTGATTAGTGCCCCACACTGTGGGATAATTCCAGACAAGCCTGAAGCCGGCACAGATGGGTGGTTTGTAGCTGCAAACGCACAGCCCCCAATTCGTGCACAGACACAATCCTGGTAGGGACGTGAGCAGCGCCATGCTCAGAGCACCTCCCTTTGCCCCGGCGCCTGGCCCCGAGCAGGCAAAGCCCAGAGGCTCTCCTGGCCTGCTGCGGTGTTTGAAGAAGCTTCCAGGGCTGCTGGCATCTGCTGGCTTCTTTGGCTCTGAGGATATAGGCACACACATGCTTTCTTCCTGGGGCTCACTGTTCTGCTGGCTGATGGGGAACTCTGGGTCCCAGCTCCCTTTTCTAGGAAGGCAAAGATGGCTTTCTATTGCCTCTTTATCACAAGGTTTTCATTGCCAAGCTTAAACGTTCCCAGCCTTGGGAACCAGCCATTACACAGCTTGCCCCTTTGCAGCCCCAACTTTACAAAGGGGAGCATGTATTTGTGCTTGGCTCGCCATGGTTCCTTCACACCCAGCCCCCTCTCTTTCTTGGGGAAAAGCTTGCTTCCAGCCACCACCAATGTAACTTGGAACTGGATGTGCCCAAGCCCAGATGTGACAAGCAGTCTGCTTATTGCCTACATTCACTCGCTTCCTGTTAAAATGCTGTTTAATACCATGTGGGGGCTGTGATCAAATACCAGAGGAGTTCAACTTCAGCGCGGTGCTTTATTACTGGCATTTATTACATTTAGTCAGAATCAGGAATTCATCGCCTCCTATCTCCTCACAACTTACTTGCACTCCCCACCCCCGCAATGGGAAATGCAGTTGCTTCTCTGTGGGGATCCATGCCAGTAGAGATGCTAATGAAGGAATATATATATTTTATAAAGTCTAAAAGGGGAGCTTTCTTCCCCTCGTTTTCTGGCCAGTGGAGATGGTTAGAGCTCTTGCAGGCTGACTTTGCAGCCCGATGGCCTGGGCTGGGGTCCCAGCTTTGCCTCTGTGGTCCGCAGAAGCTCAGGTACATGACAGTGTCAGTCCCGTGAGGGTCGAAACCCCCTTACCTCACATGTCAGGAGCTGGGAGTGTGTCTGGAGCAGTGTGCTGTCTGTAAGCCCCAGCCAGTCGTGGGAGGAGCTCTTCTGGCCCAGTCTGATGGGTGTCAAGTGGTACAAGCGTTCGTTGAAAACATCTTCCCTTCCATGTGTTGGCTCCAACAGAGGAGCGGCAGTACCTCCAGCTAGTGGCCTTGCAGGGTCTCTGTGTTCCTCTGAGACTGGGACCAGCAGGCAGGAGGCCAAGGGGAGGGTGGGGGGGGGTGGGGAGGCGTGTGCTCCTCCTCCTCTGGGAAGCCGAAGGGCCTGCTGGAGAAGTACACAGCCGTCCAGGGACGGGCTGGCAGCTCATTTCTTTCCCCCGATTGGCCCGGCAATAGAAGCAGGTTCTCTGGACCCCATCTCCATGGACTATGTACACAGTTGAAGCAAACATGGCAGGCATTTCAGAAATCAGCAGCCTGCCCTGCGGTCGTTACGAGCTCCTGGGAAGAGGGCAGGCTCCACATGGGTGGCACATTTCCAGGGTTGCAGGGACTCACGTAGATCATCTTCAAACAGGCTTGTCACTGAGGGCAGTCCTCACTGGAGCCTGTTTCTCTCTCAGGTTGGAGCAAAACATCTCACCCACTGGAGGCCCCTGAGGACAATGATGGCTGGTCGAGTGCCGAGGAGCCAATTAATTCCTCAGATGCGGAGGAAGAAGGCGGAGTGGGCCCCAGGAAGCTGGTAATCTTGGCTCTCCGGGGGCAGTCAGCCTGGCACTGCTGGTCCCTGGCACTGCTAGTCCCCAAAAGCTCCAGCCTGATTGTCTGCAGTTCCCATGGCCACTGGGAGGGACTTCTAGGTGCGAGGGCTCCCTGTGGCTCTGTGTCCCCACCTCTCTGTTAGTTCACCATCATCAGACCACCACACAAGGCTCTCCTTCAAAGGGAACCATGCACACCAATTTGCCCCTCAGGAAAGTAGAATGTTCCCATTCGCTTCCTTATAGCTATATATACATCTCTGTCTCATTCTGAAGAAAATAACACTGTCTTCAGGTTTTGCACTCTAAGCAAGGTCCTGTTATAACTTGAGCAGCAGGGAGAAGCTATTTACATATCAAGTCATTAAAGTCAGGATTATTCCAACAGGAATTTACTGCACATTCAGTGGCATCCGGGTTCTAGTGCCAGGGCTATTGCAGCTCACAGAACACCCCAGAGCTGGGGTGGGGGTGCAGACACAAGCAAATGGGTGAAACAGGGAGAGTCTCAGCATGGTCAGGGTGGCCTTGCCCTGGGCCTGAGGTGAGAAGAGCCACACATGGGGACACAGGAGGCACAGAGGAGCCTGGGCACTGGGGGTCCCAGCAGGGGAAAACTGAGGCAGGCTCACAGGGGAGAGTGTGGCAGGAGGTGGGCTCTGGAGGCCAGGCAGTCTCCGGTAGGGGTCTGGATTCTGTTCTCAGTGTAGCAGGGGACATGATTTTGGCTGCCCAGGACCCGTTAGGGGCCAGTGTCAGTCACCCTGAGAGGGTATGGTGGCTCCAATGAGGATAAAGGACTCCGACCCTTGATCTCCCGGCTTCCAAACCCTGCAGCCCTGCAGCCCCATCCTGCAGCTTAGCCACGTGTCGTCATGCATTGTCTTGTTGCCAACTGGGGCTTGATGTTCCCCCATGCACCATCAGAACAGCTTGCTCTTCTGAGGGCCCACATCCTCTACAGAGAGCACCGTCCACAAATACATGTTGAGCATCTACTATGTGAGGCACTTTTCTGAGTGCTGAAGACAAAACAGAGCACAAAATAGATAAGAATGTCCTCTATAGGGAGGCAAAGCAATAATAATAAAGTAAAATATACAGCGTTTAGATGAGGGTGGCTGCCATTTCAGAAAGGAGGCAAGAGCATTCCAGGAGGAGGGAACAGTAGGTGCAAAGACCCTGGGGCCAACAGTATGCTCGGAGTACTTGAGACCTGCTCAGTGTGGCAGAAGCAGATGGGGCAGCGGAGCAAGGCCAGACCCCCAGGAACAAGGTGCGGGCACTTTGTAGGTCAACTAGGGTTTTTTGGTGTTTTTGTTTGTTTGTTTGTTCTTTAACATGGTCACAATATGGAACCTAGCATCTTTTACATCTAAGAGACCCTCCCCATTTAAGGCAGTCATTATACCAGACGCTCCACAAATGGCGGGGCCCTGACAAAGTGCTCATGTCCTCCCCTTTCTATCACTGGACCTTCAAAGGCCACTCCAGACTGTTGCTGGATAGTTGCTGTGGCCTGCATTCAGTGCCTGTGGGCAGAAGCAGAGGGCTTTGTGTGTTTTTCTCCGCAGGTTCCAGGGAAGTACACCATCGTGGTGGACGATGAGAAGGGAGGCCCCAACACGCTTGCCGTGAGGAGCGGAGACATGGTGGAGGTGGTTCAGGAGGGCGACGAGGGCCTTTGGTAAGATGCCCCACAGTGTGCTCTCCCTCAAGCCACTCTGGCCACGTGGGCTGGAGCCACTGACCAGCCCACGCCCCCCATAGGTATGTCAGGAACCTGACCTCTAGCAAGGAGGGCTGGGTGCCGGCCAGCAGTCTGTCCATGCTCCTCAGCAAGTCCAGCTCGGCACAGTGCTTGAGCAGCTCAGGTAAGATCCCCCGTTCCACGCTGACCATGCCCTGAGCCCACCGGGTTTCACAGCCCTGAGCCTGTTTAACAAGAAAGAGGGACTTGCGTGCACACGCATGGAGCCGAAGCCGTTCTCGCCTGGTTTTCCCGCAGAGTCCAGCACAGGGTCCGCTCTGCTGAGCAACTCCTCCAGCTGCAGCGAGAGCTGCGGCGGCCCCCTCTCTGACCTGCAGGGGTAGCGCCGGCCGGGCCCCCAGTGCAGGAGACCAGCCTGCGAGCCTCTAAGTTTTCCTTTGCTTGGGCTTGCCTAGTTTGGTGAGGGGATGGTGCTCTAAGACGCCCTGGGAAAGGAAGACCCTGAGACAAGACCCAAACAATGAGCTGGGGCATTCGGAGGAATGATTCAGGAAGATTCTGCCCTCCAGTCTCCAAGCCAGGATTCCCTCCCAGGGCACGGAAACCAGTTCCCATGGAAAGACCAGTCCACGAAGCTTCCTCGGAACATCTGAATGGACAGAGCATGGCTGCAGGCCGACAGCCCGCCTGTGCAGAAGGGCTCTGGCGGGGGGCCGTCCGCCCAGCCTCTGCCAGGCAGCCAGGAGGAGCTGGTCCCAACCGCTCTGCTTTGGTTTCCCACATGCCTGGTCTGGTGCTTTCTGCAGAGATGTGTACTGTGGGGCTGCTTCCAAAAGAAGTGACCGATTCACTGACCCAACAGCTTGAAGAGAGAGGGGGTGGGGGGACTATTTTGTCTTTTACAAATTTTTTTTAAAGCAGGGGTTTACCCCACGGCCATTTTTTGGTGGTACTTTGGCCTCTAATCTTTACCAAGAATCACTGTGTTTACATGAAATGACAATTTGATACTGCATTTGATATAAAACTATTTTTCTGTTACTGGGGTTTACATTGTAGCATGTTGTATATACCCTGAATGATTTGGGGGACTCTCTCGCGGAAATTGGCGGCACTCTCTGAGCCCACCCGGTTATGGGAATGAAAACACATCCTTTGATAAAACCAAGCAGCATTTCTACAAACGAGAGCAGTGAGAAACCAAGAAAATTCCTTTACCTGGGTAGTTAATTTTCAAAAGAAAATTTAAACTATAATTTAAAATACTAACCTTCTTTTCTACAAAAAAAATAATGAGGACTCTTGGTTTTTTTAACATACTTCACTGAATTAGGATTTTTTATTGTTTTTAAAGAATACACGAAGACACAGTTTTTGCAGGGTCTCATCTGAACCAATGACATCACACGCAGCTCAGTGAGAACCTGAGCTCACCTCACCTCTGCCTCCTTTCCAACCTCCCCCACCTGCACAGGCCGTGAGATCGCCCTGCGCGTGCTGTATGGGACCACCCTAAATACAGAAACTTAAAGGTGCAGAGTTATTTTATTCCAATCAAAGCAGAACTGGGAAGAAAGCTCTTCTGTTTTACCTTGTTTTGTGTTTCAGAAACGAATTCTGTTCTTTGGCAATGCTCTCTGTGTGCGGTTGGGGCAGATATTTTTATATGTGTGTATATATGTGGATGTGTGTACATATGTATTCAATGTAAGGGACGTATTTATAGCCTCCATTGCTGCTGGCAATGTGTCACTTTACAGCCCTCCCCGAGCCCCAGGCCCTGCTGTAGCCGAGGCTAGCAGGCTCCCCCTGACCCCCACATGCAAGGCCGTCCTCACCCGCCAGGCCTCCCTGGAGTGTGGTAATAAAACAAAACAACGTGTCAGAATTGGCAGCTTTTCTTCTGGTGTATAAGTTATTTGAAAAATAATGTGTTTCATAATTTTATTAATATATGGATTGTTCAGACGCCGTTCCTACCATCTCAGCCTGGGACTGGCTACCACTCTGTGATTTCTTCCTCTAAAGGCACTTGAAAACTCCATATTTCGGCCACTGTTCTTTTCTTCCCCTGCGGATGTAAACGAAATTTAAAAATCAGAACTCTTTATTGTATGAATGAAGTTTGAATAAATATCAGCAACTCTTGCTGTCTGCCTTCCTCTCTAAAGGCACAGAGTTCCCTCTGTCTTCAGTTCGCAGCACCGCGGCTTTTTATTTTGCTCATCTACTCACAGAAAGGCAAGCACGTGTTGAAACAGGAGTGCAGCAGGCAGTGAGCACAGCCTACGTATGTTTCATACGCTTTACCTTGTCAGAAAGTAATCAACGTAGAATAACAACAAGCTTCTGTGTGCCAACCATGGAAAGGTCACAGAAGAAATGTAGAATTGCCATGCCAGAACAAGAACGCAGCCGGTAACTTTTAAACCAGAAAGGCCGAGCAGAAAGGAGGGTTGTCGATCCCGCCGCAGAGGAATAGGGTGTGGACGGGGGGAATCATGATGAACAGGAACACGGAAGACGGTGCAAGAATAACGTCCCAATATTTCTCAGTCACAACAAATGTAATTATGTTAAGCTGACCTATGGAAAGAGTATCAAATTGGATGTAACAACTGCTAAAAGAGATGATAAAATTATACAGAGGTTGAAAATAAAAGAAAAACAGATAAAGCAGACAAACTCTAAGCAAAAGGAAGCTGGGATAGCAATATTGATAACACATGAAATTAAATTTAGAACTTGTGAGCATTAACAAGTATGCTTGAAAGATAGAGAGCGAAGATCAGCAATCATGGGCAAAAATTTAATTATTTCTCACAGAAATTAATACACATTTGTCCCTAACAATGGGAAAGTAATGAAGATATATGGATATGCATATACATATATATATGTGCAGATGTATGATGTGCAGATGTATATCTACATGAATATGCATGTAGATATACACAAATATCTGCAAAACAATGAAAAACCAGTTAAAAGTTTAGAAAAGAAATACCATTAGAAATTCTGATATATAAATTCTACATATTCTGACTAGGCAGAATTATGCATCTCAGAGCTCGTGTGTGCAGCTAAAGCATAGTTCAGAGTGGCATCAATAGCCCTGGTGCATTTAATATTTTATGCAACAAAATTAATGAGTTTACCATTTAAAGAAGCTAAAAATAAGACCAATATAACCCAAAGAAAGTATAAAGGAGGGATTAGAACAATTCAGAGAAGAAAATAATAAAATTAAGACAAATCAATAAAATCAAAACCTTATTCCTTGAAAAATAATAAAATACAGCAATTTATAAAAAAAAAAAACTGATAACCTTTACAACAAATAGAAGCTTTAAAGAAGCCTCCTCTGTGGCCTCTTTGAAACAGTAACATTCACACCCAAAATGTGCTCTCCTTTGACCAGTATTATTACTGTAGGCGATGGTTTTTCAGTGCAGCTTAACTCTGTTTTCCCAATTGCAGTCATAAGTCCTATTGGCTTCAAAATTCTAAGTGGATTGGAGATGCTTACGGCCAGATGCCTATCCTAACACCAACGTTTCAGAGAAGGAACCTCTGCTCCGGAGACTCAGCCATGCTCTCTGGGCCTGGCATCTGGGCTCAGGCCCTGTCTTTGTCTCTGGTCCCCTCTCCAGCATGCCTTTGGCCCAGAGTGTTTAGGAGGCTAGGTCTCCCTCCCCCATCCCTCTGGGCAATTCGAGAACTTTGCTCACCCCCACACCCCGCCCCTGCACTGGAATGTCAACAGACAGGGAGTGACACTGTGGACCTCGCCATGCTTTCCCAGCCTGGTGGGCTGGCCCTCCTCTGCTTTCTGCTGAGCCTGCAGGGGTCTCTGGCTGCAGGTATGTTGGGGTGCTGGGGGGAGGGTGGGTAGAGGTTTCCCTATAAACGCAGTGAGAAGGGCAGCCCAGCTTCTGGCAGCTGAGCCTCCCAAAGCTCGCCTTCATTCCTGTTCACCAGGAGCATTTGCTGGCTCCAGTGTGACCTGCTTTTCCTTCCGAAAGCAAACAGTAGCCAGGTACTTGCAGGGCATTGGTGGAAAGAGTGCTATTGATTCTGCAGACTTTGGCAGAATTATTTTTCAAAGACTTTTGGGAACTTATGGTGCTTTCCTGTTCACCGGTGGAGACCTGCATGTGCAGTTGGACAAAAACGGACTCTGGGGCTCAGGGGTGTGCAGTGGAAGTGTGCGGTGTTGGTGTGCTTAACCTCATGCTCTGCTCTCCTGGGTTGTCAATTGGCAAGTGCCAGGGACGGCAGGGTGGTGGGGAGGGGGACGCTGGGCTGCACTGCTCTGCACCCTCCCTGGCTGTGACCACCCTCCCAGCCCCTCGAGGGTGCTGAGAGGCCTGAGGGGAGAAGCACTGGGATGTGTTTATCGGCTGATCTCATCGAGACTTCACAGTGCGGTGAAGTCTTCACAGTGAGTGGCGGCCGTGGTGGAGACAAGGTGCTGACACTGTCCTCTAAAATCGGATAAATAAATAAATAAATAAATAATAAAAATAAATAAATAAAATAAAATAAAATCGGCTTCCTGCCGTCCTTCCGTTGCCAGCTGGGGTCCGGACAGAGCGCATCTGCCTCTGCCCACCAGCAGTGTGTGGGGTCTCGACTGCCTGTAAGAAAGACTTCACAACAGGAGTCCACGTGATTTTGAGAGTGTGTTGATGAAAGGGAACCATGAAACAAAGGAAGGGCTTAAAGGTAGAAGAAGCAGCAGGAGGAAAGAAGAAGGGGGCCTTGGAGACAGGTGCTGGGGGTTAGCCTGGGACGAGCTGCTGCTGCCCACTCTTCCCCTGGTTGCCAGTTTCCTGGGGACCCTTAGAGTCTAGCAGAGATACAGGGCGTGGGCGTGCTTCCAAGAGCATGCTGAGGATTCTTTGTCTTGAGGCTGCTTATCTTTCCTTGGCAGTTGGCCAAATCCTAGGGGAGGTCTCAGGGGAGGGTCTTAACAGAATATTTATTAGCTTTCCAGACGTGTCCTTCAATCTGTTGATTCATCAAAACATGTATATAGAGGGATCGAGGGTTTTTGGTTTTTTTCCCTGGTTACTTTTATTTTTAAAGAACGTGCCCTGGCTGGTGTAGCTCAGTGGATTGAGTGCGGGCCTGCAAACCAAAGGACTGCGGTTCGATTCCCAGTCAGGGCACATGCCTGGGTTGCAGGACAGTTCCCAGCAACAGTTCCCAGCAGGAGACGCACGAGAGGCAACCATACTTTGATATTTCTCTCCATCTCTCCTTCCCTTCCCCTCTAAAGATAAATAAATAAAATCTTAAAAAAAAAAAAAAAAGAGCGTTATTGAAGAGGGACCAGGACAGAGGGTGGTCTGCCCCTGAACGGTCTGGAATGTGTGAATGGTGTGCTCTGATTGTCCCTTGGTTAGAGAAGATAAAACCTGGTGATTCATTAGCTGGCTGTCAATTGTTCAAATTGTTTGGTCTTGTTTAATTATTTCGTCAGTTTCCCTTACTACACTCGTCAAGGAATTTCCCTAGCTTCTTCCTATCCTGCCGCACTCGCATCCCACTGTGAGAAACTAGCCGGATCCGGATCCGAGTGGTAGTTGCCTGCCCTCATGACTACAGGTGCCCGAAGGAGAGCGCGTCCTGCTCCAGAGAAAGTCGGTGCTGCCCATTGTCCTTTCTTATGCCAGGAAAACTGTGACAAGTTGCAAGTGACTTCCATCATCTTCCTTGTCCTACTCTGTCCTTTCCAAATTCTCTGCAGTGATCGTGTGTTGCCTTATCAGAGTCGTCTCTGGTTCCCTGCGGGCTTCCGGTGCACACTTGCCCCCCTCTGTGGGTAGATGGTTCTGCTCTGGTTAGCCGCTGGCTCTTTCATGGTCTCTTGTCTCCAGTGCCCAGCTTCCGCCTCCCCACGTGGGCAGCCGTCTCCCCTCTCAGGAGCCTCCATTCTTTGATTTATCCTCAAACTCTTCCAAACCAGATCAATTCCCCAAGACACAGACAGGTGAAGGTCTCTGATTTTAAAGATGATGTGGTCTCCCTTAGCCTGGGTGGCCCGGGAGCTGACACTCCCCCTCCTCCCTGTTGTCCCCACACTCTATAACCTTCCCCCCTGTCCTGGAGGCCCCCTGCTCACCAGAGGCTTCCAGTAGGAGGAGGCTGCACAGACACCCTGCCCTTTCTGTCTGGAAGCCTCAGCCTCTCCAAAGCTGATCTCCAGTTCCTCTCTCCTCTGGGACTCGTTTCCACATCTGGCTTCTGCCCTCAGTGCTGGCTTCACTCTGCTTCCTCTTCTCACCCCATGCACACCCTGCTTACTGCTAGGGTCGCTCACTATGCAGACCCCAACAGCACTGGTCACGCACAGTGGGATGGTGCCAGGGACTCCGGGGACTTTCCTGGCCTCATCCATACCCTTGACTTCAACCCCTGCATAACCTCACCAACCTCAACATCCTCACTGCCATCACCAAGCCCTCATCTGGGGTTCAGATCCCATGTCTGCCTGGTTGTCCAAAGAATCCCCAAATTCAAGGAGTTCGGACTGGTTCCATCACCCCCACCCTGAGTAGCTTTGGGTGACTTCTAACCCTCACCCCCCTCCCTTTCTCATAAGCAAAATAGGGAACACCAGCTACCTGCAAGTAACTATGGGCATCCCTGTAAGATTCCAGGAGGGGCATGATGCTGCTCTAAGCTGCTGGCAGCACACAAACCCTTAGGAAGGACCCAGAGGAGGCTGGAGCTCTTCAGTTCAGGCGGAGCTGCAGGGGTGCCAGCAAACGGGACCCTCTGGCTTTAAATGGAGACAAGAGATGCCCCACCCCTCTCCACCCGCCCCCTCAGCCAGGCCACCCTTCCTCTCTCCTGCTGTCTCAGCCGCCTCCGCCTCTCCCTACCTCACCCCCACCCAAGCCAAGCCTCTCCCTGCTGCCTGACTCTCTCAAATGCACATCCCAAAGGACCATCCTCCCCGACGGGATCCTCCAGCTCACTCATTCTGCAACTCTTGACAAAATGCTCTAGGTGCCAGGGACACAGCACATGCATATTTCGATCATAGAGTTACACATGTCGATTGGGCACATTTTGGAACACAGTAGCTGTTGATCCCCAAATTAATTGTTTATGTACATCCTTTCAATAAATCACACTTACTCATATATACTTTTTTATTTAACAAAAAGATTATACAATAGATACTGTTTTATTATCTTCTTTTTTCACTTACACCACATCTTCTTAAGCGTCCCATTTCCTGGCGGCACAGGGCACCATCGCCTGGTGGCTTCAGATGATTGTCAGCAGCAGCAGCAGCTCTCCCTGTGGCGAGGCGTTTGTGCACACCGCTGAGCATTTCCTTAGGGTCAGTTCCTGGAAGTGACCAGGTCAAAAGGTGTGAGTGTGTTAAACTATTATTTCGTGAACATATTGCCTCATCCTTGTACAAAAGTCTGTCCCCAGGCAGCCATGAGAAATTGCTCCTGTTTCCAATTCGGCCAGCCTGCAGGCAGGGCCCCGCTGACCCTGAGTGGACGAGACCAGTGTGGAGGGTTTCTGTGCCACCTTGGCGTGGTAGGCTGTGGACGTTTCATGGAGCTCCTGTTGCTCAGTCTTCATTACGCAGGAGGAAGCCCAAAGCGTCTTGCACAGGCAAAGGCGAGCCAACTGGTTCCTGGAGGAGCTGAGGCCAGGCTCCCTGGAGAGAGAGTGCAAGGAAGAGCAGTGCTCCTTTGAGGAGGCCCGGGAGATCTTCAGGAACGAGGAGAGACTGGTGAGCTCACCCTGAGGGGGGGCCCTAGCACAGTGCGCTGGGTCTGCAGAAGGGAGCTCTGTGATAGCGGAGGTCACCCCGCGTCTTGGAGACCAAGTCTCTTCACTTCTGTGGTTGTGAGTGCCATGTGCACAGGTGAACACACAGGTGGCACTGGCATGCACAGCCCCTCCATGTCCGGGTCACTATTCCTCCTAAGATTGCCTCACCTTCCTTAGTCTGAGGTCCTACGATGCTCCCTACCGCCCCGCTGTTCCCAGGGACATCCTCCTCTCGGCCACACCATGCGTCCTAAACTTTGCATCAGAAAATACAGTTTGAAAAGCACACTCGATGTGTCCTTTGCCCTCCCAGCCCACTAAAGCTGCCTCCGCTTCACAGAGATGCTGCTGACAGAGCAGCTGCCTGAGACGCTGGCCTGGGTGAGCCCCTCACTGCCACGCCGGCCGCGGGCACCTCCCTAGGGAAACGTGAGGACGCACCGGGCACCACTGCTTCCTCCACCTGCCTTGGGCCATGTGGCTAGAAGGGTTTTCATTTCGGCTTCCATTTTCTAAAAGAGATATATATTTAAAACGTATCACAGCCCTTTCAACACTTCAGTAGGAGTGTGGGTCAGGCTCGCACCCACAGGACACCTCACACCCAACAGAGAGCAGGGCTGTTTGAGACGGCAGCTAACGTGACCCTTTCTGTGCAAGCTGAAAATGAGCACACTTGGTGGCCATGTACCAGTTAGGTTTCCAAAGCAGCTTCAAGAGTTTTTATCCTGTTTTATTCTCATAGCGACGCTGTGAGTTTAAGTTCAGTTGACCGAAAGATTCCTGGGGCTATCAGTGTTACCGACGGAGCGCCTTGTGTTCCCTGAATGCCTTTCCATCCACCACTGACCTGCTCCCCGTGTCGGCCCACGTGTGTGGGTGATGACCCAGCACCAGAGGAGGGGATGGAGGCTCAGCGTGCATGTGTGCCCGGTCCCAGGTCCACAACTTGGAGGTGGCGGAGCTGGGGCTAACTGGGGCTGAAACTTGGGTACTTTGAGAGATGGAAATTTGTGACCCCTCTGGAGGCCTTAATGATCTGTGGTGGGGCGCAAGGGATGAGGAAAAAACCTTTCTGCCCCAGAGAAACCCAGAAGAAAGCCTGGCTTCCACAGGCCGCTGCAAGGTTCCCAGGTCAGATGCCCCCAGCCCACCCTGTTCATCAGGTCGCTCTGTGGACGCCATAAATGTGTGCTTCTGGTGGATGTGTCTCACGTGGCTTCCTCTTTGTTCCCTCAGGAGAAGTTCTGGATTTCTTATACAGGTGAGTGGGTAAATGGCCCGTTTATATCCCACCTTCAAGCCCGTCTCCTCGGCATACTCACACTGACTCACTCCACAGATGGGGACCAGTGTACCTCGAATCCATGCCAGAATGGAGGATCCTGTGAAGACCAATTCCAGTCCTACATCTGCTTCTGCCCTGAGGAGTTCGAAGGCCGGCACTGTGAGACAAGTGAGAAATCCCAGTTTGCAGACAGGGTCCCTGGGGGAGGCTGGCGGGCATGGCCTGGTCAGGCATGGAGCTGGCCCTCAGCCCTGGTGGGAAGTCTGCCTAGGTGACTTTGAAGGCCTCTGCCAACCTGAGAGCCTTGGATCTGGGGTTCTAAGGTGCCACTTCTCAAATCTGATCACCCCCTGTTCCATTCTGGGAACTACAGACTTTGGGCTCCCAGCACTGGGAAATTCAGATACACCTGGAAAAAGCACAGGCGAGAACCACTACATCACCACACAGCTTCCACATATCCTGCCAGCCAGGACGGTTGGGTAAACTCGACCTTCCCTACTTGCTATTACAAAGGCATGGGAGTTTTTTTTCACCTTTCATATATTAAAGTACCACAAAGTTCAGGGATCCCCCACACCATTCCCAAGTTCAATAATGTGCTGGAAAGACTCACAGAACTCACTGAAAACTGATATAATCACAGTTACAGTTTATTACAGCAAAAAGATACAGATTAAAATCAGCAAAGGGACAGGAGTAAACTTCCAGTTGTCCTCCCCCAGGGCAGCCATACGCACAGTCTCTCACTCTCCAAGGCTGATGTGTGACAAGGTGCACGGAGCATCACCACCCCAGGAAGTGCACCTGAGCCTTGGTGCCCAGAGATTTGATTGGGGCTCAGACGCGTAGACATGGCTAACCCACCCATGTGGCTGACCTCAGTCTGCAGCCCCTCCAGAGGCTGAGCTGACAGCATATGGCCCAAGGCCCCATCCAGTCTGACCCAGGGGAACCAGGAAATAATCCTCTTTTCAGGTAGATTAAATTAAAAGTGTCCAACTAATTCGGGGTGTAGCAGTCACCTTCCAGGAGCTGAGGGCAAAGGCCAGGCCTCTCTGTGGGCAAGGTTAACCCCTCCCCACACAGATGTATGTTCTGATGCAGAATGAGCTCTTGTGAGCCACAGCCAGCTTCTGCTGTAAGCAGAACAGAGGCCAGCTAGTGCGGAGGAAAGACTCAGGAAAGCGGCTCCCTGCCAGTTACGTGGGGCTGGGAAGCTCAGTGTCTCGGCCTGGCCGTAGGTTCTCGGCCGCGCTTCCACACAAGCCAGCCCTGTTTCCCGCACCAAAGTGCTGTCCTTCAGAGTCAGGCTGAACGTGCCCCTCTGTCTGTTTGGACCAGGGGTCACTGGGCATCGGGGCCGGCTGTAGAGCAGTCTCACCGCTCTGACCATTCCCTGGCAGGTCTCTGAGTTGGGCTCTTCTACTGTTGCCAGGTAACTTTTACTTTCCCTGGGATCCTCCTCAGCACCCTGCCAGCTGCCAGGAGGGGTGACAGTATGAAGACCACCACGTGCTGGCCCCATGTCCCCACTGGTGAGGCTGCTCACATGTGGACAAGCACCCAAACCCACGGCCCACCTTTCTAGATCAATCTACAGAGTGGGTCAGGGGCAGACTCAGACTCTGTAGTTGGCAGCTGAGCACCACCTTCGTGCAGAATGTTGCCCCCAGCCCAAGGAGGGGCGGCCACCAGGGCTGGCTTTCCCTGATCAGCAGAGGCCCCTCTCAGGCTGTCTCCTTCTGCACCCAGACAAGGACGACCAGCTGATCTGCGAGAACGAGAACGGGGGCTGCGAGCAGTACTGCAGCGACCACGTGGGGGCCAAGCGCTCCTGCTGGTGTCACGAGGGGTACACACTCCAGACCGACGGAGTGTCCTGCGCACCCACAGGTAACAGGCCCTCCGGGATCTTCTCCAAGGGCCATGTGCCATTTCACTGCTGGATGAGCAGTCAGCCATTTCTGCCTGGCCACAAGTTCTCCTCTGGCAAAAAAAGTAAGAAGGGGCCACATGCCATTAACTGAGCATCTACTTCGTGCAGACCACTGCATGCTCAGAGGCATCCCAGCAGCTCCCACGGGCCTCCCCGAACCCAGAGGCTCCCACAGCCCTGGAAGGGAGCCCGAGGCAGAGCCACTGCCTGCAGGGCTCAGAGCCTTCTCTTACCGGCATGTTCATCCCTCATAACCCTCCACATCTTGTGACTTTTGTTTTATACAGTTGAATATCCATGTGGAAAAATACCTGTTCTGGAAAAAAGAAATGACAGGCAACACCAAGGCCGAATTGTGGGTGGCAAGGTGTGCCCCAAAGGAGAGTGTCCTTGGCAGGTAAGGCTTTAGGGCCCTGGGGTCACACCTGCTCATGGCAGTGGATTTCCTCTTAGGGCTGCAGGCCATTCACCTCAGACCTCAGTGCTCCCGGCAGCAGCCCTGCCAGCCTACGCCTCTCTGCACACTGCTTCTTCACAGGCCGCTAGTCTCACTCCCCTCCAGACAGACAAGGAGACTGCGGCCGTACAACCTGAACCCAGCTCTCTCACCTTCACAGCTCCACCTACTGTCGGCCTCTGGAAGCTGATACAATTTTTCTTTTTGTATGCCAGAGACTATGTTTTATTTCTTTTAATTTTTTTATTACATCCTCCAACCCCCACCCCTTCAATAACCATCAGCTTGTTCTCTATATCTAGAGGTTTGTTTCTGCTTTGTTTTGTTTGTTCATTTGTTTTGTTTTCTTTTTGATAATTTTTTAATATATTTTATTGATTATGCTATTATAGTTGTCCCATTCCCCCCTCTTTATTCCCCTCTGCCCTGCACACCCCCTCCCACCCACAATCCCCTCCTTTAGTTCATGTCCATGGGTCATACACAAAAGAACCTTAGCTTCTATATTTCCTATACTATTCTTAACCTCCCCCTGTCTATTTTATACCCATCATTTATGTTACTTATTCTCTGTACTTTCCCCCCACCCCCTCCCACTCTCCTGCTGATAACATTCCATGTGATCTCCATTTCTGTGCTTCTGTTCCTGTTCTAGTTGTTTGCTTCCTGTTCTAGTTTGGTTTTCTTTTTTTTTCTTCTTCTTCTTTTTTAAATATCAAACTACGTAATTTTTAAAAGATTTTATTTATTTATTTTTAAAGAGGGGAAGGGAGGGAGAAAGAGAGAGAGAAACACATCAATGTGTGGTTGCCTCTTGCGTGGCCCCCACTGGGGACCTGGCCCACAACCCAGGCATGTGCCCTGACTGGGAATCGAAACTGCGACTCTTTAGTTCGCAGCCCGCGCTCAATCCACTGAGCTACACCAGCCAGGGCTGGTTTTCTTTTTTTTAGATTCCATTGTTTTTGTTTGTTTGTTTGTTTAGTTTTGAAATATATTTTCTTTTTCTTTTTTTAATATATTTTATTGATTATGCTATTACAGTTGTCCCATTTCTCCCCCATCATTCCCCCCATCCTGCACACCCTCTCCCACCCACATTCCCCCCTTTAGTTCATGTCCATGTGTCATAAGTTCTTTAGCTTCTACATTTCCCATACTATTCTTGCCCTCCCCCTGTCTATTTTCTACCCACTATCTATGCTACTCATTCTCTGCACCTTTTCCACCTCTCTCCTCCTCCCACGCCCCTGTTGCTAACCCTCCATATGATCTCCATTTCTGTGGTTCCATTCCTGTTCTAGCTGTTTGCTTAGTTTGCTTTTGTTTTAGGTGTGGTTCTTAGTAGTTGTGAGTTTGCTGTCTTTTCACTGTCATATTTTTTATCTTCTTTTTCTTAGGTAAGTCTCTTTAACATTTCATATAATAAGGGCTTGGTGATGATGAACTCCTTGAACTTGACCTTATCTGAGAAGCGCTTCATCTGTCCTTCCATTCTAAATGACAGCTTTGCTGGATAGAGCAATTTTGGATGTAGGTCCCTGCTTTTCAAGACTTCAAATATTTCTTTCCAGCCCCTTCTTGCCTGTAAGGTCTCTTGAGAAATCAGCTGACAGTCTGATGGGAACTCCTTTGTAGGTGACTGTCCCCTTATCCCTTGCTGCTTCTAGAATTGTCTCCTTCATTTTAATCTTGGCTAATGTAATTATGATGTGCCTTGGTGTGTTCTTCCTTGGGTCCAACTTCTTTGGGACTCTCTGAGCTTCCTGGACTTCCTGGAAGTCTAGTCTATTTCCTTGCCAGATTGGGGAAGTTCTCCTTCATTATTTGTTCAATAAGTTTTCAACTTCTTGCTCTTGTTCTTCTCCTTCCAGCACCCCTAAGATTCAGATGTTGGAATGTTTAAAATTGTCCTGGAGGTTCCTCAGCCTTTCCTCATTTTTTTTGAATTTTTGCTTCTTCATTCAGTTCTGGTTTAATGTTTATTTCTTCCTTCTGGTCCAAACCATTGATTTGAGTCCTGGTTTCCTTCCCATCACTATTGGTTCCCTGTACATTTTCCTTTATTTCCCTTTTCACAGCCTTCATTATTCCTCTATTTTGTGACCATACTCAACCAATTCTGTGAGCTTCCTGATTAACAGTGTTTTGAACTGTGCATCTGATAGGTTGGCTATCTCTTCGTCACTTAGCTGTATTTTTTCTGGAACTTTAATCTGTTCTTTCATTCAGGCCATTTTTTTGGTCTCAGTTCACCTGTTACGTATAAGGGGCAGAGCCTTAGGTGTTCACTGGGGTGGAGCAACCCACATTGCTCTGTGGCGATCCTGTCATTTGGGAGGGATCCAAGAGGGAACAATGCCACTTGCTCCACTCTCTGCCAGCTTTCAGTCACTTCTGCAGCTACCCACAAGCAAATTGGGCCCTTCTGGTGCTGATTCCATGGTAGGTGGGTTTGTGTATGTTCTAGAACCCTGTGAGTCTCTCCAATGAGACTCACCTCTCCTGTGAGGCTGGGAGTTTCTCTCCATGCCACAACCCTCACAGGTGTTTTCAGACAGAGGCTTTGAGGCTTTATTTCACCACACTGGGACCCTGGGTTGCGCAGTTTGTCCCCTTCCCCAGTTGTTCCTCCCAGTTTATCTGCACACAAATGTGGGTCTGCCCACTCCACCAGTTGCCACCTTGCCATGAGTCCTCTCCACCCCAGCTGCCCATCTCCACCCCTCCTACTGGTCTGGATGAGTGTTTTTTCCTTAATTCCTTGGTTGTCGGACTTCCATACAGTTCAACTTTCTGTCAGTTCTGGTTGTTTTTTGTTTTTAAATTTGTTGTTGTCCTTCTTTTGATTGTTCGAGGAGGTGCAATGTGTCTACCTGTGCCTCCATCTTGGCCGGAAGTCTGTTTTGTTTACTCAGATTTCACATGTAAGCAAGATCATACAGGATGATTTTTGATCTGTACCAGATCCTTCCATAGGCCAGGAGGCTGCGTGCCTGGCATGTGGTCGGGTGCGTAGGCTCTGACCCCTCCAGGGCATGTCTGCAAGGCTGCCTCTGAGCCTGGTCCCAGTTGGGAATGCAGAGTCTCAGGCCCCTGGGCCCACTGGCCAGCATCTGCATTTCACACGAGCCTGGGAATATGTGCAGACTGCAGCGTAAGAAGAGCTGCCACTCTGAGACCAGCAAACTCAGGTCTGCGCCCAAATCAGTGACTCCTCTTTAACCACTCATTCTGGGACACCCCAAGTTAAACAGTCAAGAATTTTTAGAAATAAACGTAAACATATGACAGCCTTGTAAAGGCAAGTGGAGAAGCACCAGTCATTCTCTGCCTGACCTCAGCTGAGCTCAGAGAAACTCCAAACCTCTCCTTTCACAGCAATCTGGCCCTTCCAGACCAGCCTCAGAAGAAGTCGCATTTATTGCTGAGCTGGTGGCTCTGCATCCACCTGGCCTCCCCCTGCTCCACCCCACTTCCCACAGCGGTTGGGGCGTGAGTGGGGTCTCTGCGGTCCAGGGCCCACCCCTTGGCTTTGCAGAACCCTGGCTTCTGGTGTTCAGAGGAATTATCTGAGTTAGATACATCCAAATAGGACTGATGTGTTCACCAGATTCCCCCATCAGTGAGTGGCAAAGCCTCTCCAAGCCAGAGGTGGCGCTGGTGGATGTGGTTTTCTGCGCTTTTACAGTGGGGAGCACTCGGGGGTGGGGCTTGCTGGGGTGACTGCTGCAGGCTCTGCTTTCCCACCCTGTGCCCCACCCACCAAGACCGCCCTTTTCAGTATCATTTAACCCCCACGATCCCAGCCAAGAGGTAGGTGCTACTCTCAGCCCATACAGGCAAGGAAGGCTCCCCAGCACCCTTCTTCCTGCTGCCCACAACTCGAGACATTAGGCTTGAGAGTAGCAAACCCCAATTCCAGTCTCTTCCCTCCCTGGTTTATCCAGTTTCACACAACACATGAGACGGTCGGAAACCAGACCCGGACTGCTCACTGGTGGCTTCGCCTCACTCTCCGCCAGCCTCCTCCAGCCTTACAGTCCCTCACTGTCCGCAGGCCAGCCTGGCTGGAGACCGACCCATCATGGAAGACTCACCCTAAGGAAAACGTCTCATGCAGGATTCATGCTAGGACCCCACTCAACATCCTCTGTGCTTTTAGGAAGCAAAAAAAGGAAAGGAAACATTTATTGAGGGTCTACGTGTAGATCGTGCTCGGTGCTTCACTCTGTTATTTCATCTACCCATCACGTGCTCTAGGAACACAAAGCTTGGCAGGATCTCTGCAAATCAGGTGTGCAGAGTCGAGCTCAGATGACAGTCCTGGGAGGTGCACAGAAGAACTGGGCACCGGCACTCCCATTGCCAGGCCGGCATCCACGAGCCTCCCTCCCTTAGCTAGGGGAGATGCTTGCTGGGGAGGAGCCGGAGCTGCTTTGTTCAGGAAGGGTCCTGGGGAGCCTCCAGGATTTCAGACACACTCCTATAAATGCAGCCCATCCCTGAGGGTGCAGGGGAAAGGAGATTCTCCAGAAAGGGGACCCCAGGACAATAATGTGACCTTCCAATGTCTATTGTGCCTTGTTAGGCTGGGCTGAAGCTGAATGGCATGCTGCTGTGCGGGGGCACCCTGATCAACGCCACCTGGGTGGTCTCCGCAGCCCATTGTTTCGACAGAATCAAGAACTGGAAGAACCTGACAGTAGTAGTGGGTAAGTTTTGTTCTTACCACCTTCTGATGAGAGACCGGTTCTTGAGTGATAACAAGTGGGGGCTAAGACTCAGGATATTGACCCTCCAACTTCCAAAACCAGATGAACTCCTCCAAAAAGGAAAGTGGGCAGCATTGGGGTAACCCCAATGCCCACAGGGAGCCACTGCAGCCACATCCCCTCAGCTTCTTCCCCACCCCCAAAAAAAGACACGGGGGCTGATGCCGTACCCACCTGTCTCACTTGAATCAAGAGCCCCGAGGGCGATGCAGCCACCCAGGGCTCCATGGGCCACCAGGGCCAGGCTTCTGCCTGGTGGATTTATGGGATGATGAGGAACCCCAGGGAGGGCTGCATCCAGGCCCTGCCTGGGAAGCATAGCGGGAATCGGGCAGTCCTCCTCACCTACCCATCGCTGCCTAGCCCAGTACCCCTCCTCAGTGCCTTACGCACCCCAGGGTCCGGATTCACCCCCAGTCCGTTCTCTGTCTGGAGCCCAATGGTGGCCACCCAGGCCAGGTTAGAGTTGGACGCAGGCCCCTCCTGCCCCAAAGGAAGCTCTAACCCTCTTGAGGTTTGGGAAGGGCCCTTCCTTAAGGCTGCAGGGCATGGGGTGTAAGTGGCGCTGGTCTCCCCATAGGTGAGCATGACCTGAGTGAGGAGGATGGCAATGAGCAAGAGCGGCACGTCACTCAGGTCATTGTCCCCAACAAGTACATCTCAGGCAAGACAGACCATGACATTGCCTTGCTCCGCCTGAGCAGGCCTGTGGCCTTCACCAACTACACAGTGCCCCTGTGTCTGCCTGAGAAGGCCTTCTCTGAGAGGACCTTGGCCTTCATTCGATTCTCAACTGTCAGTGGCTGGGGGCAGCTTCTCGACAGAGGTGCCACGGCCCTTGAACTCATGGCCATCGACGTGCCCAGGCTGATGACCCAGGACTGCCTGGAGCAGTCGAAACAGAAGCCAGGCTCCCCAAAGATCACAGAGAACATGTTCTGTGCTGGCTACCTGGATGGGAGCAAGGACGCCTGCCAGGGGGACAGTGGGGGCCCACACGCCACCAAGTTCCGGAGTACATGGTACCTGACAGGCGTTGTCAGCTGGGGTGTGGGCTGTGCAGCCGAAGGCCAGTTCGGGGTGTACACCAGAGTCTCCCAGTACATTGAGTGGCTCCAAAGGCTCATGAGCTCAGAAGTACACTCAAAAGGCCTCCTCCGAGTCCCGCTCCACTAGTCCCTCAGTGTCGGCTCCGTGGACCCTGCTCCTGTGAAATAAAGCTGCTGTTGCTTGGGTTGTCCTGGCTTCGAATCCCATAAATTCTTCTGCCCATGTTGGGGAGGGGACAAGGAGAGGGAGGGAGAGAAACAGAGAGACTGAGAGACAGAGAAGGAAAGATAGAGTGAGAGGAAAGAGAGACTAAGAGAAGGGAAGTAGAGAGAATGAGGGATGGGGAGAAACTGAGAGATGGAGAGAAAGATGGAGACAAGCCTAAAGAAAGCCCTCAAGGAGCGGGGAGAGAATGGGAGGGGGTGAGAGAGATGCAGCGGCTCAGAGAAAGTGAGGGGAGGGATTTTAAAGAGAAGGAAGTAGAGACTCAGAGATTCACAGAGATGGACTGGGGGGATAGAAAGATGAGTGACACAGGACAGTTGGTGAGGGGGACAGGAAGCCCTGCAGTTGCAGATGTGAGGAAGGGACCACGCCTCGTGCGCACACCTCTGCTCTATTTCCCTGCGGACGCGGCCAGAGAGGTGTGTGTGTGTTCACCGGTGACGTGTGCTACATTCTGAGGGCTGTCTTTTAACTTTCATTTTTTCCTTTCTATACAAGTATTTCATCTTTGTTTCAAATAAATTGGAAGCATCATCCACTCGCTTTGCTGGATATTCTTCCAGATGCGTTCTGCACGTGTATCTTTTACCCTAAAACAAACCACATAAAACACTCTGTGTACTGTTTGCCGCCGGTTCTCCCCTCAAACAACAAACAGCTGAGTCTCCCCCATGCCTTTTTCCCCGGCATCCTGCCACTCAAGCGTTGTCTGTATTCATGCCATTGAGACCCTGCTGTTCATCACCAATCAAGCTGTTGGTAACATCACAGAATGAACATTTTTACACGGAGGCTGGTTTTTAAAACCGAGAGCTCCCTGATGGATTTTGGAGGCTGCAGTTTCCAAAACCCTATAGACCAGGGTGTTCTCTTCCTGCCAAGGACTTCATCAATGACAGTCCTCAAAGACAGTCCCTGGGTACACCTGCCTGAGAGTGACCAGGGACACTCCACAAAACAGATGCTCTACAAAATGCATGTCCACACGTCCTGCCCAGATCCGTGGGATCCAAGGGTGGTGGGGCCTGGCGGGTTACATTGTTATCAAGTCCCTCAGGTGACTACAGGCACACTAAACCTAGGGTCACATAGGTCTCAGGTAGGGAAGAATGAAACAAACAATCGAAGTTCAAGTGGGCCCCACTTGAACTTGGTGAAGGTGGGTGGAGCAAACCCAGTGGGCACGACCCTCCCTTGGGACAGGATGGGAGGATGGGCGCTGGCCTGTCGCGTGCCTGGAACACCAGCAGTGCTCAACGCAAGTGAGTTCAGGCACCGGGACTGGCCCAGCTGGACAGTCAGGCCACGTTTAGTTTTGAGGAGACCGGGGTCCGTAAGCTACAGGTAGGGCTTAGTGCAAGCCACCTGATTTTGTAAATAAAGTTTTATTGATACACATTAATTCTTTTACAAATCATCCATGGCTGCTTAAAACTACAGCGTTGAGTATTTGGGACAGAGACCCTCTGGCCAAAGAGACCCCCTGACTCACAGACCCAACAATTGATCTGGGCCTTTACAGAAAAAGTTCACTGCCCTGGTCAGGCTGTAATTTTTAGGGATCTCACCAAGTGGTCGGTCCTGCACTGAAGCACCCAACACCTCCTGGACTTGGCCTGGCCCTGCCTTCGACTCAAGCCACTTACCCTCTCTGTGCTCTGTTTCCTCCTCTACAAGATGGGAGCCCGCCTCAATGCTTGTCACGGGAATGAAACTAGTGCCTGTGGAATGAGGCTGCTGGGGGAGCTCGACCGTGTCATCACGGATGGTGAAGTGGACTGGCAAACACCCAGATGTCCTTCAGATCAATTTTCCAGGCTATAGACACTTAACAGAAATTCTGCCACCCAAATGCAAGAGCTTTCCAGAGGCCCTAAGCCCAGTAAGGCTCTAGTTTCTTCCTAGAAATGAAAGCTATCTGGACCTTGTTCCTGGAAAGAAAAGGGTGGGGATGGGATTGAAGTGCCCAGGCCAGGAGCCCCCCAGGTCCACATGGGGTTAAACATGGTCCTCATGGGTCACTGGCTCTGCCTCGGTTTCTCCAGCCATCAGTGGGTGGCAAGTCCTCAGTCTCACGAAGCTGCTGCCCCCAGGGGTGACAGGCCCCAAAGGCTAATGCTTAACATGCAGATGTGCTGACTGTATGGGTCAGTTCCATCTTTCTGTGAGGGGCGATTAGGTTCATTCCCTGCCCCCCACCAGTTGCTGGGGACAGGGAGGGTCACACAGCATCTGGCCTCCCCACGCAGGCTGAATTTGTCTAGAAACAACATCACAGCACAAATTGACCAGGTGAGACAGGCCCAAGGCACCACCTACAGGCTGTCCCTGAGGACCAGGCTCTGCATGTCACAGAGGCCACCCCGCAAAAGATCAGCCTGGCCTCAACACACAGAGCAGGCAAGTTTCCAGAATGAACTGACTCACTCTATCTCTTCGTGTTTATTAAGCATCTACTGTGTGCCAGACAGCCCTCTAGATGCTGCAGACAAAGCAACAAACAATCCAGATTATGACACTTACATGCAAGTGACCATGGGCTTTGGATAACCAATCACCGAGTGCAGAAGTGGTGTGAGCAGTGGACACTGTGCAATAGAGCGCAGTCTTTTTCTGCCTCTGTTTCTGTCTCTCTCGGTGCAGCACTTGCCTTGCGGCCGCTTCCCAAGCCTTGTCCTCCAGAGCCTGGAGTCTGGCTGCAGAGACCCTGGTCAGCCGTAGAGCTCAGGCTGTGTCCCTACTCTTGACATCCAGGAGGTTGCTGCCCTGCGAGTGAGAACGGCTACTTGGTGTGCGCATAGCAGATGCATCTCCTTCTCCAGCCTGGCTGCCAAGGTGGCAGGCTGCTTTCACTGGCCTGAGGTGACTCGCTCTTCCCTGACACCTGTCATTTGTTGCAAAGAGACACAACCCTGAGTTCGGGACTCTCCCCATGATGAGGGCCAAGAAACAAGACCCCTATAGTCCCTGGAGACAGTGCCATCCATATCTCCTGGCCCTGCATGAGGGGAGTGGAGAGTGGGAGCTCGGGGGTCGGGGGCGCTGGACAATGAGACTGCCTCCGGTCCTGGTCCTGAGGCACCCTGCCAGCCTCGAAGCGCTCTTCCAGATGACCTGTACTGAGCGGCACATCCATGAGAAATGCATCATACTCTGCAGCCTCTGATTCAGGGATCATTCTCCCTGCCCCCACCCCCAGCCCCCAGTGGAGAGTGTGAGGCAAAGTTGTCCAGAGAAGCCATGTGCCTCATGGCTTAGCTGTGGTGCTGAGAGGTGTGCTGAGTATCTCCTGCTGGCACGGCCCCTCTTGACCTTGAACCAACTTGTCCTGTGGTCAACAGGCCACTCAGGGCTCCGGCAGAGCAGTCTCCTCCAGGCACGCCAGGCAGGGGTATACTCCCAGAAGTATATACGTGTAGGGGCCTGGCCATGAGATGTCATGTGGCATGGAAGGGTCACAAGACAAACTCTGCCTCCCAGAGCCCTTGAACTTGGGGGATGGAGGTACAAGCCTTACATGCCAATGATGCGCAGGCAACAGGACCCTCTGTGCTAGAGGCACTTTGTGGGTCCCCACCTGATACCACCTGGAGAGAGAGGCCTGTGAGCAGGACAAGTTCAGATGGAGGAAAAAGCGGGACCCTGAAGTGTAAAGTCCTGTGTTCAAATCCCACATGTACCACAGATGCTTCACCTCTCTCTAAGCCTCAATTTTCTGTTCCAGAGAAAAGATGAAGTGATACTTAGCTTTTTATCATGATTGTAAGGATGAAATGAGAGCCACACATAAACATCTGAAAACCATAAAATCACATTTTATTTTCTTAGAACAAAAAGTTCCTATGCCCAAAGCAGGCCCCACTGGATACCCTTACCAATGAGGTTCCAGTGGGACCTCCCCAAGGCTGCACAGGCCAGGTGACAATGCACCCAGCATAGTCGCCTGCCCCTGTCCCTCACCCCCCGCTGGCCCAGGCTCCAATCAGAAGGCTGTGATAAACAGGACAATCATCCACCCTCTGAGCCAGGGTGGGTGGACCTTGCCCTGGAGGCCTGTCACAGTGGGGACAGAGACGCTGTCCTAGGCCACACCATGGCCAGCCTGCTGTGCCTCATCCTGCTCAGTGCCTCACTGGCCAGCCTCCTGTTGCCAGGGGGAAGTGGTAAGTGCCCCTCAACCTGCAGACTGGAGGGGTGGCCTCAGGGAGGAGGAGATAGGTAGGGAATTGGGATGATGCTCTTGAACCTCCACAGTGTGGATAGTGGGTGCCGGATAGGCTGACATGGGACCGCTGGGCTTAGTGGTCTCAGCCAAGGTAGCTTAGGGCCAGGTGTGCCTCCCTGTGGTTGGAGAGTCAGACAGTGGGTCAGAGGTCACAAAGACAGATGGAAACACATGGACAGAGAAAGAGGGAGAGAGACAGAGAGACAGAGACAGACAGACAGGAAGACAGAAACAGACAAAGGCAGAGAGAAAGAGGACAGAGAGGGAGGGAGATGGAGGAAAAGAGGGAGAGAACAGAGAAACGGCAGGCAGAGACAGAGAAGAGTCCCCTTTCTCTGCCAAAGTGAGCTGGGGGAGAAGCGGCTGAGGGGTAACAGGCAGAAAGGAGTTCCCACAGCAGGGAAGACAATGAGGGAAAAGCTAGTGTCCCTGTCCTCAGGCTGGCTCAACCAGGGGAGGGGCCTGCCCAACATGAGGCTGGATAGATGGGGGACTCTGGACCTTCCAGGACCCTGGGCTCTGTCCAAAGAGAAAAGGCTCAGTAAGGAGAGAAGCAGAACAGAGAGGAAGAGCAGAGGTGGTATCACCCCTGGGATTTGTCTGCGTTCTGGGTCAAGTGTAAGCACAGGAGCACTGAGGTGGACCCAGGCGTGGGAGTTGAGAAAGCAGTGAAAAGTGAAAGAGAAAAACAGAACAGGGAAGACACCCGTGTAGGGGAATGATGGAGGGGAGAAATCGATGTGTGGATTTTATTTCAAAGCAAGCACTCAATATTGTAGCAGATATTCGGAGTAGTAGGGAAGGGGTGTACAAATACGAAGTTTGAACCTGATGCTGTTGGGTAATATCGATGTCACTAGAAGAAATGAGGAATCTGGAAAGGAAAGTAATTTGAGGGAGGAATGAAGCCAACCTTTACTGAGCACCTAATGTGTACAAACTGAACACCAGGAGTTGTATATAGTCTTTAAAACATCTCTAAGGTATAAGTAAGTATTGTAATTTCCATTTGCCAATGTTAAGTAGTAAATGACCAAGATGTATTTGAAGCTCAAGCCTTCTTGATTCTGTAGTACGGTTTCGTTTTGGGGGGGTTGGTGTTTGGTGTTGTTTTCAGTTTTGGACATAGGGAGTTTGGAGTTCTGAGATGAGGAGAGACATCCATCATGATGGGAAGTGAAAACACAGAACTAGGATGAAAGTTGGGACTGGAAATATCAACTTGGAGAGTTTTTACTACATGAGACTAAATTCTTCAGTGAAAAAAAATAGAGAGCAGAGTGCAGAGGGCAAAGAAAAGAATCTGAGGTCCTCCTGTACCACAATGAAAAGAAGAAAAGGAGAGGGTGAGCGAGAGATAAAACTCAGGCAGAACCATTCACCTCCAGTTAGATGCCATTGCAAGGAACCAGACAGTCTCTGACCCAAGACATTTTAATTGGCAGGCCATGACTCATTTGCAAGTCATGAAATCAACTGAGTGGGTTTTTTAAATTATATTTTGTTACTTATGCTATTACAGTTGTCCCCATTTTTCCCCTTTTGTCTCCCTCCCCCACTCCCTCAGGCAATCTCCACACGTTGTCCATGCTCATGGGTCATGCATATAGGCTCTTTGGCTACTCTGTTCTCTAGCTGTACTTTACAACCCCATGACTGTTGTGTAACTACCAATTTGTACTTCTTAATCCATTCACCTTTTTCACCCATCACCCCCGGCTCCCCTTTCATCTGGCAACCACCAAAACGTTCTCTGTATCTATGATTCTGTTTCTGTTCTGCTTGTTTGTTTGTTTTGTTTTTTATATTCAGTTATTGATAGATGTGTATTTATTGCCATTTTATTGTTCATATTTGTGATTTTCTTCTTCTATTTAAAGAAGACCCTTTAACATTAAAAATAATACTGGCTTGGTGGTGATGAACTCCTTCAGCTTTTTCTTGTCTGGGAAACTCTTTATCTGCTCTTCGATTTGAAATGATAACTTTGCTGGGTAGAGTAATCTTGCTTCTAGGTCCTTATTTTTCATCACTTTGAATATTTCTTGCCAATCCCTTCTAGCCTGCAAATTTCCTTTTGAGAAATCAACTGACAGTCTGATGGGGGCTCCCTTGGAGGTAACTAACTGTTTTTCTCATGCTGCTTTTAAGATTCTTTGTTTGTATTTAACATTTCGCATTTTAATTATGATGTGTCTTGGTGTTGGCATTTTCGGGCCCATCTTGTTTGGACTCTCTGTGCTTCCTGTATTGCATGCCTATTTCCTTCACCAAGTTAGGGAACTTTTCTTTCATTATTTTTTCAAATAGATTTCTAATTTATTGCTCTTTCTCTTCTGCTTCTGGCAGCCCTATGAGGCAAATGTTGGACCTCTTGAAGTTGTCCAAGAAGCTCCTTACATTATCTTCTTTTTTTAATTCTTTTTTCTTCTTGCTATTCTGATTAGTTGTTTTTTCTTCCTTATTCTCCATGTTGCTGATTTAATCCTCAGCTTCATCTACTCTACTGTTAATTCCCTATAGATTGTTCTTTATACCAATTAGTGTATCCTTCACTTCTGACTAGAAGAGAACTTTGTTATGCTGTTGAGGTCCTCACAAAGTTCCTTGAGCATCCTTATAACCAGTGTTTTGAACTCTGCATCTGATAGATTACTCTTCTCCATTTTGTTTAGCTCCTTTTCTGGAGTTTTTTTCTGTTCTTTTCAATTGGGCCATGTTTCCTCATCTTCTCAGTTTGACAGCCTCCCTGTGTTTGGTTTTAATTACCATATTTTGCCATGTATAATGTGCACCCATGTTTTCATGTGAATTATACATGGGATTATTATACCCATTTTTATGCCCATATTATGTAGTCATTATACCCATTGTATAATGTGCATCTTTATTTTTCTCTAAAAAATTTGGGCAAAAATGTGCCTATTATACATGGAAAAATACAGTCGTTGGAGCTACTATGTCTCCCAGGCCTGATAGAGTGGCTTAATGTAGTAGGTGTCATGTAAGGTCCAGTGACACAGTCTTCCCTATCACCCAAGCTGGGTACGCAAGGTGCATCTGCTGTATGTGTTGTGTACACCCTCCTCTTCTAGTTGAGCCTTGATTGCTATTGGCATATCCAAGGTCAGCCACTGCCTGTGTTCTGTCCAGGGTCACACACCATTAGCTACAAAGTGATCTGCAGATGGCTGCTACTTGTGCTGGGCTTGGAGGTGCTCAGGAGAAGACGAGCTGAGAACCAAGACTGGCTGCTGCTAGTGCAGGGCCTGGGGCAACTTGGCAAGAGGTATGGAGCTCGCTGAAGCCAGATGCGCTTATTTGAGACAATTTAGAAAAACATGAAGCATGGGCCAAGACAAGCCAATCATATGGAAAAGCCACTGAAAACAGTTTGGGTGGTCCTGGAAGTTGGGTGGGGTAGGGCATCAGTGAATCACCAGGGTGGGGCAAACAGTGTGAGCCAGGCTGATAGAGTATCAGATATGGTGCCCACCTGCAGGCTCTGTGGCTTAGTGGAGCA
Source organism: Glossophaga mutica (assembly GCA_039655065.1). Lineage (NCBI taxonomy): Eukaryota > Metazoa > Chordata > Mammalia > Chiroptera > Phyllostomidae > Glossophaga > Glossophaga mutica. The sequence goes on along the minus strand of CM077310.1, from coordinate 63,969,666 downwards.
GGGGATCGGGGAAGGCTCAGAAAACAAAAAAATAAAAAAAGGTCTCTGCCAGCACTTCTGTCTGGGAGAAAGTTGTCCCCCAGCTCTCACCCTGATGCTGGACAATTCAGTTCCTCCCCATATGTCTCTGATGCCCTTTAATCTGCTGTCCCCCACTGGAGCTCAGAGGGAGTGAGTCTGAGTAGATCTGTGCATAGGCCATTTTAGAGGAACTGCCTAGGATTTCAGGAGTTTCTGTCTTCCACAGTCTCAATCTCCACTGATTTTTACAGTCAGAAGTTATGGAGACTTATAATCTTGGCACTGGAACCCTGGGCTGGCAGGCCTGGTATGGGGGCTGGGACCTCTCACTCTTGAGATATCCCTCTCAATTTTTATCTGCCCCATGTGCACGTGGGACCAGCCCATTCTGCATTCTCCACCCCACCTACCAGTCTTGATATGGTTTTTTCTTTAATTCCATAGTTGTAGGACTTCCATTCAGCTCGATTTCTAATGGTACTGAGTGCTGGTTGTTCCATAGTGTAGTTGTATTTTTGATGTGGTTGTGTGAGGTGGCAAGCTGTGTTTAATTACACCACCACCTGACTGGAAGTCTTGGGGTTTTATTTTTTAATGAAACAGAATAGAATCAAGTAGAAAATTTTGTAATAAGTACTAAGTACTTATTACAAGTACTGTGGGTTAAAACAGTAGTAAGTACTACTTCTTGAAACTTCTGTTTTAATTGTGTGTATGTGAGTCCTGAGACTTGATATAAATCATACCTTTACTCGCAGATTGCAATCAAAACAATATCGCAACTCCCCACTTAATGCAGAGCTGAGACCTTGAAGGGTAGGTGAGATTCAGGGCAGGGATGAGAGTGGAGGAATACAGCCTGAGCCAAAACGCAGAGTGGAGTAGCCTGGGTGTGAGGTGCAGGGATGACAGTGAACTGGAACCACTCTGAGAAGGGAGAGTTCAAGAAAAAGGGTTTGGGTTGAGCACCCTAAAGTTGGGCATGAAAGTGCAGGAAGAATGTTAAGTTGATTGTATGGGATGTTTACTTCTCCAGAGAAGGGCATGCAGGGACTAGAACAGGTGTCTTATTCTATAACTCAAGAAGGAGTCATGAGGAAGGTGGGTTCCTTCCCAACAGCCTTAGTGCGTGGAGAAGGTGTTTTCAGTCTTTTGCAGCACAGAGATGACATGGTACTACAGGCTGGGGGCAGAGCAGGTAATTTGATAAGGCACCTTGTGTCCTTCCATGTCTTCCAGTGTTCATTAACCAGGAACATGCCAACACTTTCCTGCAAAGGATCCGGAGGGCGAATGCAATTTTCGAAGAGTTGAAGAAAGGAAACCTTGAAAGAGAGTGTTTAGAAGAGACTTGCTCCTATGAAGAGGCCCGAGAAATCTTTGAGGATGTGGAGAAGACGGTAAGGATTGGTGAAACAGAGATCAGTTGTGAACCATGCTGGGCCCAGATGAGGATGCTTTCTGGCCTGGTTACCCCTCTATTAGAGGCTGTCATTATAGCCTATGCTGAGCACCGACAACATGTCCTTATGTGCTGTGGCCTCAGCCAGGAAAGAACAGCTCGAGAGAGACTTTCTGGTGTGGAGAGTGGGGAGACTCTCCTTCCATCACTCACAGTGCCATTGGTTCCTGTGTCTTCACCCATCAGGTGATGCACATCGACATGTTGTGTGGGTGGGAAACTGAGAGGAAGGTATGACCCAAAATCAGTCAGTGAGTTAGGAGAACTTCTGAAGGTATTGTTAAATCAATTCTAAAACATAACAGGTCACGCACACACTCACAGATGAGAGAGAGAGAGAGGGAGAGAGAGGGAGCTAGAGAGAGACATGGAACCCATCATGTTTTTGCCCAAATCCATGCCCACAGCTATATTTGATGTTGGGAACTTGAGTTGCATCCTTTAGAGTGACAGGCGCACAAGCGCATGACAGATGGGGAGCCGTGAGACCCAATGCCATGCCTACTTAGCAGAAAAACTGGCAGCTCCAAAGCACCCTCCCCCTTAGAATAGGCAGGGCCTTGTCCCTTCCTTGGAAATAGCTAATAAGCCTCACCCACCTTGGGTAGGGCCCTGGGGGAAGATGGCCACCATGCAGAGGTGAGGTGACAGTGGATGGCAGCAAGCGAAACTGGGCAATAATGAACCAAAGATGCATGAAATCTGAGAAGAAAGTCACAGAGAATGCGGCCAAGCAGGAGCTCCACAAGAGGTAGCTAGATCAGGCTTCTGTGGTCACCACAACACCACTGACAGCGGACCCCATCCACACTGCAGGACCGCAGTTAAGCATCCACCAGAGGCCGGGTACTGGGGAGATCCACCATCACACAGGCTCCATGTACACTGCTCGCTTGCTGCACCTGAGACCACCTGGCAAAGATCGCCTTAAAGCGTGCACATAGGGTCCACGCCAAAAGAGCTTCAGGGGGAAGTTCATCTTCTGTGCCCTTAGAGATCAGGTCAAATTGCACATGTTGGCCAATTCAAGGATTTTAAATTGGAAGAAGAATTTATTCCTATCAATAATCAATTACCTTGGGGAGACATAATTGGAGTTCAGGACAATCCTGGAAAAAACAAAAAGGTTTGCTGAGGGTCATTCCCCACAAAATCACACTACTGCCTCCTTGCTCACACATGTTACCTCATTCTCACTGTGGCTTCAAAGACAAGGAAACACAATATAATTGGAGATACTTGGGCTTGAACCTGAATGAAGAAGAATTCTATCATTCACACTAAGGGCATCATATATATAAGTTGGGGGTAAGCTGGGATTCCTAGACACTGAAATTCCTAGGATGAATGTTATTCCAAGGGGAGCTATGGTCAAGCTTTTCATCACCTAGCACAATAAGCTGGACCTGAACTTACGTACAAGAATTGCTCCAGAATTCTACCATAAGATGCCAGTGGTCAGTGGTATTGACCAGGTTTGTGAAATTAGCTGCCACTTTCAGATGATTTGACTTTGATTCACCACCTGCAAGTTTTACAGGGCCTCTACAGATTATTATGATATTGTGAAATCATGGAGATGGTGAGGCATATTGCAAACAAGATTACACACCATTCCGATGGCCCGGAAAGACAAACTCATGAGATAGACTTCACCGCACCCTTCCAAAGAGTCAGCCTAGTAGAAAAACTGGAGAAAGCCCTGGGAGAAACTAACCTGCCAGAGCCTGCCAGAAACTAGCCTCTTCAGAAGTGAAGAAACTAAAAAAATTCTTGATAATACCTGTGTGGCAAAAACTGTTGAATGTCCTCCACGTCAGACCACAGCCAGACTCTGATAATTTTGTATGAGAGTTGCTGAAAGCCAGGTGCTGCAATCCCACATTCACCCGTGATCACCCACAGATACCGAGATCCAGGGCCAGATGGACCACTCTGAGCTGTTCGTCACAAGGAAGGAAGTATGTAGGACCTGCAATGTGTTAAATAGTTCGATGCAGCAGCAAGCAGCTTTTTAAAGAACAAGACCGAAGCATTCCAGATCTCACTTCCTGGCAAGTATCATCAGTTTTGGTTCAAATAAACTCATAAAAATTCAAAGGAAGGGTGGGGTGGAAGGAAAGGGAGAATAGGCCAAAGCCACTGATGAGGAGGAGGCTGTGTTCATAGATGAAAACCTCTGCACTAGCATGGAAAACGCACAGCTGTCTGTGGCACAGGCATTGACAACATTACGCTGTTTCTCACAGACTCCAGTAACATTGGAGAAGTACTTGTTTACATAAAGCCTGAAAGTAGGAAGGAGAAAGTAGCTACCACTAATACATCGGAAAACACAATTGGCACTTCAGTGTAGAAAACAGCAATTGTTAAGCGGTGTGACTCAGACATCTTCGGATTTCTGCAGAAGACAAGGTCTGCCAGGGGTTCTTGTATGTTTCTCTCCAGTTGATGGCAAGTGTTCATTTCAGCCACCATAAGCCAGAGGAGGAGCTGGGGATTCATTTTTACTCCTTACCCACTAAATGATTTGCCTCTTTAAAAAAAGTTACCCATAATTTCAAGAACTATTTTCATTTTTAAATGTTGCTTTAATTCACAGACACATACACAGTTTTTTAAAATAATAAAAGTAATTGTAATGCCAATCCAAGTTCTCTGCATCATTTCCCAAACACTTCTCCTCACTTCTATGTAGCTGCCATACTCATAATTTTAAAGAGCTAAATTATATTTTATTGTATCAACACCCTTACTTTTCTCATGTTTTGGCCATGTAAGTTATTTTTATTTTGTTACTGTGAAAACACACACACATATATTTCTTCCGGATTGTCTTCTAAGAATAGCTGCTCCAGAGAGGGATTACCGGACCAAAGTCTTTCAACAAGTTCTGGTTCCAAGTCATGTAAAGAAAGCACACTCTGCCCTGTCCCAGGGAATACAGCTACAAAACCCGGACACACTGCATGGAGCAGCTGTTGGAGGGAGGGCTCTGAAAAGTGAATAGCAGCAGTGCATTGAAGAAGACCAGATCTCAAAGTATCAGAGAATTGTGAGTTTGCCATTTTTTCCGCTCCAGGTGTCCAGACATCACTTGCCTTGATGCCTATTTAATTGATATTTATAGGATTCCCAACAACAGTAGAATACACTTTCTTGCCAAGCACTCATGGAACTTTCTGCAAGATAGACCGTATCCTGTCTCATAAAACACAGCTTAACAAAGTTAAAAGATTGAAATCATATAAAATGTGTTATCTGACCATAATGAAATTAACTAAAAATCAGTAACAAGAAAATCTACAAGTATGTGGAAACTAAACAACACACTTATATTTTTATTATTTATTTATTTATTTACTTATCTTTAGAGGGGAAGGGAAGGAGAGAGGGAGAGAAACATCAATGTGCGGTTGCCTCTTGTATGTCCCCTGCCGGGAACTGGCCTGGCAACCCAGGCATGTGCCCTGACTGGGAATCGAACCGCGATCCTTTGGTTCGCAGGCCCGCGCTCAATCCACTGAGCTACACCAGCCAGGGCAACAACACACTTATAAATAATATGTGGGTCAAAGAGAAAGTCTCAAAGGAAATTAGAAAATATTTTCAGCTGAACAAAAGTGAATATACAGCATATAAAATCTGTGGGACTCAGCTAACATAGCTTAAAGGGGAATTTGTAGTATTAAATGTTTTTATTGGAAAAGAAGAAGGTCTCAGATTGATACCTGAAACTTCCACCTTAAGACACTAAAAAAAAAAAAAGAAAAGAAAAGAAAAAAAAAAGAAAAAGAAAACCACAAATTGGGTGCTTTAAAAAATGTATTTGTTTCTGGAGACTACAAGTGTGACATGAAGGTATCACCGGGGTTTGTTTCTTCTGGAAGGTCTGGGGGAGAGTCTGTCCCAGGCCCCTCTCCTCACTTCTGGGGGCTGCCAGCGGTCCCTCCCATTCTTTGGCTTATGGATGCATCTCCAGCCTCAGCTTCCACCTTCACATGGCCCTCTCTCCGCGCGCCTCTGCGTGTCTTTTGTCGTCTCTTACAAGGACACCCTCATTGATTTAGGGCCCACCTTAATCCAGTATGATCTCATCTCAATTGATTAATTACATCTGCAAAGACCTTATTTCCAATTAAGATTATATGTGAGGTCACACCTAAATTTGGGGGTTGGGGAGATGGTACAGACAGCAGCAAAAAAAAAAAAAGGTTAAGACCATGAATATCTGTGGTGTAAATAGAGCCTATTTAGGCTCTTGATACTCTGTTTTAATTACTAATTATCATATTTTAAATTACCACAATTATTCACCAATAGTTCGATCCTTTGTTGAATCTTTGACCCAAGTACTTCAACTGAAAACCCATTGGAGCAGCAAACAGAGCAAAGCATTTTGGTACAATCCATTTCTTGGTAATTAATTTGAAAATAAATTTTCAATATTCAACAGAGATGGTAAATGAAGCCACGCTTTTATAGATGCAGAAGATCTGAAAACCCTTCCCTTTTAGATTGAAAATTTCTGGAGCAATTTGTCTCAGAAAATTACTTCTGTTTGGGAAAGTACCCTATTCAGGTTGAGTTACTAGGTTATGGTTGTTACTGGTGTGAAATGCCTGTGCTTTCCCTAATGTGCTTTACAATCTTTTTTTCCTTTTAGAATGAATTCTGGAATAAATACAAAGGTGAGATGTTTTCTCTTTTAATCTTAAGTGACAGGGGTTCATTAGGATATTTAAACTGGGAGAAATTGTATTTGAATTTTTGAAAATGCTTCCTGAATTGCTTTTCTGCTCCTGTTTAGATCTTACTTATTTAACACTTTTCCCCATGACTATTTTTATAAGTTATTGTGAAATAGTTTTTTAATAGTAACTTTATGCTAATTCTAGTTTTGTTACTTAAATGTAGATTGAAATCAGTTTCTTCTCATTGAAGAATACCAAATTTGGTGATAATTTTTTAAATCCAACTATATTAGTTAGAAACAGACCTACAGGTTGGGTCCTCTGGTAAGGTAAACCACCTCGATTTAATGTTCACAGCACCTGAAATGGTATTAATCATGACTAGTGTTTTTATTCTGGTAACAGCATTCAAATGTCTCAAAATGACTATTGGACTTACTTCTAAATTAGATTATACAAATGCACCACGAAACGTGAAGTCCCATTTCAGTGCTGAGCAGTTGCCTCCGCATTCTCATTTCACCCCCAGAGTGTTCGGAAAGAGGAACCTTAACATCCCTCTTGTTAAAATGCTCAGCCCACAGTGCAGGCGCTCGAATATCCTCCATCCTTCCAGCTGGCCCCACGTGGTCACCAGCCCAAAGCTCCTCACTGTGAGGTAAAAATACCGTGAAACATTTTGGCAAAAACTGGAAACCTCAGTTGACAATCCACTTAGAAAAGGGCATCACGTACACTTAGCTGCAAAAGGTGGGGATAAAATGAAGTTCAGATAGGAGAAATTGTTGACAGGGAAACAAGGAAGAATTTCAAGTTCACTCATGCTTATCTGAAAACTGTGTGCCAAGATCAACACAGCAAAGCCATTTTGCCTGCAAGCTTTGGTTTCCAAATAAATCCTTTCTTTGCAGATGGTGACCAGTGCGAAAGCAGCCCTTGCCAGAACCAGGGCAGCTGTAAAGACGGCCTCGGCGAGTACACATGCACCTGTTTGGAGGGCTATGAAGGCAAAAACTGTGAACTACGTGAGTTTCTCTTCTTGGTCTTCTTTCATGCCAGAGTTACCTGAAGAATCAAAGCTGGGAAAGAGGGGGAAGCAGCTAAAACGTCAAGGAAACTATCTCATGTCTCTTGATTTAGAGCCAGTGCTCCATTACCTTGGGCCACTGTAGTAAGGAAAAAAAAAAAAGAAGAAGAAAGTACAGTAAAAGCCCCCAAAATGTTCTCCACTCAGTTTTGGAGTACATTCACAAAACACAGTCCCTTCTCTGAACATTCATGAAGCATGTGGCCCATTAACACGGAAACGAGGACTGACTTTCTTCTCCTTGGAGTAGAACGTCCCCCTAACCGCTATGACTCACATGCCTTGTGGTCTTGGACAATGATTCGAACTCACCACCTTTAACTTACATTTTTAGTGCAAATGTCAATACTGAGTGTTCGGGATTGTCCACTTGTAGAAATTTGAAATAATTAATTCTACATGGAAGAGTCACTAAGAGTTTTCCTAATATGGAAAATAAATTAAATAAAAATAAAATAAAAATTAGGTTAGTATTAGATAAGTTTTCCCTAAAGAGAAAATTTGCATTTCTTTCAAATTACTTAATTTATAATCTTGAGAATGTGTTCTTGGATTGCATTACTTTGGAATTTTCCCTGATGGGAATATTAGTTATGCATCATTATGTTTCACCAATGTTGATCTTTGCACTATAATCATTTTTTCATCAAAACCCAAATGCGAGTGTGAGTTGCCAGGGTGGCATCACCAGTGCAAGTTTGGAGTTTGATGTTCAGTGCGCACTGGAAGCAGGGGGGTGATTCCGGCTTAACCAGAGTTTCCGACCGGCGGGGGGCTCCCCTACCTCCAGCTTTGAAGTCCAGACGCAGCTTCACATGGACACTGTGCCAAGAGATTCGCATGACCTGTGAGGGTTATCCTATACGGTGGTGTGACCTCTACCACTTTACCAGTGAGGAAACTGGGGCCCATGGGTTTAAATAACTTGCCCAATTCATACAACAAGTGACGGAAGGGCCAGTCCAGAACTCCGGTCAGCCTAATTCCAGGGTGTGCACTGCCTGTTTCTCTGTCCTACTTTGCTGGAGCCCAGACCCCAGGCTCCGAGGCCCTTGTGGTACAGGGATTCCTTTGGCCTCAGAGAGGATGGGCCTCAGGCCACTCTGACCGGCTCCTCCTGCAGTCAGCACACCCATGCTAGTCAGGACCCATGTGCCTTTTTAGAGCTGAACTTAAGACCCTCCCAGGCTCCAGGGCCCTCACTGGGCATGATCAGATTACTTAAGAACCTTCTAGAAGTTGGTGTCCCAGGCCCAGCAGACACTCATGGTTTCCCCAGGCTGTCTGGGGAGGCAGAGGGACAATGAGAAGAGGTCACAAGGAGGCATGGGCCCCTCACCCCTCCAGCCTGCTCTGGGCAGCCTGTCCTGTCTGAGACATCTCTCGTGGCTCTGGCCCTTTGTTCTAGCTGGGTGGCCCACTGTAGAGCTCACGGGTGGGTGTTTGTCCACCTGGGGTTGCTGCCCTTCCTCCCAGCCAGCTGCAGCCTCAGTTTCCCCAGCCTGTCCTGAGAGCCAACATGCCTCTCCTACAGCCACTCGAAAGTTCTGCAGCCTGGATAACGGGGACTGCGAACAGTTCTGCAGCGAGCAGCAGAACTCCGTGGAGTGTTCCTGTGCCAGGGGCTACATCCTGGGTGACAACGGCAAGTCCTGCATTCCCACAGGTAGGGGAGCAGGAGGCCCGCCCACCACGGCTTCCTGAGTCAGAGAGGCAAAGACCAGTGCTGGGGACCAGGACAGCTGGAGCATCCTGGGTGGGCCGCAAGGTTCGGAAACAGACCCACTGTTTCTGTGAGCATTTGAAAAATGGGACCAGAGATATTACCCAGCTGCTTAGTGAGTGTGAAAAGTAAGGGAGTGATTCATGGAGGGCACTTTGCACAGTGCCTGGCTCATTGCAAACCCTAACTATGTAATGGGTGTGAGGAAAGCGTGTTTTGTAGCCCCGGGTAGAGCGGGAGGCTGGGTGTTACAGTGGACGAAGGTGAGAACGCAGGCTGGTGAGGGGCACTGCAGGTCTGGCTGTGGGAGCCATGGACTTGGGCCGAGGGTGCAGGGGCCAGAAGGGCAGCTGAGGACCCTTAAGAACTAATTTAGGTTGTGTGGGCCCCAACGTCCATCAAATTTATTTTTTTCTTTTCCTTGATAAAAGCTGGATACCATGAGTTTGACCTAGAAACTAGCAGAGGGCATGACCTATTAAGGGGCTGAGTGGTGTGCCAGGTCCCCAGGGTGAGAGAGTCCAGGTCTCACACACTGTAAGAAGCCCCTCCTCTGCTGCAAGGCCAGCCTGGGGCCAGAGGCTCTGACAGGCCACCCCTTCCTCTTAGCTTAATCTCACAGCGACTCCAACTTGCTCCACAAAGTGTGGTTCCCTGACTGACCAATAGCTTCAGCATCAATGGGGGGGGGGGGGGAGGCAGGGGGGGGTGGGCGGGGCTGCAGGGGGAGGCGGGGAGAGGAGGAAATTGGAGTACAGAGTCCCAGTCCCCCTTCCCCCACAAGGCAGGGACAGTCCAGGATGACTGCAATTGTGTAACCTCAGCTCTCTCAAGTAAAAGACAATGTCATTTACATGTCTATTGGTAATGAGATTTTAAACTTAAGCTGGTTTAAAAATAGAGGGTAGACATGCATACAAATTTTGTTTAAATTCCAGGAATAATTGCAAACTAATTTAATAAACTTTGATGTTTGAAAATAAAATCAAGTAAACTACTTCTTAATTTAGAATTTCAAAGAACACTGAGTACAAAAATTAACCAGAACTAGCAAACCCTAGGGTGAAGAATGCTTTATCTCCAGCTAACACGTTCTGCAGTCCGACAGGGTGGGTGGGGAGGGCTCCTCTGGTCCCGCAGGAGCCCATGCAAACGTTAGAAAGAACTAAGTTTCGCTTCTCTGATTTGGACAAACGAGGCAGCAGAGGAGGGCAGCCGTCCATCTCCAAATCAGCCCTCCACACCTCTCCCTTTCTCTGTCCTGCTCTGGTCCCTCCCTCCGCCTCAGTTCCCCAGTTGGTGGCAGCACAGAAAGCAAGTTTTCTTGTATTTATTTGGCATCTCCCTTGTGCGTGGTGCCTTTAAGGATAGCTGTCATTTTTAGACATTATCATACAAAACCATGGCGTCGTGCTCCTTTTTATGCTTTGGATTATTTGCACATGATGTCCCTTTTCCCCAGGACACTTTAAAAAAAACATTTCAGCCCTGGCTGGTGTGGCTCGGTGGATTGAGCACCGGCCTGTGAACTAAACATTTCATTAGCATGTTTCAAACACACAACAGGGCTGACAGGATTTGACAGTGAGCACCCGTAGGTGAGAAGCCTACCTGGTTTCTACCGTTAACATCTCCTGCTACTTGCTTCATCACCTGTTTGCCCATCCCCACCACCGCCCACCGTTCATCCATCACAAGCAGCTTCATTATTTTGACACATTTCCAAGTAGACTACAGACATCCGCTGCAATGCTTCAGCATACTGGTCAACCCCAAATGGCACTGTCCACGGCACTGTCATTTCGGTAAAACTGACACGCCAAGGGTACACTGGTATGAAGTGCATGTTCCCTGCATTGTGACAATTGCATCCACCTTGTGACCCAACCCTACCAAGACACAGAGCACGCCACACCCCAGAAGTTCCTCACACCCCTTCCCAGGTCCCAAGCACACTCTTCACTCTTCCCAACTGCATTTTCCAGATGCCTCACCCCGTACACTGGAGGTTGGGCCCTCCCTGACCCGTCCTGCCACATAGTGACCTATGTGTGAGGTTAGGGAGGTATTCTCTTTGCTGAAGCCCCAGGCCTTTTTTTTCTTAAGATCCTTTTCCCTGTGGGAAACACACTAAGACAAATAGAAAAAGGTCGGTGGCCCAGACCTCCTACGACAGCGAGGATCCCTCCCAAACCATCATGCCGGACCTGCCCGACCCCGGAGACCTGCAACCCACCGTGAGCCCTTACGATCTGCTGGACTTCAACAGCACGGAGCCCAGCTCTGTGGACGAGGAGAAGAGACTCACCCGGATAGTGGGAGGGAGGGACTGCGGAGACGGCGAGTGTCCCTGGCAGGTAACTGCTGAGCGTGCCAGTGAGTTGACTGGATGGGGGAACCCAGCCTGGCTGGGCACTGCGAGCATGGCCATCGAGGCCCGGGCTCCTGCTGCCCAAGCACACCTGTGGACCCTCAGTAGGCTTTGGGCTCCACTGCTAAGAGGCTAAATGATCCTGAGAGGAGAAGAAACTGGGCCCTTGCCAACGCCCTCCCAGCCCTGCTGCCCATTCCCATCTGTGGGTTCAGGATTTGAGTCCTAAAATCTCTACCTACAATAGAAGGAGCGATGGGGTGCCAGCTGAGGCTGCAGGTTTGGTGAGCAGGTGGAGGGCGGCTCCCCATGGTGGGCGGGGCCTCCGCTTGCTGTTCTCTTTGGCTGGAGGCAGAAAGATTTACTCTCCTTGTTTCATTTCTAATCTGGTAAAGGTTTTTATTCAAACACCTGAATTCTAATTTAGGTGTTCATTTGGACGAAGCTTGCCGGATTCAGCAAATAAAAACAGGACTTCCACTTAAATTTGAATTTCACATAAACAATGAATAATTTCTAATATAAGCATATGACAGTTATTACATGGGACATACTTATTATACCAAAAATTATTTGCTATTTATTTTATTCAAATTTAACTAGATGTCCTCTACTTTATCTGGCAATCTTAACTTGGACTAATGTTTTTAGTGCCCGAAGCCAAAACGGCTTCTCCTACAAGCAAAAATCCCAAAGCCGACAACAGCTTTTCTTTAGAAATTAATTCAGCTCACCCTCACCTCCAAGGCCCACAGCAGGTGTGCATTTGTCTGAATTATGAAGAGGCCAAGGAGGACATTTCAACATCTAGTTATTTACAGAGAATTTGTATGTTGGGTTGTGAACTGAGGGTTGTGATGCAGGCTACGAAATCATCAGAGCAAATTTTCTGACATGTGGCCATCTAGATCTGGGAGGTGAGGTGCGCCCAAATGACCACAATTCAAGTTGGTGTGGGACAAAGGCCACGAAAGTGGTACCAGTGGGCCTAGATGAAGTTGCACTGGGAAGACTAGGACAAGGTCCCCACAGGGGGAGGTGCCCTACTCGGAACTCTAAGAGAGGCTTTACACGGGGCTCCACAGGCAGAGAGGACAGGGAAGGGCACTCACCAGAGGGTCCGTCCGTGGGTGAGGCTATGGGCATCCATGATTCTCACTCCCCTGGCTCCGGTCTAAGCAAGTTGCCTCATCGCCGTCTTCAAGAATAGAAGGCAGTGTCCAAATCTTAGAAAGACTGACTCTCCCTCACTCATTACTGAAGTTGCATTATGAGTTGAGAAATTATGCAAAAAAAAAAAAAAAAAAGGCAGATAAACATTATAGTGGGTCCTCGTTAAGGTGGTTCGACTTAGAATTTTTCAACTTTACGGTGGTGTGAAAGCACTACATGTGGATCTTCCCGGGACTAGACAGGCAGGATGGTACCCTCTCCTGGCGCTGGGCCGTGGGCCAGAGCTCCGTCAGCCACACGATCAGGAGGGTAAGCAACTGAACTTTGTTTACAAATAAAGGGTTAGAGGGTTGGAGGGTTACAGTGAACTGTGTTGCCAATGTTTTTGGCTATTATGTTCTGAGCACTATTTTTTAATTTTATTTCTTTTGAGAAGAGAAGAGAAGGGATAGAGAAAGAGAGGGAGAGATACATTGATGTGCAAGAGATATATCAATTGGCTGCCTCTCCCATGCCCCTGATCTGGGACCTGGCCTACGACCCAGGCATGTGCCCTGGCTGGGATTCGAATCCACAACCTTTTGGTTCACAGGCCGGAATTCACCCCTCTGAGCCACACCAGCCAGGACCATTGTGAGCACGTTGAAGGTTGGCTAGGTTAAGCTATGATATTTAGTATGATAGGTGTATTAAATGCATTTTCAACTTACGATATTTTCAACTTACGATATTTTCAACTTACAATATTTTCAACTTACAATGGGTTTATTGGGATGTGACCCCATTGTAAGTCAAGAAGCATCTCTACCACATACTAGTCAGGAACATCTTCAAGAATTCTTTTAGAACTTGATGTTAATTGTTTCATTAACCTACACATATCCCAGCCAATAACTGTTGCTTAGAGGACATGGAATCCCCAAGATAAAGGAAACAAACAAACAAACAAAATGCTCAGTCTCTGGATTCGCAAGTCTGGTCCTTTGGGGGAAAATAAATAAGAGAATTATCTGTATGCAGTGCCTTCCCTTTGCTCTGTCAATGCTCATTCCCAGTGGAATACTCCTCACTCCCAAATTCCAAATCAGGTGAAAATCCCTTTCAGAAGTGGCCATATAGATTTCCCTGGAAACTGACCTTGACGGTGGCATTCCACAGGCTGTGGGAGGGTGGCTTGAACAGTGGAACTGTTCTAGAGCACAGAAGTCATGCCAATGTAGGCAAGCATTTTCTCCACGGACTGGTCGAGGGTGCATAATTCATGGCCACACAGACAAGAAGGATTTTTACTGCAGTGAAAATTATTTTTCTGTGTGCAAGTTAGAAGACTAATCTTTGTCTTCTATTGAGTTTGTAGAGCAGGTGGAAAAGGAGGAGGGTAAATCGTGACAGAACCCTACTCAGTGGCTAGCACTTGCCACTTAGTAGGGCCCCAACAAATGTCTGTGGAGTGAATGATCAAGTCAATCCACTGGCTGGTGGGTGAAGCAAAGACCAGAAGGTGTGAGGTACTGCCCACACCTGTGCCGTGGAATCAGGAAGAGGGCTGGGAGGAGCTGGAAAGGTGCCATGGGGTCCACCGTGAGCCACCTCTTGGAGAATGTGCCAGGGTGCTGGACTGAACAGCCAGTGGGTCTGCAGTGGGTCAGAAGGTCCGTGGGACTGGCCACTCTGGGCCACAGCCCAAGCGGTCTGGTGGGCACAGTGGGTGCGCTGGCTTGGGCCTTGCCTTCCAGTCTGAAGGCCCCACAGTCCTCTTGTGGGAAGGGGCAGCAGACGGGGGAGCAGGAACAGCAGGAGGCTCAAGTAGGCACACCAGCTGGGGAGGAGGACACCCTAATCCAGGCGGGTGCGATGGAGAGGAAGGCTTGAATTAAAGGTTCCAAATTCCTCTTTCCAGAAAGTCACTCTCAACCTGTTTGGCTCTGGCATTCTCTTCACAGGCTCTGCTCATCAATGAGGAAAATGTGGGCTTTTGTGGTGGCACCATCCTGAATAAGTTCCATGTCCTCACTGCTGCTCACTGCCTTCTCCAAGCCAAGAGTTTCAAGGTGAGGGTAGGTAAGTGGTGCCAAGACCCTCAGCTGCCCTGCAGGGCCCACTGCCACTTCATATTTTCGGAGACCATTAGAACTGATCGGATTTGTTGGAAACATTAGACAAAATTACTGGAATCCAGACTGGGGGCTGGGAGAAGTTTCACAGAGGAGGAAGAGGAGGGGCAGGAGTAGGAGGCAGAGGAAGAGGAAGAGGAAAGGGGGAGGCGAGAAACAGGAGGAAGGAAGGAGAAGGAGGGGGAGGAGAAGGGAGCGAAGGAAAAGGGGAGGAAGAAGAGGACAGAGAGGTAGATGCGAAGGAGGAGGGGGAGGTGGGGGAGGAGAGGGAGGAGGGGGAAGTTAGGATGAAGACTAGGAAGTAGGAGGAAAAGGAGGAGGCTTGGGAGGTCCAGGAAGGGGCGGGGGTGGCCTTCCCGGAGCCAGCCCAGAGCCCCGCCCACCCTGTCTCAGCCCTCCCTGAGGCACTTGGGGTCCTGCCAGGGCGGTGGGCCTCCTCTCGGTGGCCTTTCCCTCGAGCCCCACTGCAAGAATCTGAGCACTGAGTTTCTCTGCCGCTCATGTTTTTGTCTGTGGGATTATTTCGTCGTGTCTGTCCCCCTCTACCAGACTCCAGAGCTGTCTGACGCAAGCCACAAAATGTGAGCCACGTATATAATTTTAACTTTCTAGTTACATTAAGTTTTTATTTTACATTTTAAAAGTTTATAGGTGAAAAATTAATTTTAGCAATATATCTTATTTTACCCAATATATCCAAAATATTATCATTTTGATACGTAATCAATTATAAAATTATTTATGAGCTATTTTGAAATAGTATTTTGAATACTATTTTTTTTTCTTTCTGAGTCTGAAATTTGACTCTCACAGCACCTCCATTCAGACCAGCCACATTTCGAGTGCCTGGGCACCCCTGTGGCTGGTGGTGGCCCTCTAGACCACACGGGGCGAGAACACAGGCCTTCAGCTCGCCCATGTCCCTGGCACATGACACCCACTCAGGAAATATCTGTCTGCCAATGAGTGAACCTAAAATCTCTGAGGTACTGAACATACGTAGGAAAATATGATGAAGAGTTGTCCCTAGCTCATGAAATTGAAGGCCATTTTTATTTACCTCTTTATGATTTCCTACGTTTTTCGAATTTTCTACTGACCATATACCATTTTTTAACCAGAAAAGAAAAGTAATAGCTACTTTAGAAAGTAACCCCACCAGAAAGCTCGGCCCAGGCTGAGCCGACACCGTGTGCTCTTGCCATGCTCCAGGTGACCGGAACACAGAGCAGGAGGACGGCAACGAGATGGTGCACGAGGTGGAGGTGATCATAAAGCACAACAGGTTCAACAAGGAGACCTACGACTGCGACATCGCCATCCTCAAGCTGAAGATGCCCATCACGTTCCGCAGAAATGTGGCCCCCGCCTGCCTGCCCGAGAAGGACTGGGCCGAGTCTGCGCTCATGACACAGAAGTCGGGCATCGTGAGCGGCTTCGGGCGCACCCACGAGAAGGGCCGTGCCTCCGCCACCCTCAAGATGCTGGAGGTGCCCTACGTGGACAGGAACACGTGCAAGCTGTCCACCAAATTCACCATCACCCAAAACATGTTCTGTGCTGGCTATGACGCGAAGCCCGAGGATGCCTGTCAGGGGGACAGTGGGGGTCCTCATGTCACCCGGTTCAAGGACACCTATTTTGTCACTGGCATCGTCAGCTGGGGAGAAGGATGTGCACAGAAAGGAAAGTTTGGGATCTACACCAAAGTTACCAACTTCCTCAGGTGGATCAATAGGTCCATGAAAGCCAAGGTCAGGGCCCACGGTGAGCAGGAGGACCCTACGTCGTCCCCCGTACTACAGTGATCCCACCAAAAGACCCACCAGCAGCTGCTGGTGTCCTGTTTTGTCTTAACACTTGCCACTCTGATCAGGCTGAATCCTGTAATAAGTTTCCTTTCTGTGATGATTAGATCTGTGTTGGTTCCTTATCCTGATTTTGCTCTTGCTTTCTTGAAGTGGGAAACAAAATTTTCTTTGGAAACTAGACCCTGCCTTTCCCCCACCAGGTTGGAAGATCCCTGCTGGGACCATCACGTTTTATAGGACAGGGGGTTACACTCCCCAGGATGACTGCTCTGCTCAAAACCAGGAGGGAGCCATTTCCGTTTGTTGCACATTTTTCTGTTTCTGATTGACCTAAAATGCCGTCTTGGCCGGCCACATGCATACTTGAGAATAAATGGCCAAGGTTCTGGGAGCACAGAGAGAAGGCACAGCAAGGGTCGGGGCCAGACCAGGACTGGGCAGCCTCACTCTGGGGGTGGGGCGGGGGGCGGGGGCGTTCACCACGCATGCCAGCACAGCTTCCCCGATTCCTGTCACTCACCCTCTGGGATGAGACAACTGTGGAAACGTGTCCTGCAGGGGCTTCCTGTGAAAGGCAGACTCCCTGGGAAGGGAAGGCCCAGAGAGCTCCTCATTGGCGGGGACATTTTAACATCTGCCTGCACACTAGAATCAACTGCGCACTTTTAAAATGTGCCCAAGCCTGGGTCCACTCTGGCACAGTCTCCTGAGCAACTTATACGCCCACTAGGTACCAACTGCCCCCAGACCAGGAGATGCTGGAGTCCTTCATCCAGGCCACAGCCCAGAGCACTAAAATCAGAGCCCGTGGGGTGGGCATGGGCCCCCTCAGTTTCTATAGTTCCTCAGGTGACCCTGGCATGTGTGGCGTGTGTTGCTGGGGACTGTGGGAGGGCTCCCCTCTCTTAGACTGGGTTATGTCTAAGTGCCAAGCCCTTTCCCATCCAAGCTCTGTCCATGCCCTCAACTTAAATGGTCTTGAAAACCAAACATTTTAGAAAATGGAAAAGGTCACTTCGGACCAAACCAGTGTGTTCCGAATGTCCCTATACGGTTTGCATTTTGCGCAACTTTGCTAAGCAAAGTTTCAAAGTCCCACTACAAAAACTCCCAAAAATGTCAGTAGCTTTTTTTTTCTTCTATAAACAAGAGTTGTTGCAAGGTTAGAGTGTTTTATAAACAAAAGGCATTGCACAGTTAGAAAAATCAATATTGACACATATGCAGTTTCCCAGAAACAGTCTGAGGAGACCAGGAAAAGCTGAGGGTGACATTTCTCCTCTTGCCTGCCTCGGCTTCTCCCTCCCTGAGGAAAAGGCCTCCGGTGGCAGGAGACCATTGTATTGTCGGGTGGAGAGTTTTCTGTGCAGTTGACTGGTCTCTGTCCCCAGGCAAACCCCAAACTTGGGTTCCTGTCTCTGGGGGTCAAAGGTTGTTTGGGGTCCAGAGAGCGCACCAGGGAAGAGTCACAAGTAAGACTTGCCTTTGCTGTTACTACTTGATTTTTCACTGTTGGCCACTATCATTGGCGATGGAGCTCATGCATGTATCAGAGAGGAAGGGAAACTGAGGCACAGCAGAGAGAAACGTGGGAGGAGCCTCCACCACCTTTGTGGGTCTACTTATCTGCCCCATCCAGAAACAGATTCAACCCTGTGAGGTTCTAGAGGAAATAAGGGGAAGCAATGTGGGTGGATGCTTTGGGGAAGGCCCTCGCCTGGGACTCACAGACCAGGCGCCCCCAGCTCTGCTCATTCCTGGGTGCCCTGGGACAGCGCACCTCCATCTCTGAGGATCTCTGTCTGCACGGGAGAACGGAGCTAATCAAGCTGCCTCATCTACATGTTAACCCTAAACATGGGCCAAGGCTTGTGTGCAGAGGGACATTCCCTA
Source organism: Glossophaga mutica (assembly GCA_039655065.1). Classification (NCBI taxonomy): domain Eukaryota; kingdom Metazoa; phylum Chordata; class Mammalia; order Chiroptera; family Phyllostomidae; genus Glossophaga; species Glossophaga mutica. The sequence continues at coordinate 63,951,317 of CM077310.1, read as the reverse complement.
CCTGCTGCCACCAGAGCTTCCTCAGGGAAGTCATCTACGGGCACAGAGAACAGTAGGAAGCCAAGGGTGAGGAGCCAACAAGGAGGACAAAGCAAGGCTTTGGTTTTCTTCTCAGAGTTTGAGAAAGGTTACAACACCACAATTAAGCCATCTTCTCCCTGGGCACTGCCGCCCCTACACAGGCACGCTCAGTTCCTGAGGGCAGGAGAATGAAGGGGACACCCTGGGAGTACACACCTAGACACATGGAGGGCGCTCTGGACAGTGATGTGAGGTTTGAAGGGACAGGGAGGCCCAAGTTAGGAAGCAGAGGAGTGCGGGGGACCCTGTCCTGGGTGCCAGATGTGGGGGGGCTCCCCCCGCAGAGCCCCATCCCTCCGTCACGGATGAAAGTAAAAACTACCAAGACATCTTGTGCTTGGAGAGGAAAGGGGTCAAACTCTCAGAGGAGAAAGAACCAGAGCCCCTTCCTCACTAGGCTTTTATTGGGTTCCAATACACCGGAATACAAGTTTAACATGTCAAAGAAATCTGAGGGCTTAATCCGAGCCAGTGTTTGTCAGGAAGGGGGGTTGCCAGACTTTGGGAGACATGCTCATTTCCTCCTGGGCCACTTGTCACCTCAGGAAGAGCACTCTTAGCAAAGCAGGTTTCACAGGACTTCAGGAATTCTTTCTTATGCCAATCACCCAAGGAGCCATCCTGGCCAGGACAGGGCTGCACCGCTCACCCCCACAGTTTCAGGCTTTAAGCCGATTAGGAAGCAGGAGACATCGGGCTATGTCAGAATAGCGGGGGAGGGGGGGGGGGGCGGGGGGGCGGGGCGAGGGTCCATTACATCCTCTTTGCTGCAACCCCCCCCGCCCCCCCCCCCCCCCCCGAGTCCTTCCATGAGGCCTCCCAAGTGGTCTCGTCTGGTTTAGGTTGCCCCTCCCATGAGGAGTCTTACCCGTCATTGACTGCCAACCAAGCTATGGGGCCAGAGATGAGCAAGGCAGAAGCAGTGCTCCTGCCAGGGAGATAAGCTTTGTCTCCTTAATAGGTCACATCCTTGTGACAGAACAGACCCAGATGAAGTGGGTCCCTTGGGCTCTTACACAGCCCACCATGGGGTGAGGGTTACAACTCCTGAAACCAGGCTGAACGGTCCGCAACAGGGGAGAGCGCGAGCCAGCTACGTAGGGGCTGGGCCCAGTACTGCTGCTGCAAAACCAGCGGCGGTAGTAGGGTCACAAGCACCCAGGCAGCCTTCCAGGAGCAGGGCCCCCTGGCTCACTGCAGGTCTGTCCAGTCCTGAGGCCCTGCTGCAGGCACAGAGCAGAGACCGAGGCCTCCTAGCAGATGAGCCACGGGACCATGGTGGTGGTCGGGGGTGGGGAGGGTGGTTGCTGCTTTCCATCTCCATTGGGATCGAGCCACCTAAACGGGAACTGGAGAGTTTACATTTCAATTTTAGCAGGACCCCCACTGCTGCAGCCACCACAGGAATCACTCACTGATTGATGGAGGCAAGCCATCAAGGAACGCCAAAACCCTGGTGGAAAAGCCGTTGAGAAACAAGGGTTTATGGTCTCAGAGCATCCCGCAGAAGTGACTGTTAATTACAAACAGAACAGGGCAGCTTTACAGTGGCCAGATCTGCTGCCCAGGTTTATCCAAGCGACCAGGAGTGCTGCCTGGTGTGCCTTTCCTGACACAGTGCAGGGGGAGGTCACACGTCCCTGATGCAGGGAGCACCCTGAGTCTAACTGTGAGAAGTCAATCGGACAAACCCAGCTGACGAAGGCCTGCACACTTCAAACATGTCAGCACCAAAAAGCCCCAAAGCATCCAGGAAACTACATTAATTGACTGAAGGAAACAAGAGGCTGCGAGAGAGGACGCCGCAGGAGGATCTCATCAGATGCTCTTTAACGGAAGGGAATCCCCTGTGCATGGGGGTGAAGGGAGAGAGGAAAGTAGGCAGAGACAGAGACACAGAGAGAAACAGAGGCGGTGGATCCTTTGTGCTGATCCACATAGTGAGTGTATGACCAGGAATTAGTCGAGGGTGGGGTGTGAGAGTGTTCACCCCTCAGGGTATTTAATCACCTCAGGATGCTGAGTGTGATTCTCGGTTCAAAGACACACTTGGCTCTTAAAAATGTCCCGCAGGTCCACTCTTCCGTGTGGCACTTAGCGTTCCAGGAAGCCTGGCTGGCCTGGCCTCATGGAGAACTAGGTGAGGCCCAGTGCTGTGGTCGACTCTCTAGCCATTTCCAGAGAAGCTTGCTGACCCCTGGCCCACCCCGTCTAAGTTCCAGTTCTCTCTGGGATCTCAGGTCCTCTGCTGCCCTCCTGTGGACGCCCTCCCCACACTGACCTCCTTACCGTGCTCCAGGCAGCAGCCCCTGCCTCAGGGCCTTCGGCTACCCCTGCCCCTGACCCCCGATCCCGCAAGGCTCATAAGGCTCACTGCCTTCAGACTTCTCTCCCAAAGGGAGCCTCTGTGACCAGCTTGTTTGAAATGGCGCCCGTGTTGCCCTGTACCTGGTAATCAGCCCTCCCTGAGAGTGAAATGTGACATTATTTCTCGCCCTCCCCCACATACCTCAAATGTAGGCTCCAGGCCGAAGTCTGGCTCGCTGCTGCATCCCCAGGCTGCTGGGGAGGAAGCCCGTCCACCCTGGTCACGCAGGCTGTGCACCAGCGTGAGGACAGATTGCTGTCTCTAGGTCTGTCACCCTATTTCCTCGGACAGGACCACCTGGCCTCACCCCCAAGAAGTCTACCCAGTTCTCTGTGTCCTAAATACCTCCCCAAGGCCCTCTTTGCTTTGGCTTTTCATTTCTCTGCCTTTCCTTTTCCATCTCCGTCTTAAACAGAAAAATACAAAACCAAAACATATATTTAGAACAGTGAATTTATGCAATAAAATTCCATGTGAAATGTTCTCCTGGCAGGAAACACTTTTCTCACTTTCGTCGGCTTCTGTCTCCTACTTGGTGCCACAGTTTGGGGCTGGTGGTCGTTTGAAGCAGCTGCTGCGCTGTGAGCCGGCCCAGGATGGACTTTGGCCCCTGTGTTTGCGGACCTGTCCCTGGGCTGCGGTCAGAATGGCGGGCTGTGTCCAGCTGCTCCTGTTCCTCCTTTCCCTCCTGGTCCTCCACCCCGCGGAGCCCTCAGGTTGGTGTCTGCTACTTGTGTCCTCCTGGACAATGTGGGTTTGGTCGGGGACGGTTTCCAAGGATAGAGGAACCCCTGAGTGACCAGGAGGTCTTAACTCAGCTCCCAAAAGAGCCCTCCTGGTCTCTTTATCATTCATGACAAATGTGCTGGAAATGGTATCCTTTGGGGTCCTCCCAGAAGAGATGCCCAGAAAAAATCAGGCATGAGAGAGGTTGAGCCTGGTCTAGTGGGGACAGGAAAAGTGGCAGCCAGGCCACAGGTGGGCGTCAGGCCGTCACAGCACCAGGTACTCTGACCCTCAGGAAGCAGGCATCGCAAATCTTGGGGAAGCCCATCCATGCTGACTTATCTTCATACATTCTTATCTTGCTCCATAGTCTTTCTTTCTGCCTCAAAAGCAAACAAAGTTCTGGTAAGATGGAAGCGTGCTGGCTCCTACCTTTTGGAAGAGCTCTTTCAGGGAAATTTGGAAAAAGAATGTTATGAAGAGATTTGTGCCTATGAAGAAGCAAGAGAAGTATTTGAAGATGACGTGATTACTGTATGTACCCCCACCAGGAACTCACATGCTTTCTGATCATTCAGACTTCTGCTGCCTTCGAGGGCATGGTTTCTCAAAGAGACAAAGCTGTTTTTACAACTTGTTTACTTACTTGTGAGGCTGACTTAATCCTAATTTTACAGATGAGGAAACACAGAGAAGTAAAATTATTTTCCGCATCTGGTTAAGTAGGGGACTTGGATATTATCTCAGTTCCGTGCCCCTAAACTCCTTCCTCTGATTAAGCAAACTAGCACATTAGTTAAATGTACTCATCACAGACAATACTCAGCTGGTCATGACTCTGACCGAATTGGATATTTGTAATAGAGACTTAATTGTGTCAACGTATCAACAAATTTTTAAGAAACAAAAATCTTCTCTAGAGTGCTGCATAATAAGAAAATCTCTCATAATCTATAATTTGAATAAAAAGTGACTACATGTATGTATACTGTAAATAATAAAGGCAAACCATTCATACTTACTCATAAGCTTATCAGAAGACAGAGAAGTAAGTCAAACCTGACAGGCTGAATATTTGTAAGTGTTTCAGGAAAGTAAAATATTTAACAAAGATTTCCTAGTTTTACATATGAAAATAGCAATATTTAAAGTTATTCTGAATAAATTATCAACCTGTTTCTCCAGTATATTTTTACAATATTTTATTTTTATGTTTTATCCTCACCCAAGGACATTTTGTCATTGCTCTTAAAGAGGGAGGAAAGGGGAGCAGGAAGTGGGATTGGGAGAGAGACAGACAGACAGACAGACAGACAGACATTGACTGGTTGCTTCCGACCAGAGACCCAACCTGAAACCTGTCTGTGTGGGCTGATCGGGGATCAAACCCGCAACCTTCCAGTGCACAAGATGATGCTCCAACCCAATGAGCCACACCGGTCAGGGAGTATTTTTAAAATATTCTAAAAATCATTTCTTACATGCTTATATATGAGAGAACTCTTCTGAAATAGATCATCTTTAATAAAACTAGGAGAAACTCAAACTTTCTGGTAAAGGGAAAATTGTGGGGGATTTTTATTTTTCAATTACTGTTGACATTCAATATTATTTTATATTAGTTTTGGTGTACAGCATAGCAGTTAGGCATTCACATAATTTACGAACTGGTCCCCCTGATAACTGTAGCACCCATCTGACCCCACAGAGTTACTACAATATTACTGACTGTAGTCCCTGCGCTGTACTTCACACCCTCGTGACTACCCTGTGACCACCGATTTGTACTCCTCAGTCCCTTCACCTTCCTCACCCTGTCCCCCAACTCCCCACCCACCTGGCAGCCATCAGTCTGTTCTCTGTGTCTGTGAGTCAATTTCTGTTTTGTTCGTTCCTGTATTTCGTTCTGTAGATCCCACATATAAGTGAAATCATACAGTATTTGTCTTTATCTGTCTGACTTATCACTTGGTATGATGCCCTCCAGATCCAGGCGGAAAACCGTTTAACCTGCACTTGTGACTTCACTCAGGCACAAGTCCGAGTGTGATTAGGGAGATACAATCGCTCATTTACTTTCTAGGCCTTAATTCTGAGTAATTCTCCTGAGTTTAGACACCCCCATCCAAGCTAACCTCCCATACACACATACACACTTTTAATTTTTTAATCGCTGCTTAATTGGCTTATAAAAAAGTGCATCCTGTAGAGCAAGGACACTGATGAAGACCGCCCGGGAGGCTGTGGCCATGGCGCTCGTACCACGTCATAGGCCGTTATTTCTCCTTCTTTAAATAGGTTTACAGTAAATACACATGAAATAGGATGTTTCTCATATATGTATATTTGATATATATTTATATATCAAATAGGGTATTTAGTAAAAAATTTTGCACTTTGTTTCAACCAGCATTTCCCTATAAAGTGGATAAAATCAACATTTTCCTATCTTTAAGCCAATCTACAGGAGAAAATATTAAAAAATCTACTTGCAACACTTTTTCTTCTACAGGTTGACTTCTGGAAAAAGTATATGGGTAAGTGGTTTTCTTCAACTCTTGCAAGGATGATTTCCTCTTCTTTTTCCTTGAGATGAGGTAAGGCATTCCACATTTCAAACCTTCGGTACCTGGACAGCCCCTGAGGACAAGCTCGAGGGTGGGAAAGTTCCCAAGGTCCTGCCAGGGTCAGGGAGAAGCTTCCTTGTGGGCTTGGGTGGCAGAGGCCAGGGGTCCCCCATGATGAGCAGCTCCTCTCATTCCTGTGGCCTCCCAGGCTCCCTGGGGCCTCTTGCTGACGGATCAGAACCTGGTTAATTTGAGGATAAACTGGGTGCCCCTGCGGGAGGAGCTTCCAGAGACTGGGGCTGAAGGGGTGGCAAGGGGGATTAGGCAAAGAGCTGTGGCAGCCAGGACAGTCACAGTCACGGAGGTTGCTCAGCAAAGAAAGAGGGAAGCTACGGAAGGGAACCGAGAAAAGCATCGTGGGCACAATGGGCTGGTGGGACTCTGGGGACATGTGAAGTGCACCTGGAAGTCTGATCCAGCCTCCTGGTGTCCTGGGCAGCAGGGCCAGGGGGTGTCAGGAAAGCCCAGGTGATGCCACTACATACCTCTCACAATGCTCTTGGCAGGTGGCTCCCCGTGCCTCTCCCAGCCCTGCCTCAACAACGGGTCGTGCCATGACAACATTCGAAGCTACACCTGCACTTGCTCCTCAGGCTACGAGGGCAGGAACTGTGCCTTTGGTGAGCCCCCACCTGCCCTGGTCCCCACAACTGCACAGTGATGGGCTCCCAGGATTGAACACAGGGTGCCTGTGGGAACCCAGTTCCAGCCCAGTTCTCTGCTCACTGTAAATCATTCTGTGACTGGCCCTCCTACCTTCCGAACACACCTACCTACAGTTCCCACGGCCTAGAGGCCCCTCCTCATTCTCCCAAACCATCTCCACCTACACCATTTACAATCTACTCTTGAGAATTCCTGGAACAGGACCCATCCCAGGCAGGGGAGAGGGGCTCCAAGGGCCAGTCCGGGGCTGGCGGGGGGGTGGGGGTCACACACAGTCCAGCTCAGAGGCAGGAGGGAACCAATGTTTCTTAAATACAAATAAATTAAATGCAACATTTACTTGTGGGATGGGGAGAAACCAATTTCCTATCAGTAATTATCAGACATAGAAATAAATTCACTTAATCCTTTCGACGCTTTTGGTCAATACAGAGTCAATTTTAGGGGGAAAAATATTTCCAGCCCAGACCTCTCCTTGAAGTCAAGATTTTTACTCTAACTGCCACCTTGAGAGCCTCACATGATGTTTTGTGACATCCCAAACCTGGCACGTGCTGAAGCAAGGTTTTGACCTTCACCCCATGTGTGGCCCTTCCCCATCCTAGCTGCTCAATCACCCATATGGGGGTCACACAGAACCCTACCTCCCACATCGCCACCTCGATTGCAGCAGGAAGTGGAAGATGACCACACGTGAGCAAATACAGTTAGGAAAATGGACAGACGCCTTGCAATACATATGCATATACTTCCACGACCAAGTTACCTTTTCTGAGCACAAATACAAGGTTGTCGCTCACTGAACCTTTGATTTCTCCCTGCTCATTCCCGAATGCACAAGTGTAAGGAATGCTCACACAAGGAACCAAAAGTCTGAAAAGAATGAGAATGTTTGGACTGAAAACAGCCGGAGCCCAAAGGCACAAGGAAATTTAAAAGCAACTATTTCCATGTCAGCACTCCTGGTTTTCCTTCTTTCTTTTCAGCTAAAAATGAATGTCACCCATTGAGGACTGATGGATGTCAGCACTTTTGCCATCCGGGAGAGAACGCCTACATGTGCAGCTGTGCAAAAGGGTATAAACTGGGCCAAGACCACAAGTCATGCATCCCACACGGTGAGTCCGCAATCAATGAGAAATGGGAAAAGGTGGTCTCTCTCCCTCCCCAGTCAGCTCCTATCCACACCCGGCTCCTTCTCCTACAATGTTTGAAAAGCCACCTCTTCTCCAGGAGAGGAGGAGTTACCATGCCTTGGCCAGCCCTCCTTGCCTCCACGCTGGAGCTTGCCTGGGTCACAGCAGTATCTTAGCAAACCCACAGGACCAAGAGCAGATGATTTAATTTCACTCTGCACCCATGCGTTAGCTCAAAATAATGGGCATTAAGAAAATCAGGTTCGAACCCTTGCTGGTGTGGCTCAGTAGATTGAGCGCTGGCCTGCGAACCAAAAGGTTGTCAGTTCAATTCCCAGTCAGGGCAACATGCCTGGGTTGAGGGTCAGGTCCCCAGTAGGGAGCGCACGAGAGGCAACCACATATTGATGTTTCTCTCCCTCCCTCCCCTTCTCTCTAAAAATAAACAAAAGTCTTAAAAAAAGAAAGAAATCAGGTTCAGGTAGTTAGCACCATTCCAGCAGATAAAACCTGACGTTCAGTTCGGAAGGCACTGACTTTTCTTCCGTTGTCACCACAAATGAAGAGAAGTGTGCGTGTGGAGCCCTGGATTCTGCGTGCATCGTGACAATGCGGAAAAGCAAGTGGGATCTTCAGATTTTCCCGTGGCAGGTAACAAACACTTTATAGACATGTTTGACCTTTTGGTTACAGATTTCATCCTGCTTATCATTTCCACCTTCTTTGCCCACCAAATAGAAACATGACAGAGTGAAAGAGGCACCCTGGTTTAGGTGAACTATTTACTAATCTCAACATCATACTTCAGAGCACTTTCTAACGCTGAAGGCACAACTTCAGCTGTCTTCAGTCTTTGCACCCTGGGCCTTTCTTATGGAGTTCAAAAACTGTTCCCAGTGTCATTTCTCGGAACATAGGCATCCTGAACTTGCACTCAGACAGATGAGTTGACATGGGGTCCTGCAAGCGACCATGGGGAAAGGCAGGTGGCCGGAGCTGAGGACCCAGGCTCCACTCCCTGACCACCTCGCCGGAACTCCAGCTCCACTGTGTACAGAGATTCTCTCTTCTTTGGCATTCATTTTTGTTATTTTCCAGTTTCCTCCCTCAACTGGTTTGGAAGCTAAACATTATATTATTTTTCTATTTAATGGTCACTCTTGATGTTTAAACATTCAACTTGTTAACATATAAAGTTAGTATTTTCACTTGCCCCCAAATTATTTCAAGCACCTCACACTAGCCTCATCTGCTATTTTAACCAGTACTTTATTCTTTTCTTTTTAGTAACTCCATGAAATAGGTATTATTTTTACTATTATGGCTTCCATTTTCCTTGCCTCTAATGCAGGTCATCTCTTTCAGCCTGAAATACCTTTAGAACAGCCCTGTCAACTGAAATATACTGTAAGCCACACATGTAACTGAAATTTCCTAGTTGTACTAATGAAAGTAAAACAGATGACGTGGTTTTGGATAACACTTAATTACTCCAATAAGTCTAAATACTGCTATTTCAACATGTAATGAATATAAAAAATTGAGATACTTACATTTTTTCTCCATTACTAAATCTTTGACATCTGTGGTATATTTCACACTTGGAGAACATCCTAATTTGGACCAGTCCCATCTCAAATGCTCAGTAACCACATGTGGCTACCATGTTGGACAGCCTAGCTTTAGAAGTGTCCTCAGAACGTCTGTGGGTAATAAGCCTCATGTGCATTGTGTCTCACATTTTCACTTCAGCCTGACGCCTACAAGCCAGTGTAGCCAGCAGGATCACTTGGCTGCCACGTGGAGGCCAGGATAGAAAACTGAACAGAGCTCAGCAACTACTCTAATTATCCAGATTTGAAAAGAGACTGAGTGGAGATAAAATGATGGAGAGGGGAAAAAACTAGAATGGTTTAGTTGTCAGCTGGTGAACTTTATCTTCTGTTGCCTTTTCTCCTTAAGCTTTCTAAGACCCATCATTCATACTCGCATTGTTATTGTCATCTGCCTGTCAGCGCACTAAGGCAAACCTCAGAATGCTGGGGGCAGGGTGAGGGGGGAGGCAGATGATGAATGACCGTATGCAATCCAACCTTCATAAACGACACTGGTGGTCTAGTCCTGCCAACGCGCATCTTCAGTCTCCCAGCCCCTTCAAGGGAATCTCAGGTGCCATTCTCATCTGTGGAAGCAGCGTTAGCACCAGCAGCAGCCGGAGCTATTCCCTGCGAGGTGAGCATTCTCTTCGCACAAATCAAACACATTCAGAGACACACTGATTGGCGCAAGTTAAATACTATGAGATTTTTACTCTGGCATAATAAAAGTTCTTCAGTTATTCAGCTGAGTTAATTGGCCTATGATGTAAAGTTGAAAGTTATCTTTACAACTTGGTTCCTACATTCTAGATAAGAATTGGCACCGTGTTCCACTGCATTTTATTACAAATCTAGCAGACTCACGCTGAAAATGCCATCTTCCCTCAAACTTGGTTTCATCCACCTATAAAACAAAGATAATAATGCAAGAAGAGTTGCAGTGAGGATTAGGGAAAATGTACCTGACTTATGTGGGTGGCCCGTAAGTGGCAACTGTTGTTTGTTAACAAGCATTTATGATTCCCAGAAATGAGGCTATTAAATCTGGAAAACTTTCACTTTGCTCAGCATTTTTCATTTTACTAAGCTATAAAAACTGTAATTGAGCTAGCACCTGTGCTATAAGGGTACATGTTTTATTCCATTTAATCCTCAAAATAATCTCACATTTTATGTTTTATATCCCTGATAATGTTCTTTGCTCTGAAATCTTCCTTGTCTGGTGTTAACACTACTGATTAGTGTTAACATGTAATTCCCCCCCCCATCTTTTATTTGTAAATTATATTTAAAGTAACTTTTAGAGGCAGGATATAGTTGGTTTTCACTTTTATCCAATCTGACAAATCCCTTGCCTTTTAATTGGGGTACTTAGCTCATTTTATAGTTACTTGTGTAGGTACAAATTCATACTTTTGCTATTGGTTTTCTATTTTTCCCATGCATCTGTTCTTTTTCCATTTTTCGTTTTTCAGCCTTCTATTGGATTACTTACATATTTTCTATAATTCCACTTTAGCTTCTTTGTTGGCTGATTAGGTGGAACCGCTTGGTATAGTGGCTGCTTCCGGGCGCAGGGCCTTTCTTTGCTGTCACAGCCTCGTGTACCTTCAGCTGACACACCTGCTCAACAGCTGTCTTTGGAGCCCACGTCCTAACCACGGACTACGCTGCCCCAACCCTGCCAGCTGTCACTGGTTATTTATTGCCTGCTTTGGTCTTTTAGGTAAAACTAACAGATTCCAAAGGACAAGACTTCTGTGGTGGCGTTATAATACAGGAAAATTTTGTGCTGACAACAGCCAAGTGTTCACTGTTGCACAGAAATATCAGTGTGAAAACAAGTGAGTATCTTAGCACTCGTTTTCCTAAGATCACATTGGAAATAACCACTCTCCTACACAGGATGAAAAATTTAAAACTAGAATTTAGCTTTTAGCACAACATAACTGAACTTAGCTTCAATGCTACTGAGACACTTGTAAACTGAGGAGGCCCATGTAAAGCATCTGGGGATAAGTCCAGGCAGAACACACAAGCAAGTGCTAATATTCCGTCAGAGGAAACCTCGACCAGGACAATGTAACTTAATTTGACACGGAAATGGAGTGGTGAAGACAGGTAACTGACTAAAAGTCAGAAGATCAGGGTTCAGATTCTCCTGTCACCCAAGACCATGGCTGTGATGTGGGGCTCACCCCCTACCTTGCCCGCCCCCAGTTTCTCACCCGTGAAACATGGGCAGTCATTTCTATGCTGTAGTTCCCATGATACTCTGAGAAAGTGCTCTATAATGATGCTGAAGAACCGTAATATATTTTACTCCTCATTTTTGACTATTTTTCAGTCATCAAAATGTCAGCCTGAAAAACTACTCAACAGCCAAGTTTTGGTAAGCTTGAAGTTCCTCATAATTCCTCCCTACTTTTTTGACCATTTCATCAAAATAACTCATTTTGATTTTTTAAAAAGAGAAGTATGAGGAATTAGTTGAAATACTTCATTCTGCGATTTCCCTCTCAGTACATAGGTGGAGAAAGGGGATCACTGCAAGAAGCCACAGCAGTTTGTGGTGCCCAGACTCTGCTGTGTCACACAGTGGAGGAACTAGTCTCTTCTTATTGCAACTTTGAAAATCAGACTTCAGAAACCAGTGATTGTCCACTATTTCAGATTTTCACAGGACGAGCAAGGACCCACTGACGATAAAGGTGAAGAGCATCCACGTGCACATGAGGTATGAAGAAGAGACAGGGGACAATGACATTTCGCTTTTGGAGCTGGAGTTGCCCATCCAGTGCCCAGACATGGGGCTCCCCATCTGTATGCCCGAGAGCGACTTCGCAGAGGGCAACCTCATCCCCAGGACACGGGGCCTCCTCACTGGCTGGACACTCAACGGCTCCGAGCTGGGCGATGCTCTGACGCAGCTGCCAGTCACGCACATGGACAGCGAGGAGTGCGGTAGAGCCCTCAATATGACAGTCACGACGAGGACATACTGTGAGCGAGGAGCAGCGGCTGGAGGGGTGCAGTGGGTGGAGGGCAGTGTTGTTGCCAGAGAACACAAGGGCACCTGGTTTCTGACAGGGATTCTGTGCTCAGCACCCACAGAAGAGGATGCACAGGAGTTTCTTCTCACCAAGGTTTCAAGATATTCACTCTGGTTGAGACAAATCATGAAGTGACTAAACCCAGGTAATCAGAAAGAACACAGTATATGGTGGGATTGCCCATATTAACTGCGAGCATGGAGTTGAAATTTCACAGCAAAACGGTGTGACTGCCTCAGCACAACTGCGTCTACACACCATCAGTTACTGCTTACGACTGACTCTCAGCCAGTACCCCGCAGGGATTTTTAAAGCATGCAGTACCTAACTGTTTGGTCAGGAGCACTGATCTCTTTCCCCTTAGACTGTTAAATAAAAAAAATGTCATCAGCAACACAACAACAGCCATCTTGTGTGAATGAATCAAAATTGTTTTTTGTCAGATTGGCAAAAAATATATTTTGTGGTGTGCTGCAGAATTTTGGTAATTAGTTTGTGTGCCACAAGAGGAAATAGGCTGAAAATCACTTGCTTATGGAATCATTACTGAGTGCGGTGGAAGGTCTTTCCTTGGGACTTTTTATCCAATCAAATACCTTAAGAGAACGGGAGATATGTTAAACAACAAAAACCTGTCAGTCTCAACAGCCCAGTTTCTTAAAACCCTCTGCTTTTCTAAGCCTAATGATTCCTGATACTATCGAGTCAATGAACATAGGTCAGCCTAACAACAAACACATGCTTATTAAGTGTATGTCTTTGGGATGAAGGCTTCTAAGAATCGCTAGATACAGACAAAGAATGACCTCACGGTTGGCAGCGTTGGCAGCGTTTGCAGACTGCTTGTGGGGGAAAGCGTTGCTTGGGGCTGGAAGAGGCAACCAGAAGACAGTCAGAATGGGAGAAGAAAATAACATTGAGAGAGATATGTTATACAGTATTACAGAAAGAATCAGGAAGCACAAGAGAGGTTAAAAGAAGACAGGGGCCTTTAAACAGGACTGTGTGCTGAGAGAGGTGCTTCCAAGAAGGGAAACGCGCCCCCCAACCCCACAGATTCCAGGGACCCGCCAGCTAGCTGACTCTCAGTTACAGTATTTTTTGGACGGTAAGAGGCACTTGCCCTCAAAAATTTGGGAGGAAAATGGGGGTGTGTCTTATAGTCCGAATGTGGCTTACCTGGCTCACTGGGGCCAGAGGTGGGGGAGGGCATGGAGCAGTAGTGGAGCAGGGTCACAGGTTATTAAATATTTTACATTTTTTGCTTCAAAAATTTTTTATTTTCCTCCTCTAAAACCTAGGTACGTCTGTTAGCCCTAAAAATATGGTATTAAACACCTCTGTGCCTCTCCCCTGGGCTCTAAATGGAATAATAACAGCATCTACCAAACAGGGCTGAGTGAAGAATTACAAGTGTTGAATCATGGTGATTTTCTATGGTCATCATGGAGACTGCAGCTTCAACCCAAGTAGATAGAACTCAGCCCAAAACTGTGCTTCCCTGCAGATCAGAACTCCATGTGGGGGTTCAAGTTTGAAAAAGAAAAGTGAGAATGAGAACCAATAGAAATGATATTCACTTTTTGTTGTTTTGTTTTCTAATTGCATTTTTTTTAAATTGTTGATCTTGTACAGTTTTCTTTTACTCCTATCCCGGCCCCCCGCCCCAGCCCTTCCCACCTCCCTCCCATTTCCACCCTCCCTAGTTCTTGTCCCTGTGTCTTTTATACTTGTTGCTCTAAACCCTTTCCCTTTTCCCCTGAAGTTTAAATTAATCTCTTAAGTTAAGGAAGTAGCAAAACTGCTCACCTACATGCATAAAATTCCCAGTCCCCCCGTTTCCTTGAGTGAAATAAAGGAGCTTCTACAGGCTGACTGCTCTGTGGACCAGCAGATGGTGGAGAGAGGGCGGCTCTGACTCCAGGTGCACATGCTAGGGTAACAGTGGTCTGCTGGGGCCTGCCACACAGTTGTTAAAGAGTGGAGGGGATTTTTTAAAAATATATTTTATTGATTATGCTATTATAGTTGTCCCATTTCTCCCCCATCATTCCCCTCTACTCTGCACACCCCCTCCCACCCACATTCCCCCCCTTTATTTCATGTCCATGTGTCATAATTTCTTTAGCTTCTACATTTCCCACACTATTCTTGCCCTCCCCCTGTCTATTTTCTACCCACCGTCTATGCTTATTCTCTGTACCTTTTCCCCCTCTCTCCTCCTCCCACTCCCCTGTTGCTAATCCTCCATGTGATCTCCATTTCTGTGGTTCTGTTCCTGTTCTAGTTGCTTCCTTTTGTTTTAGGTGTGGACTGTTCATATTTTTTATCTTCTCTTTCTTAGGTAAGTCCCTTTAACATTTCATATAATAAGGGCTTGGTGATGATGAACTCCTTCAACTTGACCTTATCTGAGAAGCACTTTATCTTCCCTTCCATTCTAAATGACAGCTTTGCTAGATAAAGCAATTTTGGATGTAGGTCCTTACCTTTCAAGACTTCAAATACTTCTTTCCAGCCCCTTCTTGCCTGGAAGGTCTCTTTTGAGAAATCAGCTGACAGTCTGATGGGAACTCCTTTGTAGGTGACTGTCCCCTTATCCCTTGCTGCTTCTAGAATTCTCTCCTTCATTTTAATCTTGGGTGATGTAATTATGATGTGCCTTGGCGTGTTCCTCCTTGGGTCCAACTTCTTTGGGACTCTCTGAGCTTCCTGGACTTCCCGGAAGTCTATTTCCTTTGCCAGATTGGGGAAGTTCTCCTTTATTATTTGTTCAAATAAGTTTTCCACTTGTTGCTCTTCTTCTTCCCCTTCTGGGACCCCTGTAATTTGGATGTTGGGACATTTAAAGATGTCCCAGAGGTTCCTAAGCCTCTCTTCATTTTTTTGAATTCTTGTTTCTTCCTTGTTTTCTGTTTGGTTGTTTGTTTCTTCCTTCTGGTCCACTCCATTGATTTGAGTCCCAGTTTTCCTCCCATCTCTACTGGTTCCCCATGCGTCTTCCTTCATTTCACGTATTGTAGCCTGCATTTTTTCATCTAATTTGTGAGCAAAATCAACCAAATCTGTGAGCATCCTGATCACCAGGGCTTTGAACTGTGCATCTGATAGGTTGGCTATCTCTTGGTCGCTTAGAGGAATTGGCTCTGGGGCTTTGATTTGTTCTCCAGTTTGAGCCATTTTTGGTTTTGGTTTTTTTTTTTGGTCTGGTCACGGCTGTTACGTAGTGAGGGGTGGAGCCTTAGGTATACCCCAGTGCGGGGCAGCCCAGTTGCTGAGTTGTGATGCTGTATGTGGGGCGGGGTCCGAGAGGGAACAATGGCGCTTGTTCCACTCTCTCTTGGATTCCAGTGCCTTCTGCCACTTCCCCTTCACGTGGATTATCTGTGCCTGAATGTGGGACCACCTGGTCAGCCAGCTGCCTTGCATGGCCTCACTGGGTCTACACAGTTGCCACCCCGTGCCCAGGGTCCGCTAGCTGCTGCCTGCACGCCTAGGAACTGCCAGCTACTGCTGCCTGTGTGCTCGGGTCTGCACCTCCACCTTTTCCTGCTGCGACTCTGCCCCTCTTACCGGTCTGGATGAATGGTTGTTGGACTTTTGTAGTTTAATTTTCTATCACTTCTGGTTGTTTTCTTGTTTCTAAATATTTGTTGTCTTTCATTTTGGTTGTGAGAAGAGGCATAGTGTGTCCACCTACACCTCCATCTTGGCTGGAAGTCCCCGGGATTTTTTTTTTAAGGGATTAAAAATGTGAGTTAAGTACTGTTTTGAGTGAAGTATAGAGAATTAAACACAATTCAGATGTTTAAACCTTATAGGTCTTAAATACAGTACATATCTCTTTCATTTCTATTGTTGTATTTTAACTCCAGAATAAAACTTTTCTTCCCTCAATCTGCAGGTGCCGTGGCCCATTTCTCTGAAAGGACCTTGGCAAAAATAAATTATGCTGGGTGGGGAGGAGGTTAGGGGGTGGAGGAATTAAGCAAAAAGGAAAAAGGATTTATGGACATGGACAATGATATGATGATTGCAAGGGGAGAGGGGTAGAAGGGGATTAAATGGTAATGGAAAAAATACAATAAAAAATAAATATGCTAATCAAATGCAGACTAATGGTAAGGACAATGGGTGAACAAGAATGTATTTTAAAGTCTTAGCAAAATTTGGTTTCCAGGAAGATACAATAAAAAATATATCCCTTGTATAAATTAGAAAAGCCTTTTTTATAGAACAAATAATATAAAAAGTTACAAAGATACATTTATGAATAACTCTTATGAGAAGTAAACTGTAGCTGCCTTAGAGACAAAGCCTCCTTCACAGAGGTTTCAGCAACACTCCAGAGCCAAATGAGGTGTCTGCTACATCTGAAAAAGGAATTCCAAGTCTCTGTGAGGTCGACGTTAGTTGAGTGATGAGGGAACTTCAAGGCATCTGTGTATGCCAGCAAACTCAGACTCAACATCCCTGGGAAAAGAGCCCCAGAGAAATTCCTGCTGTAGAAAATAACATCATGGCCAAGTACTGAGTTCATCAGTATGATAAAAACTAGAGGAACACACTCCTTCTCAGGACTGTTCATACATTCAACACACTGTAGAGAGCGGAGGAAATGGGTTTTGCTTGCTAACCACTAGCTTCTGATGCTGGTGTGATATATAGCCTTTAATGTGACCCTGTAGGAGAAAAACAGAGGGTTGGCTTATGTTTCTGAGTCATATCACTGATGCTGAGAGAGTTAAATACTTAGTCCTGTGGCATAATGCAATTCAGGTCATTGGGAGGACAATGAATAAATACATATATAGAAAACATATAAATA
The DNA here is from genome assembly GCA_039655065.1 of Glossophaga mutica. Lineage (NCBI taxonomy): Eukaryota > Metazoa > Chordata > Mammalia > Chiroptera > Phyllostomidae > Glossophaga > Glossophaga mutica. The sequence goes on along the minus strand of CM077310.1, from coordinate 63,934,234 downwards.
TGTATTATATCCACCCAACCATATCCCCTATAAAACTCTTTGAATATCATGGTATTTCCTGGGATAAAGTTAGTTCTATCAGAAAATACCTTCACAAAAGCAAAGGACCTGATAACAATTTTAACGACACTACATCAAAGCTTCACATTCTAGGCCAAGTCCTAACCTGAACCAAGGGGCTCACGTACCATGTATATCAGGTTGGCCAAAATACACTGAACTTCATCGATGTCCACGTCTTCCACTTGCATGAATTTCAAGGCAACTAGAAAAGCATCCAGAGACAACTGGTGTGTTTTGAGTAACAAGTACCTGCAAGAGGCAAAGGCCCACACTAGTCACCAACCAGATGCAAATACTTCAAAGGCTGAGAAAAAGTGCACTGACTGAGTCAGCAGAAAACACACCTTCTAATAAACTACTGTTCAAATGGAATGAGAAAAACTTCCACCTATTCAATACACTCTAAAACAAGAGCTATTAAATATAGTTTTGACTTCTTAATTTTAAAAAGCCACTAATGCAAATATAATCTTTTATATATACTGAATATTTCATTGAATCTAAGAAGCAGGTATTTTCACACTTTAATATCTCTGAAATCTACCCACAGCTGTAAAAAGTCTGCCTTTGTTTGAAGTTTAACTAACTGAGACCCTGCTGGATCCGGACCTTGGGGCAGAGTCAACTTCCAGTGTTACATGGAAGAAACACACAACTGCAGGAGAACTCAACTTGCTGACAGACAGGAATGGCAGGGAGGCTTGGTTGATCACGCATAAAGGAAACGAACAATTAGTCCCACACACTCTGATGAAATGTGAAATATTTTATTCTGAGGCCTGGAGTTTTAAAATATTTATTACAGAGCTCTCTCATCACTCACCATCTGAGTAAGTCTCCCACAGACAAGCCTCTGCTCAGCACTCACAGCACCAAGGCCTGTGAGGCAGAGGGTGGGCCAGGGAAGTGTGATTTTATTCCACACAATTAAAGCAAGAGTGATGGGACCTCATCCACACAGACTGACACCCCACCCCAGAGGACACAGCACCTGCTCTTGTAACAATTTTCGTAACATGACAACTCCACTGCACGAGTCAAACTGAGAATTTAAACTTATTAAAAGAAATATTTCACTTACACTTTTTTAAAAAGATTCCTGTAGGTAATGATCTTCAGCTTTTCAAGGATAAGGAAGATGCCACAGCGAATGAAAAAGGTCTCGTGCTTCGTCAGGGCCTCATTCAGGAGGAGGAGGTTGCCTTCGCTGGTGGTGGGGAAAGAAGCGCCAGCATGGTCACAGAACAGAATCTCAGGACGAGAGCATGTCAAAAGCAATTAGTGCCCCTACAACACGTGTGAAATTTTCAGTAATTTCAAAATTTCAAAGATCCCAAATGGAAAAGGACAAATACTCTACCTTACAGCTTTGGTTACTTCGGCAAATTGCATGAGATGATACTTTTTCAAAAGCTCAATGGTTGGCATATGACCCTAAGACAAATAGTTAATTTTCCAGAATAAGAGCACTTTCATTTTTAACAGAATTTTATCAATGCATGTAATTAATTACTTAATCAAGTAATTAAGTTTTAAAAACTTGCAATGCCGTGTTTCTTAGAATTCCTTTTTAAGTAGCTGAAGAAGGATTAAAAACACCATAGTATGCTAGAAAAAAAATAAAAGCTGTCTAGAAATCAGAAAACCTGATTTCTGATAGAATACAGTTTTGTCATTAATTACATATGACCTTGACCTGCTCATGTTTCTTATCCTTTATAGCACAGGAGGAGAGTGATAACTGAAGAAATCCTAGTATTTCTTCCTAAGAGTCAGAAATACAGAAACAACTTCTAGAAGAATCAGCTAAAGAAAATCAAACTGCAAACTGGTTGTTTTTGGGCAGCAGAGTCAGAAGCAGGGAAGGGCACGCATGCCCTTGTTGCTTTTCCACTACAAGCTATCCCAAACTGTACGTTTTAACCAAATGTGTGTATCACTTTGATAATTTTTTAAAAAAAGTTTTAAATGGAAAGAAAGAACGCTCTATTGATCACTTTGGGTGCTTTAGTCAATTAACATATTAGTTATTTGTCACGGCTTTTTAAGTATTAAAAATAACTTTTGGTGACCAACTAAGACGACTACAGAAAGGCTGGAATGACACTTTTCTTGGCTAATCCATTTCTATTAATGTAGATTTTGAGAGGGAACAGAAATAATATGAACTTATTTTCTTTGTCCTACATTATGATAAATTTTTGAAGATACTTTAAAGACAAAGGAAACACCAACGAAGCCGTTCTAGAAGGATCTGAAAGTGTCAATCATAAAGATATACGGTCCAGGCTACACATAAAGCTACTCTTCCTCTATTTTGGGGTGTGTTCATACGCAGCTGAGATTGTATTCAACTATAAGCCATGTGTTGTATTTTAAAAAGTCTATAAACTTCTTCAAAGCAACAGGATCTGTAAGAGCTAAATAATGATTACTCACCAATAGCATTTTCACTGGCAGCAAATATATCAGAATCATCCTCTTGTTCTTCTGACTTAAACGGTGGCAGTGCTCAAAGGCGAAGGACAGGTACTCCTCGGCTGCAGGGACACCCGCACGCGTCAGACCCACGGCGCCGCACGGGGCTCCGTACACGCACAGCGCAGTCCCTGAAGCTGCCTCCCTGCTCCTTATTCTACCACTTACACCCTTACACAAAAGCTCTAAAACTTTTGAACTATAAATATCTACCACTAATACTAATAAATTATTCCTTGCTGTGTTAGGTATTCAAAAATACTATTGGATGAACCTTCAGAGGAGAAACATATCAATGCCTTAACAGATGTCAATGGAATAAAATTTAAAAGCTTCTATTCTTACGCTTCATATTTTAAGGGGGAAAAAAGTGATGAGGAATAACCAAAGAAAGCCCATCTTCAAAAGCCCTAGATTCATGAAAATTTTTTGTGAAAGAAAATTTAAAGTTGGTCTGTATGTGCTTATAGAATAAAAAACTAGACTAATGACTAAGAAAGTGCTGTTATTTTTGTTCTCAGAGAATCCATGACTATAAGACATGGAGAGAAAAGTAATTTTTGTATCTTGTATTGCTTTGTGTGCAAATAGCTATTGAAGAAGTGAGTTTAATGAGTCTGGTCCACCCTGATTGGCGTGGCTCAGTGGGCTGGGCGCCGTCTGGCAAACCAAAACACTGCCAGTTCAATTCCCGGTCAGGGCACATGCCTGGGTTGCAGGCCAGGTCCCCTGTTGAGAGCATGTGAGAGGCAGCCAATTGATATTTCTCTCCCTCTCTTATCTCCCTCCCTTCTCTTTTCTCTAAAAAATAAATAAAATCTTAAAAAAGCCTGGTCTGAGTACAATAAAAGAGGTCGTAAAGCACCACACCTCAGGCCAGCTAATCAAAAAGTTTAAAAAGAAAAATACTGGCATCATGTCCTTCAGAAAGTTAATGATATAAACTACATAATGATGTAATTTCATGAAAGTGCCACTCCGCTGTGGTAAAGACACTGTCACCCATGAACACAAATATCAAAGATGATACCAGTCCAAGGACACATTCCCACCGCTTGCCTGGGCACTCCGCCTTGTATTTCTATGCAGCAGGGTGGCAGCCAAGCGCAGTGCTGCCCCCATCTCCACATCCTGTGCCAACACGATCAGCACAGGCAAAGGGAGAAGACAATTACTTACATTAAATGCCAAGAACACTGCTGCTTAATTACCTCACAAACAAAGATGTCCAGAATAACTGAGATTCTCCATGTATTTCAGAGACCCAATACAAATGAAGAAACTTCAATACAACTTTCCTTTTATTTAATCAACTTTAGTGTCAAAAATAAACAACAAAAACATAACCTGAACTTGGTTCACACCTATATCCCACCTTAAGTAACAATACAATGCAATCACTGCATTCTCTGAAACTACACCACAGAGCTGTTCAGAATGCGATGCTGTTAGAATACGGGGAAAGAAGAGTAACAACATACCTTGCTTAAAGTCACTATCGAACATAGCCTTGCGCCCAACATAGTACCTGTACGTCACCCTCTGTGCTGTGCTATAATCGTCTTTCAGGTTCGAGCTGTCAATGGCTCTGATGAGAGGTTTACACAAATGGAGTTTGTTGATCTATGACAAATAACAACGTACTTAAAATACTATTTTAAAAAAACAGGCAGGACAAACTTAAACTTCCACTTTACTAAGCACATCACCCTTCCACTGCGAATTACAAAGCCCACCACATCATCACAACTGACTATCGAATACTAAAATCGAGAGCACAGTCTGTATGGCATCGATCACATTCACTTTAGAAGAAGCCCTAAGAAGCGCTTTAGATGGAGTTGCTTCCAGGGCAGATGCTCCCCCAGGATGGAAGGCTCACCCAGAGGGGCCAGGTCCCAGCCGCTGCCTTGACATAGCGGCTCTTCACCTGGCCAACTTCATGTAGCAAAGAATGATTGCTCCACCCATCCACCTGCCCATCTATTCTATAGTTAATTATTACCATAGCAGGCAAAGGCTCTGGAGTGAAACTCCTCACTTAAAGCCCAGTTCAACACACTGGGCATGCTGCTTAACATGCAGGCATCTCAGTTTCCCCTGGAGCTCATGGCATCTACCTCACAGGGCTGAGGTTTAAACAACACAACATTATGTACAATAGCGCCTTGCACTCAGCAGGCACTCAGCAAACGTTAGCTCTCAGGGTTATAAATATGGCTGGATGATGACCATTTCCCAAGCAATGCCAGGAGGCTAGCTGATAATTAATAGAAATGGTAACTGGGAAGATAAGGAAGAAGAAAATTTATAAAGACATATTATACAGTATTCGAACAGAAGCATACCTTAAAGTAAATCTTGAATAACTGATTCACCAGAAACAGCATCCCCCACTTCTTAGAATCCTCTATACCAGCACGACTATGGGAACATAATTTTTATACAGTTACATAGGAAATAAGAATTTTATTTATAAATCACAAAATAAACTGCCTAAACAAATTAATTATCTTGAGATAAAATCTCAGAGCTTAAGTCATGTTAATTTTTTAAAAAATGATATTATAAAAGAAGATGTTTTATCTAATAGGTAAAATTGGAGTCCAAGCCAGGAATTCTAATCCCAGTTAAATATTTGGGCAATACACTCCCTTCTGCTGTAGCAGCTGAAACTGCTTAGTTTCCAGTGATATTATGTAACAGCTAATTGTTATAAAACATTTTTGAAAAATGAAAAAGTATTTTCTCTTATCATTACAACAAAATGAACTACTAAAATACACAACAACATGGACGAATCTCAGAAAGAATAGGACATGGAGCACATACAGAGTGGGTCAATTTATATGAAGTTACCAAATAGGCAGAACTAACCTATGGAGGAAAACACTCAGAACTGTGGTGAGGGACTATCTGAGAAGAGGGCAGGAGGGAACCTTCTGAGGTGGCAATAATGCCCTATCTCACAACAGGGGTTTGGGTTATACAGGTATATGTACTTGTCAAAACTCAGTAAATCCACAGTCAAGATGTGTGTGGTTCATTGGATGTAAATTGTGTCTCAAAGTACAAAAGAGAAACAAGTACTTAGGGGAAAGTTTACTGATGCACTGTTTAGGGGAAATTGCACTGATGAATGCAATTAACACTGAAGTGCATCAGAAAAAAGATAAACTGTTAGATGGATAGAGGGAAAGACGCATGAACAGATGATAAAGCAGGTACAGTAAAATACTGATAGAAGTGCTGGGTATATGGGTATTCACCATAAAATTCTTCCAACTGTGTTGAACATTTGAAAATTTTCATGATGAAACATTGACAAACAATTCAGAACTGAGTCAGCCACGTATCTGCACCATGCAACGGCTCTTCTTTGGCAGACCTTGCCTACTTTCCGAGATAGGGTGCTGGGGGCGGGGGGGGGGGTGGGTGATAGGAGGTTGCCTGGAAACACTAAACCCTACAGCATGAAGTCCAAGCATGTAAAATAAAAATGCCAAAAATATGGAAACAAGCAAGGATAAAAGAAATTGCTCCTTAAGACAAAGATGTGCCCACATAAAAGTACTTAAAGTAATGTAAAAATATTATTCAGTATTAAAATACCAAAGTCTGTTTGTGATAACAGCCAGCGCCATAATATAATTCCTGTCATTAACCAGTGGTATGATCTCAAACAAGATACCTTGTCTCTCCAGGTTTCATTTTCCTCATCTGGAAAATGGAAACAAATAATAGCGCTGTTCTAGCTACCTGAAATGGTATGATAAAAAAATCACAAAATCCAAGTACTTTGTAACTTACATAAAATACTCTTACGGTACTGTCCTCCCCAATCTGGCATGACGGATAATGACCTCTTCTAGAGACATGTGACAAAGCAAACCCCAATGGGAAGGTTTGTCACTTGAGATTTGCTTCTGTCTCTTGGGTCTACACCTAGGAGTGGAAGTGCTGGGACATACGGTCACTCCAGGTTTTACTATTTGAAGAACTGTCAGGCTGATCTGCGAAGTGACTGCACCATTTTACATACTTGCTAGCTACGTACAAGGGTTCTAATTGCTTCACATCTTTGCCCATACTGGCATTCTCTGTCTTCTTTTATTTTAGCCACCCTACAAAAGTGGAAGCTCACTCTGATTTTGATTTGTATTCCCTTGGTGGCTAATGATGTTGAGCACCTTTCTGTGGACTTAGCGGCCATTTGTGTATCCTTGCAGAAATATTGATTCACACCCTCTGCCCATTTTTAGCTGGATTATTTGTCTTTTTATCGTTGAGTTGTAACAGTCTTTATGTATTCTGGATACTGAGTCTTTACCAGTTAAATTATTTGCAAATATTTTTTTCCCATTCTATGGTTGTTTTTCTTTTTTTGATAGTGTCCTCTAAAGCACAAAGGTTTTTAATTTCGATGAAGTCCAATTTATCTATTTTTCCTTCAGCTGTTTGTGCTTCTGGTTTCACAGCTAAGAAAACCATTGCCAAATCCAAGGTCATGAATATGACTGTTGTGCAGGAATATACAACCAAACAAACTCCAAGTATCCCTGTAATAAATATTTTTACTGAACGCTATTGTGGTGTGAGAGACGCTATGTAAAAGCAGCACACATGCCCTCATGGACTTTGCAATCAAACAAGCATCCAAATAATTTCTTCTGATACGTGCAGTGAACACGAAGTTCGGTGTGCTATGAGAGTTTATGAAAGAAGAATCTCATTAATTCAGGTTTAGTGGTGGGAAGTGTCAGAGAGGCTGAAAGCTGTGAAATGGGAGGAGACAACCAGATGAAAAGCTGGGGAGACAGGCACACCAGGCAAAGGAAACAGCGTGTGCGGAAAGCCTCCGTGGGAAAGTATCCCAAGGTGCTGTTGTTAAGTCCGGCCTGGGCAGAGTGTTTTGAGGAGGGGCTGGTGGGGCCAGAGTGGTGAGACATCAGAAGCTGGAACACTTTTCTGGGAACAGAGATCTTGCTTGTTTATTTACACATGGAAAGCTCTACTTTTTCTTTCTTCACTTTATAATATCCTAAAACTCTCAATCCAATAGACATGATTTTATAATAGATAAAGAGCTAGAGTTTCAGGAATAAAATAGAAACTCTAAAGTTGAATCAGACGGAAAATCTAGAATCAAAAAATAAATAATGACCAATAAGTACAGTCAACTTGAGACAAAGTCAACATAAATTACCCAAAATGAAATAGTCAGGGAAAAAGATGGAAAAATAAACAAACAGAGCATCAGTGCCCCGTGGAATAATATCATGTGGTCTAACAATTGGAATCCCAGAAGAGAAGGGAAATAATGGAGCCAAAAATAAATGAAGAATATAAAAAATTTAAATTAAAAAAAATCTGATAAGAAACATCAATTACAGATCCAAGAAGCCCAGTGAACAATGAACAGGAGAGACAGAGAAACACATGGGTACATGGGGGTCAAGTTCCTGAAAGCTAAAAGTGAAAAGAAAACAGGCAGAGGAAAGAGAATCTGATATCACTGTTTTTTCGGACTAAAAGACGCACCTAGGTTTTACAGTAGGAAAAAAATAGGCTCCTGCCTCCTGTGACCCCGTTCCACCACCACCCTCCACCCCCCACTACAAGACAGGTAAGCTACATTCGGATTATAAGATGCACCCCCATTTTCCTCCCAAATTTGGGGGGTGCATCTTATAATCCGAAAAATATGGTCCATACCAAGCGACAACAATAAGAACAACAACTGACTTTTCATCGAAAACAGGAAAACTGATGGAATGACATTTAAAGTGTTAAAAGAAAAAAAAGGTCCAATCCTGAATTCATCTAGCAAAAGGTCCTTCAAAAATGAAGACAAAATAGTTCCAGAAAAATGAAAGTTTAGATAATCATTGTCAGCAGACCTACACTAAAAGCAAAATGCTAAACCAAGTTCTCAGAGTAAAAGGAAATGGTACCAGATAGAAACTCAGATCTACAGGAAGGACTAAAGAGCTCAAATGGTAAATATGTAAGTAAACATAAAAGACTATTTTTCTGTTTTCTTATTTCCTTACAAAACAATCCACTGTTTAAAGCAAAAAATAAAATGACTGTGATTACAACACACAGAAGTAAAACAAATGCCAACAACAGACAAAGGTCAGGGAAGGGACAACGTGTGACAAGAGCAGACTGGGAATAGCTCACTCTCCAAAACCTTACTCACGTGTCACTGGCACAGACGCGGAAACAGCTCATCAACAATTCAGCTGCTTTTTCCAGCATGTCCCCAACTTTGCCTTTTCCTTTCTTAACCAACTGCTGATCTGCCTAATAGAATATAAAAACATTTACTTTCTTTTTCTGCTAGATTCCTTAATTAAAAAAGAAAATCACAGTGCAGCTAGAAGAAAATAAAATGGCTACAGCTAACGGTTGAAGCCCCAAAAGGTTCTGGTGAAATCATCTATTCTATAATATGACATTTTTAAAAATTGAGAAATTATACCTTAGTTCAATTCTTCCATAAATCAAATCTCTCTTCAGCTTATTCAAGCTAGTAAGTCAATCACTAATATTTTAAGCCTACGTTGCATGTAACCCTGGTTTTGTTCCCTCAGTCACTGACCTTCCCTTCTACACACAGCTAGTCCCTGAAACACTCTTTCCATAGATATCAAAGTCACCACCAAGTCTGTGTCTTCCCTTGTTTTTAGGGTAGTCTTCAGTAAAGGAGAACCACTTTTCTCCCATTCATACTCTCCCTTTCGCAGGTTCTCAAACTAGTCTATGAACTCCTGAGAGGCTTCAAGACACCTGCACACGGCCTGCAGAGTGGAAACTATTTTCATGATAATGCTAAGCCATTATTTCTTTCTATCATATTGACATTTGTACCGCTGACACTGATGGTGCAAACACAACAGTCGGTGAAACCACTGGAGCCTTCCCAAGGGCACCGCACTAAACTAGTCATTGTTTCCTTCATGTAATGCATTTACAGTCCATCAGTTAATCACCTAAAAAAGCTGATTTCACTTTAAAATGTCCTTAATGATGCCGCAAATATTAATTTCATTGCCCTCGTCCTTGAATACAGAAATGTTTAAATTCCTTGTGATGAGACAGGAAGCACACACGAAGCGCGTGGGCCCCACAATGAAGTGGACGGCTGTGTTGCGGAGGACTAGAACACTTGGAGCTGCCAGGTGCACCACGGAACAAGCAATGACAGCCAGGCAAGGCCATGCAGGCGTGCCTGAAAGCGAATGAAAACAGCCTGTCGCTTCCAGGCAAACAACTGACAGTGTTTGTTGCCAATGACAATATTTGTGCTTTCAAGAAGAAAACAAGAATTTTGGAAAACTTGTATGGAGCACCTTGAACTCAGCAGATTTCTATTACATCAGCACTTTTCTGATGAGGTCACTGTAGATATTAACAAATGTAGAATATTTCTGTTTTTTTGTTTTGTTTTGTTTTGACCTAATGAAACATATCAACATTGCCAGAATATTAACATCTGCATAACTCAGTGAACTAAAAATTTCCAAATGTTTGATGTATGTTACAAAACTAGGCAAGGGCAAAAAACATCCATTCTGGGTGCATGACTCACCAGTGGATTTTGATGTAACGGTAGAAAAAGTTCACTGCTAAGTTCCAGAGGCCCCATTATAACTACCCTTTAAAAACTAGCATTCGGAGTTTGGGCATAGCTCAAAGATTATCCACAATTATCTGAAAAGCTACTAAAATACTCCTCCCTTATCCATTTACATTTGTGTGAGGCCAGACCGCCTTCATATATTCAACCAAAACAACATATTAAATGCAGAAGCAGACATAAGAACCTGGGTGGCTTCTGTTAAGCCAGACATGAAAAAGTTTAAACTGTAAAAGAACGCTACTGTCAGTACTTTTTGTTCATTGTGAAAAGTCATTTTTTAATTTAAATGTTAATTATGTTACCATGTAAAAGCTTGATTACTACTTTAAGTTAATAAATATTAAAAATTTTCCCAGTTAAAATTTCTAATACAGTAAATATAAATAAATTTAACACATATAAACCAAAGTTTTGGGGGACCTCAGTAATTTTTATTTAAGTGACTATAATTTCAGTTCTGGTATTTCCATTTGGCCCTTCTTTACACCTTCTATCGCTTTGCTGAGACTATCCACATTTCTGTGTATTTCAAGTACGGTCATAATTGCTCCTTTAGGCTTCTTTATGATGGCTGGTATAAAATCCTCATTAGGGAACTCCAACACTGTATCACCTCAGTGTTGGTGTTTGTTGATTTGTCTCTCCTCATTCAGCATCTCAAAAGGCTAAGATTTTCCTGATTCTTTTTTTTTTCCTTTTTTTAAATATATTTTATTGATTATGCTATTACAGTTGTCCCATTTCTCCCCCATCATTCCCCTCCACCCTACACACCCTCTCCCATCCACATTCCCCCCTTTAGTTCATGTCCATGTGTCATAAGTTTTCTAGCTTCTACATTTCCCATACTATTCTTGCCCTCACCCTGTCTATTTTTTTCCCATTATCTATGCTACTCATTCTCTGTACCTTTTCCCCCTCTCTCCTCCTCCCATGCCCCTGTTGCTAACCCTGCATATGATCTCCATTTCTGTGGTTCTGTTCCTGTTCTAGCTGTTTGCTTAATTTGCTTTTGTTTTAGGTGTGGTTCTTGATAGCTGTGAGTTTGCTGTCTTTTCACTGTCATTTTTATCTTCTTTTTCTTAGATAAGTCCCTTTAACATTTCATATAATAAGGGCTTGGTGATGATGAACTCCTTCAACTTGACCTTATCTGAGAAGCACTTTATCTTCCCTTCCATTCTAAATGACAGCTTTGCTGGATAGAGCAATTTTGGATGTAGGTCCTTGCCCCTCAAGACTTCAAATATTTCTTTCCAGCCCCTTCTTGCCTGTAAGGTCTCTTTGGAGAAATCAGCTGACAGTCTGATGGGAACTCCCTTGTAGGTGACTGTCCCCTTATCCCTTGCTGCTTCTAGAATTCTCTGCTTCATTTTAATCTTGGCTAATGTAATTACAATGTGCCTTGGTGTGTTCCTCCTTGGGTCCAACTTCTTTGGGACTCTCTGAGCTTCCTGGACATCCTGGTAGTCTATTTCCTTTGCCAGATTGGGGAAGTTCTCCTTTATTATTTGTTCAAATAAGTTTTCCACTTGTTGCTCTTCTTCTTCCCCTTCTGGGACCCCTATAATTCGGATGTTGGGACGTTTAACGATGTCCCGGAGGTTCCTAAGCCTCTCCTCATTTTTTTGAATTCTTGTTTCTTCCTCGTTTTGTTTGGTTGTTAGTTTCTTCCTTCTGGTCCACTCCATTGATTTGAGTCCCAGTTTTCCTTCCATCTCTATCAGTTCCCCATGCATCTTCCTTCATTTCACGTATTGTAGCCTGCATTTTTTCATCTAGTTTGTGAGCAAAATCAACCAATTCTGTGAGCATTTTGATGACCAGTGCTTTGAACTGTGCATCTGACAGGTTGGCTATCTCTTCACTGCTTAGAGGAATTGGCTCTGGGGCTTTTATTTGTTTTCCGGTTTGAGCCATTTTTGGTGGGGTTTTTTTTGTTGTTGTTGCTTTGGTTTTAGTCTGGTCTCGGCTATTCCGTAGTGAGGGGGTGGAGCCTTAGGTGTTCCTCAGGGTGGGGCAGCCCAGTCGCCGGGTTGTGACGCTATAGGTGGGGGCGGGGTCTGAGAAGGAGCAATGGCACCTGCTCCACTCGCTCCTGGACTCCGACCCTTTCCGCTGCTTCCCCTTCACCTGGATTATCTGCGCACGCGCGCGTGCTGTTACGTAGTAAAGAGTGGAGCCTATGGCGCTCCTCAGTGCGGGGCAGCCCAGTCGCTGGGTTGTGACGCTATAGGTAGGAGCGGGGTCTGAGAGGGAACAATGGCGCCTGCTCTGCTCTCTCCTGGATTCAGTCCCTTCCGCCACTTACCTCTGCCTGGACCGTCTGTGCATGCAAATGTGGGACCACCTGGTCAGCCAGCCACCTTGTGCGGCCTCACTGGGTCTGCACAGTTGCCCCCTGTGCCCGGGATCCGCCAGGTGCTGCCTGTGGACCCGGGGACCACCAGCCGCCGCCTGTGCACCTGGGAACTGCCAGCCGCTGCTGTTTGCGTTCCGGGTCCGCACCTCCACTTTCTCCTGCCGCGACTCCGCCCCTCTTACCGGTCTGGATGAATAGTTGTTGGACTTCTGTACAGTTCAATTTTCTATAAGTTCTGGTTGTTTTCTTGTTTCTAAATATTTGTTGTCCTTAATTTTGGTTGTGAGAGGAGGCACAGTGTGTCCGCCTACGCCTCCATCTTGGCCGGAAGTCGGATTTTCCTGATTCTTGGTATGTTAAGTGATTTTCCATTACATACTGGACATTTAGGGCATTATTACCTTCCAAGCCTGTGGACCTTATTTATCTTGTTTCAGCAGGCCTCTGCTGATACCATGCTAGGGGGTAAACGAGGCTCCACCTCTTTGGCACTAGGTGAGATGGGGGTCTGGCTTGGGCCTTGCTGACAAGGGTGGAGACCTACGGACTTTGTGTGAAGTGCAGGAGAAATTGTCAAAGAGGTCTGTCTTGACGGGCTGCCTCGCCCTTCCTGCTCTCCTTGGGGCTTCTTCATCTCTGCCCATTGTTGTTCCTGAGTTTCAGGCTTTTCTGAGACCCAGGCTAGGCCAGACAAAACTAGGCCAAGGAGGCAAAAAAGAAATGTGGGAAACTCACTACTCTTGCTGTTTTGCAAGTCCCCATTCCCATTTCACTCCACATCTCAGAGCCCTGTTGGCTTTAAAATGCCCAGCAGGAGGAATAGAAAAAATGTGCCTCCTCTACCTTGCCCAGAGTCAGAAGTCATTAATAATTTTTAAAACTGTAAAGGGGGTCTTAGGACCAAAAAGTTGAGAAATGTTGCTCCAAAGCTGTCTTATGTAGACCCTACCAAGGAGAAATCAAGTCCATAAAGTCCAGGATCTTACCTCCTCACACCGGAGAAATCCTTAGCTATTGCCTCAATCTACATTAAGTTGCAATTCTTTAAAACAGGGGACAGGGCATATCTTAAGAATAAGAAGACAATGCAGAACTGCTCATCTATTATTGCTCCAGCCCCTTTTAAAAAAGTACTGCATGCCAAAAATGATAACCCAAATACAGAAACAACTCCCTCTATATCTACAGTGTGAGAACCAATGTTTACTTAACTCTGTTCACATCGATCCAAACAGAACAATTAGTTTAAGACCTTCCCTATTCTTTTGCTCTCTAGATATATCTCTACACTAGATATATCCCAACCCCCACTCATGCCTCAAAACATCTGTAAAGAATGACATGAAAATAAGCAAAAGATACCAGTAGGTTACAAAACAATAGTAATAAAAAATGAACTTACATTATTGGCAAATACTCGAAGGTCAAGCGCTACTGCATACATAACAGGCAGAGCCCTACGGGGGCAAAAAAGCAGGTGTTTGAAGAAGCTATGAGGTCAGAGAGTCCATTAACAGTGGTGGGAATGACACCAACACACAGGGCAATTGTCCAGAATGGGAGTCAGCACCCTTCCAAGAATTCAACAGCTACTGGTACCTTCCTTATCTTTTATCAGGATAACTTGCGGCCCTTGGGCTTCCTGATCAACAAAGAGGCCAGACACTGAAATGCTCCATACAGAGTACCTGGGACCCTCCTCAGCGGCCTAGATCCTGGTCTGCCTAGGGGTCCTCAGTCAAAGGCAGCACCTCCTCACATTCTTCCCAGGACATCCTCCTTCCCCACAATTACCCAAACAGCTCCATTAAAAAGATGTGATTAGTAAGATTTCCTAACAGCAACCAGAGTGTACAATAGACAAAATGTCAAAACAATTTTTTAAAAATCTAGCTAGCAGTACTGGGCTTCCTTTCATGGGTAAGATAAGGCTTCACTTAAAAAGGGTTGGCTTTTTTCCTGTTTTTTTTCAATGTAAACAAAATTTCATTATTTACCTAGTTAATAAATCATAAAATTAAGAATAAGTTTGGTAAACAATTAAAATGACCCAACTATTACGCATCACATCACCCAAATGAACTGAAGTTGGTTTACTCCTTTTGTCCGAGTTTAAAACCGAAAGTAAATTCAAAATTGACAACTGAAGGGAAAAAAGGATTTAATAAATATTTTGGGGGCACAGAAGGGGTGAAATAAAAACACCACTTTATGCCCTGGCTGGCATAGCTCAGTGGATTGAGCGCGGGCTGTGAACCAAAGGGTCACAGGTTCGATTCCCAGTCAGGGCACATGCCTGGGTTGCGGGCCAAGCCCCTAATGGGGGCCACGTGAGAGGCAACCACACATTGATGTTTCTCTCCCTCTCTTTCTCCCTCCCTTCCCCTCTCTAAAAATAAATAATAAATAAAATCTTAAAAAACAAAACAAAACAAAAAAAAAACACCACTTTATGTTAATATAAACACACCGCAAATAATCTGACTGATCTGCCATTTAAGTTTACACTGACTATTAAAATTCCATTGCCCATATTGATATATTATTATATCAACATATAATATTAAGTGTCCATATAGAAAACATAATATATTTTATCTAGAAAAAAATTTTCTTAAAGCTTCTACTAAAAAACATTGATAATTTTTCGAGTTGTTACCATTCATACGTACCAGTTTTCTTCTTTGTGGGCCTGAAATGCCCGCAGGAATGATGTGCTACATTAAGGAAGGTGTAACATGTAAAATTCAAATGATGTTACAGTGAGAATACAAAAATAAGAGTTCTGAACTTTAAGGGGGATAGCTCACCATTTAGAAAATTATGTGAAATCACAGCCATAAGTTCTTGAGGAAAAAAAAATGTATAAATCCACTTACAAATATCTGAGTATCATACGGCGCAAGAATATTATATTTATTTTATACATAGTTTCTCCAAAGTAAGAAAAAGACTACTGTTACAAGATTTTTTTAAATTGGCAATCTTGAACGCTTTATTTGGTTTCTCTAAGCCCAGATGGTCACAAGTCATATGTAATAGGCGGTGGAATCTGTAGTTTTAATTAATCGACTATAGAATGCCTAAATTCAAAGGAGACTTACTAGTTAGCAACCAACTCTCTTCCATGTATACTTAAATGGTATGGTTAAAAAAATAAGCAAACGGAGTGCAAAGATACATATAAATTCTAGGACACTCACTGACTAGGGCCTTAGCTGTCAGATATCACTTAAATGATTTACATCAGAAACAAGCTTGATTAAGGTCTTTACTGACCACAATTAGGTGACGATGTATGTTGAGTACACTCTTGTCCATCTACACCTGGGTTTTGGAGTTTGATATTCCACCAAGGGAACTTAACTAGTCCCTGTAACTGCACTTAATGCCTTAGAGGCAACAAAATATTATTCTCTACAACAGAATTAAATAAAATCCTTAATTATAACCAAATCCTTACCATATAAAGTTAACTGAATGATAGGTTTAAGATCTATGCTAAATTTAAGTACCCAAGAGAAATAGGAAAATGAGTTTCTCTTCCAACAGGTTTTAATTCCTTCCTAATTACAGGGATAAATAAAATTAGGCCAAGATCTCAACATCTTAAACCCCAAACAATCCACTGTACCTGTTATAAACTGAACCGTTAACGCAAATGACAAAAGATATTGGACGATGACAGTCTGGCACTTGTACGCCTCTATGAAGTCATGGTTCCCCACCGCGTAGGTGCACCTGGAAAAGAAACACTGGAGACTGAGGGCAGGTACAGCGGATAGTGCAATTACAGGGTGAAAACCTTCACGTGAACTAGGTAGCCCATCCGTCTTTCACCACAAGCATCCCAGTTCTCAACTGATCCTGCAGTGAAAGCTGGACCTCTTGCTTGGCAGGCTACAAAAGTTGAAAAAAACACAAATAACAATTTGAGGTGAAATGAGCTGGTAAATTATGAAGTCACACATTAAGTTTTGAGACTATTCTTTCAAGTCCCAGAAGGAGAACCTAGTTGCCGGTAGGTTTTATTAGCAACATGCACTGACAATACACTATGGCACTTAAATGAGTGATGACCCTCTAACTAGACACCCTGCTGGGTAGGTCAGTATTAGTCAGTTCATCGACAAATCTGGAATCCCATGGCATACTGCAGGGAGCAAGGAAATTGCAGGGTACCTTACATTACAAAGAACACAGAAGCACCCCAACTTTTCCAAAGATCTCACATGGCTACCCCAACTTGCCCACTCCACCCCAACCTGTTCTGAAACACTGGAAGCACTGCAGGCAGAAAGGCAATTACACACCACATACTTCAAGGACATGAAACTTTGCTTGGATTGATAGTTTAGGGATCAACATAGAAAAAATTAAGTGTAAATAAAAAGCAATATTTCATTTGCTTTGCAGAGCTGCAGTTTCTTTCCCAATAAGGCAAAGAGGTTAAAAACCAGCCATGTGATATTTCCCTGAAAAACACAAGTCAACAGTGGGCTCTGCACCCTACTAAATGAGAGACCAGTGCACAGTCAGTGTGATGAATATCAAGTGATTTTTTTTTTAAAAAGTATCACGCAATAGACATATAAGATACATGATCACAATATGATTTTTTTAAATCCTGAGGATATAGTTAGAGCAAGAAAGGGAAAGGGGGAGAAAAAGACAGAGAGAAAGAAGGCGAGGGGATGGGGGCAGGGAGAGAGAAGAGAGAAACATCGATCGGTTGTATTCCATATACAATTCAAACAGGGATCGAACCTGCAATCTAGCTATGTGCCCTGACAGGGGATCAAACCCACAACCTTTTCGTGTACTAGATGACTCTCCAACCAACTGAGCCACCTGGCCAGGGCACAATATAATTTTAACTGTTGAAAACATATATAATACTTGATTGAAATAAGAAAAAAATTATTACAATTTTACTTTTTTAAACTTCGCAAAAAATTTTCATAGGCTTTACCAAAGTAAATTACAAACACACTTTTCTACTTTTTCAAAGTAATTATTCACTGCTTCAAGCATTAGATGATGTTAAATACAATCCTAGTCAATCCAGCAATTTCAAGATCTGCTTGTTTTACTTCCTCACCTTAAATGAGCTGCAAACATTTCATCATAAGGGGGTTCCAAAACTTGTTGACACTTCTCTTCTGGAGAAGCCAACTAATACATTAAATGATAAGAACAGAAATGGCAAAAATATAATTAACAGGCACAGAAAGAATGCAATGTGTAGAGATTTAGACAAATCTGTTTCAAAAGAATTTACAGTTTATAGTTAACAGTAACATTTTATACTTTAGCACTTCTAAATAAAAGGTTTACTACTTCGACAAATATTTATCAAGCTTGAGCTGTGTAGAAAGTACAGATGAATACAATGTTTTGTCTACCATACGCTGGGAAATAGTCTAGGCAATTAAATACATATCTGAATATTTCATACATATCTTAAGATTTCTTGTCAGTTAGTCAAGAAATATTTAGAAAATAGCTACTACGTGCTTAATAAGTAAGGCATATCACACCTCACATAAATGAAGTCTGATGCACTAGAAAAGATGCCATGTTAAGAATCGCTCCTTCTTGGCTTTCTGGTGATAGAACCGCCCTCTCTCTATCCTGGGCCAGGTTAGCTGACATTTATTTCTAACTCACCCTTTCTTCTCTGTGGCCAGATTTTAGATAATATGAGCATTACAATGGATAACATAGCATATGGAATCAGTCCACTCTTACACTGATCCAATGTATATGTAAATGGGGAGGGGAAAAGGAAAACATCAGAAAAATCATCCTTCTACAGTCCCTAATGAAATAACTGAGTTGGACAATGGCCACCAGGGAATGGAACCATCAGATGGAAGGTCAACAGGGAATTTTATAATGAGGAAATCAGCCTTAGATGACAAGGGGGCAGACAGACGTGTATTCCCCTGAAGTGCAACAGGAAGCGCAGAGCACCAGCTACAGAGTATCAACCCGGCAAGTTGAACCTGAATCTCATCAAGTCTATGGCACTAATTTCTATTTACAGCAATGCTGTTCAATGTGTTCTGAACATTCGAACAACCTAGGGAACTTTAAATTAGGGGAGAGGAAAAAAAAAGCCTGCTTCTTCTCCAGACACTGGTTTATGTGGTCTAAGGTGCAGCCAGCGCACGGCCGAATATACTCATCAACAGCTGAGCTCCAACTCTCAGCTTGTCGGAGGACGCCGGTTATGCTGCAACCCCTCTCTGCCCTCTCACCTACCTGAAGCCGTGGGTTGGCAACATGGGGGTGCTTGAAAGACACCAACTCTGCACAGGATTCCCCATCTCTGGTGTCGATTGCTTCGTATACCTGAAGCATTTGAGAAGAGAAAAGCTAAGTAGAAAATAAAACACTATTCTAACGGAACCTAAACAGCACATTGTATAGCACTAAAATTCATTTTCCCTAATTTGAAAACAGTCAGAATATTCAAAATGTAACAGGTCAGTATTCTCTTTAGCCAGCAAACAATAACTACTTTTCAAAATGATATCTCCTGAAGGCAAATAAACAGGTGACTTACTATTAAAAACCATGAAAAAGCAGAATAAACCACTTCATTATTTGATTATTAGTGAAGGTGAAGGTGAATTATTCTAGTTTTACTCAGTCATATAAGCAGACATCTGAAAATTCACTTTCACAACTTATGGGGAAAAAAACCTATTTCCAAAATTCAAAAGGCCTCCACTCAACCTAACTATAAAATAAAAATGGCAATGGCAATCGCTAAATGAATACTGTCAGAGTCATAAACAGACATCTGTGTGCTGTAAAAAAGAATGAAGTAAATCTCCATGTAATAACATGGAAAAGTGTCTGCAACATGCTTACTGTTAAGCAAAGGAAAAAAGAGAAAATAGAGGAAAACTGCATAACCTGACCTGGCAGAAAAGGAAAAGTATGTATGACATATAAGCACAGGAAGAAATGCAGGGCCCCATGCCACACCAGCTGACCTCTCGGACAGTGGGGGAAGGGCTGAGGCGGTTTTTATTTTGTATACTCCTATACTGGAAGACTGTTACAGCAGACATTTGTAATTAGAAAAGGAAATTATATTTTTAAATTATATTCACCAAAAATGGCATAAAAATAAGTGAGGAGAAAGCCAAACATGAAGCTGCATATACTATGTAATTTATCTACAATAAAATGAAATATATAAATTTTATGCCCACACAAGACTTCGACCAGAGACGTCATAAAGGGACTATCCAGATGGTGCTCACTAAGAAAGTGCTCACACCCTACCCACCAGTGAAACACACAAGATACTGCTACATGCCCACAGGAGAGTTAAAATTGAAGAAGCTGACCATACGAAGTGCTCCAAGAATATACAGCAACTGAAACTCTCACACATTGGAGGGGGAAGGTGAAGTGGCATCCGCTTTGGGACACTGTTTGGCATGCAAGTTAGGAGAGCATACTCCTACTCCCCCACCCAGTAATCCTATGCCCAGGCACCCACCGCCAGAAAAAAAATGGAGGCATAACCAGGACACCAAGGGGATCCAAACCCTCAGCTACTGTACCACTCAGAGCATTGACAGGGGATGTTTACACCACCTCATCCAAGGAAGAATTTGCTACTGGACTATTCCACAAAACTATATAAGCACTTACATTTTGAGCCAACAACTCCACTTCCAAGGATTTACTTTAAAACAAGAAACAAAAGACATTTGTGTTGGGTTACTTGTTGATATATTCTGAGTAATGACAAAATACTAGTCCCATCAATATTTTGGAATGAGGCTGATAAAGGCTGCCAAAGTTCCCGTCATGGGGTGTGTGGGTAGGTGTGTATACGTGTGAAGGAAAACAGAGGGATGGTGACAGGCTCTGTTAATGAATTAATCCACCCTTCAGTGGATACTAAGATCATGGGCAACCTGTCATCTGCTCTACACTGTTAGTTACTACGTCATGTCCCGGAAGCTTTGGCCTTTTCATTTAAACACCTCCCACTTGACCATGCAGCTGGACTCCAGTTGAGTCCCTGTTTAGCAGCAACCCCGTGGGCCTGGTACATGGACTGCAGAGCTCACCAGGTAAAGCTTTCTGGCCGTGGACACCTGTAGGAATAAGTTTTCTTTCTTGTCTGCTGCTGGTCCCCTTGAAAACTCCAGGCTCCAAGCTGGTCCATTTGGGAATCATCTACTCTGGGAACTCATAGTTCCTCAAAAATACATTTACTAGCTGTGTTCCCTAAAAAGACCTAGAAGGAATGGCTCCCAGTAGCAAAAGCACACCTAGCAGTCAGACTGGTTTCCCAAATTCCATTCCCCACTAAAAGGAATCAGAAGGCCCTGGAGAAACAGTTGATCGATCCAGTGCCAGGACAAGGAAAGAACGAGGTAAGCATGGAATAAATATTATTGTGCCAGAGAACAAAGCAGGTCTTAAAGAAAGATGAAGACATATCAAAAAGCTACGGAAACCAGTATGAAGGTGCTGCCAGAGGTCAATATTAGTAATATTCTTAATATTGGTACTGGATTATAACTTGGCATAAAAATAGTCCATAATGAAAAATTTAAAAAGAAGGGCATAGGGGAAAGCATTTTTTTAAACTGAGGAAATACTAATAAATGTAGACAGTATGATAGAAAATCATCACTGGGCAAACACTAATTGATAACATGACTTGGAAAAGGGCCACAAATGAAAACTAAAGCTGTTTTATGAAAGAGTCTTGAGGAACAGGATGTTCTTGGGTTCTTCTAGTCCATCCAACCGACTACAAATTAATAACAATGGAAAAGGTACCTTGACACTAGAGCAATCTGATGGACGTGGAGTGAATCAGTATCACCAGTGTGCGCCATTTGAGGTGAGGCTGTGGGAAATCCGCACTACCAAGTTCAACCTAAATCTAATCACCAAGAAAACTCCCAAAGGCAGACTGTGAGGCATCTACAAGTCAACTGGCCAAAACATTTAAAAAAAGGTTAAATGTCATAAAAGAGCCTCCTTCCCCCTAAAAAGGCAAGAGGACTCCTTTAGATGAAAGGACTAAAGAGTACACAAACCAAAATAAGTATGTGATCTGTCTGGATCCTGGATTTTAAAAAAAGTTCTAAAGAACACTTTAGGAGACATGGAAAATTAAACTACAGATTCTATATTAGAAAATGTTGATGTTAATACTGATGTTAAATTTCTTGGATGTAATAAATAAAGACACTGCAGTTACACAGCAGACCAGCCCTGATCCTAGGTGAAGGCACGGTGAGGGGCCAAGGGGTCATCAGCTTCCTTTCAAATGGTTCTGGATAGAGAAGTGCACATGCCCAGAGGGAAGGATCAAAGAAAACACGGCAGGCCAGGTGAGGAGTGGTATGCGTGTCTTCATTGTACTTCTTTCACGTTTTCTGTAAGTCTGAAAATTTTCAGCATAAAAAGTTGGAGGAAAAATAAAAATTTCATATGTAAACACAGTTTCTAAAAAGCAACTTGCCATTTGAAATAAGAGTTTGCAAAATAGGCAAAAGAAATAGAGGACACTAAAAAAATATTAACAGACCTCAAAAAGATACTAGAAATGTCAACCTCCACCTCTGGGGAAAAAGTGGATCTTTATCTAAACTGAACAAACTGATCTTTTTCTGAATAGAACAATTTCCAAAAGTAGACTACATGGGAAAATATAAGATAAATTAATTCGATCTGTCCCCTCCAAACACAAACTAAATTGAATGAATGCCTGTTGAAACTCCCAGCACTAAAAAATGGGCCTCAATAGATGAGAGGACATCTTAGTAACAGACAGTTAGAGTGGCCTTAGTAACAGTCTTTGGGCCTCTCAAGATGGGTGTACAGGCACCCCAAGGCCTTGACTGCTGGCTCTTTTACTCAGGCCACTACTCAGGGCTATTTAAGTGGCAGGTCACCTTGAGGAATAAATATCTCTCTGCCATCCCCAATCCTGGACAAAAGCAGACTAGCTTTCTGGCTGTTACAACATGGCTAGATTTCCCAACTGCAATGTTTTTCTCTTGACATGTCTGCAGGTACCCTTCTGGGCCTATCATATCACCTGGTGTCCAAGGGAACCAAAGCCAACATGCTGATACCATGCTGCTTGCTATGCTGAATAATGAGGTCCTTGGTCTCTAACCCAGGAATCACGTATGTTCTACCAGTATCCATGAAACTAACAGGAGAACTCATTAGCTTATGAGGAGGGTAAAATCAAACCCCAGACCCAATAGCTATGAGGAAGTGATCACAGAAAACATGGGAAATTAGATATATCACTTGTCCAAAGATATCTGCTGGTTGAGGATGTTGTGACAAGTATCAAATGAGGAATGTCAATGTATCCAAATTGACAAGGTCACCGAGATTCAAGAAACAATATACTCAGAAAGTAAATATCAGCCAGATTCTGACAAGAACTGGAAAAGTTGGCAGAAACTTTTATCAGAAAAGGCAGAGAGCTTCATGTTAATAGCATAAACTTAACTCTGAAATGAACTCTGGAGCCAAAACTCCTGGTTTGAATGTGCCACTTACTTTCCAATGACTTTAGAAAACCAGTTAACCTCCTCAGTAAAATGGGGTTTGCAATACCTCCTACAAAAACAGTGATTAACAACTTACTGTATACAACAGTGCCTAGTTCTTCAACAAGCACTAATTGTTCTTCTTCTAATCATCACCCCAAATTATTTCATCAAATAAGACAAACAAAGGAGATTCTCAGAGTGCTCCTCTGAGAATGCTGACAAGACTGAGAGGTAGTTTGGTGAAACAGGGGAATCTGAAATTTAGTCAGACAGACCAGCACGAATTCTAACTATACTCCTCACTACAATGAGTAGGTCTGAGCACCGGCAAATCACTCAGCCTTACCATTCGGCCTATGGGCGGGCTCCACTCCCTTCTATTTGCCTCAATTTACCCAGTCAACAAATTGTATTATGCATCCACATGAGTCGACACCATTCAAGGCAGCCAGAATGGAAAAAAATAAACAGAACTACACGTGAACAAGAAAAATGTAAAAGATTAAGACTTCAATGTCTAAACCCTTGCCCGACTTTCAATAAATTGATATTGGAAAATGGTAACTCTGCAAAGATAAGGCCACAGCACACTTATCCTTAAGAAAGAGGCTTAGGCCTCAATCACAAGACTGGCAAATGAACACATATTTGTATGTTTTAAATTAAAATAAAAGCATGATTTCTGTTTCTCAACCAACTTTCTCAATTAAGCAACTAACGATCATAATCATCTCAGCCTATATCCAACTAGAAATCTTCACTTGATGTCAACAGACCCCTGCAATTCAACATGTCCAAAACTAAATTTATTTTTCACTCCAAATCTGACCTGCTTATCTGTTGCCTAAGCTGGACTAGAAGCCCGGGAATCATTTTTGACTCCTCGCTATCCCTCAGTCACACATTGTCACCAAGCCTTGGTAAATATTTGCTTTAGACATTTTAAAAACCCACTTTTTCCCTCCCTTATCCGTATTACCATGGTTCTAGTTATGCGAATTAGCAAAATTAGCGGTAAGAATGAAAGCTTTGAATACATAAACACCTACGTTTGAAATATACCACTGCCGTTTACTGGCTTTAAAGACAAAATCCCTACCAGAGACATTTCCCAAAGGTTATAATGTATGCTAAGGGCTAACACAGAGCGTGTAGTACCGAATGTGAGCTATGACTAGAAGCTCGTAGTCTGGAATACTTGCTATCTCTATCTCCTACTTGCAACTGTGTCTTCCGAGAAAAACTCGAAGTCAGGCCCTTAGGTTGGGCCTTCACAGGGTACACAAGAGCCGAACCGCCACTCCTTCGCGTGGCCAACGGGTGTTTCAGCATCCGCTAGGACTAGGGACGCGCCCCCCACTTCATACACAGATGCGCCCCTAAACTGAGGGCAGCGACCATCTGCGCATCCCTTGGTCCCCAAGAAACACAGTACTCCGTCAGCCGCAACATCCTTGCTTACCAACTGGCAGCAAGGGCCCAGGTGCAGTCAGCGAACAGACTCAGCAGGACGGGCAGTGTCCAATCGGACCCCAGCCAGACACGAGGCGGCTGCCCACCGCATCCCAAGGTCCGGCAGGCCAAAGCAAAAAGGAGAAGACCCTAAAGACCGCGCGCGACGCGGGGGAACAAGCGTTACCTGCTGCAGGTACTGGTTGATAGTGATGTGCGCCATGACAGCGCCCACCGCCGGGACCGGGCGGAGCATGCGCGAGGGGCCCGCGTCACTTCCGGC
Organism: Glossophaga mutica; assembly: GCA_039655065.1. Classification (NCBI taxonomy): domain Eukaryota; kingdom Metazoa; phylum Chordata; class Mammalia; order Chiroptera; family Phyllostomidae; genus Glossophaga; species Glossophaga mutica. Next base: position 63,909,383 of record CM077310.1, on the reverse strand, counting down.
CCGCGGTCCGTTTCCGGCCTCGCTCCCCAGGCTCCACTTTGCCTCGCACGTTGGTTCCGGGCGGCGTGTTTGTGGGAGCGCGAGCCCGGGACCGGCATGGCGACGTGCCCGGGCTGAGCGAGCCTGAGGGTTTCTGTACTGCGATTCCCCCATATCCCCTTGGTAGGACGCCTGGTCCTCGCCCCCTGGGAGCTCTGGCAAGCCCGGGGTGCGCCGAGCCCCCTGAGCTGACAGGCCTTGTGTTCCGTTGCCCCCTCGACTTTTGCAAGTTCCACACGGACCACGGCTGACGCGGACTGGCCGCGCTCGCGAGCATAGGGTGGGGGGCCGGACCGCGGCCGGATCGGAAGCGGAGCGGAGCCGGGGCTTGGAGGAGGCGGTGCGGCAGTTGGCCAGGGCCGGGGCGGCGCTGAAGAGGTCGGGAGTTGCTGAAGGGAGCGGAGGGGAGAGGCCCCACCGCGCGACTCGGGGAGGAGGCGGAGAAGGCGGCCGGACGGGGCGGGGCGCCCACTGCTTCCCGGCCGCAGCCATGGCCGACGAGACCCCCAGGAAGGGCAACTTCTCGGCGCTCGTCGGGCACACCAACGGCCTTACCAAGCCCGCGTCCCTCGCCGCGGCCGCCGTTACCTCTAAGCCAGGGGGCAGCGGCGGCTCCAAGAAACTAGTGATCAAAAATTTCCGAGGTGGGTACCTGGGGCGGCCTAAGGAGGAGGGGGGACCTTGTGGGCCGGAGGCGGGCAGGGGCTGCGGGCGGCCACGGAGAGTAGTCTTGGGGGACGCGGCAGCGGTCGGGGAACGGCCCGGGATGGAGTGGGCTTGCAGGTCTCACGGGGCTGGAGGCGTTGGGCCGAGTGGCCGTAAGGCGCCAGTGGCGGCGACGTGGTTGGGAGGGGGGTGGGGAGTGTCGTCTGCTTGAATCCCGGCTGTTCGGAAGTTGGCTTCCCTTTGGCGATCATCGGGCCCGTCCCCGGGGCTCTTAGAGAGTGTGGTGGGGGTCCCCGGATTCCCCAGGTCCCCCGGGTTAGGGTGCTGGCCTTTCCCATGGCCGACTTAAGCTGTGGTGAGGGCTGTGGGATGAGCTTACTGGTAGCAGCTTTCCAATTGGAATAAATTAGGCTAAATGATTCGGTTATCTTCGCACAAGCGAGCGAGGGTAAGTAGCAGCTCCTGAAGTTCTTCGTGATGTAATTTTTATTACTTCCTTCACTTTTCACCAGTTCTGTCACTATTACTATTCCAAAATAAGCATCTTTAAGCAGATATAGAAGTTATAAGCTTAGTCTTCACCTTCCTGCATTGAATAATTTAACTCAATTTTAAATATTGTGTAGAGTTTTACATATTACACGTTTATATAATCAACTGAAGTAAAAGGAAGATTTGTATACAGGAGTGGGCAAAAGTAGGTTTAAAGTTGTGGGTATGTGAAACAATTTATTCTTGTATTACTATTTATTAATTATTGTATTATTTGTATCACAACTGAAAGCCTATTTTTGCCCACCCTGCATTTTCTGTGTATTTATTTATCTTAAGTATTAATACGAAATGTATTCTGCAAATACATTATGGTTGCATAGCCTGTAATGTAACAAATCTGCAAATGCAGTACTTCGTATGGGAATAATCTAATTTCTGTGTTCCTTATCTGTGTGTCGATTAAAGTACTTTTTTGTAGGCCTTTTGTGAAAGATGTATGATTGTTAGCATGGATTTCATTCACCACTGACTCTGTCTGGATTTACAGACAGACCTAAATTGCCTGATAACTACACTCAGGACACCTGGCAGAAGCTTCATGAGGCAGTGAAAGCCATACAAAGTAGTACCTCCATCAGATACAACCTGGAAGAACTCTACCAGGTAAGACACCGTGTGTGACAAAAAGTAGAGCTTGTTAGAGTCCTCATGAAGATACAAATGCAGAATTTCCTTAGACCAGGAGAACTGTAAGGCATGAGTAGGCCAGCCTCCTGTCTTTCACTTACCTGGTTGTTTTTTAGTTGGCTAAAAAATACAGTTATCCAACTTAAGTGAAATGTTTTACAGACATGGATTGTGTTGTCCCCGGTACTGTTTCAGGGTTAATAATGAAGGAAATAATAGAAATCCAGTATTTGTGTCTGACAAGAACAGTAGGAGGTGGTTGTGGGATTTTTATTTTATTTTCAGACTTTACCTCCTAGAAAGGTATGTAAAGTTATCCCATTACAACAGAAATGTGTTTCTAAGCACCACATGACTTAACGTTTTCCAAATAATGTGGTGAATTAATGTTATAATCCCATTACTTTATATAGAAAACTCTTATTACAGTTTCACTTGTTAATAGTTTTTTTATTGCTTCATTGTATTTTGTGATTACTTGTTGCAATTAAAACAAGCAAAGAAATTTTGTTACATTATTTATTTATTTACTAGAGAGAGGGGAAGGGGAGGAGAAAGGGAAACATCAATGTGTGGTTGCGCAACTCTTGCATGCCCCCTACTGGGGATCTGGCCCACAACCCAGGCATGTGCCCTGACTGGGAATTGAACTGGCCACCCTTAGGTTGGCAGGCTGGCACTCAATCCACTGAACCACACCAGCCAGGGTGAAATTTTGTTACATTTAATTTAAAGTAATGATGTTCCATTTCTAACATAAGAAAAAATGGTCAGAAGTACATTTTACTATTTGGATATTGTATTTACAGATGGGCTGGTTTTTCTAATATCTTGATCTTAAAAAATAACATTTCTTAACTAGTCTAATATTACCCGCATTTTAGGTAGTTATATGATATCACAACTCCTATTAAGAGATAAGAATTTAAAAAAATATGTTGTTTACATAAGTGATTACATTATAAAATTGTGGAAACCACAAAAAAAAGTACAAAAAGAAAAGTAAATCTACATTCCCACCCCCCAAAGAAGACTACTCTTGACAGTTTGCTGGATGTGTCCCTTCTTTGTCTTAAGTTTGTGTGAGTTTATTATATGTTTTAGTCAACTTTAATAAGGTATAGTTTTATATACTATGTACTTCAATTAAGTTTTAACAAATGTATACAGTTGTTTAACTACCACTACAATCATGCTGTAGACTATTTTCATCACTCCCCGAAAGTGTCCTGGGACCCCTTTTCATTCAGTCCTCTTCCCTGACTCCCAGTCCTTGGCAATCACTGATTTGCTTTCTGTAGTATATTTTCTTTATTTCTAGAATCTCATCCAAATGGAAGCATGAATTTTGCAATCTTTTATACCTGACTTCTTAAGAACAGAGCTTGTGAGATTCATGCACACTGTGTGGCAGTAATTTGTTTCTTTGATGCTGTACAGTATCAGTACCACAGTTGATTACCCTCTTACCAGCTAATGGTTATTTGGGTTTCCAGTTTTTGGTTGTTATGAATAAAGCTGCTGTGAACATTAACAAAGAAGTTGTTGTACGGACATATATTCTCTTTTGGGTAAATATCTAGAAGTAGGTTCTCAGAGTTTCATAGAAAGTGTATTTTTAACTTTACATGACATTTCCCATTTTCCAAAGTGGCTACACCATTTTGTACATCTACCAGCAGTGTATGAGAGTTCAACTTGTCCCACTTTCTTGCCAACATTTGGTATTGTCAGTTTTTTTCAATTTTAGCTATTCTAGTGGGTATGTAGTAGAATTTCATTGTGTTTTGATTGTATATTTCCCTAATGATACTAAGCATATTTTTAGGTGTCCATTCCTATTACATATACCTTCTTTAATGAAGTGTGTGTTCAGATCTTTTGCTCACATTTTTTACAGGGTTTATTTTGTATGAGTTTATTATGTATTCTAGGTACAAGTCCTATAGCCGATATTTGCCTTGCAAATAGTATTGTCTCCCAGTCTGCATCTTGTCTTTTTTTTTTTTTGTACAATTCTGTAATACATCATCTGTACATTGTACTGTCTTTACCACTCAAAGTCAAATCTTCTTCTGTCCCTCTTTACCCTTCACTATTTTCCCCACAGCTTATTTTTTTATTTTCTTAATTACCATATTTTTCAGACTATAAGATGCACTTTTGTACCACATTTTTTGCTTCAAAATTTTCCCCCGTTTTCCTCCTCTAAAACCTAGGTGTGTCAGGGGTCTGCACCATAAGATGCAACTAGGTTTTAGAGGAGGAAATTGGGGGGAAAAATTGAAGCCAAAAATACGGTTCAAGAAAAGTGTGTGTCTTATAGTCTGAAAAATACAGTATGTCTTTCAGAGAGCAGAAGTTTTAAATTTTTATGAAGTCTGTATGGTTTGGGTTTTTTTGGGTCGTGCTTTTAATATTTGATGAATCTTTGCCTAGTCTCAGATCATAAAGATTTATTGTTGTATTTCCTTCTAGAGGTTTTAGGGTTTTAGGTTTTACATGTAGGTCTATACCCTGTTTTGGTGAATTTTGTATATGTTGTGAGGTATAATTCTCAGTTCTCAGTGTCTTCCCTGTAGATGCGCAGTTCCTCCCATGCCGTTTGTTCAGGAGTCCGTCCTTACCTCCATCGAACTGCCTTTGCTCCTTTGTCAGAAATCACTGTTGCGGACGTGTGGGCATAGTGAGTCTTGAAAGCCAGGAGCGTTGGTCCTCCAACTTCATTTTTCTTCAGAGTTGTTTTGGCTATTATAGGTCTTTTGTATTTCCATATGAATTTTAGAATCTGTTTGTCGATTTCTACAAAAAAGCCTACTAGAATTTTGATTGGGATTATGTCAATTTGTAGGTAAGTGTGGGGAAAATTGTTTCTGATGTCTCGACAGTACAGAGACTGCCAGTTGATCACAAGGAACAGTTGTGTATTTAGGTCTTCGTTTTTCTCAGCAATGTTTTGCAGTTCCAACGTACAGGTCTTGTATATCTTTTGTGAAAGTTACCCTTAAGCATTTATATATTTGACGTATTATAAGCAGTAGGTGGATTTCAGTTTCTGGTTCTTGCTAGTATGTAGAGATACAAATGATTTTTATATATTGATCTTGTGTACTGCTATCTTGCTAACCTTGTTTATTTCTAGTAGCTTTTTGTAGATTCCATCCAATTTTTTTACAGTCATGTCTTCTGTGAATACAGTTTTACTTCTTCCTAATCTGTCTGCCTTTTATTTCCTTTTCTTGCCTAACTTCACAGTTCAGAACCTCCAGTATGGTTAAAAGAATTGGAAAAGGCAGACATCCCTGTCTTGTTCCTGATCTTAGGGGGAAAGTGTTCAGTTTTTCATTTCTGAGTATGTTAGCTGTGCATTTTTCCAAAAATAGCCATTATCAGGTTGAAGAAGTTCCTTTGTATTCCTAGTTCATTGTGGGTTTTTATCAGAAATACATGTTGGATATTGACAAATCCTGTGACTGTTGAGATGATCATATAATTTTTATTTTTTAGTTTATTACATTGATTTTTTTTTTAAATCTTAAACCAGTCTTGTGTTCCTGGTCTTATTGGTCATATGAGATATTATCTTTTTCATATATCGTTGGATTCAGTTTACTAATATTTTGTTGATTTTTGCATCTGTGATAACAAAGGATATTGGTGTGTTGTTTTCTATTTTTATAATGCCTTTGTCTGGCTTTGGTATCAAAGTAATGCTGGCCTCGTAAATGAGTTGGAAATAGTTCCTCCTTTTCATTTTCTGGAAGAATTTTATAGAATTGGTATTATTTTTTTCCTTAAATGTTTGAGAGAATTCCCCAGTGAAGCCATCTTGACCTTTTTATGGAAAGATTTTTAAACTACAGATATCTTTAGGAGATATAGAACTTTTTAAAGAACTTTTTTGGTTATCCATTTCTTCAAGGTTACTTAGCTTCTGTAATGTCTAATCTGTTGTTAATACCATCTGTGTAATTTTTATCTCAAGAGTGGTTGTCCTCTGTAGGTGTTCAGCCTGAATGTTTATCGTATCTTCTCCGTTGCTACTTTAAACAAATGGAGTACAGTTACAGTAGCTGTTTTGTACTCCTTGCCTGCCAGTTCTATCACCTCTGTCACTTTTGGTTGCTTCTGATGGACTGATTTTTCTCCCCATTGTAGTTTCCTTCTTTGCATGTCTGATAATCTTTGATTGGATATCAGACATTGTGGATTTTGACTTATGTGGTATTTTGTATCCTATCAATGTTCTTGAGCTTTGTTACAGACATAGTTATTTGGAAACAGTTTGATCTTTTAAAATGTTGCTTTTAAGATTCATAAGGCAAAACTAGAGCAGTGTTTTCCAAGGGCTAATTGCCCTTGCTACTGAGGCAAAACCTTCCTTAATATACCCAGTGTCCTATGGTTTTCTAATCTGGCTGGTGGGAAGGTGCTATTTGAGACCCTGTGTGAACACCAGACACTGTTGTCTAAACATTTTGGTGGTTCTTTCCCTTGCCTCGGTAGTTTTCTCCCACATTTGTCCTGGCCAGTGCTCTGCTGAATGCTCTAGGGGGATCCTTGAGGTCTCCTTGCACATCCAAGGATAACAATTAGTCCAGTTTTGCGGGGGGAGCGGGGGGCGGGGGTTGCTTCATGTTTACCCAAAGTATGATGTCTACCAGTGCCTAAACTTTCATAGGTTTTTAATTTAATGAAATATTATATCTCGGAGCTAGGGCTTATTATTTCTCCTTTCCTGGAGATTTGATCATCTGATATCTCTTGCCCATCATCTTTCCTAGTAGATTGACTTTTCCATGCCTTTTACCCAATGATATATTTCATAATAGTTACCATAGATATTACCATAAATACTGTCTTCCAGATTCTTTGGGTGTTTTTAGGTGGTGTCTAGAGACTCCAAGGGCTGGGGATGCTTACCCCAAAGTAGCCTCACACATTCCAGGGAAGATCTCAGGAGGGTTGTGTGGGGATCACTTCCTCAGCTTACGGAGGAACATGTGTGCAGACTGGCTCCTGGTCATTCAGAGAGAAGTACCATGGGGTCAGAGTCCATTTCTACGGAGTGAGCTGCTCAGATCTTATGGAAGCAAGTGGGACAGAAATATTGACCACTGCCTTATCCTGACCTCTGATAAAGTAGTCAGACAGTGCATTTGCCCTGGTGGTTCAACATAAAGTCTCAAGTTTTTACTGAGGTGGTGTGCTACATACTTTATCAAAGACTCTTATGTGACAGTTCTCACGAAAGTTTGAGTTTTTTTAAAGGCAGTTTTAGGGATGATTTGATGGAGAACCTCTTGCATTTTAATGTTAATCAGTTTCCTCAAAGTAAGGCCTAGTATCTCCCTGTCAAGATCTCTTCTCTGCCTATCAAAGCATTCTCTATCCCATACAGACACTTTAGAAGGCCCACCTAGAAGGGGAAATCAATTACAGTGTGTCTGCGATAGCTCGCCTGTTGTTTATTATTTGCTCTTGTCTGGTAAAACAAGGAGGTCCAAAGTGTGATGATTAAAAAGTCTTTTATTTTATTAGTGTTCACCCAAGGATGTATTTATTGATTTTAGAGAGACAGGAATGGGGGAGGTAAGAGAAATCCGTTAGTTGCCTCCTGTTCGAGCCCTGACTGGGGATCAAACCTGCAACCTTTTGGCACATGGGACAGTGCTCCAACCAACTGAGCCACCTGGCCAGGGCAATGATTAAAAAGTCTTAAATGTTGCCTGTCTGGTGTGGCTCAGTGCATTGAGTACCAGCCTGCAGACCAAAGGGTTGCTGGGTTGATTATTAGTCAGGGCACATGCCTGGATTGCAGGCTGGGTCTCCGGTGGGGGACATGCGAGAAGCAACCACACATCAGTGTTTCTCTCCGTCTCTCTCCTTCCCTTCTCCTCTGTCTCAAAATAAATAAAATCTTTAAAAAAAAAAAAACATCTTGAATGCATACAACACCCATAGTCATTTTCCTCCTATAATGGAAGGAGGAGAATATTTTGAATGTATAGACCTTGTCTGTCTGTTTTTAAAGACCTGATTTTGCCCTGGCTGGTGTGGCTCAGTGGATTGAGCGCGGGCCTGCGAACCAGAGGATCAAGGTTCGATTCCCAGTCAGGGCACATGCCTGGATTGCAGGCCGGTTCCCGGCAGGGGACACACGAGAGGCAACCGTACATTGATGTTTCTCTCTCTCTCCTTCTCTCCTACCCTTCCCCTCTAAAAGATAAATAAATAATAAAAAAAAATTTAAAAAAAAAAAATAAAGACCTGATTTTAAATTTGTAATTAATACTTGTGTGTCCTTTGTCTATATATTTTAGTCCTACTTGTCAGCTTAATGAGACAACAGAAAACTGAAGATTATATTTTTAAGAAGGGTTTCAAAGGAAGGCTAAGTGTTGATTTCAAATTAGTTATGATGCACAGAACCTATCACAGAGGACTGGCTTTTCCAAGAAAAGCCGTTCTATTTAAGTCACACTAATGTTTCTATGAAATCATTCTACCTGGTGATAATTTAGTGAAAGGGAATGAAGTAAAGTTAGGTATTGAATTTATTAATAAGATTGCTGAAACTGATTAGAAAAAGCTGGAAAAGCCCAGAAAATGCTTGACAAATAGATACTTTATTTGATAGAAAATTTGAGAAATAGGTTGAGAATGAATCCAATACATAAGTTACTCAAAAATAAAGAGGAAAATATTCCAACTCAAAAATGTCAGGCCTAGCAGAAAGGATTTCATAATTCAACAACTCTCATCACTCTATAAAATTATTCATTTGTATTAGGTACTTTACTTTTAACATTTAGAACTGAGAATCTGTTGTGCACTCTGTGTTGGTAAATACACCTGGCAAACTCACTGGTTTTCCTCAGAGTTCTCATCATAGGAAACGTCCCTCTCACAATTTATCCTCTCACTCAGATTTGAGTCTTCATTTAGTTTTTATGTTGTTTACTCATTTCTTTGCAGTAGGAACCTGATGGAGTAGAGCCCTTTAACACCTTATGAGGTCAGCTGGTCACTATTTAAATAAGCCTGCTTTTGAGTTGGGTCTATCCTCTCGAATGTTTTTGCTTCACCAGCACCATTGCTGTGGAGAGAAATCATTCAGTTCTCAACTACTCTGGCCTTTTCACTGTGAAGTAGGGGATTTGCCCTGTGCCCCAGCCAGTGTATCTTTCTCGATGATAGTTGACCACCGGTGTGGTTTTCCCAGGGGCAGGTGTTGTTTTTCATTTTTTCCCTTCCTCTGCATAACTAACTCTTAGTACTTGCCTGCATTTTCTCTTGATGATTTCTTACTCTTTGTATGTTTCACTCTTTTTTCTCTGGTCTCAACTTTATAGCCATGAAAGTCGTCGCATAGAAGAGTCTTCCAGAATTGGTACACCCTAATTTTATCAATGCTCCATAGTTCTTTTTACCCCAGAGCTCACTTTCAGTTTTTGTTTTGGCATTCCACTTGCAGGGAAGCATTTTGTTTCAGCAGCAATGAGTGCACTTGGCGGGTGGGGTTTGACACTACAAGTAGGCAAGCAGTTGATGTTGATGGGCTTGTCTCTTTGCTTCAATACATTTGTCTGTCCTAACACATTCCGCCTTCTGAAGAACTCGGGTGTGGCGGCCTGACAGGCCTACTGATTACAGAGCAGCCATGGTGGGAAGATTCAGACAAGCACAGTTTTTCCACTTGGCTAAGTTGATACAACAAAAACATCTTTGTCCTAAAGCTACAAGTACAACCCAAGTGTTCTCCTTCCCTACCTCCAGTTGCATTAAATTCCTTTTCTCTGCTATAATTCTTAAAAATGTGAACAGCAACACCCTCATAAGAAGCACACAGTGCAGGTCAGATTCAGTGCTCTATACACCTAGAGAAAGCATTTCTGAATCTTAAAATAGGACTAAATCTTCAAAACTCATTTTTGGAAGGGGGACTCCTGTGTTGTGCTGCTCCTGGAACAGTACAGAAGAGTCAGCCAGGATCCCTGCCAGTGTGGGTGGAGAGCAGGGCTGCCCTCTGTCTTCTAAGGTAATGAGGTGCCTGTAACATGAGGATGCCAGTGGTGACTCAGCAAAAGACTTGGAGAAGCGATGGCACCTGCAGCAGACCTGGGTCAGCTCAGGGTTTGGCTAGTTGTTTTGAGAGGTCCTCAAAGTCTCAATTTTAGAAACAAAATAAATCTCGGTTGCTTCACGTTAAATAGTCAGTTTGTGCCAAATAAGACACATACGAGAAAGAGTTGGTTATAAAATTCAACAGTGATAATGTGTCACAACTGGGAAAAGATTGTTCGGAGGACACTGATTCCTGATTCAGGAATTGGAGCATTCAGAAAATGGTTCTAGTGAGATGTCATTCTGTGAAGGACATGTACTGCTAAGCTTACACTGATTTTTACCAAAGCAAGTACATTTCTTCACGTGTAATGCTAAAAAACTTACTTTGTAATAATGATGTCTGTGGGATTCTCTAATGATTAACTACTTTAGTGACAGCATTTTTCATGCGATTGTCCTGGGTTGGTCAGTTGGTTTTTTGGTGTTACATCTGGTGATTGAAGGTTAAATCCAAACAAGAGAGAAATTAATTAATATATATTGAGGTAGTATATCTCTTAAATCTATTGTTTTTATTTCATAAGTAAAATGTGTTAGTGAGGTTTATAAAATTATGAAAGGCTTCCATTAGTGCTGACAAGTTAATATACTTAGAAAAAAGACTTAGAATATATTTAATTACAAACTTTTAACCAAAATTCACAGTATTTATGTAAAATTCAAGGAAGAATGTAGTTGCAAGCGGGTAGAGATTTATGGATAAAGAATTTAAATGACTTTTCCAAGTTGATACAACTAGAGGCTAAGATACTCTTGTTCTAATACTTTCCTTTGGCTCCCACAACTTCTTCAAATGTGTGTCTTCCCTCTACCCCACTCATACACATTGCAGTGATTAAAGATAGCACAGTTGTTTTCCCTTTTAAAACATTTTCATTCTGGAACATAAAGCTCTCTTTAATTAAAGTACACTTGACACAATGTTATATTCATTTCACGTTTACAACGCAGTGATTGGTCATCTGCTACCGCACAAAGTTATTGTGATGTTATTCTGTATTCCCTGTGCTGTACTCTACATCTCTGTGACAGAAGTTTGTACCTCTTAATCTCCTTCAATGTTGCCCATCTCCCACTGCTTAACCCTCCAGCAGCTGTCATATTGTTTTCCGTATTAATGTGTTGTTTTGTTTCTTCATTAGTTTTTTTAGATTCTGAATACAAGTGAAATGATACAATATTTGCTTTTCTCTGACTTATTTCACTTAGCAGAGTATCTTCTAAATCCGTTCATATTGTTGCAAATGGCAAGGTTTCATTATTTTTCATGGTTGAGTATTATTCCTGCATGTGCATGTCCGTGTATCTCACTTCTTTATCCGTTCTTCTATCAATAGACACCTAGGTTGCTTCCATATCATGGCTATTGTAAATAATGCTGCATTGAACATAGAGGTGCAAATATCTTTTCAAATTAGTGTTTTGTTTTCTTCAGATAAGCACCCAGAAGTGGAATTGTTGGGTCCTACTTTGTCTTCTCTTATAGCCTTTGTTTTAAAATATATTTTACCTGGTATAAAATAGTTTTTTCAGTTTTGCTATTTCAGGCTTTTTTCCCCATTTCCATTTATATTACATACCATTTTCCATCCCTTTACTTCCAGTCTCTGTGTGTCTTTCAATCTGAAGTGAGTCTCATGAAGGCAGCATAGGGAAGGGTCTTGTTTTTTAATTCTTTTATCTGTCCAGTGCCTTTTGAATAGAGCACTTAGTCCATTTACATTTAAAGTAATTATTGATACTCTACTATTATAATGGTACTAAGTCTGTACTATTGGCATTTCAAGTGTTTTCACACTATCTTTTAAGTGGTTGGTCTACTATCTTTACTTATATGAGATTATTTACCTTATTTTTAGTTTTGACCTTTTCTTTTCCACTTAAAAGATTTCCCTTTAACATTTCTTATAATGCTGGTTTAGTGGTGATGAACTCCTGTAGCTTTTGCTTGTCTGGAAAACTCTCACCTCCTTCAATTCTAACCTTGCCAGGTAGAGTATTCTTGATTGTAAGTTTTTCCCTTCCTTATGTTGGATATATTGTGTTACTCCCTTCTGGCCTGCAGAAGTTTCTGTTGAAAGACTAGCTTTTAGTCTTGTGAGCAATCCCTTGTATGTAACCAGTTGTTTTTCTTTTGCTACTTTTATGATTCTTTATCTTTAACTTGTAACATTTTAATTATGTTGTATCTTGTTGTGGGTCTGTTTGGGTTCTGTTTGTTTGGGACTCTGTGTTTGTATGGATTTGGATTTTTGTTTCCTTTGCCAAGTTAGGGAAGTTTCCAGCCATTATTTCTTCAAATAGGTTTTCTGTCCCTTTCTCTCTCTTCCTTCTGATGCAAACATTAGTATGCTAACATCATACATTAGTATGCTGATGCCAGGGTCCCTTATGCTATCCTCATTCTTTTTATTCTTTTTAATTTTTTTCTTTTTGATCTTCCCTTTGGGTAGGTGATTTCCACTATCCTGTCTTCCTGACTACTGATCTGTTTTTTATTTCTTCTAGTATATTTTTCATTTCTGTTGTTACATTCTTCAGTTCTTATAGGTTGTTTTTTATAATTTTTATCTCTGTTGAAGTTCTCACCAAGTTTATCTACTTATGTGTAGATGAGCATCTTCATGACTATCACTTTGAACTCTTTAATCTAGTTGACAGCTTACCTGTTTTGTTTAGTTCTTTTTCTGGGGTTTTGTCTTGGTTTTTTGTTAAGTTTTGTTTTTTGGTTGTTTGGAACATAATCTTTTGTCTCCTCATTTTGCCTGTTTGTTTCTATGTCTTAGGTAGATCGGCTACGTTTCCTGGTTTTGAAAAGGGGGACCTACTTAGAAGGTGTCCTGTGTGGGACTCAGTGGTCAAATCCCCCCTTGTCACCAGAACCTGGTGCTCCAGAGGTGTTCCCTTTGTGGACTAGTGTGGCCTCCTGCTGAGGGTGGGCCACAACTGCCCTGGACACTAGCAGGCGAGGCTGGTCCCCTGCCCAGCTGGCTGTGAGGCCTGGCTGCAGTTGTTGTAGCAGCTGGGTGTGCAGGGCAAGCCTTCAGTGTGGCTGGCTGTAAGTGCCAGCCTCAACTGTTGCTGACACACTGCCGTGTGCTGCCGACTGAGGCTTCCCACAGGGAAGGAGCCACTTTGGAGATGTGCCAGCCTGGGTGGGTCCTTGGGGAAATGCTGGGGTGGGTGAACAGTGTTAGCACGGTTAATGGAGAGTATCAAAAATGGCACCTGCCAGTGTCAGACCAGGTAGGTGGAAGGAGAGTAAAGAGGGAGGGAAAAAATGACACCCACCAGCACTTCTGACCCTGGTAAAAGTTCCAACAAATCCCTCCAGCACATGCCCTAAAATTAGTCAATGTTTCACCTTCGTATACGACCCATGTGCTTTTCAAACTGCTGCTCCTGCACTGGGACTCAAGAAGAGCACAGCCTTGGTTTTCAAAGCCAGATGTTTGGGGGCTCCTTTTCCTGGTGTAGTTCCCCCAGGCTGGTGCTTGAATCCCTCAGTCTTTAGAGGGGAGCTCTACGGTAATAATATCCTTTCCATTTGGGGGTCACTGTGGGTAGAAAGGGTCCTGGCTAGACTAAGTCCTGCCCTTCCTGCCTGTGTCAATGTGGCTTTTTCTTTATATCAGTAGTTGTAGAAAAATCTGTTGTGTTAGTCTTCAGGTCATCGTCAGATAGCTGTTCTACATGTAGTTGTAGTTTTGGTGTCAGTTAGAGGAGGTGAGCTCCAGATATTCCTACTCCACCATCTTGAACCCAAAGTCAGGAGCCTTTCTCTAGAATGCTAACTTAGCTTGGCCATGAAATGTCATTACTTGCGTTTGGTGCATTGTCTTCAAAACAGACATGACTCTGGATCTCTGTCTCTTAAAACAGGTTAGATCTAGATTAATCAGACAAGGAAATTTGTGGAAAAATGTGGGCTCTCTTGCTGCAAAGTGCTTCTGTAGGAATGCTTTACTACTGGCAATATGCCATAAGCCAGCTTTAACCAGAGGGTGGTTATCCTAGAGTTTTTAAGAGGCAAAATGATAGTAGATCTTTGACTAAAATATAAAGACATGACTACAAAGTGATGGAACTGGACACTGAGAAAAGATTTGAAGGATGTGAAAACAAAATGCAGGTAGAAATCCTTTTTTCCTATAGTAAGAAAATGCAGGAGAAAGGTTGTGTCTTTTCATTATCATGCTTACAATAAACTTGCTAGAATTTATAATTTTTAAATTACTGTCATTATTTCACATTCTCTTGACCCTTGTAAATATGCATGTGTTTTATGTGGTGGTAATAACTGTATTTTTTAAATTTAGTTAATACATAGCTGTTCTAATATTAAGTATTATGATTATTAATACTGTATCACTACAATGACTATCTTTAAAATTTTACATTACCTCCCCCCCTTGAGAATGTATTATTTTTTTAAAGATTTTATTAATATACTTTTTTAAAGAGGGGTAGGGAGGGAGAAGGAGCGAGAGAGAATCAATGTGTGGTTGCCTCTCACATGCCCCCTACTAGAGACCTGGCCCTCAACCCAGGCATGTGCCCTGACTGGGAATCAAACCAGTGACTCTTTGGTTTACAGACCACTGCTCAATCCACTGAGCCACACCAGCCAGGGCAGGAATATATTATTGAATTAAATTCAGTTTCTATGCTGTATCCTCCATATTTTTTAAATGCTTCAAAACTAGTCAGAAAAACTACATTTCTATTTATAGTATTTCATATTTGAAATGACTGAGATGCTGGTTTTGTGCATGAGACTTGAAAGGAAATTTTTATTAGAACTGATGAGAATATACAAACATTTATTTGATGTGGATGAAACTATTTCAAGAAAAATACTTCTGCCTTAAAAACTTGTTTCCTCATTAATATAAGACAAACTTAGATAAATTGCATGTGTCACCAGCAGAAAAATAAAGAGGAAACAATCCAACCTGGCCTTGTGTCACCCAAACATTTTGGACTTGTTTTCATCCTGCTCGTTATAAACAGAACAATTTCACTAGTAAAAGTGAAAGTAACTGAAATTCCTGTTGTTTTCCCACCTGTTTGGAAGATGGTCACGCACATTCCTGTGGCCCCCACCTCAGACTAATGAATTAAAGGATGTAGAAACAGGGCCGTAGGGATCAAACTTGTTTTAAAGTCCTTGGTTAACTGGTGTGCAACAAGGTTTAGAGACTATTGCAGTAGAGAAAAAATGGAGTTTTGTAAGATGCTCAAATATAGTACAGGCACACCAACTGGGATCCTAGGAATCACAGGGCTGGCATAGATGCGCCGTTGAATCTGTGTTTGATATTACCTGTTCTGAAGCGCCATTTTTACCAAGCTGATACTGGACTCCAGTGTTCTCACAGTAATGGCCCTTTGTAGATACATAAGTATGGGGGGTTGCTTCATACAAATGATTATAACTACGTACAATTACGTAAGTGTTCTATTATGATTATAGCCGTATGTACCAATAGGGTTTTTTTAAAGGACTAATTTGTTATTCATAGTGAATAATACATTCATTTATTTTTGTTTGTTTTGTTTTTAGGCTGTTGAAAATCTCTGTTCTCATAAAGTTTCCCCAACGCTTTACAAGCAGCTCCGTCAGGTCTGTGAAGATCATGTCCAAGCACAAATTCTTCAGTTCAGAGAATATCCTTTTGTTGGCTCATGAAGTTTCTATTAATTACCTAAATATTTTGAAACTGCACAGTAATAGGATAAAGAACCAATGAGTATCCTTAATATTAAAACAATTGCTTTTAAAATTCCCTTTTATTTACAGAACAAAAACCTTAAATTTGCTTCACATGGCCCAATATAATAGATTTTCTATAAGTAGAATTTATATCACTTTGCTGATCTGGTTAAAGTAAAACCATGTCCTTTCATTGAGTTCGGGTAAGTGTTTAGGAAAAGTTCTGAGAAATGTCTTAAAGTTTGAGTTCTGCTATCCTTTATTCTTATAAAAACCCACTTGTGTTAGTTTCCTGTGATCTGTAACAAATTACCACAAACTTGGCTTGTGAACCAAAGTCCATTTGGCAGCCTGTGGTTGTATAGGTCAAGAGCAGTGGCTCAGCTCAGTGGGTTCTCCGCTCAGGGTCTCACAAGCTGAGATCAAGGTGTCTGCAGACTAATTCAGGTGTTGGCCAAGTCCACACCCTCAGTTATAGAACTGAGCTTTCTCTCAGTGCCTGAGGCTACCCTTGGTTTCTTTCCATGAGATCCCTTCTCTGACAACATGGTTATTTTCTTCTTCTGAGTCAACAGGAAAATCTACTTCTCTGGTCTGCTAAGACAGCTTTATATGATGTAACCCATTGTATTCACAGCTGCACTCACAGCCAACAGGAGGAAGTTACAGGCAGGGGCATCTTAGAATTTTGCTACTCATTTTGCTGTCTGCGACCAGATGACTGCTAGGGAAATTGAACTTCTTAACACCTTGTAGATAGTCGTTTACAATTTGGCCTTCATCTGGTTCCCCAGGCCCCTCCATTACCATAGCCATCCACATGTAGAAAGTGGGTTTATGATTGAAGACAGTCTGCTTGTGGCTGTACTTTTCTGAGCCTCTGTTTCTTCATTTGTGAAGTTAGGTAGTTGGAGTGTACTCATTTGTAGGAGACCTTTCTGCATGGCATGGGTCCAGCTCCCACTGGGAGATGCACAGGACCCACACCCACGGATAGGTTCTCCTGTGGGGAATCGGGCCTGCAGGGTGCCTAGGCCGCTTTGAGTCTTGCTTTTGCTAAAAACTCCCTCACCCTGAATTGCAACATTTACTACAAAGTAACTTCCTAAAACCCATGCTAAAACTCCCCAGCATGGAGTGTAACCAGTTCGACCACTTTTCACTTTTTCATTTGCAAATATCCTTCTGTGATATGATTAGCGGCATCATCTCCTTTGTTTTCTGTAAAAGGTAACCACCTAAAGTGAACCTATGCATAGTAAATGAGGACCATCATGTAATGTGATGAGAAACCCAATAAAGGCAGGTCACGGCAAGGGCCGCGCTTTTGCTTCCCTTGAGAGAAAAGCCATGCTGTCCTTTTTCCTCCACCAGACTCGGTAGTCTGTGTGAATGTCTCATTTCATCCATAATGACTCGGACACTGCTGGCCGGTGTCTGCATCACTCGTTTCGAAATTTTCTTCTAGCTGAAGGAATTCTTTCTGTCCCATTGAGAAACTGAAGCATTTAGAGCTCACTGAAATCTCCCTTGGCAGTTGCACCAGATCTCTTCATTGAGGTTCTTCATTATAAATGACGATGAAGTCCAGGTCCGGAATGAGATGTCATAGTTTAGGATAATATTTGTAATTCTCCCCATAAATGGGTCAGTGAGGTCAAGTCTGGTTCTCTTACGTTGACATTTGTAAATATACCTCCACAGTATTATCTGGCAAAGCTCTCTCCTAATGATGACCTTTTGGAACCTGGCTAGTACCATATCTCAGAGGCGTCCTCTGAAGACATACTCAGTGCCTCAGGAATCCTGGGGGGTAGGTCCAGGAACCCATGTTCAGGACATTGGAATCTGAA
Organism: Glossophaga mutica; assembly: GCA_039655065.1. Lineage (NCBI taxonomy): Eukaryota > Metazoa > Chordata > Mammalia > Chiroptera > Phyllostomidae > Glossophaga > Glossophaga mutica. The sequence goes on along the minus strand of CM077310.1, from coordinate 63,891,797 downwards.
AAGTAGCCTGACTCTCATCTCAGGCTTGCCTGAAGTCATCAGCCGATTGCCAAGCCTTCTCTCCAAGACAGGAACTGGTAAGAGCAAGCTGGTGTGATAATCTAGTCCCAGTTTACTTGAAGACTACCTTTTGATTATCTGATCAAATTATCCTCCTGCCAGTTAATCCTGTCCTGTGGGTTACATGAATGTGTTCATTAACTCATTCAACAAGTACTTACTTCCTGTCTACTCTGCTAGAAAACAGAAAAATGAATACCATATCTGATTTCTATCCTCCAAGAACTAACAATACTGAGATAGGTGCAAGGGAATTACCGGATTCCCTTGATGATGCTGTGATAAAGTCATGATTTTAAAAAGTACCATTTATTTCATAAAAGAAAGGGGGGAAAAAAGACACTGCCAGATTAACTGTGTGGCTTAGTAGTGTGAGACATCAGGAGTTCAGAATGTTAAATTGTTAGAGTCAAGGACAGGAACTACAATACATGAAGCATTTGGGACAGACCTTCCCGAAGGAAGTAACACTTGAATTGCATCTTAAAGGATGAGTAGGTTATAGTCAGCTACAGAGAAAAGAGACATCAAAAAGCAGAGTGTGAAAGGTTTTTTTCACCTGGAGCATTGTGGTTTGACTGTGTCCCAGGAGAGCTGATAAAATTTGAGGGGGTAATACAAAGTTGCAACTTGATTTGAATCTATATCTACATCTTAAGTCTTTGGACTTATATCTGTATGCATCTGAGAGTCCTTACAGGTTATTAAAGCAAGAACCTAGTGTATTTAGACTGTATTTTGGGAAAGTCATTTTGACAGAATGATGAGATAGATTAGCAAATAGGGCAGAGACAGTACACATTTATTAAGTATTTACCATCTGCTAGGTCCTGGGAAAAGTAAACATGAATGAAATGGGATTCTGGCCCTGTAGAGCTTAAACTCCATTGGGATTGACAGAAACATAAAGATATGCATTTATGAAACAGTGTGGTAAGAGTTAAAGGCTCCTGGGGTGTAAAGAGAACAGCCAACTTGCCTAAGGGAGAGTCTGGCAGAGCAGAGGTCGTGTGGTGCACTAGGGATAGAGGTGGGTGATGAGTGACACAGTCCTGCCATCAGAATTTATCCTTGCTGAGAAAGGTGTGTGACCTGTCCTGGTCTTACAAGTGGTCAATTGTTAGTGCTATTGCAGATACCCAGATTCTCACTGGGCTAGGAATATTCTAAGTTAAACATATTCATGTTTCTCTTGCTCTGGGATATTCCAGGATTTCATATAACTAAGATTCAAGGACTGCAACCTACTGTATGTTGGTTGCATGCTGCTATTGAAGTCAAGAATTCAGGGGTACTTCAGGAAGCCCTTCTTAAGGTAAACATCAGATCTACAGGACTCCTGTGGCATTGCATCATCTACCGTTATTTTCTTAGGTTACCATATCCATTCCTTTGTTCACATGTTTGATAAATTCTGCACTTATCTGCCCCTTTCAGAATAAGTTAACTTTTCTTGGTGTGGTATGCCTTTCCCCAAAACAAAGGAGAGTCTAAACCTGTAAAAATAACTATGGACAGAAGTCACTTTTTCCTTCCCCTGATTCAGCTTTACAGCTATGCAGATTTGTTTAGTCAGAGAAATGCTAATTAGTAGGAGGCATCAATGATCGATCACACACAAAAATTATAGTTCTTAAAACAGAAGGATGCATAAAGAAACAAAGTCTTTGCTATTAGGGAAATCATGATGGTGCACCATTTAAGTATGTCTTTATAATCTGCTGATGACAGCAGGCTTTGGGCATCTTTATAAGGACTCCGCTGTACTCACCTGACTGGTGTGCAGTTAGCACGCACGGAGTGCTAAGCTTTGAACGTTTGTACAGGATTCCAAGTTACGTGTACTCTCTTTAGCCAGAAGGCCCAAGCCCACATAGCAGGAGAGTGACCCTGGGCTAGTGCCAGAGTTCAGAGGGGAATGTGACATAGTTCCTGCTGCCATGGGCTCTGTAGACTGAGGGAGGCAATAATTAAATATTGTAAACTGTGAACTTTTTAAAATAAGATTTTATTTATTTTTAGACAGAGGGAAAGAGGGAGAGAAACGTCAATGTGTGGTTGTCTCTTGTGCACCCCTGACTGAGGACCTGGTCTGCAGTCCAGGCATGTGCCATGACTGGGAATCAAATCGGCAACCCTTTGGTTCGCAGGCCAGCTCTCAGTCCACTGAGCCACACCAGCCAGGGCTGAACTTTGATAATTATGAAAGATAATTACAAAAGATAATGTTATGCTCAGCAGTTATAACAAGGGGACCTAATTTAGATGAGGGGTGTCAGGTGGTAAGTAATCGCTACCAGTGTGTGATCCGGGATTGCTATCTCCTGCTCTCCACTGCCACAAGGCAAGCTCAGTGTCACTCTCTTTGCTGGGATTAGAAAAGCTGGATAACCTGGTTTAGAAAATGTTGGCAAAACAGGACCTGTTTTCTACTCCAGTGTAAGTACTATTTTGTTTTTCTTTTGTTTAAACCACTGGAATCACACATACATGTAGGTTTTTCCATGGTGTATTATGAGCATTTTGCCACTGGATTTTGTGTTATTTGAAGACTTGCCTAACACACCATAGTAGACTGTGTAAGTTCTTTAACTAGGATCGGCTCTTCTCCAAAAAGATAAAAAGGATGGTTGTCAGAGAACCTCTCTGAAGAATAAACTGTTGACAAGCTGTCAGCACGCCTGTATGTCTTACACCCTGAGAGTACTCGTACGCAGCTTTGTGGCTACTGTTACAGCTTTGGGTATGGAATTGGTTTTAACATTTAGAAGTCTGGAGCTCAACTGGTGCCTCACTGTTTGATATTAGCCTGCCATTTCACACTTTTTCCCCACAGGAAATGGCTAGCAGTTATTGAAGATGTATATTGGTTTTACCCAGCTCTTTAAAGAAAAGTATCTTGTATTTACCGAACCCTTCACATTGGAGTTATCTATCCTAATGAAACGAAACCCTGTCCTGGGGAGAGCTCTGCCTTGCTTAGTTGCAGCACCTGAGCCAACCAGTGGTGTCAGTTTGGCTGGTGTGGGTTTAACCCTGTGCAGCCTTGCAGTCTGCAACTGCCTGGGGAGACCAGCCAGGGTGTCTCCCCCAGGCAAGTGCCTCGTGTTCAGCACTGACTGGGTGCCAAAGCTGCTGGGTCGCTGCCATGGTGGCACCTGTCCTTGTGACTGATTCTTTGTATTTTCAGACTGTCCATACAAGGTTCTAGTGCAGTGGGCTATTATAATTTGAGCAATTGTAACAGAGTTCTTCCAGAATAATTTGTTAACCATTGGACTATTAGGTCTTCGCTATGACTGACTGACTATTTTTAATAAATTGGCAAAGCCTTGAGAAAATAAAATGTTTGGCTAGGACCACTGTGATGGTCAGCTACCCTCACTGGTACGACAAGGATACAGATGTGCCCGTCAGTCCATCTACTGCTCTCCTGGTTTTCTGTCCCCTTTCTAAAGTCCTGGCTGCAGTCCTGCCCCCTGCTGGCTCCCCCTCCCTCTGTCAGGCCTCTCACTAACTGAAGGCTCCCAACAACTGTCTGATTTACACGTCACACCCTGGGTGGTGTGTTTTTTCTCCTCACTACATGCTAAAAGTTTTACGTAACCTCACAACAGCTCGGAGTCTGCTACACATGGAGAGACTGAAGCCCAGCAAAGTTTGTCATCTGTCCAGCGCCATAGAGCTAAGAAGTGGTAGAGCAGCACTGTCTTTTACTTCAACAAGCTGTTTTGTGCATCTGTATAGATGTTAAATGGGCACAAGCATGAAAACTGCTTTGTAAACCATCAAGCAGTGTGTAGACATTTGTGACTGTTCAACTGCAAAAGCCTGTGAGGGCAGTGCTTATGGCCGTGGTTTGCTCTAGGAGCCTGCATTCAGGTTTTCCCCCCTATAAACAGCACATTGAGTGAGTATTTCTTTAAAAACATTTCAAGAGTCAAGCCAAAAGTGTTCCTAATTCAGTGTGTGAGTGAGACTTCTTATAGTTTTCGTTGAGACAAGAAGTTAAAGTTAAACCTCAGCCATTTTTCAATGGCTGCCAGTCCCTCAGTGCATGCTTCCTCATCCCTAGGATAGTGTCTCTAGGAGCTCGGTTACAGGATTGAGTCAGGATTTGCCCTTTGTGGGATAGGGACTTTGATTCAGTCACCCAGGTCCAGGAAGCCTATGACCTGGCTGTTGGTTTCAGCTGTCAGGGTTCTGAAAGTCATCTGGCAATAAAGTGCTACCAGAAAGAAGGGAAACCAGAAAGGGGGCAGTGAGAATGAAAAACGGGAGTGCAGTCGGGGGTGTTTACAGACAGGTTATGAGATGCAGAAATAAGAAACTACATTTATGATTTTTGAACTTCTGGTCTTGTAGTATTCTGTGGTGAAGAGAGCTGAAATTAAGAAGTTAAAATTGCAATAAATTGCCCAACATTTCTAAAGTTTTCCTTAGCAGGTCTGCACAGACTCACTAGATAGTGTTTTGTTTTTAAAGAAGATTAACAAATGCTGGCAAGATCATTGCAGACAAATGGTAAGCATATTGACTATTTTATTAATGACTTTTAATTATTTTAATGACTTATAATGACTTTTATTTCATTTTACATATGGTACACTCTCCCCAGATCTTCATCAGTACTCTTTTTTTTATGTCTGATATCACTTCCTCTTGGGTGTTATTCAGCCTCTCATTTAGGTTAGAAAGAGATTTAAGTGGCTGGGAGTAGTGCCCTCTTTTAATCCAGCTATCTTTTTGTTTCTTTTTTATCAAAGCATGGCCTCTTCTATCTCCCCTCACCCCTTAAGGTAGGTGTGGGCCAGATTGTGAGCTCAGATAGGGAGGTTCTGTTCGGGGGATTCTCTTTGGGATCCAATGTCCAACATATTTGGACACCAGAGTAGAGAAAATCAGGGAAGGTGAACTGTGCTCTTTCAGAATGGGTCTGGCTGCTAACCTGGCCTTCAAACTGACCTGACAGATGATAGAGGGCTCACAGTACTAATAATCCCTCAGTGGGTCTCTTAAATTTTTCCTTTATCCCAGCTTACGACTGATAATCAATCCTAAATGCCAGAACTTTACTATAACTAGACAACCAATGTATTAGGCTTTTCTAAATGTATAGATTCTATTTGATTTTATGTGTTACGAGTTTTTACAGTGACCTGGCTGTTCATTATGTAAGTGAGAAAATAGTATCAATAGCTTTCCTAAGTAGGTTGAATTCTTTTGTTTCCTACATGAACTAAGTAGGGGACAGTGAATGTGTCTCTGTTCTGGGCCAGGCATCTGGTAGATGGTAGAAATAGATAAATGTCTGTTGGGAAGGTTTTGCTTACAGGTGTAAACACACCTCTACAGCAGTCTGTTGAGTTCCATGATAGGAGAATTACAGGGTTACAGTGTGCATGTTAGCATGGCAAAGGGAGCAGCTGATTAACCTGTGCCCTCCTCGCTCTGCTTGCAAAGTAGAGTCCAAGTAGAGCCTCATTCTAATGTAAAAAGAATTGTTTAAAATGCTTAAAACATCTCCCCAGTCTAATGAGATTTACCAGAGCAGTCAGGAAATAACCAAACTTCAAAGGTATCTTTTAGGCTAAGTGTTTTAAAATCCCTGCAGTCAGATTTCTGGATAAAAGAGATGAAAAACAAAAATTAAGGAGGAACAATTAAATTTGGGGGGGGGGGGAATGAATAAATCCTGAGGCTCTTGGAGGGAAACACCTTTCATCAAGAAACAATTTTTGTTTGATTTGAGATACCTAGCACAAAGATAGTTCAAATGGCCTAATCTTGAATAGTTTGTTAATAAGATACATAAGTAAATTCTTTTCTAATTTCCAGATCATGATCAGAAGTATTTTCTTATTTTTGGATCGCACGTATGTACTTCAGAATTCCATGCTTCCTTCTATCTGGTGAGTGCCCTAGTCAGCAGAGCTGCATCTGCTGCTGTAACTAAAATCACATGCTTGACTTGTGCCTTCTCCTGGTTAATTCAATGGCATATGTGGTCATTTGTCTGTGGTCCTTTATGTCAGCCAAAGTCACTAGTGCCCACATCTGGGCCCAGGTGAATCTTAGTGGTGGAGCATCTCCATTACCAGTGAGGGTGACAAGATGGAGCTGGGGCAGGTCAGCTTAGGGGGAGCAAGTTCTAGCTCGTTCTCCAGCTTGCAGTGAGTGTTCCAGTGGAGGCAGCAGGCAAGCACAAGAAGTACTGTGCGAAGCCACGTTTCTGTAATCGAGCTCTGGACTTAAAGATCATCTGGAGTCAGTGATGGCAGACTGCTCACCTCTGCTCTGAGGGAAAGGTCAGGGGCTCAGCTTCTATTGAGAAGTGATGTGTGCTCTCATTACCTTTAAACATGAATTCTTTTAAAAGGTGTTTTTCATCTTTCTCACCAACTTTTCACCCTCACCCTAAGCAGTGTGATTTCTCCCTTTACCACATGGACACTGCTCTTGCCTTAGACATCAGTTATCTCCTGGTTAGCAGACCCCATAGTCACTTTTTTTTTTTTTAAATAGAATGTAACACCTTTGCAGTTTTGGACACTTTCTCTTTATTGAAATTCTCCCCTTCCTTAATAACACTTTCCCTCTTTGATTCACATATCTCTCTGACCTCCTCTGACTCCTATGCTCCATGCTAGACACCCATGCATGTCCTCCATAAGGCACTTCACAGAAAAGATAGCTTTTATTCAGAGAAGTGATGAGGATGGTAACACTGATAACAATATCACATAGCTTCTACTCTGGGCGAAGCCCTTTTCTAAGTGCCTCAACACCTACTAATTTACTTAATCCTTGGAATAGCTCTATAAGGGGTGACTTACTGTCCCTATTTTATAGATGGGGAAACTGAGGCATAAAGTTCGAAAAGTTCCTGTACCTGGGTTGTCAGGGTACCTAGCCTGATCTCTTAATTTATAAATGTTTATAGCATAACCATGATGTAAGCTATAAACATTGCTTAGAACATAAACTGTACCACACTCAGTCCATTGCATCTGGCAGAAAAACTGAGCATGATAGTGTGGTACAGGAATCATGGTGGAGGTGTGTGAGAAACACACAGGGAAGGAGGAGGAAGGAGGAGCAAGTTTTGGCCCAGTAGCTAAGAGAGAAAGAGGCAGTAGAAAAAGGAAGTCCGCCTTGGAAACAAGACAGCAGCATACCCAGAATGTGCCCTTTGTGGGAGAATTGGGGAGATGAAGCTGATGAAATACCCTGACGGCTGTCGGTGGGCTCTTCTGAAGCCTTAAATTGAGATTTAGATTTTAGGAAGAAGATTCTAGCAGACAACTTCCTATGCAGTGGGCACCTGCCTGGGCCAATATGAACTGTTTACAGATGTAAAGTAATATGTATGAGTTAGTGTTATGGAAGGACAGGCACACGGAAGTTAAGTTCTTGCCTTGGAGTCACAGCAAGCGTGTGAATGGGAGGCCAGAATTCAAGCCCAGGTGGCTGGCTTGAACCCACATGCTGCCCACTGGGCTTTACTGCTCCATCTTTAAAATTCAGGGAAGACTGTGATGGACAGCTCCTCCAGTGAACAGGAAAGGGCCATTGGGATTGTGGGGCACGGTGCAAGAGGAGAAGGTTCCCAACACAAATAGGGCTCCCCAGAACCAGTGCTCACCAGTATGCGTAATGCTCGCCACTACTACCACTCACTGTTAATACTGCTTACCATTAGTACTCCTATTGCCGCCGCCACCACCACTAGTCACCACTCACCACCAATGCTGTCCCTGGGCTGCCCATTCAGAAGACCTAGCTCGGCCCAGGGATCTGAATTTTGGCCCCCTCAGTCTTTGGCTGGACCCAGGGAATCTACAGAAGTGTTTTAGTACAGCACATGGTCCGTTATCACTGGTTTTCGTGGATAGTAGCTGACAGCTTTATTTCCTCCTAAATTCCTCAGGCAATGAGCTGAGGAAGTAAGAAGGACTCTTAAAATCACATTTTAATGTCAGTTCTCTGATTGAAAGGGTCAGATAGAGGAGAGAACCAAGTGCCAGGGAGGAACAGCTGGATGACAAGCTCTGTAGAAGGACCAGAGATGGAAAAGGGAAGGACACGGAAGGGCTGGTGAGGGTGCTGGAGCAGGGTGCATTCCTAAACCCTTGAGCATCTTTGTTCATGCCCCCAGAAAGGATGGTGTGAATTGCGGGCTAGAAATAGCAGGTTTTTGCAAGATTCACATACTTTTTAGTGACATGCTTGACCTAGTAATGCCTCAGCACTCCTCATGCAACAGTGGCCTACCCACCCCAGGAAAACATAACAGCCTTGATAAGGAAGGAAATACAAGGCACGCTAGATGGACCAAAAATCAAAAATTAAAAATTCTTGACACCTGGATTTAGATAATTAGCAAAAGAACAGATTTGGGATGATACTCATAATATAGCTAGAGCTTCACCTAAAATTTCTAAAAAGTGAAACTAAAATATAGTTTGGTTTTTTATTGTTTGTACAGGGATATGGGATTAGAACTATTTAGAAACCATATTATTAGTGATAAAATGGTTCAGAGTAAAACTATTGATGGAATTCTGCTGTTGATTGAAAAAGAAAGAAATGGTGAAGCTGTTGACCGAAGTTTACTGCGAAGTCTGCTGAGTATGCTCTCTGATCTTCAGGTAAATATCGCATTGTTTTAAACGCACTACCAATAACTTTTAATAGTGTATAAGAAAAGAAAATTGGGTCCCTGCCTAACTACTTACACCAAAATAAGTGAATGTACTAAAGATTTAAGTGCAAAAAAAGAAATCATAGAAGCATTTGTTGAAAATATGGTAGATTTTTTTTTTCAACCCCCAGAAAGTGAATGACTCTTAGACTAACACCACACCTGGAGCCACAAAAGGAAGACCCTCTATAACATGGGCCCAATGCTCCATAGAAAAATGACAAGGGCATGGTGGCACTCTCAGAAGAGAGCAGTGAGGTGGGCTGGGCTGCCCCAGTCAGCTGAATAGAGGTCAGCCAGCCAGGAATCAGCTGACCAAGGTTAGCTAAGCCTCTGGGGTCAGCTCCACAGGAGGCACCTAAGCCTCTGGGGTCAGCTCCACAGGAGGCAGCTGAGCTGGCCTGTGAGGCCTTAGCCAAGCAATGGCAGGTACAGGCACCTTATTAGTACAGGCCACTGCAGCTGTGCTCCCTTGAAATTTGGGGTACACCAACACTTCAAAAGGTAGTTTTCTTTACTGGTGAATAACTCTGCTCATTTCTTAGGTATACAAAGATTCGTTTGAACTGAAATTTTTGGAAGAAACAAATTGTTTATATGCTGCAGAAGGCCAAAGGTTAATGCAAGAAAGAGAGGTGAGATGAAGAAACGTTTGTTTCTGAATTGCCTTATTTCATTTCCATAGATGTGTATCTAAGTGTAATTTCTAAATGTTTTTTTCTTTTTTGAAATGTATGTCTTTTCACACATGCAGACATTTTATTGAAAATCTTTGGAAAGCTACAATGTGGCTGAAATCCACAGTAATGAGCTTTATTATTACTATAGTAAGAATTTAATTTCTTTCCCTTAGCAACATTTTTTGCCTTCCCTCCAAATAGAAAAAAAAGCCAGTAAGATAGCTTCTGAAAGAAGGTATGTAAAGGAACTTAAGTTGAAGCAAGAGGTAAATCTTAAGTATGAAAGATGACTGACTATTCAGCACATGAAAAATTGTTACATGTATGACTCATTAAAAAAATTACTCAAAAAGCCATGTGAAAGATGTAGTGATATAAACCCAAAAAACTTGACAGCCAGTTTTGCGGGTGTTAGAGCACAGTCCTAGAGGAAGCCCCTGGGGACCGTCACCCAAATGTTACTTGATACTGTGCAGGGTGAACCTGACCATTGTTTCCTTCATCCTGTTGGGTTGGCCAAAAAGTCTGTTTAGTTTTTTCCATAAAGTAAAGACATATTTTCCATTTTCACCAATAACTTTATTGATTTGGATATTTTGAGTTTGTCAGCTATCTCCCATGTGCTATAATGTTGATTGTTTTCAGTTAATGTCTTAGTTTGATTGCTATCATTGTCATCTGTTCTGGAGCTGACCGTGGAGAATTGTCCAGTGAGAAATATTCCACACGAAGCTTTGCAAACCACTTTTGACACATTTGATCAGTCACAGCACTTTCTCCATATAATGCACAAATCTTTTTTTGCGTTTCCAGTGGTGTTTTTACCTTTCTTGAAATAATAAAGCATAATATGCTGAAAATGTTATGTATTTTCTTCCATCTTCAGTATTAAAATAGCTGCACAAAAATATACCAATTTTGATAAGTTTTTTTTTTTTAATCCATGCTGATACAACAGCTGTCCCAATGTAATCGCAACAAAATTGCTCCAAATGAAGTTAAAGACAACTAAGCACTGCTATAGCCATTGTACAGCGTGCGGTGGTGGGGGTGGGGGGATAAACTCTTTGGCCAACCTAGTACATTTGAAGAGGGAGTTTCATGTCAGATACCAGGCCTGGCTGCAGCCACTAGATCAAAACCTCAAAGACCTGTGTTATTGATCCTTTCCTGCACTATCAGGTGACAGCAGAAGCACACTTTGCCCCTGGAAATGTGAAGTGCATTTTCAGCAACCACGCTTTTTGGCATCCCCAAATGAACAGCCGGTCTGTTGATTAGTTTTTGCTGACCCCTTTACGTGCGTGCCGTGGGGTGCCATTAGGCTCTGTAACCTCTGACCCAGGTGCTGCTGCTTACCTGTTCATGAAGCCTTAGTAATGGGGGTTATGCAGAACATCAGTCCCCAGGAGCTGCTGCTTACCTGTCTGTGGGGCCTCAGTGATGGAGGGCCCTGTGGCATCGTCCCCGGGACTTCATTGTGTGTGAACAGGGCACAACAGTGCAGTACTGCCTTGGCCCTAGTTCTAGAGATTAATTTTAATCTCCAGAATTGAGTTTAAGGAAACGTCTCTATATTTCACCCTAACTTGCATACACTGTCCACTTTACCTCTCCTCTACCCCCATTAATCTGTTAATATTTGGCTTGAACGTATATTCTGCTTTTAAAAAAAGATTTATAAGGAAAACAGTATTTCAGCTTCTTGGGTAGAATCAAGAATCTTTTTGTTACTAACATGTTTAAATGTTTTGTTTGGAAGGTTCCAGAATATCTTAACCATGTAAGTAAACGTTTAGATGAAGAAGGAGACCGAGTAATCACATATTTAGACCACAGCACACAGTAAGTACTGTTCATTTTAGTTTTTGCAATTCAATCATAGGTGAAACCTTTTCCTGGCTGGTTTTTAAAATTCCAGTAAACATTCAGTAAATCTTTGTAGACTCATTCAGTACTATCTCAGAGTATTTTTGCTCTTAGTACACTTGACTTACGTTATTTTTTATTTACTCAGCACTTGTAAGATAACTGCTTTTTCATGAATTATCATCCAAAGGGAGTAATTCAGGCTGAGGTACTTGGCATCTTTGGGTTTTGAGACAAGGTGTTCTAGTTATATTAATGGAATGTAATTAAATATTAGGCAATTTTGATTGTAATCTTTTTTAAAGTATATTTTATTGATTATGTTATTACAGTTTTCCCATTGTTTTTTCTCCCTTTTATTCCCCTCTGCCTAGAACCCCTTTCCCTCCCGCATTCGCCCCTCCTTAGTTCATGTCCAAGGGTTGTACGTGTAAGTTCTTTGGCTTCTCTATTTCCTATACCTCCCCCTGTCTATTTTGTGCCTACCTTGACCTCCCTCTGTCTATTCTTAACCTCCCTCTGTCTGTTTTGTGCCTACCAATTATGCTCTTACCTCCCTCTGTCTATTTTGACTAGACTAGAATGATCTGCCTATGTGTGTGCTCCAATAAAAGACTGTCCCTTCTCTACCAGTTTCCACCCCCAAAATGGCAGCTTTGGAAACTGATTGCCTGGTTTAATCCTTTGTTGGGAACAGCATTAAGCTCCAGCAGGGAACACCGTGGCTCATAAGGTTCAGGCATTCATAGCTTTTCAACAGTCTCTCACAGTCCTCGGTTAGATTGGCAGTGACATTTTTGAAAAAATAAAATATTCTAGACATAGAGTCAAATCATTAGTTGTTTGTTCTATCCATTATTTCACCATTTCCCTAACACGGCTGCAAATTTTAACAAAAACAATCCTACCCCTCTCCCTCCCTTCCCACCCTACCCACCCTTGTGGGGGAGCTTTGCCTGCAGAGACCCCCGTCCCCTGTGATGAGAATAAGTCTACCAAGATGTGATCTGCTTGGGGAGGAAAGGTGGCTGATCTCTCAAAGGAGAAGGACCAGGAGCCTGTTCCTCAATGGGCTTTTATTGGGTTTAATTTGCATAGGAATACAGGGCATATACCTAGCTCATCAGTCATTGTCAGGCAGTAAGGATCAAACAATAGATAACATTCAAAGAACTATGAGGGCTTATTCTGAGTCAGGGTAAGTTAGTTAAAGGGCCATAAAACTTTGGGGAAACAAACTCATTTCATGCTTGGACCCTTATCATTTAAATTGAGGGCATTCTTAGCAAAGCAGGTTTCATGGGATTTTATGCATTCTTTCTTAGGTCTGATTGCCCCGGGGAATTTACCCTTTCCAGCACAGGGCTGCACCCACCTCTGGTGTTGTTTCAGGCTTAAGTCAGGGGAAGTAAGGCAGCCAAGAGATTAGGAGACTTCTTGCAGACAGAATGAGGACTCAGACTATGTCAAAGCTGAGGGGTCAGGGTCCATCACTTCCTTTTTCTGTAGCCCCCCAAGTCCTTCCCTGAGGGCCCCATTCATGACCATGCCTGTCTTAGGTTGTCCCTCCTTTGAGGAATCTTACCTGTCATCGGCTAACCAGTTATCCACCCCATGCCAAGCAGGGTGAAGTCAAAGGGGGCAGAAACACTGCCCCTACAAGGAAGATAAGCTGTATCTCGTTAATGGCTTACTGTCCCAGGGTCTTTTTACTCAGCCTTAGCTGAGGGGGATTACAGCTTCTGAAACTAGTCATGGTGGTTCCCAACACACTCTCAAATAATACACCAGAAATAGCTGAAACTACACACATGCTATGCTGTAAAAATGCAGTTAACACTATTGGGAAGAAGGCTGTGGGTTGTGGAGATGCTCTTCGAAGATCTACAGTAACTTTTTGCTCTTCCCCACACCCATTCTGCAAGTTTTCTCCTTCATAGAAGGCCCTTTGTTTTTCTCAGTGAAGTAGAGAATGGGTTACCTTGAAACACTTACTCTCCTTCCCCTCCACTTGGATGAGTGTGCAAACCATACAGCATGGAATGGCTTTAAAGCACTTGGGCTGCTGTAGGGCACAGAAACTATATTTATTTTTCAAAGGACATCTCAAGCCATCTCTATGGTGTCAAGAGAAGTAGAACTTCCCCTCCCCATTTGAAACCTGCAATCAGATTTGACAGGGGCTGGTACTCAGGAGAGTTGATTCTTGTCATCTTTTTTCTCATCATCCTCCAAGGGGCAGGAATGCCATGTCAGCCTCTCCTCATAGAAGGATATGACAACCTGGGGGCACCTGACATTGGCTTCCTTGGCTGGGACCAGGTCAGCCTCATCAGAGTTATCCCATTTCCCCGGGACCATGAGTTCTCCCCTGGAGTCTGTAGCTCCCGTAATCTGCTCCGGCTCCAAACACCAGGCAAAGCCTCGCAGCTTTTCTGACTCTTCTTTCTTCTTTGGTTTGCTCTCCTCTCTTTTACCTTCAGAATCAGAGACACATTTACGCAGACTGCTTCTGATTTATCTATCTCATGCAGTTTTCTGTGACTGTGGAAACTGGCCAGTGAGGTTGGGGCAATCCAGGTTCTCTCCTGGCTCCCACACCTTGCCCTCACCGAGAGCCCTTTTCATTTGAGGAGGTGCTCCACCTTGCTCTTTGTACTCAACGGTGTGAAACTTTTTCCACTGCATATTCCTTTTTCTCCTCTAGCACCTCCCCCACTTTCTTCTTCTTTTGTTTGTTCCACACTGTGCCCACCAGCTTTCTGGTATAAAGCGTGATGCTGCTCAAAGCAGCGCCCAAGAGCACAAAAGGAATCATGCCGGGCTACCAGCCCATTGTGTCAGGTGGGCTGGAGGAGTGCTGCCAGAAGAGCAGCAGGCCGGGTGGCTGCGACTAAGCCCCACACTGAAGTGGCATCCGCATCCCACAGGCCCCCACCAACGGCACTCCCTTCTGCTGAATCAAAAAATAATTTTCAAAGAATGCAGAGGGAGACCAAGGAGAAATAGCCCACACCTGTCTTAGAGGCTGAGCTCTTACCCCTTCCATACTCAAAGCCATACATCCCACCTGCCTTCATTCAGAGCACAGCAGGTGACAGTACAGATGAAAAGTGTGCCTGAGAGCTGCAGTCTGTCAGTGCCGTACTTTGTGACTTACCCCCTTACTGACCCACATGAAACCTCATGCAAGGAACACAGCCAGGTCACTCCATAGGCTCTGCCCTAGGGCCCTTTGCCTCTCAGCATGAGTCTCCTGTGAAAGGACCCATAGATGCTGTGGCAGGAATTCTCTTACTGCAAATCAGTGAACTGTCACTGTGGTTTATGAAATCAGTCTTTAAAAGTAACTCAGATGCTGTAGTTCATTCCCCACGACTGCCCCTGAGCTCTGTTCACCTCTAAGTATTTATTATCTGCCCCTTGGCTTACCACCTGTCATGGCATCTAGGCTATGGTAGACACTCCATGAACTGTTGAAATGGAAAGTGATTTAAGTTTTTTGTCCTACAGAGCTAAAGCCTAGGCCACACACTGTCAAGAAGAGGTGATTCACTCTGGTTTGTGTGGCTTGGTTTCTGGTCAGGGCACATGCCGGGGTTGTGGGCCAGGTTCCCAGTTGGAAGCGTGCGAGAGGCAACCCATAGATGTTTTTCTTTCTCTCTCTTTTCTTCCCTTCCCATCTCTCTAAAAATAAATCAATAAAATCTTTCTTTTTTTTTTTTTAAAGGTGATCTGTGAGCACACGAAAAGGTGCTCAATATTGTTAGTCATCCTGGAAATGCAAATCAAAACCACAATGCAGTACCACTTAGCACCCACCAGGATAGCTATAATAAAAAAGACAAGCAGCAGTCAAAAGCATTGGTGAGGATGTGGAGAAATTAGAATCCTCCTGCATTGCTTGTGGGAATGTAAGATAGGTCAGCTGCTGTGGGAAACAATTTGGTATTTCCTGAAAATGTTTCACAGAGTTACCATATGATTCTCCAATATACCAGTTCTACTCCTAAATATATAGAGGAATGAAAACACATCCCTACAAAACCTGTACACAAATGTCCATAGCAGCATTATTCATAATAGTCAAAAAGTGGAAACAACCCATTGTCTGCTGATGACTGGGAAAAATAAAGTGGAATATTATTGAGCAGTAAAGAAGATGGAGTGCTGACACCTGTTACAACATGAGTGAACCTTAAAAACACTATGCTAAGTTAAAGAGGCCAAACATAGAAGACATGATGTCATTTATAGACAAGGTTCAGAATAGGAAAATATGTAGAAATTACTCTCTGCCTCTGACCAGGAGGCAGGATGGTGGATGGAGAGAATGGAAGTGCTGATGGGTATGAAGTTTCTTTTAGGATGATGAAAACGTTCTAAAACTAGATCATGGTGATGGTTATACAACTCTGTAAATATACTAAAAACCATTGAATTGTACACTTTAAATGGGTGAATTTTATGCCCTAATAATTTTTATTTCAATAAAGCTGTTAAGACAAAGAGCAGCAGCAGTGACTGACCCCTTCTTACTGTCCCTCTGTGACATTTTCCTCTCTGCCTCCTCTACCCCTCACCTGGGTCACTGTTCCATCTCCTGGAGGCAGACTGGAGAAGGTACTGATGGCTCACTGAACTCAACTCCAGGCTTCCCCACTCACTGGCCATATGATCTGGGCAGGTCACACCATCCGAACTCTTACTTTCACATCTGTGGGATGGAGACCAGAATGTCTGCTGTGCCTTTCTCTTGGGATACTGTGAGGTTTAATTACAATGATACATTGAAAAGTTCTAATAAAATGAAGGCTTGGGAAGATGGCCAAAATTCATAATCCTTGGCATGAAGCAGATACTCTCATCTTTAAAGAAAAAAGTTGTGAATAATGAACCCAGGAAGAATAATTGGTTGTGTCCCTATGATAATGGCAGTCACGCTTGCTGAATTTTTCAATTTTCAAATATCGTGGGTGTGACGTGCAACTTGAACTTCATGGAGGCACTTCCATGAGATAATGGTAGAAAGCAGACAGAAGTGAGGACAGACGCTTAGCTGTAACAGTAGGAGTCAGGATTTTACAGATCCTGGAGAAGTGATTGGCATGGAAGAAGGCAGAAATGCAGTGGCAGTCCAAGAAGTAATGTGCATCATGGAGGGCAAAACTAAAATTCAAGTAATGGCTACAGTGTGAATGCCAATTGCCATGCAAATGTGGGAGCCCACTTTTATCGTAAGGTGGGGCACACTTGCCTGTCTTCTGGTGTCCTTTCCCTGCATTCATTGGTCTATTTATGTTGTTCAGTAAATTGTTTTTAGAAATATTTCAGGATCTGTGTTAACAGTGGTGGCGACTGTCCGTGTGTGAGGGAAATGCTTGTCCTGTAACCCTTTGGTTTCCTGACTGGCTCCATAGAGTATCTGTGTAAACAGTAAACTCCCCGTCTTTTACTGTTAACCATAGTCTCTCCTTTAACGTTACTTCTGACATTTTCTCTTTCTGCCTTCTATAGGAAACCACTGATTGCGTGTGTGGAGAAACAGCTATTAGGAGAACATTTAACAGCAATTCTGCAGAAAGGTAGATTTCCCTAACTCTTGTGTCAATTAAACCGAATGATAGTCCTTAATTCATTAAGAAAGTAAGTGAAACACTGCAAATCAAAATGTAAGGACATCTGTCATTTGTTATAAGACTGTCTCTAAAAATCATTAAAAATAGTGAACATAGTAATTAGCCTTTGAGAAATTAGTTAAGAAAAAGGTTGAAAGGCATGTGATAGAACTACAGTTTATGCTAAAGTCAAATGAGATACTATCTAGCCTAAAAGGTTCCAATACAACAAATAGTTTGCAGCTGGGTACTTTTACAATACTCGTCTTCCTTCATTGTGCCATTGTTCCTGTACACTGACACATGGATGGTGCTCGGAATGCTTCTGCAGAGGCAGGTGTGCTTCATTGGACAGGCTTCCTCCCCGTGCCCTTTGAGCAGCTAAATGTCAGATGAACGGCCAGATACATGGTCTGCTTAAGCCAGAGCACTGTACATTCTCCTACCCTGACTACCCTGGAAAATAGGCAGACAGAAAATAGAACACGTTACATTGCTAATTTTATATTCCCCTTGTGATCCTAAAGCTTTAAAGAGTAATTGAAATGTGGGTGCTTAGCAGCAACAGTGAGACTATTTATAACATTCTAGTACTTAATGTTACTTTTTATAACCCTTAAATATTTAATGTTAACGTTTGAAAGTCATTTTGGAACTACAGAATCTTGTTTCAAGATATTGGAAACCTTAAAGTTTAACTTTGGGAAGGCCCTAAATAGCACCCAAATATATTCGTTCGTATTCTACTTCCCCAGATAGTCAAAGTGGAACTTCCAAGTGAAATCACAGTAATGCCAAACAGGGAGAGAACCATTGCATTATTGAGCACTCACTGTATTTCATGTAAATATCTTCTAGTCCTTGAACAACCCGTTGAAATCCTTATCCCCATTTTACAAGTGAGCAAACTGAGGCCGACAGCAGCTTGGCATTGGTGCCTCAAGTCACATCTAAGCCGAAAGCCAGGGTACAAGTCTGGATGTCTTTCTACGTACACCTCACTGGAACCTGTATAGCTGGTGTATTTGCACATGAATGAGGTCCACCTAAAACTAATGCATTCAGAATTCGCATTAGGTGTTTTCTTAAGTCAATCATTTTATAAGAAAAAAAGGACTTCAAATAAACAGAACTTTGTATATATTGTTTCAAGAAAATGGTGTCTTATATATGTAGGAACTTAATCTAAATTTTATTAGAGGCATTTAAAAAATAGCTGTAATTTTTGAATTCTTAAAGAAAACATTATTTAGAGATTCAGTAAGATAAATTACACAATAATTTGCACCAGTAGATGAAAATCTAATTCAGAGAAATAACAAACATTGGAGTCCTTACGAAGGGTCTTAATTACAACCCCCAGTGCATCGTGAACACCCTTACATCACCTTCAGTGTGCACAGGCTGTGACCGCTCGCAGAAGGGCCCGAGACTCTGTGAAGTGACGTGACCAGCTCACAGCTCCTCTGACTTAGCTGCCTCTCCACTCTTATCATAAAGCAGTATTTAGAAAATCTGTGAAAGTTCTTCTGATGGTGGTATCATTTTAGAAAATCTTTGTAAATTTTAAATACGTAAAATGGGAAAAACTTTTAAAATGCCATGTTAAGTACTTCAAAATATCTAATACACAATAAATGTTTTTCTCTCAGTTTCTTACGTATGTAGATAAAATTATTCATCTAAAAGATTAGATTTGATAGCTTATTCTTTGGCAAATACACTTTTTGACTGATGGACTAAATCAGAAAGAACCGGGAATCATGAACCTCCTAGGTCAGAGAGTTGGTATGAGCATTTTCTAGATCATTGCTACTTTAGTGAATTAAAAGAGCTTTAGTGACATGAAGAAATAAGGTATGTATCTCCCTTCACGGTCAGAAAGATGAGATTCACCTAATAGGATCTATCTCAAATACTGCAAATACTACGTAGACCAACTGCCCTACGTAGATAGAAGCAGTACTCCCTACTTAATTTCTACATTAAGTATTTTTTGTGAGGCACACTATATTCTAGTTTAGTTGTTGTTCGTGTTGACTGCTGATGTGATATGCTAACATTTACTGTGTGATCTCAGGACTCGATCACCTACTTGATGAGAACAGAGTGCCAGACCTCACTCAGATGTACCAGCTGTTCAGCCGAGTGAAGGGTGGGCAGCAGATCCTGCTGCAGCACTGGAGCGAGTACATCAAGGTGTGTGGGGTTTGTCTGCACAGTGACACTGTGTTTCGCGCAACGTGTGGGTGGCCCATCTTGAGGATACTGCAGTACCCTGGCAGAGTGGATTGACTGGCGGTACCTTTGTGTTTTCACCTCAGGTGATCAGGTAGATGGTAGTCTTCCATTTCCTTCCATATCACTTGTGCAAACTTTTTTATGATAACACCAACAGTGATGAACACCATCCAGGTATAAACATGAGTTAAAAGGTTGTTTGGCTATTTATCATCAGCATAAGCACATACATTTAATTTTATAGTCAGGTTTTCAAAAAGTAGTCATTTTTTTATGAATCTGCTTTTTATACCTGATCTCATGCCTTTGCACAATGAGAACTATTGACACACTTTGGTAGGTCAAGTTGGTGTGTGTGCTACTTTATTTCCTGGCAGTCTAGGAAATAAACAAACTCTTTCATGTTTCTGTAGCGTGTGTGTGTGTGTGTACACTGTATGGTTATAAAAAGGGCAACAGGAGGAATCCTTGCGGTGTTTAACCATGGTGATGTGTACACAAACCTGCACAGGTGATATAAAGTCTAAAGAACTTAATCCATGCACAAATGAGTTATAGTTAAAACTGGGTGAGTTGGTATTATATCAATACCAATATCCTGGAGGTGATACTGCTCCGTAGTTTTGCCAGATGTTACAACACGAGAAAACAGGTGGTTTATGGGGGATCTCTTTCCTATTTCTACTGCATGTGAATCTCTAATTATCACAAGAAAAATGTTAAATAAGAAAGATAAACTTGCCCTGGCTGGTGTGTCTCAGTGGTTTAAGGACTGGCCTATGAACCAAAAGGTTGCCGGTTCAATTCCCAGTCAGGGCACATGGCTGGGTTGTGGTCCAGGTCCCCATTTGGGGGCATGTGGGAGGCAACCAGTTGAGGTTTCTCTTGCACATGAGTGTTTTTCTCCTCTTTATCCTTCCTCTCCCCTCTCTCTAAAAAATAAATAAATCTTTTTTAAGAGTTTTTTTTTGGGGGGGGGGGTTGTTTTTTTGTTTTTTTTTTTTTTTTTTTAAGGTAAAACTTTCAGGCTGCTTTCTGGAATATCAGGCCTGAGGTTTCCTATCAGTCTGTGTGTTGAAAGCTTGCACACACACACATAACAGCACCCCAAAATTCTGTACAGCAATATGAGCTTAAAGTCATCACTGACAAGCTGGATCAGCAGTAGAGCTTTTTATCAAGGAAAAGCTAAACTAATTTTGCCAACAATAGTCCTGAGGAGACAGCAACGGGTGCTGAGCACAGAAAGTTCTCCTTTGCAATTTTTGATTTGGGTAGTAAAAGTCAGTGATGTAACCATAGTTCTTGAGTGTTCATTAGTGATAAGGAATTACACTGTGACAGAATGGGAGATTGTATTCAGCAGTGTGTTATCAAAATAAAGTTCATCCTTGCAATGTGCGTACATTATTTTTAAATGCAGTCAGTACAGATGGTAGAGTGAAAAGTAAATCCCTCCTACCCCTGGTAGTCATAGTGGCCAGAAGGTATTTATGCTAATTTATTTGTACCTTTTCACCAATAATCTGCTTCCATGTGCATAAATGATGTCTAAGTATAAGTATATACTTAAGACCAGTTTTTCACAAAAATATATTATGTTGATTAATTATATTTAACACCTCTTCAGCTGATAGTTTATTTCTTCAAATAGCTAACTGTTGTCACACACAGACTTTGAGTAATGTTTAATGTAGGATTTTTTTGTTTTAGTTTTTATGTATTTATTTTTAAAGGGGAAGAGAAGGAGAAAGAGAGGGAGAGAAACATCAGTGTGTGGTTGCCTCTCATGTGCCCCTCACAGGGGACCTGGCCTGCAGCCCAGGCATGTGCCCTGACTGGGAATCAAACCTGCGACTCTTTGGTTCGCAGCTCACGCTCAATTCATTGAACTGCACCAGCCAGGTAATGTAGCGTTTTTTAATTAGGAATACAGGCTAAACACTCTGGCCAGTGTTTAGCTCAGCTGGTTGAAGTATCATTCCATATACCAAAAGGTTGAAGGTTCTATTCCTGATCAGTGCATATACTTATGTTGTGGATTCAGTCCCCAGTTGGAGCAAATGTGGGAAGCAGCCAATCAATGTTTCTCTCTCACTCCCTCTCCCCTTTCACATCCCTTCCTTCCTTCTTCTCTCTCTAAAATCAGTGAACATGAAAAAATTACAGGCTAAAAACCATGCTGTTTATAATTAGAAATTAAGGAGAACGAAAACTATACTCAAGAAGTCCCAATAGGTGTATTGGGTTAATGGGAATTAATATCTGTTTGAGGAATTTATAAAGTTCTTCAGAAATCAACAGAAAATTTCCATTAATTTATAAACCCTTCCAGAAGTAGAGTTGTAACACTAACACACTGTTTATAGAGGTCCCTCTTTTATCCTTATTTTCACTTGCCACAGTTTCAGTCACCTGCACTCAGCTGCATTCCAAAACATTAAATGGAAAATTTCAGAAATCAGCAATTCGTGAGTTTTAAATTGGGAGCCATTCCAAGTAACAGGGTGAAATCTCGAGCTGTCCCCCTTAGGATATGAATTGTCCTTTTGTCCAGCATATGCACTACCTGCTCATAGGTCACTTAGTAGCCTGTCATGGTATCACAGTGCTTGTGTTTAGATAACCCTTATTTTACTTAATAATGGCCCAAAGTGCGAGAGTAATGATGCTGGCAATCAGGTAATGCCAAAGAGGAACCTTCAGGTGTATGTACCTATAGGAAGAAACATAGTATACGTGTAGAGTTCAGTACTCTCCCTGGTTTCAGGCATCCAGTTGGGATCTTGGAAAGGATTCCCCAAGGATAGGGAGGAACTACAGTATTTACTTAATTTTTAGAATACTGACTGAATTTATGAAATTCGTACACTGTCATGATTGCTTGATAGCAGGAGAAAATAGGTGTGTGGTATCACAGGCCTGTTGATGACTTGGTATGTGTGTATTTTTGTAGACTTTTGGAACAACAATTGTTATCAATCCGGAAAAAGATAAAGATATGGTGCAGGACCTGCTGGATTTTAAGGACAGAGTGGACCATGTGATAGAAGTATGCTTTCAGAGGAATGAGAAGTTCATCAACTTGATGAAGGAATCCTTTGAAACGTTTATTAACAAGAGGCCCAATAAGCCCGCCGAACTGATCGGTAAAAAAACATTTCTGTACCTTTTTATTTAATATGGGAAAGTATAAGGCATAACCCAAGCACATTTTTTCTCAAAATATTCAAGCTCCTCATGGAGGGAGGGAAGGAAGGAAGGATTTGTATCACACCTTATTAGGGGACACATTTTCAAAAAACCATATACATATGTGTGTGCATGTATATATACTTTTTATTTATTGGGGTAACCCTGATTAACAAAATTATACAGGCTTCAGGTGCAAATTCCAGGACACATCATCCGTACACTGCATTGTGTGTTCCCCATGCCAGGTCCCGTCTCTGTCCATCCCCACCTATCCCTGCTCTGACTTCCTTCTCCGGCAGTTACCCCACTGTCGACCATGTTCGTTAAGTATTTTTTCTTTCTGTTTTGCTCAGTCCCTCCACCCATATACGTTTGTTTTGTATATACATATGTACGTGTGTGTGTGTGGTATTTCCGTAAGGGAGAGTGTAGTAGTAATTCTGTGAAAAGTGAGGTTTAACTTCACAAAAGAAAAAGAGAACAATAAAGATTGTCTAGTTTGTGTTTCCTGTTCTAATAGCCCCAGAGTTATATTTTTTATAAAGATGAACCTTGATTCTTTTTTTAAATATATTTTATTGATTATGTTATTACAGTTGTCCCATTTTCATCCTTTATTCCCCTCCGCCCTGCACACCCCCTCTCACCCACATTCCCCCCTTTAGTTCATGTCCATGGGTCATACATATAAGTTCTTTGGCTTCTACATTTCCTATACTATTCTTAACCTCCCCCTGTCTATTTTTTACCTGCCATTTATGCTACTTAATCTTTGTACCTTCCCCCCTCTCTCCTTTCCACTTCCCTGCAGATAACCCTCCATGTGATCTCCTTTTCTGTGATTCTATTCTGGTTCTGATTGTTTGCTTTGTTTTGTTTTTGTTTTTGTTTTAGGTGTGGTTGTTAATAACTGAGTTTGCTGTCATTTTACTGTTCATATTTTTTATCTTTTTCTTAGATAAATCCCTTTAACGTTTCACGTAATAAGGGCTTGGTGATGATGAACTCCTTTAACTTGACCTTATCTGAGAAGCACTTTATCTGCCCTTCCATTCTAAATGAAAGCTTTGCTAGATAGAGTCATATTGGATGTAGGTTCTTGCCTTTCATGACTCCAAATACTTCTTTCCTGCCCCTTCTTGCCTGCAAGGTTTCTTTCAAGATATCAGCTGAGAGTCTTATGGGAACTCCTTTGCAGACAACTGTCTCCTTTTCTCTTGTTGCTTTTAAGATTCTCTCCTTCTCTTTAATCTTGGGTAACTTAATTATGATGTGCCTTGGTGTGTTCCTCCTTGTGTCCAACTTCTTTGGGACTCTCTGAGCTTCCTGGATTTCCTGGAAGTCCATTTCCTTTGCCAAATTGGGGAAGTTCTCCTTCACTGTTTGTTCAAATACGTTTTCAATTTGTTACTCTTCCTCTTCTCCTTCTATAATTGGATATTAGAACGTTTCAAGATGTCCTGGAGGTTCCTGATCCTCTCCTCATTTTTTTGAATTCTTGTTTCTTGATTCTTTTCTGGTTGAGTGTTTCCTTCTTCCTTCTGGTCCACACCATTGATTTGAGTCCCAGTTTCCTTACCATCACTGTTGGTTCCCTGTGTATTTTCCTTTATTTCACTTAGCATAACCTTCATTTTTTCATCTAATTTGTGACAATACTCAACCAATTCTGTGAGCATCCTGATTACCAATGTTTTGAGCTGTGCATCTGATAGGTTGGCTACCTCTTCGTTGCTTAGTTGTATTTTTCCTGGAGCTTTGATCTGTTCTTTCATTTGGGCCATTTTTGTTTTTGTTTTGGGGTCTTTTTTTGCCTCTGCTCACCTGTTATGTAGTAAGGTGCGGAGCCTCAGGTATTTACCAGGGTGGGGCAATCCACCTCGCCATGTTGTGACGCTGTATGTGGGAGAGGAGTCTGAGAGGGAACAATGGTGTTTGCTCTGCTCTTTGATGGTTTTCAGTCATTTCCTCCACTTCCCACAAGCAAATTGGGCCCTTTTGGTGCTGATTCCCAGGTGGGTGGGTTTGTGTACGTTCTAGGACCCTGCGGGTCTCTCCAATGAACTCTCCTGTGAGGCTGGGAGTTTCTCCTACTGCCACCCTGACCCCCACCAGTGTTTTCAATCAGAGGTTTGAGGCTTTATTTCCCACCCTAGAACTCTGGGTTGTATCATCTATCTTGCTCCCCAGTTGCTCCTCCCAGTTTATCTGCACGTGAATGTGGGACCACCTGCTTCACAATCTGCTGCCTTGGTGGGTCCGCTACCTGCTTCTTTGCCACAGGCAGTAGGAGAAACTCCCTGTTACCTGCTTCTTTCTCCACCTGGCTGCCCGACTCCACCCCTCCTGCTGGTCTGGATGAACGTTTCTTCTTTAACTCCTTGGTTGTCGGAATTCCATACAGTTTGATTTTTCTGTCAGTTCTTGTTGCTTTTTGTTTTTAAATTATTGTTGTCCTTTAGGTTGTGCGAGGAGGCACAGTGTGTCTACCTCTGCCTCCATCTTCACCAGAAGTCTTGATTCTCTGTCTTGATTTCTTGTAAGTAATTTCTCCTCAGAAATTGGAGTAGAAAGGTTTATTGTGTATGATGCCTCTGAGTTAGGACAATAACTTCTTCAGTCTCCACTAATATTTAACATGAGGCACTATTTAGTCCTTATCTTTGCACTGTCTAATCGGTATTAAAATTGGATGGGCAAAAGAACATATTTTAAGATGAAATTTTGTATTTTTTGTCTTTTAATATACATGCACACTCTGTATATGAGTCCTCCCTTATCAGACATAATATTGGCAAACATTTTCCCAGTTTGTAGCTTGTGCTTTAATTCCGTAACAGTGTATTTAAAAAGTAAATTTTTAACTTAGTTAATTTTATGTATTTTTTATACTTCTGCTCTTTCCTGTTCCATGTTAGAAATCTTTATCTAACTTTTTTAGTTTTAGTTCTTAAAACTAAAAAAGTTAGTTAGGCCCTGGCTGGTGTAGCTCAGTGGATTGAGCGCGGGCCTGCGAACCGAAGGATCGCGGTTCGATTCCCAGTCAGGGCACATGCCTGGGTTGCCAGGCCAGTTCCCGGCAGGGGACATACAAGAGGCAACCGCACATTGATGTTTCTCTCCCTCTCTCCTTCCCTTCCCCTCTAAAAGATAAATAAATAAAAAAAATCTAAAAGGAAAAAAAAAAAAGTACTTAAAAAAAAAAAAAGTTAGTTAGGTTTTTGACCCATTTTGAGTTAATTTTAGAATATAGTGGGAGGTAGCAAGCAGTTCAGCTTCAGTCTTTGCCATATGGATATCCACTTGACCTGAAACCATTTGTTGAAAAATATTCTTTCCCAGTTGAATTGTTTTGACACTTCTGTTGAAAATCAGGAAGGCTCATTTCTGAACTCTATTCTGTTACATTGGTCTATATTTATTTTTATGCCAATAGCACGATGTCATGATTGCTATAATTTTATAGTAAATTTTTTATGTAAGCTTCAGGTATATAACATTATAATTTAACATCTGTATACACTGTAAAGTGATTACCCCCTAAAGTCTAATAACCATCCATCACCATGCAATTGACCCCCTTTACTAATTAACATTATATGCTCAAGGTCCATTCATTTTGTCACAAATGGAGAGGTTCCATTCCTTGTTTTTGGCTGAGTTGTAGTCTATTGTATATATTGGGTCGGCCAAAAAGCTTGTTTAGATTTTTTCCTTATGATGGCTCTACTAGGGCTTAATTGTCTTTAACTTCATTTGGAATAATTCTGTTAGATTGTATTGTGACAGCTATCATATCAGTGTGCATTAAAAAAAAAAACCGTCAAAATTGGTGAGTTTTTGTGCAGCCATTTTAGTATTGAAGATGGAAGAAGATATGCAACATTTTTGGCATATTATGCTTTTTTATTTCAAGAAAGGTTAAAATGCAACTGAAACACAAAAAGAGATTTGTGCAGTGTATGGAGAAGGTGCTATGACTGATCGAATGTGCCAAAAGTGGTTTGCAAAGTTCTTGGTACTATCAGCATTTTGGCCAAATAATTCTTTGCTGTGCAGCTGTTTTATGCATTGGAAGATATTTACCAACACCCCTGGCCTCTACCCACTAGAAGCCAATAACGGGAGATAGCTGACATACTCAAAATATCCAAATCAATAAAGTTATTGGTAAAAATGAAAAATACATCTTTTATTTTATGGAAAAACTAAATGGACATTTTGGCAAATCCAATATATACCACATCTTATCTACTCATCCATCATTGAACACTTCAGTTGTTTCCATGTCTTGACTATTATAAATAATAGTGCAGTAAATATAGGGTTGCATGCATGTTTTCAAATTAGTGTTTTTGTTATTCTTTGGGTAAATACCCAGAGGTGGAACAGCGGATCATGCGGTAGTTTTATTCTTGATTTTTTGGGAGTCTCCATACTGTTTTCCATAGTGCTGCACCAGTGCACACTCCCACCAACAGTGTGTGTGGGTTCCCTTTTCTCCATATGTTCTCCTGCACTTGTTATTTCTTGTCTTTCTGATAATAGCCATTCTAACAGGTGTGAGGTGATAATCTCATTGTGGTTTTGACGTGCATTTCCCTAATAATTAATGATTTTAAGCATCTTTTTATGTGTTGGCTATCTTTATGTCTTCTTTGGAAAAATGTCTGTTCAGCTCCTCTGCCCACTGTTCTGTTGTTGTTGTTCAGTTGTATGGGTTCTTTTATATTTTGGATATTAACACCTTTTGAGATGAATGATTTGTAAGTATTTTCTCCCATTCAGTAGGTTGCCCTTTCATTTTGATGATAGTTTCCTTCACCATGTAGAAGCTTTTTTGTTTGATGGTGTCTTATTTATTTTGCTTTTGTTTTCTTTGCCTTTGGCATCGGATTCAAAACAACATCACTAAGCTTTCCTCTTATGTTTTTTTCTAAGAATTTTATAGTTTGGGGTCCTACCTTCAAATCTTTAATCCAGTTTGAGTTAATTTTTATGTATGGTGTAAGATAGTTATCTAATTTCATTCTTCCATATGTGGCTGTCCAGTTTTCCCAGCACCATTTACTGAAAATTCTGTCCTTTCTCCAGTATTGTATATTCATGGCTCCTTTGCCATAAATTGTCTATGTACGTATGGGATTATTTCTGAGCTCTCAGTTCTGTTCCATTGATTTTCCTGTGTGTGTGTGGTTTTGTTCTATTTTTTTAAAGATTGTATGTATATATTTTTACAGAGGTAAAGGGTTGGAGAAGAAGAGGGGGAGAAACATGAATTGGTTGCCTCTTGCACACTGCCAACTGGGGACCTGGCCTGCAACCCAGACATGTGACCTGACTGGGAATTGAACCAGTGACCTTTCAGTTTGTAGGCCGGCACTCAATCCACTGGGCCAAACCAGCCAGGGCACCATATTGTTTCTATTCGTATAATTTTGTAATATAGTTTGAAATCAGGGATCATGATAACCTCTTGCTTTGTTGTTCTCTCTCCAGATTGTTTTGGCTATTAGGGCTCTTTTGTGGTTCTATACAAATTTTAGGATTCTTTGTTTTAGTTCTGTGAACATACCATCGGAATTTTGATAGGGATTCCACTGAACCTTTAGATTGCTTTAGGTAGTATTGACATTTAAAAGTATTAATTCTTCCACTCCATAAGTATGGAATATCTTTCCATTATTTATGTCTTCCTCCATTTCTTTCATTGGTGTCTGATAGTTTTCAGTTTACATATTGTTCACTGCCTTGTTAAATTCCTGCATTTTGTTTTTTTATTTTTTTTTTTGAAGATTTTATTCATTTATTTTTAGAGAGAGTCAAAGGGAGGGAGAACAGGAGAAAAACATCAATTGGTTGCCTCTTGTGTGCATCCCAACTGGGGACCAGGCCCATAACCAAGGCATGTGCCTTGACTTGGAATTGAACCAGTGACCTTTCGCTTTTCAGGACAGTGCTCAACTAACTGAGCCATGCCGGTCAGGGATTGTATTCTCTTTTATTTAATTGTAGAAGGGGTTGTTTTCTTAATTTCTTTTTATGACAGTTTGTTACTTGTGTATTGCCACAGATTTCTGTGTATTAATTTTGTGTCCTGTGACTTTACTGGATTCAATTTATTCTAACAAGTTTTTGGCGAAATGTTTGGGGTTTTTATATGATATCATATCTGCGAAGAGTGACAATTTTACTTCTTCCTTTTCTATTTGAATGCCTTTTTTTTCTTGCCTAATTGCTATGGCCAAAACTTCAATACTGTGTTGTATAAAAATGGCGAGAGTGGGCATCCTTGTCTTGTTCCCGATCTTTGAGGGAAAGCTTATGGCTTTCCATCACTGAGCATAGTGTTAGGTGTTAGATGGGTTTATGTTGAGGTAGGTCCTTCTGTGCCCACTTTGTTGAAAGTTTTTATCATAAACGGATGTAAATTTTACCAAACGCTTTTTCTCCATCTACTAAAATGATTGTAAAATTTTTGTTCTTCGTTATGTTAATGTGCTGTATCATGTTGATTGATGTGCAGAACCATTCTTTCATACCTGGAGTAAATCCCACTTGGTCATGATCTGTGATCCTTTTAATGTGTTGTAGAATTCAGTTTACTAATACTTTGTTGAGGTCTTTTACACCTATGTTCATCAAGGATATTGACCTGTTAATGTCTTTATTTGTGGTGTCCTTATCAGGTTTTGATATCATGGTAATGCTGGCCTTGTAAAATATGTTTGGAATCCTTCCTTCTTCAAGTTTTTGGAAGCGTTTAAGAAAGACAGGGTTTTTTTGGTTTTTTTTTGGGGGGGGTGGTTTTTTTATAGTTTGGAAGAATTCACCACTGAAGCCATCTGGTCCTGAATTTTATTTGTTGGCAAGTTTTTGATTACTGATTCAATCTCCTTACTAGTAATTGGTCTATTTAGGTTTTGTGTTCTTAAGGTGAAGCAATTTTTAAATTACCATGTTATACAATTATTTCATGATAACATCAAAATATATTTTATGATTCATAGAATTTCACTGGTCAGTAAAAGGTTTTGTTTTTTTTTTAATTTACAGGTGGCAGTGGGCAAAGAAATGTGTACATTGTGATACAAAATTGGGGTTGTATTGATGATTGTTGAAGGTGTATGATGGGAACATGGAGTTCATTATACAGTTGTCTGCTTTTGTGTATGTTCAGAATGTTTTATAATAAAAATTATAAAGAAAAATACTAATAAAAGCAACAACAGAGGAAATTCACAAGGCACTTTAATTTGGTCTTTGTACCACTTTTTGGATTGTTGTTTTTCTAAAGATGAATGTTTAACTCTTAGGAGTTTAGGCTTCTTAGAAGTCTTGGGCTCTTCCTTGCTTAAGCCAGGTCATGGTTGATTTGTGTTAAACAAGAAGCCAGAGTAGAATTGCTCTAATCCCTGCATTCAAGGATAAGACACTGTCACCATGGATATAATTACATGAAGCCCTGAGAAAAACCCTTTCAGTCTTACCCAAATTTCTGATACCACATCTTGAAAACGGGATGTTTCAGTTCCTGAAACCAAAGCATGTAATTAAAATATTTATTCTCACTTCACTTGAAAGGACATATCTTACACAATCAGATATTTGCCTTTTTATCCTATAATAATTGTCATTTTGGAAAGGCTCCAAGGTTATAGTCCAATTTTTGCTTGTAGAAATTAAAGATGTTCTTTTTTGAGTTAGAAAATGTATTATGTAACAAATGCTTATTTTTTTAAACAATTTATACTCTTGATTTCACAGCAAAGCATGTTGATTCAAAATTGAGAGCGGGTAATAAAGAAGCAACAGATGAAGAGTTGGAGAGGATCCTTGACAAAATCATGATAATATTCAGGTTTATTCATGGTGAGAAATACTCTGTTATTTTTATTAGCATTAGGCAGATAGAAAATGCTACAGAATCAAAATATAGATATATTTGGGCCCTATCTTCTCTTGAGAAAAATTGACAAACATTTCTACTTTAATATTAATATAGGAACTAGAGAGATGGCCACCCCCTGATTAAATTGAAAGTATTTCTTTGTGGAAATTTAACACAAGGATTCGATGAAATTAGAGCTGCCTTGCATCAGAATGAACACTTCTTAGGGTTTTTCAGCAGTTAAAGTGAATATTTGTGTATTAACCGTCTAATGTCGTGTTATTCTCATTTGATCATAAATAGGTAAAGATGTCTTTGAAGCATTTTATAAAAAAGATTTGGCAAAAAGACTCCTTGTTGGAAAAAGTGCTTCGGTCGACGCTGAAAAATCTATGTTGTCAAAACTAAAGCATGGTAAGCATGTGGAACCTGGGGTTCTGCCCTCCCTCTGTGCTGGGAATTGATTGTACTAACAGCTTGTTGCCCCTGGTGTTTTTCCCCCAACCTTTCGCTTGTGTCCCAGAGTGCGGCGCTGCTTTCACCAGCAAACTGGAAGGCATGTTCAAGGACATGGAGCTCTCCAAAGACATCATGGTTCATTTCAAGCAGGCAAGTTCTGTTTTTTTTCAAGTAAAACAGCTTTATAGAAAGTATCCCACTTTAAATTAATATGAAATGATTGTGTAAAGTATGTAAATAATTATATAAATACATAAAATCCTGACCCTTAAAAATTACATTGTTGATATCTCACATATTCAAATAATCTAAATTAAAAATGAAAAAAAATCATCTCTAAAAATGTATAGTAAAACTTTGATTTAAATTAATTTAATGGTATCTTAAGTTGGTCGTATAACCAAAGAAGGAAAAAATATTGCCAGTGACTCTAGCATATCATCTGGCTTCAGTGGAATATGTTCTAGGGACTAAAATAAATTCAAACAGTGTTAAACTGTATTTGGAAAATTACACCTCTTACCTTTTTACTGTTTTTTTTAAATGACATTCTAAAATAATTATTTTATCTTCATTTTCTGTTCTTTTAGTATATGCAGAATCAGAGTGACCCAGGCTCTATAGATCTCACAGTGAATATACTTACAATGGGATACTGGCCAACATACACACCTATGGAAGTACATTTAACTCCGGAAGTAAGTGTTTTAAAGACTGTCATTTATTTTTAATATATCAGTGCTGCCAAAACATCAAAGACTCCTTCTTTTGTTCTACCTATACCATGCACAGACATGTTCTCTTTCAAAAATTATTTAATGAGAGGTGTTTTTGAAACCACACAAACAAAAACCAAAGTGATCACTTTTGTCTGTCCACTGTTCCTGGCTCACCCAAGTCCACTGACTGACCATCAAGAAGGCATCAACACAGCACTTGTTTTAATAGATACTGCTTGTTGAGTTATTTCCTTCCATTATAGACAATGCCAAAGTCTTGTAAATGGTACTACTGAGGGCTTATTATATGTCAACCATGACTTTGGGTACTCAGGGATTTTCAGATATAAGGGAGAAGCCAGGGCACAGGAACTTAAAATCTAATGGGAGAAACAGCACAAGCACCATTAATTACAACACCAGGTGATACGGAAAAGAGCTACTTCCAGTGTGCAATATGAGAATTAAAGATGAGCGAGGATGAGGGTCTTCCAGCTGAGGGATCTTCCAGAAAGGGCTGGGAGCCTAGATCAGTAATAGTCCCTCTTGAAGTTATTTTTTCCAGGTCCAAGACCGTATCTTCTCTTGATTTTTTGTTTGTTTCTGAACTCACTGGTCAGTTGCCTTTTTTTTCCTTCTCTTTTTTTCCCTCCACCAAATCCTAAATGCTAACATTCTCTGGAATCACCCCTCTTCTCCCTTCTCACTTCACACCCTCTCTGTGAACTTGGCCCATAGTGGCTCTCAGGCTCAACAACCCAGATTTCTCATCACCATCTCCCTCCCGCCCTCCCTGAACCTCTCCATCCTGTGGGGAATGGTGATAGCACTTTAATCAGTTTTTCTCTGAGATGGCATGGCTCGCCCACATGGATGTCATGCTCCCTCTATTCTGAACTAGTTGTAGGCCCCACACCCACCCATTTCTCTCATCTTCTCAGGCCTCCGTGTATAACCCTCTAAATGGAACCTCCTTCTCCAGAAAACCCCCACACCTTATCTCTCCCCAGCACTTGCAGCTTGTTAAGACTTATCTCCGCAGTCACTTTCACCAGAAAATCCTCCCTCACCTCCTCACCCCACTTCACCTCTGCTGGGTGCAGACTCCGCCCTGGGCATGCCTCTCATGGCATTGCAAGTTTATTCACTTCTTATTTTATTTTAAAATAGTTCAGACTTGTAGGAA
This sequence comes from Glossophaga mutica, assembly GCA_039655065.1. Classification (NCBI taxonomy): domain Eukaryota; kingdom Metazoa; phylum Chordata; class Mammalia; order Chiroptera; family Phyllostomidae; genus Glossophaga; species Glossophaga mutica. The sequence goes on along the minus strand of CM077310.1, from coordinate 63,859,175 downwards.
ATTAGCAAGAATAGTTCAAATAATTTTCAGTACGCTTCACCCAGTTTTTGGTTTTGGTTTTTGATCTTTGGTGTGTGTGTGTGTGTTTTTTTTTTCCTTCAGCATTTCCATATATGATTCATTATGTTTCTCTCCCTATATATGCCATTTTTTTTCTGGTCCATTTGAGAGTAGATTGCATAAGAGGCTTCATACTTTAGTGGAAATTTCCCAAAAACATAATCAGAGCATGTTGTCAAATCAGATCGTTAACATTGATATAATACTTTCATCTAATATACAGCCACATTCTGTTTTTGTCAGTTGTCCAGACTATGTCTTTTAGCATTTTTTTCTTGGTACCAGATCCAGTCCCGGACCCCACATTTCATTTAGTCATGTCCTTTCATCCATAACAGCTATACAACCTTTCTTTTCCTTTCATGACACTGACATGTTTTTAAAATACAGACCAGTTTTCATAGATCGTCTGTCAGTTTGGGTTTGTTTGACTAGATTCAGGTCATGCGTGTCTAACCAGAATCCCACATAGGAGGTGTCATTTCCTCTCAGTATCATGTCCAGAGGCACACATTATATTCATTTGCCCCATTGATGACGTTACCTGGTTTCTCCACTCTATTGTTGGTATTTCCCTTTTGTAATTCTTAAGGAATTTGTGGGGAGATATTTTAAGACTATGTACGCCTCTTGTTTCCCCAGTCAGATTCTCACTTGCTTGATTCTTGCTTGGGTCCATTTTTACCTTGATGAACACTGATTTTATTATTTTTAGCTTCATTGTTTCTCTCTGTTTAGAAAATCGGCATTTTACTCTTAAGAGGTTTCCCTTTTCTACCTCATTATGTACTTCGCTTGTCTTGATGAGTATGAACTCATAGAATCTTAGTTATTTATTTGATGCTCAAAACTTTTTCATCATCCCAAACAGAAACCCTGGACCCCCTAAGCAATCACTCGCGTTCCACCCCCAGCGCGCGCGCACACACACTGCCCCACCCCTAACAACCACTAATCCGCTCTCTGTCTGCAGATTTGCCTGTGCTGGACATGTCGTGTAAATGAAGTCAGATAATGTGTAGCCTTTTATGTCTGGCTTCTTTACCTTAGTGTGTTTTCACGGTTCATTCATGTTCTGGTGTGTGTCAGTGCTTCCTTTTTAAGGCTCAATAATTCTCCATTGTTTGGATCTGCCACATGTTGTTTATCCATTCATCCATTAACAGGCACTTGGGTTATTTCCACTTTTGACTATTGTGAATAATGCAGTGTGCAATTTTGTTTGAGTAGCTGTTGTCAGTTCCTCAAGTATATTCCTAGAAGTGGAATTTCTGGGCCATGTGATAATTCTGTTTAACTTCTGGAACAACTGTAAGTTTTTCACAGTAGCTGCATCATTTTACATTACCATCAGCAACACACAAGGGTTCCATTTTCTCTACATCTTCAGTGTTTGTTATCTTTAGTTCACTGATGGTACCCATCTTAGTGAGTGGGAGCCCGTTTTGATTTGATATGCTTTTCCTTAGTAACTAATGATACTGAGCATCTTTTCATGTGCTTCCTGGCCATTTGCAGATCTTTAAAGAAGTCTGTTTAAACCTTTTGCCTGTTAATTGTGTTGTCTCTCTTACTGTTGCTGCAGTGTAAGAGTTCTTTATATTCTGTATACTAGGTCCTTATCAGTTCCGTGATTTGCAAATAATCTTCTCCCATTCTGTGAGTTGTCTTGTTATCTGCTTGATAGTGTCCTTTACACAAAAGACTTTAACTTTGATAAAGTCCAACTAATCTATTATTTCTGTTGTTACTTATACTTTTGGTTTCATATTTTTAAAAAAACTATTGCCAAATCCAAGGTCAGGAAAATTTACCCCTATGTTTTCTTCTCAGAGTTTTACAGTTTTAATTCTTGCATTTAGGTATTTGATCTATTTTGAGCCTGGAATGGTAACTACCACATAGTAAGCACCCACTGTTAGTTGCTGCTACCTTATTATAATTATTATTATTACCACATAAGGAATTAGTGTCAAAGAAGTAATTTTTAGGAAATGTATACATTAACAGTTTTATCACATTGTTGACTTTTAATTTTTAGGTGTGATAGGGTATAGTAGATATGTTTCCTAAAAAGAGTTTTTATCTTTTAGATATATACTAAAATACTTACAAATTAAGTGATACCATGCCTGGGGTTTGACATTGTTGAATCATGACTGTTGAGCTGAATTTTGAAGCATGAAGAGGAGTTACTAAGCAGATGTGAGGCTGGCAGGCATATCTGACAGAGGGCACCACTTTGACAGAAGCACAGAGGCACTGCGCTCACTGAAAGGGCACACCAGGCCCAGGAACAGTAGGAATTATGGATTCGTGTGGCACCTGCTAGTACTGTGCAGGGTACCAGAATGAAAATCTAGACCTGGTCCTGCCCTCTTCAGTTCTCTGTCCAAAGAAGATACTCACAAATTGCTATAAATGCTGTCAGAGCTAAGAGTGGTTGGAGAAGCTTCTCTGCGGAAGCCGTTCCGAGAAAATGAGTAGATATTTTTAGGGAAGTGAGTTCCCAGGTCTGGTAGAGGAAACATGGGAGAAAGCCTGAGGGAGAATGAGACATTTGTGCTCACTGAAATGGAGAAAGGAACTATGGAAAGTTGGGGGAGGGAGGTGTAGGACAGGCCAGTGAGATCACAAGTTCCAAAGGAAAGCCGTGGAAGAAATTCACTCTCAAGAAGAATTTGCAGGTGGCTAGGGATGCTGACAAGGGAATGACCAGAGTGTAAAATGGGAGGGACACAGGATCCTCGAAATGCTGGCTTGTGTGGGGTGGGTGGGAAGACAAACCAAAGACTCAGAAGGTATGAACTCAAAACATGGAGACAGGAAGTTCAAGCGATGTGAGCAGGATGGTAGGAACAGTCTGCTGTATGGGAAGCTGTTGAGAAGGATCAATCATCTCACAAAATAAGCCTGAGGAGAGCCATTAGATTTGGCAGCACAGACCACGGGTGATCCTGGGTGCAGAGTGAAGCAGATATGAAAGGAACTAAAGAAAATAATGAGCAAAGGAAGTTAGTGGAACAAGTTTAGTGCATATGAACACATGTACAGAAATTTGGTCAGAGAAGTAAGAGTTTGTCCATAAATAAGAACAGATACAGGAGTGGGAAAGGAGGGGACACCTAGAGAAGAAGGAAGAGCTGGGGAATGTAAAAGTGAGATGACAGCAATAAACTGGCAGAGCCCTGACCTGCGTGACTTTGGGTATCGACCCATAAACCAAAAGGTAACCAGTTAATTCTCGGTCAGGGCACATGCCTAGGTTGCAGGTTCAGTCTCCAGTTGGGGTTGTGCAAGAAGCAACTGATCAATGTTTCTCTTTCACATCAATGTTTCTCTCCCTTTTAGAGAGGAGAGGAGGGAGAGAAACAGCCCTGTGTGGTTGCATCTCATGTGCCCCTTGCTGGGGACCTGGCCGGTAACCCAGGCATGTGCCCTGACTAGGAATCAAACCAGCAGCTCGTTGGTTTGTAGTCCTGCACTCAAGCCACTGAGCTTACACCAGCCAGGGCAATAAATAAAATCTTTTAAAAATGACAAAGTTTGGAAGGTGTAAGAAGTCTTCTAAGAAAGTAACAATGAAAGTAATAGCTAGCTTATATCATGCTTCCTGTGCATGACAGGAGTCCGTGAGAGCTCTAGCTAAGACCTGGCAGGGTACACCTGTGCCTTCATACAGCATCTGTCATGAGACGACTGCTCTTGTCTTCATTACATATGCCACTGGCCAGGGAAGCCTGGGTGTGGGGTGTGGATACTGCAAATGAAACCTGTTTGTACATTAAACACTAGTGGAAGTATTATTGCATGGTGTGAGGGGCAACCCCAGTGTCCTACAGTGGTGGACAGTTTGACAGGTAATAGAATTTCTGGAAAAATAAGTGTCAGAACTGACCTTTTATGCAGTTGTGAAAAATTGTGAAATTATAAATTGAGTGATTAATGGTGTTTAGCATAATTAAATCATTATCCTATGCTTTACAGATGATTAAACTTCAGGAAGTATTTAAAACATTTTATCTTGGAAAGCACAGTGGTCGAAAACTTCAATGGCAAACTACATTGGGACATGCTGTTTTAAAAGCAGAGTTTAAAGAAGTAAGTGCATTGTCTGTTACATGTATTTTTATTTTTTGTAAGTACATTAATAGAATTTTTAAAATCGTGATTGAACTTGGTAGCAAAGAAAGGAAAAGATTATTCAGTATAACTCAACACTGGCTTTCTAGGTCAATCAAATTAAACAGCTGGATGATTAATATCCCAATCAATAAGAAATGAACAAGAATAGAAAAGCCAGTTACCTAACTGAAAAAAGAGGAAAGGATATGGAGAGGCAACTCATAAAAGCAAGATTAGAAAGTCAGTATCGATGAAAATGTGTTCCACTTCTCTGTCAGTCAAAGGGTTGCAACTTAAAATACAGTGAAATGCCACTTTTTGACTATGAAATTGATGAAGACTAAAACCAAAAGAGCAACTCTTGCCTTGCGCCCACTGCTGGAGGGAGAGCATGAACATTATGAAGGGCATTTTGACAGTGCGTATCTGAAAACTTCTCAAGTCACGTGCTTTGTTGCAGTAGTTCCAATTCTGGGAATTCTTGTTACTAAGACCTTTTCTCAGGTTAATGAATAAAAATATCTGTTGCAGTGCTGTTATTAAAAGTGATCATTTAAGAGGGGAAATGCATATAACGTATCACTAAATGAAAGAAGCATGTCACAAAACAGTCCCTTTATATTTGAATTTAACTTTAATTTTATAAATAAAATTACACTAAGTAAAAAGGTTACAAAATTCCTATTTTGGTAATTATTATAATACATACTCCATATACTGTAATTTATAGAGTTGACCCTTGAACGACTTGGGATTGAACTGTGTGAGTCCACTTACATGTGGGTTTTATTTTTTAAAAAGTATTCCCTGCCCTGGCTGGTGTGTCTCAATGGATTGAGTGCTGGCCTGCGAAACAAAAGGTCGCAGGTTTGATCCCCAGTCAGGGCACATGCCTGGGTTGCAGGCCAGGTTCCCAATTGAGGGTGTGTGAGAGGCAACCAATTCTATGTTCCCCTCGCTCTTTTTCTCCCTTCCATCTCCTCTCTCTAAAAATAAATAAATTTTAAAAAAAGTATTGCCTTGACTGTGGCTGAGTGAGTTGGATGTCATCCCACACACCAAAAGGTTGTGGGTTTGATTCCCCATCAGGGCACATGCCTGAGTTGCAGGCCAGGCATTGGGGGCGTGCGATAGACAACCAACTGATGTTTCTCTCGCACATCGATATTTCTCCCTTTCTTTCTCCTTCCCTTCCTCTCTCTCTAAAAAATAAATTATTTATTTATTTGGGGTGTGTGTGTGTGTGTGTGTGTGTGTGTGTGTTTTGTTTGGTTGGTTGGTTTTTTGTTTGTTTGTTTGTTTGTTTTTTAAGTATAATGGGCCTTGGCTGGTGTAGCTCAGTGGATTGAGTGCCGGCCTGCAAACCAAAGGGTCTCCTATTTGATTCCCCATCAGGGCACATGCCTTGGTTCTGGGCCAGGTCCTCAGTAGGGGGTTCATAAAAGGTAACCACACATTGATGTTTCTCTCCTTCTCTTTCTCCTTCCCTTCCCCTCTTTTTAAAAATAAATAAAAATTTTTAAAAATGGCAGATGACATGCTATTATTTAGGGAAATTCCTAAAGATTCCACAAAAAAACTACTAAGAACTGATAAATGAATTTAGTAGAGTAGGATACAAAATAAGTATCCAGAAATCAGTTGCATTTATATACGTCAGTAATGAACTAAGAAAACGATGACATTTAAAAGTGCATCAAAGAGGTAAAATAAAATACCTAGGAATAAATGTAGCCAAGGAGTATAAAAGACCTATAATCAGAAAATTACAAGACGCTGAAGAAAGAAATTGAAGAAGATACAAATAAGTAGAAGCATATACTGTGTTCATGGTTAGGAAGAATTAACATCATTAAAATGTCCATAGATTCGACACAATTCCTATCAAGATAACAATGGTGTATTTCACAGAACTAGAACAAATATTCCAAAAATTTATATGGAACCACAAAAGACCCAGAATTGCCACAGGAATCTTTAGAAGAACAAAGTTAGAGGAGTCACACTACCTGATATAAAACTATACTACAAGGCCATAGTAATCAAAACAGCATGGTGCTGGCATAAAAAAAAGACACAGATCAATGGGAAAGAACAGAGCCCAAAAATAAACGCACGCCTTTATGGTCAATTAATATTTGACAAAGGAGGCAAGAACATATAATGGGGAAATGCTAGTCTATTCAACAAATGATAGTAGGAAACCTGGACAGATTTGTGCAAAAAAAAAAAAAAAAAAAAATGAAACCTAGACAATTTCTTAAACCATACACAAGAGTAAACTGAAAATGGATTAAAGACTTAAATGTAAGACTCAAAACTATAAAAATCCTAGAAGAAAACATAGGCAGTAAAATCTCAGACATTTTTCATAGCAGTTTTTTTTCCTGCTATATCTGCTCAGACAAGGGAAACAAAACAAAAAATAAACAAATGGGACTACATCAAACTAAAAAGCTTTTGCACAGAAACGGAAACCAACAAAAATGAAAAAACCACCCACCAAATGGGGGAACGTATTAGCCAGTGATACATCTGATAATGGGTTAATATCCAAAATTTATAAAGAACTTATAAAACCTGCCCTGGCTGGTGTAGCTCAGTGGATTGAGCGCGGGCCTGCGAACCGAAGGATCGTGGTTCGATTCCCAGTCAGGGCACATGCCTGGGTTGCCAGGCCAGTTCCCGTCAGGGGACATACAAGAGGCAACCGCACATTGATGTTTCTCTCCCTCTCTCCTTCCCTTCCCCTCTAAAGATAAATAAATAAAATCTAAAAAAGGAAAAAAAAATCTTTATTTAAAAAAAAAAAAAAAGAAAGAACTTATAAAACCTGACACCAAAAACAAAAAAACAATACAATTAAAAAATGTCCACTTCTCCAAAGAGGATATACTGATAGCCAACAGACAGGTGAAAAGATACTCAATGTCACTAAATCAGTAGATAAATGCAAATTATTGATAAAACCACAATCAGATGCCACTTCACACCTGTTTGAATGGCTATCATCAATAAATCAACAAACAGCAAGTGTTGGTGAAGATGTAGAGAAAAGGGAACCCTCATGCACTACTGGTTGGAATGCAGACTGGTGCAGCCACTGTTGAAAACAGTATGGAGTTACCTCAAAAACTTAAAAATAGAACTGAATGCCTTATGAGCCAGTGATTCTACTCCTGGGGAACATATCCAAAGAAACCCAAGACACTAATTTGAAAGAATATATGCTCCCCTATGTTCATTCCAGTGTTATTTACAATAGTCAAGATTTGGAAGCAGCCCATGTCCATCAGAAGATAAGTAGATAAAAAAGCTGTGGTACATTTACACAGTGGAATATTACTCAACCATAAGAAAGAAAGAAATCTTACCCTTTGCAACAGCGTGGAAAGACCTGGAAAGCATTATGCTAAGTGAAATAAGCCAGTCAGAGAAAGACAAATACCATATGATTTCACTCATATATGGAATCTAATAAACAAAATAAACACATAAAATAGAAACAGACTCATAGACACAGAGAACAGACTGACAGCTCTCAGAGGGGAGGGGTGTTGGGAAGCTGGGTGAAGACAGTGAAGGGATTTAGCAAACAAACAAAATTCATAGACACAACAGTATAGTGATTACTGGAGGGAAAGGAGGTGGGGGGAGGTAGAAGAGGGTAAATGGATAAATGGTGATGGAAGGAGATTTGACTTGAGGGATGAACACAATACATTGTACACATGATGTAGAATTGTACACCTAAAACTAATACAATTTTATTGACCAACATCACCCCAATAAATTCAATAAAAATAAAGTATAAGTGGACACAATTCAAACCTGTATTAATCAAGGGTCAACTACATATTATTATACATACCTGTGTAATTACATATACATGTTGCATTGTATGTTATTGTGTGGGGCTATATACATAAAACCACATCTACTAGTCTTTAATGTATAGTGATGTTCCCCTCACTGGCAGCTTCAGAACTGCACCTCTGCAGCATGGTCACATGACGCAGTTCTCGCCTTCCATGGCTAGGCCCGAGGATGCAGCACTCACACAGGGTGTGCTGTCAGCCACTCACAACTAATTGCATGTTGAAAGTCTGCAAAGTGGGGACTTTTGGATAGAGATGGGGAACTGTGTGAGGTGCAAAGCTGGAATACATTAGTCATGTACATCACAGGCACATAGGAAGGGAAGCTGGGCCAACACTTTATAATCGTTTATGTCCTTATTCCATTATTCGTTCCTTTAACAACGATGTTGGCTGAATCTTTTGCTAGATTCTCTGTCTATACAGGTTTTGTCACTGGACATTCTCATGCTCTGCCCACGCACTCCGGTGGCATGCCCACCATAATTAACAGGACCTCAGCTGAAAACACAAGGGTGCTGTTAGATTTGTGTCAGCAACATCTGACTTCAAGTAGTCGTTATGACCTTCTTGTTCAATACAGTTTGCTAAAGAACTTTTTCCTACTTTAAAAAATACTTTGAGAGGAAAATTTTTAACTGCAATAACCAAGTCATTTTATTTTATTGGTAACATAATTTCTTATTTGTTGGCTAATTAGTAATTTCTTACATCCCCCAAAGTTTGAGAGCCAAAAGAAGCCTCTTAAAATTCTTTAAGATTTTGCAAAATAGCTTCATACATGCTATGTCTGTTTTCTTTAAGGGAAAGAAAGAGTTCCAAGTGTCCCTTTTCCAGACTCTGGTGCTCCTCATGTTCAACGAAGGGGATGAATTCAGTTTTGAAGAAATAAAAATGGCCACTGGGATAGGTATGAAAACCCCCTTGGAGAATGTGTGGTTTCTGAGTGTCCTTGTTTTTAAAACATTTATTCATTTAAGAGAAGATGTAGTTGCTGTCTCTGCTTGTGGCTTTTTACAGTGTGGTTTCTTTCATTTTTGTTGAGTGTCTTTATTCACTGCAATGCTAATCTGTGCCTGCATTTTCTCCCCACTCAGAGGACAGTGAATTGCGAAGAACATTACAGTCCCTGGCCTGTGGCAAAGCACGAGTTTTGATTAAAAGTCCCAAAGGAAAGGAGGTAGAAGATGGAGATAAATTCATTTTTAATGGAGAATTCAAACACAAGTTGTTTCGGATAAAGATCAATCAAATTCAGATGAAGGAAACTGTATGTGTAAACTTTCTCTTTTTACTTAATAGGGAGGGTTTGTTCATCAAGGAATCATTAGTTTTTATAATGTCTTAACTGTAAGAGTTCTAAGCATATTTTTTTTTTTAAATATTTATTTATTTATTTATTTTTAGAGGGGAAGGGTAGGAGAGAGGGAGAAGGAGAGAAATATCAATGTATGGTTGCCTCTTATGTGTCCCATGCTGGGAACTGGCCTGCAACCCAGGCATGTGCCCTGACTGGGAATCGAACCGCGATCCTTTGGTTCACAGGCCCGCGCTCAATCCACTGAGCTACCCCAGCCAGGGCTCTAAGCATATTTTTGAAGTATCTAATTTGAATACAGTGTTTATAAGAGTACTCATTTTTTAATATATTTTATTGATTATGCTATTATAGTTGTCCCATTTTCCCTTTATTCCCCTCTGCCCTGCACCGCCCCCCCAACAGAGTGTTCATTTTAATATGGCTTTCATTAGCTTTATATTCACAAAAGGAACAAAAATCAGAAAGAAATGCATATAACAGTTATTCATATTCACAAAAATGGTGTGATAAATCAGATTCCTATATCAAATTCTGTTAGTGGAGAGAGCATGTCATTTCCAAAACCCAGTGACTTGTCTTTTTATTTTTGCACAGCACATTTTAGCCATTCTCAGCCTCGGCCTCAGCCAGGGTCCTGGGTGGAAGTGGTAAGAGTTGTGGGTGTCCTGAGCCCACTGACATGTATTTGTGATCTATAGCTTTTACCAGATTCTCAAGATTTGTGTCCAGAACAGGTTCTAGCCCACTGCCCGCAGGCCCATCCTCATGCAGAAACCGTTGCACCCCTCTGGGCTGTTGTCAGATGTACAGGCCAGGTGGGCAGGTGCACCCCTGGCACCCACCTATATAATATGGTGTCCAGTTGGCTCCTTGTACATGAAAGTGAGTGAGGAGAGGCAGTTTGAAGGAGTCCAATTCAGACAATAGGAGAACAGCTTTTCATGGATCTAATCACAAATATTTTCTTCACTTCCAGCATTAGTGATTACTTCACTTACAGAGAGGTATTAAAGTAGCCCAGTCAGAATATATATTTTATTATACAAAAAGAAATATAAAAGACCAATAAATATATAAAATATGTTCACTCTGGTCAGTAATTCTTATGCAATTCAAATTAAAGTAACATTCAATTTTTCATCTATCAATTTGGGAAATGTTTAAAAGTTTGTCATATTCAGTGTTGGTATGTTTTTTAAGATGTTCAGATTGGTACACCATTTTTAGCGTGTAATTTGACATATCTGCTAAAGATTTAAGTGGACGTATCTTTTGATCCATGCTTTTTACTCTTAGGAATTTATAAAAAGAGTGATTAAAAGGTATAAAATTTGGAAGTTATAATTCCAAAATGGGACTGTCATCTATTTCCTCCAAATAAAACCACTCTTGTTTACACTCATGCAGTATTTTTTGTTTTTGTTTTTGTCTTGTTTTGTTTTATCACCAGTACAGGGAGCAGTAACTTTTGGGGGGTTATGATCCCTTTGAAAATAGGTTGAAAGCTTGGATTCTCCCTTCCTTGAAACATACCTTATATACAGACACAGACTCGCCTCTACCCGACCCCACTTGGATCTGCGGATCCCCATTCGGTGGTTTTTTAACAGGAAGTTGTTACAAGTGTTTGCTCTTTGCTTCTGATAATAGCTTTTTATCTGTTCAGGTTCTTCTTTTTTTTTTTAATTACTCCTGTATGCTCAAGTTTGTTTTAAATCAAGAATAGATTTTTCAATTTTACCATACCTTGTCAAAATGATTTCAATCTAACCTTGAGATTATTGTGGTGATCTCAGTTGTATTAGTAGGATCCCAATGTTGAGCAAAGCTTACATTTCTAGAATAAATTCTTATGGCTGGTATACTTTGTTTTTGTTACTGTGCTGTTAGATTTAACCCAAGATTATATAGGGTACAGCCTGTTTATAACTTTTTAAATTATTTTTCAAGATTTGGTACTGAAGTTGTACTGTTCTTGGGAAGCTAGGTTTTGTTAGAACATATAAAAATGCAAAGCAGAACAGAATTCATCCATAGTTTAGCCTTTTTTTTCCATCAAAAGTTTCTAGTCAAACTCAACAATATGAAATAATTAATACTAAAATATATCTTTATACTTCACTTTTTGTCTTTTTTGTTCAGGTTGAAGAACAAGTCAGCACCACTGAGAGAGTGTTTCAGGACAGACAGTATCAGATTGATGCCGCGATCGTCAGAATAATGAAGATGAGAAAGACTCTTGGTCATAATCTTCTAGTTTCTGAATTGTATAATCAGCTGAAATTTCCAGTGAAGGTAAATGTATATGAGCTTAATTAAACCTGTAGTATTGTGCTAACCATTGACAAAGCTGTTCGAGTCTCACTGCCTTCAGAATATCATTTGTTCTACATTATAAGTGATCATTTGCTTCAAAAATCTACCTTTGTATATAAAGTGTAGAAAACCTGGCAGGTGATAATATTAGGAACTTTATCTCATATATTCTTTATCAGCATTGTAGCAATGATAGATACCTAAAATTCCCACTTGCAGGGGAGTACTTATATTTTCAAGAAGGGAAAGGAGAGTAAGTACTACATAGAAATACTTTTTTTCTCAATAGTTGTTAACAGTTCAGGTTATATCACAGGATTTTAAGATCATACTAACAACTCATTTACTTAGCATTTTACAAGCTACAAAGCATTCCCTACCTCAGTAATATGTCCTGTTAATGTTGAGTAAAAGGCTACCCAAAAACTTTCAGTCTGTGTGTATTTCCAGAACTGAGATCTGTCCTGGCTGTATGTGGAGTAAGGATAAGGGGAGCGTTATGAAGAGCTCTTTAAAATGTATATATCTCCCTAGAAAGTGTGGGACTCTCATGAGTCCTGGCCTTTCAGTGTCTAATTCTGCTTCATGTGCTTTTGAGGTGGACGAGTCCTGACTGTGTGTTACCCAGTTTGATAAAAGAGAGGCTGGCCCTCCCTTCTCACCAACGGAGTCAGGTTGAGGTGGACCAATGAGCCTTGACACTGAAGTGGTGGGTGGGAGTGCCATCCTACCTCTGCAAATACTGGGTTCCTGTTCTCTCCAGAGGCAGCGTCTGCTCTGCAGTGCTCTGCAGTCATGGAACACTGCTTCCAACACCATTCGTCCCTCCCATGAGCCAGGGAGAGTATTGATTTTCCCCTTTGCAGATGAGTGACCCAGCAATTAAAAGACTAAATAGCAAGGACGGTGCGCATACAGCCATAGCATCTAGTTCTCCTTGATAGGTAACTGTGTTTCGGCCACATATGGTAAAATGTATGACCTATCACTGAATAGAAAGTTACGCTGTTTGGAAGATAGACTGTACAGGAAAAAGCTTGCTCATAATTGTCATAGTCATGCTCCTAACAGCACAGCCAAAGGGCACCCTTCCTGAGCAGACATGTCATGGTGTGGACATGTAACATTTCAGTTATCTACTTATAGCAAAGGAACATTCAGAATTTGTGACTATATTATATAAATGTAGCCTCTAGAGTAAATAAAATATGGTACTCAGGGAGAAATGTCCTTAACAACAGATGAGAATGCCCTGAGACACTGTCAGATTTCCCTTTCAAACAATGTGAAAGGGGAAAATGTGCCACCTAAAGGACGTGCCATGCATATGTACTTATTAGTGATCATAAATAACATATTTACATTTCACATTTCACAATTCCCACAGGAAGCCCTGCTCTGACAGTAAATTCACATGGAAGCACTTTGATCAAGAGATAATGTTAACATTGACATTATCTTTGAAGTGTGGGGTTTTAGTCTGTTCATTGTGTAACTACAAATAAATATGTATATTATAAAATTATATGTGTAATATGTATACATAATTATAATCACAAATTTTGTGCATGATGTTATATTCCCCTGTTTATAAATATAATGCCACTGTAATTGCAGGTTTTGTTTTTCTTTTTCAGCCTGGAGATTTGAAAAAGAGAATTGAATCTCTTATAGACAGAGACTATATGGAGAGAGACAAAGACAATCCAAATCAGTACCACTATGTGGCCTAATGTGTCGACCAGCTGTTTTCTTTCAGTGAGACACTGGAATGTATCTTCAGAGCATTGAAACACTTCTGTGCTGTTTTCACGGCTTTCTGAGAGTAAGCCAGCACGGATACTTTGGATTAGAAGGAAAGGAGATGGTTCTCGGATAACCTTTCACAAGGCTTAAGAATTTGCAAATGGCATATGTATCTTTTCACCCTCCAGTTCTCCCTCTTGTTCTTTTAAGTGTTTAAATTGTTTCCATTGCTCTGTGCAGAATGACATTGGAATTGGACAAGAAGCTTTTAGTTAAATGAGGTTCCTTTGCAAGATGTTCTTGTGGCAAAAAAAAGAAACCCTGAAAGTTTGGTTTGTTTTCGTGTGTGATCATGAATGCACAATTAAAAAGACCCTCTATGCTGCATTCTTTAGCTACAGAGATTACTTAGGTGTTCCTAAAGATAAGCTGTTTTAGTTGATGAACACTTAGATTAAAAACAAGAACCCTTAATTGATGAACATTAGGAAGAAAGTCAGTGTTAAAAACTGGCTTATTGATTATGCAAGCTAAATACTGGGATCTGTTAGTTTCATTTTCAAAAAGTTTTAAACTTTGATGACTGATTTTTCTATAATGAGGTTTCTCAGTGAGATCTCTGATGTGCCAAGAGGACATCAGGCCTGATGTGTTTGATGCAGTGAACAACCCATCAGTGTCTTTATTTCCACTGAATTATTTGTGAATTTTCTGTTTAAGGGTTTGGGGGGATAGTTTGTGTTTACCATTCTAAGATTGAGTCTAGCAGTCCCTCTTTTTTTCCTGTGGGTAACTGCTGTTTGATTTTTTTTTAATTGCAGTATTTGTATGATTGCTATAATAAAGTTTGGTTTTGTTTTTACAGTCATGTGCAGAGACAGTCGTCGTTCTCTCTGCTATAACCACTGTAAAAAGTTTTATAGGGGACTCAAAGTCTTTATTGTGAAGCAGAGGTTATTTTGTCAAAAGATTAAAAGGATTTCATTGGCACCTGGTTTCATGTTGTGTGTATGTAGATGAGGTTGGACTGCAGATGATGTTAGTATGCTAACTATAACAAAGATACTTTTCTGATAACACTTAAAATACTTTATATTTTACATAACAGCATGTTTCACTTTGATTAAAAACTACCAAAGGAATTTTGATCATGGTATAAGTGTTTAAAGCAATATTTTCTGGAATATACCAAGTTTATATAAATTTGATTTTGTGCTAAATTATTCAAAGATTCTGCCTTCTTGAAACATGCGTGGGTTTCCATATGAAAATCCTCTTCAAGTATCATTTCTATATTTGTAAATTTTCCTTTGAGTTCTATAATATGTGGTCTATAAAAGACCAAATAGATTTCTACTTCTTATATTTTAAGTTCATTGTCTCTAGAGACTAATATTGTAATTTAATGTAGACTTACTCCGAATAAAATTAGTTTAATTGGCCTTAAAATTACATTAATAAAACTTTGTGGTATGCAAACGACATTCCTCTCTTTAGCAACTTAAAATTCATTACTAGTACAACAGACAGAACCAGAAGTGGGACAAACACCCATCACCCTCAGGTAAGGATCCTTTCCAGTCCTCTTTCTCAAACCACTACTCAGTGGAACATCGCAGACTGGTTCCACCTCTGGGTGAGTAAGAGCGCCATACTGCTCCTCCTGTTGTGTTTGTTTCCGCCCATTCTATTACCAGTATCGTTTAACATTTTATTACAGTTAACAGTTAATGTGGCAAAACACGTAATGTAAAGGAAAGGACTGAAGAGGCACTTAAGATTGATGGGGTCTCAGATACGGCACCAGCCTGCCAGCTCTGTGACTCTGTGGGGGGGCGGGCTCAGAAAACAGGCAGTGTCCTCTGTTTGGCCCAATGCCAGATACTTCTGCCTCTCCCAGCCCGGCGCTAGAGCTCAGAGGGAGAGAGTCCGAGTGGGAGGACAGCACGGGTGATGTACCACAGGCTCCAGTTCCATTCAAATCCAGGCAACACCCTTGGGATGAGCGGTCCTTCCTCGGATCAAACAGAGGCTCTAGAGAAGCTGACAGACTGAGAAGTGCCTCTTACTGCTTACACCATAGGCTTAACTTTGGGAGCCCACCATCACTGCCACCTGAAATGACACACCACTTTTACCTGAACTGAACTTTTCTCAAGTCTGAGACTGGCTTAATGACATACAGAACAATCTACCACCCCAACTTCTATCTCTGACTCTCTTGTGTATGTAGGATGCCCATGTATAAACATGTATTAAATTTGGTTATTTTCTGTTGCTTAAAAAAAAAAAAAGGCACTTAGATCAGAAAACTATAAAATTGGAAAGGAGGTGAAATTTATTTACAGATAAATGATTCCCAGAAAAATCTAAGAGAAAAACAACAGAAAAGCTATGACTGGAAAAAAAGAGTTCACTAAATTTTAAATTGAACACAAAATTAACAGAAAACTCAAAATATAATGGAAGGCCATTTTTTCAATAGCAACAAAAAAAGATAAAATACCTAGTAACGAAAATTAATCTATTATATGAACAGCATATTTTTAGGAATATTCCTAAATCATTTCAAATGCTTTTTGAAGCATAATACATTTATAAAATGTATACATTTATCTATTCAGTATCTTACTTAAGATGCCAAATGTCCCTTACTTTAAAACACAAATAGACAAGATGATCCTAAAGTTAAAAGCAAATAGGCAAGAATAGTCAGATACCGTTTAAAAACGTTTAACACGGTATCACTGAAACACTGCTGCTGGCACATCACCAAAATGAGAATACCTAATTTAATGCTGGTTTCAGCCCCTGCCAGGAATGGAATCTTAACCCAGTCATCAGGAATGACCTGGTTAGCACTAGTGCCGTAATCTGCTAGATAAGACCCCTGCGACCTTGCCACAGTGCGCTTTTTGCTAGTTTAACTTCTTGACCCACTGCCTTCTACCTGTCAGTCTTTCATTTTGTACAGTTCCTCAGAGCTCCTTTCTGATGCGGATCCTGGCCAGCAGGATCCATGCATGTTGTGGCTCAGTGAACAAATGCACACAAACTACAGAAGTCCTGTGGACAAAAAGTGACAGCACAGCTGCTCTCTAAGAGAGAGCCCCGACCCCTGCCTGGACAGGCTTTTATTGCTTTTCTGGGCACATTACATGGAGGATGGTCCTCATTTACTATGCACAGGTTACAGATAACAAAGGAAAGAATGTTGCTAATTCAAAGAGAAGGATGTTACAGATCAGGGGGGAAAGTGGTTGAACTGGTTACACTCCGTGCTTGGGAGGTTTAGCACAGATCTTAGAAAGTTACAGTAAGCACTTGCTGCCTCAATTCAGGGTGAGAATTTTAGCAAAAGCAAATTTCATAGCAGCCTAGGTACAATGCAGGCCTGATTCCCCACCGGAAAACCTCTCTGTGGGCGTGGTCCTGTGTGCTGACTCGTTCCCCACTGGTTTTCCCACGTGGGTGCTGAGCTACATTTCCATGCCACGAGAAATGGCTCCCTACACCTTTCTATCTGACAGATGGAATGCTGCCCGATTTGTGAATCCTTAAGTAAGGCGATCTTTAAAATTCACTCAAAAAATTTTTAACAGTATAGAATAAGTATAATAGTGTTATGTTGTGTATACATACCAATACACATGTTCATATGAATAATGACAGGAAAGAATAGACTAATAATAGCTGCCCCTGCAAAATGAGTTCTGGAAGGCTAGGAACAGGTAAGAGGGAAACTTTCATTGCAGACCCTTCTGTACTTTCTGAATTTTGGTCAAAACAATGTAAGATTAATCAATCACAAATTGTTAAGAAAGACAAAATGGCTCCATCTACCATAGCCCACAGCATCCTGTCCCTACCATAAAAGAAGGAAGCAGCCAACCCAAAGCAACTGCACTCCCCCCTCCCCTTCACCCAGTCTAGTCTGTTTTCTTGATCCATAAATTTACTATTTTTCAAGAATATCTATTATGAAAATGAGGAAACAAGGGCTCATATTTTCCCCATGATTTTCCCCCTCTGTGACAGTTCTTGTCAGATTTTGTGTTTATGCATTGGATAATTAAACCGTGCATGTTTTAACTAGAAGTTGAAAATCCATAAATGGCATTTATGACATGATGCTTCACGCCAGAGGCAAGGAGTGTGCCTAGCCCAAAGAGAGTGAAATGGGATGCAATACCAGTGCGACTGTTCATCTTATCACTAAGATAAACTTTCTCATTACATGATTTGCATGAGTCCAGTTTCTTAAAGACATTTTCTTAGCACTCTTTATTGTTTTCAACTTGAACCATATGCACAGCTGTGGTCTGGAATTTCCTTTGTGTCCATCCCTGTTTAGACCCACCACCCACATCTCCAGTCTCCCTTTTACTTATTTTCCTGACTTGTTTTTCTCAGGAGAATGCTGGAAGACAAACTTTCTGTTTCCTTGCTTGTCTGGTTTACTTTGCATTTATGTTTAACAGTTTGGCTATTTATAGATTTTAAGTTCAAAATCATTTTACTCAGAACTTTGAAGGCATTGATTGCTCCATAGTCGTCTAATGCCATTTTGTAACTAGCCTGGGTATTTTTTCCACAAAACTTTTGAAATCTATTTCCATGTTTTTCTATTTCACAAGAACATATCTAGATGTGAGCCCATGTTTATTTTTCCTGTCAGGACTCAGCGAGCCTCCTTCCTCAGAAGACTTGTGATGTCCTGTTCTGGGAAATGTTCATCATGTACTTCCTACATTGTATCTTCCCCTCCATTTTTTTTTCCCCTCTCACTTTCACCAAGGAATTTTTGTTAAGGAAATAAGCCAGATGATCTTACATCAGTCCCAACAGTCCCCACCCACAGTGCGCTGTTCCATTTCTGTTTCTGGTTAGTTTTCCTGGCAGTGGCCTCTGTATCAGAGTATCATTTGTTTTGATTGCTCAATCTATTTTATTTATTTATCTTTAGAGGGGAATGGAAGGAGAGAGGGAGAGAAATATCAATGTATGGTTGCCTCTCATGTGTCCCCATGCTGGGGACTGTCCTGCAATCCAGGCATGTGCCCTGACTGAGAATTGAACTGCGATCCTTTAGTTTGCAGGCCCGCACTCAATCCACTGAGCTACACCAGCCAGGGCTGATTACTCAATCTTAATAGCAGAGTTTTTTAATGGCTGCAGCATCATGAAACACAGGGCACTGATTCAGATTTTTAAAGTTCTTTGTTCTTCTTAGGGCAGGTGTGGTAAACTTTTTTTGGAAAGGCTTTGTGGGCCACATACAGTCACTGTTACATATTCTTTATGGGTGAAACTAATCAAGGAAGAAGGGAGTTTTGAGGAGGAAATAGTTCAGTGTAATGAGAACAGAAATATATCCAGTCTTTGTGGCAGTTAGGGGCATTACAGTCTAAGCGTGGGGTAGAAGCAGGTTGAGTGGGGTGCAGTTTGTGGTGGCTTGAATTAGAGGCAGAGACAGGTTCTTTTGGATGATGAAATGAGCAAGTTTACAGTGACAGGGAAGGGAAGAATTTGAATATGGGGAAAAGGAGGAATAACAGATGGGTCAAGTTTCTACAAAGAGGAGAGAGTGGATTCAAAGTCCAGGGGATGTGTGTATGTGTATATTTGTGTGCATATGAGTTCTTGCTAAGAGGTCATTATGTAAAGGTAGGTACGGATGTAGATAAATGTTAAGTAACAGGATAAAAAGCTGAGGATATTTTTAAGAGTTTCCATTATCAGTGATCTGGGAATCAAAGTCAACTGCTAAGTAAATGGACACACTGTTCTCCATCGGCTTCTCAGTGGCAGAACCAGCAAGTTTCGAGGTGCTGAGTCAGCAAAGGGAAAAGGTTATGGGCTGGAGCTCTGAAGTCTGATGACCCAGGGGTCAAAGCCTGGTTCTGTCACTATCTTGGTGCCCTTAAGAAAATTACTTAAATTCTCTAAACTTGGTTTTCGTATCTTTTAAAAGGAGGCAATAATGCTAGTCAGCTCATGAGATTGTTCCTAATGCATACTAAGGTACTTTCAACATGTGCCACATGCCACAAAAGGTGAATGGCTATTAATGCGTATTACCAATATGTAGTGCAATTATTGGTTAGGAAAAACAATTTTGGTATAAATCTGAAATCTGTCCAAAGGAGGGCAAGAAAGTATGGGAAAAAGGAATGAAAAATAGAAATAAAATGATCTAAGACTCCAAATAAAAGGTAAAGATTTTCAGACTGGATAAAAAATTAAGACCAAAGTATACATCATCTATAATAAAGGCATTTAAATATAAAAATACAGATGGGTTATTAAAGTAAAAGATAAAAAAAGATCTACCATGAAAACCAATAAGAAAGCTGGAGTGGCAATACTAGTACCAAGTGGATTTCAGGACAAGGAGTATTTCCAGAGATAAAGAGGATATTTCACAAAAATAAAAGAAGCATTCATCAGATTTAACCCTAACTGTGGAGCCTCTAGTTTCAGAGCTTGAAATACATGAACCTAAAAATGACACAGCTGAAAAGAGCAACAGGAGAAGCAAAAAAGTCCAAAATTGTGTTTGGAGATTTCAATGCTCTTCTTTCAGTATATTATAGACAGATGATCGGGAAGGGCATGAACATTATCAACCAATGTGACCTCGATAACTAAGAATACTAAACCCAACAAGAGCAAAACATTCTTCCCAGTGCATGGGAACACTGACCAGTGCAGGCAGATGGTGGCATGAAAGAAGTCTCAGTATATTTAAAAGGACTGAGATTATAAAGGAAAGTACTCCAACTACAAGGACATTAAGTTGGAAATGTAACAAATCTTTCTGTTAACTGTAACTAAATGCTTGAAATTAAGCAATTCACTCCTAAATAAATAAGCCAATAATTCTAATGTAGGTAATAGAAGTAAATAACACACTTATTTTAAGATATTTTATTTATTTTTAGACAGAGGGGAAGGGAGGGAGAAAGAGACGGAGAGAAACATCAATCAGTTGGCTCTTACACACCCCCAACTGGGGACCTGACCCTCAATCCAGGCAGGTGCCCTGACTGGGAATTGAACCAGCAACCTTTCAGTTCATAGACCGGCACTCAATCCACTGAGCCACACCAGCCAGGGCATAAATAACACACTTTTAAATCAATAACCCAAGTCAAAGAAAAAATCACATGGAAAATTAGAAAATATTTTGAATTCAATGAATAGGAAAATGCAACATACCACAAATTTGTGAAAGCTAAAGAAATGCTTAGAAGAAAATTTACAGTTTTAGATGCTTACATTTAAAAAGATGACGGTTTAAGTACAATGACCTAAGTATCGACCTTAAAAAGCTAGAAAAATAAGAGCATTTTAAATCCAAAGTAAATAGATGGAAGAAAATAATGAAGGTAAAAGTAGAAATCAAAGAAATAGGATATGGACAAATAGAGGAACCAATGAAACCAAAGCTGTAGGACAGAAGGCAGACCAGTGGCCCCGGGTTTAGGGATAAGTTTCACTACAAAGACTCAAGGGAACCTCACAGAATGAAGAAAATGTTTTCTGTCTTGATTGAAATGGTGGTTTCATGGGTGCATGTATTTGTCAAAACTCATGTAACTGTACATCCAAGATAGTATCTTTATTGTATTTAAACTAGCCTTGATAAAATTGATTTGACAAGGTAAAGGAAAGAAAGTGAACAGGGCACTTTTACCTGGCTCCACCTGGAGACAACACTGGCTCCTTGATGGAGGCTTTTTGTCAGTTGGAATCGTGGTGATTGTGATCTCTCTTAACCTTTTTTTCTTGGTCCTAAACTTTTCTTTTTTCTAGTAACAGCCAAAGTAAGTGATGTTAATGCTACCGTGTAATCATCTATATGCTACCATTATAATGTTGCCATTAATACCATCTATGTCTTAATTTAGGCCTTTATCTGAAGACGTTTTGTCCCCTCCTAACTTTTCGGTAGCCTGCTCAGCCATAAGAACAAGGTTTTGATGCACCTGCCTCTTGCTAACTTCTGTGTGGAACTGACAGCACAGAACCATTGTGAAATCCACCTCATCCCGAGTTCTAATCATGGGTTACGCATGTTGAAGCAGCGTCACGTTGATTTCACTTCCCACTCTGTGTCTGCTTCCACTAAGCTCTGGTTAACCACTTTTCCTTTTTAGACAAGCAGAGGGCCTAGTTAACATCACCTCAGACCCCAGGCGCCACAGACAGCAACCAAGTGAGTATATTAATTGGAAACATGAGCATAATTGAAATTACCAAATTTCTCATGCTGCAAAAGACTTGGAACTATTTATTAATCGGCTTTCTAGGAAAGTAAAAGTTTTGGTTCTTTTTTGATAGAGATCTGCTTTCATAACCTAAAAGGAAGTTGACCATGGTTTAAGTATTTCAAGGAATTATCAGAGATGTGCACAGGATGTGTATAAAAGATGTTCTCAATGGCATTAAATAGCAAAAGTGTAAGAAATCTAAATATCCCAAAGAAGAGGGCTGATTTTTAAAATTATCGTATAATGGGAGTCTTTTTTTTTTACTTCATTAAAATTTTTTTTTAAATTTTAATTGCTGTCCAAGTACTGTTTTCTGTCTTTTACTCCCATCCCAGCCCAACCACCCAGCCCTCCCCACCTCCCTCCCATTTCCACCCCCCCCGCCCCAATTTTTGTCCATGTGTCCTTTATACTTGTTGCTCCAAACCCTTCCCCCTTTCCCCTGAAATTCCCTCCCCTCTCCCCCTCTGGTGACTGTCAAGCCTATTCTCAATTTCAGTGTCTTTGGTTATATTTTGCTTGTTTGTTTGTTTTGTTGTTTAGGTTCCTGTTAAAGGTGAGATCATATGGTATTTGTCTTTCACTGCCTGGCTTATTTCGCTTAGCATGATGCTCTCCAGTTCCATCCATGCCGTCGCAAAGGGCAGGAGCTCCTTCTTTCTTTCTGCTGCATAGAATTCTTATTTCATTTTCAATTAAAGTTGGCATACAATATTATTAGTTTCAGGTATATGACATAGTAATTAGACATTGAGATACCTTGTGATGTGATCATCCTGATTAAGTCTAGTACCCACCTGACACCATACATAGTTATTACAGTATTATTGACTGCATTCCCTATGCTGTACTTTACATCCCCATGACTGTTTTTTAATTTGCAATTTGTACTACTTAACTGTATCATGGGAGTCTTGCTTCTTTTTCCCACCTGTTGGCATATATTTACTTGAAAGTGTACTGTTTTCTATTTTTCTGATGTTATTAATACTATTCTTACACTTAGCTATGATTTACTTGCCTTTTGTATCGTTAATGGATCAGTTTGGCTGCTGGGAATGTTCTCAAGTTAGCTCCTGTGTCCCTAAGACAAGCCCATACTTGTTTTCTAAGCCTGCCCTTCCTTTCTAGCTCCACAAGATGCTCCAAGCGCATCTTGTATTTTCTCTGCCCAGCCTTGGAATCAAGTTTTCCTAAGTGCCTGGTTCCCCTTATCAGAGAGCAATATTTAGAATCTATGATCTGGATCACTGCTGCTTCTTGACCTTCTCGCTGGACAGTTAGAGGAGACAAGTGTGTCTAATCCAGGTACCACACAGAGCTCTGTTTATTTCAGTATCTATATTTTAAACACACACACACACGCGCGCGCGCGTTCCAGTATCACAGGATTCATCCACGCCTTCCCCTTTTCTTGTAACTTCTTCCGCAGTGAGAAATCTGCAAAATATCTACTTACTGATAGAACACTGGTGGATGCAGTTTCAGAAATGCTAATCCATACCGTCATGAGAACAAATTTACTAACTAGAGAACAGTATCCGTATAGCTCTCTGTATTTTGGCCTCAGAGTACCCAGTCAAAACCCAAAGTGACTAAGGGCAGCTCCTTCTCTCCTGTATCTTTCAATATGGTCATGTGGACCATTCCTTATCTTTGTCACAAACTACATTCTATTTGATGATGGAGAAGGGCTCTTGGATCCCAGGACCCCCAGAAAAGCAAACAAGTGGGTCCTAGAGAGTGCTAAGCCTGAAACATTGCTGAAGGCAAAAATGACAAAACTAAAGCTGTCCTACTTCGGGCACATCACGAGAAAGTAGGGTTCTTTAGAAAACACAATTGCCCTGGTTGGTGTGGCTCCGCAGGCTGAGTGCTGGCCTGTGAACCAAAAGGTTGCCAGTTTGATTCCCAGTCAGGGCACATGCCTGGGTTGCAGGACAGGTCTCCAGTTGGGGGCGTGCGAGAGGCAACTGATGGATGTTTCCCTCTTTCTCTCTCTTTCTTCCTCCTTTCACCTCTCTCTAAATAAATAAAATATTTTTTTAAAAAAAATAAAAGACAATAATGCTGGGGAAAACAGCAGGGAAAGAGTAAGACCAAATATGAAATGGACTGCCTCCATAAAAGAAGCCATAGGCACAGGAGTCTCCAGGAGCTGAGCAGGGCAGTCAAGGAGGACAGGACACTGTGGGCATCACACTCGTAGAGTCATTCATCAGAAGTCAGAGCCAATTCAACTGCATGGAACAACAACATCCTGTTTTAGATCCACTCCTAACCTCTACATCCTGGTTGAATGTTTTTTTAAGAATTAACATACAATAAAATTCAATCTTTGTGGTGTCCATTTCTGTAAGTTTGACAAATATTCAGAATTCCTATCCACCACTACAATTCCGTACAGAACATCTCATTCACCCCAAAATCTCCTTCTTGCTGACCCTTGTAGTCAGCTGTTCCCCGCACCCCCTAACCCCAGCAATCCCTACAGTGTTGCCTTTTTTCAGAATGCCATATGCATTAAATCATACATGTACCTTTTGGGAGCTGGTTTTCCTTCCTTCACAAAACGCATTTAGGATCCATCCATGTTGTTGCATAAGTCAGTGGTGCGTTCTCTTACCATTGAGTGTATTTCATTGTTTAGATGCACCACGGTTTGTTTAGCCATTCACTAGTCAGAGTTCATCTGAGTTCTTTTTCAGTTTGGGATGACTATGAATAAAGCCACTAGAAACTTCAAATACAGGTTTTTATGTAAACAAGTTTTCATTTCTCTTGGTTGAATATTAATTTTATTTTTAAAGCAAGTTGATTATAAAGATCATGTGAAAAAATAAATTAGCAAGAATAGTTAGAAAAACACTTAAAAGAGAAAAGTGAAGAAGCTAGCCCTGCAGACAAAACATCTATAACTTTAAAAGTGTAGCACTGGAACTCAATAAAAAGTCATAAAATAAAGTATGTCTCAAATTTAGTACAGGATAAGGGTGGAATCTCAAATCAGTGGGCAAAAGGTGAGGTTTTTAGTAAATAGTATTAGGATAACCAGAGTCCTATGCGGAAGAACTGCAATCCATTCTTCGCAGTACTCAGTAACAAATCACAGATAGTATAAATGTAAAGAATGAAATTATAAATGTACTGGCAGAAAGTATATTTTTAAAGTAAAAATGTACTTTTTATAACCTCTCACTAGGAAGAACTGTTCTACCTATGACTCAAAATCCAGAAGCCATCAGGGCAGAGTGAAAAACTCAATCATGGTTTACAAAAAACAAAAGAACCCTTACATAAGCAAAGTAAAATTTCAGATGATAAACTATTTTTAAAATGGCATACTGACTTTAAAAACGTAACCTATTATCACAAGTATCTCTGTAATCCAACAGAAAATTGAGCACAAAATGCAGGTTATTTGTAGAAAAAGTAAGGCAAGTAGCCCTTAAACACATGAAAAGTTCACCCTCACTCATAAGGAAAATGAAAATTAGAACTCTGAGGTATAATGTCTTACCCATCAGATTGGCCACAATCTAAAAATGTGACAACATTCTGGCCGAGGGAAAACAGGCACTCTGGTACATGCGCTGTGGGTGGAAACGCAACAGGCGACAGCCTAGGCAGAGAAAAATATCACCAAGTTCCACAGACCTGAAGGTCTGCACTAGCAAAGACAGTAGAGTTCTCACTTCAAAATGAGAGTAACCACAAAGAATTTCAAACATATAAACTACATAAAAATCCATGGTAACACATTTTAAAATACAGTTTTAAAACGTTATGGTTCACTTTTTAAAAATTAATAAACTTTACTTTTTAAAGCAATTTAAGGAAGAACTCAGCAAAATTGAGAAGCAAGTGAGTTCCCTATGCGCCACCCCCACACACAGCCAACCCCACTACCAGCTTCTCCCACCAGAGTGGGGCATTTGTTGATGAACCTACATTAACACATCATCATCACTCAGATTACACAGTTTACATCAAGGTTCACTCTAGGTGATGTGGTTCACTTTTGGCAGTTGCTTGGGTACCATCAAATCATTATTCTAAAAACAGATAAATAAAAGAATCACAATCTGGCACTTAACCTGCCTTTATCCTGCCTTTGTAACTAATGGATGTGGCCAACTGACATCTCAAAAGTGGGCCAACCAGATAATAAACGCCCCCTGATGCAATGCAGTCAGAAATGTACAGCAGGGCCTAGAAGGCACCTATAAATAACCCAAGGACCTTGTTGAACGGGTTCTGAGTCAGTGGGGCTGGAGACTGAATCCCTAACGAGCCCCAGGCAAAGCAAAGGCAAAGCTGCAGTCCCACACTTCATGCTGAGTGGTGAGAGTCTAGCACTAGTGATGAACCATGCTACCTGAGGGAAATGAGCCTGATCTAATCAAGCCTCTCGACCAACTACCAGTTTACTGGAGTAAAGAAAAAGATGACCATTCAGGGAATCAACCAGCTCAGTCCAAAATATGGGGTATCCTGTTGCACAAGTGACCCAGTTTCCCCACCAAATAAGTGGTTATGCAAAAGGTGGGAGGGGATTTAGACATATTATCAAAAGCAATGTACAGACCTTGCTGGATCTCATTTGAGGCAACTAACTATAAAAAGGTGTTTTTGACACAAGTGGGGAAATGTGAACATAGACTAGAAACTAGCTCCTAAAGAATTACCAGGTTTTGTTTTTATATTACATGATGTAATGGCATTGTTGTTATGTAAAAAGAGTACATGAAAAAAATATGTCTGAGGTTTGTTTTATAATATTCAAGCACAACAAAACAAGTGAGGAGGCAACAATAAATCATAATCAACAGGATTAATGTTATTCCACTTTATTTGCAATTTTCTTTAAAATTGTTTTTTGGTTTTTTTTTTTTTTTTAAGATTTTATTTACTTTTAGAGAGAGGGGAAGGGAGTAAGAAAGAGAGGGAGAGAAACATCACACACCCCCTACTGGGGACCTGGCCCGCAACCCAGGCATGTGCCCTGACTGGGAATTGAACTGGTGACCTTTTGGTTTGCAGGCCAGTGCTCAATTCACTGAGCCACACCAGCCAGGGCTTAAAAATGTTTTTTACAAAACAAACAAAAATTATCGCTCTATTCAAAATTACTATTTTTGCTCATCAATTCTCAAGAAAAATTGTAACAGCAAAAAGGAAGGAAAACAGGCACAGACTGCTTACTAGCCCACTCATCTCAATTTTACCTCCTGTCAACCATTGCTTTATCTTCCTAAGATACTCAGCTTAAATATAAATCACTACACCCTCATAGTGGCACAAGTCTTCAGTTTTGGAGCTCAATAGTTATTTCAGATACAAAAAAAATCCCTTGCTTTTAAATTGTAAACTTGTTACCAAAGCAATGTCTAAGTTTTACTACTCAACTCTAAGTAACTCTGAAACAAATCTCTCTATTGCTTACTGCCCTCCTTGCTTAATGGGAAAACAAAGTCTTCTCTCCCTGAAAGAATTCCGAAGATACGGAGTCATTCCTTGTGTTTGGTTTCCCATATCTTCTGTTCAGTCAGCAACAGATCAGTCTTGGCCCATATCAAGTATTCAACAACCACAAACCACAAACAATACAAACCCACCATATTATTTTATCATACTCTATAAAAATGTTGTATCACAGAATGCTTGCTTTTATTTCCAGTCTTTCATATTCCACTGGTATTCCCTGTTCTACTGCCGACACAAACCGCTTTGTCTTGAATGAGGTTGTAACATTAAAAGATGATTACAAAGCCTGAGCTGGGCAAACAGTCTAAGTGGTGCACAGCAGAAACAGGCACTGACTGATCCAAGCAGAATGAAGTGCTGAAAAGACTGAGCAGCTCAGAGAATTTCCAAAAGGGATGCAGAACAATGTCAGGGAAACAGCAGGTACAAGGGAGCAGCAAGCACCACCGACAAAAACACACTACAAACCCAAACTGCTGATGACCCAGGGAGTCCTGGCCCTCCACCACTGCCTCCAGAAATTCCACTTTGCTAAGGCTGCAGCTGCTGTCACCACCCAACACCAGATCCTCGAGGGCATACCAGTAGCTTTCCTTCGTAATCACTAGCTCCCGGTTCAGTCTGACAGGCTGAACTCTGGCCAAGTTCAGAACTTGGCTGCTAGGAAGACTGGCAAAGTGATCACCTGGTTTTTTCAGTTTCTACCAGGGGCTCTGTCTACCACCCACATTCACAAAGAGAGGAATTCTCCCCACACAGGAAGAAGCTTCAGGCAGAAAAGACAACTAAGAGACCTTTTTGTTTCTATACTCAAGACTATTTGGTAGTTTGTCATAAGAATATTCAGGAGAAAATGGAAATATTTTAGAATTTCTCCAGTTACGTCTGAACTTAACACTCTGCTTCACAGGAACTACCCAGGCTCAAATATCATTTTCACGTAATGGACCAATACCATATGCTAACAAGTTATTGTCCATAAACTACTTAACAGTGAAAGTATACACAGACCCTGGATTCAGTATTTTCTCTTTTCTACAGTATTCCTCAATTCGATAGCACTTCACCTAAGCAGAATTCTTGCTGTTTAAACTCTTGCCCCATCTGGAACAGGAAACAAAAAACCCCAAAAAGTCCTTGAAAACCTAAACCAGATCACCAAATCTACTCTTTAGTAAAAGCAGTTTTCTGCCCCAACAACAGAACAAAAGCCAACAAGTCTTGGTTCTCTCTCAGAGTCCATTTGCTCCCATTTTACTTGTAGCGCTCTTCAACCTCGTGACTTTTTCCAGCTGATTATATATGTTAAAAGCTGGAGGGGAAAGGAAGGTAAACTGGGTAGGAAGACATGACAACAGGAGGAGAAGACATGACAACAGGAGGAAGACAAAAATCTACAAAAGGCAAATAAATATAAGAACTAAGAAAAAAGTGACAATATTCAATACAGTGACAGACAGTAATCAACAAGGCTGAATGAGGTGGCTCAAGGCACGTTTCCCGAGGTGAAGTCTCAGCGAAGCCGAAAAGCAGCAGGGCGGGGCCGGGAAGGAGGGAGGGAGAGGTAGGGCGTCTCACCAAAGGGTGGCAGCTGACCCGGGAAAGGCTGACTGGGGCCAGAGCGCCAGCCAGCAAGCACTACGAGAAAAACCAGGGCGCCTCGAGGCAAACCAAGGAAATACGGAGAAAGAGAGGTGCTTTAGGAAGGTTCTAGAAACAGACAGCGATTTCCTTTTCTGTGGAATGTATGGATTGTATGGAATGGACAAGCGTTTCTGAACTTATTTTGATAAATGCCACCCCCATTCCTAGGCACCCTTTAAGAGGGTGTGACAGCTGGGAATCACTGCAACCTTTGAACGTCCCCCAACTAAGATTTGTCTAGCTTTAAGTTCTGTACTTTGTGGTGTTTTAAAAAAGATTTGTTTTGATACACGAATTGTAATATTCAAAAAGCGTGTTCAAACATCTCACCTCCTTCCTAAGCTTCACTTCCATCCTCCTTGAGAATAGTGGCGTAGAGGCGCCCCAAAGTTAAAAGTGGCAGGATTTCAAAAGATCCCACAAAAAAGAGGTTCCTGTGGAAATACTCCTCTCGGTGGGCTAGTCATCTCCCGACCGTCAAGGATGCCGCGTAACATTCACGTATTGCTAGGAGTGAGTGTCTCCACTGCGCGGGCCACCTCAGTCCGCGGTCCTCCGCCGGGAAGCCCCACTTCTCCGGGTTCAAACTCGTCTTAACTTTCGGTGGCCGCCCGACTGGCTGCTAAGAGACCCCACTGCTCCCGTACCCAGAAGGACAAATCCTTTTTCGCCCGACCACCCGCCGCCTGGTCCCGCCTCCTGATTCCTCACGAGTAAGCTTCTCCGGTACCGCCTCCTCCACCCCAGCCACCGCCCACTCCCCGCCTCCGGCCGCGATTAACAAGGTCGGGGATCTGGGAGTCGGGTCCGAGTCACGTGGTGCCACAGTCACAGCCTGGCGAGGTTACGCGCCCGATCCCAGGTCACGTAGGAAGAGAGCGCTGGGCGCGGGGAGCACCCCGCACTTGAAAGGGGAAGGT
Source organism: Glossophaga mutica (assembly GCA_039655065.1). Taxonomy (NCBI): domain Eukaryota; kingdom Metazoa; phylum Chordata; class Mammalia; order Chiroptera; family Phyllostomidae; genus Glossophaga; species Glossophaga mutica. The sequence continues at coordinate 63,829,402 of CM077310.1, read as the reverse complement.
CCTCCTTGCACCCGCTCACTCTCGCGAGATCTGTGAGATCACGTGACGGCGTGGGTGCGGCGCGGCTTCACGTGACGGGCGCAGCGGGCCGCGGGGGGTCTCTTTCCTGCGGCGGGCGCCAAAGCGACTGGGCCTCTTGACCGCGGGACCTGCGGCTCTCACGCCGGCCCCCAGCCCGTCCCCCCAGCGCACGCCGTCAGGCAGCCCAACCACCCGACCCCGCCCGGTTCCCGCTCCGGTGGCCCCGGTACCCATGGCGGCCCCCGGTAGCGCCCGGCGGCAGCCGCTGCTCCTGCTGTTACTCGGTGAGGGTCAGGCCGGGAGCAGGGGTCTGCAGGGAGGGGAAGGAGTCCAAGTGGTCCGGGGGCTGCGCGGCGGAGCTCTGAGGCTTGGGATATCTGCGGGAGGGTGTTTTCGGGGAGTGGGGAGGACTGCCTGGGGTCCAGGGGCTACGGGATCCCAGAGCAGCTGGCTGGGCTTGGGGGACGGCGGGCCTGCGAGTCGTACCCGCACACGTCGAGGTTCGCGTGGGGTCTGACTGGAACCTGCTGGCCGCTGACTGGGGTATCGAATCGAGTTGCCCAGAGATGGACGAGGGAGGATCCGAGGTTCTCAGCCGAGGGCTCGGTTCTGCCCTCGGGTTACTAAAGGGTCAGTAAACTCGTTTACCGGGGTGTTTCGTTGAAAATTATTTCGGTGACTTGGTGGTTTCTGGAAGGTGTCCTTTGTTTCTTTAACTTAGTGCAAGTTCAGCCTCGCAGGTCCAGGTGAGGCCCGAGACGCCAGGACCTGCGCGGTCCTTCGGTGCTCCCAGCGGATGACCCACCTTAGCGCTTCATTTTACCAGAAGGGAATAGGGCGACGTGTTGATCCCAGCCTTTTAGAGTTCGTCCTTGGTACTTTAACCTTGGCCTCTTTTTCAGTTTGGCCTGCAGTGTTTGTCTGTTACTGTGAATTTAAATTTGTGTTGGACTGACTTAAAATCGTTTGTAAGAGTTTAGGAGGACCAACAGTGGACAAAACGAGAGGTAGGACCAGGCCTCGGTTTCTCAATGGCAGCAGTGTGCATTGCTAGCGAATCCTTGTAAAGAGCTGCTGCCACTGTTCTGTTTGTGCTGGTTCCTGCAAGTCAAAATGAGAGACTCCATTAACGCGTTGGGAAGCGTCTGACACTCCACCAGTCTGTAGAATTCATAGAAGCTGTCGGTGGGTGCTCAGTGTTTTATTATTGATTGAGGGATTTTGTTTCATTTGTCCTAACAAGAAAGCGTAGTATGTGCTGTCTCTTAAAGGGGAATCACTACATGGTTTCATTTTAAGTCTGTAGAGGCCCTCTGCAAGTCTCATCCTACTCTAAAATTCTTTTTTTGTGTGACTCCATGGATTTCAGTTTCACATTTTTGTTTCGCCTGTTGTGTAAATTAGTTCTTTGAGTTGCATGAGTAGCCACAAGGGATGACCTTATTCCAGCAGTAAACCTGAAGCTTTGCCCTTTACTGGCTGGTGTAATTAGTTACAAGAGGAGTTGCTGGAACAAGTTTTGTCGTGTCGGAATGGCTGCTTTGTCTTTATTAGAAGAGCTCACAAGCATTAGGACTTGAATATTTTGTTTCATGCTTTAAAAACTCTGCTTAAAAGTGAAAAGTTCATAACTTCCCTACATTATAATCACTTGTATTGTGCATGAAATTATCTTTCAGTGCCCACTGCATATCTTTTAAATTTTATAGTCAATTAAAACCCAGCTTTTAGAAAAGGTTTGTTACCTTGAATTTGGGCCTATTTAAAATAATGTTTATTTTAGTACGCAATTTCACCAAAAACATCTTTTCTAAAAGATGTTTTTCTTCTAAAAGATCTTTTCTAAAAATATGTCAAACTTCTAAATTACTAATTTCTTTTGCATTAACAGTCAGAAACTACCTAACCTTTTGCGTTTGAATACTTGGTAGAAAGCATAGGTAATCATGATCTGAAACGTTTTGATATTCATGTATAAGATCCAATGTAATTACATAATTTTGCCTCTTTAAACCGTTGAAGTCAACTAGATGGCTTCCTTTCTGTTTCCAAACGAAGAACTGTCACTTAGGAAGTTGGAAAAGTTTATGCTAATTAATCTTAACCTTGCTTGTGGAGTTCGTCAGTTACCACAGGTTTGCAACCAAATTCTTAGGTAGATTTGAGGTCAAAATGATTTAAGTCCATAATTTTGAATTTATATTGTTAGTTTTATCCCAGACATTATTTCTTCATCTGTCTGTGTCCACAGAACTTGATTACATGCTACAGTATGTGCTTTTACTAGAGCATTGATTCAGCTGAATTGGGATCATTTTTGCTCATGTATTTCTGTTTCCCCATCTTAAAACCTACATCATGCTTCACGCATAGGAAGTGCCCAGTACATACGTGTAGAGATGACCAGTTTTACAGTAGTGGGCCCTAACTAAACATGCATAAGTCAGCTTTTTAGAAATGAACGTACTTGTGCCCTGCCTCTAGAGGTTGTGGTTTATTTCAAAAGTGAATGTTTCATAATTTGAAACATTTTCCTGCTCATCAAGTGCTGGAGAGAAAGCAGGGTTCAGCCATGCCACTTACCCTGCAGCCAACCAGCCCACGCTAACATGAGAGGAACATGCTCTGAGTCAGCAGACTTGGCTCTGTACCACTCACTAGCTCTGAGGCTTTGCATAAGTTAATTAACGTCTCTCTGCGTTAGCCTGTCCCTGTATCTGTAAAGGAGAATCATAATAGTGTCTACCAGTAATATTGTCAGGATAATTGACTGCAGAGTGTTTGGAGCTGTATCTGGCACATAGCAAGTGCATTGCAAGTGCTTGTTAAGTAAAATACTTATTTGACATTTTGTGTCAGGTACTGAGGATTCAGTGATGAACTTGATAGATGAGGTCTGTATGCCAGTGAATGTTTACATAATAAGAGCTAACATCATAGTCAGTACTAATGCCCTGTACTGCTAGTCCTCATGCAGTTGGCTCATTTGATACTCTGATGACCCTGGGGTGTCAGCACTCTTAACCTCCATTTCACAGGTGCCTGATCCTAGGGTTTGGTAGTTGCTGCTGGCCTAAGGGCATGCCCCTAGTAAGTAGTGGGGGGTCTGTCAGAACCAAGATCTCTTGCTCTGAAAGCAGGCCTGTTTCCCATAGCTGCACTTACCTTAGGGAATGGAATTCCTACAAGTAGGAGTATTTTAAAGGAATGAGACAAGGTTACTCCTTTATGTGACTCCTAGAGAGGTAGAGTTTGCATCTGAGTGAAGGACTGCTAGAGATTAGCAGCTGCCGGCAGGCCAGGGAGCTGGCTTTGAGAGGGACACCCCTCTGATAACTGCAGGCATTTTAACTAACTGGAGATGGGTCTCTTTCCCCCAACAACTGCCACTATTACAGCTTTAAAAAAATAAAAATAAACTTCCAACTATTAATATACATAATGTCTCAGAATTTTATGTTCTGATGTTCTTGCATACATTTTTCTCTTGACCAAAATTGGTTTCTGAGGTAAGTTTCTTGTTTTAATAGTTGAACATTTCTTGGCCTCTCCAGAAAAAAATGTGGGCATCTAGTGCTGCTAAAGCTTATTTTGTTTTTCTTCAAAAGCTTGGACCCTCAACATATTTTACTAGCTGAAAAAGTTGCATGACTGAAAGTTACTTAATGTCAAATGTTTCCTAGTGAAATGCTTTCAGTCAGTAGAAAGTTTTTTGATGATTCAGAGAACTGGTTTACCAAAGGCAAGCTGGGTGAGAACTGACCTGTGTGTGCTCCTGTGGGAGGCAGTGACCTGCTGTGCCCATGTGACCCACCCTCCAGCCGAGTGCCAGGGCCAGGCACGGGCATCTCAGACCTGAGGAAGCCTGTGCCCAGGGCAGGCGGTGGCCGACGTACACAGTGAGTTGGGTCAGCATCCAGTGTCTCTGGCTTCAGGGCCTGTGCTTTAACACATGCTTTTCCCTCTGGTACACTTACCCATCCTCAGAAAGCATACATTTTTAAAACCTTTACAGTGTCAAAAACAAGTTACAGAATAATTTTTCCTAGGTGTTTTTAGTGAAATATTCAGTTTATAGAAAGTGCTTTTAGTGTAATCTTGCCAAGTATTCCAGAGGTGGGTTAAAATTTTGCAAAAACAAACCAAAAAATTGCATAGATTTTCTTGTTTGCCATAGTTGGTTTCATTTTGGTGTAGCACCTTTTTCTGATGCACATAGATTTTGGTATTACCTTTACCAGAGGCTTATGGGAAGAAGACATGTGAGGTTTGTGACTGTACTCTTTGCTTTTTAGGCTTGAATTGTTGGCTCTGGAGATTTTCTTTTGTGAAAGCGTGAAGGGTAAAATGAATTGGTTTCATTAGAGACATTTACCTTGCCAGAGACAAGCGTTTTAGAATGAAAAGTTAATTGAGTGTTCTCTGAATGTGTTGCCTTCAGAGTGCACCTGAGTCATCACTACACTCAGAGTGAGTGATCACAGCCAGATGTGGAAATGCTTGCTTGGTAAAGGTGTGCAGGAGCTGTAGCAGTGGAGAAGCTGGGGGAGGGCACACCATTTCTGAACACAGGCTGTACACTTCTCTGCCATAGTGATCAGATTCCATTTGCTTCTAAACTGCTCGATATCACGATGGGGGGGGATATAAAGAAGTCAGAGATGGCACTGGCCCTGAGAACTTTAAAAGGAAATATTTAGCAGTGACAACTCTCAGGCAAGAAGGACCTGTGAGAGCTTCTCGCTGTCCTGCACCCCTGACATATGGATGCCCTACCTGGGCAGATTGATGTCCTACGGTCACAAAGCCAAGTCCAGGTTTAACTGAATTACTGGTTTTCAAGGACCTTTCTGAAGTTGGACAAAAACCTTAGCTCTTTGAACCCATGACTTCTCACCACACCACCAGTCCATGAGAGGTAAAAATGAATCTTACTTGAAATAGCAGTTTAGGTCTACAGTGAAAGAATCCATACCATGAAGTTCTCTAGGAGGTCAATATAGAGGCTGATTATTGTGCCTCCAGGACCCCATGGAATCTCCTGAGGAATGAGTGTGGAGCACCTGTGCCCTGGGGTGACCCAGAAATTAACATGTGACTTCCTGATAAGTATTCTGAAGTAAAATCCATTAGTGCTACAGTTGAAAACTACAGAAGTACCCAACGTATTTTCGAAAAGGCATGTGGTAATGTTTGTCTTTCCTGGAGTTAGCAGGCCTCCTGCACAGTGCGTCAGCAGTGTTTGTGGTGAATGATAGCAACAAGACAGCTTGTATAATGGCCAACTTCTCTGCTGCCTTCTTGACCAACTATGACACCAACAGTGGCTCTAAGGTAGGAAACCTCACATTGAGTATGTGTGTGCATGTGTGCATGTTCACGCACATGAGAAACAAAATTATTTACAATTTTCAAGTAAATGTTTCAAAAATTATCCCACCTTAACACAATTCTCATTACATGCATAGTGCCTTCTTGGCTTATCGGTAGCCTGTGCTGTTTTATATATTGAACTTGCAGTCATAATACACAGAGTACAGAGTACCATTTTCTACTCTGCCTTCACTCTTTTACTATGAGCATTTTTTCAGTTTTCCTTATGATTATTTTTTGTAATGCTTCATTACATTAACTAACCTAATTTGTTAATCCATCGATCTATTGGTAGCTAAGTGTTTTTAATTTTCTTTTTCATGCCCAGTATATAGCTCTGTGAATATAACTTTGTTGATCTGTTGAATTTGCTCTATATAAACTGTTATGCTCCAAGAATTACATATATAAATATATGTGCAGTGCCTAAGCACTGTACTAGTTTGATGAAATGTCTCTTAGTTTTGTTAAAATAGCTCTGTACTGATACAGGATGAGTAAAGCTTTTGCAGTTCCTAGATTTTTTTTTCCCCTAAGATTTCATTTATTTTCAGAGAGAGAGGGAAGGGAGGGAGATTGACGTAAGGGAAACATCAGTAGGTTGCCTCTTGCACGCCCTCACCCGGGGATCTGGCCTTTAACCCAAGCATGAGGAAATCAAACTCGCAACCTTTCAGTTTGCAGACTGAAATTCAGTCCACTGAGCCACACCAACCAGGGTACATTTCCTAGATTTCTAACAAATAAGCTGCATTTGTTTGTATGTCTGTGTTCATCAGTTATCCATTACCTATAGTTCTATTTAATGTGTACTCTTTTAAATATATCCCTAATTCAAATTTTATTTTCAAGTTCTTGTTGAAACCACCATTTTTCTTTATCTCTCTTTCGATAGCACCATATCTTTTTACTACCACTCCGAGGGCAGCAGTGGGGCCCAGGGTTGCCGGGAAGATCAGCAGTTTCTTTAGAGCATTCTGGACTTTGCGCCAGTGCTTGGCCTCATTAATTCATTTGTTGTTACTGGTCTAGATACAAATGTGGTCTCTGTTAAAATAGAAGAAAATTGGGATGGTTTTGTTCTATGGAAATGTCTCAAATTCTAAATAAAGACTTGTCCAAGCACCTTTTATTTTAATTTCTATTCACTTTTTTTTGTGCTTGGATTTTTAAAATACTAATTTGTTTATCTCAATTACACAAATGGGATCATCCATATGCTGTTATGTGTCTTACTATTTCACAAAGCATGTCTTTCTCACCTCATGCAGTTTTATCATTTTCTTAGGACAGCACCAGTATACAGCTTAGCCATAGTTCTTTAGTCCAGTTCATTTTGATGGACATTAGGTGGTTTTTCTGGTTGTTTGTTTTGCATATAATGGTAGGTTTAAACAATCTTGCATTAACACCTTTTCTTTGTTTAAAGAGACATTCTTTAGCCCTGGCTTGTATGGCTCAGTTGATTGAGTGCTAGCCTGTAAGTCAAAAGGTCACCAGTTCAATTCCCTGTTAGGGGGCACATGTCTGGGTTGTGGGTCAGGTCCCTATTTGGGGCCATGCATGAGACAACGGGTCAATCTTTCTCTCCCTCTCTCTTCTCCCTCCCTTCCCCTCGCTCTAAAAATAAATAAAATCTTTTAAAAAGAGAGAGAAGCATAATTCTTTAAGCAAACAATTCTATTGGCAATTCTATTGTCAAACAAGTGGCAATTGCCTTTTTCAAATAAAAATACACACTTTATCCTAAGCCCAATATGAATTATTTGAGTTTACTAAGATAACCAGTTTTAATTCAGTTTTGTTGCAAATTAAAATTATATTAATGAAGAAGAATTTGTAATTATATGAAAAATGAAGTCAACTTTGTCTTACACTTACCTTTCTGTTACTGACATGTAATGCTGACTTTGTAGTTTTTGTTTATATTAAAAGTACCTTAACAGTGACATATAGATGGAACTGAGGAACTAAGTTTATATCAGACTTACAAAAGATCTTTTTTAGTGTTTCTGAATCCCCTTAATAACCTACATTCTAATCTGGTTCTGTTGTCATTGTGTTTGTTCTAGAATGTGACCTTCGACCTGCCATCTGATGCAGGAGTATTAAATAGCAGCTCCTGTGGTAAAGAAAACGTGTCTAACCCTATTCTCATGATTGCTTTTGGAAAAGGACATAAACTGACTCTCAGTTTCACAAGAAATGCAACACGCTACAGTGTCCAGAAGATGAGTTTTGTTTATAACTTGTCAGACACAGAGATTTTCCCCAATGCAAGCTCCAAGGGTAAGAACAAAAACTGACCAATTATGAAGTGAAAAAAATTGGGTTGGGGTTGTGTTTAAAGCTGCTTTTATCTAAGTGTTTCTGGGTATTTAAATTTTAATTCTTTTTTAAATTTAGACATCAGGACTGCAGAATCAATAACTGACATCATGGCAGACATAAATAAAAAATACAGATGTGTGAGCAGCAACCAGATCCACATGAAGAATGTTACTGTCACGTTCAGTGATACCATTATCCAGGCGTACCTGTCAAACAATAGCTTCAGCAAGGAAGGTAAGACTCTGCCCTTGGCCCTGATGCCGATAGTGTGACTCCACTGACTGCCCAGGCAGCTTTGTGCCCTGGCACCTGAGGGAGTTGTGTGTAAATGAGTGCCTGCATAGCTGGGGCAGAGCAGGCAAGCTTCTGTCTTAGGAAAGCTGTCCACCAAACCATTCTTTCCTCTTTAAATAAGGATGACAAGTATTTATAAAAAAAGGTAAAAGGGCAAAGCAATCAAAGCTGTCTCTGGGTCTTCCCTTGGTACAGCTAACAGGGTCCAGGGTCACAGGACCTCTTCCCATTTGAGCCAGCTGTCTGTACAGAGAGACCTAGTCTTACCTCAGTCCAGCTTGGATAGACCCACAGGCAGGTGGGGGAAGGTCCAAGAGTGCCTTTCTGGAATCATGACACCACCACCGCTGCTGCTGCCCAGATGCACTTCCCTGCCCTTGCTTGGCCTTGGTTGAGGTGGTCAACCTCTCATGGCCTTCACTTGTAAAATGAGTATAATAACCTGTTCCAGAAGGTGGTTGGGGTTAAAGAGAAAACTTATACGAAGAGCTTATTTCAGTGCCTGGCACAGGGAAAGTAATAAATAGGACTGTCATTTTACTGTGACTTCAAAAAATTCTCTGCCCCAGATTCCCCCAGGCAACTCACATTTTATGTCATTTTCCTGAGGGTGAGGAGTTGATTGCCTTGGGGAAGTTGTCTCCGCCTGCTAGAGGGTGTGTTGAGGACAGCACCTCCTTCTGGTCGGTTTGTTGCATGTATCAGGGTGACACTGGTTAATACAATTATACAGGTTTCAGGCATACAGTTCCACAGCTCATCATCTGTATATTGTGTTGTGTATGTGCCACCCAAGTCTCCTTCCACAACCGCTTACCCCACTTTACCCTCTTCTCCCTCCCCCCACCTCCCCTTTCCTGCTGACGATAACCATACTGTTGTTGCCTTTCTACAAGGTTTGTTTTGTTTTCACTTAATCGCCTCACTTTTACTGCAGTCCCCCAATCTTCTGGTCTTTACACCTGCCACTGCCAATGGGCCTTTGATTAGAATTGTTCCCCAGTGGTGGTCTTGAAGGCTCATGGTGACTGTCAGAGAGTCTCTAGTTTGTGCCTTCACCAGGGCTAGTGGGCAGGACGAACCTGCCAGCCCTTTACTGCTCGTTACAGTCCTCAGACAGGGGCGCTCCTCGCAGGGCTGGCACACTGGCCTGCAGGTCTGATCCAGCCTGCCTCCAGTTTCTGTATAGCTGATAAGCTGAGAATGGTTTTTATGCTTATAAATTTAAGGGTAAAAAAGAAAATCAAAAGAGAATTTTCATGACATGCGGAATTCTTTGGAATTCAAGTTTCAGTGCCCATAACTGAAGTGGTACTGCAATGCCGCCATTTATGACCATTCACTCACCTGTTTCTGCGGCTGCTTTCATGTTCGTAGTGGCAGATCTGAATTGGGACAGACACCAACAGCCACAGAGTCTAAAATGTTTAGTTTTTGGCCCCTTAAGGAGAAAATTAGCTGACTCCTGATGTCATGGGAAGAGTGTTAGTGACAGAGCTAGGACTAAAAGAAACCAAGTGTAGCTGGGAGAAATGCAACTGGTTGCAAATTCTCAGGGCTTAAAGGTGGAGGTCAGTGTGAGCTGGAGCAGCAGGGGGTTCTGAAGGAAAAGGGCTCGATTTTCCCACTGTGCAGCCTCTTGTCAGACGGGCCTGGAGGGCTGGGTGAGTGTGCATCTTCACCAGGAAGGGCTGATGGAGTGGGAGGACTTTTCCCCTCAAGCTGGCGTGAGCAGCGTTTGTGGGCAGCACGTACACCTCCTCTGGCATATAGAAGGTGACTTGTCACACAGTGGCTAACCTCGTGGGGGTTAGGTCAAGTTGTTTGTATTCACAATTATAAACCTCCCGACTACCTGGGTTTCATAACTAACTGAATATATCTGGATTGCATCAATCGTCTGGCTCCGGTCCCAAGAGCAGAAGGATAAAGCGAAAACTGTCCAAAGGTCTTAGGAAATGATGGCATCTCTGAGTTGCTGGCTCATTGCACTGACCTCACTGTAATTGGGCCTGAACATGGTCCTTCGTAGATATATCTCCTCACTTTTATAACTTGTTTCCTTTTGCTTTGAAGGCTTCTGAACACTCTCTTGAGGGCTGCTCCTACCCCACTTCACACAACCGTGATTTCTTGCTTCACACACTGTTTTATGGGATTTGGTCCTCCAGTGACCTGGGTCCTAGGGACTGGCAGGCAGCTGCTCAGGGTGGAGGTGCTGGGGAGAAGTTGAGGCCTCTGGATCTCAAATATGGGTTGATGCTCCATAAGGAAGGGTTTCACCATATAGCAACATAGTAATTGATGACATGATCTGAGTCCTTTTTTAAAAAAACTTTCCGGTTACAGTTGATGTAAGTACAATTGTACTTACTTTCAAGTGTATAACATAGTGGTTATACATTTTATATCCTTATGAAGTTGATCTGAATTGTTTTTAAAGCTCAGCTGCTAGCATGTTCCACAGTTACTGAGCTTGTCATGAACCTGACTCAGAGTGTGGCCCTTGGGGAGCCTCACCAGGTGGCATGTCATCACACCGCTTTTTGTCTGTTCTCAGTGTCTTATTGGGTGTTTTGTTTGTTTTGTTTTTTACAATGTTTGGTATTAATGTTATTTTGTAATTAAAGGGACCGGTATTTTCTCTAGAAGTGGGAGGTTTGACATTACTAGCCTCATAATGCTACCATGACAGCATGAATCACTTAAAAATACTTGATTTCTATTAAAATTGAGCCATTTCTTTTTTTTTTAAATCTCTGTGCCTATTTCATTTCTTTGATTCTTAAGTACTTTTTAAATATTTTCCATGTCAAACTAAATTGAAAGCTGCTTCAGAGGAAAAATTCCCATATCAAATATGTTAAGTATATTTTTATATCTTCCTACCCTACCCTGTTCTACTCATGAATCTTTAATTAATAAATTGTTGAATTGACATGTTTGCAATAAATCAGTAAATTTTTGGTCATAAAAGCCTGTGCAAAGCTTTTGTTTGATGGACTGCCGGTCAGAATATTAAAGCAGGCTCCTGTGGTCTTAACAGTAGTGGTCTCAGCCAGAAAGCCCTTGTTCACTTTGCCTTTACATATGTATCATCTTACCTAAGACACTCAAGTGCTTAGAGATTTTATTTTAAAAGGAAGTAAATAAAAGCCAAGGCTGCACTGACTTTGCCGTCAGTTTTGTTGATGAGGATAAGTTCTGAAGAAAACAGGTATCTTCTTTCCCGAAGGTCTGTAAAAGTAGGGTAGATGATTATCATTCAGGAATGGTCTGAGTGTAGGTAGCTCTGCCTGGAGAAATCAGGTGAGTGAGCCTCACTGTTCATCAGATTTGGATTTCCGGACCCAGGCCCATGCTGGGTTAGTGGGTTTGGGGTGAGGCCCCTGCAGGCATTTAGTTTTAATGGCTCACCAGAGGATTTGGATTTATTCATCTTTTTCTATTTAAAATTCAATACACGGGTACTTGTCACTCAACTCCTTTGTGGCTCATTAGAAGTTCAAAATAGAAACAACTTCTAAATATAGTTCATAAATTTTACTTACGAGCCAATTTGGCCGTATTTCTTTTTCATTCCTTAGGAACCAGGGTCTCACTTCTAGTCTAGGTTAAACTGAAGGAATTGATGCCAAAGCATCTCTTTCTACTTGAGACTCCTTAAGTAGAGGAGTTTATAACTGCAACATTCAGGTTTATTTGAATATCTGCTGCTGCCTAGAGATCTTCTGAGGCCTTCAGCATATACTAGCTTTAGGAAGTGGTGAGAAGAGCATCTGGAAGGACACATAGCCCTGCCCCTCCTCTCTCATTATTTCCTTTGTAGGGAAAACTAGGGTGACCCAGGAGCAACCTTCGGATCCCCTAGTCTTTCCAGAGGCCTTCCCACAGGTGGCACTGAATATACTTCAGTGCATTGTGTTTGTGATTACCTCCTTGTGGATTGTGAGCCTTCTGCAGGAAGGACTGTGGTATGAGAATCGAGAGTGGGGTTTGCATTTATAAATCAGGCAGAAGGAAGAGGATATTTTATTCAAAAAAGTCTCCAAAATCCTGAGTTTTTCTGACTAGGGATTAGACCTAACGTTTGTTATTCTTGTTCCAAGCTGATACTTTGTAGCCCACTCTGAGGAAGCAATGGATGATTGTCAGATTAGTGTGGGTTATTTTCCCCAGGTGTGTCGTATATAGCTACCTAGTCCAGAATCTGGAGACTGGCTTGCCCTCTTTTGTTTTGATGTGTTTTTAATCATGTTGTTCTGTAACAGTTTTTCAGGTAATGACAAAGCTCTTTTTAAAAGTGCAACTGAAAATGTCAGCCTGTAGCCTAGTTTAGGGTAAGAGCTGGCGGTGTTGGCCAGCTCACCCCAGGTCGGAACATCTGCAGCAGGATTTGCCCTGCCAGTTAGCCCAAGTTTACATCCATTTTGGAAGGTATTTTCCTCCATCTAGAAAGGCATTTTACTTTACAAGATTGCATTATGAGAAGACATCCTGGGTGAGTTGAACCTCCCAGAGAGTGTTAAATTTTCCCATGTTTTATGAGGTGAACTTTCCCATCTCTTCTCCCCAGTAGATGGGATGTGGAGGCGGAATGGGCAACTGGGAAAGAGTTGCATAGAAGTTTCGTTTTAGCTTAGAGTAAGTGGAAACAGGTGGTGGGTCAAGTTACACAGACTCCTGCCTGGCTCCCCAGCTGAATGTTTGAGGCAGCTTGCCTTGGCTTTGCCTAGCAAAATTATGGAAAGTGTTGGAATTGGATAGAAATTGTATGAATATTTTAAACTTCTTGATAGTCCACAGGAAACAAGGAGGTAAAAGAAAGAACCTAATTTGGGGTGGTGTGGTATCCTAGAAGTGCTACATATCTTGGTGTTTTAAAACGTTAAGTAATCTGTAAGCTTCATAAAAGGCACCTGTCTGTCCTGCCTACTCCTGTAGAAAATTTTTAGTCTACTTTGCGTTCCATCTGCCTTGATTTTGAATGTACGTTTTTGCCGTAAACAATCATGGTGGGTCAAATTCTGAGGGATGGAATCAACATTCAAAATCCTCAGCATGTCCCCTGGGTGAACAATGTGACCTCTCCCCACAGACACCACCCCCAAAAATCTGACCTCTCCTGGTCAACCCTGACCCCCCCACCCCCTTACTGTGGCCTGTTTACATTCCAAAGTGTGCTGGGGTCTACGGCGAGCTCATGGAGATGGAGCTCAGGGCTGCTGCGGCTCCTATTGGTTCTACGGAACCAGAACTTTGCCCTCCTTCCTGCGAACAGTATGATCAGTTCTTCCTTGTCCTTCCAGAGACGCGCTGTAAGCAAGATGAACCTTCCCCGACAGCTCCACCGACAGCTCCACCGACACCTCCACACCCCTCGCCGCCCCCTACCCACCCGGCACCTCCTCACCCTTCGCCGTCACCAGTGCCTCAGAGCCCCTCTGTATCTTCGTACAGCGTGAATGGCACCAACGGGACCTGTCTGCTGGCCTCCATGGGGCTGCAGCTGAACATCACCTATAAGAGGAAGGACAACACGGTAGGCTCAGCTCCAAGGAGCCCCCTTTCTCTCTGTGCATTGGAGTGTTGGTACACGTGAATATCGCAAGTCAGTGTGCCTGTGTCTCTGGTCAGCTTATTGGCACACGGCCATACACACCTTTACACACTGGGCGTTTCCCTCTGAAACAGCAGAGTTGAACCCCTGTGGTGGAGATTGCCGTTTGGACCACAAAAGCCTAAAACGCCTGGTGCTTGGCCCTACAGAACAAGCTTGTTGACCCCTGAGAGAATGTTAAATTTTGCTTAAACTTTTATTACTCAAGCATTTAAGTGTTATTTTTTATACTTTTCCTTTGAAATAATATTTCTCCCTAACAATGACGAAGTCTGTGGGGGCTGTGACAAGTAACTTGCGATGAAGGTAAAGTGTGTGACCTTTGGGAGACAGGCTGAGAGAGAAGGGCGCTAGGATCTGCTGCCCCTTTCCCTCGGGTACGTGCCATTCTGGAAGCATCAGAAGTAGCACTAAAATGAAATCTGCACTAGTGTAAACTTTCTGGTGTTTTTCTTCTGGTTTTGGTTAAAATGAAGGTTACTGTTCTTGGCCTTGAGATTACTATTTTGATGATTGCTTGTGTTTTTTCTGGAACGGAGGACCCAGGACATGAGAGGGAATAGTGACTTGTTTGTTTTTCTTGCTCAGACTGTGACAGGAGTGTTCAGCATCAACAAGAATAAGACCCACTTCAACGGGAGCTGCACTCCCCAGCAGGTGACCCTGGAGCTCCACAGCGAGAACATCAGCCTCCTGGTCTTCCAGTTTGGAATGGTGAGTGTCCCTGTTCCTTTCACTCAGGGGGACATCATTGTCAGACCTGCCTGCATCTTAGTGTGTGGTTTGCTGTGGTTTCCTTAACACTGTGTTTTCCCAGACACGTGGTGCCCGGTATCTAAGCCAAGCACACCACATGTAAGCCAGAGGGAACATTGAATACAGGTCCTGGAACCCAGATCACTCTTCTCTGCCTTCCCTTCCTGACAGTCTTTTTGGACCGTTAGCTCTGCCTTCCTGTTTTTTGTTTACAAATGAGCCTTCCCTTGTGTGTTCATCAGATGTTATGGAGTGCCTGCTGTGTGCCCAGAAACACACCAGAGTGCACAGTCTCTTTGGCTGCAGAGCGGGAAGGGACAACTTGGGGGCGGTCAGTTTGGCTTCCGTCACCCCTTTATTGCTTATTCTGTACCTTCTTTTCTTTAGACCTGCCTGGGAACCATATATAAAGTTAAAATAATATGGGAAAAATCAAAATGAAACTTAAAAATATTTATAATACACTATGCTGATGAACTGAATAGTTAGTTCATCATAAAAAAAGTTTATGAGGAAAAAAGGTTGTTTTTTTTTTTTTTTTTTTTTCATAAAAAAGCTTAACTTTCCTAAAGTTTAACTTTTTTAAAAGTTCAGTCAACTTTTAGGGAGTTTACCTTTTTGGACTAAGGCTCCTTCAAACCTTTGAGCAGAATCTGATTCTGCAAAAACATCTGGAAGGAACTAATCAAAATTTGTGTTCTTGGGGTTTATATGATGCCTTTTCCAGACATGATACTCTTCAGCTTCATTCTAAAGCTAGAAATAGGGGAGATCGAATTTGTTACCCAGTTTATAGTAAACATGTGAATCTGTTGACTGGTTAAGGATTATCTTCTTCTCTTTAAGAATGCAAGTTCTAGCCGGTTTTTTCTGCAAGGAATCAAGTTGGACATGAGGATTCCCGACGCCAAAGGTAAGATCCCTACAATTCACCTGCCCGTCCAGGTGTCTCAGAGCACTAACTCTCGCATGCCGTTTCAGACCCCACCTTCAAGGCCACCAACAGCTCACTGAGAGAACTTCAGGCTACTGTGGGGAATTCCTACAAGTGTAACTCCGAGGAGCACATTCGGGTCACAGAGGCCTTTTCTGTCAACATTTTTCAAGTGCAGGTCCAGGCTTTCCAGGTAGAAGGCAACAAGTTTGGGTCTGGTAAGTACACTAAAGGCAGCGTTTCAGACCCTGAGCAGGCTTCAACAGGCTTTGAGTCTGTTGGGTTTAAACAGCTTCTGTGTCGCAGGGAAGGGTTGAGGGTGAGGGTTCCCTTTCCCAGCCTGAGAGTTTTAGAGCAGGTGCCCTTTCCTGTGTTACCTTGCTTTCAAAATGCGCAGCACATCTTAGTTGTACACACATCACGTTTGAGCAAAGCAGGTTGTTTTAAGAAATGGTGTGGCTCTTCCTCCCGTGAAATTGGGATATAAAGATGCTATCTGTCTGGTGAGTTCAGTGTCCAGCAGGGTCCAGACACCCTGGACTGTGCACTGACCATAATTTCCATGGTCATGCAGAATGTCCCGCCCACGTAGAAGCTTCTCCAATGATAGTTGATTGGAATTGGGGCCTCCCTCCCTCATATAATCTTCCCCTGCTGGGTGGTGGGCAGAGGTAGAGGGGGGGAGAGGCCTCTTTGTAAGGTCCACATGCGCACTCGAGCACGGTGCATACCTGTTTGTCCCCTCAGTGGAAGAATGCCAGCTGGATGAGAACAACATGCTGATCCCCATTGCCGTGGGCGGTGCCCTGGCGGGACTGGTCCTCATCGTCCTCATCGCCTACCTCATCGGCAGGAAGAGGAGTCATGCCGGCTACCAGACGATTTAGCTGTAGACCAGCGGAAGCTGCAGGGCCGCGGTTCATTTCCCTGAGCTTAGATTGATGTTGAGGGAGGCACACTTTATTGCAAACTGATTTTCAGATCTGCTTTATCCAATGTGAAGTTCATCTTGCAACATCTATGCACAAAAGAGTAACTATTGCAATGACGGTGTTAATTTTGCTAACGGGGTTAAATATTTTGCTAACTGGTTAAACGTTAATATTTACCAAAGTAGAACTTGGAGGCGGGGGGAGGGTAAGAGTGCTTTTCTAAATGGGCACTGGCTCCACTATCATTTGGCTTTTTAAGGTTCTGGTGTTTGGTCTCTTTATTCTGGACTCAAATACGAGTCTTTTACAAAGGGAGGTTCTCTGGTCTTAACACTTAAAACTGATGAAGGCTGGCTAACTGTTAGACTGACAGAGTTAATAAATTAGTAGAGAAAGAAAATTGTAAAACAGAAGTACTTCAGAAGGTGAAACTCTGGAATGCTTAAATTAAGCTTCAGAAGCCAAGACAGGCCTGGCCCCCACGGGCTGCACGGCTCAACACGTGAGCAGGCATTAAAGCGACTGGTCTCTCTGCCACTTGAGAGCTGGCACTTTTTTAAATAGAAAAATGGGTGTTATTTTTATTTACTTTTTTTTTTGTAAAGTGATTTTCAGTCTTCTGTTGGAGGTTCAGGGTGATCCTGTGTCTGCACTTGTGTACAATAATCGGTTTCACTCTCTGATTTATCTACTGCGGCTCAGGTGGGCTGTGCACTGAGGGTCCCTTCATGTAATGCATTGCTGTAACAATGCTAATAAAATGTCTCTTTCTTTCTCTGTCTGGACCTTGTGCTCTTGTCAACTCTTGGAATGAACGGTGGAGAGTGGTGTGTAAGCTGGGGTGGAGTGGGTGCCAGTAACGGCTGCAAGTGGAGGATCTGCGCAAGACACCCTGCTTCTAGGAGAGCTGATATGTAGCCAGTCTGCTGGGTGGCAGTTTGAGACTGTGTCTTAAGGGTGGTCTTCAGTTGTGACAGGAGAGCCATAGTGTTGTCCTACCTACACCGTGAGAATGAGGGGTCGCAGGCAGTGTGTGGGCTCCCTCACAGCACTGCTTGGTTCCCTGTGGCTCTGGGGACAAGATCGTCCCTTGAGGATGGACCCTTATCTGGGCCTCCAGGACAATGGCAGCAGGGGGCCCTGCTGGCTGTGCTCGGAGCTTTCAGAGCAGGAGCTCAGGCCTCCAGTTTATTTGGTTTTAACTTTTTAAGCAAGACCTGTGTCCTGTGAGGATCCATGCACCTGGATGGGTGAGACTGACGGCAGCCTAGCTGCTAGGTGAGACTGACGGCAGCCTAGCTGCTGGGTGACACTGGGACTGGAGTACCGCTGACTGCCACCCACATGCCTGCACCCCAGAATCTGCCGTCCACATGGGTAGGATACTGACTTGGAGAGTTTGTAGCCCTGCGTGATTCTTAACTCTGTAGCCGTCCTTTCCAAACCAAGCAGAGCAGAGTGGGGCCATGTGACAGATGGCAAGATGGGGCCAGACTGAGTTACTGGCAGTCTGAAAGCTGCCTGGGGGTGGAGCTCAGGGCCTGCAGGCAGCAGCGTGACAACAGGCGTTAGTGCCTTACAAGGTTTGGATTCTAGTTTGTCAGTCTGGGCAGTGCAGACGCTGTATGCCTGGTGCAGAGCTGAGAGAAACCCGCAGTTGGCTAGAGGTCAGGTCTTCGTGGGTGGTGCAACATTTAGCATTAGGGCAAGGGCTTCCAAGGACCAAGATGCCCCATGGCTCCCTGAGGCTTTGATGCCAGGGCAAGCTAGCAATCACAAACTCGTAAGTGTTGGCATACTTTATTATTAAATACAAATAACGTCACATTTTATATATTATTGGGTAAAAATATATCTGTAGAAATTTGACTTCATAGCTCATCTGTTGCAGAAAATGTGATTTTAAATCACTCTTAAAAAATTCATGACTGAAGTTATAGAGACATCAAGTATTTACAGGACTAAAAAGGAAAGTAGTAAAAATTGGTCAACTCTGGGAATGAAGCCTCGTGGTCAGTGCGGAGGGCAGAATGTCCGCCTCACCCCTGCGCCAGCAGCTTGGCCCGGCAGCTCTCGCGAAGCCTGGCGATGGTGGTCATGGACAAGCTGCCAGGCTCTGTGAATATTTTCTGGAAGAGAAATGGAATTGGTTTTCAAGCCAAACAAGTTTTCACTGTATCCATACCCTTTTTAAGGCTAGACTGTGGCAGGTGGATGCGGGACGGACCACTGGCCTGTGGCACTTGGAGGGAACACAGCCCTCCGCCCCGAGGGGTTCCTGATGAATTTCAGACTTTAACACTTATCAGAGCCACAGTTTGCAAACATATTTTCTGGTAATTCTGTTGTTCACTCCCTCCGCAGTGCAGAACTCTTAAGTTTGATGCAAACCCGTTGGTGCGTTTTTGCTTCTGTTGCCTGTGTTTTAGTTTAGATCCTTTAGCCACTGTATCCTGTGGCAGCTCCAAAGGCCATTCATGAGCAGACAGAGGATAAGAAATCAGATTTGAAAAGTGGAAGCAGGAAGAGACTCAGATTCATTTCTAATAAGAGAAAACTACTTCCCAAAGAGGCGAAAAGGTGGCGTCTTGGGGAGGCAGCCATGGCCATGGGGCCGCGGCGGAACAAGCACTGCAGGCTGGCAGATGTGCCGCTGCGTCTTTTATATGTAATTTAGTAACTTGTGCAGTTATTGCAGAGAAATTCATGGTTATAAATTAGGCCAAGTGTAAAGGCTAGTCATTTAAAAGTTTTTGTTTTTGTTTTTTTAAGAAATTGCATTTCAGCCCTGGCTTGGTGTAGCTCAGGAAACGGAGCCAGGGCTGCGAACCAAAGGGTCACTGGTTCAATTCCCAGCCAAGGCACATGCCTGGGTTGTGGGCCAGGTCCCCAGTGGGGGCTACATTAGAGGCAACTACACATTGATGTTTCTCTCCCTCTCTTCCTCCCTTCCCCTCTAAAAATAAATAAAATCGCCCTGGCTGGTGTAGCTCAGTGGATTGAGCTCGAGCCTGCAAACCAAAGGATCACGGTTCGATTCCCAGTCAGGGCACATGCCTGGGTTGCAGGCCAGTTCCCAGCAGGGGACACATGAGAGGCAACCATACATTGATATTTCTCTCCCTCTCCCTCTCTCCTACCCTTCACCTCTAAAGATAAATAAATAAAAATAAAAAAAGAGAATTTAAAAATAAATAAAATCTTAAAAAAGAAGAAAAGAAAAAGAAATTGCATTTCAGAAGTTCTTCCAGAGTTTCATAGTACAGCACCTGAGGTCAGGGCAGTGTTTACATAACAACTGTCCATGTTCCTGAAAAGTGGGAAGCAGATCAGATCCACTGAAATGTGCCAGGATGTTAGAGTTAACTATCTTCCCATCAACGTTGCCCTGAGGTCCAGTATGACATAACTGTTTTTATTCTCCAGGAAATTCCAGAGGTCTTGTGTAGGATTTTAGAGGAGTTTGACGCAGGGACCAGAGTCACTCTGCTGATGTGCTCTTACCACAGAAACACAATTTTATAGAGATCACCGAGAAAATGAGACTCACTGTACAAGGGCTGTTTCCCTGCCAGCTTCCCTTGAATGGCTACATCTATCCTGTGCACTGATACACAGCATTTTTGTTTCAACATGAGTAGACTCGTGAAACCCTCGCAGTGTCTTCACGATCCTCTGCTTCCCTCATGCCCAGCAAGCTCACAAGGCCTAGAGCACCTTTGCACTGCAACACAGGCAAAGCCCCACCATGGACAGCCTGCCCACCTGTGCAGGCCCACGGGGAGAGCAGTCGCCTTGCTGCCTCTCGCACTGTGTTACTGAGCACTTACTGTACGCAAGGTACCCTGCTAAACACTGACATGATACCAGTTAGAGCTAAACAACCTTGAAAGCAGCATGCTGAGTGAAGGAAGCCAACACAGAAAGGTGCGCACACACTGATTCCACCTCTGAAACGTCCAGAAGAGGAAACTCCTTAAGAGATGGGAAGCACACTGGTGGCTGCCTGGGGATGGGGTGGGGGGTGCATATGGGGCTCCCTTTTGGGGTGATGAAATGTTCTGGAACTAAATAATGGAACTAGACCTCTGAACTACACGTGTTAAAAGGGTGCATTTTACCCTGACTGATGTGGCTCTGGACTGGGCGGCATCCTGCAAACCAAAAGGCTGCCAGTTCAATTCCCAGTCACAGCACATGCCCTGGGTTGTAGGCCAGGTCCCCAGCTGGGGGCCTGGGAGAGGCAACCGATCCATGCTTCTCACATTGATATTTATCTTTTTCCCTCCCCTCCCCTGTCTCTCAAAGTAAGTAGATAAAATCTTTTTAAAAAAGAGGGTGAATTTTATGGCCCAGGAGTTACATCTCATTCAAAAAAACATGAAATACCCTGAACAATCCTAGGATGCAGGACCTCCTGTCATCTTCCTTTTGTAAATGAGGAACCTGAGCGTAAAAGGAATCGTAAGACCTGCCAGCAGTCGTACACATGAGGGCAAGCTATGATTCTGCCCGAGGTTAGCGTCTGGCTCCTGCAGACTCCTCAGCACACAATCATACACTCATAAACGAGGCCTGGGAGAAGCACGATCCTGCCATCTGCTGCTTGAATTCCCTTATCACATTCTCCTCAAGAGGCCACCAGCCAGCGTGAAGACTTCCGTGGATGGAGAAGTTACCCTCAGGGAGGCATTCTGTAGCAGGGTCCAGCTCTACCTGACAAGCCTCAAAGGAATCGGTCACAGGTTTCTGACATTTCCCATCCATCACTACCTTTTCTTTATTGAGGCTGCTGGCAGGTGAGCACGCCTTGATACCAGCTGAAATGTCAGTGCCCAAGTCTGCCCAACCGCCTAGAGGATGCATGTGACCCTCGTGGCCACTAGTCCCCGCCACAGCACCTAAACAGGTCATCTTCCGAGGCCAGGTGGAACAGAACCCCCTTGTGGGTGTAGCCTCAGGACTGCGGCCCAGGTTTTCTCTCCCTCCCAGGAGCTGTCCAGCATCAATGCTCCACCTGCAGAGTGGCGCGGAGAAAGCTCGAGGCATGCACTCTGGATATTTTCCAAGACAGCCCCAACCACTAGAAGGCTGACCCTGAGTCGCTCCCAGGCACAGCAGCCCAGCAAGGTGCTTGCTGCCACCCAGGGAGGTTCAGAGAAGCACCTGGCATTCCAGGCATCTAAACACTGTGCCTTGTGGATGGAGCCAGCATGCCCTCTGCCACCTCCTTTGAATTTTTAACCATTTCAAACAAAGGTGAAGGGCCAGGTGGGCCAGCTTTCTAGATGAAGGCTGCATGGGTGCTAGCAGGCAACACCTCCCACGAGGGCCGTTCAAGCTTTGGGCTCTGTTTCTGGCTCTCCCCTCTTTCAGCTAGCCCACCTAAACCCTGTCTTACCAGCCTAAGCCTGTCCCAGCTCCGAGGCCTCCTCAGAAAGCCTGTTGAATGCAGCTCCCACTTCATTCCCTCAGCAGGTCTGAGTCACCTTCATAGCCTGCAGCCCCACTAGGATCAGGAAAAACAGGAGACCTGCTGTACACCGGGTCCTCAGGCAAGCCTCTGAGATCAGGTACACAGGCAGCTGGCTTGTGGGGGGAGCTTCAGACCTCGCAGAACTCTGCCACCTCTTGGGCTCCCAGGCCCAGAGAAACTCAAGTCCGGACCAGACAAGTTGTGTACTCATACCCTTGATTCCATCCCAGTGAAGTTGGACTGCCCCTATGGAGCATCCCACTGGCACTGGACCCTGCCCACGTTGGGGCAAGCCACTCCATGGCTGGGGGCACAGAACGAGGGGCAGCAGCCACTGGACTCCAGGTAGGTAGCCCCCACACGTCTGCCGGCAGGCCCTAGGCTCCAGGAGAAGATGGGCCTGGAAGAGGCTGGAGTCCCTCTTCAGGGCCGCTTGAGATGGTGTGGGGTGAAGGGCCCCAGCTGAGGCAGAGACTCAAAGGAAATGCAGGGACAGGTGCTTTGCCAGAGAGACAGCTGGGCAAAGCCAGGACAGCCACCGCCCAGGCCAGGCAAATGGAACAGCAAAGCAAAACACAGGCTGAGCACACCCAGATACTCACCTGCATGAAGGTGTGACATTCAGTCACAAAACTCCCTTTGGTGATCTCCTTGAACTTTTCACAAATGTCTGCAAAACTGGTGGCTTCCAAAATAAAAGCCTGATGTTGTTTAATCAGGGTCAGAGCCACCCGAAAGATAATCTTCGAGCCTTCATTGAACAAACAATCCCAGATTCGCAGTACTGTCTGCAAAGAAAGCAGAGAAATGGCGCATCACTGCCTGGTGACCCAAGCCAGCCCTGGTCCCAGCGAGGCACGCAACACGCTCACCTCCACAGGCAGAATGTCCACAAAGAGGCAGATGAACCAGCGTGACACGACCAGAGTCCACAGGACGCCATGCCCATCCATCAGGGCCGCCACTGCGGGCAGCTTGGTCCTCACCAGCTCCCCCAGGACCTCCTGGTCCGTCTTCAGGCCCAGCATCTCAGGGCTGTAGTAATCTGCCATGGAGACGAGGGGGAAAAACCCCAAAACGTGCATCACTATTCTACAAACCACAGTCCCTGACAGCCTCGTCCCTCACTCTCCCGTGAGCCAGGGAAGGAAAACAGGGCTGTCCATGTGGGATCCTTTCCAGGGAGAGGAGGGCGAGGTTAGAGGGAGGACCCAGGGCAAGACACCACACTGGGTGAACGAAGGGACTCCTGGGAGTGACTCCCAAAGCAAGGGCCCCCAAGGCCCCTGGGGGGTCTGGATAATGAAACCCTGCTAGGCGTCGGTTAAACTTTGCTGGCAGAAAGAAGGGGTATTTGCACACCCCTATTCCTAGCAGTGTTATTCACAACAGCCAGAAAGTGGACACAACCAAGAGTCTGACTGCAGGTGATTAGATGGGTAAACAAGATGAGACATATACACACACAATGGCATACTACTAGTCTGAAAAGGAGGGAAACTGACATGTGCTACAATATGGATGAACCTTGAGGACATCATGCTAAGTGAAGTCGGTCAGCCCCAAAAGGACAAATACTGTGTGAAGTGCCTAGAGCCGTCAAAATCAGAGGCGGAAAGTAGGATGGTGGGAGCCAGGGGCTGGAGCAGGAGCAGGGGATGGGGTGGCTATCTAATGGGGACAGAGTTTCAGTTTGGGGAGATGAGAAAATTCTGGAGACAGATGGTGGGGATGGTTACACAACAGTGTGAGTGTGATTGATGCTGCTGAACTGCACACTGAAAAACAATAAAGATTGTAAATGTGATGTTATGTGTATTTTGTCACCATAAAAACAAAACTTTAAAACTCTGCAGGTGGCAGCTGCCTCTCCCTGTCATCCAGACTGAGGGAGAGCCCAGCAGCCACAGACCTGCTGCCCTGCCCAGTGGCTCTGCCCGCCCTGGGTTCCTCTGAGCACAGGACGTGCTCTCCCTTCTTTACTGGTGTTGTGTTTTTTATTTATTTCTGTCTCTTTTTTTGTAATGAAGATGACACATGTATATGATAAATCATTACAGGAGACTATGAGGTGAAAAGTCAAAGTCATCCCCTAGGTAACCGATCATCAGTAAGCGGTTTGATGGGCCTCCTGTGTACTTGTAATGCCACATAACACGTTGATGAATCTTGCAAACAGCGCCCTGTCAGACATCCCTTTACAAAGTTCCCTGATACCTTTGCACACCCTCATGGACATGGCCTGCCCTCTTTGCTGTGAGGTGCCTTCGCAGGGACAGGCCATAACCCACTTCACCGGCCCCTGGTGGACAAGCATTCAGATGCTGGTGTGTGGTCACGTGTGCAGGGGAATGCCTCCACATAGAGCTGCTGGGTGAGGGTTCTCCTCGCTTAAGACTCAAGGAATCTTACGTGCTTCCTCTAACCTGAAGGCGGAGGACACTTTATTATATCTACCAGATATTCTAGAAGGAGCCAAACGTCCCCACCTCTCTGAACATAGAAAGGCAGAGGCAATGTTAAGTCTAAAATTTTTCCCAAAGACAGCTGATGACTTCATTTGGAGAAATTTCTTTTCCTCTAGTTTAGGGGTTTGGGGGCCCTGCGCTGCTGAATCATGGAAAGCAGCACCTGCCAAGGCAGTTCACGGTTGCTCTGCTGCTGCTGTCAGAGGCCCGGGCACCCGCTGGCAGCCAGCAGCCCCTGCAGCTCTGTGACCACATGCTCCACGGGCAGACAGACCAACGCTTCCAACAGCGTGTCCAACTTTTGAACAGACATCTGCCTTGCCGAAAAACTTCCCAGCTTGTTAGTGCAATGTATTACAATACATGTTAATTCTTCATTTCAGGTATAAAAATCTAGTTAAATGATGCGTGTAATAAAATAGGAAACGGTGCCACATTCTGCACGCCGTCAAACATAGCATCTCGTCCCGCAACCCACCTGCAGCTTTGTTACCCAGCAAACCAGGGCTTGGCCACCTGGTGCCCTTACACGGGACCCAGCAACTACTGTTGAAGGAAATGGGTTTTTATTAACAGGGTTCCAACCTTGGGGGCGCTGAGAGCACTCCTGCTCATATCCCTCTTCTACCACAAGACGCAGAACTTCCCATACTCCCCAAAAGGCTACAAGCCAAAACCATGCCCAGAAGTTCCCCATACTCTTATCTGTCCATTACATTAGCTGGTCACACAGATTTCCGTCCTTTTTGGAATGTGTACTTGTGGGTTTCAGAGTTGCCATTTTTCGCAGCAGCTTTTTTCTTTAGGATTTAGGGTGCACTGTTTTTACCCTTCATGCAGTGGTGCAGGAAAGCATGCGCCATGTTGCACTGGATCGCGGTGGAGTCCCGGGGCACATGTCCCGGAGAGTGACTTCTCTGTACATCTTCCAGAGAAGCAGAAGTCTGCAACTCAGCATTCCCGGTTACAGTTCAGCTTCAAGTTTTGTTCAAGAGTCTGGGTGGCTAGGCGGGTCCCCACAGCTCCATCAGTTCTGTCGCCGCCTTCTCCAGGCAGACTTCCTCTCTCACTGCTGACCTCATGGCTCTCTCCTCCTAACCTTCAGCTCACCCTGATTTAAAGGTCAGCCCATAGCTTTCTATGCAATATTATATCCCGCCCGTCCTATGGTACATTAGTGTTTGCCAATTTTGTCAGTTCCCCAGTGTCTTTTGCCCTTTTTTGGCTGCCATGTTTAGTCAGGGCAGGAGTTCCCATGAACACAGGGACATCCAGGGTGGGCATCCGCCCCTTGCCTCTCACGCAGGTGCTGTATGAGCCTCCCCCAGCCCCCTCCACATGGCGAGTCACCGCACGTTCTCAGGGTCACGTACTGGGCGGCAGCCCTCTTCCCTTCAGGAAGGCACGGCTATTCACTTGCACTTTGTTGTGCAATGTATCTTAACCGCTGTCCCATTCACTCTCCCCACCTCCAATCCTGCCTCACATCCTGCCTGAAGGCAGGGTTGCCAGGGGTTGTTCCCCTACTTTCAGGGGACCCATGCTTTGCACCTTGTCACCGTTTGGTCACTCACCATGGCAAAGGAAGAGGACGGTCTTGTCAATTAAACAGTCATTATGAATACTGACACAATATCCGTCATGTTGCTAATTTTCAAAGAGTGAGCTGCAATAAACTATGTTCAGACTAAAGTACACTGAAAATAATTTCATAGAAGCCAAGTCAGTTATAAAATACCAGGGGTTAAAAACAATGCTTTCCTTTCGTATATTTATTTTGCATCTATTTCTTGAAACTCAGCCATTTGCTCCTTTTTCCTTTTCAATTCAGCCATAGTCTGGTCCAAGTGGGAGAAAGCAGCGAAGATTCTCTGCTCGCCTTTCTAGACTGTCTGCAGGGCCAATCCAACTGCACTGACTCCGGGGGGACCAGGTTTAAGTGCAGGAGAGATAAGAGGATTTTCCAAGAAGGACATTTAAGCTGTGAGTACAGCATGACCTTGTGCTTGATTACGGAGAGGGCTTATGGCAGCTTCCAAAAATAGATGTCAAAGTCACACCCCAGACTGCCACAGGCCTGAGCCGTTCACCAGGGGAAGATCACCGAAACCCTCCGTATCTGCTTTCCCTCCTCAATGTATTCTGCCTTTGAACACTGGAAGGCCAGACAACCACAATTCTTGTAGGCCCTGCCGGCAGTATTCCCCTAACCACTGTCCGAGCAGAAGAGCATCATCAGGCCCGACATTCCACTGTGCACAGGAAGAGAGAAATCCCCCGTAGCCCCTGAGCTGGCCTTGCCTCTCTGAGGCCCCTAGTTATGCTTCTCCTGTGGACATTCATCTTTGTAGATAACCTAATTAATGGCTCTGTCAGAACATCTAAAGGCTGAATGGTGCCGCAGCGGGCAGGGCAGGTGCAGGGGTGCTGTTTCGGGGGTGGGTGCTGCTGCTGCTGTGGGGGTGGGGTGCACAGATTTAAAACGCTCCATGATTATTGCTACGTGAGTAGTAAGTGGTAGAGCTGGGATTCAAGCCTGTGTAGTCTAATTCCCAAACAGATGCTCTTCAGCCCACAGATGCAGTGTCTGCCTGTGAAAAAGCAAGTGCACATCCCACAGGCCATGGACTACTATGGGGGAGACCTTATGGGTAAGGTAATCAAGAGAACCCTTGAATCACATACTCAGGTGCAGCAGAGGTGAGTGGAGTCCAGTGGTCCTCACCCTGTCACAGCTCAGCTCCGCAGGGGCTCTGAACCTCACCCCACACAGTGTGCCTTATCAGTCCCCACCTCAGCCACACCCTCTAGCTTGAGCTGGGTTATTTCAGTAAGGAGCAATTAGCAACCTGTTTCCCTGTGTTTCAAAGGAAAACAGGTCTGACCAGCTTTTCAGGATGCCAATACATCATCAGTTCCTTGCTGCACTGACTCATCATTTGATGCAATTAAAGTGGAATGGTGATCCCCCTTCTGCTTCCTGAAGTCAGACAGGCACCATTAGCACCAGGGACTCAGAGCCTGGTCCTTGTCCAGCTTCTCTGCGAGGCTCAGGAATCTTCTTCTATCCATGAAGTGAATCTGCTTTTACTCTTGTACCCTTTCACTGAATGCCTTGGTTTGAGTGGTGACTAATCAGGAGAGCCACCACTGGTTCCCCAGAAGGCACTCCTGTCACAGGAGTCTGTGTGAGGGAGGATTCTGGGTGTGGGTGTAAGGAGGGTAAGTTTAGCTTACCTGGACATTGTCTGGTAGCATTTTGCTGACTTGGGACTATGAGAGGACTTTACGTGTAAAAGTGAAATCCTTTGAGTAAACCTTATCTGAGTGACTGTGCACAACACAGTAATGCTCCTAGAGGCGGCAGTGCCTGAGTAGGGCTCAGTCAGCCAGACGGGAGGCTCAGTCGTGCACAAGACCAGGAGTTCTGTGACTCCGTACAAGTGACTCTGCCTCCAGGACCTCCTTTGTGAGAGGTCTGTAACAATGTGGTCTTCAGTTCCAACACTGACTTTTATCCCATTTCACCTGCTCTGAAACTGGGGTGTCACTTGCCTAGAATGGTGGCCATCGGGTGGCTATTCTGGCTTTGACATCCTACTTCACTGTTGTTTAAACCTGCATTTCCTTGCTCACAGCAGAGCTTGGTCTTCTCTTGGTAACTTTGTTGGCCATTCAGGTTTCTTACTTTGTGAAATGCCTATTTGCTTTTTCACAAAAGTCTGACTCCCTGTGGAACAGAAATAAAGATCTAATTTCATCTTATTTCATATAGTCAATTGTCACCAAATGATATTTCAAATAATCTTTTTTTTCCTCTATATCCTAATCCCACATAGATCCTAATAGATTAACAGATCACTAGACCAACTGACGTCTGGCCTCTTTTCTATTTGTACATCAGTAAGCTAACGCCACACAATTTTAATCATTGTAGCACTGCAGTAAATCTCCAGTATTCCTCTTTCAAGACTTCTTGGCTTGGCTTGGCTTTCAAGTCTTCCTTAAAATTACAGGACATACAGCTGCCTCTCTGCACTGGGAGAGCTGCAATGACAAGGATAATCCTTTTTTCTTTCCTCACAGTCCTGACATTTTTGTTTTGATATTTTCTTTTGTTTTTGAATCGAGACCTGATGACACTGCAGTTTACTCTGACTGAACCTAATGATGACAGGACATGACACTTCAGGAGCAATCTGGAGTTTTGCCTTTTACTTTTCCAAGTAAGAAGCATTTATCACCTGCCACTAATCTATTGAGAATTTTAAAGGAAACCTCAATGAAAATTGGAGCCGGGAAGGCCGGTAGAGAGAGCTATCACACCCTACCATGTGAGGTCAACTACCCCAAACAGGAAGACCTCAGTTGCAGACCTCAACTCTTTATTACTTCAATACCCAGCAGGAGGAAAGAAGATTTTCCTTCTACCCAGCAACAAGCCTAGCCAATGGAAACGTCACAGCTCAGCCAATGGGAAGCCTTCATCACCTGAATGTTTACCTTCCTTTAATGGACTTTCATTTTTCTCTTGCTGATGATTTCTCTGTCCTTCCCTCCTTTCTATAAAAGCCTTCCATCTTGTATAACCCTTCATGGTATCTACTTATTAGCTGAGTTGCTGCTTGATTAATGAATCATTTAATAAAGCCAATTATATCTTCAATTTACTCAGTTAAATTTGGTTTATTAACTGTGGAGAAGAGACTGTTCCATCGTGACCTCTCTCTATCCCTCAAGCTGGACCCAGGCCAGAATGGAGGCTGCTTTCTGCAAACCAACTTTAGAGGCCGTCTGATCACAATCAACATTCATCCTGATAGAAATCAGTACCCCTCCCTTGCCTCCTTCGAAGTGATGGCCCCTGGAACAGGTTGTTGCCTCGACCTGGTCAAGCACATAAGTAATTTCCTGTACCTGGTAGCATTCACGTACCAGCACCCGAGACTATTCCCCCCTCCACCCTGTGGAATTCTCTGGCACCTGCCAAGGGGCACAGGGACCCATTTTGTCTCGCAGCCACCGAAGACATGACTCAAATGTAAGTGTCTCTTAATAAACTGTATCACTTGCCAGCCTCTTTCTTAGGTCTTTCCTTGCCCTCCATTTAGGAAGGTAAATTTTCAGTCTTGGGGCATTTTGCTGGCTCTGTGTACGTGAACACGAACACTACGCCGTTGACCTATTTATTATGGGCTGGGCTGTAGTTGCTGCTGCTCACTGTTGGACCTCTTTCCTGCAACGGGCATCCCACAAGGCAGGACCTTCTGTGTGTGGTCACTGATGTTCCCCACACCCCCAGAACTGAGTTGATCATGGATATAAACAGTCACTGCAATTCAGTCTGAGGACATAACTGAAGCAAACGGTGAACATGATACAGAGCTCTGTCAATATTTCATCTGGAAGGTCTTGACCCCCTCTTCCTCATAATTTCCCCATCACTGTGGTTCAGGCCTTCACGTGGAAGCTGGGCCTGCTGGAGCCCTCTCCGCCTTTGGGCTCTCTTCTCACACTCAGGTCCTCTCCACCTTTCCTTTCCTCGTGGGAGCTTCGTCCAGCCTGACCTCTGCACACCCACTGCTGAGCCCTGTTCACGGCAGCACCAGAGCATGAGAAGCACCCCCATTCCCCGCTATCTTCCCAGATTCCCCCTTTCTTTAACGGCTGTGGTTCGGGTTCACTCTTGCATGCCAAGGTCTCAGAGTCACAGAGCCGTGGATGTGAACATGGGCTCTGCCGCAGACAGCTGTGGGATTCAGCTGTCTGATTCAAGTGTCCCCCTCTGTGAAATCGCTGTCATAGCTGGGTCTGTGTGGTCCAGTAGTTCTGAGGATTAAATGAGAATGTAGGCGCAGTGCAGCATGGAACCTGAATGTGCTACGCACACCTGTCTTCAGCACGGAGCTTCCAGAGACGGGAGCCAGCTGTCCAGAGAGGTCCCTGGGCGCTGTCCTGGGGCGGGTCTAGCCCGACCCAGGCACGTGTGAGAGAGGGGAGGAGCATGAAGAGAACTCAGAGTCGGACACAGAAAACAGGAGCAACCCAGGGCTCACTGCCATGGGAGGCCTCTAACCTCCCCGCCCACCAGTCACGAGGATTTCGCAACCGTGCTCATCTTTCAGGACAAGCGTGAGACTCACTGTGACCGATCACCACCATCAAGTCCTGCCCCACCGACACGGCTCGGCCACTTCTCTTCCCAAAGTGGTCCTACTCTGCAGCTCACAGTCCACGCTGTGCATCGCCCACACCGGTGGGTGTTCATTAACAAATCACTTATTAATTAAATCAACAGTCATTAATAAATAGAAAGGTAGAAATGTATGAAAACAGTGGTCCTCATCTTAATCACAGTAATAATAACAGTTGACAATTATTTCAGTCTTACCGCCATTCACAAACTCACTAACAAACACACACACGTAACCGAGGGAAGCTCTCACAGATTCCGTGATCACAGGACACACTAAGGCCCAGCGAGTCTCAACACGAACGGTACAGACTGAGGAACAGATGAGCTCAGCACACAGTCTCGGCCAAGTTCAAGCTCTAAGACTCAAAAATAACTGGCTGTGCTGGCTGCAGCCAATCATCTTAAATAATTTTCTTCTCTTTAACTTCATTGCAAAAAGATCGTTAACCTCAACTCCCAAACAATTCAATTACATTTTCATTAAATCTTGGCTGGTCAGCTGAATCATTTCGATAACACCAGAAACAAGACCGTGAAGGGCAAACAGCATGGATTTTCAACATACCAGGCAGTATTCTTCCAACAAGAGCATCCAACAGCCAAAAGGATTCTTCTTCATTCTTTGTAATAAGAATCAGGTATCCCGCTATAAAATTCATTCCCTGAAATTAGAAAAATGAGAAACAGAAATTCATGTCGAGTTTTATTTTTTTAAAGATTTTATTCATGTGTTTTTAGAGAGAGGGGAAGGGAAGGAGAAAGAGAGGGAGAGGGAGAGAAGTATCAATGCATGGTTGTGTCTCACGCGCCCCCCTACTGGGGACCTGGCCCGCAACCCAGGCATGTGCCTTGACTGGGAATTGAACTGGCCACACTTTGGTTCACAGACCTGCACTCAATCCACTGAGCTACACCAGCCAGGGATCATGTCAAGTTTTAAAACACCATAAGATTATGTAATTGTTGGGCTGCTAACTACTAACTTTCCATTTTCCTAAAACTTGCATAATTCTCAAATGACCTTTTAGTACAGCTTCGGAGATACTAAGGATCTGACGTCTAGTAATGCATTTAATCAAGCTTACAAGAGAAGGATGGAAAATGATTAAAAGAAACTTCTGAATACTGCCTTAGAATACTAAAATCAAAGACTCTTCAACTAATGGTTACCTTATGATAAAATACAACTTCCAATTGTTTTTGTAAAACTTAATCTAATAGCGTGAAACTATATCAGAGGGGCAACTATACCAGTAACCATATTTCATGAAATCCGCAAAGGAACAGGGTCTGACACACGGGAATGTTGAAGGAGATCCTTGTGATTGAGACTGTCGAGAAATTCACAGCGAACACTTGCCAAAGGGCAGATGTGGCTAAAATATGTGATTCTCATCTGACAGAATCAGCTAGACCCAGGGGAGAGCGCAGAGGGTAGGCGCTTAACAACAGTGAGTTAGGGGCATCTCTGGGTGACCAGGTTTCAAACAATTTCTATTTTCTCTTTGGCATGCCTATATTTTCTAAAATAAGTATGTATTTCTGTAATAGTAAGGGGAAAATCCAGCTCTTGTCAACCAACAAGATAAATATGGACACAGAAACAGCACACAGGGAGAGTGCCATGTGAAGAGGAAGGCAGAGACTGGGTGATGGGTCCGAAAGCCCGGGAACGCCAAGGAGTGCCAGAGACCGCCAGGAGCTGGGGAGAGGCCTGGAATGGATTCCCTCACAGCCTGAGAAGGAACCAGCCCCGCCGACACCTTGATCTCAGACTTCTGAACTCCAGAACTGAGAGACAGTTTCTGGTGGTCACGCTTCTCAGCCTATGGAGCTTCGTCATGGCAGCCCTGGGACACTAACACAACATGTATGTGTCTGTGTATGCACACATATTCCAAAAACCAACACACATTCCAAAAGCCAACACTGAGCGAAACATCGATCTGTTGTTCCACTTATTTGTGCACTCACGGGTTGACTCTTGTGTGTGCCCTGACAGGAGATTGAACACGACTCCTTGGTGTATTGGGACGATGCTCTAACCAACTGAGCTACCCAGCCAGGGCCCGTAAAGCCAGTAGTTTTGATATCATGCTAATATTTAAAATTGTGTGGGGTTTTTTTAAAGCTATTTTTTTTAGTCCACAAGAACAGTGACTAGAATTATCTTAGGACAATTTCTCAGCCATCCTGCTTCCCCATCTCCGAAGGGCGGAGTCCTTGCTTCAGGACAAGTTAATGACAGCCGTAAAAGCGAAGAATGGCAGGAATTCCGTATGGGAAAAATGGCCCCATCCCAGCTTCGTCTTTCTGAAGGCACCGCCTCCTGGTAACAGAGCAATGTGAACTGGATGAATAATTCAGGTGAATGTGAGTAGTAACTATGACGTGTCTCTGCTGTTGGTCTTTTGTAAATGATCTGCCCCTGTCCTTGTCCCATTTCTCCCCCGTTCCTTTCTGGGGCCCAGAGCCTCGCCACAGGCTGACCACGCAGGAACGCAAATTCCCAAAGCACCGCTGCTGCACGACCCGTTTGTTCAAACCTTCTTAAGGGCCCGAACGCTCGAGGCTCCCTGGCCTCTATGAGCAGCTTCCGGAACCCATGACTATTAAATGCACACTTCCCACCACAGGACAGGGTTTACTCACCTTCCTCTCAGGAAATCTTTAGACAAGCCTCAGGCTCTGGCAGCACGAGAAGCATGCAGCCTCAGGGACAGGGAAAGCCACTCTCTTCCCGTGACAGCCGTGGGCTCCTGCTCGCAGCCATGGCGACAAGCAGCGTTCCCGGCAACAGGAAGCGGGCAGCTCCTGCCAACACCCTGCCTGGCGCATCTGGCGGCTTGGGCCCCACCAGCCTCCAGCGAGCTCAGAGACTGAACCAGGTGTCTCAAAGGCAGCGCGGCTGTATCGCATGCAGCGCCCAGAGGGCACAGCTGCGGCTGCCCCTAACTCAGGCTCTTCTTACGTTCCCCGTTATGTACAAGAGTGTCCCTCTGATACACTCCAGGCTGGGACCATTTCACGGAGAAATGACTCTTCCCCACCTCACATGTGCTTCACGCAGAGAATCCAAAACAAGGCGACAAGGTGGCAGGTGATGAGGCATACTGTTACCTTTAACTACAGGGAAGATCTGACTTCCAAAAACAACCTCGAAGGAACACCCCCATCCCCACTCTCCACCCCACACAAACACACAACATGCACCGGGGCAATAAGGTGCTCTTTGTTTACTTTTTGTCCCAGAAGATACAGCCCTGTGTTCACTTAAGTTGTTCCTACCTGCTTCCCAACCTCCCACCTTCACCCCCTCTCACTGCAGTCTGACACCAAAAGAAATCATTACATAGAGGTTTCACTAACTTTGTAACTGGCAAATATTTAAAGTCACAGTCCGTGCAGGTGTTATAACTTAGGGAGCTTATGAACGACATTAATAAGGAATACTTAATGTACACCTGAAGGTGTGTTCATTGTAAGTTTGTGGGGTGTCGATGGTGTTCACCTTCCTGGGGGCTTACCTGGCAGTACCCCACACCTCGGTTGTGGTGCCCATAGGCCAAGAGTACGTTGTACAGGGTCTTCTGTAAACAGGGGTCTGCGCTCCTGCGGAATTTTACATTGTCTGGGAAGGTCCTGTTCATATCTGCAGAGAAATTAATAGCAGAATTATTCAAAAGGTGGGAACGGAAGACAGTCTGCGATGCACCAAACCCCACCTGGTGAAGTGCTGCGCTCCATCTTGGGTCTCAGGACAGGCTCGGCCCTGGTTGTGGTTTGAATCGCCCCCGGAGAGCTTGGCTGTCCTTCCCAGTCCATGAGCACCTGCAGCCCTCACGCCAAGGTCCCGGCTGCAGTCAGGAAGGAGAGGGTACTGCGAGGACCCCCGTCCTGCTCCAGCCACACCAAGGGGACACCCGTGGGCCCGAGAAGCAGTTCTCCCAAGATCAGTGACAACAAAGTGAGCTTCTCCAGCTGAGGCCTGGGCCATTGCGGGGCCCCGATTTTTTCCTCACTTGTCTCCACCCCACAAGCCTGTCCTCACACTGCCCCCCACTTAGCTAAGTGGAGGCTAACTCTAGGACAACAGGTGACAGATGACCATTTTACACAAAATTCTGGAAATTTTCACAATTCTGAAGATGACAAACATAAAGAAGCAGAACACACGGAGATCTCCTTTCAGAAATAAACAGACAAAATGGAAAACTACCCCTGGCTGTTGTGGCTCAATGGATGGAGCACCAGCCTCGAACAAAAGGGTCACCAGTTCGATTCCCAGTCAGGGCACATGCCTGGGTTGTGGGCCAGGTCCCCAGTAGGGGGTGCTCAAGAGGCAACCACCCAGTGATGTTTCTCTCCCTCTCTTTCTCCCTCCCTTCCCCTCTAAAGTAAATTTTAAAAATCTTAAAAAAACCATGAAAACTAAGAACAAAATTAACTCAGCACTGTCAACCTCTGTCTACAGGAAAGCTTCCCAGCCAACCTCCTCCTGTTCGTCAGCCCCCCACTTCCTCAGCCGGCCCCTGAGCCTGGCCCAGCTGGTCCTACCAGGGCCCCATGCAGGGACACAGGTGCTGGTGGGGGTCACCAAGACAACACCTGACTTTTTTTTTTTTTAATCCTTACCCAAAGGCATGCTTATTGATCTTAGAGAGAAGGGAAGGTGGGGAGAGAGAGGGAGAGAAATACGAATTGGTGTCTCTTGTACACACCTCGACTGGGGACTAAACCCACAACCTAGGCATGTGTGTTCAGACCAGGAATCAAACCTGTGACCTTTCAGGCTACAGGCCCAACCAACTGAGCCACCCTGGCCTGGGCCAACGCCCGACTCTTTAAAGTTGAGTTTCACATGTTAACTCTGCACACAGGTGCAAGAACAGAGAGGATATACGTCAACTTAAACTATTACATCTTTTCTAACTCTACGGACCCCACTTAGATCAGCAGCGTGTTTGCCGCTGTGCTATGTCTGATAACCACAACAACCTGGGACACACACAGCCCGCAGATCTCAGTGCGGGACCTGCATAACCACCAGCTTTCTCTGCGGTGGCCTCCGCAGGCACAGGAGCTCCCCATGCGCCTGAGGAAATCCAGCCTCCACTCCGGCATGAGGCCCACAGACCTGCAGGGAAGCGCCGCGGCACTCGTTCTGCCCCCAGCCCCTGGCCCTCGGCCTTGTCTCTGCTTCTAATAAACTAGGTCTGCGCAGAACAGCGAGTTGAGTGTCCCAAAGCACATTATTTTTTACGTATGCTTTCTTAAAAAAGTGTTGTTTTTGTTTTTTAAATGCCTCCCACAACGTGTCTCATTCTCTGTCCCTGCCCCAGGCGTTCGGACGGCCTGGAGGGCTGGCAGCACCACTGCGGACAGTGAGGAGCAGCTTCGCCACCACTCACGACGCAGTGGTCTCATGCCCAAGAAGGACAAGAGGTGGGAGGCACAGGGTTCCTCTGCTGTATTGACTATGGCTACATTTATTTTTTCTTTTTTAAAAAATTGTATTTCAATGTATTTTATACTATTTATTTTTATGAGTATAGCACATTTATTATAATTAATGAACTAGTTAATGCAGCACTGTTATTAACAAAAGTCCATAATTTGTTTAGATTTTTCAAAAATTCCTGCAAAATTTTTTTTCTGGAGTTCTAAGCATTCCAAACTGCAACTGATCAGGAGAAAATGAGTGTTTTTTACTAATTCAGACTAGAATGACCAGCTGTGCTCATTCCTATGTAGTACTTTTTTATTATGAAAAGTTTTCCCATATGTTTTAAAATCTTTCCACAGGAAATGCTGCCTTGCATTGTGGAAGGAGGTGTGAACAGGGATATTCGGTCTGCGCTTACATGGCATGAAACATCCAGCTCCACCAACCCTGTAAAATGGTTTGTCCACGTTCCTCAAAAAACAGACACAGAATTACCCTGGGATCCAGCGACTCCACTTCCGGGAATACACCCAAAACCGAAAGCAGGGTCTCCAAAAGGTGTCTGTCCACCCACGTTCCGAGCAGCATTATTCACAACGGCCAGTAGGTGGAAGCGGCCCTAGTGTCCACCCTCACTGGGTGGGCAGTGAGACAAAGCGGCGTGGACGCGCCGTGAGGCACGGTTCCGCCTCACGCAGGGAACTCCGCCACACGCGGCCACATGCAGGAACCTTGAGCACATTTTGCTCAGTGAACTCAGCCAGCTACAGAAAGACAGACGCTCTATGATCCCCCTTACATGAGGTACTCAGAGTCATCCCACGCCTAGAGACAGAAAGAAGAATCCCACTGCCAGAGACAGGGACTGGGGGACAAGAAGTTAGTGCTTAATGGGGACAGAGTTTCAGTCGGGGGAGACAGAACAGTAAATTTTATATTATGTATATTTTACCACAATAATGAAAATATTTACCTAAAAATGCTGGCACCAAACAGAGCCTCTAAATTTATTTTTCAAACACAGAGCAACATTCTATTTTATTTAATATGTTCAGCCTCCCTTAGACCTAAAGTCTCTTCCCAACCTAAACAAGCATTTCCAGCCCTGCTGAGTGATGCCCCCGCCCCCCCCCCCCCCCCCCCCCCCCGTGCCTGCAAAGCCAGCAGCAGCTTCTGTGCTGAGAACTTTGACCCTGGTTTGCTGTGCAATCAGGTTGCAGGCAAAGGGTTCAGCACCCTCAGCTCTGCCCACTGGTTCCAGCCCTGGGCATATGAGACCCCAAAGACTGAAGGACCCCCACTTATTATGTTGGGGACACACCACTCTCACTGTCACAAGTCAGTCCAACCTCTCAGCACTTCAAAGTAATTGATTCTTAAAAATTTTTTTAAAGATTCCATTTATTTAGCCCTGGCTGGTGTAGCTCAATGGATTGAGCGCGGGCCTGCGAACCAAAGGATCGCAGTTCGATTCCCAGTCAAGGCACATGCCTGGGTTGCAGGCCAGTTCCCAGCGAGAGTTCCCAGCAGGGGACGCACGAGAGGCAACCATACATTGATATTTCTCTCCATCTCTCCTTCCCTTCCCCTCTAAAGATAAATAAATAAAATCTTTAAAAAAAAAGAAATTAAAAAAAAAAGATTCCATTTATTTATTTTTTAGAGAGAGGAAGGGTGGGAGGAAGAGAGGAAAAGAAACATTTATTGGTTGCCTCGCCCATGCCTGCAGCTGAGGACCTGGCCTGCAATCCAGGCATGTGCCCTGACTGGGAATCAAACTGGCGACCTTTCTTTCCATCCACAGGATGACGCCCAACCCACTGAGCCATGCCAGCTAGGGAAAATTAACTCAATTTTTTAAATTAGCTATTTTGTTTAAATTTGTATTTTTCAAAAACTGTTAAAATCAGGAAGGCAGATGTATTTCCTTAAAATCTAATTATTCATTTTAGGTTAAACATTTTTTTCTTGAGCACTTCAAACTTTTAAGAGACAGGGAGCCTATGTAAATATTAAGAAAACTACAGGGAAAGCGAGTAGAGGCCAAACATATCAGCATCCCTAGACAATGATTAGAACTTGACACAAAGAAAGAAACTCCAGTGTGCGGCTTTGTGATGCTCACGCAGCTGCATCTGTAAGTCCCGTGGGCTCCCGTCAGGCGCACGCCCCTTCCCGCAAATGCCCCGCCGCATTAGGGCTGCTGGCCCGGCAGCCTTCCCACTTTTCTTGAGGGCTTCTTCTTTAAAGAAATCTGGTCTTTCTGTTACCATGTTCCTTACTAGCTAGCTAGGTGCTCAAAAATTTGCTGAATAAATTAAAGACAATGTTCTCCCCTCATGAACGCTGAAGTTTTGATTTTCCTTTAAGAAAAATACAGTTTCAAATTGAAATCGGGTGGTGCATCTTTCACAATGCCCACTTCTTCATCAGCATCGTGACTTCGAAGACTGGATGCAGACCCAATGTGGAGGAGAGTTCCCACTCCCCCCCTCCGCCTGCCTGGGCCACCCCCCACCCAAGGGACGGACGCCATGTGTCACCTGTCCTGATGGCCTCCTCCAGGCTGTCGTTCCTCTCTCCCTGGAGAAGTCGGTGGTAATAGCCAGGATTCCTCTCCATCCGGGCCTGGGCTCCACTCACCCCCATCCAGACACGGGCCCTATGCTCGAGTGGAACGCCTTTCCGGATGTAGCGCTTCACTGCAACAGACAGGAAGGGCAGCTTCAGAAGGACAGAGCCAATGGCATGAATTTCAATGCCTTTACTCACCAGTTCTCTCCTTAAATCAAACATTAAGAAGATGTAAAGCTTGCCCTGGCCGGGTGGCTCAGTTGGTTGGAGCATCATCCTACACACCAAAAGGTTTTGGGTTTGATCCCCGGCTTGGGCTTCTCACATCTATGTGTGGGTGTGTGTCCCTTTCTCTCTCTCTCTCTCCCCCCTCCCTCCATCCCTCCCTTCCTTTCCCTGTACAATCAAGAAACATATCCTCAGATGAGAATTTTTAAAAAGATGGAAAACTTCACACATATCTACCAAAACTTGTATATACACTCATCATAGAATTCAGCTCTTCTGTCCAAACTGACCACAATGAGGCAAGAGGCTACAATAACCCAATGCCAGGGGCTTCGAGGTCCATCTGGTCCTCTCATGCCGCCCACCACACAAACTGTGACAGATGCTACGGATGTGAAGACAGGTTAGCCACCGGTCCAGCCTCAAGTCCCTGCTCAAGGGCGACTTGGACCGGGAATAGTCTCTGTGACCCAGGCACTGCACACAACTGGAAATGCCGGCAAAGCAGGAGGGACAGAAACCTCACCAAGTGAAGGGACATGAAACACGAAGAGACCCTCGGCCGGTCCCGGGGAATGTAAGCAGAGACACGAGGGCTGGAGCGACAGCTGAGGGTAGGGACAGACCCAGAGGCGCCAGTGAATCAGACTCAGATGCTTGGTCCTTCTCTGGAGGTGACCGTGAAACAGCAGGGACTGAGGTCACACGAGTGAGGTCTGGGAAGCCCTCTGCGGGCTAGAGACCAGCGAGAGGACAAACTGAAAACAGAAGACAGCTAGTGTGCAAGCTGTGCGCTTGCGTGACGCACCTGGCTGCGAGCACAGGCTGCAGCTGCTGGTGTCCTCGTCCTGTTTTGCAGCCAGTCTCCATGAGTGTGTAACTGCCGCATTTTGGAGGAACACATTTATTAACAATAAATATGTGAAAAGATGATCACTAATTTCCTAATGTCCATAACAACATATAGGAAAATAAGCCAAAAGCCATGAGTGACCTCAATTAATCAATATTCAATAATTTCCTAGGCAAATGAGAAAATTTGTAAAATTAACATTCAAGTTAATTACAGTAGCCCAGGGATGCTATGCTATGCTTTTAATAATCTTAAATGAACCCCCCAAACAGTTCATTTTCAAAGTAAATATTCACAGGTTTGTTTTGCTTTGATATTATAAATATTATTATTTTAAAAGAAACCACACTTTAGGGAAAAAAAAAGCTATGCAATTAATAGAATTCTACAAGCAGCCATAAAAAGAAAAAGATCTGAGGCACCAATTCCATTTAACAGAAAACAATTATGGGGAA
The DNA here is from genome assembly GCA_039655065.1 of Glossophaga mutica. NCBI lineage: Eukaryota > Metazoa > Chordata > Mammalia > Chiroptera > Phyllostomidae > Glossophaga > Glossophaga mutica. Next base: position 63,789,445 of record CM077310.1, on the reverse strand, counting down.
AACAGTCTAAGCTACAGTCAGGAAAAGCGCTGTTGATGAAAACTTAAACTCCAAGGCGACCCACACAGGATCACCTGCACGTAAGCACCTTGAAGGGGAAGCTCCAGGAGGCCAAGCCTCCTGCGCCTGCCCAGGAGGGCACACTAGAAATTGGCAGAAGGATGCAAGGATGACAAGGGAAGATCCAGAAGAGGGAAAGAACATCTCTGAAATAATCCCCCTAAAGACCAAGAAAACTTCAGAAACCCTTTTTGCCAGTTTGAATGCACATTGGAGGACCATGCCTCCGCAAGAACATCTTCACACTTAGTCTGTTTATACTGTCACGGAAACATGAAAAGCACAAGCTTTGTTTTATTTTTAAGTCTATCAAAGACACTAATAATTCAGTCTGACTTTCCCCCCAACTTAGTGTGATTTGTACTGAAGGCTGGCAGTAGGTCTCATGAGCCCGTGGAGGCCATGTGACCAGAAACGCCTGAAAGAGCTGTGAATCATTCTCCGCCGACCAGCAAGGGGCAGGGGCGGTCCCAAAGCGGGTGGGGGCTGTTCTACCTTAGATGGTAGCAAAAAGAAAAGACATGGCGCAAATCAGTGGTAGTTCTGCACACTAATAACATACAACTGAAATCAAAATATTGAAAATAGTATCATTTACAACAGCACCAAAACTAAAAAGAGAAATTCTTAAGTAAAAACCTAACAAGATACCTGTCGGATCTGAGTGCTGAACGCTGCAAAGGAAGTCAGAGCAGACATACACAAGAGGAGAGATATACCACATACATCCTGCCCAACGGATCCGAAGACTCAGTGTTGTTAAGATGTCAGTCCTTCCCGAATAGATCTATAAATTCGACACAATGCTTACTAATTTTTCAGCAGAAATATTTAGTTGATGATGACAAGCTGATTCTAAAATTTACGTGGAGCCTTGGCCGGCACGGCTCAGTTGGTTGGTTGAGCATCGTCCTGCAAAGCTGATCCAATTCCCGTTCAGGGCACGTGCCTGGTTGTGGGCCAGGTCCCCAGTTGGGTTCATACAAGAGACAACTGATCGATGTTTCTCTCCCTCTCATTCTCCCTCCCTTCCCTGCTCTCTAAAAATAAATAAATAAAATCGTTAGAATTTATGTGGAAAGGCAAAGGAACTGGAAAAAACAAACAAAACAATTTTGAAATGAAATTGAAGGAGTTCCACTCTCTGATTTTTAAGGCTCACTATGGACTTTCAATAATCAAGACTGTGGTATTGGGGAAAGGATATACATATCGATCAACAGAATATTAAAAAAATTTCAGAAACAGATCCACACAAATAGAATCAACTGCTTTTTGACAAAGTTGCAAAGAAACTTCAATGCAAATAGAATAGTCTTTCCAACAAAGAATGGCCAAAATAAAAAATACCAACAATATTAAGTGCTGTCAGAATGTGACCCAGCAGGAACTCTCATTCATTGATGGTGGAATGCAAAATTGTGCAGGTCCTTGGAGACACAGTTTGCAATTTCTTAAAAATGAAGCATACAGTTACCATATGACCCATGGTTCTCTCTCCTATGTATTTCCCTAAGAGAAGTGAAAGCTTAAGTTCAAGCAAAAACCCATAGATGAATATTTATAATGCTGGCTTTACACATCCCAAACATCCTTTGATGAACAGACAATAAAAATAAATTATAGTACACCATAAACAAAATAGTCTGCAGGAATAAAGAGTGTACTGTTGATACACCCAAATCATGAACACATCTCAAATGCATTATGTTAGTTGAAAGAAGCTAGACTTGGGAGGGGGCCGTAAGGGGCATGAATGGTAATAGAAAAAACACAATAACAAAATGAACGTTAAAAAAAGAAAGAAGCTAGACTTCAAACGGTTACGAGGTGTATGGTCCCATTTACAGGTCGACATCTGATGGCTGAACCGTGGGAGTGAGGAGACCAGTGGTGGCCTGGGGTGGGGGCAGGGACGGAATTCTGAAGGCGGAGGACCGCTTTGAATCCACTTGCGGTGAGGTTCTGTGACTCTGAGGGTTTGTCTAAACTCACAGAACTATACAGCCACGCGAGTGAATTCCTCTATACATTTAACAAAATAAATAAACTGTAAGGTGAAAAGAGGGAAGGTGCGGAAGAGTTAAATTCCTCACTGTGGAGACAGACAGCGGCTTTCCTGTGACTTCCTAGCCCCAGACCTTGAACTGGTCTCAGTTTCCTCATCTACAAAACAGAAATAAAGCACTCAGCCTCGTGCCTGAGCCACGGTCGGAGCTCAGCGAATCTTAGCTGTTGTAACAGCAGTAACTGTCCCCAGAAGTTGAAGAACTGACGCTTTTGCTACTTTAGATGTCTGTTATCTGAATTTACAATGTTTCTTCAGAAAAGAATGAGAACGGTTTACTCAGCCTCAGAGACTGCCACTCCCAAGGGCAGGGCTCACCCACAGGTCATCCCTGATATCTGCAGAAGAACAAAATATAAAGGAAAAACAGCAGGGAAATTTTTTTAAATAAAGTTGGACCCCAGATAATTAACCTCCAACTGTCTGCCCCAACAAAGTTAAGCAAATCTTTCGTTTTTTGGCATTTGTCTTTGAAAATACATTTTTGTAATTTATTTCTAATTCGGGTGGTGCTGATTTTTCTAAGCCATGAGGAAGAAGAAGATCTAGGAGAAGCAAATGGCTATGAGGCTTTTTCCGCTGTGGTATCCCTTTGCACCAAGACGGGAAATGAACAGGAATAAGGGCAGGAGCTAGGCCAAGGCAGGGCAGTTTGTTGAACTTGGTCTTCGAGGTCAAGGGAGGTAAGAGCAAGCTGTCTTAAGGACTTCTGTTGGATATTTGCTACAGAGAAAAATGAAAATACTCATCCTGTCCACAAATAGCAAAATCAAGCAGCTTAAGTTATCTGAACATATGCTGAATGTCCAGATTTATAGATGCTTGTGTTACTGGGGCATTATGAGGGGCAATAAGATGAAAATCCTACCAAAAGAGAAAAAACACAGTAGGACTGTAAAAAGCAGGATAAGGTGAAAAAACAGGATCAAAAGGATAGTTCAAGATGAGCTTGCTGATAGTCAAGGACAGGGTCCCAAGACTGAGCTCCTAGGACTGACTATACATGTCCACGCTGTAAGACCAACCCCCCTTACTGTGTCACTTCTTCCCCGGATGTCACACACCTGACACACTACAGTCAGCCTAGACTACACAGCAGGAAAAAACTGGATCCCCATTGCTGGAGTAACTTGGCCAGTTGGGTTTGTGCCTGACAGCCGCTCTCTGACCGGCTCCCTGGCCACCACACCCGGAAACTACACCAGGCTCCAGCGGTGACACCCTGGGTTGCAGAACCCTGGGAAGCCACACCACACACTCTCGCTGAGCTGTCCCCTCATTTCCTGAAACAACATCAGGCCGACAGGCTCTCCCATTCACCTTGACACTGAATCCATCCCCCAGGCAGAAGGCTCACCAGGAATCACATGGATTTGCTCCTATACCTGTTATCCAATGACACTTGTTCCATAATCACACAGTTTAACTAACATTACATAAATCAAAGAAACATTAAAGCCAAAAAGAAAGAATTGTTATTTCAACAAAAGCCAAGTTGTATTTTCAGAAAGAGTTGAAAGAGACAGGTGCTCCAAGCAAAAGTAAAGCCAATTCAGAATCTTTGAACCAGGAGGAAGATCACTGGAACACGGGGGAGAACAAACATTTGGGGTGGGACTGTGTTCAGATTGCTTTTATTCCTGCTCCCTACTCGGAGAAAAACTCAGTACTGGAAAATATAGACAATGAATTGAGAGTGTGGTTTCTGCAGGAAAGACACAAAATTTAAATTAGTGGACCCACCTAGTCAAAGGAAAGGAGATGGTAAGAGAATCGAATGGCAAAATCAGAGATGGCAGAATAAGTCTGCATTTGTGCTTTATATAAAAACAAAAAAGTCATGCACCTATGTGCACCTTGTAGGGATTCTCTGCTTTAACTGACCTCTGGGTCAGTTATCCAGAGTTAACCGTGTGGGACAGGGGGCCTTCTCCTGCACCCCTGTTCCTGTGGGGAGATGTAAGGACAATCACCAGTGGTCACCTCTACAGGAGGCTGGGGCCTGGGGCAGGAGAGAAACTCAATATCACTTTACATCTTTTAGTACCATTAAGACATTTTACCATGTACGTAAATTGTTTATTTTTAAATATCTGTATGTAACTTTTTAAACCAAAAAGACAAGTCAACTTTTAAGAAGAAATCTGAAGGGAAAATTAAAGGCAGATGTGCTGCTGGAAACACGTTAACACAGGGGCCACGCCTCGGGGACAGACCTCAGTGTCTGGCCCCTGCAGCAGGGCACACAGGGTACTAGCCTCACAGGTCTGGAAAGCCTCAAAGGACCAACCTTTAAGGTCCCTTCCAGCTGACTTTATGAAACATTAGTTTGCATCTCCATCAGCAATGCCTTGAGAAGGGAGGGCTGTCCACTGTCTTGGGACAGCCCCCTGACCCCTGCCCTGCCAGACAGCAAGTTTCCAGATCCACTTGCCCGCACCCGGCCGTCTTGGTCAACCCACAAGTGTTTCTCAAGCACCTACTGTGTGTTGGGACCACTCTGGGCTTTATTCGTAAACAGCTTTAAAAGCAAAAATTGATCTCTTCACGCCCTTGCTTATAAATCCTTGTCCATGTGATACGTGCCTTCACAGGGTCCCATGCAGGGTCCCCTGGCTCCAGCTCAGGCCCCTTCTAAGCACATCTCTAATAGTCGGGTCACACAGCTCCGTCCCTTGCAGCTGATCCCGTCCTCACCCCTTAATTGCCATTAATGTCCTGTTTCAGGAAACCCTTCTATGCCATTTATCTTCATTCCCTTATCTCCCACCAAGGGGCACACTCCTACCAAAGCCCTTCTACCAGCCCAGCAGCTGCCGACTAAACGCTTCACTCATTTAACAAATACTGAAGCAGTTATCCTGGCCAGTCCCTGCCAGCAGAGAGGGAGCTTTGATGCCAGCAGGGGAAACAAATGATAAAATAAATAAGATCTGCACTGTGTCAGGCAGAGAGGAGAAAATAAGCAGGGAGGGGGTAAAATTGTGTGGGTGTGCAGTGTGACAGGGGCTTGTCATTGCAGACAGGAGCTCAGGAAGGCCTCATGGAAGTGGCATTCCAGTCAACACCTGAAAAAGATGAGGCACAGGTAGGGAGGCTGGGGTGGGGTGGAGTGGAGTGGGGAAGGACAGTCAGGTGCAAGCCAGGGGTGTGCTGGAGGAACAGAGAGGAGGCCTGAGGGAGGGGGCGCCAGGCCTAGAGTGAGGGAGGGAAGGGGCTGGGGCAGGAGGGCAGGTGAGGAGGGGTCCAGTAGGGAAAGCAGAGAGGGCTTTGTCACTGGCATGAGCAAGGGGAGAGCCCTGGGCAATCTCATTTTGAGATTTTTGAGAAACGGAAAATCAATTTTCTTCTGGAAAGCAAACAAGCCCATCTCAAAGAAAAGAACGTCCCTGTACCCTAAAAGTGCAACTTCTAGCTGAATTCAACGCTTTGAGCTTCAACTCTGAGCCTACATAAGACATGACACACACGCACCTGCTTTTTAACTTCACTATCTCGGGATCCCTAGGAAGGATGCCAGACTCAAGGCAGCCTCCGTGGGTTAGGGGCCTAGGGAATCCGGAACCCTGGTCCTCTCAGGAGTATTTCTTAGCCAGTGACCTGTTTGTTAAGTGCATGGTGGACCAAGCTCCAAACTCACCTGTCATACTTTTCTGGATACTATTACTTCCCTTTAGAAGTTTAGACCATTTTATTGCTCTTCTTGTGAGTATCACCAGATAGGTGGAAAAAAATTCTTCATAAGCTGCATAATCAAAATCTTCAGGCCTTTCAAACCCATATGGATCAATCCTACAATATAAAAAGAAAAACCCTGTAGCTCCAGAATAAAGTTCCACACACAGGTGCGAACTGTGGCACAGAGTGGCCAGACCCTGGCCGCGGCCTGTCCCCGGGGTCCTGCGGGTACCCTCCTGGAGGGACTGGGGCCCGTCCGGAGCCGTGACCGACCTGAGGGGCGCGCGCCCTGCACCTTCCCCGAGTGCAGAAAGGAACTGCGGGCGGAGAGCGGTGGGGGCGCACCCCTGCCCAGGGACGCGCAAGCGTCCACACACCCACCACCGCATGGTTCTACTTCCCGCACCCCCAAATCTCTCAACGTCCCATCCCCGCATCTCCGAATTCCACACCACCACCCCGCATGCCCAGGCTTGGCGAGGGGCGTCCTGGCCCGTGCGCGCCCACCTGGGGACCCGGTCCCGCGCCGCCTGCCCGAGCTCCGCAGGCTCCATGCGGAGAAGGGGGATGGCCGCTCGGAGCTGCCCAGACCTCGGCGAGGTGGCGGTGCCAAGTCTGCCTCCCGGGACTCCGGGCAGCTAGAACCGTTCCAGTGCCGCGGACTCCAGGAGGCGGCGCTGTGAGGTGGGGGTGGAGGAAGGCGGCCGCGGGAGGGCGGGGGTGGGGGGGGGTGCTGGTTGGGGGAGGGGCGGTGCCGGGGGCGGGACTGGGGCAGAGGGAGGGGGCAAGGAGGGGGAAGGGCGGTGCTGGAAACGGGGGGAACGGGGGTGAGGAGGCAATGCTTGGGAATGGGGAGGGGAGAGTGCGAGGTGTTGGAATCCAGCAGGGCCCCGGGAGGAGGGAGGGAGGGGCGGCTGGGGCCTGCACCTGCTTCGGCGGCTTCTCCCGAGGGCGCAGTTGGAGTCTGCTGGAGCCGGGAGGCTGGGAGCGGTGGTGGCCCTGCCCACTACTCCCTCCCCAGTCCTGAAGGGAGGAGGCACTGGGAGCTGGGGAATGGGGGGACCTGGTGCTGGGTGGGATTATGTTGGTTGGGAACGGGAGTGGTTGGGGACAAGGGGAACAGGATGGGGGCGACCTGGGGGACGTGATGGGGGGACGCGGGGCAGAATGAGGAGGATACCCAGCGGCGGGTAGAGGACAGACAGACGCCTCCGGGGTACGGGATGGGGGGGATGGGGAACCCAGGGCGCAAAAGAGCTGGTTGGACTGACTGGCGGCCGGTCCTCTCGACCTCCGGGCCTCTTAGGCCTTGAGTGAAGGTTGGAGGAGATGAACCCAGTTTGGATTCTTCCGAGATTCCTTCAAACCTCAGTGACCAGTAGGTCCAAAGGCCAGAGTTCCAACTCGTGACCCCTTTTTTATTTGCTTTATGCAGAAAAAGCAAGTCTTGTTTGTTTGTTTGTTTAATTTGCTCTCCTTCAGCCTACAGTTCAGACCTAAGAACCTGTCCTGTCCCTTGCTGTCTCCCAAAACCAGATTTGTGGAGGAGGGGGGCCAGTTCTAGATCCTCCTGCCTTGTCGCCCCTTCCAAGCCCACTTGCAGGGAACCAGGCCTAGGAAAATTGTCCCTGGCAAGAGCCACGCGTCAGGAGACCTGGCTGGCTGTGTGGCTATTACAGCCCAAGGGACGAATGGCTGTGCCGTGCCCTGCAAGATTGCCATCTGGGGTGACCGGGTTAACAGCTCAGGCATCTGCACCAATCCCTGGACGGCAGAAGTGAGGGCTCCCTCCTCTGACTGCGGCTTTCCTGGTGCTGGTGCCCAGAATCCTGGGAGCATGAGTCAACTCCCAGTACTGTCCGCAAATGAACAGCACTGTGATCGCTCAGCTTCATCTGCCTTGTTCTGCTGAGGGAAAGCACCACCAAACAATAGCCGCGGCGCGGCCGTTCCTCCCCTGGTACTCTAGGGCTGCCTGGCTCGGTATTGTGCCTGCTTTGGTCCCTGCTCACCGTCACACGGACCCTTCACTATTACGGCTGCAAGCCGTGCCTAAGCTGCCTATCCCGTCTGAGAGGTCGTGGAAAGTTTGTTTTGAATTTTGCATTGGAGATGTGGTGAGATAAAAGGAAATTTAAGATAGTTTAATATTTGAGGTACTTTTGTAGGCTCAGTCCTCCCCATCCAAAGGGTCCTTTTGACATTAGTGGTCTCAGAACAGTAAGCAATCAGGCAAATCAGAAGGACGCCTCTGCAAATGTCACATGGCCACCTTCCTGCGCCAGGGACCCCACTCCACCCTGGCCAGCCCACCTCTGAGGAAAAGTCCTTCTGGAATTCCAAATGCTCTTTCTCCAGAAAAGTACCCATAAGCCACTGCTATGTATGGCAGAAATAATGTTGCCAGCATTCCACTCCCCATCTGCCAGGGCTTTTGTTAACCAGGCTGGGTGCTTAACATTGGTTTTTCAGGAATGTTCTGTCAGAGAGCTAAAACAAGGAAGCTGGAAAGTACTTTGTGGAACACACCTGCCCCCCAAACTGGAGATGTGGGTCTGCCCATTTTCATGCCTCCCCAAACCCTGAAAGACTAGAGGAACTTGAGCGCTTGAGTCAGTGAGACCCAAAGGCCAGTTCTGCCAGCCTTCCGAGGGTGCTCGCTCTGGAGACATTCTTCAAGCTTTCAGCTCAGTTCACAGCATTTTGCTTTTGAAAGACAGTGTCATTTCTTTTAAGGACCCCGAATGCATGCTCTGACCTTCCTGACACATTCTCAACAATGGTCCTTTCTCCTGCAGGCCCAAGTCCCCAGAGAGGGTAACATACTCTCACACACTGTTTTACCTCTGCTGGGCCTTACAAAGCAGAACAAGCAGATAGCGACCTCCCCCAACCCCCTCAGACCCCCATCCTCTTGTTTTTGCCCTGGTCTGTTCCTTAGAATGACTCTCCCAACACCCCTCCCTCTCTGACCTCTCCCTGGGGTCCGAACCCCATTTCCTACTTCCTGTTGCTGTTTCCACAAGCATGCCCCATGCTTCTCTTGCACTCAGCATCTTATGCCTCCAAACTGCTCTGCTACTCCCACCCTGCCTGGCAGTCCTAAAAGACACTTCTTGCTCCTCAAGGCCCCTCTTTTCCATAATTCCTCCCCTTCTCCTGAAGCGTAGGAGTCAGGGTTCCAGCCACACTCCCCTCCTACCCACTTCTTCACAAACGCCTTGAAGAACAGCCCTGGTCCTGTTGCTTTGGTGCCCCATGCCCCGACAGGAAACGCAGACCACGGGATTCATGCCTTAAACTTGAGTGTGATGGCAGTACCCGAGACCTAGTCTATTTTGGAGCCAGATAAAACTAGAGTGTGAGCATTCTGTGTCGGGAGTAAGTTAGATATGAGCGGGGCTGCAGTCCAGGAAGAGTGGAACGGGAGATACAGAGAGAGAAAGGACCAGTGCCAACGGCAGGCAAGGATGGGAGGCAGCCAGAGGGCAGTGAAGCTGGAAAGGCCTCCAGGAGGTCCAAGGGCTGCTGGAACCCCCTCCCCGCAGTGCACCCACATCCCCTTCTCCATGTCTGTCCCAGCTCTCTGAGTGTCCTGGGCACCTTCCCGGACAGACTCCCTTTGGTCAGGGATGGCAGTCGTGACGATCCACGGTGGACAGGTCACTTTGGAGTAAGGAAACCCAACTGCACACACTCCCCAGAGTGATCGTGCTGCCTGTGCAGAGGGCGGCCAGCCCTCTCCGCTCCTGGTCTCCCCAGCGCCTCTCTCCCTGGTGCTCTGGGTAAGCTGTGTGGTGACCAAATCCTCTGGGCAGCAGGGGGCCGGTCAGTCGGCGGTGTGAGAATTCCTGCACAGGAGACCCAGCTCCTCTGGAGAGGACACACTGAACTGGCCTGGGACCTCGAGGGCCACCCACAGCCCAGTCTGGAGTCACCACCCGATGGATGTCCCTCTTTCTGCAGGAATGCTGGTTCTCATTGCCTGATTATAAGAGCTGTTAGGATTGTCCATCCCCCCAAGACTAACAGACTATCTAAGTGACAGTCGTAAGACTGCAGGTGATGGAGGGACAAAGGTGACATCTGAACCTGCTGGGCGCACCAGAGGCTGAGCGCTTCCCAGTGTGAGGCATAGGGTAGCCAGTGCTACGGGGGTCTCCTCGTGGTGTCATTGGACCTGGAGCCCACAGAGCTTCCGCACATGCTGTGGGGTTACAGAAGTCACAGGGAGCGGGGAAGGGTGTCTCACCCAAATCACAGCAGTGCTGCGCAGATGCTGACTGGGGGACCCAGCTCCCCTGAGGACTCAGTGAGCTGTGAACCCTGATGTGGTAGGGCGGGGAGGGGGGCGGGGGCACAGGCAGAGGCTCTGCGTTTCTCACAGCTCCCGCCCGTGCCGGCCCACGAGCCAGCTGTGCAGACCACTGCACAGCGTTGCGCCCCGGTGTTCAGCAGATGGCTGGGGGTGGAGACTGTTACAGGTGAAAAGAGGTTTCAGAGCGGTGACAACGAGATGCAACACGTGCCCACAAACCAAGAGCGAAGGTCCTGCTGGCAACCGGGAGGGAATTTAATGTGGACTGGAGAGTAGGTAAGATTAAGGAATTATATGTGAATGGTATTGAATGTGTTGATGATATTAAGGTGATGTTGTTAAGCCCTGATTTGATATACAAGTATATGTTTGAGCGTGCGTATGTATTTTTCAATGGAAACTGTTGAACTTTCCAAACCCCATGACCTTGGAAAATAGTAAAAGTTAAAAAACAGCCCCCTCCTCCTGCTCTGTGTTCTGGAAAGCCACTCACCACAGAGAAGCCCCTGTCCCCTGTGATCTAGATGGGACTTCGGGTGCTCCCTGTTCCCCCAGGACAAGCCAAACACAGCCCTCTGCGCTCCCTTCCTTGCCCCATCGGTGCCGATCTAGACTGTCATCCCTGCTGATCTGTTGGAACAATGTCCCTCCTCCCCTGCCACCCTCACCTGAGCCAGCAGAGGCTCCTCCCAAGAACAGGTGGCTTGTGGGGAACCTGCTCCATCTGCTGTCTCAGCTCCGACTCCACACTGGCTCTTTCTCACCTGGTTTACTCCTTTCTGTTACACACACACACACACACACACACACACACACACACGGCACCTCTTTAGGCACAGCTCTTCAGAAGGTTCTAGACCTATTGGTCAGAGTTACCTCTATGGCAATAGTGCCCCACACATTTGCAGTCATCCTTTTGATTAAGGTACTAAGTCTGGATTTTGTTTTTGTTTGACAAATAAGAGTGTCTGTGGGTGGAATGATATCAAGTCTAGAGGCGGATTTAAATACACTCTAGCAGGGAAAAAGGAGAGGGTAGATGGGAAAAGGCAAAGTCATTGAAGATGGGCATTAAGTATATGAAGGGATCTTTGTGTCTTTGAAAATTCCATAATAATTTATTTAAACAGTAAAGGAGGGATGCCCCCTCCTGGGGGCAGAAGGGGACAGCAGGCAGCTGGAGGTCCCTGGAGCCGACCCTCTTGCCTTGAGTCCAAGCCTTGACTTTGACCCCCAGCCAAAGGAATTGTGGGGGGAGGACAAAAAAATGACCAAGGCAGGAACATGATGAGGTTTTCAATGGCCCCACAAAATGCCCACATCTTCCAGCGGGAGCTGGACACCTGCCTTGAGCAAATGCAGGGGGCTTTGTTCTGAGGGAACGGTTCCCTTCCGTCCGGGCTGCCCTTTCCTCTGCCCTGTGGGGGAGGTCCAGACCAGGGTGACTGAGCAAAATAAATGTGCTAGGACCCCAGGCAGCAGCCAGCACTGCCCAACGCACACCAGGCCCCAGGGTCACCCTCCATGGGCTTCTTCAAGGCTGCAGTGAGTAGGCACCTGGGTCCTGGAGACTGCAGGTTCAAGTCTCAGCTCATGGCTTCTGCGTGTGGGACCCTGGTTGAGTCGTGTCACCTTGGAGACTTGGCAGGGTCTGGCGTGTGGAACGTGTTCAGTGAATGCTCAGTATTTTGTTGTCCTTGTTCCTGATCTTCCAGACTCGGGTGCTTCATGTACATTTTTATCTGAGAGAAGATTCTGGCTGAGAAGGCCCCACATGCCCCACGTGACCTGCAGGAAATCACCTTAGAGTCTTCCGTTAAGATCTTTAAAGAAGAAAAACAGGTTTGGGGGGATGGCAGGTCCAAAGTCTTCTTGCTCTCTGCTGTGCCCAGGTAATCTGCCTCCTGCAAACGAGAGGCAGGACTACAAAGCAAGTGGACGGATTGTGGGTACAGTTTCTAAGCCAGACCCGCACAGTTTGTTTCACCCCCCTCATCCTTCCAATACCGACTCCGATGTAAGGTGTTTTGTGGGCTCTGGGCATTACAGGAAGCTCTTAATTTGGTTCCTGAGACAAGTTTACAAGAGTATCACTTAGAAGCAAGATTTATTTTTATAAAACAATAAAATAAAATGGGCATTCTAAAGATTTTATTTATTTACTTTTAGCAAGAGGGGAGAGAAGGAAGGAGGAGAGGGAGAGAAACATTAATCAGCTGCCTCTCGCAAGGAACCCTGACCTGGGACCAAATCCGCAACCCAAGCAGGTGCCCTGACTAGGAATCGAACCTATGACCTTTCACCTTGCAGGATGACACCCAACCAACTGAGCCACACTGGTCAGGGCAATAAAATGAACATTTTAAAGAAAAATATTGTGATGCATGATATTGTGTAACAATGCTAACGAAGTTTTGTACAAGATGCTACCAGTCGGGAGAGGGAGCAGGTACTCCTCTCAGGGCAGGTGAAGGAAGCCCCGCCCAGGAAGTGCTGTCTGTCAAGTCTTGATGGACTGTGGGAGTCTGCACTGCAGAGACCTGGGAAGTAGGCCTCTACCTCCTGACAGACGGGCCCAGCAAAGGCAGAGGGACACCTGGCAAGGACAGGTATCGCACTCTGCAGACACTGTGGCGGCCTCCACCACGCTTTCATCAGAGAACCCCCAGGCTTTAGTGCTGTATTACTCAACTCAGGCCACCGGAACAAAGTGCCACAGCCTGGGTGGCTTGGACAACAGACTTTTACTGTGTCACAGTCCTGGGGACGGGAAGTCTGGAATCAAGGTGTTGATGGCGCTGGCTTCTCCTTAGGCCTCTGTGCTTGGCTCACAGACGGCCCTCTCTCCCTGTGTCCTCACAGGGTCCCTCCTCTGTGCTGTCTCTGTCCAATCACTTTTTCTTAGAAGGACACCAGTCATATGGGATAGGGCCTGTCCCAATGACCAACCTCATTTTAACTGAATCACCCCTTGAAAGACCCTACCTCCAAGAGCGGTCACATTAAAAAATAGTTCTATTGTTGAAAAATAACAATGCTCTTAACTTTGAAACAAATAATATAAAGAAAAAATGTCTCAGATTCATGACATGAAAGTTCCACACCCACTTCAGTTAAGTCTGAACTAGGGCTGACAAATAAAAACGCACACACAGAGCACCCAGTACAGGACACACACCAGCAAGGAAAGCATTCACTCGCCTCTGCACCTCAGGTGAGGTGGGCATTCTCTCGGTTAGCTGGTGTTCCTTCCCCAGAGGCGTAGGAAACACGACGACCTAGATTGCTTTAAATAAGAACAAGGGGATCTTTTCTCCTACAGAATTTTTCTTTAAGAGGCCATTTGTCAGGAAATGCAACAATGTCCTTTCTCGGCTTTTTGCTTTGAACGTTTTCTAACAGTCTGAGCACCAACCTGCCTCTCTGTCACCCTGGAAAAGTTAGTGGACAGCACCTTTTTGCTTGGATGCAAAGGAGGTCTCCCTCTGCTACTCAGACCCAGACTTCAGAGTAAGAGGTACTGGGATTTGCTAAGTTCAGAGCAGTGATACACAGGGCTCTGTGAGGCCAGTTCAGGAATGTTTTGAATACACAAAGGTATTATCAACTATCCAGACTAGGAACCCAATCTTTATTTTTTTAAAAAAGATTTTATTTATTTATTTTTAGAGAGGGGAAGGGAGGGAAGAAGAGGGAGAGAAACATCAATGTGCGATAAGTTGCCTCTCGCACACCCACAGCTGGACACCTGGTCCGAAACCCAGGCATGTGCCCTGATTGGGAATCAAACCAGTGATCCTTTGGTTCGCAGGCCTGCCAGAGCAAGAATACAGACTTCTAAGGGATTTCTTTGTTCAGTCAGTTCGTCAAACAAATTGAGTCAAGGACAGTGTCAGGGTAAGCGCAAATCTAAAAAATTAATTTTAATTAAAAAATTTCCCCAGTGTCAAGAGAGAGTGACAATTCCCACCTCTGCATCAACAGTTCATCAGTCTGCGTCTCTGGGCACCTTTCTTGGGTGTGCAGCCCTGTCCTTGAAATGTGAACATGGAAGAGGGTGCCCCTGTCTGGGGAACCTTAATCCAGGAGCTTGTCTGCACAATGAACTTCCTCTTGTCGGAAAGACAGGCGTTTCGTTTCTCCTTTGGATGAAGTCAACCGACGTGGATGTTGTGGATGTTGTGGGTGACATCGGCCTGACTACACAAAAGGGTGGGATTTTTTCTGTCCTTTCCGCCTCTGAGCACGCTGCCTGTGAGGAGCAGCACCTCGTTCTGGCTTCATGCTCACTCCGTAACACTACTGTTTCTTCTCTCCCACCTTGTGGAGAGGTTTCCTGGGCCAGAAGGAGATTTGATTGTTACTTTTGTTGTTAGGCTGAGGTGCAGGCTTGGGATTTTTTAATAAAGCCACGCTGGGAAGCACAGACTCACACCATTCCGGGAGAGCAATGCTTCTGTTTAGATCTGAAAGTGCTGAGTCCACTTTCCTTCCTGAAGAAAGTGCTGACTCCAAGACCTTTACCTCCAGCTCCTACCTCTTTTTTTGAGCTCTAGTCCTGTGTTTTCGACAACCAAATAGACGTTTCCCCAAAGATGTCCTGGCGGTGCCTCCAACTCAACAGATAAACTGAGCTCATCTCCCTGCAAACCTGTGCTCCTGGCCTGGCTCCGACCTGGCTTTTGGGCACCACCACTGAATCTATCCACCCAGACCAGGATCCTGGGGGTCGCTCCTCAAAAATACATCGTCACAAAGTTATCAATGCTTGCTGAAAGGCACTGAAATTATACAGAATTGAAGCAAAAAGAAAAGTAATCCTTACCACTCTCTCTTATTCCCATTTCCCAGGGGCCTCTGGGAGGTAGAGTTTTGTGTATATTTTCTTCCAGACTTTCTCTCCTTGCAGGGAATAGAACAGCACACACATGCATACACATAAAGGCAGACACACATACACACATGTACTCACAGACACGCTGCACACGCATGCAGTCTTGTTACTGGGCTCTCATTCTACACAACGATGGAGCCTTCCTTGCATCCCCAGCCCACATTCACTCGGTGACCAAACCCCGTCCTTTCTACCACCTGTTAGACCAAGAATAAATGTCGTTGGATGAATTCCATTCAGTGCGGCCAAATTAAAAGTCAAAATTAATTATACCGTGCTAAGTAAAAGAGCCCAACCCAAAAGAGCATATAGGGTATAGTTGATTTGTATGACGTCCAGAAATTAGGAATCTAATCTGCAGTGATTGGAGGGGCGGCAGTGGCTGCCAAGGGGGTTGGAGACCAATGTGAAAGGGAAGGGGGGCTTTCTGGTGTGAAGGAAATGCGCCGACCTCTACGTGTTATATGTGTCAGGGCTCATTAAACTGTACATGTGAGATCTGGGCATTGAACTGCACATAAATCTCACCTCAGTTTTTCAAATGTGAAAATATAAACTGGCGCCTTATCAGTAGACCTGCATTTATGTAGAAGAATAACGGGCCAAGCCCTGGCCAGTGTGGCTCAGAGCAGGGGGCACCGGCCTGCTAACCAAAAAGGTCATTCTTTTCCAGGTCAGGGCACGTGTTGGGGGCCAGGTCCCCGGTTAGGGCTATACAAGAGGCAACCGACCAATGTTTTCCTCTCTTCCTCTTGTCCTTCCTGTAACTCTAAAGATAAACAAATAAAAACTAAAATAATAATAATAATAATAATAATAATAATAATAATAATAATAATAATAACGGGCCAAGCAGAACTAGCATAATACTGAAGAAGAGCCAAATGAAAGAGAGCAGCCCAGTCAGAAGTGAAGATTTGTAATAATTAAGTTATAACACTTCAAGCAGTATGGTATTTCCGTGAGGATGGACAGACTGACCAATTGAATTTGTTTCCTGCTGCTGCCCTAACGCAGCACCACAGACTGGGTGGCTTAACCAACAGAAGTCCATTTTCTCAAGTTCTGGAAGCTAGAGGTCCACAATGTGGGTGCTGGCAGTGTTGTGCTCCTTCTGAAACCTGTCGGGGAAGGTTCTCCCTGCCTCTTGCTGCTTCTGACGGCCGGTGGCAATCCTTGGAATTCCTGGGCTTGTGGGTGTGTCTCTCCAACCTCTTCCTTTGCGGCCACACAGACTTCTTCCCTTGGCACGGCTCTTCTTATGAGGGCGCCGATCCTTGGATTTGGGGCCTACCCTGATCCAGCGTGACTCCATCTTAACTAAGTCTGCAAAGACCTTATTTCCAAATAATGTCACAATACGAGGCTCCAGGAGGACATGGGTTGCAGGGACTCTGCTCAATTCAGGACACCCAGGGACCAAATACAGATCCCAGAACAGACCGAAGACTATATGAAAACCTGATCAATAACAGAAAGTGCAGATTGGTGGGGACAGGAAGAATGTGCTGGAACAACTGGTTATGAGGGGGTGGGGGAGAGAGAGACAGACTGTGTCCTGAGTGCTCAGCAGCACGTTGCTTCGTGTTGACCAAGCTGGTCACAAGGGTGCGCGTACTCCATGGTAGCTTTCTCTGGAGCCGCAGGACAAGAGCTTCTTTTTGAAGAAGAGAAAGCTGCCCCATCTATCAGGGCAGTACATCTACCTCAGTCAAGGTTCTCTAGTTGCCGTGAATGGGTCATCCACAAATATTTATGATCAGAAAACCATTTACATCAGTTAGAATCCAGCTTCCATAACAAAGGACCTCTCTGTGATCTCACAGCAAATGACTGTGTCTTGCTCACATAATAATCCAATGTGTCTGGCAGGCAGTGTTCCTTCTGTGGCTCTGCTGTCCCCTGAGGCTCTTGGATGGTGCATGGGGAAAGTGTCTTCTAACCATGTCATCCCAGCTGTCGCTTGTATGACTTCTGCTCACGTCCCACTTGGGAGCACAGGTTACAGGGCCTGGAAGCAAAGGGGGCTGGGAAAGGTGGCTCTGGCTGAGCAGCTGCTCCCAGCAATGACATCACATGGTGGGAAGGAGTGGGAATCCTGGGTGCAGAGTCGCCACCTCCCCCACAGCAGTCAGCACAGCTCAGACCACAGCCAGGCTCCCAGGAAGGCCCTCAGGCTGGAGCGAGCGCCTCCCCGCTGTCCTGGAAGAACTCGCCTGCTCCACTCCATCAGAGGGGATTTGTCTTATTTTATGACATTTTGCCTCCATGTGAGCGTTGTTGGGTGCACTCTGTGATGTCGGAGACGGATGACCAGTGTTAAAAACACGGTCACACAGAGCTGACCTGTGTTGGTGCCGCACGTGTGATTGCTGCGGTTTCCGTCTTCCACTGTGGGTTTAGATCGGGAGTGTGTGGTGGCGATAAACGCCCCACCTCTGCCAATTCCATGGTAACCCGGAGATGGCTGTGTGTCTCCTGGGAAGTGGCATCCCTCAGAGTCGGGGTATTTTTAGCTGAGGATTTACCAGATTTTCTGCAGCTGTTGTTTGGTCTTCATGAACGTCAGCTTCATCACCAATTGGGCATTTCTTTTTCTTCCCATTGAGCTTTTTTCTTAGAAAATGAAATAAAATCATCTGCATACTCTTTGGAACAAAGGTGTCAGAAACAGTTCAACCCAACAAGGTGAGAAATTTGCTTTTATTGTTTCTTTGTTTTTAAAGCTTTCTAGAAAACATTCTAAAGATTCCTCAGACTTCTCAGAGGGTTTTGCATAGGTTGAAACTGTGGCAAAGGGCCTCAGGAACAAAAAAGTATAAAGCTAATTTTGCACACTTCCCGTTTCTTCAAGTAAAGAGTCAAGTGAGTTGTTCACGATAACCCCAAAAACAAATCGATAAAAAGTAACTCCGCTTGTTCTCCCAGGACACGTTCGGAGGCACCGCTTGGACAGGAAATCATTGAAAAGCAGTCAGGGGGTCAGAGGTTCTGGAGGGTGTTTATCTTTAGAGCCTTGTTGACATTTCCCCACCACGAACCACCACCTCCAGGCTAGGCGGTGCAACCCCTCCCCTTATACATGGGGGCTGGCTCCCCGCTGCTCCCCGGCACAAGCGCAGGAAAGGCGCACTCTGTGGCCCACTCTCTTCTCCTCCTGTCAGTTGCTGTCCCTTCAGCCGTCCAGCCTTGACTCACCCCCTCGTGCCCACCCAGGCCCGGTGACGTAACATTTACCGCTGTGCCCGCATTACAGTGTGCCATCAAGCATATTCGTGTTGCTGTGCCGCCATCACACTGCACATTTCCAGAATGCTCTCATCTTCCCAAACGGAGACTCTGCACCTGTTAAACACTGACCCCCACCCCTCCCCCAGCCCGTGGCAGCCGCCATTCTGCTTTCCATCTCTCCAGATCTGACCACTCCAGGCAACTCCTACGGGTGGAATCACGCGGTGTCTATCCCTTTGTGTCTGGCCTATTTCTATTAACGCCGCCTCCTCAAAGGTCCACCATGACGCAGGGCAGGGAGGTTTCAAGTGGCTTTGCAGCCCGCATATCCTTCCTACTGCTGGGACGTAGTCGAGACATAATTTCAGTTGATTCTCTTTGAGAGTACTGCGCAGGTTTCTGGCCGGGTGGGTCAGTGTATAGTGAGAAGAACTCTCTGTAAGGAGAAGGAAATAGTGAGGGTCATATAGCTCCAAGAGGCCAGTCTTCAATCTTGGTGAAAGTCAGAAAGGAAGGGGTCCCATCAGAAAGAGCGTGCCAGAATGGAACCCTTTTAACCTCTGTTTGCCAAAGCCACTGAAAACAAAATAACACATCTAAAAAAGAGAATACCAGCATAAAACCTGGTGAATTCTCCCTAAGAACAAGCCTGAGACTTACAGTTGGTTGCCTTCCTACAGGGCCCATTTTTCTCAGAAAAGGTGTGGAGAAGAAGTACTCATTGGGTCCTAAGATAGAGGGAGCTAGCAGAGTTCGGGAGAAGTCACAGCCTCACGGTGCTAAGGCTTCCATGAGAGTGACCGGAAGAACCTAAGAGCTGCCTTCACAGGCGGTAAACACAAGGGGCAAGGTGTATGAGTTTGTCCCCAGCAAAGGGCATTGATGGCAAACTCCTGCAGTGAAAGACTACTGGAGGAAGGGCGCTGTGCGGCTGGCCTGAGTGTCCCTGACCCGGCTATGCCTCCTGGGCTGTGACTTCATTTGCATGAGGCTCAGGGATGCTGACTGAGTAATGTGGTGCCTATGAATGGCTCACAGATAAGGGCACAGGACGAAAGAGGTGGGTTTACATCTTGGCTGGCACAGCAAACTCCCTGTGACGGACACCCATCAGGGGCAGGAGGTAGCACAGAGGGTCCAATCGAGCAGCTCAGGTGTGCCAGGCCAGTGCCAGAAGCTTCCATCCCCCAGAGCAAGGAAGTGCTGAGCCTGGACTGGCTCCTCCCAAATGACAACTACTGGTCAGAGAATGGGAGGCCCCACACTCCGCCGTAACAGTAATGATGCATCTCTGCAGTGCCAGGCAGCGCTGAGTGCTGAATGCACTGGGCCTAACTTGGTGTTCATGCTGCCCCGTGAACACTAAGGCGCCACGACCAGCGCGGCTAGACTGGTCAGGTGCCAAGGGAAGGCGACGGGGGACTGAGAAATAAAGAGACAGGGTCAAAGCGGGGTCAGGTGGAGTCCCTTCTCTGGGATGCAGAGGAGGGAACTGTTTATTGGTGAAGTCAGGCTGTGTATATCGAGCCAGCTTTGAAGCAGAGCGTGAGAAAGACAAACCGCAAGGCTAGGTACATTGTATTTTTTAAGAACATTTGCTGCTCCTTCTTGGTACAGTGATATGGCAAGCAGCCAAGTCATTCTTTCCTTACAACAATCTATCAGGCAGTCTTCTGTGGCCTAGGGCAGCGGCGCTGAATCCAAGGCCTGCTTCCAACTGCCTTGGCATGCATTATCCTGCTTGGCTCTCCACACTAACTAAGGTAAGGGCTACGATTCTCTTCTCAGAGTGTGGGGAGCTGAGGAGCAGCATCCACACATGCACGCGAGGCTCTCCACCTCCACCCCCAACACCTCCCCTGCCATGCACACACACACATGCACACACATGGAACTTTCCCAAGGCCGTGTAGCCAGCCGGTCTGTGGCAAGGCAAGACTCAAAGCCAGTAGCTGGCCACAGCACTGCACCCTGGTCCCAAGGCCACAGCAGCCCTCTGGAACCCCAGGGGAGGAAAGAGCCGGCCCTTGCCTTTATGTTCTGCTCCAGGAAGGCTTGGAGGGTCCTGTGTGCCAGGGCTGAGCCACACGAAAGGGCCCTCTCCATGGTGCACAGTTGAAAGCAGTGACCACCAAAGTGCTCTGTGCTCTGATGCCTGTGAGCTCACTCATTTCTCATCCGGGTCTAGCAAAATCTTGTGGGCCGCAGAACTCAGGGCTGGTCTCACCAGAAACCCACAGCGCCCTCTGGTGGTGTGGTGAGGATTGTGGCTCTGTCACTTCCAGAACTAAGATTTCCGGGGAAGCACTGGCTGAAAGACCTGGGGGCAATGACATCTATATGAGTTCTGTCTCTGAGCAGCCCCCATGCCTCCCCAGAAGAGTGGTCACAGAGGGTGGGCGAGGGCACAGGACACCCTTCCTCAGTAGCATGGGCCAGGATAGGGCTGGAACGTTGAATTGGACCTGCCCTCTAAGGTGCCTTCAGGAAAGTGGCCTCCGCAACCTCAAGTTGACTCCATCACAGACCCCTCCCCACAAGCCCTGGACCGAGTGACCACATGACCACCAGAAACCTGACAGACCAGGCCACTACCACCCCAAACTAAGAGACAGGTAACCGAGATCTGGAAGTTTGCTAACTTGGGCAAAGTCACACAGCTGTAACAGAGGCACTGGGTGGGTCCCGTGACACATGAAAACATAGGTACTTAATTTCTGGTCATAAATGTCTTCATGCACTTAAGGTAACTTATAAATAGCGACAAATATGAAGACGAGAAAAAGAAAATTACCCCTAGATTCACCACCCGCAGAAAACCACCTGCTTTTCTGGTTTGTTTGTTTGTGTTTTCTTCCCTTTACATGTATTTTACATGTTTGGATCTACTGTCTTTGTACTGAATTTTAAACATTAAATGGTAAACTATTTTCCATTTCACAAAATTATTATTAAGCATGATGTTAGATATGTAATTGTCAACATTAAGGAACATTAAAACTGTAGTGAATTTTTGGTGAGTTTTTATTTGAGCCAAAAATGAAGACGATTACCGGGAAGCAATGATCTCAATGGACTGAGAAGTGCTCTGGAGGAGGGCAGCTCAGCACCTTATTTTATACTTTCCCATATAAGGAGGAGACTAAGGGGCTTATATGGAATCCACTGGTGATAGATAAGGAGGTGGGAGAGAGCAAAGCAGGGAAACCTCTGGGATTGGAAAAAAGGTAAAGTGATAGACACAGACTTCTTTTACATGGGTAAGAAGGGACAGTCAACGGTCAACAATTAACACAATAATGTTAGGTAGGAAGGATAGCAAACCAAGGCAGGGAGGAGGAGGTGTTAGGGTGTGAAAGAATTCACAAAGAGAAAAAAGTACAGAAAAAAGTTTTTATTTTACTTTCCCAAGAGAGGGAAAGGGCCAAGTGCGAAGATATGCACCAGCTCCGAGGGGTGGGGGCTCTGAGCTTTTATTGGATTATAACTGAATTATAAATGGGGGTTGCTGTTGTATGGCCCCTGGGCTATTGGGGGCGATGTAACACAGGAGGTTTCTTTTGGGTGGTTTTGCAGTAGCTGCAGTTGGCTCCAGTGTTATCTTTTGCCTGTGGCTATGGGGGTCGGTTAGTCTCGGTTCTCGCCTTTCACTATTTTCCAGTCCTGGGGACGTAAGCACAGAAAAGTAAAATGGCAGTCATGTTTAACAAGGTCATAGGCCTGCTCAGCAAATGGCGCTACTCTGTCCTTTCAGGAGGGAGGCATGTCTCACCCACCTACTCAGCAGTCTTAAGCCTGGTCCAATAAGATTGCCAGGTGTTCCGACATCACAGGAAACACCATGCTGACACGGGAGGAGGGCAGTCCTTGAAATTCTGTGTGAACCGTTTCCACTATGTGGAGAGAGCCTTTGAAACTGTGTGCTCATCCCAAGGTCTGGAAGGGGGATGAAGAGAGGGTTCACAGTGCCCAAAGGAAAAGCCTATAAAACAGCTTTGGTTAACTGCCTGCCTCTGGTCACTATCTGTTCTACAAGGGGGTCCCTAGTGCTTACAGAAAGAGCCTATAAATAACTCTGGGTAAGTGCCTCAACTTTAGTGAACTGCCTCCTGTCTTGTGTTGAAACCGGAAAAGCTGCATTTGTGCTGCCTGTCACCTACCAGACCCAATAAGCAGAGGCAGGGATGGATTGTTTACGCACCGTTATTCAGATGGTGGGCGATCTGAGAGGACGGTGGGTTATGTACCCTAACAGACTGTCTTAAATTCCATTTTAAACCGACCCTTTTTATAAGGAGAAGAAAAGTGTAGGTAAGGGGTTCAGAATTCCAAGGGAAAGCTAATCAGATAAAAACCGAAGCATTCCTTCATCTCTGTCGTGGGCGGCAGGGTGTCTCACCTGGAGCATAATGGCTCAGACACCATTCTGATTGCTCGCTGTCCTCCTGAGGCACAAAAGTGGGACTGCCTAGGTCTCCTGGAGTCAGGGTGGGTGTATCTTCAGTTCCTGGAACAATAGCTTTTATATGCATTGATTACTAAGCTTATTAGCTATTACCTAAACTAAAATTTTCCAACCCTTGAGTCCCTTGTCAGTACCTGTTTTACAACAAGATGACCAAATGTGGTCTGGAGCAAGGTAAGAATTCATGGAAACAGACCTCCACACATACCTGCGCTTAGGTAGTCACGTTCCCCCAGGGGAAGCTGTTACCACCTTTACCCACCAATCAATATGTAGCGGCAACTCCCTCACCCCATCCTGCCCACTTTATAAGTCCTCAAGACAAAGGGCCGGATGTTTTTTGACGCCCTTGCTTTTACCAATGGCTTTCTCCCCCACCTCGGCAAGCCTGTTCTCTTTCATGAGAACTATTGTTAATAAACTTTGCTTGCGTGCCAATAGACTTGCTGATCTGTAATTCTGCACTGCATAAGCAAGAAGAACCGAGTTTTGTAGGTAAAAATGAATGGAGTTTTCCCTATAACGATAACAAAACAGTGAGGAGATGTGTGGTCTCAGTACGTGCCCAAGGGTTTTGGGAAAAGGGGAGGTCACCCTGACATTCCAAAGGCATGTTATCGTAGATGCAAAAAGACAGTAGACAGGTTCAGTTAAGATAAGGACTGACTTGTTAGGGAAAAATGCTGGTGCAGGACTACCTGCTGTGAACCGCTTTCGGTTAGTAAGTTTTGATTTCAGACCATCCTTTGACGTGACGGTAGGTCTCTGGGTGTGCAAGCCTGCCTCACAGGCCTCCCTAGAGCTTGTCAGGCTACTATGTGGCCCCTTTCTCTTCTCTTTCTTTCTTTCTCTTTCTTTCTTTCTTCCTTTCTTCCTTTCTTTCTTCTTTTTGTGTGGCCCATTTTTTTCCACATAATAATTCATTTAATCGACCACTACTGGGGAGGGGGCAGACTTTTATGTCACGTATGTCTGTCTTGCATAATATCACTGAACAGATTGCTGTTTTGCATTTTTATGAGAAAAAGGAATATGTCTTTAACGTGATCACCCAAAAAGTAACGTTGCTGGGCCAAGCACCCACACTTTCTAAAGGTTCTTCATACTGATTACTGTATGGGTGGTCAGAGATGTTGGCTGTGAAAGAATTCACAAAGAGAGCAAAGTGCAGAGAGCAAGGTTTTTTATTCGCTCTCCAAGAGAGGAGAGGGGCAAAGGGGAGGGATGCTGTTGTGTGGCCCCTGGGCTGTAGGCGGCGCTGTAACACAGGAGGTTTCTTTTGGGTGGTTTTGCAGCAGCTGCAGTTGACTCTAGTATTATCTTGCCTGCGGCTATGGGGGGCGGTTAGTCACATGCTGTTTCTGCTTTCACTGCTGTCCAGTCCCGGGACTTAAGCGCAGAACAGTACAACGGCAGACATGTTCAACAAGGTCACAGGCCAGCCTTGATAGCGAATGGCGCGGCTTGGTCCTTGCAATGAGCGTATTCTTACAAAGGGAGGCACCAGTTTGGGCCCATTAGAAATGCTCAGCTCAGCACATTCTCCAAAGTAATGAATGTTAATGTTTCCCTAAAAAAAATGGGGTGGGGTGGAGGGGAAGGTTCGCCAGTTAGACAGCCGGTGTCTGTTACATTCTGGCGTGCTCTGCCAGATCCGCCTAGCCGGATTCAGGCGCTGTGCGCGTGCGTTCTGTTGGGTGTCGCTGTGGTGCTGCGCCTGGGTCTTGGCTGTAAGAGATGCGTCCGCCCCAGCGAAGGTCAGCAGAGAGGGACGTAGCAAGCAGAGTCGAGTAGCACAAAGGCTGCTGGTGGGAATGTAAGGAGGCCTGTGACCCACCAGAAGCGGGGGTGGGGAGGTTCACGAGTTTTGGCATATGTGCAAAGGAGCCAGGATTTGCCTGTGGGGAACTGGGAAATGTAAAAAAATAATAAGGTCGTTCTGTCCCTGTACACCAGTACAGTACTGCCTGAGGCCCCGTGACATTGTCATTGAGTGCAGCAGAGTCTGCCACCCCTAAATACGACCCTTTGGGATACTGATTATTTTAGGCTGGTTGATTTTAAGAAAGAGCAGACAAGGGAGAAACTTTGCAAACCAAGGAGCAGGTCCCCTTGGTAAAGGACATTTACATTTGTATGGGAGTCGCCCTCTGTAGAGGCGTCCCCCTCCCTGTGCTAGGCCTAGCTTCGCTGTCAAAGGGGAAGGCTTGGACTCTTAAATCTGCATAACCACCTCACCTGTTCACCACACTTTTCCTGGTCACCTACTATAACTGACTCTGCACCCTCAACATCTTCAGCTGAAGGTGGTGTTTAAGTTGATTGCTAATGCCAGTTTTGGCGAGTCATTGTTTTCTGGGGCCTCTCCCATGGGTCCAGGAGGTATGCATGTTGTTCTTGCTCGTGTTAATTTGATTATTAGTCCAGCCAGCAGAACCTTGAAAAGTGGAGGATAGTCTTTCCTCCACCGCAAGATTAATGATACGTGCATCTGGTCTTTGTCCCCAGTTCCTGACACAGAATTCCTAAAACCCTGGGAATTTCTTGAGTGATGGAGTGAGGGAAGGTGTCTTTTGTTATTCATAGTAAGCCCTTTCTACCATACTTGAGTTTACCATAACCAGGTTCCTCTGGGCAGAGGAAGGCTGGTTGCCTGGGAGACCGACCATGTGATTAGAGGGTTGGAATTTATAACCCCACCGCAAATCTGATCAATGGTGGGGGGCGGGGCGGAGAGTCATTACCAGTGACCACTGATTTAAGCAATCAGGCCTAGGTAATGGGACCTTCATAAAAACCCTAAACTACAGGACTGGAGAGCCTCTGGAGTGAACACATGCACATGTGGGGGTTGCTGCACCCCAACTCCACAGAGATAGAAGCTGCTGCACTCAGGACTCATCCCCAGCTGGCCTGGTGGACCTCTTCATCTGGCTGTGTATTTGTAACTTTATTGTATCCTTTATAATAAACTGGGAATAGTAAGTGGAGTGTTTCTCTGAGTTCTGTGAGCTGTTAGAGCAAATTATCAAACCTGGGGAGGGGCTCATGGGAACCCCTGATCTGTAGCCAAGTTGGACGGAAGTGTGGAAACCTGGGGACCCATCACTGCAATCGGCGGCTTGAGTGGGGGCAGTCGCTGGGGCTGAGCACTTCACCTGTGGGGTGTGCACTGTCCCCAGGTATATGGTGTCCAAATTGAACTGAATAGTAGGGCACCCAGCTGGTGTGTCAAAGAATTGGAGAATTGGCTGGTATGGAAAAACCAAACATTTGGTGTCAGAAATATCTTGAGTATTAAACACTTTTCTTCTAGGCCCCTTTGCTCTTTTAGGGAAAATCCCCCAACACTTGCACAGGTTTAGGGTAGATTCACAAACTGAGCATCCAGTAGCTCCCCAACCTTGGAGTGAGTTCCGCAGCACCACCCTGGGGCTCTGGGCCCTGGACGCGAGCTGGCAGCCAAGCTGGTCCTAGTCAGCAGGAAAGTGAGTTAGCGCTGGGCTTTGAGGGTTATGCAGATCCGCACCAGAGACGCCTCCTAGGCTGGAGGAAAGGGGACTCACCTCCTGCAGCTCCCACAGTAGAGTTTCAGGAGGAGCCTGCCTGGGCCTTACCAAACCCTCTCCCAGGAGCAGTGCTGGCACCCCCTCCCCTGGGGGCCGCCCCAGGGAAGCAGGGGCACAGGCTCACCCCCTTCAACAACCTTTGTGCTCTCTGCTGCAGATGAAGCGGTTCTCGCTCTCCCACAGCGGCGCCAAGAACTCGAAGGCCTCCCTCAGGGCCCAGAAGCTTTTCTGAATGTCCTGGAGGGAAGTGGGCGTCGAAGTGCTGTACCCCGATCCCTGGCCTCCCACGCTCCTCTTCTGTGCAGTCTGTCCCAGCCTCTCCCAGGGGTGCCTTCGCTGGCCCGTACTCTGCCTGCACCTGGCGTGGCCTGGGAAACAGGCAGAGTACTGTAGTGTCCTGGGAAGTCCTGCTTGTTCTCCTTCAGTGTAGCCTGAGGGATTCTCCTCCCACACCCAGGGCCTTCCAGCTTGGAGAGTGGAGAAGCGCCTGGTCTCTCCTTTGCTGACCGACTCTCTCTACACTGTGGTCTGGGACTCAGCCACTCCCTGTGCTTGCTCCTGGCCCCACATCTAATTTCCCACAAGAAATTCCTGCGTGAAATTCCTTCACGAAGCCCCTCCTCAAAGAGGCAAGGAAGAGATTCGAAATGGGCGATACATTTTCTTTTATTGAAATTATGTCAAGCTGGATAAAATTAGTAAAAATCCAAAAGAGAATACAACAAAGTAGTACTTTTCCTTCTAATGAATCACCTTAGAGTTTGTATACAAAGGATTAAAAAACAAGAAACATTGAGCAAGACATAATTCAGGTCAATACGTAATTCAGTTATTAAAAAATCATAACTCAGACAGCAAAGATGCCCTCGTTAAAAAAAGGAAGTGGTGCTGAATTTGTAAAATTCTAAACAGTGACGTTCCCGGAGGAGCATCTGAAATACAAGTGTGCTCACTACTCTTTTTTTTTTTTTGGTAAAGATTTTATTTGTTTATTTCTAGAGGGAGGGTGAGGGAGAGGGAAAGAGAAACTTTGGAGCACATGCCCTGCCCAGAGGCCAAATCCACAACCCGGGCATAAGCCCTGACTGGGAATTGAACCTGTGACCCTTTGCTTTGCTGTATGACGCCCCACCAACTGAGCCACACCGGTCAGGGCTGATTCTTCATCATCGGTGTTTTCTCTGTGAGCCACCCCTTCCCCTGCAGGGTACATACCAAAGGCTTGGCTCACAGAGAGTCTGTAAACAGTGCAAGGAGCTGTAAAACCCTGAAGTCGGATGTAAGTCGATAAACTACTCTGATAAGCAAAATCAAGTATGGCAACTACAAAGCTCACAAATGGTTACTGTGGGCTTTATTTAAATAAAGTAACCCTTCTGTAATAATTATTTCACCTCAGGAGGCCTCATAGGTCTTTCTTTTATAGAAATGGCTGTTTTGTCTGTAGTGTAGACTCTTGTATCAAGTGCATCGTGAATGCACAGACCACTAAGTCCTCATGAAAAATCCCTCTCCGATCTCTTCTACGGAGTCACTCTGGCGTCAGCTCGGAGGGCAGAGGAACCTGCAGCCATAGTTAGTGAAACTGGAGCAAGGCCCCTGGGCAGAGCAGGTGGCCTGCTGGCCGGGGGGCCGACCGGCCCTGCCCCTGCCCCTGCCCCTGCCCCTGCCAGGTGTTGGCCAGCACTCAGTGTGCGACTTCTCTGAGGCCGCAGTCTGGAGGAGATTCTGATCGTTTTTTCCACCACTTAAAATAATACCACTCAGTGAGTTCTCCAGTGGACCTTCTGGTCTATTTAAAAATAGCAACGAAACCCTACTGCTTCTTATTTTAAAAAAGGAACACCCAGTAAATGTAATATTTTTATTCTCTCTGTCAGCCATCAAGTTCTTTGCCAAACGTTGCTTCAAATCCTTTGTGAAACAAAGTATAAATAAAAATAAATAAATAAGGTGGTGCCCTGCCAGGCGCGGTAGCAGAAAGTCATCTTCCCAGCCCCCGCAAAGACACTCCTGGGTGTGAGCAGGTGTGGGTGATGGGACCAAAAATGGCCCCGCTGTCTGTGGCCCTTTGCTGGGACCCTGAGTATTTGTCTCACGAGCCTCCTGGGGTTTGCAGCTCTGAGAAGCTGATCCAAGTCTAGACACAGCCTTCCCCTGGGGATAGGGACACCTTGGACCTCCCCGGCCTGTGCTCTCTGAGGGAAAGGGTACCCTGACCTCCCAGGGGAGGTGGAATGGCACGAGAGCCAGTGGCCTCGTTCCTGTCTGTGGCCAGCCCTCCACGCCAAGTAAGAGCAAAAGGCAGCAAGGGAGGCGCCTCCCCAATGCTCCCCCACCCAGAAGCCGGGGTCCTCGTCCTGGAGTTTGGACACTGGGCATGGGGCAGCGTGGTCCATGCAGATAACTGTCCCTCACACTGACCCCTGCTGACAACTAGCAAACCAGGCAGACGCTTCACGGGAGAACTACCACTGCTTTACACAGGAGCACCCCAAGGTGCCCCCTGAGTGGTGACTGAGGGAGACCCAGTGCTTCAGTCCAGGATCAGCGCATTCTGGGAGCTCCCGTGGGACGCTCAGACTCACCTAACACTGCAGCCAAGGAGCTTCCAGTCTGTCAGATTTTAAGTGAACTGCCTGATTGGAGAGAGGAGGTTGCCAGGTAACGAGCCCCGCCCCCGGACCCAGCACTGGCCGGCGTGTATGGACCTCGCGCTGCCTGCTGCGCCTTGCTGGAAGCTCAGAGCTGCTTTGGCGGCCACACACTGACCTGTCCTGAGAGGACACAAGACCGTGGCTTGGACCTGGCCACGGGTAGGGCGAAAACTGGCAAACGCAGCTCTTACTGAGCACCCAATCAAAGCTTAAATTAAAACAAAAAAGTAAACCCTCCTCTAAATGAGCATTCAAGTCAGAAAATAAAGGCGATTACTGCGCACCTCAAGGAAGCTATTCCCAAATGAATAGAGATTGTCTAGGAAATCGCTCGGCTGAAAAGGTAGCAAACATCAAGAAATCTTCAAAAAACAGAAATCCATCTTCTGCAAGAGAATATCATGAAGAACAGAGTGTGCTGGGCAGTGGGGAGTCACAACATTAGCTTCTTCTGAAAACCCGAAACCCAGGTGTGGCCACAGAATGATTGAGACACACAGGCGTTAGGTTTTCAAAGACCACTGCACGTCCCCTGCGAATGCCTGCGCTGTAACATTAAGATCGTGAAACTGTACACCAGATGTGACTCTAAGGGTATCTGTGCTATAGAAACAATAGCTGAGGGGAAAGTTTGAAGAGAAAACAGTCCCAGGTAGTAACAAAAATTGTCTTGAGGTAATGTGATTATCGGTGATTTTTATTTCCTTCCTGATACTGTTACACGACATTCAAATATTCTAGACCGAAAAGGCATTATCTTAGTGACTAAAAGTACACGAGAATAGTATAACGTCCCAGGCAGTGGTGGAAAACGCTTGAGCGCTTTTCAGGAGAGTAGCAGCGGGACAAGAAAGTGTCTCGGTCATGTCATTAACCTGCGGTGCCGTCCAGCGTCTCAGCGGGACTCAGAGACCCCGTGGAGGCTGCTGTGATGACCGTCAAAGACACAGACTGCGAGACACTTTATTTTCCCCACCACACCTGTTTCTAAACAAGAGCTTCCTCAGCCTTGCGCACCTGGAAACACAGCACTCAAAGACCTTTTGATCGCTCTGCTTCCTCACCTTTTTCGTGATTGACTCAGGCATTTCCACGGTCTGTTCTGCTCCAGCCCAGCTGGCCCCGGACACAGGCCTTCCTAAGCAGGGACAGGATGTGCCAGAGTCCGGATCCCAATGCCCTAACTCCACCTTCCTGACCATCACCAAGGCCAAGTCGGAATCACGGACCGAGGCCATCCTCCTGGGAGTCCATGCGGCAGACTTAGCCCCCACTCCAGAGTGTGTCGGGACTGCTAGGGTCAGATGTCTACATCTGCGTCACGGCCCCTGACTCGAGGCACGCTGTGGGTAGCTCACCTGCCCAAGCCACGTCGAGGGGGCCGCGCTGGCTGTGTCTGCGTGAGGCAGGGCCCACAGTCTGAGGCCAGCCACGTCCAGGCCTGCCGATGACCCGCAAGGAGAGAGGTGCCCACCAAGACAGAAGCTGGCTGAGTCCTCCGAGAGGAGACCCACACGAAGTTCAGCACCAAACCTTTGAGTGCTAAAGGCAGCACTGTTCTGTGAAAAAGTAGAAGCTGTGCTCGAACGAACTCCAAGTATTGATGCCTCAAGTAAAATAAGGAACGGATCCACAGGAGACAAAGGCCTGGCGTGCCCGGCACATTCCTCGTCCTCACTGTTCAAATCTCCCCAGGGGAAGCCCCACTGCACTGGGAAAATGGTGCAGAGCTCCATAACACAAGTAGGCGAGAGTGGCTTCAGGTATGGGACTTCGATCCTCCTGGGGTCAGTTACTGTAAGAGTGAAAGGGCGGGACTAAATGGAGGAGGGGGGTGGCGGACATTCGAAGCTGTGCTCCTCGGGAGGTGGGAAACCGATCTACAACCTGAGTGAGGAGCAGAAATTGAGGCGTTAGACGTGCCAGTGGTTCGAAAGCTGAGGGGCTTCACTTCGGAAGTTTGACTGTGTCGTTTGTCCTGATAATTTTTGTTCTAAAGGACAAATCAAAGGACTTCTGGTCTTTGAAGCTTTGGGCTTTGTACTTTGCAAGGTGCGCTGACCTTCTCTGGTGTTCCAGACCCAGGGTGCCTCTTCCTGCCCCAGAGATGTCTGGGGGCCCCGCCTGGGCGGAGGCACTGGGAGCCTGGCAACACCCAGGTTCGGGTGTGGGCGCTGCAGAACCTCGTCCTGGGTCAGGGCTGGAGGGTGTCTGGCTCTTGGCCACCTCATGATGGTGTTCTCCCTCCTTCGGTGGCACTTCAGGGGCCCCCTGGCCCCCTCTGGGGGCTGGCCTCTGGGACTGCCCACTTGCCGAGGCTGTGGAGGTGCCTGTGGGCTGCACTGAGCTGTGGGGTGCTGTCCTTCTGGCCTGGGCCCCTGCCAGGCGCCCTAGCCTCTCTGGGCCGGAAGGTGCTTGGCTGTCTTCAGCGTGGGCACGGTGTTGCTCTGAGGGCTCCCCTGCAGTCCACACCCGCTGCCTTGGGGGATATTCTGGAGCTTTCTCAGCATGTCTGCAGGGAGCCTCCACTTCAGTGGTCACGGTCACAGTGTTACTCCCCATGATGTCATCCTGGGGCTGTGTCTGAGGCTCTTCAGAGCCACACAATGAGGTCTTCTGACTTGAAGGAGCTACTCCCTTCTGCCCAGGACCCTTCGGCCCCACAGTGCCTGAGACCCCCTCCTCTCCACCCCCCAGGCCTGCCCGTGGCCCCGGCCTCTCCCCAGGCTTGATTTTCTCTGGGCCTGAAGGAGCTACTCCCTTCTGTCCAGGACCCTTTGGCCCCACAGTGCCTGGGACCCCCTCCTCTCCACCCCCCAGGCCTGCCCGTGGCCCCGGCCTCTCCCCAGGCTTGATTTTCTCTGGGTCTGAAGGAGCTACTCCCTTCTGTCCAGGACCCTTCGGCCCCACAGTGCCTGGGACCCCCTCCTCTCCACCCCCCAGGCCTGCCCGTGGCCCCGGCCTCTCCCCAGGCTTGATTTTCTCTGGGCCTGAAGGAGCTACTCCCTTCTGTCCAGGACCCTTCGGCCCCACAGTGCCTGGGACCCCCTCCTCTCCACCCCCCAGGCCTGCCCGTGGCCCCGGCCTCTCCCCAGGCTTGATTTTCTCTGGGTCTGAAGGAGCTACTCCCTTCTGTCCAGGACCCTTCGGCCCCACAGTGCCTGGGACCCCCTCCTCTCCACCCCCAAGGCCTGCCCGTGGCCCCGGCCTCTCCCCAGGCTTGATTTTCTCTGGGTCTGAAGGAGCTACTCCCTTCTGTCCAGGACCCTTCGGCCCCCCAGTGCCTGAGACCCCCTCCTCTCCACCCCCCAGGCCTGCCCTTGGCCCTGGCCTCTCCCTGACCTCTGTTTCCTCCAGGACACCTGCCTGTGTGCAGAATGCAGGCAGCAGGTCAGGACACCTTTGGGGTGCCCCAACCACCTGCTGCTCTTCTGCTACTGTCAATGGCACAGGGGGAAACTGATGAGGAACCCCAGCACCGACAGGAAGCAGCTTTTCAGACATGACATGCTTCTCATCCTTGGCCTGTTGCTTCTCAGAAGATGATGGCAGCTTCTCCAAATTGTGGCAGAGAGCCTGCTCTACACTGCCTCCCTGTGGTGTGGGGTGATTTAAGGTTGGAACTGGGGACTTTGTGCTATTCCCCTGAGGACCTGCTTTTGCAGGTGCAGTACCTCTGTCTTCTATTGTGGCGTTCCCTTTGCCTGCTACCAGTTTATGTGAAAGCCCCACACCAGGTTCGTCAGGTATGAATGGGGGGCTAGTGGCCTCCTGTGAGAGAGCGGTCAGTGACTCTGAGGTCACAGGCAGGTGCTGCCCCAAGTCTTTGCAGACGTGGCCTTCTCTGGCTCTGCTGCTGGGATGCTTCAGGAGCGCATCTGGGGACAAGAAGAGGTAGCCAGTGGGCTCATGACCAAGATCCTCTGCTACGAGATTGTGGCCTGTTGGCGAGAAGCTGAGTTCTCCCTTGCACGAAGCACCCCACTTTCCAGCAGTACTGTTTCCGGGGTTCACAGAATTACTTGGTGATGCTGCTGTGTGACTCTTAGTGACCTCTGTAGCCATCTTCCTTCCGGAGGCTCTTATTCTTGGTTTGGGGCCTTCATTTAAGGAGGCTGGTCTGTTCTTACCAAGATCAGGGCTGGAGCTCCCATCAGCCACCAGTAGGGGCCGGGTGGACTCAGTTAGTGGTGTCCGCCAGCTTTCTTCTTGCTCGTGCAGGTCGTTTTTATCTGCTGCGGTCACATGCTCAGACTTTGTCCAATCCTTGATCGGTGCTGCCAGCAGTGTTGGGATGTCTGCTGAGTTTCCCTCGTTGGGAGATGGCACTTGGTGGCTGCCAGGGGCAGAGTGGCTGTTTCCTCTAAGATGATTTTCTGAAGCCGTGGAATGATGGGATGGGGTGCCCTCGTAACAGATGGGCATTCCCTCTGCTTCTGGCCAGTGATGCTTCTCATAACTGAGCTCAGGAACATCCTCTCCTGAAATGTTCTCATGATTCTTGAGTTTGTTTGAATTCCCAAAGCTGCCTCTGTCTTCCTTTCCTCCAGTGGGGCTGGCCTGTGGTCTCAGCATCGGGGCTGCCTCTGGGATGTCGTGATCAATGTTGGCAGCACCCCTTGGAGGTGTGAGACTCAGGTCTGCTTGTGAGTCCTGATGAGAAGGGGTGCTGAGCCCCCCGTGCACCCTTCCAGACTTGCTCACTCTTGTCATGGATGTGTTGGTGCTTTTACTCTCTGCTGTGGTTGGGAAGAGCACTTCTGCGTTTTCAAACACACTCTCTCTTCCCAGCACACGAGACCCTGGGCCTTCACCATCTGATGCCTTTTGCAGCATGACAGGAAGCAGTGGCATTTCGTGGACAGCCGGAAGTTTGACAGTTACCTGTGGAGGCTCGAAGGCCAACTGTGTGCGCCGGGCAGCCTGGGCTTTGGGCATATTGAGCGGTGGGATGTGTTCTGGAACTTTCTGTTCTGGGAAATTCTCCTGGATGGCAAAGAGAGGGTCTTGCTCTGAGTCTGAAATCACTCTCTCCATTTCGTCCTCTGAACTGCAAACCATCAGGTCTACTTGAGGGGCCTCCTCTGCTCCATCACCTGTGGGTGCAGGACGGGGCCCTGCTCTTGCTTCCTTTGCCCCCTGGGGATCACCAGTGGTGCTCCCTGCCTGGGGGTCCCCCACCCTGTCACCTCCTGATACCTGAGGGTACCTTGGGCTGGCTGGGCCAAGTGAGGATAACTTGGGTTCCAGGCCAGGAAGGGTGTCACCCCTGTGGGAGGCAGGCAAAGTGGCTGGCTCAGGGATGCACTCAGGCCCCGCACTGAGGGACACTATTTTCAGGCTGGGAGGCATGGTCTGCAGTATCAGGTGCTGTGCTGGCCCCCCAGGAAGCAGCTCCTTTCCCAGGGTTTTGTTCCCACCAGGCACCATCTCCCCTACATTGGGGGGCCTGTCTGTTTCTTTTGGGGGCATGTGCCCCAGGTCCGAGTGTCTGATTTTGGCGCAGTGGGACAGCCAGCTCCTGGGGCCGCAGACGATGGTGGCGATGCTGAAGGGCAGCACGGGCTCCGCTGAGCAGGCCAGAAAGCGGGCTGGGGGCATCCTGATGCAGGTGCTGGCCATGGTGGCCGTGCAGAGCACATGGGCCTCAGGCCGGTGCATCTTCTTCCTCTGCAGGTTCTTTTTCTTCCGCTCTTCTGTGCGGATCAGGAGCACGCTGGCCTCTGAGCAAAGACAGCCACTCTGTTCAAACTTCTCCCGCAGTTTGGATAGGACTGAGCTCTTCTTGCCCACGATCTTTGGCAGAAGGCCCCTGGCAGTTTTTGGTCGCTCGGCAGGAGGCTTCTCACGAAGCCTCTTCTCCTCAGCCTCCTTCTCCTCTGCGGCCAAGAACTTCTTCAGAATATTTTTCACGGTGTTTTTTCCAGTGGGCAGGCCCCATCGGGGTTTGTCACCACAGAGGGGCTCCTGGCCCCGCGCCGGGCTGCCGGCCCCTTCCCTGGTCTTCTCCAGGAGCTTGTTGATGGTGGCAGTCACCAAGCTCTTGCCTGGACCTTGCCTGTCCTTGAAGATCAGCCTTCCGACCTCCCGGGTCTTCTTGAGGCAGGGCTCCCGGCCAGTGCCCATGAACTTGGCCTGCAGGAGCTGGAAACGTGTGGGCCGCCGGTTGGCATCTTGGGTCTCAGGCTTTTGGCTCAGCTGGCTGTCCCTACCCTCTGCCCTGTTGGTGGGCGGCGGCCCCTGGGGCCCGTCTTTGTGGTTGGTGATGTAGAGCAGCAGGCTGCTGAGGATGGCACGGACAGCTGGGTCGCAGGTCGCCTTGCTGACCTTCTTTTTCAGAGCTTGGGCATCCACGGGTGGCTTATTGTTGCAAACCATGACCATCTTGGGGCTGTAGGAAAAAGAAACAGTTGTCACAGATATTGCTATCATTTTTTCCACAGTAACTCCGTAGAACGTTTCTTGTGAAACACTCTCATTTTAAATGCCCAAGAAGTCCAAGAGGAAGAACAGAAGAGTGGGAGCCGAGAGGCTTACATTCTGGTGCATCTCCACCGATAACTCGGAGACGCAGGGGCTCCCTGCACCCCTCTGGTCACTGTTCCTTTTTCTGTTAAATAGCAATCATTTCTGACTTAATATCCTCCTGAGGGCTTTGGCTGATTCACGTTATATAGTTTTCTGAAAGCGGCTTGGAAAACCACTCTGCATGTGAGCAGTATTTAATGTTTTTATAATGAACAATATTATACTTGTATAAATGGGGGGAAGGCAAGCATAAAGAATTCATATTCTCTGTGTGGGTCTGTGTGTGTCTCTAAGTGTAAGGACAAGAAGTGACGTCAACGTTGCAGTTACACCCTAACTCAATCCCAAACGGAGCCTCTGAGAGTGATCAGTCAGACTGCTGCCCTGGGTTGGTACGAGGACACTCAGCTTTGGGGCGGGAGTCACTGGGGTGGAATACCAGGGCAGTGAGTGCGTGGTGGGCCTCGGAGAAGGAAGGAGTGGGCTTTGCTGCAGAGTGGATGGGAAGAGACCTGCGCTACCGCTGGGACCCTCTTTCCCAATCCTTTTGAAAACTCTCCCAGAAACACCCTGAGGCTGAGGAAGGCCTGAGCCAGCAGCTCAAACCACTCTATCTTGGTGAGACCCTATTAGCAAGGCTACCAAGATTTTTTCACCCCAGGCCAGTTACTGACAGGCTGTGACCTCACCACACTCCTGTGGGTGGGGTCTCTGATATATCAAGGGGATTTTCAACCCAACATCCAGCCTAAGAAGCTCTCTGCTGAGCCGCCTGGCGCTGAGTCTGTCAGCTACATTGTCAAAGCCAGGGTGTCCTTCCTGGTGGGTCAGAATCTTCTCCGGCCACCCCAGGTGGTAGTTTTGTCAAGTTGCACCCAGAATTATAGCCTCACCATTGCACATTCTAGTTGTTCTTTCCAAGGAAGATTGGAAGGAAGACTTGTTCTTTCCAAGGTCAGGATGCAGAGCAAAGATTATACCGCAAGGAAAGTCTTCACAGTGCTATTATAATATTAAAACTTTGGAAATATCCTCAATGTCCAAAACCTGCTTAAATAACAGCACGCCCGTATTTGTGGGAAAATGGGCTGGTACAGGACAGCGATGCTGACATCAGGTTAGCAGTGCAGGAAGCGGCGAAGCTAAATGTAGACTTTGGTCCAACTATGTTCTTAAGAAATTGCGCAGACAGACACACGCAGACTAAAAACAGACTGGAAGGAAATATACAAACATATTTTCGTTAAACTTCTGTGGATTTTTCCACAAAAGAGAGTTCTGTTTTTAAAAGCCACATACAAATATTCTTTCAAAAAGATGTGTGCCTGTGTAATGGGGGAGCACCAGCAGCCCTCCCCTCGATGGCGCCCCCCACAGGACAGGTTGTTCATCCTGTGGCAGTCTGGCCCTACCCACCGGGTGAACCCACACCATTACCCAGTGCCTGGGAATGGATTTCAATACAGAGAATTTCAAGAGGACAGCAAAAGTAACCTTGGAATTCTGCCTTCTTCGACTCCCTGAGAACTTCACATTCACCTCCATGCAGTGAATTCACACAGAAGGGGGCTGCTTTAGTTATTCTCGAACCCCAGAGGACATCAGAACACAGAGGTGACTCATTGAAGCCCAGGGCACTGGGCTACAGTTTCCAACTCAGTCTGTCTTTGACAGGCCAAGAACTCACATTTCAAGCAAGTTCCCTGAGTGGCCAGTGTTGCTGCCCAACCTCGGGCCACTATGGATTTGAAGAACCGAAGTGGTGGGTTAGGCTCCTAACCCAGAACCAGTATCCGAACCCACTCCTAAGTCATGACATGGTACAAGCCAGCATGACCTGGAAATAGCAACCGCAAAGAAATCCCAGGGGGCACAGGCGCCCTCCAGCACCAATAAGGCTGAGAGGGTTGCTGTTCACTGAGAACTGGCAGGAGGGGCAAGCCCCCCTGGGAACATGCCAGCCTGTGTCCTGGAAACCGGTAAGCCCACCCAGGACACACAGGTTCTGGACCAGCATCAGGGATTGGGGAAGACAGCTGAGCAGGCCGATTACTGTGTTGTTGCACCAGCCTCTGGTGCCCTGAGCTCTATTTGAGAAGGTTGGCATCACACCTCACCCATCTGTGGTACCTGCATCATCACCAAAATGCCCACTTTCCCTGAATCCCCAGGGGCCTGCAGGGATGGCCTCTCTCCCTTGGGATTAGGTACCTCACCAAGGCTGCATCAGGTTGCCAGAGACCTCCTATCACCAGAGAAGTCAGGTTGTCAGCAGCCAGCACCAGGGACTCAATAGTCTGGGCCACAGTCTCTCATGGGGCCTCCTCCAGAACCCTCAAAATATCTCTCCCAAACATTCAAAGGCAGCCTGAAGGAGACCTGGCCCTGGACCCGACAGGGATGGTGAGGAGGTGGGGGCTGGTCTCTGTGGCGAGCGCTGGGGGTGTTGGGAGAAAGTGCTGCTCAACGCAGGTGCTCCAGTCTGACGTTGCCACGTCTCTCATCTCTGAAATAAGATGAGTGTTGTGGTTGGTGGCATTGTGGCCTCGTGGGTAGCTTGACTGACTGGTGGCATTTTTTATTTCCCAGACGCACATCTCTGGGTGGCCTCAACAGAATTCATCATGATGCCCCATCATTAACTTCTCTGCGCGCTTGTCCAGTGCCTGCTGCTGAGTTCTGCTCCTCGCTCTGGCTTATCTCATTGTGTCTTCTTATCTCTTAGGAAGGGTTGTTACCCCTTCCACATCAGAGAAATCTAACTGTGGAGATATTCGGTGACTTGTTGGAGACCACAGGGATGCCTAAACACAGAACTGGGATGTAGTCAGTGTCCAGCTTCACGGAACATTGTGGAGGATTCCCCTGGGGACTGCCCGGATCTCAGTGACTGACTGGATATCTGGGGTCTCACAGGCACATCACATGTGACTGAACTCACCTCCCACTCCCCAAATCCCTCCTCCCATTTTCCATGCCTTGGCAATTGGCACCTGCAATCCTATGGCCTGAGGATGGGAGGAATCCGTTTCTGCTACCCTCACCAATGACACAGAAACCTCTTCTACTTGCTCCCACTCTGCTCTTGGCCGCTACTTTCTCTGCATTACACCAGTGAAGGCTGCATCCACACAGCAGCCTCCACTGTTTTCAGAATTGAGTCAGAACTTCTGCCACTGAGCCCTGCAGGACCCAAGCCTCCCTTTGTGCCAACTCCTCATTTATGGTGCCGAGCCGCCCCATCCTGCCCTCTCCCAGGTGCTCTTCTTCTTCTTTTCTTTTTTTCCTTTTTGTTGTATTTTTTCCATCACCATTTATCCCCCTTATAACTCCTCCCCATCCTGAAATCACTACACTGTTGTCCATGTCCATGAGTCCTTTTTCCTTCATCCCCCCACCCCAGCTGTCAGCCGGCTCTCTCTCTATGAGTCTGTCTCTATTTTGTTTGTTGGTTCAGTTTGTTCATTAGATTCCACATATGAGTGAAATCATATGGTATTTGTCTCGCTCTTAATGGCTTATTTCACTTACCATAATGCCCTCCAGGTCCATCAGTGCTGACACAAAGGGTAAAATTTTCTTCTTTTGTATGGCCAAGTAGTAGTTGATTTTGTAAATGTCCCATAGTTGTTTTATCTACTCATCTACCGATGGACACTTGGGCTGATTCCATATCTTGGTGATTGTAAATAACATTGCAATGGACATAGGGGTGCTCATGTTCTTTTGAATTAGTGTTTTGGGTTTCTTCAGATAAATTCCCAGAAGTAGAATCACTGGGTCATAAGGCAGTTCCTTTTTTAATTTTCTGAGGTATCTCCATACTGCTTTCCACAGTGGCTGCACCAGTCTCCACTCCCACCAACAGCACAAAAGCGCTCCCCTTTCTCCACATCCTCGCCTGCACTTGTTTGCTGAATTATTAATGATAGCCATTCTGACAGGTGTGAGGTGATGTCTCATTGTGGTTTTAATTTCCATTTCTCTGATGATTAGTGATATTGAGCATCTCTTCATATGTCTATTGGCCATCTGTGTATCCTCTTTGGAGAAGTGTCTATTCAGGTCCTTTGCCCACTTTACTTGGATTATTTGTTTATTTTTGGCATTGAGTTCTTTATAAATTTTGGATATTAACCCCTTATCACATGTATTGGCAAATATATTCTCCCATTCTGTGGGTTGTCTTTTTATTTTGTTGATGGTTTCTTTTGCTGTGCAAAAACTTTTTACTTTGAGGTAGTCCCATTCGTTTATTTTTTCTTTTTTTTTCCTTTTGCCTGGAGAGATATATCAGATAAAACATTGCTACCTGCAAAGTCTGAGATTTTACTGCCTATGTTTTCTTCTAGGATTTTAAGAGTTTTTTTTTAATTTAATATATTTTATTGATTATGCTATTACAGTTGTCCCATTTCTCCCCCATCATTCCCCTCTGCCCTGCACACCCCCTCCCACCCACAATCCCCCTGCTTTAGTTCATGTCCATGTGTCATAAGTTCTTTAGTTTCTACATTTCCCACACTATTCTTGCCCTCCCCCTGTCTATTTTTTACCCACCATCTATGCTACTTATTCTCTGTACCTTTTCCCCCTTTCTCCTCCTCCCATGCCCCTGTTGCTAACCCTCCATGTGATCTCCATTTCTGTGGTTCTGTTCCTGTTCTAGTTTGCTTTTGTTTTAGGTGTAGTTGTTAATAGCTGTGAGTTTGCTGTCTTTTTACTGTCATATTTTTTATCTTCTTTTTCTTAGATAAGTCCGTTTAACATTTCATATAATAAGGGCTTGGTGATGATGAACTCCTTTAACTTGACCTTATCTGAGAAGCACTTTATTTTCCCTTCCATTCTAAATGACAGCTTTGCTGGATAGAGCAATTTTGGATGTAGGTCCCTGCTTTTCAAGACTTCAAATACTTCTTTCCAGCCCCTTCTTGCCTGTAAGGTCTCTTTTGAGAAATCAGCTGACAGTCTGATGGGAACTCCTTTGTAGGTGACTGTCCCCTTATCCCTTGCTGCTTCTAGAATTCTCTCCTTCATTTTAATCTTGGCTAATGGAATTATGATGTGCCTTGGCATGTTCCTCCTTGGGTCCAACTTCTTTGGGACTCTCTGAGCTTCCTGGACTTCCTGGAAGTCTATTTCCTTTGCCAGATTGGGGAAGTTCTCCTTTATTATTGGTTCAAATAAGTTTTCCACTTGTTGCTCTTCCTCTTCCCCTTCTGGGACCCCTATAATTTGGATGTTGGGATGTTTAAAGCTGTCCCGGAGGTTCCTAAGACTCTCCTCATTTTTTTGAATTCTTGTTTCTTCCTCGTTTTCTGTTTGGTTGTTAGTTTCTTCCTTCTGGTCCACTCCATTAATCTGAGTCCCAGTTTTCCTTCCATCTCTATCGGTTCCCCATGCGTCTTCCTTCATTTCACATATTGTAATCTGCATTTTTTCATCTAATTTGTGAGCAAAATCAACCAATTCTGTGAGCATCCTGATCACCAGGGCTTTGAACTGTGCATCTGATAGGTTGGCTATCTCTTTGTCGCTTAGAGGAATTGGCTCTGGGGCTTTCATTTGTTCTCCGGTTTGAGCCATTTTTGGTGTTTTTGTTTTGTTTTGTTTTGTTTTCTTTTGTTTTGGTTTGGTTTGGTTTTGGTCTGGTCGCGGCTGTTACGTAGTAAAGAGTGGAGCCTTAAGTGTTCCCCAGTGCGGGGCAGCCCAGTTGCTGGGTTGTGAGGCTGTATGTGGGGGCAGGGTCTGTGAGGGAACAATAGTGCCTGCTCCGCTCTCTCCTGGATTCCAGTCCCCTCCGCCACTTCCCCTTCACCTGGATTATCTGTGCGCATGAATGTGGGACCACCTGGTCAGCCAGCAGCCCTGCGCGGCCTCACTGGGTCTGCACAGTTGCCACCCTGTGCCCGGGGTCCATCAGCCACCGCCTGTGGGCCTGCCAGCCGACTGCACACTTGGGAACCGCCAGCCACTGCCGCCTGTGTTCCCGGGTCCGAGTCTCCACTTTTTCTTGCCGCGACTCCGCCCCTCTTACTGGTCTGGATAAATGGTTGTTGGGCTTCCGTACAATTCAATTTTCTATTAGCTCCGGTGTTTTCTTGTTTCTAAATATTTGTTGTCCTCAATTTTGGTTGTGAGAGGAGGCACAGTGTGAGAGGCGTCCACCTACGCCTCCATCTTGGCTGGAAGTTTGGATTTTAATAGTTTTGTGTCTAATATTTAAGTCTACAATCCATTTTGAATTTATTCATGTATGTGACATAAGAAGGTGGTCTAGTTTCTTTTTTTAAGTATATTTTATTGATTATGTTATTTCAGTTGTCCCAATTTTTTTCTTCCCTTTATCCCACCCTCTACCCCACATCCCCCTACCCTCAAGCACTCTTCCCCCCACTTTGTTCATGTCCATGGGTTGTACATGTAAGTTTTTTGGCTTCTGTATCTCCTTTACTATTCTTAACCCCCCTTCCCTGTCTATTTTATGCCTACCAATTATGCTTCTTTTTCCATGAACCTTTTCCCCATTGTCCTCCCTCCCACTGATAACCCTCCATGTGATCTCCATTTCTGTGATTCTGTTCCTTTTGTAGTTGTTTGCTTAGTTTTTGTTTTTTAGGTTCAGTTGTTGATAGTTATGAGTTTGTTGTCATTTTACTATTCGTAGTTTTTTTAAATCTCTTTCTATTTCTTAGATGAATCCCTTTAACGTTTCATATAATAAGGGCTTGGTGATGATGAACTCCTTTAATTTGATCTTATCTGGGAAGCACTTGATCTGCCTTTCCATTCTAAATGACAGCTTTGCTGGATAGAGTCATCTTGGATGTAGGTCCTTGCCTTTCATGGCTCTAAATACTTCTTTCCAGTCCCTTCTTGCCTATAAGGTTTCTTTTGAGAAATCAGCTGATAGTCTTATGGGAACTCCTTTGCAGACAACTGTCTCCTTTTCTCTTGCTGCTTTTAAGATTCTCTCCTTCTCTTTAATCTTGGGTAACTTAATGATGATGTGCCATGTGTCCTCCTTGTATTCCTCCTTGTGTCCAATTTCTTTGGAACTCTCTGGGCTTCTTGGACTTCCTGGAAGTCTATTTCCTTTGCCAGGTTGGGGAAGTTCTCCTTCATTATTTGTTCAAATAAGTTTTCAATTTCTTGTTCTTCCTCTTCTTCTTCTGGTACCCCTGTGATTCAGATGTTGGAATGCTTAAAGTTGTCCCAGAGGTTCCTAAGCCTCTCTTCACTTTTTTCTTGTTACTTCATTCTGTTCTGGTTGAATGTTTATTTCTTCCTTTTGTTCCAAATTGTTGATTTGAGTCCTGATTTCCTTCTTTTCACTGTTGGTTCCCTGTTATTTTCCTTTATTTTGATTTGTACAGCCTTCATTTCTTCCTTCATTTTTAGCTCTAGTGACAGAGCTAAATCAATCATCTGAGCATCCTGATTACCAGTGTTTTGAACTGTGCATCTGATAGGTTTTCTACCTCCTTGTCATTTAGCTCTTTTTCTGGAGTTTTGATGTGTTCTTTCATTTCGGCCATATTTCTTTGTATCGGCACACCTGATATGTTGTAAGGGGCTGGAGCCTTAGGTATTTGCCAGGGCGGGACAACTCACATCACTGTGTTGAGGCTCTGTCTGAGGGGGAGGGGTCAGAGAAGGAACAATGCTGCTTGCTTGCTCCACTCTAGCCCCACTTTCCAACAAACTCTCCTGTGAGACTGGGAGTTTCTCTCACCTTCGAAACCCCCAGAGGTTACAGAGTTTTTAGTTTCCTGGTAGCCAGCCCCACCTGTCCCACATGGTCTGCAGCCAGATCCTCTCCACCCAGCCGCACATCTCTGCCCCTCCTACTGGTCTGAATGAATGTTTCTTTAACTCCTTGGTTGTCAGAGTTGCATGCAGTTTGATTTTCTGGAAGTTCTGGTTGTTTATTGTTTCTAAATTGATTGTTACACTTCTTTCTGTTGTGTGAAGCATTTCTCCCTCTGCCTGCATCTTGGCCAGAGCCAGGTGGTCTAGTTTCACTTTTCTGCATGTGTCTATTCAATTTTCCCAATACCATTTATTGAGTAAACTATCTTTAGCCCATTGTATATGGGTTTGTCTCCTCTGTCAAATATTAATTGACTATAAAGGTATGGGTTTATTTGGGGGCTCTCTGTTCTGTTCCATTGGCCTATGTGTGTGTTTTTATGCCAGCACCATGCTGTTTTGATTACTATGACCTTACAGTATAGTTTGATATTAGGTAGTGTGATTTCTCCAACTTCATTCTTCCTTGTTTTTGTTATGAAGATCGCTGTTGCCATT
Organism: Glossophaga mutica; assembly: GCA_039655065.1. Lineage (NCBI taxonomy): Eukaryota > Metazoa > Chordata > Mammalia > Chiroptera > Phyllostomidae > Glossophaga > Glossophaga mutica. The sequence goes on along the minus strand of CM077310.1, from coordinate 63,745,664 downwards.
CAGGACCTTCTGTGGTTCTATGTAAATTTCTGAAATATTTGTTCTAGTTCTGTGAAATACATCATTGGTATCGCAATAGGAATAGTATTGAATCTATAGATAGTTTTAGGTAGTATGTGCATTTTAATGACGTTAATTCTTCCTATCCCTCAAGTGCTCTTTTTTTTTTTTTTTCCAGTGGCTCTACCCCCACTTTCCTTCATCCTCCTTGTTTAGGTCTTGGCATAAACACTACTGCTCAAGGGGATCCTTCCTGGCCCCTCCCTGGACTAGGCCCTGCTGCCCTTAGGACATTTCTTTTGCAGCACTGATAGAGCCATACTGAATTCTTGACCTAATTACTTAATATCTATCTCCACTGTATTATGTGAGCCTCTTTACACAGGATCAAAACACATAGCTCAGAGCCTGGCACACAAAGTATGCTCAGTAAGCATTTGTGGACTGAATAATAAACCTGTGACTAAGCAGTGTGCTCAGGGCCTCCTACATCATCATGTACTTTTATCAATGAGCTCTCACATGATTGTTACCTGTGGAGAGCCCAGCTAAGTGGGGAAGGGTGGCAGCAGCAGAGATGGTGAATTCAGCAGCAGAGTAGAGCCGGCTGTCTTCATGGGACCTGGGAACTTATGGGGCCTAGAACCTCAGTTTCCAAGAGGGGCCTGGAAGCAGCCTCTCCTGGTCCCAGGCAGGAAAAAGCTTCTGGACTTGCCTAGTCTCATTGCTGGACCAACACCCAGTTTGGAGTCATTTGCTCACTTGGTCATTTCAATCATCTTTATGACTTCGCAGGTTGAGTCATTCAGATGTCTGAAATAGTTACACTGACAATGTGCTTTGGGGACATTCAGATGTCTGACAAAAGGCCACAAGGATCAGCCATCTATGAGCTCATCTGCCACTTCTTGTACTTTGCCAACAGGCTTCTGAGTTCCACAGCCTAAATAGAAAGGCGGAGATGGAGGTGACATCAAGTTTCTGTAAGCCTCCTCTCTTGAGAGGAGGAGAATTTGGAAGAGCTGGAGAAAGTATATGAAGTTCGGTGTTGATTGTGTCCATCACTCTGTGATCCACCTGCGGTGCATCTTGGTAACCAGACACCACTTTCCACGCACTCTAAGCCATGGTCATGATGCTGAACATCTGTCCTGGGAAGTGCAGTGGTGTACCTTCATGATGACAGTGACACAAAAGGGGCCACGGACTTGAATGGACTTGCCATGTGTCCTTCTTATGGAACATTATCAGGGACAGGACTTATCCTACATCAGTTTGGCTGTTCCAGCCAGATCAGTGCTTCCATGCCACCTGTAAGCCTGTGAGCCAGTCATGAAGTTGATTGATCATCAAGACATTGTCTAGCATCCCAGTAAGCAAACAGCCACCAAAAACTCAATGTCACAGAGATGCCCCAAGCTGCCTAGGAGAGCCCTGGGTACATATTACAGCTGGCTTTTACCTACCAGCCCCTGGGTAGAGTTTCAAAACATTCCAAAATGCTTTCATAATCACCTAAGAGATGTTTGCACTCCCAGAGAAGGTCAGGATGCTTTTCTAAGATTTGTAGGCTGAGGCATAGGAGATTAACCAGGGCCATAAAGTTCTTTCTTAGGTGAGCCCTGCCTTGCCAAGGTGGCCTTGCCTATGAACTGGTGGCAGTGTGAAGTGGGTGAGATGCAGGATGATGTCCTGGGGCTGTGATAAGAAAAGGGACGTGGCAGGACCTCTTTCAGTAAGTCGTTCGTGTTTAATGACCATCATGCACTGGGTACTCCTCCTTGAAGTCAGCCTGCTCTGCACCTGTGACTGCTTCAGCTCTCCTAGTGATCTCCTTGGGCCACCCCTGCCCCAGGTTAGATGCTGAATTGCCTGCAGGACAGTTGAGCAGTGTATCTTCACAATGTCCATGTCACAGTAACCTTCTGAGCCACGTCCACTGTCACTGCTGAGCTGGGCTCCTGCTCTCCCTGCAGAGACACCCTCCCCTGCTCTTCAGGCCCACAAGCTCTGCCCATCTGGCCCTCTGACCCCAGCTTGTACTATGCTCCAGCTGCCCTGACCATTGAATGTTTGCAGCTCATTCCTACCCCAGGGCCTTTGCTCTAACTATTCCTTCTGCTTAGTGCAGTCTGCCCTCAGGGCTTCCCATGTCCCCTCCTGAGGCTGCGCCCTGAGCACTCAACCCATAGTGCTCTCAGCACATCACCTGGGGTAACTCTCACTGGAGCATTTATAACTCTCTGAGATTCAAGTGCAGTTTCAAACACATTATGTATGTTTTGTCTAGCTTCCCCACTAGAATGTAGGCTCCGTGTAGGCATGAAACTAATTTTGTTCTCCACTCTCCCCCAGGGCTGTCAGTAAGGTCTGGCCAGGGCAGGCACTCAGCAAACACCTGTGGAAGGGCTTTGTCTGGAGGTCTTGGTTCACCCTACAGGTCACAGCCAGGGCTGAGGGACTCAGGTCTGTGTGCCCCAAGCTTCGAGCAGCGCCGCTCCCTGCTGCATGTGGGTGCTGCTCGCCCGCCCAGGGCTTTCTTCCAGGCTCTCGCCCCTGCCTCACTCCATTTCCCTGGGGCTCTGTCTTCCTGAACTTCTGTTTTGTGGCCATGTGGGCTCTTTCCCAGTCCCATACTTTGCCTACGCTGAGCCCTCTGGCCTGGAGTAGCCGCACTCCTGACGAGCTGCCATTCATCCTTCATACCCTAGTTCAGACACCCTGCTCAGGGGAGCCCTTCCAGTGGCCCAGCTGTGCCAGCCCCTCCCCACCAGTCCTAGGGAGGCCTTTCAGTATCCTCCCAGGGGGTACCAGTACAGAGCTCTGCACCCCCAAAATCACTGAATCAGAGCGTGTGTGTGGGGGAAAGGTGAATCTCCTGCAGGCTCTGTGGTCCCTTTTTGGGGCACCATGTCACTCAGCAGGGACCAGACAGCAGCCTGAGGCGGGCGGCTCTGAGTCAGCCCATGCGGCTATTACAGCAGTGAGCTCATCACTTCTAATGTTGACTATAAATCATAATTTGTAAGCATCATGTTAACAGTAACTATTTTTCTGGTAAAGCACAAAAACAAGTGTCTGTCGACTATTCCATATTTTTTGCTGGTGACTAAGTAGCTAACAGTTTAAACTGCGCCAATGAATCAATCAGAGAACCTGAACCTCTACATTTTCCTGGAAATAATTCTGGTTAAAAAATGGTGGGTGGCCATCTGGCCTGGGGTACCCCATGTCCATGCACCTGAAGCTCCTGGGCATGGCCCTGGCTATCGTGGATAAAGGGGCATCTGTCTAACCCAGGCGGACTGAGGCCCCCTGAGAGTTAATATGTAAGCAGAGCATTCTTGAGACACTCCTCTCACACCTAAGTCCAACTACTGTATGTGTGTGGTGTGTGTCACTGTGTGTACATCTGCATGAGTGTCTGTGTCTGTGTGTAGGTGTGGACTCTGTGTGTCTGTGTGTTTATCTGTGTGTGGTCACCTCTCTTTGTGTGTGTACACCTCTGTGTGTGTATCTGTGTGTGGTCACCTCTCTTTGTGTGTGTACACCTCTGTGTGTGTATCTGTGTGTGGTCACCTCTCTTTGTGTGTGTACACCTCTGTGTGTGTATCTGTGTGTGGACACATTTCTTCATGTGTGTGTACACCTCTGTGTGTGTATCTGTGTGTGGTCACCTCTCTTTGTGTGTCTGCATGCAAGTGCATATCTCTGTGTGCCTATGTGTCTTTGTGTGTCTCTGTGTGTACTGACAGGGAGAGAGAGTGGTAAAGCAAATGTAGCCCAGTGTTAACAGTTGGTGAAGCTGGGTGAAGGGAATGTGGGAGGTCTTCATGCATTTTTGTAACCTCTTATGTGTTTGAAGTACTTGAAAACAAGCGATTAAGATGGGGCAGGAAGGAAACAAGGCCATGGGGTGACAAGTGCATTCCAGGATCCTGAAAGCACAGATAAGCCCTGGGTCACTGGTGACATTTGGGACCCCGCAGTGCGCTAACACTCACAGGCCTGGCGCCAGCGGGAGGGCAAGGGTACTTGGGTTTTCTCAGGGGTGTGGGACGACATGAAGCTGTCTACACCAGGTGAGCCTCGGGCTCAGAGAAGGCCCCGTGTTCCTTGGGTCACCCTGTGTGTTGTCCCCATGGCTGCGGGGCAGTGGTCAGGGTGGTTGTAGAGGCAGAGGTGCTGCGTGGGGCTGTGTGCCGGGCTGTGAGCCCAGCGCCATCCTTTTTCCTATGGCGTGGGCACCGTCCGGTGCCTATTGTGCCTCCCCGCCCCCCCGCCCCGGCCTGGACGAAGTCACGGCCAACCACTTGGTGCCAGAGCTGTTGCTCTTTCTGTTGCAGGGATTTAACCTCCCGTCTGCCGGCTTCCCATCTCTATTCGGTGACCGGGGTGCACGGAACCCACCCGAGACCCATTTTCCTCCCCATGCTGACTTTTCCCTATAACATTCGGAGGGTGCTTGCACTTTATTTCCACTTGATAACTGGAAACAAGTCAACACATGAGGGACTTTAACTTAAGTAGTCACAGTGCCTGCACTGTCACTTAACAAGTTATTCTTATTTAGAGGAGCTTTGGGATGAATTTCAATGATGGAGTTTTTAAAACCTGGATGTTTGGAGGGAATATTAATTCGGGCATTTCCAGTTGCATCTGTTGACATTTGATTGATTTTTCCAGTCCTGTCTGCTTGAGGTGCTGGGGTTTGATGACTCACTGAGGGATCTCCCTGGGAGATGCCAGGCTGTGGTCCAGTCTCGCTGGATTAGGGAGGCTGACTGGAGGTTAAGAGGCAGAAGCTGGGTTGTCAGACAGGCTGGGTTTAAGTTCCCACTCTTCATTCACTAACGACCCCAACCCCCCTGAATTCCTACAGAACAGGACTACTAATGGTACCCATCTCTGCACCTCCTGCAAGGAAGATATCGATTTAGGGAATGCGCACCTAGTAATGGTGGGTGGCACCCGAGAACTGGGCGCTGAGGCAGCTCTGCATTGCTCTACGGTCATTGGACTTTCTGAGTGGGCTCTGCCGATCTTGTCAAGCGATTGAGCCCTACATGGGTTCCCCCGGCTGTCAGAGAGGAGTGGCAACATCTGCCAAACCCTCCTCGTATCTGGCTTCCAGGTACCAAAGAGTTGGAAAAAATAATTTGAAATCTGAACATAAAACCAAAATCAGCCTAAAGTTGGAAAACTTGAACCACTCAGGGAACCGGTCCCAACAGTGGAGCTGTGGGGGCCGTATGCCTGTCCCTGGGGACACAGGTGGCTGCCAGAGTGCAAACCCTTTCTGACGGCCATGCCATCTCCTGGCCATGGTCACTATCCATCCAGAGTCCCAGATTCAGACCTCACGTCTGCACAGCCTGTGCTAGCAAAGGGACCGCGAGTAAAGAGGTGTGGGCTGCCGATGTGGGAGGAAAGCGGGGTACAGTAGGTCCTGCCCCAGGACCATGCCTGCCTCTCAGTCATCCTGACTGGTCACCTGGGAGGGAGAGGCGACACTGCCCCCACGCCTAATGTTTTCTAGGGGATGTGATTTCACATGGGATTTAACATCAGTGTTCTTGGGTCTAACATGCTATCGATTTTAAGATGCGCTGTCACTTTGTAAGTCTCAGGAAAAAAAAAAACTCTGCCAATTAAATGATCAAATACAATAAAATATTAGATGCATCTCAAGTTTAGAAACATTAAATGAAAAAATGCATCCTGGAATGAAAAATTACTGTGCTATTAAGTTTAATTTCTTTTCAGAGGAGATGGGGAAGCAACATTTTTAAGTTAACATAAGGAGTGGTGTTTTAAAATGCCACCTAAGAAATAGAAGCGACTTGACGATGACATCAGTTGGGGCCTGATTGTACAGACTGTGGCACGTGTGTAAATGGAATGTAAAGCAACAGTTAAAAAGGCTGAGGCATGTCTATATGTATTGATGATATTGAAAAATATTTAAAAACTCAGTTAAGTGAAAAATGCCAAAAGGAAACCGTAATGAATACTGTAATTCTTATTTGTGGAGAGAAATCATGTGTGTGCATATATCTAACATACAAATGCAAGTATGCAACCCATGCAACATGGGTTGCATATGTGTGTTCCTCTACACACAGGAACTGCTGATTATATGTGGAGAGGAACTTTCCAGAAGGAGACATAAGGCGCCGGGACCTGCAGCTTTCTCTGGGGCCTGGCGATGTGAGTCTGGTTGAGAGTTTGGAAGAATCTTGCTTTCCACATGCACCATTTATGGCATTGAGATTTGTGAAGCTCTGTGCATGTATTACTTTTATAATAAAAATGAAATCAGCAAGTATTACATTTTTAAAAATGCAAGTAGGTACAGAATTTGCTTCATTCCTTTTTATGCCTTTGTTTTTCTTTTCAACTTTTGCACTTCCTTATAATAGGAAAGTGAAATGGGGAAAGCAGTTTCACTCATTTTATGATGTTTATGAATTTTTCTTTATGTGTTTTAATTTATAATCAGTCCATAAACACTCACTCCCTGATTCTTGAGGATGGACTGAATTCTCCTAAATCGTCAACAAGATGGAGACTGAGTAGCTTCTTCTAACCCATCTGCGACTTGCTCACTTGAGACCTGCTTCTCTTTTGCATGGCAGAGTCGAAAGGGCCACTTTTAGGGTAGGCAGTGAAAACGGGGTATCACTTCAAAACAGTAAGCTGTTGCGTTACCTACGCCCAAGAAAAGTGTCAACTTACCTTAACCGGGTTTCTTTTCCTGGAAGATAACGCTCAGTTAATTTCTCCACACCCACTAACCCTGGTTCGGATGCGGGGTGGGGAAGGTGAGTGATGTGGGGACCCTTCACCCACCCTGTCTCTCTTTCTGCCTCTTCTGATTGAAAAGCATCAGTAGCAGCAAATGTTAGTTCAGTTATTCAGAAACCTGATGTGAAAAATGCTTTGGTGCAATACACTGAGCATACAGTGGCCCAGGCTCTTTCGTCAACACAGGAGGACAACTTCACGCTTTCCTAAGAAACAGAGAGTGATGTATTCTATGGAAAACATATCTTGTCCTGCTCCCACAGATCATGACACCAGGGGTGACCAGGAAGGGGAGTAAGGGTGCCTTGGGCGGGGGACCAGGTGATCCCAGGAAGCCTCAACACCTGAGTGTTCGTGAGCAACAGCAAACTTCCCAGAGTACTGGTGTCCCGAGCTCGGAGACCAAGCCTGGCTGTGCTCAGAGGCAAGTTTCAATGAAGAGAATGCTCCTATCAGCAAGATCAGCCCAGCTAAGCTGCCAAAGCAACATGTTAAACATCAGTCACCAACTGCTGTTTTATTCACACCAGATGCTACTTCAAAAAGATAGTGTCCAAGGCTATTTTTAACAAGAGCAAGTGTTCTCTTTTCCAGGTTCTCAGAGAGAGGGGCATTGGCCACAGGGCACAGCTCTGTCTCCTTCTCAGCGAACCCCGGGGGGAGTGGCCACTGGCCCTCGCTGCAATGTGCTCCTGACCTGCGCCAGTGTGACAGCTGCAGACCATAGAGAAGGAAGGTGCGGTGCCGGCAGGAGACCCCTTCACTGCCTGTTTTCCTCCCTTAGTTGTTCGTTCCAAAAGGCTGGCTTTAAAGATCTAGTGTGATTAAAAACGTAGGCTGGCAGGTTAAACACGGTGCTTCTGGCTGCATCCGGAAGGTGCCAGCACTGACTGCTCTTCTGAAGGGGACATGAGGCCGTGAGAACGCACGCGCAGCACACGCCCAGAGGGGCGGGCGTGGCCGAGGGGGTGGCGGCAGTGGCTGAAATGCATGTCTAAGAGCTAGAAACAGACAGTGATGGCAGTTTCTGCAGAGGGAGGAGGCCCTTCTGAGCAGAGCCCTGTGGTTAATTGAAGTGAATGAGCGAACAGCATTAGTTATGCAACAATAAAATACACCAATTGTCCAAGAGACTATTTGCAACCACTGTATGTGGAGGTCTGAGGGTAGCAAATCCAGCGTGACCTCAATAATGCACTAGATTTGGGTCGGGATAGAAAATATTCTTCTAGGACAAACAATGTATTTTATAAAGCATGGTCGATTAGGCGTGGACTCTCAGCGAGCTGAGAGTCCGGTGAGCTGCATGTGGACTCCCCTGGGGTACCCGGAGGTAGAACGGGCTCCCTGGGAAGGGAAATGGCTTTACTTCTCCTCTGTGGACAGGCGGTGAAGAGCTTCGCCCAGGTGTGCCAGCTCCTCCTTGTTCTCCAGCTCCTGGTACAGGCCCTTGGGGACAGCATCCAGGCCGTAGAGCAATCCGAACAGGCAGCCTGCGATGGTCCCTGTGGCCCCACTCTCACCTGGAATGGAAACACAGGTCCTCAGGGATCCCAACAACAGAGTGGAAAGGGGTGCATCACCCTGAACTTGACACTAACCAGGGCCTCCTTGCCAAGGGCCGGCCTTAGAGACTCTACTGGGCCGATCTCTCTCCAGCAGGTAGTGCCAGTGCTTTCTCAGCCTCCCCCCATCCCCCCGCCTTGTGCCAAACCCCAGTTTTGCTCTGGACAGTGCCATATGGGCCCTGGTGGCTTTTGCTGCCCCAGTTAAGAAGACAGGTGTCTCTTCCTCCTCCCTCCCTCCTCAAACACTCTGACAACACACAGCATGTGCAGATGGCTTTGTCCTCCCACCGGCTGGGTGCACAGGGACACCACCTCCCATGGGGACGGTGTTCCTGAGAGTCCTCCCCTCCAGGCTCTCTAGGGTGACCAGAGTCACACCAAGTTCCCTCACAAGCACCTCACAAAGATTCCTGCATGCCTCCACTCCTGCTCTCAGCTAAGGGACCTCGGCTGTGTGCATCACTGTGCCCCACCCCCAAGGTCCCTTCCCCCCCCCACTTACGGCCCACTGCCCTCAGCTCCTGTCACTCTCTCCTGGGCTCCTCCCCCCGCAGTGGGGTCCCCTGTTGGCCTGAAGGAAGCACTAATGTCTCAACCATCTCAGCACCAGGAACAGCACTCTGCTCTGACGATAGTCACTCTGATACTGGTGGAATCCATGCCCACCAGGAGGTAACATAAACACGGCATCTTCTTTACACTTACAGGAGAAAATGGGCACCAGGAGGGAGGTCAGGCTCCCCTGCAGCAAAGAGCGCTGCTACCCAACAGCACAGGGGTGAAATCCTGGCACCACGTACTGAACAGCCTCAACAGCCCTGTGAGTCGGGTCTTATCCTCTTCCTTCACAGAGAGACAGGCCTGGAACTGGATTCGAATCCAGGACCACCTGGTTCTAAAGTGCAACTTCACTGTGACCAGGGTCTGCAGAGGTGATGGATGAGGTGATGATTGTGGAGATCAGAACTCCGCAAGGCCAGCACCAGTAGAATCTGTGTGCTCTTCAAGCAGCAGCCACGAGGAAAAGGGGCCCTCCACCTCAGCGACCCCAAACACTACATTCTCTCTGAGCTCAGAGTCACAGGGACACCTGAGGCAGCGCTGTGACCCACCTGCAGCCTGGAATATCCATACATGAGTATACTGGGGCCATGCCCCCCCAGAAGGATCCACATTCTGGGGGTCCCCGATGCCTAAAGCTTTGGACCTCCTGACAGGGTGCTCTGGCATTAGAAGCAGGTGCCGGCCTCCTGGAAGTCCAGAGCCATTAAAGAAGGAAATATCACCTCCGTGAAACATGGCCCGATGGCAGAGCTCCGTCCAGTTGTTCCTGGCTCCTAAGAGAGCGTCATAGGCAATCATGGGGGCATCATGGCCCCGTCGACCCCCTCGACCTTCTGAGCTCCATTTCCTGTAGGTCTGAAGAAAGAGCCCTGGGTCAGAGCATGAGCCATAAGTAGGACCACGCCAGCTGGTGTCAGAGCACAAGCTCCTGGGTCCATCAGGGGACTGTTTATTTATCCGCTGTGTGCTTATGGGACACCAGCCGTGTGCGGGCACTGCCCCAGGGCTGGCATGGACAGTGAGCAGGAAAGCTCACTTCTCATGGCTCTTACATCCCAGCCATTCGGAGACAGACATTCCTTAGACAAACAAGCGCATGACGGCGTGTCAGGTGCTTAGAAGGTCTATGTGAAGAGACAGAGCTGGCGAAGGGATTGAGAGTGCTGTGACAGGGCTGCGATGACACCACATCCAGGTGACATTCAGTCTGAGCTGGGCTGAGGGACAGTGACATCTTCCATGGGCTCTCCTACATGCAGCTGCCCCCTCAGCCCATCTTTACTGCTGGGGCAGCCCTACTAGACACAGGGCTTGGAAGGCAATAACAGTCCAGGTGCAGGGTGGCTCCCAGGCATGGACCCGGAAGAGCTGCTGGTCCCCTGCTGCCACAACAAGGCTTACCTTGTCCCTCTCCTCTGCATCATAATGGTCAGGAAAGGTGGCTTTGCTTTCAGTGTCTTCACTAATTTTTCTCTCCTCCAAGTAAAATTGCCATTTTGCTTCAAAGTAAAACCAGTGCTCCTGGTACTCTAAATGTAGAGAACAGGGTGAGCAGGATGAGGTGGCCATCAGCCGGCATGTGGGGGCTAGCGAGGGAGTGCAGCCCAGGGCCCAGGGACGGGGCTCAAGAATGTTGTGCGTAGTGAGCAGGAGGGAACAGCACATAGAGAGCAACACCTTTTATCCACCGTGGACACAGGAGGAGAACCTGGCACCTGGCCTCACTGACTGCTCTGGAAATTAACACATGCTTATATGTGTAGCTGCTTTGAAATAATAGCAGGGAAGATGGAAGGGGGGCAGAACAATTCAGTGAATTGCTTAACTATATTCTAAACTAAGATAGCAATTGCAATATCTCTAAGTGCATTTTTAGGAAATTCCGAACCTGTATATTAATTTAACACTGCCTGCAAGGTAGAGAGAGTAGACATTTTACTATTCCTAATTACCAGCTGGACATCCAGAGTCCAGAGGTATCAAAGCAAATTTTCTGACATCAATTAGTGAAGAGGATGTTGACTCAGAGATGAGTCTGTAGTAAGAGTTAAACTTTCTGGCACAGGATAGGAGATGGCACTGTGAGCCTTAGAGTACCCAGGAAGTCATGATGGCTTCATTGTCCCTCACCTTGGTGGGGCACTTGACCTTGTTCTCCTTGATAGCAAGTAGGACCATGGCTCCATTGGTTGCCCCGGATGCCAACTGAGTAAAACAGTTAAGTGACCAGGAAGGCCAGAGGGAACCAACTGACTCAAGGGGAAGCACAGCTTCTGATGTGTCTGTTTGTGGTTGGGGAGCAGAGGAATGGAGCAGTGACCAGAGAGGGGCTAGCTGGTCACTGGTTGCAGAGGGAAACCCTTCTAACCACAGGGATAGAAGGAAGTGCCTGGGATGGGTCCTGGGAGGACGTTCCAGGTTGCTGTGGGAATCACCGGCCCTCAGAAACAGTGGCATGACCCCTTTTTTAAAAAGAAGTTCTTATTGAGGACTTCCAGCCAAGATAGAGGTGTAGGTAGATATACTGCGTCTCCTCACACAACCAAAAGAAGGACAACAATAAATTTAAAAACAAAAAACAACCAGAACTTCTAGAAAACCAAACTGTATGGAAGTCTGACAACCAAGGAGTCAAGAAACATCCAGACCGACAGGAGGGGCAGGGACAGGCATCCAGGGCAGAGAGGACTCCCAGTGAGGCAGTGGCTGGTGGAGTGGACGGTCCCACACTTGCATGTGGAAAAACTGGGAGGAACACTGGGGAGTGAGACACGCCACACAACCCAGGGTTCCCACATGGGGAAATAAAGCCTCAAACATCTGACTGAAAAAACCTGTGGGGGGTTCAGCAGCAGAATAAACTCCCAGCATCACAGAAGAATTCATTGGAGAGACCCAGGGGATCCTGGAATGTACACAAAACCACCCACCCAGGAATCAGCACCAGAAGGGCCCAATTTGCTTGTGGGTAGTGGAGGAAGTGACTGAAAGCCAGTCTAGAGCTGAGCAAACCGCATTGTTCTTTCTTGGACCCCTCCCCCACATACAGTGCCACATGCAGCCAAGTGGGTTGCACTGCCCTGGCAAATATCTAAGGCTCCACCCCTTACTATATAACAGGCACACCGACAAAAACCTATAACCCAAGTGAAAGAACAGATCAAAGATCCAGAAAAAATACAACTAAATGATGAAGTGATAGCCAACCTATCAGATGTAGAGTGTAGAGTTCGAAACACTGGTAATCAGGATGTTAACAGAAATGGTTGAGTATGGTCACAAAATAGAGGAAAAAGTGAAGGCTATGAAAAGTGAAATAAAGGAAAAGGTAAAGGGAAACAACAGTGATGGGAAGGAAATCAGGACTCAATGATTTGGAGCAGAAGGAAGCAATAAACATCCAACCAGAACCTAATGAAGAAACAAGAATTCAAAAAATTAGGAGAGACTTAGAAATCTCCAGGACTACTTTAAATATTCCAACATCTGAATCACAGGAGTGCCAGAAGGAGAAGAAGAAGAGAAAGAAATTGAAAACTTACTTGAACAAATAATGAAGGAGAACTTCCCCAATCTGGTGAAAGAAATATACTTCTGGGAAGTCCAGGAAGCTCAGAGCACCAAAGAAGTTGGACTGAAGGAAATATACACCAAGGCACATCATAATTACATTACCCAAGATTAAAGGTAAGGAGAGAATCTTAAAAGCAGCAAGAGAAAAGGAGACAGTTACCTACGAAGGAGTTCCCATGAGACTATCTTCTGATTTCTCAAAAGAAACCTTGCAGGCAATAAGGGACTGGAAAGAAGTATTCGAAATTATGAAAAGCAAGGACCTACATCCAAGATTACTCTATCCAGCAAAGCTATAATTTAGAGTGGAAGGGCAGATAAAGTGCTTCCCAGATAAGGTCATGTTAAAGGAGTTGATTATCACTAAGTCCTTATTATATGAAATGTTAAAGGGACTTATCTAAGAAAAAGAAGAAGATCAAAAATATTAACAGGAAAATAACAACAAACTCACAACTACCAACAACAGACGCCCCCCCCCCCAAACAACCAAAGCAGACTAAGCAAACAAGTAGAACAGGAACAGAATCACAGAAATGGAGATCGTATGGAGGGTTATCAGTGGGGAGAGGGAGAAGAGAATGGGGGGAAAGGTACAGGGAATAAGAAGCATAAATGATAGGTATGAAATAGATAGGGGGAGGTTAAGAATAATATGTGAAATGTAGAACCCAAAGAACCTAAATATACAGCCCATGAACACAAACTAAGGGGGCAGGGATGTGGATGGGAGGGAGGTTGCAGGGTAGAGATGGATAAAGGGTGGAGAAATGGGACAGCTGTAATAGCATAACCAATAAAATACGTTTAAAAAATAAAAATAATTGAAAAAATCTTACGTATTTATTTTTAGAGAGAGGGGAAGGGAGGGAGAAGGATAGGGAGAGAAACATCAATGTGCAAGAGAAACATCAATCAGTTGCCTCTTGCATGTCCCCACCTAGGAGCCTGGCCTGAAACCCAGGCTTGTGCCCTGCCTGGGAATGGAACTGGCAACCTTTCGGTTTGCGGGATGACACCCAACCCACTGAGCCATGCCAGTCAGAGCAATGACTCTGTTTTACAAAACTAAAGATGAGGCCCATTTAAGATCTATTTCAGTGAAATAAGATTAAAAGTGAAAGAAAGATGCAACAGGGCAGGGACCAGAATTCACAGATCCCATTAGTCCTGCAGAGCCCTGTGATTCTAACAGAGAGCTCACGCAGGGCGTGACTGCAAGCTCAGACTCAGCCCCTTTCCCAAGCAAATGACCAGTCAACTTTGGAAGTAGATGTTCAAATACAAAACCATGGAACTAATTTGCTAGTTGTCCTGACTGCCAATGTTGTTATAGACTAATCAGAAGGCCCCAGAAGAATGTTTCTTGGGGGTGTTCTACAGAATATCATTTTTCTGGATGATTTTAGGTATTTTGTTAAAAAGGTATTAAGAAGTACAAATGGGGAGGTGGAAGAAATATGAATGGGTAGTTAGGGCATAGTCACAGGAATGTAAAGTACATTTTAGGGAGCACAGTCAATAATATTGTGACTTCCGGCCAAGATGGAGGCGTGGGCGGACACACTGTGCCTCCTCTCACAACCAAAATTAAGGACAACAAATATTTAGAAACAAGAAAACAACCAGACTTATAGAAAATTGAACTGTACGGAAGTCCAATAACCATTCATCCAGTCCGGTAAGAGGGGCGGAGTCGCGGTAGGAAAAAGTGGAGGTGCGGACCCAGGAACGCAAATAGCAGCGGCTGGCAGTTCCCAGGTGCAAGAGTGGTGGCTGGCGGTCCTTGGGCCCACAGGCGGCATCTGGCGGACCCCGGGCACAGGGGGGCAACTGTGCAGACCCAGTGAGGCTGCACAAGGCGGCTGGCTGACCAGGTGGTCCTACATTCCCGCGTGCAGACGGTCCAGGCAGAGGGGAAGTGGCGGAAGGGACTGAATCCAGGAGAGAGTGGAGCAGGCGCCATTGTTTCCTCTCAGACCCCGCCCCCACAAGCCAGCGACTGGGCTGCCCCACACTGGAGAGCGCCTGAGGCTCCACTCTTCACTACGTAACAGCACGCGCGTGCACAGATAATTCAGGCGAAGGGGAAGCAGCAGAAGGGACCAGAGTCCAGAAGAGAGCGGAACAGGCACCATTCTTCCCTCTCGGACCTCGCTCCCACCTATAGCGTCACAATCCAGCGACTGGGCTGCCCTGCCCTGAGGAAAACCTATGGCTCCACCCCTTAGACATAATAGCCACGACCAGACTAAAACCAAAACAAAACAAAGCAAAAAAACCCCACCAAAAATGGCTCAAACTGGAGAAAAAATGAAAACCCCAGAGTCAATTCCTCTAAGCAATGAAGAGATAGCCAACCTATCAGATGCACAGTTCAAAGCACTGGTCATCAGGATGCTCACAGAATTGGTTGATTTTGCTCATAAATTAGATGAAAAAATGCAGGCTACAATATGTGAAATGAAGGAAGACGCATGGGGAACCGATAGAGATGGAAGGAAAACTGGGACTCAAATCAATGGAGTGGACCAGAAGGAAGAAATTAACAGCCAAACAGAAAACGAGGAAGAAACAAGAATTCAAAAAAATGAGGAGAGGCTTAGGAACCTCCGGGACATCGTTAAACGTCCCAACATCCGAATTATAGGGGTCCCAGAAGGGGAAGAAGAAGAGCAACAAGTAGAAAACTTATTTGAACAAATAATAAAAAAGAACTTCCCCAATCTGGCAAAGGAAATAGACTACCAGGACGTCCAGGAGGCTCAGAGAGTCCCAAAGAAGTTGGGCCCAAGGAGGAACACATCAAGGCACATTGTAATTACATTAGCCAAGATTAAAATGAAGCAGAGAATTCTAGAAGCAGCAAGGGATAAGGGGACAGTCACCTACAAAGGAGTTCCCATCAGACTGTCAGCTGATTTCTCAAAAGAGACCTTACAGGCAAGAAGGGGCTGGAAAGAAATATTTGAAGTCTTGAAAAGCAGGGACCTACATCCAAAATTGCTCTTTCCAGCAAAGCTGTCATTTAGAATGGAAGGACAGATAAAGCGCTTCTCAGATAAGGTCAAGTTAAAGGAGTTCATCATCACCAAGCTCTTATTATATGAAATGTTAAAGGGACTTATCTAAGAAAAAGAAGATAAAAAATATGACAGTAAAAAGACAGCAAACTCACAGCTATTAAGAACCACACCTAAAACAAAACCAAACTAAGCAAACAGCTAGAACAGGAACAGAACCACAGAAATGGAGATCACATGGAGGGTTAGCAACAGGGGCGTGGGAGGAGGAGAGGGGGGAAAGGTACAGAGAATAAGTAGCATAGATAGTGGATAGAAAATAGACAGGGGGAGGGCAAGAATAGTATGGGAAATGTAGAAGCTAAAGAACTTATGACACATGGACATGAACTAAAGGGGGGAATGTGGGTGGAAGGGGGTGTGCAGGGTGGGGGGGATGATGGGGGAGAAACGGGACAACTGTAATAGCATAATCAATAAAATATATTAAAAAGATAACAAAAATTCCAACTTGAAGTTAAAACAAAAAAAAATAATAATATTGTAACAACTATGTATGGTGCCAGGTGGGCACTAGACTTATTGGGGGGACCCCTTCTTAAATTATATAGATGTCTAATCACTATGCTATAACCTGAAACTAATATAAAATAATATTGAATGTCAACTGTAATTAAAAATAAAAAATTAACTTCTGGCCAAGATGGAGGTATAGGTAAACATGCTTCACCTTCACGCCCAACTACAGCAAAAATTACAACTAGACTACAAAACAAATATCACCCACGTTTGTCAGAAAAATCAAGCTGTATGCAAATCTGGCCAAGGATTTAAAGAAGCCACATTCATCCAGACTGGCAGGAGGGGAGGAGAGGCAGAGAGGCAGAGAGAGGCACAGAGAGAAGTGGAGAGGTGTGGAGATGTGGCAGAGGGGGTGGTCCCACATTCATGGGTGGTGGATAAAAATCAAGGGGGGGATACCTTGGGAACAAGCGATCCCAGACCAGACCACCCAGCCCAGTGTTCCAGCACCAGAAAGATAAGTCTCCATAACTTCTGGCTATAAAAACCAGTGGTGGTGGCAGTGGTGGAAGAAACTGAATGATTATTAAGAGACTCCTCTTAAAGGGCCCGCAAAGACTTAGGATTCATGCAGACTCACCCCCTCTGGGATTCAGCACCAGGGCAACAGCTGGAAGAGCACGAGTGGCATATGGGGAGAAGGCGAGAAAGCGAAGTGACTGTCAAGGGGGCTAGTGCCAGGAGACAACTTCTTCCCTGGCAATCTCCAAAGGCCAGGCAGCGGCATTGTTCCCTCTCTAAGCCCTCCCCCACACAGAGCCATAAAGTGGTGAAATGGATTGCCTCCCCCTGCCGCCCCCCACCCCCTGCCACCAGGTGACTATGTAAGGCTCCACTTCACACAATTTACAGGTGGCTTTTCTACAATAGGCCCTGCTACTAAGACATGGAGTTAAAGCAGCTCTACCTAATACACAGAAACAAACACAGGGAAGCTGCCAAACTGAGGAGACAAAGAAATATGACCCAAATGAAAGAACAAAACTAAACTCCAGGAAAAGAACTAAATGAAACGGAGATAAGCAACCCATCAGATGCAGAGTTCAAAACAATGGTTATCAGGGTGCTCAAGGTAAACATTGGGTACTGCAACAGCATAAAAAAGACAGGTGGAAATGAAGGTTGCATTAAGTGAAATAAAGAAAAATCTACTGGGAACCAACAAGGAAGTAAAAAGCATTTAATCAGAACAGCAAGAAGAAAAATGGATTAAAAAAAAAAAAACAAGAATAGAATAAGAAGCCCTTGGGGCATCTCCAAATGTACCAACACCCAAATCATAGGGCTGCCAGAAGAAGCAGAGGAAGAGGAAGAAATTGAAAACTTATTTGAAAAAATAATGAAAGAAAACTTCCCTAATTTGGTGAAGGAAATAGACATACAAATCCAGGAAGCACAGAGAGCCCCAAACAAGTTGGATCCAAAGAGGACCACACTAAGACACATCATAATTAAAATGCCAAAGGTGAAAGATAAGGAGAGAATCTTAAAAGCAGCAAGAGAAAAGGAGACAGTTACTTACAAAGGAGTACCCAGAAGACTGTGAGCTGATTTCTCAAAAGGTACTTTGTAGGCAAGAAGGGGCTGGAAAGAAGTATTCCAAGTCATGAAAAACAAGCACCTACAACCTAGATTACTCTATCCAGCAAAGCTTTCATTTAGAATGGAAGGGCAGTAAAGTGCTTTCCAGTCAAGGTAAAAGTAAAGAAGTTCATCATCACTGAACCATTATTACATGAAATGTTAAAGGGAACTATATAAGAAAAAGAAGATCAGAACTATAAACACTAAAATGGCAACAAATTCACAATAATCAACAACTGAATCTAAAAAACAAACTAGCAAACAAGCAGAACAGGAACAGAAGCACAGATATGGAGATCACATGTAAGCTTACCAGCGGGAGGGGGAAGGGTGAGAATGGGAGAAATGGTGGAGGGATTAGGAAGTACAAATTGGTAGGTACAAAATAGACAGGGGAGGATGAGAATAGTGTAGGAAATGAGAAGCCAAAGAATGTACGTGCACAACCCATGGACATGAACCAAGGGGGGGAATTGCTAGAGGGAAGGGGAAAAATTGGGACAACTGCAATAGCATAATCAATACAATATATTTAAAAAAATTAAAAATAATAAAAAATAAATTTAAAAAAGGTTCTGCCATTGAGGTTTATAAAACTCGGAGTTAAACAAATTTAAAATTAAACAGAAATAACAAAGTCAGTCTCAAAATTATCAGACCAATGACTCTCCTCCCTGCTTTTTGTTCATGAAACAACTTTGACTATTTGTTCTTAGAAAACACTGGGGAAACCCATTTTGATACTAGAGTTCTGGGGAAATGTTTACTAATATAATGTGAATAAGCAGTAACTGTGTAGTCTCACACGCTAACGTTCTTCACCTGTCTCTTTCACATTAAGGTGACCTACTGGGTGAAGGAGATGACTAACCCAATGATCACAGACCAAACTCCTCCGGGCTGGAGAGAACCCAGAGATAACAATGACTTAACCCAAATGAAAATAGCGTGCTGCCACTCAGGTTCTATAATTAGGTTTATAGAGGGAACACTGCTTAGGGACACCTGAAGTTCGCTGTGAACACGGAGGTTTCTCATTTCTCATTGGAACGGGGACCTTGAGGAGAAGTGTTTTCCAGCACTAGGTCCAGGCAGATGTAAATGCAAAAAATCTCCTTAAATAGTTATTCTAGAAACTTTGCACGAGGCATTCTAGAACTTAGTACCCGCAGCTTGGAGGATGGCGGTAAGGTAATTTGTTGGTTTTACGTTTTAAGACTTTAGCCTCAAGCTCTCTGAAAATTCAACAACCCTGCTCCCACATGCAGATCCTTCAACTCCCTTTCCTCCAGGACAACTTGGATAATTTATTCTCTAATTCTCCCCCGAAATTTAAGACCATCGAAGGCCACATGCAGCTGTCTGCTTTCCTCATGCAGCCCACTTCCCTCTGTGGGTCAGCCTCCTGAGAAGAAAGCCCTGGATTTCCTAGTATTGCACCTGCTCGCCCTGCCCTGGGGGATGCGATGGGGACAGGGGTGCAAACCGAGAGGAGCTCAGAGGCCCCTCCGCTGCCCTGCCAGAATGCCAGTAGTGCCATGATCCCCTAGGGCCTTTGCTGGATTGGCTGCTTTTGGCTGGGTTGACCTCACTCATGGCCAGAAAGAGTGAATCATTTGATGACAAGTTTGGGGTCAGCTGGGACAGATAGAGCTTCCTGGGAGTTCATGTCATCAGTGGGCACAGGCCTCTCCACCTGGTCTTTGTGTGGGAGACTTAAGTCTCCTGGGTTAGGCACAGCTGTCCATTAGGTTTCCAGAGCAGGGTTGGCACTCCTCATTGCTCTCCGGAAAATGGGCTACTTAAGGACAATTTGGAAAATTAAATCTAGGTACAGTAAGTCTCCACTTAACATCCTCAATAGGTTCTGTGACTTTAAGTGAAATTACATATAAGGAAATCAATTTTACCACAGGTTAATTGATACAAATAAGAGTTAAGTTCCTAACAGTATCTCTTCAACGTTTTAACAAAGTGACATTGAAGGAGACACAGAGTTCAAGGCTCTGGACCCCGTTCTTCCTCGCACCCCTGCGGATCTCTGTGCACATTCGGGCCCCTCCTAAGCAGGTGTTATTTCAGGCCTTCTCTGTGGGGTCCTCCTGCTCACACAGACCCTTTGGGGATGCTCTTGGTTTCACCGTGGGGCAAATGACCTTGACCTCTTCGGGAGTGGAGTCTGTCCAAATTTGCTCTGAGTGTGAATTGAGACCGAACTCTTTCTAGGTGCCAGTGAGAGCGAGTGTGACAGGAAAGGCAGCCAGGCTCACCTGCCATGTGCCGGATGGTCTTCTTACAATATTCTTCAGCCAGTGGGACCGTCTTCATCATGTCTCTCCCCCACTGCTCCAGCGGCTTTCCTTGTATGGCATAAGATGCAAACAGCGCTGTGCAGAGAGACCCGAGGAAGCCTGGAGGGCGGTGTGGAGAGAGGGGCAACGATGGCACCTGGGCCTCACCCCCACTCTGGGATGCTGGGTGGGTGTTACAGATGTAGGACCATGGGCAACTGCTTCATGCATTTTGACCTCCCTTCCTCTCTGCACAAAGAGGTACAATTCCCATCTGGCAAGGGCTGCTGTGGGGACAGATGATTCTAACCACAGACAAATGCTCACAGGAATGGCCACACAAAGACGGTGCCCACCAGAGGAAGGGCACTGCCACCTCGCTAAGACACTCTTGGCTGTTTGGCCACTCCTCGAGGCATCAGTTACCAATCATTTCAATGGCAGGGCATAAGCGTCTAGTCCGCTGACCCAGGGTTCACCGACTGTCCTGACCACCTGCCCTTGCTCCACCTCCTGTCATGGAGTGTTTCAGCACCAGACTGAGTCCAGGATGATGCACACTGTAATTAAAATTGTTAACACTTGCTGGCAAAGGTGGTTCAAAATTGAAAAGGAGAGTGGACCTTAAATGCACAGCCTGGTGCTAATTGTGTACAATCAAACCCTTGAAACATTTCTAGTCATCCTCCTAGAAATATGCAAATGACTCAGCTATTAAACATGTAAAACAATACTTCTCTAATAAGAGTGGGTAAGATATTAGCCAAAGATTTAAAGTTTAAACTCTCTACCCAGATTCTTGTATTCATCGCATACAAATGCTCACCAGTCTCATGTTTGAAGGTTTTCCTGTGTTTAATTTACCTCTAGTCAAGCCAGTTAGTTAGAAGATGTCCAGTGTTAACTTCTTTTCAACCATCCAAGACACTGCCATCTGGTTGAATTTTATGTCTTCCCGAGTACACTTTAAAGGTCTAACCAACTTATGTGTGGAAGTTACAGCTTAGCCTGTTACTGCCTTTGGCGAACTCATTGGCATATTTTGCCACATCCACTCATCAGGGGTTACATCACCCACTAGAGTTTGCACCCACAGAAGAGTACTTTCCAGGAAGACACAGGGTAGCCCCTACAGGCAACCTTGAAAGAAGAGAATGGTCACCAGAGAGCAGCTGGCAGCCTCTGGACCTCTGGCTAGGTGGGGCTGGGGCACATCACTCACATCGCTATAATTAAGGGCAAGTCACAGATACATGAGTTTCAAGTCATTCTTCTTTTTTTAACGTTAGGAGCTGACTGGTTCTCTCACAGTCAGGCTCTGGGGCCGCCCCATCTGCGCTCCCTGTGTGGTGGGCATGTGGTGGGGGATCCCAGAATGCAGCTGGCCGCTCTGTGTACACCGTGTGGTGAGTATGTGCTAAGAGGTTTTACTATTTTACTCACTTTATCCCCACACACACAATAAGTGGACAGGGTTCCTATCACCATAATCATCCCTGTTACAGGCGAGGGAGTGAAGGCACAAGGTCGTTAAGTGACTCGGTCCATCTCACACAGCCACTGAGTGGTCTGTCTGGCTGTGAGCCCTGGCCCCAGGTGCAGCTCGCAGCAGCAAGAGACCCTGACCCCTGGGCTGTCCTCCGTGTTGGCAACGTAAGTGCTAGCTCCCGTGGCTTCAGCCCAGATTTCAGCTTTGTTTGGACAACCAAAGTGCTTTTCCTGCCCTCTCCAAATCACCACACTTACTGCCAGTCCCATTTTTAGCTCGAAAACAGAATTTAAGCAGAACTGAAGATTTAAAAACCCAAGTCTGGGTTTTTTAAATAGCAAACCCAAACAGGGTTTAAACCCAAATAGCAAACCAAACAGGGAATGTGATCACAGAAGATCCCAGTCTAGTTCTTTGGGCAGAGAATCACACAACAGGCTCCAGTCCTGACGCCAGTGTTACCTGTGGGGTGGTTGTGTGTCATCCTGCCGCACTCGATGCTGACTTCTATAAGGGTCTCCAGCCGTTCCGGCTTCCAGTACCGCATGCCGATGCACATCGCTTTGGTGGCAGCTCCAAATCCTGAACCTATGTGGAACATGAAATACTCAATTTTAGTCTTTTGCTCTAATAACTCCACTTCTGGCAATCTGGCTTTCATGTATAATCCAAAAAATGTACTAAAGAGTATATAATAAGATGCTTATTATAGTGTCATTTAACTGAATGAAGAATACGCAAACTGTCC
This sequence comes from Glossophaga mutica, assembly GCA_039655065.1. NCBI lineage: Eukaryota > Metazoa > Chordata > Mammalia > Chiroptera > Phyllostomidae > Glossophaga > Glossophaga mutica. The sequence continues at coordinate 63,723,435 of CM077310.1, read as the reverse complement.
CTATGCCTGACAAAGAGATTAAATATGTTGTAAATATGTTGTAAATTTGAAAATACATTGGAATGGTATTTAGTCATTTTCTACCCACCGTCTATGCTACTTGTTCTCTGTACCTCTTCCCCCTCTTTCGTCCTCCCACTCCCCTGTTGCTAACCCTCCATATGATCTCCATTTCTGTGGTTCTGTTCCTCTTCTAGTTCTTTGCTTAGTTTGCTTTCGTTTTAGGTGTAGTTGTTAATATCTGTGACTTTGCTGTCTTTTCACTGTCATATTTTTTATCTTCTTTTTCTTAGGTAAGTCCCTTTAACATTTCATATAATAAGGGCTTGGTGATGATGAACTCCTTGAACTTGACCTTATCTGAGAAGCTCTTTATCTTCCCTTCCATTCTAAATGAAAGCTTCGCTGGCTAGAGCATTCTTGGATGTAGGTCCTTGACTTTCATGACTTGGAATATTTCTTTCCAGCCCCTTCTTGCCTGGAAGGTCTCTTTTGAGAAATCAGCTGATAGTCTGATGGGAACTGCTTTGTAGGTGACTGTCCCCTTATCCCTTGCTGCTTCTAGAATTCTCTCCTTCATTTTAATCTTGGCTAATGGAATTATGATGTGCCTTGGTGTGTTCCTCCTTGGGTCCAACTTCTTTGGGATTCTCTGAGCTTCCTGGACGTCCTGGTAGTCTATTTCCTTTGCTAGATTGGGGAAGTTCTCCTTTATTATTGGTTCAAACAAGTTTCCCACTTGTTGCTCTTCCTCTTCCCCTTCTGGTACCCCTATAATTTGGATGTTGGGACCTTTAAAGATGTCCTGGAGGTTCCTAAGCCTCTCATCATTTTTCTGAATCCTTGTTTCTTCATTCTTTTCTGTTTGGTTGTTTGTTTCTTCCTTCTGGTCCACTCCATTGGTTTGAATTCCAGTTTTCCTCCCATCACTATTGGTCCCTGTGCGTTTTCCTTCATTTCACTTAGTGTAGCCTTCATTTGTTCATCTAATTTGCGACCAAAATCAATCAATTCTGTGAGCATCCTGATCACCAGGGCTTTGAACTGTGCATCTGATAGGTTGGCTATCTCTTCATGGCTTAGAGGAATTGGCTCTGGGGCTTTCATTTGTTCTCCTCTTTGAGCTATTTTTGTTTTTGTTTTTGTTTTTGTTTTTTTTTTTTTGGTTTGGTAGCAGCTGTTACATAGTGAGGGGTGGAGCCTTAGGTGTTCCCTAGGGCGGGGCAGCCCAGTCACTGGGTTGTGATGCTGTATGTGGGGGCAGGGTCTGAGAGGGAACAATGGTGCTTGCTCCATTCTCTCTCTAGTATTTCAGTCCCTTCTGCATTTCCCAAGCAAATTGGGCCCTTCTGGTTCTGGTTCTGCTTGTGTATGTTCTAGGACCCTGTGGGTCTTTCCAACGAACTCTCCTGTGAGGCTGGGAATCTCTCCCAGCACCTCAGTCCCCACAAGTGTTTTCAGGTTTTATTTCCTGGTTCTGGGGCCCTGGGTTGTGAGGTCTATCTTGCTCCGTTTTCACCGGGATTATCTGCGTGTGAATGTGGGACCGCCTGGTCAGCCAGCCGCCTTGCGGGGCCTCACTGGGTCTGCCCATTGCCACTCCATGCCCAGGGTTCGCTAGCCGCCACCTGTGCACCTGGGGTCTGCCAGCCACTGCCTGCGCACCTGGGTCTGCCAACCTCTACTTTTTCCGGCCGAGACTCCGCCTCTCTTACCGGTCTGAATGAATGGTTGTCAGACTTCCATACAGTTCAGTTTTCTATCAGTTTTGGTTGTTTTCTTGTTTCTAAATCTTTTTGTCCTTAATTTTGGTTGTGCGAGGAGGCACAGTGTGTCTACCTACGACTCCATCTTAGCTGAAAGTCAGTATTTAGTCATTAAAAACAGAATTTTTGATAAGAGGAAGTACTCATAATATGTTTTTACTGTGAAAAATGTAGAAGATGCAATTGTATACACAGTATGCTTTCAATCATATATATTTTCTCTTTTTAAAACAGCCTCATCAAGTTATAATTGACACATAATCAACCTGCACATATTTAAAGTATGCAAGTTGATAAGTTTTGACACATGATATACCCAGGAAACCAGCACCTAAAAATAGTGAACATATCCATTACCCTCGAAAGTTTTCCTGGGCCTCTCCTGAAGTCTCTGCTAACCACTAATCTGTCACTGCAAATTAGTTCATATTTTCTATATATTCCTAGAAATGGAATCATACAGAATGGACTTTTTTCCTGACTTCTTTCACTCAGCATAACTATTTTGAGTATGCTGTTGTTGTGTATCAATAGCTGACTCCCCCCTTTTTTTTTTTCCTGAATAGAACTCCAGTGTATGGATGCACCACAACTGATTTATCCATTCACCTGCTGATGAACATTTGATTTGTTTCCATTTTGGAGCAATCACAGATAAGATGCACTGAACACTCATAACCAAATCTTTGTGTGGGTATATGCTTTCTTTTCTCTTGGGTAATTGCCTCGGAGTGGAACATCTAGCTCACATGGACGGGCGGGGGGGATGTTTAACTTTTAAAAAACTGACAAACGGGCTTCCAAGGTGGATGTGCTATTCTACATCCCACCAGCAGCTCCTCTACATCCTTGACCAGATTTGCTATGGTCAGTCTTTTTGATTTCAGCCATTCTCTTAGGTATGTAGTGGCATCTCATTGTGGTTTCAATGTGCATTTTTGTAATGACCAATGACAGTGAGCATGTCTTCATGCACCTATTTGCCATCCATACACCTTCTTTGGTGAAGTGTTTGTTTAAAAGTTTCTCCCGTTAATATGTGGCTTGCCTTTTCATTCTTTTAACAGAAAATTCTGGAGAGTGGAAGAATGAATTTGGGAAGTGTTTGTCCTCTTTAATTTCCTGGAAGAGTTGTGTACAATTGGTATTATTTCTTTTTTAGCTGTTTGGTACAATTCCTCAGTGAGGCCATCTGGATCTGGAGCTTTCTTTTTAATTTATTTCACAGATAGAATGCTGTTTAGGTGATCCATTTACTCTTGAGTGCCCTTCAGTAGTTTGCATATTCATCTAGGTTGTTAAATTTATTAGCATGAAAATGTTAATATTCCTTTATTTTCCTTTAATTTCTGTAGAATCTGTAGTGATGTCACTTCTTTTATTGTTGATACTGGTAATTTGTGTCTTCCTCTTCTTTCCCCATCATCTGGCTAGAGGATTATACATTTTTTTAAAAGTATATTTTGTTGATTATGCTATTACAGCTGTCCCAATTTTTTTCTCCCCTTTATCCCCACCTCTGCCCTGCACCCTCCTCCTACCAGCATCCCCCACACCCTGACCTTAGTTCATGTCCATGGGTCATACATATATAAGTTTTTTGGCTTCTCTATTTCCTTTACTATTCTTACCCTCTCCCTGTCTATTTTTATGCCTACCAATTATGCTTCTTAATCCCTGTACCTTTTCCCTCCTATTCTCCCCCTCTCATTCCCACTGATTCCCCACCATGTGATGCTCATTACTGTGATTCTGTTTTAATTGTTTGCTTTGTTTTTGTTTTCTTTTTGTTTTTAGGTTCAGTTGTTCATAGTTATGAATTTGTTGTCATTTTATTGTTCATAATTTTTGATCTTCTTCTTTTTCTTAGATAAGTCCCTTCAACATTTTCATATAATAAGGGCTTGGCGATGATGAACTCCTTTAACTTGGCCTTATCAGGGGAGCACTTTATCTTCCCTTCCATTCTAAATGATAGCTTTGCTAGATAGAGCAATCTTGGATGTAGGTCCTTGCCTTTCATGACTTTGAATACTTCTTTCTAGTCCCTTCTTGCCTGCAAGGTTTCTTTTGAGAAAGCAGCTGATAGTCTTATGGGAACTCCTTTGTAGGTAACTCTCTCCTTTCCTCTTGCTGCTTTTAAGATTCTCTCCTTACTTTTAATCTTGGGCAATGTAATTATGATCTGCCTTGGTGTGTATTTCCTTGGGTCCAACTTCTTAGGGACTCTCTGGACTTCCTGGAAGTCTATTTCTTTCACCAGGTTGGGGCAGTTTTCCTTCATTATTTGTTCAAATAAGTTTTCAACATAGTGTTCTTCCTCTTCTACTGGCACCCCTATGATTCGGATGTTGGAACATTTAAAGTTGTCCCGGAGGTTCCTAAATCTCTCCTCATTTTTTTTGAATTTTATTTCTTCATTCTGTTCCAGTTGGACATTTATTTGTTTCTTTTGTTCCAAACCATTGATTTGAGTCCTGGTTTCCTTCCCATCACTGTTGGTTCCCTGTATATTTTCCTTTATTTCATTTTGTATAGCCTTCATTTATTCCTTCATTTTGTGACTGAGCTGAATCAATTATCTGAGCATTCTCATTATCAGTGTTTTGAACTCTGCATCAGATAGGCTGTCTATCTCCTTGTTGCTTAGTTCTTTTTCTGGAGTTTTGATGTATTTTTTCATTTGGGCCATATTTCTTTGTCTTGGCACACCTGTTAAGTTGTAAGGGGATGGAGCCTTAGCTATTCACCAGGGTAGGGCAACTCTCTTGGCTGCATTGTGAGGGAGGGGTCAGACAGGGAACAATGTCGCTTACTCCTTCTGCTCTAGCTTCACTTTTCAATGAACTCTCCTGTGAGACTGGAGTTTCTCCTTCCTTCACAACTCCCAGAGTATTTTAACAGTAGAAGTTTTGAGTCTTTAGTTTCCCAATGAGCCAGCCCCTCCTTGCCCGCAGGGTCTGCTGCCTTGTCTGACTGGCTGCCCATCTCTTCCCCCTCTATTGATCTGGATGAATGTTTCTTTAACTCCTTGGTGGAGTTTCATGCAGTTTGCTATTCTTGAAGTTCTTGTTGTTTATTGTTTTTAAGTTTGTTGTTATCCTTCTTTTGATTGTGCAAGGAAGCGAAGCATTTCTACCTATGCTCCCATCTCGGCTGGAACCTCAGGATTATACATTTTTTTATCTTAAAGGACAAGCTTTTGGTTTTGTTGAGTTTCTCTATTGTTTTTCTATGTTTTCTGTGGCATTGATTTTCACCTTGATCTTTATTATTTCATTTCTTTTATTTTCTTTGGGCTTATTATGTTCTTCTTTTTCTAGTTTCTTAAGGTGAAAATGGAAGTCATTGGTCTGAGTTCTTAATATTAAAATTTCTGCTTATAATTGTGGGTTTGTCTGTTTCTGCATGCAACTCTATCAGTTTTGGCTTTGTATATTTTGAAGGTTTATTATTAGATACATACACATTTAGGTTTGTTATGTCTTCCTGATGAATGGATGCATTTGTTATGATGAAATTGCTTTGTTTTCCCTCCAAAATTTACTTTATTAGTAGAGGCACTCCAGCTTTCCTTTGGTTAATGTTACATGATATATCTTTTTCTGTGTAACCAATTTGTGTTCATATCTTTAGAGTATATTTCTTATTTTTAACATATCTTTTTAAAAATATTTTATTTATTTATTTTTAGAGAGAGGGGAAGGGAGGGAGAAAAAGAGAGAGAAACATCAATATGTGGTTGCCTCTTGCGTGCCCCAGTGCCCTGCACTGGAGAGCTTGGCCTGCAACCCAGGCACATGCCCTGACTGATAATTGAACCAGTGACCCTTTGGTTTACAGGCTGGTACCCAATCCATTGAGCCATGTCAGCCAGGGCTAAAGTACATTTCTTATAAGCATCATATAGTTGGAACATGCTTCTTTATCCCCTCTGATCTGCCTTTTATTTGGGATTTTTAGACTATTTATATTTGATGTGATTAGTGACTTGGTTGGGTTTTCTTGTTATTTATTTTCTTTTTGTTCTATCTGTTATTCATAGCCCTCCTTTCTCTTTTCTGCACTTTTTTGTATTGAATATTATTGAGGAAGAAGATTCAGCTACCAATCTCAGGTCAAGGTTCCCACTGTGTGGAGGATGGCAAAGACCATAACAGTGCCACCCCCACAAGGAGGGTCTTACTGTCCTCCTCCCACTGCGCCTTCTACAGGTTCAGAGTCACCAAGGATGACTTTGAACACATGGGCATGGGTTGGAACAAGGCTTCCCTCACGGAAAGGAGAAGCCACACAGTGAGATTCGAGTTAGTAGTAGGCTCTGATCTCCCAGGGCTGGTGGAGCCTTCCTGAAGCCAAGGCAGGGCCGTGGACCACATGCTCCCTTGTGCTACTGGTGGAGACCTCCGCTCTCCCCACAGGGCAGATGCGCAGGTGGGGCTAGTTGTGTGCCATATGACACTCACGTTGAAACAGTCAGGGGAGTTCACTGAGAACCCAGAGCAGGGGAAGACTTTTAAAAAAAAAAATTTTATTGATTATGCTATTACAGTTGTCCCATTTCTCCCCCATCATTCCCCTACACCCTGCACACCCCCTCCCACCCACATTCCCCCCCTTCAGTTCATGTCCATGTGTCATAAATTCTTTAGCTTCTACATTTCCCACACTGTTCTTGCCCTCCCCATGTCTATTTTCTACCTACCATCTATGCTATTTATTCTCTGTACCTTTTCCCCTCTCTCCTCCTCCCACTCCCCTGTTGTGATCTCCATGTGATCTACATTTCTGTGGTTCTGTTCCTCTTCTAGTTCTTTGCTTAGTTTGCTTTTGTTTCAGGTGTGGTTGTTAATATCCATGAGTTTGCTGTCCTTCACTGTCATATTTTTTATCTTCTTTTTCTTAGGTAAGTCCCTTTAACATTTCATATAATAAGGGCTTGGTGATGATGAATTCCTTGAACTTGACCTTATCTGAGAAGCTCTTTATCTTCCCTTCCACTCTAAATGAAAGCTTTGCTGGATAGAGCATTCTTGGATGTAGGTCCTTGACTTTCATGACTTGGAATACTTCTTTCCAGCCCTTTCTTGTCTGGAAGGTCTCTTCTGAGAAATCAGCTGACAGTCTGATGGGAACTGCTTTGTAGGTGACTGTCCCCTTATCCCTTGCTGCTTCTAGAATTCTCTCCTTCATTTTAATCTTGGGTGATGTAATTATGATGTGCCTTGGTGTGTTCCTCCTTGGGTCCAACTTCTTTGGGACTCTCTGAGCTTCCTGGATGTCCTGGTAGTCTATTTCCTTTGCCAGATTGGGGAAGTTCTCCTTTATTATTTGTTCCAATAAGTTTTCCACTTGTTGCTCTTCTTCTTCCCCTTCTGGTACCCCTATAATTCGGATGTTGGGACGTTTAAAGCTGTCCCGGAGGTTCCTAAGACTCTCCTCATTTTTTGAATTCTTGTTTCTTCCTTGTTTTCTGTTTGGTTGTTAGTTTCTTCCTTCTGGTCCACTCCATTGGTTTGAGTTCCAGTTTTCCTCCCATGTCTATTGGTTCCCCATGCATCTTCCTTCATTTCATGTGTTGTAGCCTGCATTTTTTCTAATTTGTGAGCAAAATCAACCAATTCTGTGAGCATCTGATCACCAGGGCTTTGAACTGTGCATCTGATAGGTTGGCTATCTCTTCATCGCTTAGAGGAATTGGCTCTGAGGCTTTCCTTTGTTCTCCGGTTTGAGCCATTTTTGGTGTTTTTGTTTTTGTTGTTTTGTTTTGTTTTGTTTTTGGTCTGGTCTCGGCTGTTGTGTAGTGAGGGGTGGAGCCTTAGGTGTTCCCCAGTTCGGGGCAGCCCAGTTGCTGAGTTGTGAGGCTGTATGTGGGGGTGGGGTCCGAGAGGGAACAATGGCACCTGCTCACTCTCTCCTGGATTCCAGTCCCCTCCGCTGCTTCCCCTTTGCCTGGATTATCTGCGAGCGTGAATGTGGGACCACCTGGTCAGCCAGCCGCCTTGTGCGGCCTCACTGGGTCTGCACAGTTGCCACCCCGTGCCCAGGGTCCACCAGCCGCCACCTGTGTACCTGGGGTCTGCCAGCCACCTGCACATTTGGGAACCGCCAGCCACTGCTGTCTACGTTGCTGGTCCGCACCTCTACTTTTTCCTGCCATGACTCTGCCCCTCTTACCGGTCTGGATGAGTGGTTGTTGGACTTCCGTACAGTTCAATTTTCTATTAGCTCTGGTTGTTTTCTTGTTTCTAAATATTTGTTGTCCTTAATTTTGGTTGTGAGAGGAGGCACAGTGTGTCCACCTACACCTCCATCTTGGCCGGAAGTCTCAGGGAAAAATTTATTCAGGTGAAGACTCTGGGTTTGAGTGATAGCTCTACACCTGGTCCCCACACAGGGAAATGTTCCAGCTCAGGGGCACTGATAGGGCAAGCTGAGGGCCTGGCACCGGTCTCACAATGTCTGCGTCTCCAGCAAATATTGTTAAAATGATTCAGTTTCAGATCTTTTGTTGGCTTACTAACTATAACTACTTTGTTATGTTAGTGGTTGCTTTGGGCTTATAGCATAGATCGTTAACCTAGGATAGTCTGTCTCCATGTGATTTTGTACCACTTCACACTTTGTACACCTCCTTCTGATGGAACATCTCCACTCTCAGCCCTTGTGCTGCTGTGTCATACGTTTGCTTCTATGTAATTTATAAACCTTGCAATACACTGTTTTGACTTGTTAAAGTCAATTTTCTTTTAAAGACATTTTAATAACAAGTTAAATAATCTTAGGTAGTTACCGCTTCCATCTGTCTCCCCGCCTTTGTGCAGGTCCCTGTTTCCATCTGCCGTTTCCCCCTCTGCCTGCGTGACCGCCATCAGCACTCTTGGCGGTGTGCTTGCTGGGGATGAACTCCTCAGCTGCTGTTCACCTGAAGGTGCTACCAGGCCTTGGCTCTGAAAGATCTTTTTTCTGGGGGTAGGATTCCAGGTTGGAATTATTTCTTTCCACACTGGAATGACAGTGCTTGCTATGTCCTCTTTATGTTGCTTCTGAGAAGAACTCTGCTATTGTCCTTCCCTTGCCTTGACTATCCATCTGCATTGACGTGAGTATTAGTTTTGAGTGATTTGACTGCTACACGCCTTGGGGTACTTTTCTTTGTGGGTGGTTTTTTGAGGGGGGGGCTTGGAATTTATTGAGTTTCTTGGATCTATGAGTTTCCAGTTTTCATCAAATTTGGAAATATTTGTCCCCTATTTCTTGAAATCTTTGTTTTCTTTGTTCCCCTTCTCTCTGTTAAGGGCTCCAGTTACAGGTGTGTTAGGTCGCTTTAAGCTGTTCCGTGGCTCACTAGTGTTCTTTTGATATTTTGGGGGTTCTTTTTTCTCTGTGGGTCCCATTTTGGACAGCATTTTTGCTGTGCCTTCACACTTACTAATCTTTTTTCACCAATGTCTAAACTGTTCATCTCAGCCAATGTATTTTTAAATTCAGACATTGTAATGTTTCTCTATAGAAATGTAATTTAGGTCTTTTTTACACCTCCACGTTGCTATGTAACTTTTTGAAATTTAGAATACATACTATTTTTGTGAACTTTACTGTTGTTCTATTACAGTTGTCCCAATTTTTCCCCGTTACTCTTCCTTACCCCACTCCTGCCCCCAGAACCATGCCCCCCCCAATCAATCCTCACCCTATTGTCCATGTGCATGGGTCATCCATACATATTTCTTGACTAGACCCTTCCCCTACTTTCCCCCTTCTCCCCCTAACCCCTTAGATACAAACTATTTTATATCCTTGTCTGATAATTCTAATGATTGTCAGGTTCCATCAATTTTGATTTATTGACTTTTCTTTTTATTATTGACTTCATTTGATTGGATGTTATCCTTCAGCATAAACCCAGAGGGGCAGGTCCCATCTTTAGCATAAACCCAGAGGGGCAGGTCTGGACCCCCAGGAGCTGAGACCCTGGAGGCAGAGACCATGGTTATCTAAATATATCACCCATAAACCTGTGAAATTATTGTGGAGACTGACATGTATGCAGGTAGTGTATGTTTTCCCTGATGTTCTGGCAAATTTTTTTTTTACAAACTTAAAGGAAAGTATTGGAAAATATTTCTTAAAATACACCAGGGATCAGTGACAAACTGCTGGGAAGCTGGCATCCTCTCAACAGACTCTGTGCCATGAGCTGGCTCTCCAGGCAGCACAGTGCCCTACAAACCCTGGCAAATCCCTGTCAACTCACACAAGTCTACGAGGTGGCCCATCGGTGGGAAGACACGTGGGTTAGTGCCCCGTGGTGGTTTCCTAGCATGCAACTTTAGAGGGAAAAGCAAGCCTTCCCTCACCTTTCTCATTGAAAGGCGTGTGCCAGGCCAGGAGATAGTTATCCGGCTTCAGCTGTGAGCAGCCTTCAATGGTAGCTGGGTCTGCTCGATGTTCTGGAAGCTTCTCGAGGACTTCCACATAGCGCTTCACCATCTCCCGGTACAGGTCATCCAGACACCAGTAGTCTGAGGAAGGAAGGGTCAGAGGGAGCATGAGGGGCGTCTGGGGAGTGGGAGGGGCACCTGCCTCCCAACCCCCAACCCAGCTGTGAGGATAGGAGTGACAGCAGGCATCACGTTTCCCAGTCCGTGAGAGGAGGCAGGTTTCAGCGATCCACCTCATAGAGCCCCAGCTACTGGAGACTTTTAACATGCAGACAAATAATTTGCTTCAGATTGCATCTAAATCCCAGACTCTATAGTTTGTCGTTGTGCTTCCTGTTCTAGTTACATGCAGAATCTAGGAAAACCCCCACGGCGCTCACACGCTGCTAGCAGTTCTGTCCGCGTGAGGACAAACGGCTGAAATCTGCCCATTCCTTGGGCTTTTAAGGACCCATGGCTAAGGCACAGGGAACCAAGTCTCTCCCACCTGCTACTCCCTTCTTCTCACACCGATGAAGCTGCCAGTGCTCCCCAGGCATCGTCCCAAAACAAACCGCATTCCCCACTGTGTGAAGGTGTCTTGGGCACAAGTGTGGCCTCAAGTCCCTCGAAGATCACAGGGCACAGAGGACAGAGGGGCCAATGCGCACGGGCCGCCTGCTGCCGTCTGCCCGGCACTGCGCCTGGGATGATATCGTGAAATCCTCTCACGGCATTGCCAGGCTCTTAGTTGTCATGCTGTTATTTTTCCAGATGAAGTGCAGTGAGGTTATGTGACTTGCCCAAGGCCAGAGCTGGTAGATGGATTTTGATTGCAGAGCCTGGGCATTTTTGCCACTAAATTAATCCACAGCATGGTGGGCAGAGGCCACCCACCCTCCAAAACGGGCTTCCAAGGTGGTTGGTAATACGGGAGAGCAGGACTGGGACAGTGGAGGGGCTGCTGCCCTAGGCGAGGCAGGCAGGCATGGGGTGCCCGTGCCGATGCAGCTCACCGCCCCCAACCACTTGTCTGTGCTAAATACTGCACTGCAGGCCCCCATCAGGAGCCAGCTACTTCCCCTCCTCTCTTTGGTGGTGGATTCCCCATCTTTGGGGAAGTGTGGGGGAGGGGCGAGAGACCAGCTGTTGGCCACCCTGGGCTTAGAGCAGGCAGTGGAGCACTATTGGCATCAAAACCCGCTGACCTTCCCATCGCTTGACTTACAGCCTTCGTTAGGCCACGTCAGAGCTGGGGTCCCAGCACAGAGGGGTGGAAAGATCATAAGTGTACTTGGCAATCCCCTCCCTGCTCTGGGGTGAAAGGCTCAGTCCTGGCAGTGGTTCTAGCAGGGGGCACCCTCATATCCTAGAGTTGTGACCCTCTGGAGATAGGTCCTGGTGAAAGAGTGGCTCTAAGTCCTTTTGTCCCATTCTTCGATCTCCTAATGGCAAGGGGAGTCCCACGAGGCCCCGCCCACTGTCCTCTGCTGGAGGCACTCTGTGTTGCCCTAGTTCTGAGGTGGACAGAGAGGCTATGGGAAGACCTTGACTGGGAGGAATGAGTTCTGCTGGTCACATGGGGGGTGTTCCATGGGCGACCCTGCTGGAATGAGTAACCTCTAGCTGGGAGGTGTGAGCCTCCGGAAGTGTCTGGGCCTGTCGCCGGCGCTGCGATTACCAACAGCCTTTCGTGACTCAATCCAGGGTTAATGAGCCTGCCCCTCCCAGGGTCTCCAAAAACTAATTCCTTTTATTCTGGAATCATATCTTTTAATAAGGAAAAAATACTCCTTAAAAACAAAATGACAACTCCAAGCCTTATGCTGGTTACAGGTTAGAATTTAAAGTAGAAACAGATTTTTCAAAGCTGCAGAGCCTTGGACCCTCTCACCTGAATCTCCCCACACTGTGCAACACGGTTAATTTCCCCTCTAACTTACCTACCCAGTCTTCTAAAGACAAATCAGCTTATAAAATCACCTGTAAGTCTCCCAACTAATCTCATGATGAAGAAAAGTCATACCAAGCCACTTTGTAAGAAAAATGTTGACTTTTTGAAATGTTATCAAGGAGACATCGATGGGGAAGAGAAATAAAGAGCTGAGTCTGGACGGGCCTCATCTGCTCACACTCGGGTCAGGCGCCTTCCCTTGTTCCCCTGCAGGATGTGGACACACAGGTGGCATTTGCTGCTGTCCCTGGGGGGCCCATGCTCCCTCTCCCTCATTCCTTTCCCACAGCAACAGTGACAGGGTGACTTCGCTTGGCCGTGACTGTTGGAGCTGCTGGCCCTCAGATGCATGAGACATTGTGAAAAGACCGACAGTAACTGTGTTTCCACAAGCCACCTTCCCATAATAACTTCTGTTGTCCCATTTAATCTTCACACAACCCTGTGACGGAGGAATTGTCACCCAGAAGTAAGGCTCAGAGAGGGAACGTGGTTTTCTGGTCAAAAGTGGTAGAGAACTAAAAATGTCATACCGTGGAGTCCCTAAAGGGAAGCCCACCATCTTTGGGTGGTGGGCATGGGACCACACACACAAGGGAGCCTTTGGCAAATGTGTGGCGAATGAGCTCTTTGCTCATAAACTGTGTACACTGGGTCACCCTCCTATCTTGTGGGGTATTAGCAACTTCCTATATCTAGTCAACGTCTGTTTTCACTTACCACTGCCCTTTTCAGACACACACCTAATAGCAGGATGTCACATAGGCTGCACCTGACCTTGCTCATCACACTCACTCTGTAGCAGAACGGTGGTTCAGCAGACCACACAGCTACATGGTTTATCGGCTTAGGCACTTATGAGTGAAATTGCTTAAGCATGCCCAGATGTAGTTCCACTTTGTGAAAATTTGCCTCTCTTTGAAAAACATGTTGATGAACCACTATTCATTGGGATCTTTGCAATATTTTCATGTCCAGTGACCTCAGGTGGTGGGGACAGTGTGTGAGAACATGGGCACTGGGGCCAGTTTGTTTGGGTTCCAGTCCCTAATCTGACACTCACCTGGCTGTGCAGCATAGTGAAAGTTATTTAACCTGTCTGTGAATCAGCTCCCTTATCTGAAAAACTGCAGTAATGCCGCCAGCCTTTGGGGGATGTGAAGATTAGAACAATGTGAAGTTAGAGCAACACCTGGCACATGATTGGTGCCACGTTGGAGTTAGCTCAGAGGCCCCTTCTACACGCTACAATTTGTTACTTAAAGAAAAAAATAGACTGTTTGAAAACTAACCCTAAGTTAAATTCCAAATTAGATTTCTATGAATTGAAAAAAAAAATGTGCTTGCTTGAGTTTTGGGGGGAGTACAATTCAAGGCCGCAGCCTTCTTCTTGTTTATTTTTTTATTTACTGATTTTAGAGCGGGGGGAAGAGAGAGAAACACAGATTTGTTGTTCCACTTATTTATGCATTCAGTGGTTGATTCTTTTATGTGCTCTGACAAGGGATCAAAACCACAACCTTGGCGTATGGGGACAACGTTCTAACTAACTGAGCTACAGGGCAAGGTGGCAGTCTTCTTGAGTTCCCTCTCATGACCCATGGGCCAGAGGGTGCTGCCAGGTATAGCAATTACACGCTGACCACAGCTGGTGGCTGTGGTCACACAGAGGGAACTCATGTTCCTCTTTAAAAACAATGCCCCCCAATCCACAATCCTCTTAATTGCATACATTTCACGTTGAGGATAGATTAGGTCCTACTTCTGCCAAGAGGACTTGACTCTGTCTGACCTCAGAGAGTACATTATGGTCAGGAGCACCCCACCTTGTGCTGGGTACTGTTCTAGGGGTAACCACACAGGACAGAGACATGTCGTGAATTCTGCTGTTCACAAGAACTTACTAATGTGCTAACAGAGATCAGGGCAAACACAGAGAGGACACTTGGACTGTGGACCATGCGCACACGGCATCGATCAGACAGAAAATAGGAAGCAAAGTTTAAGAGTGATGACCAGCTGTGAGCAGCTAAAATGAGTCGTGGTTTTGTTTAGAAAGCCATGCTCTCCAGCAGGTTCCTGGGTGGTTGGCATTGCTGCTTTGGGCCGCTGGAACGCTACTTAGCACTGTGGAACTCGAAACCCACAGGAATATTCCTGAAAGCACCAGACAGGAAATATTCTGATGTTTCTGAGTCTAGCTGTGTAGACTCAGAAAGACGCTTCGCCATTTTCAACATGCTGTGACACTTTATCTTATCTATGGTGCTTTAGCTCTGTCCCTAGCTATTTAGGAACCTGTCACAAAGTAGATGACATTCTTGTACAATGACTGCAGAACTAAACTGAGCATGCTCATACAGACACTTGGAATGGTGAGGTAAGCTCACAAGTGAGATTTCATTGATTTAAGAGTCACCCTCAGACTTTAATTTTGCAGTGACGTACTATTAACATAGATTTTTTAAAAGCAAGGAACTTGTGGGAAAATTGTGCTACATATTTATACATGTTTGTCTGAAATCCATGTAAAAACTTGTTGATCCTAAAATCAACTTCCTATTTAAAGACTATTTCAAGACATTTTATTTCCCCATTTCCCAAATTCAAACAATTTTATAGCATTTTCTTAGGAAATATTTATATATAAGCAACTTATCTGAGCTAAATCATATTTTGGTAGCTGGCATTTTAACCCTAATTCATCAGAATTTAGATGTTATCCCCAAACAGTACTATCTTAATTTGTCCAAATTTCCAGACTGGCTTATTACTTCATATTCTTTTGAAATGAGTTCAGACGAAAGCTTACTACCTGCAGTGAAAAGTTGAGCCCTCACCCATACAGCCCCGAAGTGAGAGATTTAACAGAGGGCTCGGTGGAGCAAGCAGCTCACAGACAAACGAAAAGACGCCGTTTAAGAAACTGACTCCGAAGATACGCAGAGTGAAAAAATGCTGTCGTTCAGAAGGACTGCACGAGAAACGTGATCCGTGTGGCATGTCCGATTTGCTGAGGGACGCTGGTGTATATTAAATTGCCACTTTTAGCATTGGCACTGGGTGATACCGTGGCCGAGAGGCCGCCTCGCCTTCAAAACCCCAGTGCTCTGGGCAGGACCTCGGGGTCAGCGACACCCCAGGGGGCACAGGGGCCGAGCCTTACCTGTGGTGAGGGCCCCGGCCGTCGCCAAGTGCATGATGGTGTTGTCACTCACAGGCCATTTCTCCGGTGAGAGTGCGAGGTGGTCCAGCCCCCCGAGCTTTTGCAGCTCCTCCTGGATCTTCGAGCCTGCAGCGCTGTTCTCCTTGCGGGCGTTTCGGTAACCCAGAGCATCTCCGACGCTCCCTAGCAACATCGCGGCCTGAAACTTCTCCATCGCCGTGGTGGCTCCTCCGCCCTCCCAGTCACGGAGCACGGCCAACCTTTGTTGCTTCGCGGCAGTGGCCGCCTTCAGTCCGCCCCGCCGACCTCTGTTCCGGTCATTGTGTCGCCGTCAAGAGCCTCCTCAAATGGCCAGGCACTACTTTTCGGTCTGCAGGTGGCACCAATGAGAAAACCTTTCTGGACCCCGCGGCTGCAGAGCCGTCTGAACAGCCAAGTGAAGTGTCAGTTTCCGTCAGCGTCTGGAGACGAGAGCTCTTCCAACCCTGGAGGCTGCGGGCTCTTCCAGCACCTCCGGGCAGCGCGCAGAGCCACCCCAGGCGCGCTCTCACCGAGCAACAACTTTTGAGTAGTGAATCTTTTCACGGTGTTCTGGAAGAATGCACACATTTCTAAAGCTTTCAGGTGTAACTCACACACCACGAAATCCACCCAGGCTCAGCGCCTGGTCTGATGAGGTCGGGTGAAGGTGCGCTGCTGTGCGACTTTCCCCTCAGTCCCGTTTTGGAACAGTCTGTCACCCCAAAGGTCCCTTTGCCCGTCTGCTCCCCGCGGCCCCCACCGCAACCCCAGGCAACCACTCATCTGCTCTCTGTCCCTACACTTCTGCATTGTTTAGAATTTTAAATAAATGAAATTATTCATTATGTGGCCTTTTGTGCCTGGCTTCTTTTATTTAGCACAATGCAGAGATTCATCCAGCATGGTTTTATGTTTTGGAAAATCTTTTTTAATTATAAAAATGTGTTTATGATAGAAAACGGAGAAAATGCAAAGTGTAAAGAAACAGAGCACGTCTAGCTGCGGGGTAAGAGATTATGAAGTGTTCTCACAGTGCAATGTTCAACAGAAGGCCGTCCAAACAGCCAGACTTTAGATTGCAAAGCGCGTGAGCAGAGCACGAAGCCTTGCAGTGGGATCCTGATGGTGCCATTAGCTTCATGTATTTAAACACCCCGTTGATTCACAATGAGAATGTGCAAAGACATGAAGAGGCTGGGGGAAGCGGCATATGTAAACCAGGGATCTTGATTTGAGACAAGAAGTTGGGAAAGCAGTCCATCTCACTGTCTCCCAGGCCCTGGAGAGTGACAGTGTCCCCATGCTTCCCCCTTGCTTCCCAGGACCTGGTCACACATCACACCAGAAGTGGGAGGGCAGCACACCTGGACTTAAGAAACACATCTGCTAAAAACAGAATTTCTTTCAATAATAACGATGCTAAGATGCATTTAAATGAACATGGAGTATTATAACAGCCCTTGTTAAAAACCAGGTCCTGGAATGTTATTCTAGCTAGCACGGTTCTGAGAGATCCTAAAGCAGATAGTCCTTCCAAATCAATACAGATGGTTCTGGGTTGCTGGACAGCCCTGTATTTGGATAACTCCCACTGCAGGTGGAATGGCATTGTTTGGCAGAAATATATACTGTTGAGGGCAGAGGTACAGTCTAGGGCTAGTTCCATTTGCTAACTCTGGGGTAGCAGAAACCTTTATTGAGGATGCTAGAAGCAATTTCATACTATCTGCCCTATGTCAGCAAATAGGAAGAGATGTGTTCATTAATTTGCTCAACAATTACTGAGCCCTGTCTATGTGCCACCAACCGTGAATATAGCAACTAATGGAGAAAACTACCCTGTCTCCATGGACCCTAAAGTCTGGGATATGTATATAATATTATGCTTAAACTTCTGAGTTAAAGTAATACAATGAAATGTATCATGTCACCAGTTAAAGAGCGATAACATCTATTTCAGAAATTCTTGGCAGGTACTCTATGAAGGTATAAGTAATGCATATTTATTAAACCTATTGTGTTTGGTTCATTTGTGCATTTTCAATATGTATTTCTTAAGACTTTATTTATTTTTAGAGAGAGGGGAAGGGAGGGAGAAGAAGAGGGAGAGAAACATCAGTGTGTGGTTGCCTCTCATGTACTCCCTACTGGGGACCTGGCCTGCAACCCAGGCATGTGCACTGACTGGGAATCAAACTGGTGACCCTTGGGTTCGCAGGCTGGCACTCAATCCACTAGGCCACACCAGCCAGGGCTATTTTCAATATATTTATAGCTTGCTTTTTAGTGTATTCTACATAATTCCTATCAATTCAAGGGTTGCATGAGATACATACTTTTTCACATAAAAATAATCACATTTAGCACACTATGTGACACTTAAAAAGAAAAATAAAGGACTGAAGCTGTCAATTTTGGGACATAATCATTTAACTACGGTGGCAGGCTAGACACAAGGTGGGAATGTCCCATATGTCACTGTGCTATGGGGTAGCTTTCCTGTCAGTCCCAAGACAAGATCAAAACCCTGACATCTAGTGGTGAGTATAGGAACAACGAAGAATACAATTAAAAGTATACCACAACACCAGAGAAAATAATTTATTTTAATGTTTCCAAAGTTCTTAGCACTTTCATAGCATGCATGACTTAAATGTATATAATAGAAGGAAATGCACAATTTTTTGAAGAGCCTTTGTCCAATTCTAATGTTTTGATATCTATTGATAAACAAGTCCATAGGACATTTTCTTTCCTCATATAACTTTAAATCTTAAGGATAAAAGTGTTTCAGACCTCTATAATTTATACAGGATTATCCAAGTTCTATAATCTTCTCTGAGCAGAACACTTACATGTCAAGAATACATGAAGCCTTGAAGGATGCTTTAAATTTGTTGAGGTTTTTTTTTATTAAAGCTAGCTTTTATTATATAAAATAAATGCTCTCTTAAAATCACAGACTTACAGATAGAGATGGCCTTGCCCTTTTTTTTTTTTTAGACATGGAAGTGGAGGACTGGGAGAGGGTAAGTGACTTACTCGGGTCCGGTGCCCAATTACAGGCTGATGACCCAGCCTAGCCTGTGGTCTCCAGGCCTCAGCCCCCTTTCCAACCCTCCACGGCCTGCTAACCTCTTTGAAAGATTTCTATTCAAAAGTATAAATAGTTCACATACAGCAAGTACACACAAACTTCATGTGCATGGGTGCTTCCTAAAACACTGAGTGTATCACATTTTTGGAAGTCAAATCAAAACAACACATTTTAGGCACGCTTTCTGTTTACAGGAAATCTGAAGTGAACTTCCTCTGTCCCAAGATTACCCAGTTTATTTGTCTGATAAACCGGGTTACAGGCAGTACAGCAGGCACACTTGTGACGGGAAGATCTTTTCAAATATGAGGTAGGGTCCACACAGTGATTTTTCAAAACTCTACACAGAACTTTTCCCAAAGTAGAGCAGGTACATCGCCTTTGGACAAGCAATCCACCTATCTCTGTGCTGCCCTGGATGGTCTTCCTGGACAAGGCAAACACCAGAAAAATCAGATGGCAACATCATGCAAAGACAGACCTCCGCTTGCAAATGAGATGAAGGTTTCCGATTTGGCTTTTGTTATGGACAACGATGTGTATTTTAGTTTTAGCTTCCGAATGCATACAACCATACAAAAGGCTGGAGAGTGGACATTGTGGGTATTACGGACGGTGGAGAGGAACCAACTCAATTGTTAACTCTACAATTCATCATTCATAAAAGAAATATTTTTCATGGAAAATGCCTTCTTAAGTGTAATAAAATACATTTTTTTAAAAAAAAACATACTTTACGAAACTTCTTAGGAAGTTCAAATAACATCATTGAAAGTAAAATAGACCTGCTGACTTGTAAGCAGTTTAAAATAAAACTTTCCTGGAATTTTCACGTACTACACGTGCCATTGCTGTGGCAACTGTAATGGCTATTAAAAACTATAGAATGATTTTCAGATGAACATCTAGAGAAAAGTAAAACAAAAATAGATCTGGTAAATCTAGGTATTCAATAATTCAAAAAATATACATCTTGAATTCCTGGCACCAAGTTTAAAAAAATGTTAGAATCCACAACAAGATCATTTTCTTTTGGGCACATTTTAAACAGCTTTGACTTTTATAAAAATACAACATCCTACCAAGGGCACAAATACTTTTTTTAAAGTGTAATTACAATATAATTTAGTGGAGTGTGGTAGCTGCTGGTGTTCACCTGAAATCACGAATTAACAGTGCGCTCTGCAGTCCTGCAAACAGGCTCTCGGTGCTTTTCCACCACCGTCTGAATCATGCAGAAACCTCCGAAGCAACAGGTATGCGGCCCGTCTCCACACATCCCCGAACAGCTGTCTTCTGAGGATCTCCTCATGGTGTCCAAATTCAGCCACTGTTTTCTTTAAGCAGAGATGACTGGTCAAGGATGACTTCTGAAATCAGTGACATGTGCGCACAGAAATTGACCAAAAGGTCTCCTTGCAGGTTGCAGTTCATTTCACAATCCTAAGCCATTTCCCTTTTCTGCCTAGAAAGGGCTGTGTTTACTGCCTGTGACTACTGGCCGTGCGTATTCCACGAAATCATCTATAAGAACAGGCCATGCTCCTAAAGAAAAACAGATTTTTTTAAAAAAAATTTACATTTTAAAGCAATATTTTTAAAAATTTAAAGCACTTTCCCCCCCAATCCAACACTTAGAGTTCAAAAACTCAAGTGATGTTTAGTTTCTACAACCTGTGCTTTGCTTGATTGCTGAAGTTACCCATTCCTTCTGCTCGAGCCCGACCAGGGCTGGCAGATAGTGGTGTGCGTGTGTGGGCGTGGCCCTCTCTGAGGACGATGGCACACAGGGCCAGCTGGCCCATGTGTTCCCACTGCGACCTCAGGGCCCTCACTGCTACACCAGGCCTTCAGGACCCAGGTAGAATACCCTTTTGCCCTCTCAGGTGAGATGCAGCCACTTTCCTCCACTAGGGGCGCTGTTTTCTCTGAGCTGTGTCCCTCCCCCAAGCTGGCCCAAATCCAAGTGGCTCATGATACTCAGCTCAATAGGGCATGATACCCTAAATGCCCATGATACTCACACACCATGCTGGGGCCAGCCATACACTCACTCCTTTACATTTTGGCTCCTTTTTATGTAAGCGTTCCTTGTCTCACCCACCATAGCTAAAGCTCCTGAAAGTGGGGCTTCTGTCTGAAGTCAACTATTCACCCACTTGATCAGCACACTGACCAGCTGTCCACTCTGTGCTAGGGAAGGTGTGGAGTGCTGAGGATACAGAGACACAAACACTTACACTGCTGGTTACCCCCAGGGTGCTGAGTGCTGTTGCTAAAGAGCCTTCACTCTCTAGAACAAAGAAGAGTGATGAGGAGGATGGCCAGAGGAAGGCACTTAACTGGGCACCAAGGAAGCTGGCAGTAGGTGGGGGTCTGGAGAGTGAGTGTTCCTTTACAAATGTAGCAAGGCACCCACTACATAGCAGGTGTTCAAATGTTCCCTGAACGAGCGTCCTGAACTATTTAGCAGTAAGGGCTACTAAACGTGTGATCACGCTCATGGAAGGAAATGCAAGCTGCCCTCACCCAATAGGCTTGAACGGCCTAAAGACCCGAGGCATCAGATGGGGTGAGGCACCTGTAGCAGCCTTTTCTAAACTCCTGTCTAGTTCTGTGGTTCTGGTATGAGGCTCTCCACATGTCCATTTTTAAAATGCCTTAGTGTAGAGAACTGTCTTCTTGAGTTAAATAAACACAAGGCACTATTTTTCTTCTGTGTGATTTATAAGACATAATGAAGTGAATACTATTATTATCATCATCACCCCTGTTTCACCAGTGGGGTAGAGCCGGAGTCAGCCAGGTCCCATCTGACTCCAGGCTCTGTGTCCTCAACACCGCTCTACACTCCAGGCCCATCTGACCCAGTGTCTGTGTCACTATCACTGTCCTGTGCACCAGGGGCAGGAAAAGTCAGCACAGGTATTGGCACTGCTGGTGCTCATCTGAAGGACTACAGCTTCAACTTCCTGTACCTTCTTCGTCGTAGTTAGACATATCGTCTGCAATCATATTTCCAAAATCTAGCAGGAGGTTCCAAGTGTCCCTTGGGATCGACCTTTTGTGATGTTCCTAATACATAAGAGAAAAAAAAAAAACAGATTTAAGATAGAGACGTAACTCTCAGGTGTTCTAGAGATCTAGTTATTTCAGTACATAATTTGATGAGAAACAAGTATCATAAGAAAAACTGTTAAAAGTTAAAAATAGTGCTTTGGATAAACGTTAAGAGCTACATAGTGCCAATGTACAGGTAGAGAAAGAAAATTTATTTAAAAACAAAACATGTAAAATACAAAGATTATAAACTCCCATTTCAGTCAAATACAAGGGCAGCATTTTTAATCTCTTTACTTAATCCCAAACCAATTTAAGAAACAATGCAAAGCAATAGACAAGTTGTATTTTGATATTAATTTTTCTAAATACTAGGTAGTTTTTGCAGTATACTGGGACAATTGCTATAAGTATCTGTTCTTCAATATTTCAGATACACCAAAAATATGGAGAATATAACAGCTCTGTTCTGTTGTTCGCCATCCAGCTGCAGAGGCAAACCTGCAGCACCCAAACCTCTTTCCCCTCCTGCTCTTGCCTCTTACAGAGGTACTCATCTTCCTGATTAGCATGCGTCATTCTCAGGTCTGTCTTTGTACATAGCACATGTATACATGTTCACAAACATGTATGTCTCACATTTAAAACCACTTGTGTCAGAAGCATGTCTCACATTTGAAACCATTTGTGTAACTACTACCAAGTCCTATGCAGTCTGCTGCGACTTGGTTTTGTTCCATTCAACACTGTTTGAAATGTGTCCAGCCCAATGAGTGTGAATCCAGGTTGACTCATTTCATTCTCTTCGGCTGTACACCACTGCGTTTATACTCTGAGTTTCTCTCCACTCTGCTGCTGATGGACCAGGTTGTTCCCAGTGTTGCTGTTACAATGATGCAAGAACGCTGTCACTGAGCACACATGCGCAGGTTCTCTGGGGAATGCCTGCAAGGGAGGTTACTGGCCACGAAAATAGTAAGTGGTGAAAGAGGAAACTCGACCTGTTGTGATTAAGTTGAATGCAGACTTCATCATGCTTCTTCAAGGAGGCCCTTAAAGGGCAGCTGTCCTCAGTGAAGGGGCTCGTACTCAGTCAGGTGAGGGCTGCTCTCTCATTCACGGATTGAACCGACAAGGGAGATCTGGGCACATCTGATATCACAATGGTTTATTTTGGGGTCAGGATGCATTCTTGTGCTGCACGCACTTCAAGGAGCCCACAGCTACCCTGGCTTCCTTTACTTCACGCTACAAGGAGCTGCCCAATGAAGAAGGCGGAGCTGCCGAACGAAGAAGGCCCAGCATGACTGGAACGTCTGCCTGCAGCACAGATGAACTCTCTCCTAAAGGGCCAGCTATGCCCTCCTTTCCTTCTAGACACCATAAAACACATTTTAAATGGTCTCAGACTATGAACCCACAGGCCACGGCAGGGTTCCACTGGACAACGATACAACCCATTGTCTGACACCCCAGCCTAGAAGGAGCCACTTTTGAAGCCAGCCTTGGAGCAGCCCTGCCTGACATTCAGAGTCTGCAGCACTCTAGGTGGCAAAACTGTGTGGCAACTTGTTAGCTACCTGGTGGTCTCTGCATTGGACTTTCATTCACCACCGTGCCCACGTGAAATACTTTGGTGAGATTAGATGTACAGCCGCATAACCTGCTGACCACCCTTCACCCTGGGCAAACACAGGGAGAAGCAGTAGGACACTTACCAATAAAAAAGTGTTCCAAAGATCTAAAAACTTAAACCTTCCAGATAATACTAAATTCCAATATGCAACGGCCATTTCTAAATCTGGCAAAAAGAGAAAAAGAGCAGTTAATAAATCCCAATTTCTTCACAAGAAAAGATCACTTCTTAGCACACTTGTATTCACTTAAAAAAATGCAGCACTCTCACCCAAGAGTATCATGACGCTTAATCCTTACAGAAGTGTTCCTGAAATTACATGTACTCTAATTTTATAACTCCGGACAAATGTCTTTAAAAAGGGATTTGTGTATTGTTATTAGAAGAACATGTAAATAATTATTCCCTAATGAATAATTTTTGAAGACTCTCATTTTCATATTTATTGGGCTCTCTATAAACCTGAACCAACCTGGATACTATTAATGCACATAATTTATGTTTTGAAAAGTAGGCAAATGTGCTTTCTAAATGATAAACTACAAGTTAAAACAACTTGTTTAGAAAGGGAGCGACATACTGTTTTTCAAATAGACTTGCCTTGCTGCTGTAAAAACTAAAACAGACTCTGAATCCAGAGTAAATCATACAAGTTTTGTAAGGGCTTGGAACTTCTCAAGGCATAGTCAAGGCATACACTGATGTAAGGACGGTTAAAAAACGAGACAGTTATTAATCAAAGTCAATGTCCTCTTTTTTCTCCCAGCTGGAAGGTAGTGATTATTTCACTCCTATACAGACCTATGTTGTAGGGCTCAGTGTTAAGATGGTGTCTTAATGTAATACGAATCCTGAGTGGTAGGGCTGTGTTAGAATATTATCCCCAATCCATAATTATTGGAATACTGAGATTCATTCTCTGCTCATCAGAAACTTAGTATCTATTTCTTTCCACATGCTTGACATAACAAGTATATAAAGAGGCCAAGAAGTTCACTTTTTAAAGTTGACAACCTTTAATGTTGCATAGTGCTCACCACTTTTAGATAGTAAAAGAACAGTTATAATGAAATAATTTTCTAATATATGTTCATGTATGTATGTCAGATAAACTAATGTGAAAAGCAGAAGAAAAATATTAAGCTAACAGATTATTTTAAATGCAAAATACTGAAAGATTTTCATCTAAATCTTGTTTGGTCCCACCTGAACAAAAATTATTAAAGTTATAGCTCTAACATGAGATTTCCAGGGTCAATCATTATTAAAATTGGATAGTCAAAAGAGATATATGAATAGCAACCAACTTTGAATAAAATGCCTACATTCCCAATGTGTTTAAAGTTTATTATAGACTTTCTCAGCCTTAAATACCCTGGAGTCTTAATCAGAAGAAAGAAACGGTCAGGAAGTTTCAAGGAGCCAATAGTATGGAAAGGCTCGCTGAACCTGACCTATGGGACCTGCAGTATAACGCTAAGGTGATTAGTCTTGTCCTGCAACGTCTATACCCTTATCACTCAGGAAGAAAGTTAATTGAAATCTATACTCAACTCATCTTAATGATGAAAAGTCTCACACTGAGAAATGGAGGTAAACCTGGGAAGGAAAGAAAAATAGTTTTATGGCGGACATTTAATCTAGTTACTTTTGGTTTAGTTTGGTCCTAGAAATCTATAAAGTTCCTGATTTGTATGCTTTTTTAATTGTATATTTTCCATTACCATTTATCCCCCTTATCCCCTCTGTTCTCTCCACCCACCCCCTCACCCCCACAATTACCACACTGTTGTCCATGTCCATGAGTCCTTTTTCTTTTTTTCTTGATCCCGCCACCCCCTAGCCTCACCTCCAGAGCTGTCATCCAGCTCTCTATGAGTCTGTCTCTGTTCTGCTTGTTAGTTCAATTTGTTCATTAGATCCCACATACGAGTGAACTAATATGGTATTTGTCTTTCTCTGACCGGCTTATTTCACTTAGCATAATGTTCTCCAGGTCCATACATGCTGTTGCAAAGGGTAAGATTTTCTTCTGTTTTATGCCCGAGTAGCAATACATTATGTAAATGTACCATGGTTGTTTTATCCACTCATCTACTGATGGACATTTGGGCTGCTTCCAAATCTTGGCTATTGTAAATAATACGGCAATGAACATAGGGGTGCTTATATTCTTTCAAATTAGTGTTTTGGGTTTCTTTAGATAAATTCCCAGAAGTAAAATTGCTAGGTCATAAGGCTGTTGCATTTTTAATTTTCTGAGGTATCTCCACACTGCTTTCCACAGTGGCTGCACCAATCTCCGTTCCCACCAACAGCACAAAAGTGTTTCCCTTTCTCCACATCCTCGCCTGCACTTGTTGTTTGTTGATTTATTGATGACAGGCATTCTGACAGGCGTGAGATGGTATCTCATTGTGGTTTTATTTTGCATTTCTCTGATGACTAGTGACGTTGAGCATCTCTTCATATGTCTATTGGCCATGTGTATGTCCTCTTTAGAGAAGCTTCTATTCAGGTCCTTTGCCCATTTTTAAACTGGATTTTTATTTTGTATTGAGTTTTATAAGTTCTTTATAAATTTTGGCTATTAACCCCTTATCAGATGTATTGGTCAATATGTTCTCCCATTCCATGGTTGTCTTATAATTTTGTTGATGTTTTCCTTTGCTGTGCAAAAACTTTTTAGTTTGATGTAGTCCCATTTGTTTATTTTTTCTTTTGTTTCCCTTGTCTGAGGAGATATAACAGAAAAAAACATTGCTAAGAGAAATATCCGAGATTTTACTGCCTATGTTTTCTTCTATGATTTTTATGGTTTCAAGTCTTAACAGTTAAGTCTTTAATCCATTTTTAATTTATTCTTGTGTGTGGCATAAGAAAGTGGTCTTGTTTCATTTTTCTGCACATATTCCATCCAATCTTCATAACACCATTTATTGAATAAACTATCTTTATCCCATTGTATGTGCTTGCTTTCTCTGTCAGACATTACTTGACTATAAAGTTATGGGTTTATTTCTGGGCTCTCTCTTCTGTTCCATTGATCTATATATCTGCTTGAGTTTTATATTTTGCTAGTACCATGCTGTTTTGATTACTATGGCCTTATAGTATACTTTGTTTGATATTAGGTAGTGTGATTTCTTCAACTTTGTTCTTTCTCAAGATTGCTGTTGCTATTTGGGATCTTTTGTGGTTCCATATAAATTTTTGAAATATTTATTCTAGCCCTGTGAAATATGACATTGGAATCTTGATAGGAAATGCATCGAATCTATAGGATGCTTTGAGTAGTATGGACATTTTAATGATGTTAATTATTTCTATCCATGAACATGGTATGTGCTTCCACTTACTTCTATCCTCTTCAGTTTCCTTCCTCAGTGTCTTATAATTTTCTGAGTACAGGTCTTTTACATGCTTGGTTAAATTTATTCCTTGGTATTTGATTCTTTTTGAAACAATTGCAAATGGGATTGTTTTCTTAATTTCCTTTTTTGACAGTTCATTATTGGCATATAAAAATGCAACTGATTTCTGGATATTAATTTTGTGTCCTGCTATTTTACAGAATTCATTGATTAGTTCTAGTAGTTTCTGGGTGGAATCTTTAGGGTTCTCTATGTACAGTATCATGCCATCTGCAAATAATGACACCTTTACTTCTTCCTTTCCAATTTGGATACATTTTATTTCTTCTACTTGTCTGATTGCTGTGGCTAAAACTTCCAGTATTATGTTGAATAAGAGAGGTAAAAGTGGACATTCCTGTACTGCTCTCAATCTTAAGTGGAACATTTATAGTTTTTGCCCATTGAGTATGATGCTGGTAGTGGGTTTGTCATATATGGCCTTTCTTACAGTGAGGTATGTTTCCACTTTGCCGAGAGGTTTTATCATAATTGGTGCTGAATTTTATCAAATGCTTTTTCTGCATCTATTGATGTGATCATGTGGTTTTTATCTTTCATTGTTTATGTGGTGTATCACATTTATTGATTTGTGAATGTTGTACCAACCTTGCATCCCCAGAACAAATCTCACTTGATCATGGAGTATGATCTTTTTGATGCATTGCTGTTTGGTTTGCTAATATTTTATTGAGGATTTTAGCATCTATGTTCATCAGGCATATTAACCTATAATTTCTTTTTTGTGTGTGTGTCTTTATCTGGATTTGGAATTAGGAAAATGCTGGCCTCATAAAATGAGGTTGACAGTCTTCCCTCCTCTTGAATTTTTTGGAATTGTTTGAGAAGGAGATGTGTTAGTTTTTCTTGAACGTTTAGTAAAATTCACCTGTGAAGCCATCTGATCCAGGGCTTTTGTTTGTTGGGAGTTTTTTGATTACTGCTTCAATTTCACTAGGTGTAATCTGTCTATTCAGATTCTCTTATTTTCCCTGATTTAGTTTTTAGGAATTTATCCATTTCATGCAGGTTGTCCCATTTGTTGGCATATAGTTGTTCTTTTTCCTCTTTCATTTCTGATTTTATTTATTTGTGTCATCTCTCTTTTTTTCTTAATGAGTCTGGTTAAAGGTTGTCAATCTTGTTTATCTTTTCAAAGAACCAATTCTTTGATTCATTGATCTTTTGTATCTTTTTTTTAGACAATATTTCATTTATGTCTACTCTGATCTTTATTATTACCTTCCTTCTATTCACTTTGGGCTTTGTTTGTTGTTCTTTTTCAAGTTCCTTTAAGTGTAAAATGAAATTGCTTGTTTGAGCTTTTTCTTGCTTCTTGAGGTAGGCCTGTAATGCTATGAACTTCCCTCTAAGGACTGCTTTCCCAGTGTCCCACAGATTTTGGGTTGTTGTGTTCTAATTTTCATTTGTTTCAAGGTATGTTTTGATTTCTTTCTTGACCTCATTGTTAATCCATTCATTGTTTAATTGCATGTTATTTAGCTTCCATGCTTTTGTGTATTTTTCAGTTTTCTTCTTTTGATTTCTAGTTTTATAGCATTATGGTTAGAGAAGATGTTTGATATGATTTCAATCTGCTTAAATTTATTATGACTTATTTGCATCCTAACATGGTCTATCCTAGAAAACATTCCATGTGCACTTGGAAAGAAGGTATATTCTGCTGCTTTGAGGTGAAATGCTCTGATGATATCAATTAAATCCATTTGATCTAGTGTGTCATTTAAGGCCTCTGTCTCCTTGTTGATTTTCTGTCTGGAAGATCTATCCATTGAAGTCAACGGGATGTTAAGATCCCCTACTATGACTGTACTTCTGTCAATCTCTCCCTTTTTGTCCATCAAGCTTTGCTTTACATCTTTAGGTGCTCATGAACAGACACAGACACACACAAACAGACACACAAACATGAAGGAAATGAAGAATAAACTCTTTCCTTGATTACTCTTTTCCACTGATGTCCATGCCTTTTCTAGGAACTATAGGAAGACTTGTATCAATCTCCTTAATTTATACTTAATCTTTCAGAATACAGACTGGGTAATATACCTTGGAAATCATAAAATAAACTGTTCTATTTTAGATGTGTAGCCATAAAATTATTTGTCTTGCTTTCTTTTTTAAAAAAATCCCTCAAACCCTTCTAAAATAGAGAATATACTGTACTTGAACTGTTTGAATAATATAATCATTTCCTGAAGAGGTTATTGTTTTAATACAATTTCATATTCAATATGAAATACAATATGAAATTTAATACCAAATGAAATTCTCTTAATTTCTCTTATAAAGCAAAGAAACAAAATTAGTAACTGTTCTAACTCTCTGGTGGGTAATTTTGATTTTGGTAAATCTTATTTAAGTACCTATAGACATAAAATATCTACAAAGATAAAGGAATTATGGGATAAATTTCACCGTTTTTTGCTTCCTGATGCTAAGGAAAATCTACTTTAGCCTCTTAAATAGAGGCTAAACATATTAGGCTAAATATTGTAAAATGTTTCAAAATACTCTACCAAGTTACTTAATTTCTTTGAAATATTTATGTAGAAAGGAAATACATTTTAAATTGTTGAATAAAGTATTAATTTAGACTTTAATTTACAATTTCTTATAAATTACTATGGAATTCATGATGTATGTCGAATGTGGCAACTTGAAATGGAACCAATACTATAGGGTTTCCAGGGCTGGGCCTTAAGAGATATGCAGCTTCCACATCAGCAGCCCTTCCAGGCCAAGGCCACCATGCTGTGAGGAAGCCCAGGGGAGCCACGTGGAGGGGCACAGAGGCATCAGACCCTCTTACAAGTCCTCTGCTGGGCATTTGAACCTCATCCAGCCAACAGCTGAAAAACTGCTGAGCGTCTGAATTGACACAATGTTGAACGGAAGAACTGCTCTACTGAGGCCTGCCTGAATCCCTGACCCAAAAGATCATGAGCTATAAAACAATGATTATGGTTTGAAGCCACTAAGTTTTCAGGTACTTTGTTACGCAGCAGCTACTAACCCAAACAGTGGGTCTGGGGTATGACCTGAGAAACCTGCAGTTCGGGCAGGTTCCCAGGTGATGCGGATGTGCTAGTCTGAAGACCTCACTTTCCAAGGACCTACGGTAAATCATAACTTTAAAAAAGTTCTTTAATACTTCTCCAGTTCTGGCCCGTTAACTTAGCATTATAAGATAAAAATTCTTGAAAACAACACCTGCACATGAAAGTTAAATGAAATGCTACCCTTTTTGAACATTTTTATTTCAACATAAAAGGGAAGGAATCCCATGGATTGCAAAATATATCAATAAGTATAAAAATTATTTCTAACAGAAGCTTAATCATCCTACATTACATTGAATATATTAAAGTCACAGAATAAACAGTCAAAAGGAATACTGTATTCTCATTTACTGACATTTCAAGGTGCTCTTTCCTGGTAACCATTAACAACAATAAAGAATAACTGCTGTCATTTTAAAATTTGGATCAGACTAATTATCCCTTTGAAAAACGAAGCTATATAAGGCTCTAAGAATTAAAGTGCTCAAAAGTAAAGCATTACTTAAACTCTCCTTTTGAAGTATAATAATAATTACATTTGGACCTGAATTAGCCAAATTTTAGGAAAGCATGGAAGGTAATACTTCTCGTTCAGGTGAGTGTCAATTGGGAATAATCAGGAAATGGTGAGAAGTTGTTTTTTGGTTTTTTTTTTTAAGGCAGCATAAGAAGAAATAATATCTGTGGCAGAAAGGATGCCTGGTGGGAACATGGCGCTTGTCCTCGCCCAGCGGGCGAGTCTCATTGCCGATATCCAAGAACACCGATGAGCCCAGCCTGAATCTTCTTCGGTGCTGCTGTTGTGCTATCTATCTGTTTGTTAGTTTCTAGAACACTGATGGTTGTTACTGGGTAACCAAAGTCCAAATTGAAATAGGCTTTAATTTTTAATGACTATTTTGCTTCAGCCTCTTAGGAAGGAATAGAATGAGGGAAGAAGATAAGAAGCAAGAGTTTTAGTTCCAAAAGTTAAAAATCAGCTGATAAAAGAACAGTTTTCTGCATACCTATGAGGATGACTGTTATTAAAAAACAAACAAACCAGAAAATAACAAGTGTTGGCGAGATTGTGGATAAATTGGAGGCTTGTGCAATTTACATTCTCTGTTGGTGGGTATTAAAATCTGCTGCTATAGAAAATAATATGGTGGTTTCTCAAAAAACAAAAACAAAATCATAGAATTATCATATAATCCCGCATTTCCACTTCTGGGCATTTACCCCAAAGAACTGAAAAGCGGGACTCCAGCAGACACCTGTGCACCCGTGTTCACAGCAGCACTATTCACCACAGACAAAAGGTGGAAGCAGCCCAGCTGCCTGTGGACGGGGGATGGATAAGCAAAGTGTGGAAATGCATACCGTAGAATATTATTCAGCCTTCAAAAGGAAGAAAATTCTGACATGCTACAATGTGAATGAAGCTTGAGGACATTGTGTTAAATGAAATAATGAGTACCAAAAGGACAAATGTTGTATGACTTCATTGATATGAGTTATCTAGTCAAATTCAGTGAGACAGGAAGCAGAATGGTGATTGTCAAGGGCTGGGGGAGGAAAAATGGGGAGTCTCTATTTAACGGCAGCAAAGTGTTAGTCTGGCGAGATGAAAGAGTTCTATAGATGGATGGTAGCGATGGTTGGACAACAATGTGCCACCAAGCTGTAAACTCAGAAACAGTGAAAATGGTGAAAAGAAAAAAAAGAACTAATAAACAGTCTTGGAGAAAAAGCCCTAAAGACCCCTAACTTGATGATTTTGAACAAGCAGTTACATGCCTGAGCTCTTCCTTTCTATCCTTTGACAAGCAATTGATGAAAACTTAACACTCAAAGGCACATCAAAGAGTCCCGGAAAGGTGGTGGAAGAGGTAGTTTACTTTTTAAATTTCTCTGAATCTTTACATAAAAACAAATAATGCAACTAGACAGCAAGTCCAAAAGTCAAAGGCAACAGTAACAATAAAATCAGGTGAGAAAGCATAGTCATGAACTGAAAATATGGGTAGGAGAGGATGGACCACCAGCAGCCACGAGACCTGTGTAACAAGGGAGGGGGTGAGTGGGGCATGGCGTCTCAGATGGGTGTGACCACAGGGCACCTCGGAGAGGCCAGCAGGCGTTCACTGCAAAGCCTGGCCAGGATGAGGTGAGGACAGCTGCGTCAGGCTGTCGCTGTGACCAATGGGAGAAGGGTGCAGGGACCTGCCACCAGGGCTGCAGGGGCGGAGGCACCCTGGCTCCCACGAACTCGGAACTGACCTACCACGTGGCACCTCTAGTCAGGGCGGCACTATTGAGAGGTGGCTCGGAGTGCACAGGTGAAACAGGGGAGAACAGCAGAGACAAGAAAAGAGATAAAAGCGGGCGAGAGGGATGGAGCCAGAAAATCTTAGAAAGCAAACTTCACATTATTGTACACAGCACACGCGCGCACACACACGTATATACACATGCAGACATACACACAGGCACGCAGGCACCCATGCACGTGGCACACACATGCTGCACTGCATGCACACGTATGCATGCACACACGTGCCCCAGAGGAGGCAGCTCTATGAAGTGAGAATGCTGCCCTGAACCATCCTCCTTCTGAAAGCCCAGGGAAGCTGATTCACAGGAATGGGACACAGAGAAAAGCACTGAGGTCAGATCCCTTGTAACTCCATCCTAAGAAAAAAGATCCCACAACCAGAACATCATCCCTAGAAAATGAACGCATGCCAGGAAACACGCCAGTGCAGGTAAAAATTGTGACCTCCCATTTCAAAACAAGCTAAAAGCCATTAAGAAATGATACAAAACATGAAAGAACATATATCATAATTAGAAAAACTCAGAAACGAGGGGATAAAACTCAAGAAGAAATACAAAAAAAATCATTTCAGAAATACCTAAATTAAAAAAAATGCAAGAGCAAGTAAACTCAACAGACAATAGTGTAAGAGAAAGAGGTGAAAAAAGGGGACAGTGTTCACCCTAAAACAAAGTAGAGATGAAAAGGGTTTGAGAGGGAGCGACTACTGGACTCAGGCCCCTGGACTCAATGCCAACTGTCACCCCTGAGGATCGGAGCTAATACATTTCATACATTTTTCTTAGTCTTCCCAACATAATTAAAACAGAAAAACACTTCTTACACTGCTAAATAAACCAGGAGTTCGCAACCTAAGAGCTGCTAACTCAAGATGGAAGCTACCACAGCACAGCCTAGGACAAGGCTAAGCTTCCGGCACTTCCTAAGCTTCCGGAGTGTCCATATTCCTCTCTCGGGGAGGGCCCCTCCCTTAGAGGTTCGCTGCACACCTTGGATGCTGGTCTGCTTCAATGGCAGCGACTAAGTCTTTGCTGTAGTGGAAATGACAGTTAAGGTATGCTTCCTCCAGGCACTGATAAGATTTCTGAAGAGGGGTTAATCTTTGCAGTTGAAAAGAATGGAGCCATAATAGATCAAATTTAAAAAGTAAAGCTGAGGTTGAAAGTGTCATCAGGTAGCTGGGCCTACGGAGTGCAAAGGGAATTATTTTTAGGTGGGGGCAAAGCAGGGAAGTCAGGAGTTGAACTTGGCACCTGGTCTCCTGATTATCCATTTTGTCACTGTGAGAAAAAAGTCTTCATAACAGCACCACATACAAGGCAAGGCAATGCTCTTAACAACGGACTGCTATTGCTACTCTGACCAAAGTCACACCATCTTCTAACTAGATTGACACTCAAGCCTTGAAATCTGGCTTACCACTGGGCCTGACCACCAGGTAACACATGCTAGTCAGGACACGCTGCAGCTCACCCACCAGGTGACACGCCCTCAGTCAGGACACCCTGCAGCAGCTCTCAGAGAGTAAGAAAGCCTTTTCTGTCCCCGTGCAGGAGTGAGTGACACAGCCTATCACTTCTCTCTGGCTCCAACTTTGATAAAACCAGATGAAGCAACACACAGGAGATCACTGTGCTTTTCTGACAATGCCTGTTGCTCTAAAAACTGAGATGAAGTCATTTGTGCTAAAACAGAACTGTGAACATTTTAGGAGCTTTAAAATTGTATTTTTCTCATTTAATATATATGCATGGTATAAAACAAGTAAACTAAAACCAAATCATATAAAATGCAAGATGTGGGTAGAATGGGAAATACGTTGGCACAGAGACTACTTAAAGGTGAAACTGGGAGTGATCCGAGAACGTGAGGGGACAGGTGGCGCAAAGGGCCAAACTCAGAGGAGACAGCCCCAGAAGGCAGGCAGTGCCAAGGCAAGCAGTGACCAGAGGGGTCGGGTGGGCCAAGACAGACCTGAGCCTACTCAGATCAGCCAAGCTTCCCCT
Organism: Glossophaga mutica; assembly: GCA_039655065.1. Lineage (NCBI taxonomy): Eukaryota > Metazoa > Chordata > Mammalia > Chiroptera > Phyllostomidae > Glossophaga > Glossophaga mutica. The sequence goes on along the minus strand of CM077310.1, from coordinate 63,689,490 downwards.
CCAGGGCCCGACAGTGGGGCGGTGGGGCTGGCGCTGTGCAGCTGCCCTCCGGCACCCGCGGACTTCCAGCGCGCCCAGGCCCTGGTTTCCGCTCAGCACATGCCAGGCAGCCCACGAAGGTATGAACACACGGACCGTGAGCGTGGGCTCCAAACCCTGCTGTCACAGTGCTCCTTCCTCCAACACGGCCTTTTGTGCCTTGGCCTCAGTTTCCCTGTTTATAAAGTGAGGATAAGGCCGCATGGGAACCAGATGAAGGCACCAGGCTGCCACATCATATGTGCTTCACAAAGGCTAGTTCCTGCCCTTCTTTCCACTAACAAGGTAGAAGGTAAAAGCCACCACCTACGAACAGAAACCATGCTGACTGCCAGTCCTGGATTTGGACATGTGAGTGGCAGCGAAGACACAGAGGGAGACCTGTGTGTCTGGGGCCGAGGCAGCACCGCTGGGGTGACCACTATCACTCCACTCCAGTTTTACCCTCACTGTACAAGTTGTTTCTTTTTAAAATGTGCCAAGTATCTGAATTTTCCCAAGAGCACAGGACCAGGAGTCCAACTCTCCACTCTGCACTAATACAACTGGAATTATCTGGAATTCTAATTTAACCAGGTCCTTGCTACCAATGCCTCAGAGCCTTGCCTCCTTCTGGTCCTTCTGGAAGTGCGTAGCAAGCTCTTCTCCAGGAGACACCCTGCCGAGCCACACAGGAAATGTGCCCACCCAGGGGCAAATCAGGGCTCAGGCCTGCAGTGGCCCCTCGGCCCCCTTATCTCAGTGGGTTCACCATGTGTTGGGCTCTGTGACGGGGTGAGAACAGACGAAACCCAGCCTCCACTGCTTCTCACTGCGCACGCTCAGCTGTCACCCTGCTGCTGTCATGGACCACCCCCCCCCCCCCGCCCCGTTCCTCTCAGTCTGTGCACTCGGTTACAAAAACAGATCCTTCGCTGGCATCAGGCCAAACAGGAAATCAATCCTTTTCTCCCAAACAAATGTGGCAGAACCATCTCTTCCCATGGGTCCCACAAATACCTTCCATGACATCGGCCCTCTGACTCGTGACAAAGGGGGAATGTGCACAGCTCTGTGATGTCGGAAACACCCTTCTGCTGCACCTTTGTGCCGCTGACAGCCTCTGTTTGCTCACCCGCTTCCTTGAATAGGAAAAACTGCATTCCTATTTTCCCAGTGATTCTCCCATTTCCACCTTCCAAAGTTTAAAAAGCAGATCCTTTCAAGTAAGTTCCTGAACAGGGCCCTTGGGGTAGAGGCCTTTTTCCGCTCCTGAGGTGGCAGGTGCACGACCTGTGAGGTGGCATGCAGGGTGAGAAACCCATTCACATGGAGGACCAGCCCCGAGAGAGGGAATCTGACGAGAGACTCATCACTGTGCAATGCAGCAACAGAAAAAACGTACAGCCCACGACACAGAAAAACACATAAGAAGAAGAAAACAATCCCTGCCATGGAAGCAGGAAACAGTGCTTAGGAAAAGACGGCTGCCTGCTGTCCTGAACTGGGGCAGAAGTGCCTGCTGCCCGCCGCCCTGACGTAGGGACAGAAGTGCCTGCTGACTCAATCTGTACCTGCCTTTGATCTGTTGCTGGGAGAAGGGAAGAAAGGAAGTCGGAAAGACGGAGGGATGAGAACATCTACTGCACACACACCTGCAAACGTGCAGGAGTGAAATCAGGGTTGAGATCCAAATGCTTGCTGTAGATTTTTCTATCCGTGATTTTTCAAGCTCCTTTCAGGTTTCCTACCTAATTTTGGTCATCTTATAATATTGCTTTTATTTATAAGAACTTTTCTTCAAAATGTACTTTCTAATATACCTATTTAAGCCCTAGAAAAAGGACTATGTAAGCTCTCCTCCAAACTTGTAAGAGATTTTAATGCACTAAACATAAATAAATCTGTCACAGTAGGCAGGAAAATGTAGGTCAAAACTGATTTATTTTTACAAAGAGATAAGACAAAAATAAACTATATAGTACTTTGGGGCAAAACAAACGAAATAAGCAAAATAAAACTCTCATATCAACCAAAAATTCAAACTAAAATGTTAAGGTAAAAATTTTCCGAATGCACCACACACAGTAATACACAAGCCACGTTACAACAAAATCACACAGCTCTGAAGGCGGCTCAGGCACGCACCGGAGGCCCTGCGGGCTCAGCTCCGGACCGCCACAGTGACACAGGTATCACAATGAAACAGGTCGCACAAATGTTTGGTTTTTCGGTGCATGTAAAATTTATGTTCGCACTACACTAGAGTCTATTAAGTGTGCAACAGCACTGTGTCTAAAAAAACAATATAGGTACTTTAAAAATGCTAACTGTCAGCTGAGCCTTCAGCGAGCTGTGATCTTTTTGCTGGTGGAGGGCCTTGCCTCGATGCTGACGAAAACTCAGTATCTGCGAAGCACAATAAACGAGGTGTGCCTGTGCTAGGGCAACCCAACGCCCATCAGAACTGGCTTCCGGTAGGTTAACTTTAAGCCTCCTGATCGGGACAAGGCCAACGCCACCTGCTTATCTTAGCAACACCATAGGCAGGTTCACACACCCAGCCAGGACAAGCAAGCCGACTGACAACATTAATTGTTGACCTCTCTAACTCATCAGACAATTAGATGTCAGTATCAGAGCATGTAGATGTAGAGCATTTGCAAATCCATTCACATTTTAAAATGTAGACATTTATACCCAAATCTGAGAGTGGTACTGGTTGGGGTGTTCAAGTACACGGCATTACCAACTGTCGCACGTGGAGCCACTCAGTGGACGGGAAACGGGGCACGTAGAGGGGTTACGACGGTGGGCAGGGCCGAGGGCTTGTTGGTCGTGCCCACTTACAGAGTCATAAGATGTGGCTTCTTGCAAGTTGGGATTTTATACTCACCTAAACCTTTTTGCCCAGGGTTCTTAGCAAAGGTAAAAGTAAACTGATAGAAATCCTTAAACTTCACTGTGTCCTTAAGCTCTTGTTCCAGCCTTGGCAGAAGAGCTTTCAGCTTTTCTGTGCTGTCACACCTGTGACAAGAGACAGAGTCAGTGCTTTATTATGGGCAGCAGACAGGCCTGCCCGGTCCCCAGCAGTTCCCAGCTCCACTGCGATTCCGTGCGGCCTGAGGCTTGGGTCTAAGGGGTGGGTAGGTGGAATTCTCGTGGGTCCCTTTTTCTAGCTAAAACGCCTCAAAATGCTCTAAAACTGACTGGGGTCATGGCTGCATAGCTCTGTGAAGACACCAAAACCACTAATTTTTACACTGTAAATTGGTGAATTGTGTGGCATGTGCATTATATCTTAATAAAGCTGTCATTAAAAGAAAAATCAAAAACCAAAATTGTTTGCCCTCCTCTGTGCAGTCTGGAATATGAGCATGGTTTAACTCTGTGACTTCGATAGCACAGAGGCTGATGATCTGAGGTGACAGAGTGACAAGACCCTATTGCCTCAGTGACCTCACAGAACTGTGTTACTCTGCCAGCCATACCACTGCTACCCCTGTACTGTGCTACAACGCAAAATGAACCTGTAGCCTTAAGCTACTAGATCTAGGGGTTTCTCCATTACAGTGGGTTAGATGTAAAATATCCAAGTATAATAAAACATAACTCTATTGTTTTAAAATTGAATTGTCCTCCAAAATCAATAGCACTTAAAAATATTCAAAAGCCTTTGAAGCAGAATCTAGCTCTGGCTGCTGTGGTTCAGTGGACTAAGTGCCAGTCTTCCAACTGAAAGGTCACCGGTTTGATTCCCAGTCAGGGCACATGTCTGGGCTGCCGGCCAGGTCTCCAGATGGGGGTGTGCGAGAGGTAACCCATCGATGCATCTCTCACACATCGATGTTACTCTCCCTCTCCTTCTCTAACCTTTACCCTCTCTCTAAAATTAATTAAGTAAAATCTTTTCAAAAAAGCAGGATCTAGAAGAGTAAAACATAACATTTGTTGTCTTTACCTTGACTACACAGCAAGGAAGCGAACAAAAAGCAACACTTCATTTATCCAGGCATCGAAGTAGAGCAGCGCTGAGGAGAGGCAATGGAGAAAGTCCCAGAGTGGCCAGAACCAACCACAGACCAACAAGTCCATGAACATACCAAGAAGCACCAATGCACAACTTGCAGGACTGTCATGCGAGCTCCTGAGTGCAGCCCACCCACATCAAGAGCTGGCAGGCAGCAGCCCCTGGGGAGTGGCCGCATGCCCTGCCCCATCACAACTGCCTTCCTCCACGTGGTCACTTCCTTGCTCTTCTTTATGCCTCCCTCACTCCAACAGGTCCTAGTTGACAGTGTGAGGTAGTTACTCCTATTTCTGAACTTTAAAACAATTTTTTAAAAGATTTTATTTGTTTATTTTTAGATAGTGGGGAAAGAAAGAAGAAAGAGAGGGAGAGAGACATCAATGTGTGGTTGCCTCTTGTGTGCCCGCTACTGGGAACCTGGCCCGCAACCCAGGCATGTGCCCTGACTGGGAATCAAACTGGTGACCCTTTGGTTTGCAAGCTGGTGCTCGATCCACTGAGCCACACCAGCCAGGGCTGTTTCTGAACTTTTAAAATGGGAACTTAGGATGTGTATTATTAGTGTCTGGCTTTCTGTGCCAACATATGTCTGTGAGGTTCATTTATGTTGATATGTGTGGCTGTGGTTGGTTCATTTTCATTGCCATATAGCATTCCATTATAGTCTTTTTTTATAATTTATATATTCTACTGATGAGAAGTATTTTAGCTGTTCCTAGTTTTCTGGTTACAAAGAATGGTGTTAAAAAATGTTTCTGTACATGTATCCTGGCACACACATGCATGTGTTATGTTAGGCACACCCAAGAGTAGCACAGCTGGGTCTTAGGGGCCACGCACCTTCAGTTTAGTAAGTAGCATCAAAAGGTCTTCCAATGCAATTGTCCCACTTCACATTCCACCAGACTCCCAGTCTAGTGGACTCCCAGCAGTACACTAGATTTCCTGTTGCCTCACATTTTCACCTACATTTGTGACTGTGTCTTATTTAGTCATTCTAGAGAGCTGGTTGTGAGCTTCTATTTCACTGTAGTTTTAATTTGCACTTCCCCAATGAATGAGATTAAGCACATTCTTTTATTTTCACTGGCCATTTAGAAATTCTCTTTTGTGAAGTGCCTGTTCAAGTCTCTTGTCCATTTTCAATTAGGCTTTTTCTTACTGTTTTTTAGAAAATTTTAATATATATTTTTTAAAAATATATTTTATTAATTATGCTATTACACTCGTCCCATTTTCCCCCCTTTATTCTCCTCCACCCTGCACACCCCCCTCACACCCACATTCCCCACCTTTAGTTCATGTCCATGGGTCGTACACGTATGTTCTTTGGCTTTTACATTTCCTATACTATTCTTAACCTCTCCCTGTCTATTTTCTACCTACCATTTATGCTACCTATTCTCTGTACCTTCTCCCCATTTCTCCACCTCCCACTCCCCTGCTGATAACCCTCCATGTGATCTCCATTTCTGTGATTCTGTTCCTGTTCTAGTTGTTTGCTTAGTTTGTTTTTGGTTTTTATTTTTAAGCTTTGGTTGTTAATAGCTGTAAGTTTGTCATTTCAGTGTCCATACTTTTTATTTTCTTTTTCTTAGGTAAGTCCCTTTAACATTTCATATGATAAGGGCTTGGCGATGATGAACTCCTTTAACTTGACCTTATCTGGGAAGCATTTTATCTGCTTTTCTATTATAAATTATAGCTTTGCTGGATAGAGTCATCTTGGATGTAGGTCCTTGCCTTTCATGACTTCAAATACTTCTTTTCAGTCCCTTCTTGCCTGCAAGGTTTCTTCTGAGAAATCAGCTGATAGTCTTACTGGAACTCCTTTGTAGGCAACTGTCTCCTTTTCTCTTGCTGCTTTTAAGATTTTTCTCCTTACTTTTAATCTTGGGTAACTTAATTATGATGTGCCTTGGTGTGTTCCTCCTCGGGTCCAACTTCTTTGGGACTCTCTGAGCTTCCTGGACTTCCTGGAAGTCTAGTCTATTTCCTTTGCCAGATTGGGAAGTTCTCCTTCATTATTTGTTCAAATAAGTTTTCGATTTCTTGGTCTTGCTCTTCTCCTTCTGGCACCACTATGATTTGGATGTTGGAACGTTTAAAGATGTCCCGGAGGATCCTAAGTCTCTCCTCATTTTTTTGAATTCTTGTTTCTTCATTCTGTTCTGGTTGAATGTTTATTTCTTCCTTCTGGTTCAAACTCTCAATTTGAGTCATGCTTTCCTTCCTGTCACTGTTGGTTCCCTGCAGAATTTTCTTTATTTCACATATGCAACCTTCATTGCTGCCTGGGTCTTTTTTATACTGTTGAAGTACCCAGTGAGTTCCTGGAGCATCCTGATAACCAGTGTTTTGAACTGTGCATCTGATAAGTTGGCTATTTCTTTGTCGCTTAGTTGTATTTTTTTTTTTTTTTGAGCTTTGATCTGTTCTTTCATTTGGGCTTTTTAAAATTTATTTATTTATTTATTTTTTGTCTCAGCATGCCTGTTATGTAGTAAGGGGCAGAGCCTTAGGTCTTCACCAGGGCGGGGCAACCCAAGTCAATGAGCTGTGGCACTGTATGTGGGGGTGGGGTCCAAGAGGGAACAGTGCCGCTTGCTCCACTCTCTGCTGGTTTTCAGTCACTTCCTCAGCTACCCGCAAGCAAATTGGGCCCTTCTGGTTCTGATTCCCTGGTGGGTGAGCTTGTGTACACACTAGGACCCCGTGGGTCTCTCCAATGAACTCTCCTGTGAGGCTGAGAGATATCCTGCTGCCGCCTCAACCCCCACAGGTGTTTTCAGTCAGAGGTTTGAGGCTTTATTTCCCCATGCTGGAACCCTGGGTTGTGTGGTCTGTCTCACTCCCCAGCTGTTCCTCCTGGTTTATCTTGGAGAGAATGTGAGACTGCCTGATCTTCTAGCCGCCGCCTTGCTGCGAGTTCTCTCTGCCGGGCTGTCCGTCTCTGCCCCTCCTACTGGTCTGGATGAATGTTTCTACTTTAACTCCTTGGTTGTCAGACTTCCATACAGTTTGATTTTCTGTCAGTTCTGACTGTTTTTAAATTTGTTGTCCTTGCAATGTGCCTCCTACCTACACCTCCATCTTGGCCAGAAGTGGAAATTCTTTTTTTTTTTTTTTTTTTAAATAAATTCTTGGTATTTTTCAATCGGCCTTAATTTTCTTTTTTTTTTTAATTTTTTTTTAAAGATTTTTATTTATTTATCTTTAGAGGGGAAGGGTAGGAGAAAGGGAGAGGGAGAGAAATATCAATGTAGGGTTGTCTCTCATGCGTCCCCTGCTGGGAACTGGCCTGCAACCCAGGCATGTGCCCTGACTGGGAATCGAACCGCGATCCTCTGGTTCGCAGGCCCGCGCTCAATCCACTGAGCTACACCAGCCAGGGCAGAAGTGGAAATTCTTACACCTTAAGAATATAAGCCTTTGTCATTTAAGTATTTTTAAAGTACTTCAGAATATGAGCTGGCTTTTCACTTCCTTGATGGTGTTTTTTAATAACCTGTAATTTTTTAGCACAGTACACTCTATCAATCTTCTTTATAGTGTTTTCTTTGTGGTATTTTAAAACCTTCCCTAGTGCATGGTCATAAAGATATTCTCCTACATTATTTTCTAGAGGCTTCTGCCTTTAGCCTTTCACATGCAGCTCTACCATCCACTTGGAACCAATTTGCATGTATGGTGTGAGACAGGGGTCAAGATGAAATTTTTTTCCATATGCCATTTTTCCAGGATCATTTACTGAAAAGATGTCCTCCCTCCACTTTCCTAAAGTGCTGCCTTTGCCATAAAGCAAATGTACCTGTATACATGGGTTTATTTCTGGGGCCTCCATTCTGTTCCTCTGGTCTATTTACCTATTCTGATACTCAATATAGTCTTAGTTACTATACTTTGAAAAGTCCTGATTATCCAGTAGAGCAAATCTTCTCAACTCATTCTTTTTTCTTTAAGAATTTTTAGCTATTCTTGACTGTGTGTATTCATATAAATTTAAAATCAGCTTGTCGAATTACACATACATAACCCTACTACTTATTAGGGCTTTGGTTGAGATAGGATAAAGTGTACAGTGTACACCAAGTATTCCAACCTGAAAATGAAGTCTATTTCTCTATCCAGGTTTCCAGCGAGTTATTTTCTCTATGGAGGTGGCACACATATTCAGTTACGTTTATCCTAGGTGTTTTGCATTTTTGATGCTACTGGAAATGACATATGTTTAAAATTCACTTTGTTTTGTTGCACTGTTGCACTCAGCATTTTGAAATAGCATTGCTTTTTGTTTGCTGTCCTTGTGTCCTGCAGTCTGGTTAAACTCAGAGCGTGAGGACAGATAAACAGGCCCATGGAATACAACAGAGAACCCAGAAATAGAGCAACACATCCAGTCATTTTTTTGTTTCTACAAAGATGTCCAAGTATTTCACAAAGTTTACTCAGTGTACCTAAAGAATCCTCAAGCCCCCAGTGAAAGGATGTAAGATAATTGTTAAAAGCAGGTACACTAGCCAAAGTCAACAATTAGCAGCCAGGAAAAAAGTATAAAACCAGTAATAAATACAGTAGACACAAAAGCCAAAGTATATTTTAAAGCTTAATGCTTTTAGACGAGAAGGCAACAGTCCTTTGCATCCCTGAAAGCACCAAGGTTGTCTTAACAATATACTTTACCAACACATGAATAATACTTTCACTTAGTATGTAGCACTTTAATATTTACAAAATGCTTTAACCTTTAACTGCCCTGGGAGATGTGGAGAACGAACCATTAACAATCATTAACTTGATCTTCAATTACATTGTGTATATTTCATATGAAATGGCAGGAAATTAGCTAACACATTTCACAGAGAGTCACAATCAAAATCTTTAAGTTTTTAAGTTATGACACTTATGGTATGGTTTTTAAGTTATGATGCTTAACAGGATAATAGTCAGAAATTTTAGAATTTTACTTGTACCACATATTCAAAGACAGTACCCTAGAAAGGCCAGTAAGTGTTTCTATAAGAAGTGCTTATTTCCAAATCTCTCATTTTGGGGAGATTTTAACAGATGGAGTAGTATTTAGTATCATGCACATGGAATATTTCTTTTAATGGGTTGTTTTCCGTTCTTAAACTACTGGGCTTTCCTAGTACAGAGAACATGAAATATGCTAGTACACTGTTGTCATAATGTTCTCTTGTTGAATTGGTTTTATAAAACCACAGGAATATGGTGAGATAACATTAGAAATGAAAGTCTTATAGAGTTTATCCTCTATCAGGGGTGTCCAACCTGTGGCCCAGGATGGCTATGAATGTGGCCCAACACAAAACTGTAAATTTATTTAAAGCATTATGAGATGTTTTTGTGGTTATTTGTTGCAATGTATTTAATGTGTGGCCCCAAACAACTCTTCTTCTTCCAATGTAGCCCAGAGACGCCAAAAGGTTGGATACCCCTACCACAAGGCTGACAGATATAACAGATTCATCAGTTTAATGGAAGCAGCAAATGCTCTGTTCTGCCCCCCGCATCCCCCAATACTGTAAGCACATGCCTTAAGAACATGTTTACCTTAGGCTTTCAAGCTCTTTAAGCACTAAGGAAAGCTAGTGTAAGGTGTCAACACCAAAATCTCAGAATATCAGCAGGTCAAGCAACTTGGCTTTTATACAACCTCATAAAATAGTTCAATAAGCTCAATGATTAAAAGACATTGATGTTATATGCTTTCATTTACTTCTTTGACTTATCTGACAAATGAGAAACATCTTAAGTTATTAATGAAGCTTTTACCCCAACCCTGTAGGTAGAACAGAAAAATATTACAAGCAAAAATGAAAATGACGTTTTATTAGTTTAATGTAGCAACACACTAAATGACACATTTAGTGTACAGTATTATGAAACAGACTAAATAGCTGAAAACAAACAAAAACATCCAGATGTTTATCGTCAATTTAAAATGAAAAAAACATTTAGAGTAGAGAATAAGGTACATAAGGGATTAATCTGAATAAAATTATTAAATAAAACTTAAATAGGAATTTAAAAGGAAATCAAAGGCTTAATATAGTGCAGATGCATAAAAACTTACAAGATACACAAAGAAAATAAATTGATATAAGATTAATATTTACAGACTGAAAAATAATTAATGTTGGAAGTATCTTTCTTTCTGAAAATGATTTAAACTGAGACCAGTTCACTTACCCCAGCTCTGTCATGCCATCTACAAATTCCTTTTTGCTAAATTCACATTGAGTCGCTGCCCTGAATTTCCATGCTATAACCAAAACGCTGATACTGGCAGGATCAAGGCTTAAATCATCACAAAACTGTTGAATCCCATCAATTCCAATTTTATTTTCATCTTGTGGGTCTACAGTTAAAATAAGGAAAAAAAGAACTTATACTATTTTGAAAAGTATTACTAAAATAGGTTGTTAGAATCATACATCTACTACATAGTTCTAGCAAGAGTGATTCAAATACATCAATAGACAGATTGCAGTTTTCTACTCCATTTGAAAGACAGCAATGAATAATAATTTATTCAGAAAATACTCCTCTTTTTAAAGTCTAGGTTTCTAGACGTTAGTAGAAAAAAAAATCATCATAACTTCTTTGAGAAGTTTCATCTCAAAGATCTTCTTTTCATCATGAAGAAAAAATTTAATGTCCCTAAAGTAAAATAAAATTCAAGTTTACAAAATTTTAGTTTGCCCAAAGGCAAATTGTTACAAAAATACCGCATTGGTAAAGCATTTATAATATTTTAAGTTTTGATCACAACCCCATTGAAAGATTGATGTTTTTTGTTTAAAAGTGATTTTGTTTGCTATAGTTCTAATGCTACTGTACAATACTTATTTTCTAATCACTCTTATGCATCCATGTTTAACAGCTTAGAAATTCAGGCTTCTCCCACTCTTCATTTCTGGTTTATAAATAAAATTAAGAAACTTAGCATTTCCCTATCAGAAAATCAAGTAGTAAAATCTATTAACAGAAGAATCCTAGCAAGGCTTCGCCAAACTAGATCTAGTAATTTCAGACAGAGTGTGTGCGTCATAATATATTATTACAGTACAGGTGTTAATTCTGTCAGTTTAGAAGGTGCAAACAGAAAACTTGTAGCTCCTTTGCTGAAATAAAGATTAAGTGTGATAAACTTTTCTTCTGTCATACAAATTTTAATTTTGGTCATTTAAGTTTTATATACATAACAATATATATTTATATTTATGAATCAAAATGTGTGTTATATCTAAATATATATTATGTAAATATAGATATAAAAATCCATAAATCAAAGAGAGACCGACGAGCAGACGAACGAAACCACGACTGCCTGTCCGACCCTGTTCCACTACCACCGCTTCACAAGCACCAGCGGGCGGACGAGCACAGGCCTGCGCGCACTGGACGGAGCTTCTGTGGGGACACTGTCGCTTGCCTTTCCATTCCCTTAACATTGCGGGTTTTAGAGTAATAAAAACATCGGCCTACAATGCTCTCATTTAATAAGTGACCTTGATAAATTTCATATACAATAAAATTAAATATTTTAAAGTAATTTTGGAAGCATTCATTTGGATGTATTAATGCAATAACTAACATTATATTTGTGAATAGTCTTTGAACTATATATTTGTGTTTAGAACACAAAATAATTGTACCACAGATCTACTTTAAGTGACTAGAATTGCATGGATAATATTAAATAATGAAGGGATGAAGTTTAAATGAAAAAAATGACAATTTTTACTTATATGAAAGTAGTTTTTTGAAGACATCTGCACATATTTGAATAAATTTTAAAATCTGCATACCATCTGACTTACAAAATTAGCTCAACAATTGACTTAGCCAAAAAATTTAAAGCACACTAAAGCTTAATTAAGAATAATGTTCACTTTTTCGAGAACTAAAAGTACATATCTTTTTTTAACCATAGAATATGTTTCTGAACCAAAATTTTTTTAATAAAAAGAATGCTATTTTCAATCTATTCTTCAGATCTAAAAAAACAGATTAAAAAAGTAAAACATGAAAGTAATAAACAAAAATTTAAATCTAAAGGAGTTACTCTGTTTGAATTAATACTTGTTTAAATCAGTATTTTTTAAAGTTTTGGAAATGTAAAGATTAACCTTAGAAACTTTTAGAAAAAAATAACTCAGTCAACTCTTAAATCTTGCTGCCTCTCCCATTATAGCACAGATTTGACATTTGATATGAAATGTGAAGGCCTGCTGAGTGGTTTGAATCTGTGCACCTCCAGCATGCAGACTTATTTTTGCAGTATGACTGTATTTTGATATGGAAAGCTCCATTCTAGGTGCTGATTTCAATAAAAATAACAACTCTCCCCAATCTCCAATAGAAAGTTCTCTTTAGTGAGAACTTGCCCCAAAGCTCATGCAAGAACTAAAGTTGTTTCAGTGTTACAACGCCACGACACTGTTATAACAGAGGGATGACTTTTACTGACATGTCAGAAATATTTTTTATGATTTGGTACTGTTTTCAAGCAACTTGCTCACAACCAATATCACAGCCTGGATGGAGCTGCTTGGGGAAACAAAACACTGTACTCACAGGGGCAGCCAGCCGCCCGGCCACAGCACTACACCACGGATGGCTCTCCTGCCACCAGGGATCCCAGAGAGGACAGCTGACTGCCCACCCATCTTTAGACTTCTCTCTTCTCATCCCACCCTCCTCTATATCGATTAATAGTCACGGCTCCATTTAAACCTATTGGATTTTGTGGCTGAATATCAGGAAGAGTAGGAACAGCATCTCGGAGGCCTTTTGAACACAGCGTCAGAAATTCAAGAAATGTAACATTCCTTCTGTTCCCTAGAGATGGAAGCGAGTTCTCTATCGTCTGCCCTTGTCATCACTGTCACCCTTACCTTTGTACCTGTTATACAGCTGCTCCAGCTTCTTCTTGTCCACTGTGTTTCTCATGGATTCCTTGTGGAACGAGTCCGGGTTTTGGAAGAAGTTGTCGGTGGCCACGTCTAGTTTCCACTCATTCTGTGTTAAGCAGTAGATGGCAGTTCTTTCGCCAGTCTGAGTAAATGCCATAAACTGGCGGACCTTGTCCTTCTGAGATGATTTAAGCTTATGCTTTGGGATGCAAAAGAAGCAGGAAAGCCAATGAAGCCAATCCAGAGGTTTGTTTCAGCATTCTATTACTAATGCCTATATTTTAACTGGACTTAGTTTTTTTTCTTGTTGGGTGACTCAACTTCACTTCAGAATTACAGGAAAAGGCTTGTTCTTCATCAGTTAAAAAGACTGCACAGTCTTCTGAAAATTGAAACGACAGCATCTATATAGCAACAAATATGCAAAGACTAATCTTCAAAAAATTATGAGAATCAATATTTTATACAAAACACATTTTCATCTCTACCCAGTTCCATTTGCATGAAGTACATTTTTTTCTCAGTCTCTGTAAAATCACTCTTTATACACACATGTAGCCCCCTGATGAAATAAGGCCGGGTATGTGACCCAAGGTCTACCTATGTCACCGCCACCCATCTGTAGGGTTCTTTTTGGCTTCCATTAATTTCAGGCTCTAATGAACAGGAGGAAGGCTTCCCAGTTTGGAAACATCTTTTAAAGTTTTTCCCAGTTTAAAATCAGCAGAACCACACTAATGAAAACATACACATATAATTAAGCACATCGTTAAAAATAATTTACAAAAGTTCCAAAAGCAGCACAAAAAGACTGTTACAACTAAATGAATATGATACTAATAGCAAGAATGTCTATGTACATGAGGCAGAAACAAAATAGAAAAATAGGACAGAGGCTGTGGGTAGGCAGTAAATAACAAAACTGCCAAGTAACTGTACTATATATAGTATATAATGAAACAAAATACATCTTAACTTCCGGATATAGGATGGTAAAGTTTCTATTTAGCTAAGGTAACTTGATGAAAATGACACTAGAAATAAAAGTGATTCACTAATTTCTGTAAGTCAAACTGACTCAATCTCTTAGATGCTAAGGCTTCATAATGGAAGGGGGAAATTTTACTTGTAAGAATTTATACTCAATCTTGTTAAAAATAAAGAGATGACAAAGTTTATAGAAACCTGAAATAAAATATAATTTACAAAATGTGTAAACAGAGGACAAGATATAGATGAAGAAACTGAGAGGAGGGAAAAAGGAAAAATTAGCCAGCTAGGGATAAAATACAGACACACATACCATGTACGAGAGCTGAAAGTTAGCTGAAAATTAGGCTCTGAGCTTCCTAGTTGCCAAAGCAGGGAAGAAAACAGGACTAGTTTGGAAAATCTGCTTTTATAAGATTTTAAAAACCTACCAGTGGCCCAGAAGTGGCACAGCTCCTCCTGGCACTGAAACCGGAAGAGACTGTCTCCTCCGGCTGCTCATGAAAAGGCAAGGTCAATGTCCCCTTCGTACCAGACCGACTGCTCACCCAAATGCCAACAATAAGCAGCAGAGCAAGGCTCCCAGAGCTTTTTCTTAAGGCGTCCCTCCATGCACGCTGACACCAAAATAGCACAGTGCAATTCAGCAGGAGCACGGACAACGCAGTCCAAACACACTGCCCTCCAAGTATGGTCTGGGGACCCCAGGGTCCTGAAACCTTTCAGGTGCTCCGTGATGACAAAACTGTCTTCTTGATGATTCCAACCCACTCTCTGCCTTGCTCATTCTCACTGGTGGAGAGCAGAGGCTGCCAGAGGCCATACAACTTGTGATATCACAACTGACTGAACACAGAGCATCTGAGAACCTATCTTTTTTTTTTTTAATTAAGCTACACATTAAAGGTATCTGCAAAAATGTAATGTAATGTAAATATGTAGTGGGTTTATTCTTATTTTTAAACTTTCCATTTCAACGTCTAATATGGTATATACCAATGGCTACTATCCACATAATCAAAAGCACTTTGGGGTCCCAATAATTTGTAAAGTGTATAGAGGAACTGGGACTAAAAAGTGTGAGAACTGCTGATCTAGGGTAACACAGAAAATTAACATTTTGGCTACTTAGAACAAAGTTGGTCATTTGGGGGCTTGGGTCCCTTTTATAATCTGGTAAAAGTCACAGATCCTCTCTCCAGGAAAACATGTGGTATACAGATGTACATGTAATTCTGCATGAAATTCCAGTCTGTTCACAGAGTGTTTGAGCCCATCTACTGGTTCCTCGGAGGACAGGGAAAGGTGGAACTATGATTAAGAACTGATGAGCTAGCTTAGAAGCCATTGGTCTCTGTGGCAGCTACTAAATGCAGCCATTGCAGTGAAAGTAGCCACATACAACATGCAAGTCAGTAGGCATGCTGTGCATCAATAAAACTTTATTTACAATACAGGCAGCTAGCCCTTGGTCTGTAGGTTACAGTCCTGAGCTATATTCTAGGGGAATACATGGAATTCATATATATATTCTATGCATTATTTCCTGAAATTGAGCCTTTGAAAAGGACTAGGCAAAGAGTTCAAGGAATATTCTCTGGTAAGATCAAATTCAGCTAAATTAGGGCAGATCCCATAAGTTTTGACAGTAAGCCGACAAAAATAAAGCTAGCGTATTTTTATGAAGCTGACAGCCTCCCCAAGGGAAGTGGGCAAAGCCAAGGGCTACCTCAGAAAGCTTAAGATAGAAACAGACGTTCAACCTCAAAATGGTACATCATTAAAAATAACTATGATATATTTATTATGGAAATTGCCATCAATGCTAGATTTTAAAATTTTGTCATGGTTGTAAAACACTATTTGGTATAGATATGCAATGAAATTCAGTCATAAAAAGGAATACAGCACTGATGCTATGATGTGGATGAACCTTGCAAACATGATGACTGAAAGGCGTCACTCACAAAAGGTCCTACATTGTGTGATTCCATAAGGCAAGTCCACAGAGACGGAAGCAAATGGTGCTGTCAGGAACTGGGGTGAGGGGAGTGGGTGCTAATGGGTGTGGGGTTTTCTTGGGGATGATGAAAATGTTTGGATAGAGGTGGTGGTAGCACAACGTTGTGAATGTACAGCAGAACTGCACATTTTTTAATAGTTAATTTTATGTTATACAGATTCTCCCTCAGAAGAAATCCTATGTAGTGCCCTTGGAACCTCCAAGATTAATCAACAGAATAACGACTGTCAAGTGACTTACTTAATTATTTAATCAGCTTTATACAACTGATAGATCCACAACAAGTAAATGCTGACAGACAGCTGGAACGTATGATGATGCCTAATCTTGGGGCACTTTTCTTGATAATAACCTCTTGAAGCCTTTCCCAACATGTGACAAAAAGTTGTATCAACAGTGTGAAGGGGAATGCTTTGTGAAAACTCTAGAAGAGGAGGTGCAGGAGTATATCCATGCAGGCTACACAAAGTAGTCTGAATTGTTACTATGTTAGGTTACAAAGTGGGGATACCTGTGGATAGAGAAATAAATAGATCCCTCTTTTATCTATTCCAAGTGCCTAATATGTCATAAGACAGATCCTACAACCTTGAACCTGTAAGTGGTATAAAGGTGCTGGTTTCGAATGAGCAAGAGGAGCTACGGGCCTATGCTCAGCACGTAACACGTCTCTGGCTAGAATGAAAAGGAAGGGAACTATCATTAAAGCTGCACCAATTTGATGTTTTCCATTACAAGTTTCTCCATAAAATAATAGTGATTAAAACAATCATCATTAAGCTAAGTCTAGAAACTGTGTTATATTTGTAAACTACAAGTTGCAATTTGTCAGAAAGGGAACTGGCATAAAGCTGTCTAGAAGAAAAAGCCTCATAAATGAAAAAAAATTATAGAGGAAAGAAGAAAGCTCTGGTCAATTTAAACAAGATGAAATCCATGTAAAATTAATAAAGGTCCATAAATTGGCAGGACCAGAGCCTAGCCTTCAGCTCTGATGGCCTTCACTGAGACTTACCATGCCAAAACAATTAAATTATTAATGGTGGCTTTTAAGGGGTGGGGGGTGGGGCATTTTCTATGTTTCATTGTTTTATTCTGTTAAAACGTAAAAAATTACTGAAACGAAAATCTGGATATTACAGGAGGAAAATAAAACAAAATCTGTAACCTATGGAAAAAGTCTCAAATATTTTAACTGTGACCTTATTAAAGTTACTTACATAATCTGGGACCAAGACTGACTATGCATAAAATGAAAAAACAGCTATTCTTACAATGCCACTCCAATTAATACAACAATCTTCTTTTAGGATCAACTTACCAGGGGCTGCTAGGACATCCATAATTACCAAATTAATTATATAAACTTGGTCACTGTGACTCTATTTCAGGCGGGGGTGGGGTAGCAGTGGTGTTAAATTCAAGTGTTTCCTTTCACACTCTTGGATCTCCAACCTCTCCAGTGGTTGCACAGTCTTCCTCCTCAAGTTAAGCTCCTGCCTGCTCAGCTCCTTCTCCTGAAGAGCTGGAGAGGGAGGTCTCTGCCTGTTGAGGTGGGCACGACCTGCTGGGGCAGCGCAGCTGCTCCACTAAGTCAAGTGCCTTGTGGCTGCGCTGCTGGTTTTTAGGACCTCTCTCTCTAACCTTGTTTCTCTGACATGCCCTTCCTCATCTCCTTCTTGGCAAATCTTCCCACCCTGAAGTTCTGTCCTCGGGCCTCTACTCTTTCCCCTACACATTCCTCCTGGCCCCTCTCACTGGCCTCCCAGTACCATTAGGACAAAGACTAACATTTTCTTCCTGTGCCCTAGGAGACTGCACAATCTGGTTCCAGCCCCCTTACAAACTTCCTACTATGTCACTTTTCCCTGGCTCTCTGTGTTTGTAGACAGGCAGTTTCCCAATTCCCAGAGCATGCCATCTCCTACCACCTATTCTGTTCTTTCCACCTGGAGTACTGCACACACCTGGCTGACCCTCCCACCTCACTCATTCTTGAGAGTTCAGCTCACATGTATTACTTTGGCTAAGGCTTCATTCCCTCAGCATCTGACACCATTCACCCACCCGACCACCTGGGTTCCTGGAACCTGTGCCACTCCCTAGCACTTATCACAACTATAATAAAATAGTTGTGGGTTTAGTGCTTGTCTCTCCTGCTAGGATATCAGGTCCATGAATACCTCTGGCATCTTGCACACTACCTTCCTTGCACAGAGAAACATCTGAATTTATTGAATGAATGATGAAACCCACCAACTACATGGTTTCCACTACATTTCAAAGTAATTGCACATTTCTTGAAAAGTCTTTTCTGAGGTTCAGATCTAGATCTCCTACCAACTATATGATCCCTCTATTTTCCCCTCATTACTATATCGTCTTCCCGCACAAATCTGCTCTTCCCTCTATATTCCCCATTTTGGTTAATAACATCACCATCTGCTCAGATGTCCATGCCAGAAACTGCTGAGTCCTTTCTTTCCTTTAGTCTCCCTTTCTGAGTAGTTCTGTAAGTCTCACCCCTCCCTCCTCTCATCCCCCTTTTCCTGCAGACAATCTTTGGCTCAAGTACTTACTTCTTCTTCCCCAAATTATTGCAACAGTTTCCTAGCTGTCTCCCTGCAATCCTGACCCCTTCCGATCCAATTCCTATTCTCTTTGCAAAAGGCTTTTTTACAAAATACAAACATGATCAACTCACACACAACCCCACTTCTTAAAAACCTTCTTTGGTTCCCGTTACATCCTACATAAACTCAACACTCAGCATCCAATATAAGGCCCTGCTTGTGTAGTCCTGCCATTGTGGACCCTGAACTCTACGTTCCAGACACACTGAATTACTGGCAATTCTCAAAGACACTATCTTGTCCATTTCACCTCTGACAGGATGCTGCGTCTGCTCCAAACATCCCTCCCTTCTAGTTCACCATGCTGCTCGTGCTTCGGTGGAGCACTGGTCGGAGTCCCCATGCTTGCTTGCCCTGTGCCTCCATCCCGTCAAACCATAGCACTGTACTTAGGTCACCGCGCAGGTCTCGCCCTGGGCCATGCAGGTTCCCACCTGCGTGCCTCCCCACCTCCAGCAGCGCCCACAGCGAATAAGGGCGGGCCGCGACCCCGCCGCTCCGGTGACCTTCGCGCCCCGAGCTCCCGGGCTCCGGCCCCCCGACCCCGGAGCTTCCCCAGCCCAGGGTGCGCAGGAGGAGTAGGGCAGAGGCGAAACCGCGGGCCACCTACCATCTCCCCGTCGCTCCCCGCTTCTCACCGGCCCAGCGGTCTGCGCAGAAGCCCCGGCCACCTCCCGCTCCGCTCCAGCCACTGGGTCTTAGTCCTCCCTCCCGGGACTCTCGCCCGGGGAGGGGCCCAGGGGAGGGGCCCAGGGGCGGGGCGCTAGGGAGACGCGCCGGGGAGGCGGGGACAGGTCAGGCCCACAGAACTCCAACTCCCGGCGTGCCCGGGTTCTCCCGGGAGCATACCAGACCCAGGTCCCGCCCCTTTTCACGGCCAACCCTCCAGCGCGCAGTGGGGCGGGCCGGACCCGCGCGCCCCACTTCCCTCCCCCTCCCCGGCCCCGCCCCCGACCCCGCCCCCGGGCCCGCCCCCGACGTTCACTGCGCAACGCAGGGCCCAGGGTACCAGTGTCCCCGCTCTCTCCTACAAATCCCAACGAGCACCGCGCCACCCGGGAACCGACGGAACCTTTGCCCACTCTGTTAAGGGGGCCGCTACTTGGCCGCGTCTGCCTAGACGGCGTTCGGTAGAGGGGGTCGGGCGGCTCCCGGCGTCACCGTACCACACCCGGTCTCTGTTCCTGCCCCAAGGGCGGTCCTGTCGCCTGCAAAGGGATGCGGGATAGCCGCTTACCTGTCCGCCCTTGGCCTTCCGGCGCCGGAGAGCCGGACCCAGGACGCGCAGCGTCCGGAATATCCCGGTGAGCGCAGCGCGGGGTTCGGGCTAGAGGTGCGGAGCCTCCGGTCCTGCCCGAAGTTCGGACCCTTGGGGCTCCCTCCCTGGGCATCTCCTCCCAGGAGTCTTCCCTTCCCGGGGCTTCCTTCTGGGCGGGGTGTACTCCTCCCCAAGGTCTCTCTTTTTCTCCTTTCAGACACGGGCCTTTCGGCTCCTAGATGAAGAACCCTGCTCTTCATCTCTGCTCCTGCACGTCTGGCCCTGCAGTATGTGAGGGTGATGGTTCAGGCTTGCTCACAACTTCTTGTTCAGACAGATGGACCTGGCAGTGGACCCCAGGATTGTGTTCAGGAGAGTGTGATGGGGCAGGGTTGCGAAGTGCAGTCTTTATTGGTAAAGCTGGGAAAGCCGCCCGCGTCAGCGCTTAAACGACTGGGCGGGTTTGCAGACCTTCAGCCAGCATTGAAACTTAGGTATCAAGGTCTTGTTGCTGTAACCAAATAAACAGGGTACCACAGGAGACCTGTCCCCTTCTGCGGACTGTCTGTTCTTGGCCATCTCCCAGGAAAGACAGGGAGACCCAGCTCATCCTCACGCACCATAAACCGGGAGGTGCCAGTGTGGATCCCTTACTCCTTCCCCAAAAGGACTCTTCGTTGCAGTTCCTTTCTTATTCACCTGTGTCTGCTTTCCTGCTTTAAAGAAAGAACAAATGCAGGTCGCTGACCTCCAACCTTCTTCGTAGGCCCTGTGTCTCAGTTCTTTTGGAATCTTACCGGCTAGCACCTGAATAAATGTAATGGCTGTTTTAAACACTCCTGTGGATCACCAGCTCTGATGTTCACATATTATTAGATTGTATAATGATCTAGGTATAAGGTAGCTCAGCATTTTCATATTTATACATTTTTCTGATTATTTGGATCTGAGCATCTTAGTAGTTCCACATTTCTCTTGTAATATTAACTTTTTAAAAATATATTTTATTGATTATGCTATTACAGTTGTCCCATTTCTTCCCATCATTCCCCTCCACCCTGCACACCCCTCCCACCCACATCCCCTCCCTTTAGTTCATGTCCACGTGTCATAAGTTCTTTAGCTTCTACATTTCCCACACTATTCTTGCCCTCCCTGTGTCTATTTTCTACCCACTATCTATGCTACTTGTTCTCTGTACCTTTTCCCCCTCTCTCCTCCTCCCACGACCCTGTTGCTAACCCTCCATATGATCTCCATTTTTGTGGTTCTGTTCCTGTTCTAGTTGTTTGCTTAGCTTGCTTTTGTTTTAGGTGTGGTTGTTAATAGCTGTGAACTTGCTGTCTTCTTACTGTCGTATTTTTGATCTTCTTTTTCTTAGATAAGTCCCTTTAACATTTCATATAATAAGGGCATGGTGATGATGAACTCCTTTAACTTGACCTTATCTGAGAAGTGCTTTATCTTCCCTTCCATTCTAAATGAAAGCTTTGCTGGATAGAGCAATCTTGGATGTAGGTCCTTGACTTCCATGACTTGGAATACTTCTTTCCAGCCCCTTCTTGCCTGTAAGGTCTCTTTTGAGAAATCAGCTGACAGTCTGATGGGAACTCCTTTGTAGGTGACTGTCCCCTTATCCCTTACTGCTTCTAGAATTCTCTCCTTCATTTTAATATTGGCTAATGTACTTATGATGTGCCTTGGTGTGTTCCTCCTTGGGTCCAACTTCTTTGGGACTCTCTGAGCTTCCTGGACGTCCTGGTAGTCTATTTCCTTTGCCAGATTGGGGAAGTTCTCCTTTATTATTTGTTCAAATAAGTTTTCCACTTGTTGCTCTTCCTCTTCCCCTTCTGGTACCCCTATAATTTGGATGTTGGGACATTTAACGATGTTCTGGAGGTTCCTAAGCCTCTCCTCATTTTTTTTTTATTTTTAATCATTTTTTTGAATTCTTGTTTCTTCATTCTTTTCTGTTTGGTTGTTTGTTTCTTCCTTCTGGTCCACTCCATTGATTTGAGTCCCAGTTTTCCTCCCATCTCTATTGGTTCCCCATGCGTTTTCCTTCATTTCACTTAGTGTAGCCTCCATTTTTTCATCTAATTTGTGAGCAAAATCAGCCAATTCTGTGAGCATCCTGATCACCAGGGCTTTGAACTGTGCATCTGATAGATTGGCTGTCTCTTCGTCGCTTAGATGAATTGGCTCTGGGGCTTTAATCTGTTCTTTGGTTCGAGCCATTTTGTTTTCTTTTTTGTTTTTTTGTTTTTGTTCTTGTTCTTTTTTTTTGCTCTGGTCGCAGCTGTTACGTATGAGGGGTGGAGCCTTAGGTGTTTCCCAGGGCAAGGCAGCCCAGTCGCTGGGTAGTGATGCTGTATGTGGGGGTGGGGTCTGGGAGGGAGCAATGGCGCTTGCTCCGCTCTCTCTCTGGGGTTCCAGTCCCTTCCGCCGCTTCCCCTTCGCCTGGATTATCTGTGCGTGAATGTGGGACCACCTGGTCAGCCAGCCGCCTTGCGCAGCCTCATTGGGTTTGCATAGTTGCTACCCTGTGCCTGGGTTCCACTAGCCGCCACCTGCGGGCCTGGAATCTGCCAGCCACTGCTGACTGTGTACCTGGGTCCGCACCTCCCCGTTTTCCTGCTGCAACTCCGCCCCTCTTACCAGTCTGGATGAATGGTTGTTGGACTTCCATACAGTTCAATTTTCTATGAGTTCTGGTTGTTTTCTTCTTTCTAAATATTTGTTGTCCTTAATTTTGGTTGTGAGAGGAGACACAGTGTGTCCACCTACGCCTCCATCTTAGCCGGAAGTCCTCTTGTAATATTAACTTTTTAAAAAGTAGTGCCTCAGTGATTGAATTCCTCAGTGGAATATTTGGTTTTTGTAGAATTTAATTAACAATGAAATGCCTTAAACATTTTTAATGTCTATAAGAATTTTCTTTTTTCCTGTCTCCCTTTCTTTCATTCTCCAATTCTTTTACTAAATAGATATGAATAAACATAAATTGTACTTACAAGATAGTAAGTGCTTTTTTTTAAATAAATATACATAATTCAATTTGTTAAAACTTAAAATATGCTTGTTAAGATAAATCCTCCACAGATTAGATTGAGGTAAATTATTTATATTGGGGAGTTTCCTCACTAGACCATTCCATCAGCTCCTCCTTTGTTGCCTGTTAAATTATTGTTTTTTGTTGAATCTGGGAGTATTGGTATCATGAAGAAATTCTATTTTTCAACCATTCAATAGAAATAATCCTTATATTTTTCACTTCTCAAAGGAAGCTAAATAACTGGTTCTGGACTTCCTTGTTCTTGCCACACCCACACGGCTTGCCCAGATTTCCTGCACACAGCCCAAGCTCCAGGTAAATGCCCCCACACCTGGGGTCCAGGTTCAGCTGGGTGAATGAGGCTGGCATCCTGTCTTGGGTTGTCTGGCAGGCGAAAGTGTTAGGTCCTCTGTGGGACCCTGTTTATTTGATTGGCTACAGCAACAAGACCTTGGCACCTAAGTTAGAATGCACCTTGGCTGAAGGTTTGTAAACCCACCCAGCTGTTTACCTGCTGACTTGGGCGGCTTCCCCAGCTTTACTGATGAAGTCCGAGCCCAGCCCAGGCAGCCTCAGCCAGGCACACAGTGGCTACTGCACTGGTGCAGTGAATAATCTACTGCAGATTCTTCCTCAGCAGTTTGGTCTGGTAAATGTGAGGCAGTGGCTCTGGAAGGTCCTGAGCAAGAGAGGTGAAGGAGGGTCCTGTGGCTGCGTGGGAGCAGGAGGCTGGGCAGCAGAGCTGCGAGGTTTTAGTCCATTATAAGTAATTGAAAAAAAGAGTAGCTGCTTCAGTTCTCCTCCACCGACTCTTCCTTTTACTAAAGCAACTCCATAACCCTCGTGCTCTGGGCTTTGTGGGGCCTAACAGCAGATGCCTAAGGAGGTAGTTTCCTCAGGGACCCTGCAGTCAGGGTGGAGCTCCCAGGTAGAGGTGTGTGGGAGAAGTCTTTGACTTCAGTGACTTTGCTCTGAAAAAGGCTGCTCTGAGAGTACGTTATTGTGCTCTGCTTTTGAGCTTTTTATCCAGTAAACGATAATGTGACATTTCTGAATTGCTAAAAATTCTCTATAGAATAATAAGAGTGATGTGATTTTTTTGTAAAATGACAATGAACTAAAAGTAGTAGAAGTTTTTTTGAATAGGCTTAATGGTGAACCCATTTCCCCTCATATTCTAAATCTATTAAGACATTTATTATAAATATTTTTCTTCTTAATCAAATAATCTCATCAATTTTAAAATAAGTTTTGAGATTCCTGCCCCACATTTATAAACACCTGTTTGAAATTTGATAAGTCGAAGAGTTATATTTTAATTAATGTTGAAAAAGAAACTTTTTCAAGTCGAAACTTTGGGGGAGGGGTTGTGCTCAAAGCATTGATTTTGCTGTTGCTTGAAGTGAGCAGTAACCGTAGCCGAGCTAGCCTGCAAACCTTTGGCTCTGTTGTAGGACATTTTCTAGTTTTTTTAAAATACAAAAAAAGTCACCGTTCTGCAATGTAAATTGTGATCATTATACGTAATAAAGATTTAGTGGGAAACAGTAAACCTTTTTATATAATGTTTAGAAGTTTATTTTGAGATGATCATAGGTTGACATACAGTTGTAAGAAATAATGCAGAGAAATCCTGTACCAGGGGTGTCCAACCTTTTGGCATCTCTGGGCCACGCTGCAAGAAGAGTTGTCCTGGGCCACACATTAAATACACTGCAACATGTAATCACAAAAGAAATCTCGTAAGGTTTTAAGTAAATTTACGATTTTGTCTTGGGCCGAGCTCACAGCCAATCTGGGCTGCATGCGGCCCGCGGGCTGCAGGTTAGACAGCCCCACTAGACCCTTTGCCCAGTCTTCCCCAGTGGCAGCCCTTACACAGTATACGCAGGAAGTTACATTACTACAGTCCACCCACCGTATTCAGATTGCACCAGTATTTCCTGCATTTGTGTGTGTGTATGTATGTCACAATCTGTAAAATTACTATTGCACATGTAAATTTGTGTGACCACACCACAGTCAAGACACAGAACATTTCTGGTCCACAGGGTCCCTCCTACTACCTTCTCGTAGTCACAGCCACCTTCCCGCCCTTCCCTGACAATTGCGATCTTTTCTCCAATTCTACAGTGTGTCGTTCCAAGAGCGCTGTGTAAGTGGAATCATACAGTGTGTGTGATAGGCTCCCCTCGCTCAGCCTTGAGACCAACTCCAGTTTGTATGTATCAGTAGTTCAAGACAGAGAAGCTTTAAGAATTCATTATAAAAACACAACACATCCAAAGTGCTTTTTAATGATATATAATAATAACAAAATAACACTGAAACTAAAGATGTTTACTATTTACTCAAGACAAAGCATGTCACAATTTAGTAGTCCATAGGATCTGGTAGCCAGGTATGAAGGAAAAATGAAATGAGTTTATGAAAAAAGAGTGGTTCATATTTTAAGGGTCTGTGAATAACTTCAGTTTATGTTGATGATGTAAGCTTATTTCAATGGAAATATTAGTTTGACTACAACTACATTTCTCAAAGATTTCTCGTAAAAATTAATAGCTCCCTTGGTATTACAGTTTTGATGGACAGTTACTTAATTTCAGGGACTTGTTAGAGGAGGGAACCAGAAATGAACAAAGAGGCATTATTGACATACAAACTGTGCAGTTGGTTATTTTTTTGAAGTTTGAAATCCATAAAATAATCACTTTGGTTTGAGAAATGGGAGGCATTGATGAAGCATCTGGAATTTCTGTCTTGGTTCTGAAATGTACCGAAAGTGTGAGCTTCTGAAGCAGCAATTCAGTTCTTTCTCTTTTGGAATAATACAAGCTTAGCAATTAAATGAGTCATTAAAATAACAGAACTACATTGCTAGGTATTACTGTGATTGGTTAACCGATTATTTATTTTTAAGGTGGGAACATTTACTTAAAGTTGTATTAAAACTACAGTAACAAGTTCTCATTTATCCTACCTTATTAAGAATACAGCTGTGCTAGGTAAGTGAATTCTTATAACATTTGGAGCCAAAGTATCTAAAAATACTGAAATTGAACGCTGCCCTGACTTTTTAACTGGAGTATAGTGTTTTCTTGGTGACTTTCGATTGTCATTCTCAACATTGGTGGCTCTTCTGGCCTCCAGGCCAGTATTTTTAGGAGCTGCCGGGGTGCGCGGCACCGCTCACCCTGGGCTGCTGGTCTTTGGTGACTTCCTGTATTTCTTTTTCATCTCCTCTCTCTGTTGCCTGACATTTCTTGGTTTGGTCAGAATTCTGTCTCTAGAAATGCCACACTTTCATTTTTGCTGCACTTAATCTGCTTTGTTTGGGAAATAAGATTAAACTGATTAGAATTGGGATTATCAGTGAAATTAAAGTATAAATAAATATTTTGGTAAACAGATCCCCAGGTAGGGGAAATATTGCTATATTTGATAGTTGAGTAAGAATTCTTGACATGATCATCCATTGCATGCTGCTATTAAGAATGATTAGATGGTGTATATGAATGTTCTGTTTCCTATAAACTATAAGTCCTGTGGAAAATTGTGTTTTCCTTTTTGGCCTACCTGCTTGGGCCCAGTGAGCTCCTAGCTGCCAGGTTCAGTGCATGTTTTTTAGTGCTTATCTTACTGGCCTCTCTCGAATTTGTTACTTCTTTCTTCTGTAGTCTATTTTACTGCCTCTCGGGTCATTCTTTCTCAGTGATGTTGCTGCCACAGCTGCCTCCCGCTCCTTGATAACGCTCTCCTCTGGGGATTACAGCCCTGCCCTCTGCCTGTAATAGTCTGGGCATGGCAGATCCCACGGCTGCCTGTCCAGAAGCCTTCAGCTTGTCATGTCCAGGGCTGTGTCTGGGCTTCAGTTGCCGGGATAAGTTCATGCATACTGCTTGAGGCCTTCCTAAAGAGGGAAAGAGATGGAGCCTGAAATTGCATGGTTGAAAATGTCTGGAAGATTTTAAAGCCCTAGGGATACAGATGTGATTATATGTGGATATTTTTTTCTCTTTGCTACCTTATTGGCACTTAATTATAGACCGACTCTGGAAATTTAGCAAAATTCCAGATGATTTTGGAAAGCAAACGATATGGCAAACAAGCTGTTAGCACCTCAAAAGATACCATTTCTGGTATGATTCAGAGCGTGTCTCCCACAGGTGGTTCACTGACCTGTGAACTTTCTGGCCTTTGATACATGGATCCTCTTGAATAGAATTGATTTTACCTTTTGTACTTCATAGATTTAGTAGATGCATGAAGCTGAGTTTTTCTTGAAAGATATTTCCTTTAAATTCAAACATAACCTTTAGTCTCACATCTTACCAGGCACATACTTTAACACTCAGTATTTGATTTTAACTCAGGTACAATAAATAGTTCGGATGTTAATATTAATATAGAAAAAAATACCATTTTCTTCAGAACAGCAATAGTTTTCTGGATGTAACCATTTAATACTTTAACTCTGATTTCAATTGTAATGAATCATCATTCAACTCTATGTGACAATAAACCTTTTTTTCCAGCTGAAAATGTTTATCTAAAATGCAAGCTCAGCTTAGCAGAAATTTTTGGACTGCCTTGCCCTGTCCTCTGAAATTGGATCATGAAGGTATTGGAAAAAAATTACTTCTGGTTGTTGCTTCCATTGGTGCATTTGCTCGTGAACGCCGCAGAACACGAAGAGGTAGCGAAACATGCCATCAAGTTACACCGCGGCAAGGGGGCGGCTATCACGCACAGGAAGCAGTGGGTCCTAGACGGGTGCAGAAAGCTCTCCGGCCTTCTTCGCCAAAAGGCTGTGGTTCTTAACAAACTGAAAAATGCAATCAGAGCGGTGGAAAAAAACGTTGGTCTGTCAGATGAAGAGAAGCTGTTTCAGGTGCACACATTCGAAATTTTCCAAAAGGAGCTGAATGAGAGTGAAAATTCAGTCTTCCAGGCTATCTATGGACTCCAGAGAGCCCTGCAGGGGGATTACAAAGATGTGGTGAACATGAAAGAGAGCAGCAGGCAGCGCCTGGAGGCCCTGAGAGAGGCTGCCATAAAGGTTAGTCGTCTCACACTCGGGGCTAGAAAGTAGGGGGAAGGGGTAGGGGGAAGCAGATGTGAGGATGCTTCAGCGGGTGTGGTCCCTTAGCGCCATCTGTTCGTGATACTCAAACCCACGGGGAAAATCTCTAATGTGTAGGAGCATCCTTTCCTTTTGCATAATATCTTAGTGTAGTTACATTTTATCTCTTCTAGGAGTCATTCTCTAATGCTTTTCTGTATTGTGAAATACCTGGGTTATTAAAATAATCACTGAAGTCATCCCAATAAACTGATGTAGAAGTAAATATATTTGTAACTGCAATCAACATTTTGAGTTTGTAACAAGAATTACTTTCTGTTTTCTGTGTGAATGGTGACTTGCTTCAACGTCCTTACTGAAAACAAAAGTATTAAAATTGGTTTTAAACAAGTATATGTATCCATTTGAATTAAGGATTTTGATGAAGTATACTTTTAAAATGAGAATAAACTTGGATAAAAACGGGGGGGTTGGAAATGGGAGGAAAGTAGGGAGGGTTGGGGGGGTGGGCTGGGATGGGAGTAAAAGACAGAAAACTGTACTTGAACAACAATTAAAATAAAATGATACTAAATAAAAAAGAATAAACTGTTACTGTATCAGATGTGATATTATTTATGTAATTTTTAAAGCCATCATTTATAGTGCCAGGCACTTTAAATATATAAGATAAAATTTGTCTTCATAGAAAGACTATGGTATTATTACATAGCTTAAAAAGTAGAGAATAGAGACTTACTAAACTTTCTTACCAAAGTATGGCATTTTGGGTACAAATGTAGCCATATGCCACATAAAATGATCCAGTCGACAATGGACTAAATATATGATGGTGATCCTTGACTTTTCCTAATTGACTAGAGCTAGAATTATTCATTTATGAGCAGGGGTATTGGACAGAGCAAGTGTGTTGGGTGGTGTGGTTGGGCCAGGTACCTGAATGGAAGTGGTATTCTGGTTTATTTTTTAATAAACTCCACTCTTTATTTCTTACAAATGAATAGGAAGAGACAGAATATGTGGAACTTCTGGCAGCAGAAAAACATCAAGTTGAAGCCCTGAAAAATATGCAACATCAGAACAAAAGTTTATCCATGCTTGATGAAATTCTTGAAGATGTAAGAAAGGCAGCTGACCGTTTAGAGGAGGAAATAGAAGAGCATGCTTTTGATGACAATAAATCAGTAAGTAGCCTTCCAGAACAAGCTCGTCTTCACCTGCAAAGCTACTTATTGAAAGCAAGTGTTGTTGAAATTGTTTACATGTGTATTTTAGTGTAGTTTGAAAACAAAGACAAAACTAAACACCTCTGTGCCGTAAAAATAATTTGGTTTGGTGTCCCAGAAGTATATTAGTTATCCTGTGTTTTCTCCTCACGGTTTGTCAGTCCCCATTAGTGGATCATCTGTCTCTCCCAGCCGTGCCTTCAGGAGGGCTGGGACTCCGGTTTCAAGAAGGCTTGCCCTGGACAGTTGGGTTTCCATGCTGATCGGACAGGGAGCCATACCCTCCTTCTAGGAGATGATCTTCATATCTGAAGCAGGATTCCAGACTGTTCACTGGTCCATGATCAGGACTCTTTTTGGAAGAAATGAGATTAGTGTTGAAAATTTCGAGTCTTGGAATGGACTCAGAAATAGGTTAGATAATAAAAACAGATTAGAGCGAGATCAGGTGAGACAGGAGGGAGAATGAAAATTGAGTGAACAGAATAGGGCGTTTTTAAAACCTCCTAATGATGGGATGGAGGACAGCTCCTAAGTATTTCAAGGGCTATGAATTTTTGGAAGACTATGCCCTTGGAAGTCGAACAGTCATGCCCTTTATTCGCCGCTCCCTAGACACTTCTGTACTCCTAGGGCACCAGGGCGTTCCCCTGTTCCACTGCCAAACAGCCTCTAGTTCTCTGTGACACTGGCGGCTCAGTGCGGTTCTGAGTCCACCTGGGGCTAGCTAGCGCAGACCCGCAGGTAAGGGCTCAGTCAGGGACTGTCCCCTCCATGTAAGACACCAATCCCAAGTCCCAGGTTGTCACCCTGGAGGATCCCACAGCTCCCCTCCTTGGGCTCCATAATTTGCTAGAGTGGCTCACAGAACTCAGGAAAGCAGTTTACTTTCTAGAGTGCCAGTTAAAGGACACAGCTCAGGGAAAGCCAGATGGGAGCTAGGCATGGGGCAAGGTGCGAGGAACAGCTGTAGGGCTCCCATGCCCTCTGTGAACCCTGTGCTTGAAGGATTTTCGTGGACGCTTCATAATGTGGATTTGTAATTAACTCAGTCTCCAGCCCCATTCCCCCCGTGGAGGCCTGGGTAGGGCTGAAAGGTGAACCCTCTGGTCACAGGCACAGTTCCTCTGATGGCCAGTCCTGTCCTGTGGTTATCTCAGGGCTTTCCAAAAACCGCCTCACAAATATAAACTCTGGTGAGGTGGCCAAGGGCTTCTTATTAATAACAAGACACTTCTTTCACCTCTATCGCTCTGTTTCAGGGACCAAGGGCAAAAGACCAAATATAACAAAAGATGTTCCCATTGCTCATTATCACTTAGGAAATTACATGGGTTTTGGGAGTTGTGAGCTAGAAAAGGGAGTGAAGACCAAACATATATTTACTAGTATACATCACAGTGTCACACTCTGAATTAGGTAAATTAGGTATTTAGAAGTAATAGAAATTTTAAACACTGCCTTCCTTAAAATCACTTTTTAAATTGAAAAATTTTTAAAATTCATGCTCACAAATATTTATTGATCTTTCTTCATACTTCACAGAATACTAAAAACATTCCTATCTTCTTCTATATGAATTTACTCTAAAAATTGAACTTGAAAATATTTGATTGGTTTTGATTTTGTAATATTGGTTATTCTTGTAGGTCAAAGGGGTCAATTTTGAGGCAGTTCTGCGGGTGGAGGAAGAAGAGGCCAATTCCAAGCAAAATCTCACAAAACGGGAAGTGGAGGATGACTTAGGTCTTAGCATGCTGATTGACTCGCAGAACAACCAGTATATTTTGACCAAGCCCAGAGACGCAACAATCCCACGTGCCGATCACCACTTCATAAAGGTAGTCTGTCTGCCCGCTGTCCTCTCGGAGTCCTGGGCTGGGCTCACTTCCCACTAACTCCCAGTCCCGTCTCCTGGTGTACGTGTCAAGTAAGATCGAGCTCTATTTTCTGAACATTGTGTTAGGGTATGCAGCCTTTCTCCTAACAGATTCTACTAGAATTCCCTATACTTTCTGTGACTTAAAACATTGTCTCTTAATTTTTAGTCTTTTCCCCATAAGAATAAAGCATTTTAATATTTAAAATGAAAATTAACTTTGCTTTTGAGAGTTTGAAACACTTTTCGAGTTATACAATGGAATTAACGCTTCAGCTATCTAAAACTGTTTTCACTAAAATAAAACATTCTCATGAGGCAGAGAAGCTTTGGCTTAGGGATCACATGTGGCTTTATTTTGACATGGGGTGCTGGGGTGGGTGCAGTGCGAGAACTGTCTCCTCCGGCGGTGACCGGCGTTCCAGACTGAGTTGGACGCAGATCTGTGGACTCTGAGGAAACCATTCCAGTAAGGGGATATAAAATTAGTTAGAAGCTTGAAGTTGATGGTATTACGGTTCAAGGTTACTGTTTGGATGTGGACGGAAATGAGGAATAGACTGTGAGTGACAGGGTCCGGCCTGCTTAGGGAAGGCTGACGGGTTCCAGGGAAATCGTCAGGTCTCTAACAGAGCTCTCTGACACTGGGATTTGGACAGGAGAGGAAACTCGGGTAACCCCTCTTAGAGATGGGGCCAGCACAGACAGGCTGAGAGGAAGATGAGTGATCCCCGAGGGCGACTGTGAGGGGCTGGTCCCCATAGTGGTATTCTGGAATCAACAGATAAGGCCCAGCAGATGAATTGCCTTCCTTAGTTATGGCTGGAATGGCACCTGGGAGGAGCTGAGTCTGCAAAGTGAACACATTAGTGCCCTCCAAATGGGTGGGGTCTCCACTGTAAGTTACTCTCTCTCTCTTTTTTTTACTTTTGTGATACACAATTTCTGGGGAAATATTTTGAGACTCTGTGAATATTCTGCTCTTTGTCAAACTTTCACCAGCAGTTTTAGCACCCATGATGAGTCTTACCTGTATCAGTTATGACTGTGGTGCTTATATTGACATTGTATGAAGGGAAAACCAGTGTAGAAGGTAAGAAGTTAAACTAGGATGCCAGCTCTAAAGATTTCTCAGAGCAGACGACTAAATGGAGTCTGAGTGCTCAGCATTCTTAGCCTACTGTCCTGGGGATTAAGCAAAATAGACAAATTGTGCTAAATCTGGTAGACCCTTAGGGGCTAACTTCATCTACTCCCAGATGCGTTCTGAGTGTGTTCAACTGCTCTGTGGTCCACAGTAGTAGTAAAAGTTCCCTTCCTTAGTTTCACTGCGTGTTCTTTATTCCCATTCAGTGAAATCAGGGTGCTGTCCTATCCTGCTTTTTCTGTTGACCAGCCCTTTCTTGTCAACTGTTATCTTAAATTTCTGTGTTTCTTGTTTTTTTCTTATGTTAGGACATTGTTACCATAGGAATGTTGTCTTTGCCTTGTGGCTGGCTCTGCACAACAATAGGATTGCCTACAATGTTTGGTTATATTATTTGTGGTGTACTTCTGGGGCCTTCAGGACTGAATAGTATTAAGGTAAGAACAAAGCTTAATTATTTTAGTGTCTCTGAGAGAATACAAAAGAAATGTTCATGAAGACAAGAAAGTTTTAAACTTGAATTAATGAAGATAACAGTTTCTTATAAACCATTTTATTTATTTATTTTTAATTATTTTATTGTTGTTCATTTACAGTTTCTGTATTTTCTTCCCCCTCCCCCCACCCCTTCCAAACCCACCTCTCTCCCTTGCTTCTACCCTCCCACTTATAAACTGTTTTAAAGAAGATGCCCTTTAAAGTTTCATAAGAAATCTCTAAGCTATAAGAAAGTCAGTTTATTCATTAATGAATGGGTGACTTGACTAGATAAAATAACCCTGATCATGCCTTTAAATTATATTAGTTTTAAAGATTTTATTTCTAGTAATCTGACATACTAGATTATTCAGAGACTGAAAGGAACTAAAAATGTTGGATTAAATGTATTTTTAAAAAAATTCTTAATACAGCCCTGGCTGGTGTGGCTCAGTGGATTGAGCCCTGGCCTGTGAACTGAAAGGTCACCGGTTCAATTCCCAGTCAGGGCACATGCCTGGGTTGCAGGCCAGGTCCCCGGGCCCGGAGTGCCTGAGAGGCAACCAATCAATGTTTCTCTCACACATCGATGTTTCTCTCCCTCTCTTTCTCCCTCCCTTACCTGAAAATAAAGAAATAAAATCTTTAAAATTTGAAAAAATTCTTAATACAATGAAAGACTAATAAAGTAGTGAGGGATTATCAAGCCTAAATGTAGGGTATTGTGAGAACCCCAAGAGACAGTGGGGCACTGGGGCTGCTTTGGCTGGAGACTGTTTGCCGAACAAATTGAGGTGAGTTTCATTTTACACTGACAGCACTTTTTGACAGTAAGGAAGGGTTCCCAGCTTCAGAATTTCTCATTTAAATATACACAGTTCGGACAAAATAGGAAAAGAATGCCAAGAATAATTGTCATGAGCCCACACAGAAGGAACAATGTAGGATAGTGGAGAAATAAGCAACAGAATTTTCAAACCTCACTGATGGTTTGAAGTTGGATAGAATAGGAGAAGGCAAACGGGGGAGAGTTGTGGATTGCACCACTTGCAGCCTCATTTCCTTATTGCTGATTAACACACCTGTACCAGGTCAGGAGGCCCTCTGTGACTGCCCCAAACTGCAAAACATCAGGAGAGGGTGTGAAGAAATCATCACACCAAACTAAAGAGTAGGCGAGATTAGCCAGGTGAGAAGTTGGGCTCAGCCATTTCAGGCTAAAAGCCCAGAACCTCAGTGAGTGGTAGAATAGCTAATCAGTGTGGGAGTGCCCTCGTGGACTGGGGTCTGGGCTCACCTTGGCAGGGTGGCCCATGGGAAGAATGGTTTTAATTTAATTTTTGAATAGGCAATGTTCACATGATTGAAAACAATAAAAACTGTAACTGACAATTCTCTTCCTGTTCATGTCGCATCCTCCCCTTTCCAGAATATTTGCAAGCAATAGTAAATACAGGTATTTTCTCAGTTTTCTTTTTTTCTTATCAAAAGTAGCTCACAAGCAAAGAATTAAGGATAAATAGCTAGGTAATAGATAACAATTAGATACTGTAAATATTACAGGTTTTTTTTGTTTTTGTTTTTAATCTTCACCCGAGGACATGCCTGTTGATTCTAGACACAGGGGAAGGAGGAGGAGAGAGAGGGAGAGAAGCATTGATCAGTTGCCTCTTGCATGCACTGAACCTGCAATCCAGGCATGTGTCCTCACTGGGAATTGAACTTGCACTCTTTCGGTTCATAGGACGATGGTCCAACCAACTGAGCCACACCAGCCAGGGCTAAATATTATAATTCTTAATAAATCAGCTATACCATGGAAAAATAATGTAATTACAGTTGATCAATATAAAAATTCAGGGACACACTAGCCAATAATGGGAGGGAGGTAATGGAGGAAGTGTAATTGTACCAAAATGTTTATCTTTTCCCAGGAGGAAGTTGTTAGGCTTTCATTTATTGAGTTGAGAAGTATAGATTTAAGGATGTTACTTTGAAGTCATAGGTTACAGCCTGATTTTTTAAATGGAAGAAAAGTAAAAGAAAAAATAAAAGCAGTAAGGAAGCATAAAAACCAGAAGACATAAAAGAAGTAAGAATAATTATTTCTTACAACGATAAATGTAAGTGGAATAAACTTTTCTATTAAGAGATACAGGTTTGCAGATGGTATGGGAGGAGTACAATAAAGATTAAGTAAAAATAAAGCAACTAAGAAAAGTGGAGAGTGAAAGGAGAAAAGATGCAGTAAAAAGAGGGCAGGATTCATCATGTTTGTAGCCAACAAACCAAGTAAGGACGCCGGGGTCAGAACACCGAGATACACGAGAGCCTGTGTTTTATTTTCAGATGTTCAAGGAACATTTAAAACAATTGAACAGTTAGTGGCCACAATGGGAACCTCAACTGTAAATAATAAAAATAATACCAAATATAGTAGTATAAAAAAAATTCTCCACTGTAGTGTAATAACATTAAAAATAAGTAGCAAATGCCACAGTGAGATATCACCTCACACCTGTCAGAATGGCCATCATCAATAAATCAACAAACAAGTGTTGGAGAGGATGTGGAGAAAAGGGAACCCTCATGCACTGCTGGTGGGAAAGCAGACTGGTGCAGCCACTTGTTGAAAGCAGTGTGGAGTTACCTCAATAAACTAAAAATGGAACTGCCTTACGATCCAGTGATTCCACCTCTGGGACTATATCTGAAGAAACCTCAAAAACTAATTCAAAAGAATATATGCACCCTACATTCACTGCAGCATTATTTACAATAGCCAAGATTTGGAAGCAGCTCAAGTTCTCAGTAGATGAGTGGATAAAAAAGCTGCGAAGGCACGGATGGACCTGGAGAGAGTATTATGTAAGCTAAGTGAAATGAACCAGTCAGAGAAAGACAAGTACCGTATGATTTCACTTATATATGGAGTCTAATGAACAGAATAAACTACAAAGCAAAAAAATAAATAGCAGATGAAGGACCAAAGGACATAAAGAACATTGTATATCAAGATCTGTGGAATGTGACCAAATGGTGGTGCTCAGGAGAAAGTTTATACAGCTAGTCATACTGAAGCACAAATGAGAGTGACCCACTCTAAATTAATTCATCATTAAACTCAGGTTTAATGCCTCTGTATCCCCCAAACAAAGCTAAAAGAAAGGAACTAATGAAGATAACAGAGTGGCATTAATTAACTCAAAAACAGGTCAATTCATGAGCTAGTTCTTAGAAAATAAAACAACTATTTCTCCAGTTAAGAAAAAAGAAAAAAAAAAAAACAGCTATAATCAGGAAATCCAGATTATCTCAGATATGGAGGAAATTTAAAGAATTACTTGTTCTAAAAATATACTGTGCTTTTTTGGGGATAGTCCCACTGAGCATGTTAGTACAGGATTGTTTGGTTAAGTGTACTTAATATGTCAAATATATTACATGGTTTTAAAATTTTCTTGTTTTTCAGTCTATTGTACAAGTGGAGACATTAGGAGAATTTGGTGTGTTCTTTACGCTTTTTCTTGTTGGCTTAGAGTTTTCCCCAGAAAAGCTGAGAAAGGTAAGGACATCAATCTGTGTTATTGCCCCCAAATTAACGTAGTATGGTTTTGGTGTATTTACTTTTAACATTTGTTCACGCTTGGCTATCAAATTAAATATTTTTAGAATAGAATATGGTGTTTTAGTTTGATATTAATTTTGGAAAATAAATTAAAAAAAACTAAAAATGTTAGAAAAAGTGAAAATTCAGTGAATAAATGGAATTAGCTTTCACATGGCTAATTCCAGAAAAGGTCTGAGAAATAATATGCTTGAATTTTAAAATATAGGTCCCCCCAAGAAGGTCCAAAATTGTTAGAGGCTGAAATATCATAGATACTGAATATTCGGTGTGTTACTCTAGAAAAAATTTACTAATCCTAAATAAGTGGCAAATTTTTATTTTATTCTGTCACTGTTAAATGAAAATATTTGAAAGATTAATAACAGGACCGTGTATTTGAATAGATATTAAAATAAGGGGAGCAATAGTTGCCTTATATAAATTTGTTGTTTTTAGAATTATTACTTTGAATGCTGAAGTATTCCAGGGTAGAAATTGAGTTGAGCTGGAACAAACACACCACAGAAGAGCAAAATAGCAGATTAACAAGCTGGTGGGGAGGAGAGGGAAATAAAAGGAATGCTACTGGTTACAAAAAAAGTCAGTTAAAACCAGGTACCATTTACCTACCAGTGTTAGTTAGAATGCTAGAATTGCGTGTGCACAGGGTTTTTAAATTCCTATAAGGGTAATAATGCGTACTTGCACCAGGTTAATGCCAGTTACCACTGGAATGCCCATTTTGGAGAGCAGTCTAGCCGTTTGATGTAAGAGCCTGAATCTGTTCATATCTTTTAACCTAATAGTTCTACTCCTGGGTTTCTGTCCAAAGGAAAGAATCAAATATAAGTTTTTTTTTTAATTAACCAACAAAAGGTTTTCAGCTTCTCATTACAGCATTTTTATAAAAGATTAGAAGCAACCTAAGTGAGTACCTAATGGTTAAACTATGATATAACTACTTGATGGAATATTATGTAGCCATTAAAAATATAAGAACATGTAACAAAGAATAACATGTTAAAATGCTAAACTTCAAAAGAAAAAAAGGAGCCTATAGCACGGCCACGGCAATCGCAAAGGGGCCCGATGCACAGGAAACAGCAGCAGAAAGTAGTGTGCCAGGTAACCGGGGACGGCTTCCTTTTCCTTCTCCGCATTTTGCAGATTTTCTGTAATAACCCGTATGTGCTTTTTGTAATAAGGAAAAATAAGCTTTTCATGTAAAGTCTTGTGTTTGCTCTCAAGGAGTAACTAGCAGAACTTTGCCGACCTCTATTCCCAATTGTCTCCTTAGTTCATCCTGTTGTTATTCTTTTACCATGTTCTCTTTGGCCTCATTTTTTCTGTCGAAAGCTCCATTTGTCCATCTACTGATTACTCTTACTTCCTTTAAATACTTCCCAAGGTGTGCCTTTTCATAAAGCATTCTGAATTACTTCAGCATTTTCTCTGGGTACTTTTATATCTTTTTACATGGTTCTGGCATGATAACCTCCATACATTAATATCTGAATCCAAAGTCTAAGGACAGTCGGCCACTTTCCTGGGTCCTGAAGAAAGTGACCACATCCTTCCTGTTGATTCTATTGAGGTGTGTGGTGGATGGGGCAGAAGGAAACCAGCCTGGGCGATGAGGACCTCCAGGCTCTCCAAAGGAGCGGGGAGCCCGAGCAGGACAACCGTGTTGGTGCGGCTCCAGGAACGTGCAGGGCCTCTGTTTCGTAGTTCGGCACAGGCTCATCTGGGTTCTCACGTGTGTTTAGTTTAGAGCAGTTCACAGCAAACAGCAATGGCTCCCTTGTGGTCGGAGCAAGGAGGGGCAGAGTCCTAGTTCTCCATTGACGAGCATCACCGCCTCAGCAGGGTGCCTCACGTCTTGGATGTCAGTGATGAATTTAGAAAATTAGTTTCTTCCAGCTTTAAGTTTTTATAATCTATATTTTCTCCACTATGGTATTCAACGTTATACAGGAAAGTAATGATATACAACATAATGTTAACATCATTTTCAGCACAAAACCTGTGTACCTTTATCAGTTTGCACTTGGTGGTACAGCCTTTGGAGGGGCTCAGGAAGGAAGGTTTGCATTGTGTAAGCCTGGTAAGTGTTGTGCTGTTTGATAAGTGGGAAGGGCACATACTCGGTGACTTTGGGCATGTTCTTTATGTCTCGTGTGGGCTAAGCTGAGGTCTGTAATGTCCATTCAGCTCTGACCAGGATCCTCACTGACCAAGCACAGGGAGCCTTGGCTGCTGCCCCCATGTGGCAGCCCTGAAACTTGACATGCACCAGGAATGCATCATATCCCTTTCTAGGCCCATGGGCTCCGACTGCAGAGGATTTGGATCTTCCTGATCAACTACATTACTAACGCAGTTTAAAAAAATTTCTCAGACATAAGTAACTGGCAAAACTACAGAGCCCCTGGAGTGACTAGTGTAATCGTTCCCCTGCTCTCTGGGTTGGTTGCCCATGTGTTCCTGTCATGGCAAAAAATGATTGACTGGGGCTTTTGAAATGTTAGTAATTGCTGGAAGGCCCCACTTAGCTCTTCTCTGAAATATTCTAAAGGTCTGACTAGAAATGATTAAAAACACTGAAGTCTAAAAATGACTTCTTCCTTGACATGGAGGAAAGTGGTCTCTCTGTTCTGCCCACAGCACCATTGACTGTTGAAGTCATTTCTTTGTAAGTCATCATCCACTGCCTTACTTCATTCTTCTAGCTTCACTTAAACTGTTCTCTTAGTTTCATATCACAACAGTTCATCCATTTTTGTCTTTCTAAATAGGTTATAAAATAATGGGAGGCAAAAGTTGTATTTTCTTCTCTTTTATTCCTTATTTGTTCTCTCAACAAACATTTGTTGAGTATGATGTTCCAGACACTCTGGTAGCTTCTCGGTGGAAGGCAATGTATACATACAGTCGACTTGGTCCCTGCCCTTTTGGGCTTAAAATTGGGGCTTTAAAAGGAAGTGTGGAAGTTGTGGACAGAAATCCTGGAAATGAAAGAGGAAAATAGAACTCCAGAGGGTGTGCAAGTGCTTGTGTGTGCATCTGAGAATGCGGTCCAGCCGCACAGAGGGCAGGGGTTTGGTGGAGGCAATTCTCCAGTCAGTGCTTCCCAGACTCTGATGTCTGAGGAATTGTCTGGGGCTCCTGCCGAGCTGGAGCCGCTGCTGTGGGCAGCCTGAGGGCCTGCATCTCAGGGTGAGATGCTCTGGTCCAGGGCCCCACATTGAACAGGAAGTTTCTAAAGGACACTCCCCAGGGTCTTTTCTGTCATCCCCTCCACACCTTGCTTCTCAGGCTCAAAGGATTCCAGTCCTTCAGGTCAAGGTGTAGCAGGACACCAGATAATAAAGTCAAAGGCTCACTCTGCTAATGACCTCAAGAATCATTTTAGTCTCACCTTTCTCTATGTATGTGGAAAGTGAAGAAGAGATTGTTACCTACCCAGGATGCACAGCCAGCTAGTAACAGGTTCAAGCCTGAACTCCAGGTGTCTCTTGTAGGCAGTAATAGGTTATTTGAGAGCTAACACTACTTACAAAAGGGACTACCTAATATCTGTGAACCCTAAAATCCGACATGCCCAGCCTTCCTTAGTTGTTGCAGTTGGCTATGTGAGTCTTCTCTGGTCCTTCATCACTTGTTAGCTCATCTATACAGGGAGAGGAAGAATAACTAGAAAAAGATATGCTGTGTGATAACATCACTGCCAAATATATGAAGTTGAGACATGAAATTTGAACTCCTGAGGAACAGCCATTGGGAGCTAACCTCTGCCCTTCTGGAAGGAGAGAGTGTGGCCTCAGCTGGCCAGTGTCACAGGGCAGAAGACAGATTTGGCTCTGTATTGAGGTCCAAGCACTCAGTTCAATGACCTCTTTTAGTCTCCCACCAGTTGGGACCTTATGGCATTGGGAGGCTCCTGTAATTCATTTCCAGAAGTTAGAAAATTCCATGGTAGACCAGCAGGCTGGCAGCTGGTCATGGCTCTAGGGAGGCCCAGGGTATGCCTCTGCTTGTTTGCTACAGTAGGAGATCAAGACCAGCCTTAGGAAGAACCTCCCAGCTGTCCTGATTCCTGAAGAAAATGTCATTGGTTTTGCAAGAAGTGTTGCTTTTTACCAAGAACCAGAGCAGGGGAGGGGAAAGCTCACATCCTCTAGAGCACCCGAAGGTGAGTAGGTGTGTTGAGGCACAGACTAGGCTGGCCAGCTGGTGGGGCCTCTGAACATTTGCCTTTGACTTCACTGCCCCAGAGCTATGCTGAGTTCTGCATCTCCTGCCCCCTTTTCTGGGCCCCCACAAGCTCTTTTGGTAGAGGGCCTGGATGAGGGTGTCAGTGTTGATTGGGAGGGTGTAGTGAGGCGAAAATGAACAAATGCTTTAACATAGACTAAGATGAGTTTGAGGTTAATTTCTTTTCTTAATATGTAATACTCATATTTGTATAAATATCAATAGTTTTTATTATGTTGTCTGTTCAGCTGGATTGAAAACCGCAGAAGGTTAGGATCAAACCTGATTTCTTTCACATTTTCCATCATGTTTAGTGCTGTGCTAAGTGCACACCAAGGTGTCCAGTCAGTATTTGTCTGATTACCAAGCCATGCTGCTGCCTGCGTGTATGTCCTGATATTGACTTCCATGGGACCCCAGTCAAGTCACCCAGCCTCTGACTGGTCTTCAGTGTTTTCATCCAGAAATGGGGGAGACAGTGATATCCACCTCCAAGGTGTGTACTGAGGATTAAGTTATGAGCACACAGATATGTATATATAGAGAGATGTGTGCTTAGTCCCTATAACAGCACCTAGAACTCAGTAGGCTTACGTTAATGCTTACTGTTGCTGTTGTGTTACGATTACAACTTTGGGTGTTGTGCTGGTGTGCCACTGTGGAATTTCTTCCTGGACACACACAGTGCGTTGTGTGTTCCTGAAAGATCCAGGCCCACCCCCTTACCGGACGGCACGTCTGTGTGTGCTCTGCATAACGCCCGTCAGCAGGTGGTCTGTCGTCAGAGACGTGTGTAAATGACTGTGTTCTCTTTAAGGTGTGGAAGATATCCCTGCAAGGACCGTGCTACATGACACTACTGATGATTGCATTTGGCTTGTTATGGGGACACCTTTTACAGATCAGACCCACTCAGAGCGTTTTTATTTCTACTTGCTTGTCCTTATCAAGCACACCTTTAGTGTCCAGATTCCTCGTGGGCAGTGCCCGGGGTGAAAAAGAAGGTAGGTGATAATGTCTTCTAAATACGTGTTGACGTATTACGTATTTAATTGACTAGAAAAAATGGCAACTCTACTTCCTCCTTGGGGCTTTCCTAACAATTGTGGGTTTTCCCTTAGGAACTGATGTCTCTGTAAGTTCAGCTTCTCCAAACCTCCACTTGATTATGAAAAATACCTTTTTATATGCTTATAAATTTAAAACAGTTTGAAGACCATGTTTAAAAGAAATAAACCTAAATTGATAAATGTACTATGGAGCCCTGGCCAGTGTGGCTCAGTTGGTTGGAGCGTTGTCCTGTAACTGCAAGGTTGTGCATTTGATTCCTGGTCAGAGCACGCACCTAGGTTGCAGGTTTGATCCCTGATCTGGACACATGTGATCTATCGCTATAGTCTGGGTGTGTACAAGAGGCAACCAGTTGATGCTTCTCTCTCTCTCGCATCGATGTTTTTCTCTCTCTGTCTCTTCCCATCTCTCTAGAAGCAATGAAAAAAATGTCGTTGGGTGAGGATAAAAAAAGAAAAATGTATGATAGAATTGGTGGATTTAAGAGATTAATGTGCCGCACCAAACCCGAAACTTCCCAGTTCCAGAATTCTGCTTTTGGAAGATTTGTTGCCTACACTGCTGTTGACTGGCATTGTTATATTCAGCCAAAAAAAAAAAAAGAAAGAAAGAAAGAA
This sequence comes from Glossophaga mutica, assembly GCA_039655065.1. Lineage (NCBI taxonomy): Eukaryota > Metazoa > Chordata > Mammalia > Chiroptera > Phyllostomidae > Glossophaga > Glossophaga mutica. The sequence goes on along the minus strand of CM077310.1, from coordinate 63,647,177 downwards.
AGAAAGCTAGCTAGCTTAATGTACACCGCTTAGATTCTAGAAAGTACTGGGAATTGACATACTTTTGATACCTCCTTCTGTAAAATATGTGAGGTACTTTGGTAATTAAAGGTATTTTCACCTCTTAAACTTTGATGTTAGTTTCATCTATGTTTGTAAAACACTGGCATCTTTAAATCAATACTGTGTGTAGTGTGATCAACCTTCATCAGAAGCTTAGGAATGAACATTCTTAGATGTTGCTGTCTTTCGTATGCAGTTAAGCTTTGATAGCATTGCCATTTTTTATGCCACGTTTATTCATTATGGTAATTTTCATTGTTTTGTTCTTATTTTGTAAGTCAGTAAAAAACAGGGTTGAAACGTCATAGGACCTTTATGCTGATTTTTGCCCTGCACCAACACGGCAATGAGAGGCGAGCATGGAGAGAACACCCCAGTGGTGTGGCCGACCTCTCCAGTAACACTGACTTGAGATGAGTAGGGGCTGGCTGAGGGCCTGTGGGCTTCTCGAGTCATAGGAGACCACAAGGACCACACTCACTGCTTGACATCAGGGGCTTCCAACTGGTGAGAGGAGGCTGGAAAAACTAAAATATCCAGTCCCTTCTGCTGATCTGTGGGCCATGGGTACAGCCTTCCTGCTAGCAACTGCACTAGCTACCACCACCCTGGTGGTCTCGTTCATTCCTGTTGTCCCTGTGGCCTAGAGCTTAGGACCTTCCTTCACAAGACCAAGTAACAGAGGGAGATGAAGGAGGGCACCAGGAATGACGTAGGAAAATAAGAATAACTCCTAATGTAACCTATACACTGTAATACCAGTACCTATGAAAAAATCAGCGGCTAGAAAAGATAGCTAAACAAACTCAGTTGTCAGATATGAACTCTACTTATTCGTGGAAAAGTCTAATAAAGACTTAAAAGTAATCATGTTTGAAACACTCAGACATAAATTAAGATATGTCTAATTATATTAGACATTAAAAACACAGTATAGACAGAAGAAATGGGAAAGAACTTGGAGAAACATGGAGAATGGATGAGAGGCTCGGTATACACATCATAGATACCCTGGAGGAAGGTGGGAAGCACTGGTAAGTTTTCAGAATTGGAGAAAGATGTGAGCCCTTAGATAGAATGTACGTCTCCAAAACTGAGCAGGAAAAGGGAAAATAAATTCACTCTCGACATGTCCCAGCAGAACAGCAGCACTTCGGGGGCAAAGGGAAAATCTAGACACCTATCAAGAGAAGACAGGTGGTCCCAAACGGAGCAGCATGCATCTTCGCAGCAGCGCTGAGTGGCACATGACAGTGGAGTCACACCGTCTACATGCTGGGCCCGATAAGGCATGCAGGCCCAGCAAAGCTATTATCGAAGAGTGCAGATGAAGTAAAGGCACTTTCAGACACACACGGGCCTCAGAGCATTGATTGCCTATCTGCACTGGAAGAGGATGGGCTAAGCAGGAAGAAATGGAAGCAGAAGGAGAACATGGCATTTGAAAACAGGCACACGGAGCGAGATGTCTTTTTTTTTTTAAGTTGGTAGATTAAATTAACTATGCACTGTTAGAAAAGGAGGTTTTTTTGCATTTTTAAAAAAGGCCAAGCTAAAACTCTAGACTATAACAAGATTGGAGGAGTTATTTAATGGATTGCACATTTGGGAGGTGAGTAGACACACTGAAGGACTTACCCTTTAATAAGAAAATTTATAATTAAATATATGTTAAAATGTAAACAGTTAGAAAACACAATTAAAAAAAAAACCTTCAATTTATAATAGCCACAAAAAGTACAAGGTACTGAGGGATGTCTCTAAGAAGATATGTATGATCTTTAAGGATAAATTACAAAATGTTATTGGAGAGTGAGCCCAGGGATGAAAAGACTCAGTACATAAAGATGGTGTTTCTCCCTAAATTCATAAACTCACAGCTATCCCAGTAACAAATCTGGCAAGATTTTTTCGTGAAACTTGCAAACTAACCCTAAACTTTATTTAAGAACAAAGGCCCAGAGTGGCCCGTGTTAATTTGAGGTAAGATAGTAAGACACGCTGCGACGTTACCATCCTCGAGGCGGCACGGCAGTGCCCAGGCGAAGCGCCCTCTCCTCTGGAGAGTGCGCAGCTCAGACACTGCACAGAAATGGGAGAAGGCGGGCTGATCAGTGCATGAGAACTGGTTACCCGTATGGAAAAAAATGTAGAGCCCTACCTTGAACTCTGCACAAAAATAAATTCTACATGGATTAAACACCTAAATGTGAAGAGCAAAACTTCAGAGCTGTTAGAGGAAAATATGGGAAAATACCCTTATGACCTTACGGTAAAGAGAATTTCTTAAGATGTAAAACACAGAATCCAAAAGAGAAAATATTGATACATTTGAACACAAACCTTGTAATTTTTATTAAAAAATTATTTTTATAGGTCACAGACTGGGAGAACACATTTGCCATGTACATATGTATAAATGTATATGAATGTATATGAACGTACATGAATATATATACACAATATATATACACATTTCAATAAATCAAAACAAGGAAACTCAATTGGAAAATAGGCGAAACATCCTGATGAAAACTTAACAGAGGAGGGAACCTGAATGACCGATCACTGTGAAAAGATGCTGAACCTCGCTTGTAATTAGGGAAATACAGGCGAAGACCACTAGGATGTCATTTCCCTTTTGAGCTGGCAGGAAGTTTTAAACTGATGCCGTACGTAGAGTCCCCCAACTTAAGCGCTATCAGCGGGGTTGTGAATTGGTTTAGCTACGTTGGAGAACACTCTCTCAAACAGAAATTTCCATTTCTAGAGCCGTATCCTAGAAAACTTCCAAATGTGAAAGAATATTCAAAACAATTTTTAATAGCAAAAATTATAAGTAATCTCAGTATTCAGTACTACAGCCAATGACGAAATCATGGTGTATTCATATACTGAAATACTACGGAAGTAAAAATGGATTTATCTTCAGTATTGAGGGGGAGAGTACAAGATACAGAAGACATCTGACCCGAGACATTTACACAAAGTTTGAAGTCATGCAGAGCTACATACCCACAAACTTGTCCACTAAAGCAGGAGGAGATGCCAGGGAATAATGCCTTTATAACTCTTCACATCTGGGATTTTGTGAGTCGTCGTTGCTGCCCAAGTCTGTTCCTTTTCTACTTTTCAAGATTTCCAGCCCGTATTTCAGATCTTGGGTGTCCAAACCCACAAAGGTGGCCAATAAATAACTTCACTCTTCAATGCCTGTGTTCAGAACCCAGGGGTCAAGCAGCTGGAGGTCACAGTGGCTTCTGTGGATTCTGATAAAAAGTGGTGGAGGTATGGCAGCCATGAGCTTCTGATACCAAAGCCCAGAATGAGACTTGCCAGGATGGCCAGTTCCTCCATCCTGGGGAAACCCAGGCATGCCAGAGACCTCACCCTGTAACCATTTGAAATGGGCCACTGCTTACAGCAGGAGGGGGCTGCTCTCCAAGCCCAGGTGGAGCACCCTGACCTCTGTGGGAACTGTGCAGGCATAAGGCCAGGAGTAGCAGGGGGACACCTTATGAAAACACAAGCAAGGGAAGGGGTTGTTCCTAGTAGGTGTACTAGAACGTTTATGACAGCACGTTTGTGATAGTGGAACATTTGAAGGCCCAGGTACCCATCCACTGGGGAGTGGGTAAATTGTGGTGTATTCTATAGCACTTAAAAAAATGAATCATAGCTTCGTGTGGATAATTCAGGCATAATGATAAGCAGAAAAAGCAAGTTGCCAAAATACGGATTATGTAAAGTTTAAAATGACAACATAATAAGCTCAGTGTTGTTCCCCAATGCAGAGATGTTGTTGTGTTAGAGTGGATGATAACATTCATGGGGATGATAAACATGAAATACAAGGTGGTGGCGGGGGCGTGGCAGGGGAGGGTGGGTGCAGCAGCAGGTGGTTGGGGCCTCAGCGGTAGAACCTGCGGTGTCGTCTTTTCAAAAATCTGAAGCCAATGTGTCAAAAGTTTAACACTTAGCAAAATTCAGTAGTGCACATGTGGGTATTATATTCTTTGTTCTCTATACATTTAAAGTACTTAATGAAAAAAATGGAAAACAGGAAAAATAAAATTCTTAGAGTAGTAATAAGCACAAAAATTAAACAGTACAAAATACACACAGAAATATTTAAAGTAGGATCTGTAATTTTCATAATTCAACATGAGTCTTATTTTCACCACTGTCTCGACTGCACTGCTTACATTTTATGCTTATCACAACTGTAAGTGTTGGTCTGTTTCTACCAGCGCCAGGGCCTTTGCTCGGGAGCAGACACTGCCTGGGAGCTGCCCGGGTCCTGCAGTGAGGATTCCTTGGCTCTGCTCCGTGATGCTTATGGTCTGGTGGTGGATAATTGAATGCCTACTGAATTCAATAGGTATTTGTTCTATTCTTTGCACAGAGCAAAAGAATAGAACAGGTGCAAAAGAATAAAACAAGAATTTTATTATTTTTAAAAAAATATATTTATTTTTAGAGAGCGGAAAGGAGGGAGAAAGAGGGAAAAAAACATTGATATGCAAGAAATACACTGATAGGTTCCCTCTTACATGCCCCTAGCTGAGGACCTGGCCTGCAACCCAGGCATGTGCCCTGACTGGGAATCAAACCTGTGACCTTTCAGTTCACAGGCCGGCACTCAACCCTCTGAGCCACACCAGTCAGGGCTAGAACAAAAATTTTAAAGCATTTATAAAATGCTGGCAGTATATCAAATGCTATTTCTAAAAAGCGAGATGTAATTAGAGATTTTGTATTTCCTCTAAATCAAGAAGAGGTACAGTAATGGTACAGTCTGAAACATATTCAGTCTGAAACATATTAACGTGGTGTAAGCAGTGGGGAAGGATGGCCGTGGTGTGACTGAGAGCTTACTACCTAACCAGTTTCTCAAGATCAGGAGTCACAGTTATCATGAGCCCGTCAAGGTGTGTGTTGAAAACAGTAGATTTTTGTAGTGTCCAAAATATTCAGTATTTCTTATGAGGAAATTATTCTTCATTTTCTATTAAATTATATAACCCTCAAGATACAAAGCTCTGACAACAACCTAATGTGATTATCCATTTAGAATGTTTTAAAATTCTAAGTCTAGATATTTCATTCACCAAAAATGTAACTCTGTACACTAAAACAAAACTTCTAAAAGGATTGCCTGAACTTCTAGTTAAAGTGTGATTTTTTGCTGGTGATGAGGGATTTTGATTTTGTTTGCTTTTGTTTTTCTGCTTTTATATAAATAAGAATATCAGTTTGGTCTTTATGTTTGGTCAATAATAACAGTTGGTCAGTAACAGCTTTTTTAAATTTTTTTAAAGATTTTATTTATTTTTAGAGAGCGAGGAAGGGAGAGAGGAAGAGGGAGAGAAACATCAATGTGAAGTTGCCTCTCATGCGCCCCCTACTGGGGACCTGGCCCGCAACCCAGGCACCTGCCTTGACTGGGAATCGGACTTGCTTTGCAGTCCGGAGCACAATCCACTGAGCCACACCAGCCAGGGCAATAGTAGATTTTTTTAAAGAAGAAAAGATGATTTAGGGATGCAGGGGGCAGAGGGAGGACATGACAATTTAGTGTTTAGAAGCCTATTTAAAAGGACCTAAGTCAAGAGCCGTTGGTTGAAATTGGAGACATTTGGAGGTCTATGTGAAGTATTGCGTTCACAAAAATGTCTCATTTTCTTCCTTCCAGATAAGTTGTGTAGTGCCTTCAGCCAGTGCTGGTTACTGCTTTTCTGCTCTGTCCATGAGTTGTGTTTCTATGTCAAATCTGCATTTGTCTCAAAGGGAAGGGATCTTCAGTGTGGTGGCAATGGTGGGTTTGAGGGAAAGGGACTGGTGCAGCCAGGCTCTCCCGAGCTGATGTGACCGGAAAGGGATGTGGCCAGGTCTCTTGAATAGCTTAGGGAAGAAATGGAGGTTGGTGATGGAGACTGCTGTACCGTGTGTCTTCGGAACACAGTGAAATTGGTATGATTATCCAGGCTTATAATACTGTTTGCCATGCCATCTTGTCATAATGTCACTTTTCTGTAATTATATAAGTAACAACTAACTAGTGGAAATATTTGGGAGATTTTCTTTACAAAATTTTTCGACCTTTAAAATGTTACAGTGTTTAGTCTCAAAGAAAATTTAAAGTCTGTATTCTCATTTAAAGTATCACATTTAAAAAATTATTTTAGAGATATACATGATGACTTTATTTTGACTTGGACACTTTAAAATACTGTAAACATTTGTTTTCAATAACTTTTTTTCCTCAAGCAGGCGACCTTGACTACAGTGCTGTGTTGCTCGGGATGCTGGTGATGCAGGATGTACAGCTGGGGCTGTTCATAGCTGTCATGCCAACTCTCATCCAGGCAGGAGCCAGTACCTACACTAGGTGGAATTTTATTTTACTTTATTTCACAGTTTCTCTAGTTTCAAGTCATTTGTTTATAAAAATCCTATTTGATACCTTTTCCAGAGATATGTTCGGAACTCGGGTAGCACAGGCTTCAGCACGCAGGCTCTGGACTAACACTGCCCGGGCTCACACTCCAGCTCTGTGGGTCTTGGCTGGGCACGTCACTGAGCCTCACTCTTCCTCAGCTTTGTCATCTGTAAAGTGGGGTAAACATCAGCCCTTATCTATGAGAGTAGTTGGGATTAAATGAGCTTGGATAAAATGCCCGTAACAGTGAATGTGTGTGTGCGTGTGTGTATACTATCATTGGTGATTCTCACGGTCAATATCATCATCATCATCGCCATCTTCCCTGATTCTTTTTTCCATTCTCCTAACAAAATAATACCAGAACTTAAAGTGCACTTGCTTAGGTTCATATGGTGAGAAAAGCCAAATGGGTAAAATAAGTCTACCCAGAAAGCTATAGGTTGGGTTGCATATACAATATATTACAAGATACTCTGGTTTCTCTTTAGATCGTATAGATCTTTTGCCTTTTACAATATATTACAAGAATACCTGCCAGAAAATAAGTATACTTGCCAAAGTATAAGGTGCCCTATAAAATTTGAAAATACATTGCGCGTGGGTAGGGATTATAAACTTAAATTTGTTTTAAGCAAATATACTATGTACATATAAATATTGTGTTTTAAATGTTTCCCAAAGGTGTATTTCTTCTCTCTCTTATAGCAATGATACTATTGGTCAAAATTGAGCAGACTCTGAAATTTCTTTTGGAACCACTTTGAGAAATACTAAGATCTGTCTCATTTACTTTTTCTTCTGTTCTAATCTGTACCACCTCCCAAAGACCCACCTCCAAACACTGTCACATTGAGGGTCAACGTATGAATTTGGAGGGACACCAGCATTCAGTCCACAGTACTCTTCGGGTTTATCATATTTGGTGTTCACTAGGCTACTTGAATCTGTAGATTTATGTCTCTTGCCTAATCTAGGAATTCCAGTCATTATTCTGCATAATTTTTCGATCCCATTTGGTCTCTTTCTAGGACTCCAGTGCTACAAATGTCTTTTGTTATTGTCACTCAGATCTCTGAGACTTTCTTTTTTAAATTTTTCAGTCTATTTTTTCTCTGTACAGACTGAGTACATTTTTTTTAAAGATTTTATTTATTTTAAGAGAAAATGGAGGGGAGGAAGAAAGAGAGGGAAAGAGACATTGATGTGAGACAGAAACATCAATCGGTTGCCTCTTGTACACACTCCAACCAGGGACTGAACCCACATCTCGGGCACGTGTCCTGACCAGGAATCCAGCCAGCACCCTTTGGTTTTGTGGGATGATGCCCAACCAACTGAGCCATACTGGTCGGGGCATAAAATTTTTTGATCTTTTCTCAGGTTCACTGATTCTGTCCTCTGCCAACTCCACTCTACTATTTAGTTTAGCCAGCAAGATTTTTATTTGGGTTATTATATTGTTAGTTATATAATTTCCATTTGGCTCTTCTTATAACTTCTATTTCTTTTCTGAGACTTTCTTTTTTTTTTTCATTTGTTTTAAGAGAATTTTTAATACTGTGAATCAACTTTAAGATGGCTACTTTAAATTGTCAGATAATTCTAACAGTGATTTGTCGTGATGTTGGAGTCTGTTTTTGTCTTCTCATTCAAGTTGTGGTTTTTCCCTGACTGTTGGTATGATAAGTGATTTTCAGTTGTATCCTGGACATTTCGTGTATTATGAGTGTCTGTATTCTATGAACCATATTTTTTTAAAACAAGGAGTGCCCGTTAAAGTGTGTGTGACTGTGTGTGCATGTGTACGTTCACCACCCTGCTGCACCCCCCGCCCTGAGTGGAGCATGGACAGACCTACCTCGTTGCAGACTGGTGGGGTAGAAGTATTTTGTGCTTTTGAGTATTTACCTTTGCCAGATGTTATATCCAGTTTCAGCAATCCCAGGGTGCCTAAGATCTCTGCTCTGCTCCCAGATAACTCAGCTGTGTTCAAAGTGAGTGCCTTCTTAGCTGAGATTTTCAGAGGTTAAGGCTCAGGTCCTGGAGCTCTGGCTCAGCCCTTTGCCAGTTCTGGCAACTTACTGAACCTCTCTGGGCTTCAGTTTTCTCACCTGTAAAATGGAGACAATATGGAAATAGGACCTACCTCATGCACTGTGTGAGGCTTGCAGGAGAGGGTCACATAGAGCATTTGGGCCAGTTCCTGGTATGTATAACTGTTAAAGGTAATTTATTGAGAAGGTCATTTTCCCTTGATCCAAATTTTTTTTTTTGCATTGACAATGGGGTTTTATTATTTTTTCATTGAAAAAATTTTGTTTTATTTTAATTGTTGTTCAAGTACAGTTTTCTGCCTTTTACCCACATCCCAGCCCACCCCCCGAGCCCTCCCCACCTCCCTCCCATTTCCACCACCCCTAGTTTTTGTCCATGTGTCCTTTATACTTGTTGCTCTAAACCCTTCCCCTTTTCCCCTGAAATTCCCTCCCCTCTCCCCTCTGGTCACTGTCAACCTGTTCTCAATTTCAGTGTCTTTGGTTATATTTTGCGTGTTTATTTGTTTTGTTGATTAGGTTCCTGTTAAAGGTGAGATCATATGGTATTTCTCTTTCACTGCCTGGCTTATTTCGCTTAGCATAATGCTCTCCAGTTCCATCCATGCTGTCGCAAAGGGTAGGAGCTCCTTCTTTCTTTCTGCTGCATAGAATTCCATTGTGTAAATGTACCACAGTTTTTTGATCCATTCATTGATCCAAATTTTTTTTAATGATCAGAACAGCAAAACTTCCCATCATAACCTTAATCAGAGTCAGTTCTTATTCATCTGGCTACAGATTTTTTTTCTTTTTTTTTAATTGGTTGAGGATATATTTTATTTTATTTTAAATATATTTTATTGACTGCGCTAATACAGTTGTCCCATTCCTCCCCTCATTCCCCTACACCCTGCATACCCCCTCCCACCCACATTCTCCCTCTTTAGTTCATGTCCATGTGTCATAAGTTCTTTAGCTTCTACTTTTCCCACACTATTCTTGCCCTCCCCCTGTCTATTTTCTACCCACCATCTATGCTACTTGTTCTCTGTACCTTTCCCCCCTGCTCCTCCCACTCCCCTGTTGCTAACCCTCCATGTGATCTCCATTTCTGTGTTTCTGCTGCTGTTCTATTGTTTGCTTAGTTTGCTTTTGTTTTAGGTGTAGTTGTTAGTATCTGTGAGTTTGCTGTCTTTTTACTGTTCTATTTTTTATCTTCTTTTTCTTAGATAAGTCCCTTTAACATTTCATATAATAAGGGCTTGGTGATGATGAACTCCTTGAACTTGACCTTATCTGAGAAGCACTTTACCTGCCCTTCCATTCTAAATGAAAGCTCTGCTGGATAGAGCAATTTTGGATGTAGGTCCCTGACTTTCAAGACTTCAAATACTTCTTTCCAGCCCCTTCTTGCCTGTAAGGTCTCTTTTGAGAAATCAGCTGACAGTCTGATGGGCACTCCTTTGTAGGTGACTGTCCCCTTATCCCTTGCTGCTTCTAGAATTGTCTCCTTCATTTTAATCTTGGCTAATGGAATTATGATGTGCCTTGGTGTGTTCCTCTTTGGGTTCAACTTCTTTGGGACACTCTGAGCTTCCTGGACTTCCTGGAAGTCTATTTCCTTTGCCAGATTGGGGAAGTTCTCCTTTATTATTTGTTCAGATAACTTTTCCACTTGTTGCTCTTCCTCTTCCCCTTCTGGTACCCCTGTAATTCGGATGTTGGGACGTTTAAAGATGTCCTGGAAGTTCCTAAGCCTCTCCTCATTTTTCTGAATCCTTGTTTCTTCATTCTTTTCTGTTTGTTTGTTTCTTCCTTCTGGTCCACTCCATTGATTTGAGTTCCAGTTTTTCTCCCATCGCTATTGGTTCCCTGGGCATTTTCCTTCATTTCACTTAGTGTCGCCTTCATTTGTTCATCTAATTTGCGACCAAAATCAACCAATTCTGTGAGCATCCTGATAACCAGTGCTTTGAATTGTGCATCTGATAGGTTGACTCTCTCTTGGTCGCTTAGATGATTTGGCTCTGGGACTTTGATCTGTTCTCCTGTTTGAGCCTTTTTTTGTTGGGGGGTGGTCTGGTCTCAGCTGTTATGTAGTGAGGGGCAGAGCCTTAAGTGTTCACCAGGGCAGGGCAGCCCAGTTGCTGGGTCGTAGGGCTGTATGTGGGAGCGGGGTCTGAGAGGGAACAATGGTGCTTGCTCTGCTCTCTCAGATTCCAGTCCCTTCCACCCCTTTCCCCAAGCATATTTGGCCCTTCTGGTGCTGATTTCTGTGTAGGTGGGCTTGTGTACATTCTAGGACCCCGTGGGTCTCTCCAACAAACTCTCCTGTGAGGCTGGGAGTCTCTCCCAGAACTTCAACCCCCACAAGTGTTTTCAATCAGTGCTTTTAGGCTTTATTTCCTCGCACTGGGGCCCTGGGTTGAGTAGTCTGTCTCACTGCCCATTTTTGCCTGGTTTATCTGTGCACAAATGTGTGACCGTGGTCAGCTGCTTTGTGCGTCTTGCTTGGTCTGCTTGTTGCCTCCCCACGCCCAGTAACCGCCACCTGCGCACCTGGGGTGTGCCAACTGCTGCCTGCATGTCTGGGACCACTAGCCGCTGCTTTTTCCTGCCTCGATCCCTCTCTGCCAGCTGCCAACTTTGCCCCTCTTACCAGTCTGGGTGAATCGTTGTCGGACTCCTGTACAATTCAATTTTCTATCTGTTCTAGTTGTTTTTGTGGTTCTAAATTTTTGTTGTCCTTAATTTTGGTTGTGAGAGGAGGCACAATGTATCCATCTATGCCTCCACCTTGGCTGGAAGTCCAGATTTTCTCTTTTAAAAAAATATTTTTACTTATTTCTTTTTAGAGAGGGGGTATGGGAGGGAGAAAGAGGGAAAGAAACACTTATTTATGAGAGAAACATCCATCAGCTGTATCTTGTATGCCCCCAGCCCGGGACCTGGCCCACAACCCAGGCATGTGCCCTGACCAGTTAGTGAACCAGTGACCTTTTGTTTTTTGGGTTATTGCCCCACCCACTAGCCACACCATACAAGGCACTATAGATTTTCAAGATAAGTAACTGAGCAAAAATTTGGACAGCAGGAGGAAAATTTGTAACTTTAGCTGAAAACAATTTGAGTTCTATTCAAGAAGTGTACAATAAATTATTACCTGTAAAGTTCAGGATCTCCTTACCAAACAGGAAGTAGAACCTCAGCAAGGAGTCTCTCAGCATTTACAAAGCACAAACGTGACATTCATATTAGCAAACTTTCTCTCAGTTACAGATAGATAAAACTGTTGCTGTATGACATGGTCTCAATCACAAAACTTTAAAAGCTTTTTAAAAAATTTCCCTGTTAAAACCATTTATTTGGTATAGCTGTTAGTCCCATTGATATTATTCCAATTTAGTCATGAAATGTCCTGTTTACCAACAGTTTTAATGGCATGGAAGAATGCTCTATATTTTGTTAAGTTGTAAAAAAGAGTCAACAGCATATACAATATTTCTCAAAAGGTTAAGCAGAATTAGCATATGACTCAGCTGTTCAATGTAAAAACCCATGCATGGTAGCACAACAGCGTGCGTGTCCTTAATGCTGTGAATGACACACTTTAAACATGGTAGATTTTATGTTCTGAATATTTTACTGCAGTAAGCACTTGTGGATTACTGTTCGTGGCACCATTAGTCATAATAGCTAAAAAGTGGAAACAACTCTAATGTCCATTCGCTAAATGAATGGACAAACAAAATGTGCCCCTACCATACAATTGCGTATTGTTCAGTCCTCAAAAGCGATGAAGTGCTGACACGTGGGACAGCATGGGTAAACCTTGAAGGCATTATGCTGAGTGAAAGCAGCCTGTCACAAAAGGCCACGTATTGTGTGATTCTATTTATACGAAACGTCCAGAAGAGGCAAGTCCGTGGGGACAGAAAGGACATTAGTGGTTGCCCAGTGCTGGGAGAGAGGGGAATGGGGAGTGAGTGCTAATGGACGCAGTGTCTTTTTGAGGTGCTGAGTAAGTTCTAAAACTGGCTGTGGTGGTGGTTGCACAACTTTGTGAATATAATAGAAAACTATGGAATTGTGTGCTTTAAATGGGTGAGTTGTATGGAATGAGAATTGTATCTCAAAGCTGTTAAAATCACATATAGTGTTATTTTGACTACATAAAGAAAAGGAGTAGAGAGGAAATATGTGTATACAGGAGTGGAAAAAAGTAGGTTAACGTTTGTTTGTGTGGAAAAAGACTTGCAGGTTATGATTATTACTAATAAATAATAATCCAAGAATAAACACAACTATAAATCTACTTTTGCCCACTTCTCTGTGTGTTTATGTGTGTGTGTATATATGTGTGTATATATATAAAACAAGTGTATTACAAGGTATTAATGATTTTCTATGATTAGGGAAATAGGTTATGGTGCTTTAATTGTCTACTATATATACTTTTTTGTATGATTTGGGAAAGCCTCTTTTCCAATTTTGATAACCAGAGGAAATGTATAGTAAAAAAATTAAATAAAATTAGTTGTAATGTTAATATAAACTTTGTCTCTTTGGTAAGCTTTATCTAGAATTAGTCTTGATCTTTCCTAAAGGAAAGATTTCATTTCTCCCCCTCACCGCAGTATATTTCACAGGAATGAACAAAATACAGAGACTATGATAAAGAATACTTTTTTAAAAATAAAGGGATTTGAATGGTTAGAATTAAAATCTTGCAAAACCGTGAAAGTTCTAGAAGAGAGCATGGATGAATTTATAATATTGAAGGTGGGAGGACCTTTCTGCTTCAAGCAGAACACAAATTCTAGAAGCATAAAGGAAAAGAAAAGTGATAATTATTACTGCATTAAAGTTTCATAACTTGAATGTTTAAATACATGCCATACAGCCCTGACTGGTGTGGATCAGTGAGTTGGGCTTTGTCACTGGTTCAGTTCCCGGTCAGGGCACATGCCTGGGATGTGGGCCAGGCCCCCAGGTTAGGGGCATGCACAAGGCAACTGATCAATGTTCCTCTCGCACATCCATGTTTCTCTCCCTCCCTTCTCTAAAAAATAAATAATCAAAGCCTTTATTAAAAAAAGAAAGAAAATTAATTCGACTTTTAAAAATAAATAACACACATACACATAAACATGTACACATACATATATACACACATACGTACCTGTACTCAATTGGTGAGCAGGGCAAATACAAAGGGAAAAAGATGTCTGTACATATATTAAAGAAAGAGGGGTTTCTTATTTTGTCAAATGATGCAGACATCAGCTTGCAGTGTCCGTGGCGTTGTGGATGAGACGAGACAAATTCACGTGGACCACTGAAATCCTGTGGAGGAAAAGGGGTGGCTTGGCCACTCTCTCAAGGGGAGAGTGCCCTGACCCTAGCCTTGACAAGCTTTTATTGGCTTTCTAATAGCATACATCAAAGAAGGTTTTCATTCCTTATACTTAGGTTTGTTCTAGGTAATTACTTTTTACAGATAGCAATGGAAGGGATGTTACTGATTACTTCTTACAGATTAACAAGGAAAAAATGTTGCAAATGCAAGGGAATGATAACAGTAATTGGTCTGGTTACACTTCAGTTCTTAAGATAATTAACACAGACTTCAGGAAGTTACTTTAAAGATATGCAGTAAGCATTTGCTGCCTCAACTCAGGGTGAGGGAGTTTTAGCAAGAGCAAGTCACAAAGCAGCCTAGGTATAATGCAGGCCTGATTTCCCACGGGAGAACCAATCCATGGGTTTGGCATCCTGAGTGCCACCACGTGCCTATGGGCTTTCCCATAGGGCTGAGCTACAATTGCCATTGCCAGGTAGATTGGTTCCCTACAGTCACAATGTCCTACAAATTAATATTTGAATAACCCAATTAAAACAATAGGTGAGCAATAAGCAGTTCATGTAGAAATGAGTAATTGGAAGGTGTTCCCCCTCTCAAAATGGAAAAGCAATGGCTCTTTTACCTGTCAGATTGCAAACCCTTCAAAGTGGGATGGTGGCCAGGGTTGGGGAATTGGAGCAGCCTTCCCAGCAGCCCATTTGGCAGTGTTGGTCAAGAGCAGACTGCTGCACTCCAGCCTGCTCACAGAACCTTGTCGTCCAGCACATCAAGCACTTAGAACAGTCCAAGTGTCTGGCTGGGAAAACGATGGCACAGACACATGATGGGACACTCACTCAGTTGTTGGCATGAGTGACATAGCAACTTTGCCAAAATATGGTAAACGGGGAAATAAAGATGCAGAATAATACCTTTCTGGGCCGTTTGATTATTGTATCCTCACCACAGGCATTTAATAGACCTTTGGGAGGTAGACCTGGATGCAAGCTCTGGGCATGGTGATCACTGAGCATGTGCAGCAACTAAGAGCGCAGATGCCTGGCACGTGACCTGGAATGGTGGGTTGGCCTGTGCCTCCACTTTCTTGTCTGTAAGATGGGGCTTGTGACAGCACTTGTCTAGTCGGGCTGCTCTGTCAGGAGTCGTGAGAAATGCAAGTCTTAAGTGGCTGCAATCTCTTTACCAGCTAAATAAAACTGGACTGAGACGAACACTTGTAGCATGCCATGTGTAGGGGAGGATGTCCCACTCGCAGGGAGTTGCCGTGGTGTCTGGGAAAGATAATGCGTGGATGATGAATGAGTGAGTGAACGACAAGAAAATGCCTAGTGTAGGCACATGCTATGCAGAGAATTACAATGGGGTGATGAGTCTGCGAACGACGGATGACCTCTTCAGATTTGCAAGGCCTCTGAGTCGTTGACTTTGAGGCCGAACTGTGAAGGACACAGCTGAGACATAGGCCGCACTGGCCCTATAGCTGGAGAAAGTATGGCCAGTCAGGAAGCAAAGGCTGGTGTAGGCCTCTTTGCAGGTGAGGGAGAGTGGAAGGTGCGGCTGGGTGAAGAAGTCTGGGCTCGTCTGAATGTCACAGGAGATTTGGACATCTGATTGATGTTCCCAGCATATTGCTTTGGCCTCTGTGGAGTGTGAATGAGATAAGTTAGAAGGTTGTCACAGTTTTGCAGGGAGATGATGGCACCTAGGGAAGGGGTGCCCCGGTGCTGTACAGGGCCAGGCTGGGTGGTACAGCACGTCCTTGTGATGCGTTGAAGTGTGGGATGAACAGTTAGTTCAGTGGTCTGCTACCAGTCAGGAATTTGAGGCAGACCCAGCCTACTTTATTTTGTTGCAGTGAGAACATTTCTGTTCCTGCCGGGCTGCAGACCCTGTTTTTTTTTTTGTTTGTTTTGTTTTTTTTTTTTAATATATTTTATTGATTATGCTATTACAGTTGTCCCATTTCTCCCCCATCATTCCCCTCCACCCTGCACACCCACTCCCACCCACATTCCCCCCTTTAGTTCATGTCCATGTGTCATAAGTTCTTTAGCTTCTACATTTCCTACACTAATCTTGCCCTCCCCCTGTCTATTTTCCACCCACCATTTATGCTACTTATTCTCTGTACCTTTTCCCCTCTCTCCTCCTCCCACTCCCCTGTTGCTAACCCTCCATGTGATCTCCATTTCTGTGGCTCTGTTCCTGTTCTAGTTGTTTGCTTTTGTTTTAGGTGTGGTTGTTACTATCTGTGAGTTTGCTGACTTTTCACTGTCATAAGACAGTGAAAAATATGACAGACCCTGGTTTCTCACACTGGAAACGGAGCTTCATTAACCGATGTGGAGTTGTTCACAATGACTTTGCTGCTTTGCTGCAAGCCCAGCTCTGTTCTAATTCCCCTAAGTAATCATGCGCAACTTGAGATTTGTGTCCTGGGCTGCTATTTTAAGCCTGACCGTGGTGGTGAATTATCTCTTAGTACAGTAGTCCCTCCTTGTCTGTTGGGGCTACATTCCAAGACCCTCCGTGGATGCCAGAGAACACAGATAGTACCTAACCCTGTGTGTGCTATATTTCTTCCTATACACACAGATCTTTTTAACTTAAAGGAAGCACTTTACGGCTCCTCTTTGGCATATCTGAGTTGCTAGCATCACTGCTCTTGTGCTTTGAGGCCATGATTAAGTAAAATAAGGGCTATTTGAAACAAGCACTGAAATGCTGAGACAGTGAGCCTGATAACCAAGACGGCTACTAAGTGTCTGTCAGGCAGCATGTGCAGTGTAGGGACACTGACCAAGGGGTGATTCACACACTGGGCGGGGCAGAGATTTCATGATGCTCCTCAAAACAGTGCACGGTTTACAGCTTATGAATTGGTTTTCTGGGAGTTTTCCGTGTCATGTTTTTGGGCCGTCATTGACTGTGGGTGACTGAGATGGGTAAAGCGAAACCACGGTCGGGGGGCCACCAAAGTCAGCTTTGTGTTCTGCAGTGAGGACTTTTAAACCAGAGTTTTGTACTGAATGGTTTGCTAAATAGGGTGGAGAGCTAAGTTTAAGAAAATAGGTGTATTGTTGTAGATGCTACAAATATATGATAGTGCCCTTCTTGTGAAAGTCTTTAGTCTGAGATCTTAATAACGCATTTGGGATCTGCACCGCGCAGCGATTTTCAGCCGGTGTGTCGCAGGAAGGAGTGTGTGAAACGTGCAGTACTGACTGTTCAGTGAGGGCGCTGGCCTCTTTCCCTTAGATTGTCAAATGAAAATATGACAACAGGCAACACCATAGCTGTCCAACATGAATGCATCAAAATTATACCCATTTTTTTGTCAGATTGGCAAAAAAATAATGTATTTTGGTATGATGCAGGAGGATTTTAGCACTTAGTTTTTGTGTGCCATGAGATGAAAAAGGTTGAAAGTCTCTGGAATAACATATTATACAAAGAGCTTAGCACAGAATCCTTTTCTTTAAGATTTAAATAATAGACATAAAATTCAGAGCTCTGGCTTGGGATAAGGAAACACCTTGCTGAAGGTCACTGGAATTCTTTAGTTATACTTCTGATGGTGAGTCTGCAGTGCAATATGACAGGGTGACTATTGTCTTAGAAGAATTTCCAGTGGGGGTTAATTCCTGAGAAGGAATTTTATTGTCTGTCATTTATTGAGATATACAAGTTGCCAGTCAAGAGTCATTACATCCTATAAAGTGTATTTGTTCCAAAGTATTCACTGAAAAAATAATCCAGCTTCTGTATTTAAGTCAAAATTTCTGAGGTTAATATGATTGATAGGTTTTATGTCAATATTTGGACATAAAAATGTATGTTAATTGGGTCGTTTATTTTACAACATGTTAAACAAACAAAAAGAGTGAAGATAATTTTATTGGGTTTTAGAGAATTATGTTTGGAGGTGAAATAACATGTCTCTTTTTCTTCTTCTTCCCTAGCATTTTCATGGAAATACTACGGATACTGGCTTTGATTGGTCAGATTCTGTTTTCGCTAGCTGCTGTTTTTCTGTTATGTCTTGTTATAAAGACTTATCTCATAGGACCATATTATCGAAAGCTGCATTTGGAAAGCAAAGGGAACAAAGAAATCCTTATCTTAGGAATCTCTGCTTTCATCTTTTTAATGTTAACGGTAATTCTCAAAATATGTTACTATATAATCTGATTTGTAATCTGTTCACTGAAAACTTGTGATCAGTTCTTTCTCTTTATATTTTAATAATAGTTAAAATATTTAAACACTTATTTGTATATTTCATTTTATGCACAGTTATGGTGCTACCCATTAACATTACTACTAGTTAAACCTGTTTGTTTCAATTCATACTCTTAAGCACTTCATAAAATGGTATCGGTGCTGCATTAAGAAACAAATCTATGGTGGGAATGAAACACCACCAGTGTCAAACCGTGTTACTCTGTCTTAAACTTTCAAACAGCTGTGAGGTAGTCCCTCGTGTATTTCACAATCAACCCTTTCCATTGTTAGTTGTTAGGGTTCGTTTCCATTTAGGGCTGTTATAAATAAGGCTGCTAAGCACATTCTCACACATGTTCTTTGATGGACATGTGATTTCAGTTTTGATGAGTATATACCTGGGAGTGAGGTCACTGGGTCAGAGAGTGTGCAGGTGTTTAACTTCAGTACTTTTCCATGCTAGCTTTCCCTAAGCACTTATCCTGGTTCATGCCCTGACCAGTGTTTTGAGAGGATTTGCTTTCTCTGTATCTTCCTGCATGCCCGTGTTGTCTGTCTTTGTAATTTTAACCATTCTGCTGGGTGCTCGTCAGTGTTTTGATTTTATTTCCCTGGTGACTGATAGTGTGAGTGCCTTGCTGTGTGCTTGTTAGCCAAGCGGACATCCTCCTTAGGGACATGCTTGTTAAAGTCTTGAGGTTATTTTCTTATTTGGCTGGTTGTTTTCTTACTCATTTCTAGGAGTTTTTTTCTGACAAATTTTTTGTTAGATTTTTTTTTTTTTTTACTGAATTAAAGTGCACAATTCAGTAGTTTTCAGCATATTCACAACGCTGTACAACCATCACCACTATCCACTTTCAGAACCAGTTTCTGTCACCCAAAAGAAACCCCTTGTCTTCCAATTCTGTCTGTCCCTCACCCCCTGGCAGCCAGCAGTCTACTCTCCGTCCCTACAGGTTTGCTTCTTCTGGACGTCTTACGTGAATGGGGCCGTATAGTGGGGCCTTTTGTGTCTGCCTGCTTTTCCTCTGCATGTTTCAAAGGTCCGTCCGTGCTGCAGCTTGTGCCAGCACTTCGTTCCACTTTGCAGCTGAACAGCCTTCTGTGTCAGCTGTATTTTTGCTAGTATCTTCCAGTTTGTGACTTGCCTCTTCACTTGCTTAACGGCATTTTTTGATGAACAGCAGTTCTTAATTTTAATGTAGTCAAGTTATCCACTTTTTATGGTTAGCACTTTTTATATTCTGTGTAAAAGATCTTTGTTTACTCCTGGATCACGAAGATGTTCCGTAAGGTCCTCTGGAAATGTTAGTGTTTTGCTTTTCTTGTTTAGATCTACAGCCCGCCTGGAGGTCTGCATAGCACATGATGTAAGGAAGCGGACAGAATTCCTTCTCTCATATGCTTTTCCCTGCACCATGTGCTGAGAGAGCCCCCTTCCACTATTGTGCAGGGTCACCTTGTCAAAAACCAAGAGGCCATGTGAGCGCTTGTGGGAGGGCATGTGTTTCTGACCCTGCACTCTGCTCCCTTGGCAGCCCACCGCCCTCGCATCTGGCAGCGTAGTGCCCCACTTCCTTCTCTGTCTGGGCCGGTTGTCTTGGCTATCTTTGTGGTCTTTCCAGTGTCCACGTTAAGTTGTTAGGTTCAACTTGTCAATTTTCATACACAGGACAGTTTGGTTGCAATTCTAGTGAATCTGTAGGCCAGTTGAAGGAAAGCTGACATTTTCAAGATTCCAAGCCTCCTTCCCTGGGTGTCGCCTGCACCCTCTGTTTACTGAGGTGCTCACTCGTGTTTCCCAGCAGTGTTTGGTGTGAAGGTCATGCACTTATTTTGGTATTTATTCCTGGGCATTCGGTGGGTTGTCATGCTGTTGTAAATGGTGTTTATTCAAATGTTCATTTTTTTTGTTTGTCTGTTGCTGCTATTGTCTGTAGTTTTACTGTCCCAGATTAAAAAATCTACTTCTTTCCAGTTGTTTTGCATCAGTAATGTTGCATGAAGAAGTCTGAAGCTTTGCACTTAACAGAAGTATATAGCTAGAAACCTAATAAACCATAACTACTCTATCTCAATCCAGCATTGTTAAGTATAGTCATTTCCAGATTTCTCAGTACTTCCGTCTGGCTTCCTGCCATTTCTAGGTAATTGCTCATCAGCTGTGTCTACTTTCTCAAAGTGGTTTGAGTTGGTGATGGGAATATTTTTCTTATACAGTATATTTTTAAAGCCACAGCCAGGCTGTTCATTCTTTCAAGATAAAGAAAACCTATCACAAATATTTAAAATAAAATTTGGAAAATACCCATTCAAAAATTTTTATGGCAGTGTGCATGAATTATTGTTTCAAATATTTTAAATTCCTTTTTTTCTCCCTGCATGGTTAGTTCACCCGATCTTAGCCTCCACGCATTGTCTCTCAGGTCATCCCCTCAGAGGCCCCACTAGGGACAACACGGATGTGCAGCAAGGTCTGGTTTTCACAGTTTTATCGCGATGGCTCTGCTGGATCCGACAGGCTATCTGTGGGTGCGAACCCTACTTTGGCAGAAGCTGTCGGTAACTGATGGCACAGATTGTACAGCATGTGGTCCCCCCTCTTCCACAGGTCACAGAGCTGCTGGATGTCTCCATGGAGCTGGGCTGCTTCCTGGCTGGAGCGCTCATCTCTTCCCAAGGCCACATGGTCACCGAGGAGATTGTGTCCTACATCGAGCCCATTCGTGACTTCCTGGCAATCATTTTTTTCGCATCCATAGGTAATTTTTTTCTTTACACCATAGCGTCGGAATTGTATTTGTTATAACACTGGCAGATTACTCCTATATTCTCATTGTATACATATTTTTATATATAGACTTTAGAGTGAAAACAGTTCCCATAAAAATTAGAACCTGAGGAGAAATCTTACTAAAAAATAGGGAAAATTTGACCCTACTCAGTTGGTTGGAGCATCGTCCTGTATACCAAAAGGGTGCGGGTTCCATTCCTGATCGGGGCACGTGTTGGGGCAACTGGCGGATGTTTCGCGCGCTCTCTCTGTCTGTCTCTGTCTCCCTCCCTCACTCTTTCTCTTTCTCCCTCCCTTCCCCTTTCTCTCTAAGGTCAGTAAGCATGTACTCAGGTAAGGATTAAAAAATACATAAAATAAATAAAACAGTAAAAAGAAAGTTTAAACAAAAGGACGTTAGTTCGTCGATTGGTCGTCATGCTCTGTCACTGCTAAGATGCACATGTAGGGGGCATCGAAAAGGCTCAGACACCCTCGGGAGGGCAACTCTGGCTTTGACTCCGTAGGGAAAGCCTCCAGTGCTCAGAAGGCAGCAGCAGCTTAACATCAGTGCATCAAAATGGGAAGTTGGAGAGGAAATACTAATTTTGATGCAAAGAGAGTAAACTGACTGAGTTGCTTGCTGCTCTGGAGCTCTCCCTTGGTCAGGGCATCTTCCGTGGCCGGACCTAGAGAGGCGCGGTGCAGCAGGACCACAGCCCCTGGCGGTTCCAGCACATCCCTTGGCACCTCCTGGTTCACGCCTCCTTATGCCTGTGCACAGGCAGTGCACAGATAGCCCGTGCACTCTGCACTGGCCAGCGGGTTCTCTGTGAGCCCAGAGGAGGCTGAGGGCATGGAAAAGCAGATTCTAAGAGTGAAGTGGAAGCATGAGAGAGGCCCTGGGTAGCCAAGGCAGTTCTCAAAGAGGACCATAAAGTGGGAAGGTTGTACTTTAAGTGAAATAAGATCATTCATGCGCAGCTTTAGATGTCTTGTGTGCAAGAGAGAGCTCCCGTTGACAGATACTTGCCTCTTCCTCTTGGTCCCCTTCTCCCCTCATCGTCTCCCCTCACCTGTGTGTGTGTGTCTCTCTGTCCACCTCCCCTCGCCCTCTCTCCTTGACCCCCTCTCTCCTGCCCCTTCCTTCCCCTTCCTCCCCACCTCCACTGCTGGCAACACCCCTCAAAGTGCTAAATAAGCTCTGCCAATTCTGATTCCTTGAACTTCCACTCCTGGTTGATGATTCACTTCTTTTCTATCAGCTCTTTTCCAGACAAGGTCTAATAAAATGGATTAAACTGTCACCCTATTCTCACCACATTCCAGGCCTGTGTTCCATTCTTGAGACCCCTAGGTCACCCTGACTGGTACATGTCACTCTGTGTCCTGCCTGCTGGGCTTCATGGGATGTTCGCTTCTTAAAAAATGAAAATTTCATAAATATGTTATCTAAAAGACATATTTGCTCTAGTATTTCTCAAATTAGGATTCTTGATTTATTAAGAACCATGCTTTCTAACAATAATAATCACACATGTTTTTGCTTTGGTTACTTACACTCAGTACTTCAAAGGGAACTCAAGTTAATTGCCCTGCCAACTGAGAAGCATATATACAATTAGGTTTTTATTCTCTGGCTGGTCAGGGACAGTTTTTCTATTCCAGGTTTCTAAGCAACAAGTTAATGGCATCTGTTTAAGAAGACATCTTTACTTTCCTGCATATGTAGACCTCAGTGACATGTCAGTAAGTGACGGGGTCCCTCTTTTCAACAAACATGCATTGACCTCCTGCCCTGTGCCAGGCCCCGTCAGAGTCACAAAGATGACCTGGACCCAGCTGCTGCTTCCAGGGCCCATTGGCTACAGTTGGTTCTGGGTGAGAAGAAAGGGTCCTAGGGTCACCGCCACCAACAAGAGGGTGTGCGGAGGGACTCAGGCTGTGCTCCTGAGGAGAGGCTGCTTTCGAACATCGCAACAAAGGGCAGTTTTTAGGCCCAGAGTGGAGGAGAGGACTGCCAGCTGTCGTTCTCGGAGGTGCCCTGGAGGGAGCTGTCCTGTAGCGCGTGTTACCTAGAACCTTGCAGCCCTGGATCCTTGCTCACTGTTTTGTCCATGGGCCTCGTGCATGTGCACAGTGACCGTGAGAGCAAGTGTCTGTTACCACAGGGGCTGCCTGGGCCAGGCACTGCCTGTGTCCTGCCATGTTCACTCACCACCCAAACCCACGACTACCGGTGAGGACGCTGAGGCAGAGAGAGGCCGGGAGGCATGCCAGTGTCCACGGCTGGCTAGGGGTGGACCTGCAATTTTAGGGCAGAACCTATATTCGTTACTGTCATTCTACCCCAAACATACATGTGGTATTTCTTGCAAGGATGAATGGTTTTAAGTAGGAAAACTGTAACACAGCTTGTTCGCCATCCTGTCCAAGTTCTGCGTGGCAAAGACATCGTACCATGGATTTATCTCTGTTTTGTCACTGTCGCTCAGCACCGGCTACAGTCAGTTTGGTGTCATCATTGCACTGCCCGCAGCGAGCTGCTTACCACCGAGCGTCACGTGGGGGAACAGCCTCCACCCTCAGAGCAGAAAGCCTCTGTCATCTGGCCTGTCTGCTGAGTGTCCCACTAGTGGCCCTGGGCCAGGCACTTGCTATGACCATGAGGGACTGAGTGATCACCCCCACTCCATGGTGCTGTTCATACGGGGCACGAGAGCATGTTGGGGAGACCCAGCCAGACTCTGGAGTCAGCGAGTTACTGGGCTCTCAGCCTCGAGGTGCAGACAGTCAGCCTTCCCCTCCTGTGGTGCACTTCCTTGTCCTCAGAGTCCATGAGCCATTTGCATCCTGGTCAGAATATTTTCATAAAGGAAAATCAGATTTAGCAGCTGTTTGCCATCATGCATCACAGCGTCCGGGGGGTGAAGTCTGGCGGAGGATCGCACGTGGCACCCAGGCCCACGGAGCCCCAGGCCCGTGGCTACTTTCCCTTTAGCGGCTGGCTCAGGAGCCATCCACAGCAAAGGCTTGGACAAGAGCTTAAGTGAACAGCAGTATTGTGCTTACAAGAATTGCATCCTTCTATTGCAACAAGTGTGAGCAGCTTGAGTGTGACGAGGCTTATCACTGAGAAACAGGCGTGAATGTGTTGGGAGGTGGACTGTGTGATCCTGAAAGAATGACTGTGTCTGTTCTCTTCCCGACAGGCCTTCACGTGTTTCCCACCTTCGTGGTGTACGAGCTCACCATCCTGATGGTCCTCACTTTGTCGGTGGTCGTCATGAAGGTATTGGTCCTTTCCGTGACTCATGATGGGTAAAGTTCATGGTGTTTTGGTTTTGCATGTCACACAGTGCACGTTATTCCCTCCTGGGCTGAACTTCCTGCCCCGGTCGTGCTGAGTCTGTGAGCCCCCAGCCATGCCGTTTACTCAGCGCCCCCTCTCCTGGCACCCGGCACCGCCTGGGACAGGTCTGGGTTTAATTGCCTCAGCATTGAGTGTGTTTAAAATTGGGAGTTAGAAAGGTGGGGTGGGAGAAACAGCGTTCAGGATCCTGCAGTGGAGGTCCCTTCATGTGATTTGACTTTAATGCTAAATGAGGCTAAAGAACCACAGAACCTTATTCTTGTGATGCCTGCCGACATACATTTTCACAGTCACTGAGGATTATTTCGGCAGTCTCCAGTTGTTCTCTGTGACTGCAAATTATTGAGGTGCCTGCATTAACTTTTAATGTCTTCCCCTGTTCTGTAGCTGTCTGGTTTTGTGGATTATAAAAATTGACGTGAAATATTTCCACGTGAAGGAGCCAGAATCCCCGACGATTGTCTAGCTGCCCCACCAGCTCCAGGCTGCTTACCCCTCTGGAGACTGTTTACATGAGAGATACACATTTTTCTCTCATTAAACAACATTTTATTTGAATGCTGTATGACATTTATTGCTGTTAATTTAGTTTGAGGGGGAAAGCTTGTTTTCTGCAGGTGAACCTAAACCCTTCATTTTGCCTTGGTGTTCTGTGTGGTCTCATTTCAGACATTTTGTGTTTATTTGGTGCCTTCTGCATAGAAGTGCCTCTCTGTATGTCCCCCCGTGTGTTACTTGAGGGCTGTCCCAGCGTCTACGTGTCCTCTCTGTTCTCTGTGGGCTTGGCCGTCAGGGCTCTGGTTAAGCAGTAACACGGGGTCGCTCTCGCAGTTTGTTCTGGCAGCGCTGGTCTTGTCGCTCCTCTTGCCGAAAACCAGCCAGTACATCAAGTGGATCGTGGCCGCGGGGCTGGCGCAGGTCAGCGAGTTCTCCTTCGTCCTGGGGAGCAGAGCGCGCAGAGCGGGCATTATCTCTCGGGAGGTGAGTGCCCACCCACTTCCTGTGAGTGATGGCGGTCAGGTAGATGCTCTGTCACTGTCCCGTTTCATGCTCCTCTTGCTGCTGTTTGAGCATCGTGTGCAGTTGTGAGTGTGAAATGAGTGTGTTTGTTGTATGTGCAGTGGAGTGCCTATCTTCCTTCCGCTTTGCACTTAGATTTTTCTTCTGCGATTTTCCCCATTTCTACTTCTTTTAACTTTATTGTTTGCCCTTTTTTAACTAGCTATGAACTAGAATTTGATGAGTATCATTTGATGATCTGTGACTGTCACTAAATTTTTCTTTAAAGATTTTATTTATTTTTAGAGATAGGAGAAGGGAAGGAGAAGAGAGGGAGAGAAACATCAATGTGTGGTGGCCTCTCACACGCCCCCTGCTGGGGACCTGGCCGCAACCCAGGCCTGTGCCCTGACTGGGAATCGAACCAGCGACCCTTTGGTTCACAGGTTGGCACTCAGTCCACTGAGCCACACCAGCCAGGGCTGATTGTCACTAAATTTGATGATGTAAAGAGAATTTTGTGTTTGGCTGTGGGATGCAGGGTGTGGCTTTGAAGTGAAGAAAGGACTCCCAACCCCAAGGGTAAACATGCCAGTCTGTTGCTCCACAGTGTTAGAAATTCAGTATTTAAAACCTGAGTATTCTTCCAGGACCAGATAACTGAGTCGACAGTTAGCCCTGGATGATCTAAGGACAAATCGATGCTTTAACTAAGAAAAGCATATGATAACTAAAATTAGAGCATTACTGTTTCAGTGAAAACAAGATTGAAGGGAACTTTTTTTGTTGTTAAATGCATAAAATGTTAGGTCATAGTATAGAAATCTGAACTCCCTGCTTTTGAACTGTTGGTTCACTAAGAAATAGCACGTGTGCCAGGGTTAGAAAACTGTGTGTTCTTTGTAGACTCATAGGCTGTGTATTTCCTAGGGAAGAAGCAGTTGACTTCAGGATGTTTTTTAAATCATAGACTTGTAGACACACAAGTTCCTGGATCATAACTTCCTATAGCCCTCTTCTGCAGTCTGTGTTTCGCTTTCGCCCCTTTCGATGTCTACGTAAGCACAGCTGAACTTCGGGGCCTGACTCCTGAAGCCAGGGCAGTGCTTTGCTCCTGTTCTCCTTCCTCTCCACGTGGCCAGGACCACTGCGGGAGGGCCTCCTGATGCCACCCCCTATGGCATCCCTCCCTGAGTGGTGATGTCAGTAAAGTCCGCCCTGCCAAGCGGCATTTTGAACATTAGGTTTTGCACACCTGCTCCCTAACAAATGTGCATTGAATGAATATAAAAGTTGTTATTGGTACATGTGAAATGCTGGTGAGCATTCAAAATTAAATGGTTGTCTCCTGGTACCCATCAGTGTGAGGAAGGTAAATCTTTTTTTTTTTAAGATTTTATTTATTTATTTTAGAGAGAGGGAGAGAGGGAAAAAGAGAGGGAGAGAAACATCAATGTGTGGTTGCCTCTCATGTGCCCCTTGTTGGGGACCTGGCCTGCAACCCAGGCATGTGCCCTGACTGGGAATCAAACCAACGACACTTTGGTTCACAGCCTGTGCTCAATTCACCGAGCCACACCAGCCAGGGCGGAAGGTAAATCTTGATATTAAAGAGCATGTAAAGCAATGCTGAAGAATGGAATTTGTGCAGAGCTCCATCAGTGACCTGCCCTGAGGCTGTCCCCTCGCTTAAGTGACCCCAAGGGGTCAGTCTGCCCAGCGAGCCCAAGTGGTGACCCTGGATTGCACAGACTCCAGTGTGTGGACCAGTGATGCAAAAATCTGGTGGCAGTTTCCAATGACGGTCAAATCTCGGTCCACCTCACACCCAGATGTTGAGGTGCCTGTGTCTGTATGGGGCGCACCTAAGAGTATGCCTGTGGTTTGAGGCGGACTAGTAATCCTGAGATAGTAACCAGCCTTACTTACGCTGGAAAAAATGAGCATGTGCACCCGCTAATCCTGAGATGACACTTATCTTTACCTGTTGTAGGTGTACCTCCTCATCCTGAGTGTGACCACACTCAGTCTTTTACTGGCCCCAGTGCTGTGGAAAGCCGCAATTACCAAGTGTGTGCCACGACCAGACCGGCGGTCAAGTCTGTGAAGGCACCAAGATGAGCAGCAACTCACGAAGCAAACCCTTGTGCAGGAAAGCAGACATTTCGGGCAGTTCCATGCCTGCCCTTTGGGGAGCAAAAGGCTCTGTGCAGCGGGGGTGTCCCGTTCGTCCGTCTCTGCAAACCATCGCTGCCCTGCTTCGGGGCCCTCCCGAAAGTGTATTGCATCCACTGAGCGCGCGCAGCGTTGTACAGGTCGCCTTGACTGTTTTGCCTGGATGTGCCTTTTTTTCTGAAATTAATGTTAACTTTCTAGGGTTATTTCATCAGTTCATGATTTTTTGGTAAAAAAAGTTAGAAAGCTTTTTTATTTATTGTACAACTTTAGTGTTATCTGTTGGTTGATATTTGTTATTAAACATTTTTGTGATATGAGATTTTAATTCTTGCAATGAGTTTGGAAAATTACTTTTAATCCTTAAAGCCTATGTTTTCTAAAATGAGATAAATACCTTCTAAATGTCTATTTGTTTTTTATTATAACAATTTTAAATAAAACACTTTCATGTCAATTTTATTAGGTAAACAATTCTTTTAAAATATTTGGTTTTTGCATTTTAATAAAGATTCTTTATGATAAGAATATAATGGAAACTTATTGAGAAAATTATATATTTTTAATCCTCATCTGAGGATATGTTTATTGATCTTAGAGAGGGAAGGAGAGAGAGAGAAAGAAGAAAGCATCTATATGAGAGAGAAACATTGATGCGTTGTCTCCCATATTCACTCTGACCAGGGATCGAACCTGCAACCTAGTTGCGTGCCCTGACCAGGGGTCAAACCCGCAGCCTTTTGGTGTACAGGCTGATGCTCAAAGTGACTAAGCCACCTGGCCAGGGTGAAAAATATTTTAAGTAAGATTTTTGTTTTACTAATCTTTATCAAATTTTTTTTGTTAAGGTAATTTGTACACTACCACACTATTCTCCAAGAGACCAAATTAATGCAGTGCTATTTGCAAAGCCTAAGTCTTAACATTTAATTTTAAAAGGGTATTTTTGTGATTATGTGTCCCATTTTAGAAAACCACACAGATGAAGATCTGATCCTTACAAAGATTTCCCTAAGGGGTATTTCAAGCCAGAGTTTTCCGATAAATATTGGCTTTAATAGTCTAAAAATTTCATCAAAATACTTGGACAGACATGTTATATATAATTGTGTGTTGCTGATATAAATTGTGAATTGCAGTAATATAAATTAAAACACTTTAAAATGAAGTTTATGTCTAATCTGAAGTAAGTCAATGGAAAAATGATATAAACATGTGCTTGTTTTTAGAAAGTAACATTGGTTTTATTCATTTCTAAATTATACAGATGGTCTGTTGCCATTCCCTGCAAGTCATTGGTGTCCACGCACAGCAGTGCGCGGGAAGTTCTGCGCTCGGCCTGCTCCTCAGGCGGTGGTGCTGAGGCCTCCCTGTCCCCTCTGTAGCACAATGCACTGATGGCCTCTGGGATGCATTTTATTTTGTGTTGTATCTCCAGCACCCACAAAAGAGCCAGAAACTCATTACCTGTTGTTGAACTGAGTAAGACCTATTCCCTGTGCTGACATCAAGTTTTCAACAAAATGTGGAGTTCAAATTAGTCTGTGAGAATTGAGTAAATAAAGATATGCACTTAATGGTAAGAGGAAATGCCTTCAGAAGACTGCTGCTGCCTGTGGAGACTGCTTCTTGGACAGTCCTGGGTCATCGGGATACCTTGAAGCCATGGGTAGTTCCGCTTTCACCTCTTCATCCCCACCAGGTCCCACCCTTCTCAGTGCCTACCTGGGGCCACCTCCTTTTTTCCACCCACCTAGGCCCACCCTCCTCCAGCCCCAGGACTTGGCCTCTTCACCTTTCACTGACCCATGTCTTCCTCTGCACCTCTCTATATCTTACGTATCTGTGAACCTGCTCCAGTCTGCCCCATACTGAACTCATAAAGCCCTCTTACAACCCCAGCCTCCCTCTCCCCTCCTAGTCCAGACTGGCTGAAGGCTCACAGCACTCATCTCCATCCCTTCAAACCCCTGCACCTGGATGCTGCAGACCACGTACCTCCCAGGTACCAGTGCCGGATCTGTTTGAACCACCCCCCGCCCCCACAGGCCTGCCTCCTGTCACCTTCTCCCCTGTGCTTGTGTGTTGTGTGAGTGTGTGGCTAGAATGGGCAGGGGGACTCCTATTACAGATATGTCTGCCAGGGGGAAGATGTGCTTGCTGACCAGCCCAGTAGTGACATCATCGCCTTGAATTTAAAAATTGGCATCTAAAGGTTTGAGCCCACTCCCATGAGATGGACCTGCTTGGAGAATTGAGCTTCCAATCCTGGGAATTCCGATGGCAGATTGGGAGAAGGATGTGTTGACCACCTCAGCACCAACAAAAACCTGAGCGATAGTGGCTTACCATGAGTGCCTTGTGCCAGGTGTCCCCCACACGCTGCATCTGGGTGGTCAGGTGTCACAGCTGCAGCTCTAACCCAAAACTTCCACAACCACCCATACCCCTAGCTCTTCACGCCACAAGTGCCCACGCATGTCACACATGCTTCCACCTGTGGGCACCAACGTGTGGTGTCCTTTGTCTTATGGATCTGCGAATCCCATCTCCTAAACTTCTGACAGGCAGGGCCACTGTCTTCCTTGGTTTCCTAAAGCTTTGCCGAGGGTGCAGAGAGCAGACTTGCAGTGAACCAGCTCCCTCAGTTCACACAGCTTAAAGCATCACAATAAGTATATTAGGGAATTTTATTCAGGCCTAAAGGAATCAAAAAGGAGAATGTCAAATACCAGATAGCTACATAATTACACATTAGAAGATTAAGATGTGTCAGCTACTACAGCAGATCTTTCATGTGAAGTCAGTTAAGGAAGAAACTTGCCGTAGTTTTTTTAAGCAACAGATTTAAAATCAATCATTAATGCATCATCAATTTTATGCAAAGCAGAGGTGAGGTGTGTGTAGAAGTGAAGAAGATGGTTACTGCCTCGAGGAGCCCATGGTCTGGTGCAGTGGGCAGATGACTGAAGGGTGCAGAAGAGGCTCAGAAGTCAAAATGGGGCAGGTCGGGAGAGCCAGGGAGCAGGCAGGAGGAATTGAATGCTGGCTGTGGTCTGCGAGGCCTCGAGAGAGAGGCGTATGGGGTGGACTTGCAGGTGGTTAGAGGTCAGTGGAGAAGTGTGTAGGAAGGCCGTCCCTGACAATACCCTGGCCTGGGGAGGACCGTGGCCCTGCAGGGCTGCCGCTGGGCTGCCGCTGGGCTGGGTCAGGGAGACAGATGAGAGAAGTGAACAGAGCAGAGGGCCCAGAGGGCCCCTAGAGCCGAGCAGAGCCCTGATGCATGGTGTGATGGGTGGTGCAGGCAGAGCCTAGTCAAGGACAGCAGCAGTGCCTCGGGACACATCCCCTGGGGAGTGGGGGGGTTCTTCAGGACTGAGCATGGAGATAACAACTACATCTGCTTTGGACACAACAGTTCCCGCACCGAAGACATGGAGGTGAGGCACAGACTCGGGCCCGCCTCCAGGGATGAGTGTGGGAGCCTCAGTGCTGGAGCCAAGTGTGAGCTCAGTGGGGGTGTTGCCCCAGGTGAGGCTGAGACCCCACAGGGCACACGCAGATGGCTCTTTAAGAAGACAAGACACAGCAGGTATTTCAGAAGCATGCAGGTGAGGCTGATGAAGGGGCGAGGCAGGGGGAACGGGTTCTGCAGGACGGGTGACTGCTCTGGTATCTTGGACTTTGGACATCCTGCTCCCGGAACTCCTTGGATATCACTCTGATGTTCAGCCCTCGGCTGGCAGCACAGATGTCAAAATGCTTCTGAAATGTCATCGCTCACAGTCCATACAGCATACCCTGGTTGCCCTGCCTAACAGCATGGCTGTCGCCTCTGACCCCCAGGCTGATACCCCGCCTTTGAAATCTAGTAAAGGCAGAGCCCCAGGTCCACACTCTCTCTTTACCTGTGACCTTGCTGTGTGGCCTTTGGGTATGACATGCACACTCCAGGAATTGTGAGTAAAAACTCCTATTTCTTAAAATCCCTGGTTGGTTTCTGCTGAACTGCATCCTGTGACCATAGTAAGACCACAAGGGCCAGTCCAGCCCCAACGTTGGTCCTGGTGGGAGAAATGGGGGCAGGGGCTTATTATGAGTATGGACTTAGAGGAGTGCCTTGGGCATTCCTCACTGAGAGCATCACTGTCACAGGCTGGGAGTGATGTAGATAGACACCACCTACCAAAACTCACACAGGAAGAAACAGACGGTCTGGATAGGCCTCTATGTGTTAAAGAAATTGAATCAAGAATAAATAACCTAGAAAAATAGAAAGCACAAGGCTCATAGGGGTTCACTGGTGAATTCTACCAAACATTAAAGGAAGAAATTACACTAAAAACTACAACAGGCTAAAGAAGCAAAACCACATTACCATATCAATAGACACAGAAAAAACATTTTACAAAATTCAATTTATTCATGATTTTAAAAATGTCAGCAAACTAGCAATAGAAGAGAATTTCCTCAACTTAATAAAGAACTACAAACACATACAGCTAACATCATGCTTAACAGTGAGAAACTCGAAGCTTTCCTGTTAAGATCGGGAACAAGGCAAGAATGTGCTCTCTCACCACTCCGTTTAAACATTATGCCAGAAGTCAAAGTTAATGCCGTAAGACAACAACAACAACAACAACAACAACAAAGGAAATACAAGGTACAAAATCGGTAAAAAGAAAATAAAACTATCATTGTTTGTTTGCAGATGAAATGATTGTTCATGTAGAAAGTCCCAAAGAATTGCCAAAAAAACAAGTAAACCCTGGACCTGGTGATTATAGTAAGGTTTCAGGATACAGTAACAAGGTTAATATACAAAAGTCAATTGCCCTGGACAGTGTTGCTCAGTTGATTGGACCATAATCCTGTAACCAAAGGGTTGCAGGTCCAATTCCAAATCAGGGCACATACCCAGGTTGCAGGTTCGATCCTTGGCCCTGGTCCTTTTAAGTCAATCACTTACCTCTATACCAGCATTAACAACTGGAATTTGAAATTAAAATCACCATACCATTTACATTAGTACCCCTAACATGAAATACTTAAATAGAAACCCAACAAAATATGCATAAGATCTACATGAGGAAAACTAAAAAGCTGTGATGAAAGCTATCAAAGAAAAACTAAATAAATGAAGAGACAGTCCATGTTCATGAATAGGAAGCCTCATGCATCATGTCAAGATGTCAGTTCTTCTCAACTTGATCTATAAACCAGTGCAATCCCAGTCAAAATCTCAGCAAAATATTGTGCAGATATTAATAAACTGATTCTAAAGTTTATACAGAGAGACAGAAGATGCAGAATAGCCAATTCAATATTAAAGGAGGAAAACAGACTCAGAGGATTGATACTATTCAACTTCAATACTGACTATAAAGCTGCAGTAATCAAGACCACATGGTATTGTAAGGAGAACAGGCAAATAGGCCAATGGAACAGAATAGAGAACTTATCAATGGAACTTATCTTTGACAAAGGAGCAAAGGCAATACAATGGAGAAAAGATAGTGTTTTTAGCAAATGGTGTTGGAACAACTGGATATCCACATGCAAAAAGATGAAGCTAGGTGTAGCCCTTACGCTTTTCACAAAAATTAACTCAAATGATCACAGACCTAAAAATAAAGTGCAAAACTAGAAGACTCCTAGAAGATAAAAGAGTAAAATCTAGACGACCTTCTGTTTAGATACAACACCACAGGCACAATCCATGAAAAAATAATTGGTAATCTGGACTTGCTGAATTAAAAACTGCTCTGTGAAAGACATTGTTGAGAGAATCAGAAGACAAAGGAAGACTGGGAGAAAATATTTGTAAGACATATCTGATAAAGGGTTATTATCAAAATATGCAAAGAATACTTAAAGCTTAACAAGAGAAAAGACAACAGCCCAATTAAAAAATGGGCAAAAGAACTGTACAGATGCCTCACCAAAGAAGATATGCAAATAACAAATAAGCATATGAAAAGATGCTCCAGTTCCAGCCAAGATGGAGGCGTAGGTGGACACACTGTGCCTCCTCTCACAACCAAAATTAAGGATGGCAGGTGTTTGGAAACAAGAAAACAACCAGAACTGACAAAAAAATTGAACTGTATGGAAGTCCAACAACCATTCATCCAGACCAGTAAGAGGGACGGAGTCCCGGTGGGAAAGAGTGGAGGTGTAGACCCAGGAATGCAGGCAACAGCAGCTGGCAGTTCCCAGGTGCACAGGAGGCAGCTGGTGGACCCCAGGCACGGGGTGGCAGTTGTGCAGGCCCAGTGAGGCTGCGCGGGGTGGCTGGCTGACCAGGTGGTCCCACATTCACACGTGTAGACGGTCCGGGCGAGGGGGTAGGGGGCGGCAAAGGGGACTGGGGTCCAGGAGAGAGTGGAGCAGGCGCCATTGTTCCCTCTCGGACCCCACCCCCACATACAGTGTCACAACTCAGCGACTGGGCTGCCCCACACTGGGGAACACCTAAGGCTCCATCCCTCAATACGTAACAGCCACAACCAGACAAAAACCAAAACAAAACAAAACAAAAAACCCACCAAAAATGGCTCAAACCAGAGAACAGAATAAAGCCCCAGAGCCAATTCATCAAAGCAACGAAGAGATAGCCAACCTATCAGATGCACAGTTCAAACCCCTGGTGATCAGGATGCTCACAGAATTGGTTGATTTTGCTCACAAATTAGATGAACAAATGCAGGCTACAATACATGAAATGAAGGAAGATGCATGGGGAACCAATAGAGATGGGAGGAAAACTGGGACTCAAATCAATGGAGTGGACCAGAAGGAAGAAACAAACAACCAAACAGAAAACAAGGAAGAAATAAGAATTCAAAACAATGAGGAGAGGCTTAGGAACCTCCGGGACATCGTTAAACATCCCAACATCCGAATTATAGGGGTACCAGAAGGGGAAGAGGAAGAGCAACAAGTGGAAAACTTATTTGAACAAATAATAAAGGAGAACTTCCCCAATTTGGCAAAGGAAATAGACTTCCAGGAAGTCCAGGAAGCTCAGAGAGTCCCAAAGAAGTTGGACCCAAGGAGGAACACACCAAGGCACATCATAATTACATTAGCCAAGATGAAAATGAAGCAGAGAATTCTAGAAGCAGCAAGGGATAATGGGAGAGTCACCTACAAAGGAGTTCCCATCAGACCGTCAGCTGATTTCTCAAAAGAGACCTTACAGGTAAGAAGGGGCTGGAAAGAAATATTTGAAGTCTTGAGGGGCAAGGACCTACATCCAAGATTGCTCTATCCAGCAAAGCTGTCATTTAGAATGGAAGAGAAGATAAAGTGCTTCTCAGATAAGGTCAAGTTAAAGGAGTTCATCATCACCAAGCCCTTATTATATGAAATGTCAAAGGGACTTATCTAAGAAAAAGAAGATCAAAAATATGACAGTAAAAAGACAGCAAACTCACAGCTATTAACAACCACACCTAAAACAAAAGCAAAGTAAGCAAACAGCTAGAACAGGAACAGAACCACAGAAATGGAGATCACATGAAGGGTTAGCAACAGGGGAGTCGGGGGGGGAGGTACAGAGAATAAGTAGCATAGCCGGTGGATAGAAAATAGACAGGGGGAGGGCAAGAATAGTGTGGGAAAAGTAGTAGCTAAAGAACTTTGACACATGGACATGAACTAAAGCGGGGGGAATGTGGGTGGGAGGGAGTGTGCAGGGTGGAGGGGAATGATGGGGGAGAAATGGGACAACTGTAATAGCATAATCAATAAAATATATTAAAAAATAAAAAGAAAAAAAGAAAAAGAAAAGATGCTCCACATCAGATGCCGTGAGGGAACTGAAATTAAAACAATAATGATACCACCAAACTTCTATTACAGTGGTGGAAACCCAAAATTCTGACAACACCAACTGCTAGTGAAGATGTGGACCAACGGGACGAACTCTCATTTATTGTCGGTGGGAATGGAAAATGGTACAGCCACTTTGGAGGCTGTTTGGAGGTAACTGATAAAACTAAATGTGCTCTGCTCTCACTATACGACCCAGTGATCATGCTCCTTGATAGTTACACAAATGAGTTAAAAACTTATGTCCACACAAAAACCTGCACATGGATGTTTATAGCAATTTTGTTTGTAATTGTCAGAACTTGGAAGCAACTAAGATGTCCTTCAGTAGATGAATGGATAAATGAACTTTCACACCTCTAGACAATTGAATGTAACTCATTGCTAAAAAGAAATGAGCTATCAAGCCATGAAAAGATGTGGAAGAAACTTAAATGCATATTACCATGTGAAAGACACCAATCTGGAAAAAACGACACACTGTATGATTCCAAGCGTGTGACATTCGAAAAGGCAAAACTGTGAAGGCCATAAAAAGATCAGTAGTTTCTAGAAGTTAGTGGGAAGGGAGGATGAAGAGGTGGAGTACTGAGGATTTTTTAGGGCAGTAAATCTGTTCTATATGATACTACAGTGGTGGATATATGCCATTTTACATTCGTCAAAATCACAGAATGTGCAACACCAAGAGTGAGCCCCAAAGTCAACTATGGGCTTTGGGTAATAGGGATGTGTCAGTGCAAACACAGTGATTGTGTTTTTGGTTTGTAACTCCACTTTTTATCTCCTACGTGATTTGAAAGACAAATGTTATTGAGCAAATAATGTATAAATACGTAAATGGATTAAACTCCCTATCAAAAGACATATATTGGCAGAATGGATAAAAAGCAGGATCCAACTATATGCTATCTACAAAAGACTCACCCTTGATCTGAGGCCACACACAAGTTGAAAGTAAAAGAATGGAAATAGATTTTACATGCAGGTAGTAACCAAAAGAGAAGAAAGTGGTTATACTAATATCAGACAAAAATAGACTTTAAGTAAAAAAGAAAAAGTGTTACAAGAGGCAAAGAAGGACATTATATTATCATTATATAATGTCCTTCTTTGTCTTTTGTAGCAATAATAAAAGGGTGAATTCACCAAAAAGATAGAATAACTATAAATAGATTTGATTCTTGAACAACATGGCTTTGAACTGCACAGGTCTACTTATTCATGGATTTTTTTTGCTTGACTGTAGTTCAGTTGATCTGCACAGTTCAAACCCATTGTTCAAGGCTTGACTCCACAGCTGGGAATCATCATACACTGTAGAAGGCTGACTTAAGTCATACATGGATTTTTGACTGTGCTCGTGATCAGCACCTCTAACCCCCATGTTGGTCAAGGGTCAACTGTATACACTAAATTAAACATCAGAGCTTCTAAATAAATGAAGCAAACATTGACAGAATTGAGGGAAGAAGTAAGCAGCTCTACAATCATATAAGAGATTTCAATATCCCACTTTAAGTGGAGGATAAAACACCAGGCAGAGGTCAACAAGAATACAAAGGACTTGCACATTATAGACAAACTGAACCTAACTCCAACCCCCATTGGCAGAATACACATTTTTCTCAAGTGCACATGGAACATTCCCCAGAATTAGGTCCCTGGAAACATTGCTGACACTTTGTGAGATAGAAATGCACTAAAGAACATGTCTTGGAGTCTATTTCAGTGGCCCCTAGTTTCTCATCAACCCAGAAGTGGGTCAGTCCATTGAAGAATTTTAAGCAGGAGGTAGTATGATCTAATTTCCATTTTTAAAACATCATGCTGGCTGCCGAGTATAGGAGATATTAGAGTGGGACAAGATTGGAAGAAGAAAGAAGAGATAGAAATGATTTTCACAGCCCTCAATGAAGAGGATGGTAGGTTGGTCAGGGTGATGGCAAAGGAGAGGGGGCAAGGTAGAGGAATTCAAGATATTTTTTTTTATTATTTATTTATCTTTTAGAGGGGAAGGGTAGGAGAGAAGGAGAGGGAGAGAAATATAAATGTACGGTTGCCTCTCGTGTGTCCCCTGCCGGGAACTGGCCCGCAACCCAGGCATGTGCCCTGACTGGGAATCGAACCGCGATCCTCTGGTTCGCAGGCCCGCACTCAATCCACTGAGCTACACCAGCCAGGGCGGAATTCAAGATATTTGATTGATTTTAGTTTGTGAGGACAAGTGAGGTACTTGACTTTTATCTAATTTCTAGTAAGAATAACTAGGTGAACCTAGTTCACTTCCTGAGCTTGAGGATACCAGGGAGAGCAGCTGGTTTGGCAGAAGAGTCATGAGCTTATGATCAGTTGTATCAAATGAAATTTTAAGGATTAATTACATTGCCCAATTGCCTTACTGAATAGTTGTGCTAATTAATACTGCCACCAATGGCATATGAGGGTCCATGAAACCAAGATTTTAAATGGTTTCCCCCAAAGGAATCTGTACTCCAGTCATAGAATGGGAAACCTGGATTTGGAGAGAAAGAAAGCATCTGTGGTGTTGAAGGGTTTAGAGAGTGTAGAGAGGAGAGAAGGAGTGAGAAGTTTGTATGCAGTGGTGTATATGGCAATTTTAGAGAAATTTCATAGGTTACATGAAAGAAAACACAATTAGACTTGCCCTTATCATTCCCACTGGTGCCAAAATACATGTCTCTTTTTCAGATTTTCTCAGTTTAGCCCTCTTTTCCCTATGTCCTGTCTCCCCTATATCCTAGTCCCATCAGTCATGCCTTCTCTCTGTTTCTTCTTCTATCTCGTTCTCTTTAGTGACATCTTATCGGCTTACAAAACACCCAGGTATAGGAGACCGTTCTGCATGGTGTGAGCCAGCTCCCACTCAAAAAGGCCAGTGGAAATTGAGGCACAGGACCCACGGCCACAGATAGGTTCTCCTGTGGGGAATCAGGCCTGCATTGTACCTAGGCTGCTTTGAGACTTGCTTTTTGCTAAAACTCCCTCACCCTGGATTGAGGCAGCATTTACTGCATATCTTTAAAGTAACTTCCTAAAGTCCATGTTAAACCTTCCAAGGACCAGCGTAACTAGTTCAACCACTTTTCCCTTTGCTTTTGCAAATATCCTTCTGTGATGTGATTAGTGGCATCCTCTCCTTTGTTTTCTGTAAAAAGGTAACCACCTGAAGCATAGTA
Organism: Glossophaga mutica; assembly: GCA_039655065.1. Classification (NCBI taxonomy): domain Eukaryota; kingdom Metazoa; phylum Chordata; class Mammalia; order Chiroptera; family Phyllostomidae; genus Glossophaga; species Glossophaga mutica. The sequence continues at coordinate 63,608,682 of CM077310.1, read as the reverse complement.
AATGAGGACTGTCCTCAAAGTAATGTGTCCAGAAAAGCAATAAAAGCTTGTCAAGGCAAGGGTCAGGGCACTCTCCTCTTGAGAGAGCAGCCGAGGTGCTCTGAGGTGCTCCTCGCTTGAAAGAGTGGCTGTGTCATCCCTTTCCCTCCATAGGACTCAGTAGTCCCTGTGAATTTGTCTCATGTCTCATCCACAACGCCATGGACCCCAATGAGCCAGTGTCTGCATTACCCAGGTTCTTCATATCCCCCAAACCCTTCACCTGCACACATTTTCCTGAAGCTCCAGAATACCACCCCTTTCCTGCCAGACCTGCTCACTGCCTCACCTTTTGTGCCTCATCCCCAGGGCCTCCTTCAGTAGATGCTTCCAGCCCTCTGTCCCTCTGTGCTCCTGAAACTGCTATTCTAAATGTCAGCAATGATCTCACTGCCAAACTGAATGACCTGTCTTCCCCTTTCATTCACCTTGATTCTTATAACATATTTGACACAATACTGATCACTCCCTCTTATTTGAAACATATTCTTTCTTTATTCTGTAAATCAGTGATCCATGTCATTAGTGACCACTTTTCATATTTAGAGTTTGAATCAGCCATTGTTCTGGTAAAATAGATGATGGTCAAAGGCTTTGTGACTAGCTCTGGTTGGTGTGGCTCAGTGGATTGAGGGACAGCCTGTGACCCCAAGGGTCACTGGTTCAACTTCCAGTCAGGGCACATGCCTGGGTTGAGGGTCAGGTCGCCAGTAGGAGGTGCATGAGAAGCAACCACACATTGATGTTTCTCTCCCTCTCTTTCTTCTTCCCTTCCTCTCTCTCTAAAAATAAATAAATAAAGTCTTTTAAAAAAAGCTTTGTACATAGAGATTGGTGGGGGCTATAGTGTAGAGGTGTGGCTGGGGTTAATGACTCCAGTAGGAGGGTGCCTCCAGGAAGCCTTTACTCACCCCAAACCTGGGAGGGGGTGAGGGGAGGTGGGGGAAGGGCAGGGGGCATGGGCAGGAAGCACAGCTTAGAGACCTAAGGCAAGTTAGAGTTGTGGAAGGGGCAGGGCTGACAGGAGCTGTGGATGGAGAGAGATGCAGCCATTGTCCAACTGAGGCCAGGTAGGAAGAGGGTAATATACCCCAGCCTCTCCCTCCTCCTGTCTCTCTCTCCTTCTGGTGACTCCGATTGGCCGAATCCAATGGACAGCATGGTAGAGGGATGCAGTCCCTGAAGGTCAGGGACAAGGTGCAGGTAAGGGCAGAGCCATACAGACAATGAATGGGATGGGACAGCAACCCATAGAATCATATTACAATGTTCTTTCTTGGGAACGCATTCTCTGTCTTCCTCTTAGAACTGAGTTAGCGCTGAGCTGCGGAGTGGTGTTCAGTCTTCACCTCTTCTCTCTGTGCTCTCTCCTGTGACTCCCATTTCCAGAGCATCCCGGCATCTGCATGGTGCCAATGTCACAGCTGCATCTTTAACCTTGAGCTTGTCTGAGCATGAGTGTTGCACTCTGAACAATCTGTTGATGTCTCACTTTCATATTCTTCCCCAGCCTTGAACCCAATGGTCAGGACTGCTTTCCCCAAACTACAAACTACCCCTCTCCTGTTTGTCCTCACTGCCCCAGCTGCTCAGCCTGCACGCACCCGACTCTTCCTTGTCCCAGCTCGGGACCATCCATTCCAACTCCTGTGGATCTGGGCTCTCGGGTATGACCCCTGCTCTTCCCAATCACAATACCTTACAGACCCTTAGATCTCCTAGTGAAGTAAAAACTTGCATTTTGGAAGCTGTTGGAATCTGAAGCAACTCCCTATATTTAGGAAATCTGCCCTCATTAAATATTGGTAGGAGGAAGGTGCCATGTGCCACCCTGGAAGACTAAAAGCTACTACCACCAGAAGCTAGAGACCAGGAGGAAACCCACCCTTCTGAGCCTCACTGGCACATGACTCCGGAAGAGTAACTTCAGTCCGGCCCCATTTAGAACGTTTCCAGCCTCCATCTGTACTTTAGTGCTGCTGCCCCAGCCAGCTCGCCGTTGGGCAGCCTGGCTTCCTCGGCACTTGCTGATACTGTTTCTGGGCCTGAACCTCAACCAACTCTGATGCCGTGGCCCCTTCTCAGTGTGTGCTGGCCAGGGTCAACCCCCGTAGCTTGCACCAGGTCTCCTGACTCCTCACCTTCTCACTGATGTCCTGTCTCAGATCATGCCCTTCTCCAATCTCTTCTCCTTACCTCCATGGGCCTTATTTCCCTGAAACACAAAACTCTCTCTATCATTTAGAACAAACTGCTAACTGCCCCCCAGTATCTTCTCTCTGCCCCCTTTTCATGGAACTCCAAATGGTTAGGTTCCTATAGGGCCCAGAATAATGACTACATTTCTAGCATCGCTGGCTAGGCCAGTGGGACTGTTAGGGTCTGAATGTTCGCAACCCCTCAAAAGTTGTGTATTGAAATCTAGTCCCCAGTGTAGTGTGATGCATGGCAGAACACACCACCTCAGAACATGTCTCTTTGGCACGCAATTATTCTGAGAGGCAGGAGAGGCTCTGAAAACAGAGTTGAAGTTACCCTTTTGTAAAGGAAATTTACCTCGGTAAAGGAAATCTCCATTTGTCAGGGTGTCTCCCTCTCTGCACCCAAAGGAGATGGATGACTAAACCAAGAAACTTTTATCCGTGGAAAGGCAGGGACTCAAATCTGCATAACAAACCTTACTCTTGTTCGCCTACTTTTCTCGGTCACCTCCCCATAACTGGCCTCCCCCACATTGTCTTTCCTTGTTAGCTGAAGGTGATACTTAAGCCTCATTCTAAGCCACCCCTGAGAATTACTCATTTTTCCCTGGGCATCTCCCATGTACACATGAGGTACACTTGTTAAACCTCTGTTTTTCTCTGCTTAGTCTGTTTTTTGTTACAGGGAGCCCAGCCAAGAATTTAGAGTGAAAATTCTTTTTCCTCTCCTACAGGTAGTATTTGGAGGTAATCAGGCCATTAGGGCGGAGTCCTATGAATGGGCTTACTGCCTGTATAAGAGACCAGAGAGCCCCGGCCGGGAGCTTCCGGGAGTTGGTGAGAGCATTGTCCCAATATGCCAAGGTTGCAGGTGTGAACTCCAGTCAAGGCACATATAAGAATTAACCAACGAATACATAAATAAGTGGAATAACAAATCGATGTTTTTTCTCTCTCTCCTTCCTCTCTCTCTAAGATCAATTAATAAATAAAAATCAATCAATAAATTAAAAAAAGAGGCCAGAGAACTAGTTTGCTCGCCCTGCTATGTGAGGATAAAATGAGAAGGTGGCCATCTGCAAGTCTGGAAGAGGGCCCTTATTGGAACCTGACCCTGTTCTTGAACTTCCAGTCTCCAGATCTGTGAGAAATAAGTATCTCTGCCTGCAGGAGAAAATAATTGTTCCTGTTCAGGTGCCTCCATAACTCCCTGTCCCAGTAATGAACAGAGTCTTGTCTCCCTACTATCTGGCATGCATTTGAAGCTCAAAAATATTTCCCAGGTGAGGAATAAAGGGAAGATAAAACTTTCGAAATTGTGATTTATCTTCTTATCAAAGAACTGTTTTTTTAATCTACTTATTTCTCAAAAAAAAAGGGGGGGGCTAAAGGAGTTTGAACATCAGAGAAATTACTTATCCAAAGTCATTTGACTTTCCTTCATCTTAGCTTCAGGCAAGTTTGAAGGTCCTTTACTGAATCTGTAAAATAAGTGCACAGGTAGCAGAGAAGCAACCAAAGGCCATCAGTTGTACATGAAGTCAAGTTTCTTACACTTGTGCTGTGGGTTCCTGGTACCAGTTTTCACTCCTGGCTGATGATTAATGGACTCAGTTGCGGAAGGAAATGATACAAGGAAAACAGGGATCTTTCAGCCTCATGTTGTAAGATTCCACAGAAAATAATCTTGGTATTAGTTTAGCCAGAACAATGTAAAACCACACAGAAAGAACACTTTAGAAGAACTGTGGAGTTAAATGGCAAAGGAATGAAAGGGATTTCTTTCCTCGCAAAAGCTGGAGAGCATTTCTGATGAAAAGCAAACAAGAAGTTAAAGTAGTAAATGAGACTTGTAAAAGAAATGTTGAGTAAATTGGATGCTGTGAGATAGAATTTGTCGGACCCAAGGAGTACTATTTAAAGGACGGTGGTGTCTGCCTATTAAAGATTGTGTATACCCTTAATACATAATATTAAGAACATAATAATGCAAGAGGGTCAAGGACTGACCATTCTCGCAAGAAGAAGACTTTGGATGTGACCAGAAGTTTTCAAAAGGAGTCATGATATAAGAAGAGTAAGAAAGAAACAATCATGTCTTCCTGGGTCTACGGGGTGGGGTGGGTCTTTCTAGTTTGCCTGTAGCCAGGGCCTAGAAACAATAATATATATATATATTATTAATACTCACCTGGGAACATTTTTTCATTATTTTTAGCAAGAGAGAGAGAAGGGAGAGAGAGAAACATCAATCTGTTGCACCCAGACTGGGGATTGTACATGGCCAGACCAAGGATCTGACCCGAAACCCAGGTATGTGCCCTGACTAGGAATCAGACCTGCAACTTCTCAGCTATGGGAAGATGCACCAACCAACTGAGCCACATGGGCCAGAGCAGAAGAAGTGATCTTTTGGGGAACAGGACCAGTGGATTTATCTTGAGAGTAAGCAAATACAGATTTGCTTATATTCTATGAGCAAAGTTTTCTACAGATGCCTTTGTTTCTATTTTACCAAAGAAGGAGAACACATCACCTGTCCACATCCAGGAACATTCCTCCCCTCCTATAAGTTCCATGAGCCCTTGTGCCCCTGCCCGTCTTCCTACCTCGATGTCATCATAGCCGCGGCGACCCAAGAAGGTGGAAAATGGGAAATGGCTGGAGAAGAGACCAATGTTAATGAGGAGGCAACCAAAGGCAAATTGGATAGTTAACAAATAGATTTAGAATAAACATTTTCAAGGGATTAGAAAATTTTTTCCCTTTTGAAAGGACAGTTTAATGAGATTTAGGGGTAGGAATTTGGATCAGCTCTGAGACTAGATGGAGCAGACACACAAAGAGGGAGCTCTTGGGAGATGAGCACCTTTCCTGGGAAAGAGCCAATGATTACGTTCTTCTAATAAAACATGTGGCATCCTGGACAACAACACAGGGCCGAATGCCAACAAATGGGAAGTGAATCAATCAACACCCAGATGAAAGCATCACCAAGTCATGCTTCCTGAACAACCTGTCCCCAGATATATGGTGGAGATGGAAGAATTAGATGAATACAGGGAGTTTTGGGCCGATTATTCATCAAGGAATTTGCATTTCTGCAATCCAGTCTAGAGATTTCAAGGCAAGGCAATGGCTAAAAATATGTGGATCTTTAATCAAATATTTTAGAAAGCCCTGACTGGTGTGGCTCAGTTGGTTGGGCATTGCCCTGCAAAGCCAAAGGTCATTTGGTTCGATTCCTGATCAGTGCACATGCCTGGGTTCTGGTTTCAGTCCCCATCTGATCTTCCATTTCTTCCTACCTCTGAGCCCGTAGCTTGCTGCCCTGCATATTTGGGTCCAAGGGCTGGAAGGGGGGCTTTCTGGCTGCTATCTGGGGGGTGAATATTCAAATACAGTAAAAAAGAATTCCTGTGAAAGAAAAATAGAACTAGGAGCATATGACCACTTGAGCAACAAAATGGAGGAAGGCAGGTTCAGCTATCATGGGGACCTGCCAATGAGTGAAGAGCTGTATACATTTCACCAGCAGAGAAACAAGGTGTTCTGCCTGCAAGATATGTAGGACTCTCTCTCTCTGTAAACCTTTATTCACCTCTACCACCACCCTACCACCTGTGTTTCTCTGTGTCCATTATGTACTAATCAGCAGAATGGGAAGATTTTTGCTCTCTTCAAGAAACCACTGCTAATTAAGCGTTTGAACGTTTAAGTTGTGCATTAGTAGAGAAGCAGGAGTGGGTGTGATCAGCATAAAAATGGTTAAATTGTGAAACCACACTAGGTGAGCTGTAATGTAGTGACATGTTGCCCATATAGTGCAAAGAGGCCTTTGCTCTGTGCTTAAGTCCTCTGAGGTTTTAATTATACCTGAGCTCATTGCACACACACCCGATGTGGTCTTGAACTTTGGACTCCCAGGCCCTGCTGGCTCTCAGCTGGGTCTCCAGCCTCCCTGGGGCCCAATGCCCTGTTCCTGGTGGTAGTGGATTGCAGGGGGCACGAGTCACTGGCCTCATAGCCCACCAATTACATACATAAGGAGCAAACGGCTGTCTGGTTTCCCTCCAGAGCAACCTTCTGCAGGACACATGGAACCTCCGCAGAACCTGTGCATGGGTGTGGAGGTTGAGGGCCAGGCAGGGATAGAAGAGTACCAGATGGACAGGGCTTTCCATGCTGCATGTGCACACACCCAGTTGCCTCTGTGCACCTGCACACTCACGTGCACCCTCCTCTCTTTCTTGTATACATATACAGGAACCGAACCAAACATGCCCATGTGCCCATCCCAGCCTGCCTTTATCCTTGAGTACAAATACACTTATGCATGCACACATCTGACCTCCTCTCCTCCATGTATTCACATACCCAGCCTCCTTTGTTTCTCCATGTGTGCACACCTGCAGGTGCATACACCAGCCCTCTTGCTCTGTGTGTACACATAAACACCTGTGCCCACAAAATCAGCCCTTCTGCCTGAATGCACACACTCCTGTAAATACACCAATGTGAACATGCCTATGGGGAGGGGGGTCCCACTCTCATCTGTGTGTGCACACTGACAGGTACACACACCTTGCCCCTCTCCTTTTGAAAGCACAGGTACACACACAACCGTGGCTCCTCTCTTCTACTTGTGCACACACACTCTGACCCATTTCCCATGTGCGCATTAGTGTACACACACACACACACCGGCCCGGTGCGCACAAATGCACACACACCCTGGGCCCGTGTCCTCCGTGTGCGCACACGTGCACACACCGCATGCTCAGGCTCTCCGTGTGCGCGCATGTGCACACCCCCAATGGCTTCTCTTCCCCGCGCGCGCGCAACTTTGCAGGCTGATGCCAGTCCTTGGGTCTCCATCCCCCGCTGGGCGCGCGCGCACGCGCAGCCCATCCCCCGTCTTGGAGCCAAGCGCGGGCCGCTCGGCGGGAGGAGGAGGAGGACGGAGCCGAAGGCGCGAAAACGCGCGCAGGCGCGCTGCGGGAGCCGGGTCCGCCCACGTCACCGCGCCGCGCACGTCACGCCGCCCGACGCCCGCTCGGCAGGGTGAGCCCCGCGCCCGGCGCCTTGCAGGGCAGGACCCCGGGCCGGAGTGCGCGCTGGGACCGCCCGCGTGTCCGCGCCCTCGTGTCCGAGCCCGCGTGTCCGTGTCCGCGCCCTCGTGTCCATCCCCGCGTGTCCGCGCGCGACTGCCAGCCAGGTGCGGCGGGCAGGGGGCCGGCGAGGGCCGGGGTCCCGGGTGGGGCGCGGACACGCGGGGCACCCATCCGTTCCCAGTCCCCCTTACCCGCCGCGTGTGCGCTCCTCTCCTGTCTCTCTGCCTCCTGCTCCCGGTCCCGGGCACCGCCGTCGGAGGTTCCCAGGTGACCCGGCCTTGGGGTCGGGGGTCCAGGGTCCCTGGAGGGGCCTGCAGGTGGCCTTCCAGTAGAGCAGCAGCGCCGTCGTCTGCACTGGCGGCGATTGGTGTTGGCCCGAGCGCACGGAGTCCAGGGGTCCGGGGTGCATGGGGGCGGCGCTGGTCCCGACTTGGCCTGCCAGACTGCCGGTTCCGGCGCGCGGGAGGCGCTCGAGGCGAGGCGGCTGCGGCCTAGTGACAGGCTGGAGGCCGGACCCCGGAAGCCCACCTGTCAGAGTTACCGGCTGGCTGAGTGGGCTAACAGAGCGAGCCAGCGGGACCCGGACACTCTATGGGGTGCGCTTTTGCGCAGGGACAGCGGGGCTTCGCCCAGGCGGTGGCCAGGGGTACCCAACTGCGCCCTGGGTGCGCGGGCGCAGGCTGGGTGCCAGGCCTGATCGGGTGCCGAGCCTTTGTGTGGGCGTCGGGGAGGATGGCGGTATGCACTGAGCGGACTGGGCATCTAGTGTTGGATGCATTTCCAATCTTTGACATGACTTTTAAAGTCCTTGGTGTAGGGTTTTATTTGCCAGCTGCGCTTTGAGGATGGAGTGTGGGTTTAGAAAGGAAAGTGCCTGCTACCTGGAGGGGCAGTGAGGCTGGTGATGGTACTGGGGGAAATGTTGATATTTCATTAACTTCTTTTTTCATTCTTACTTATTTCTTGTTTTTCCTTCCCTCTTACCAGAAAAATCATTTTTCTTCTCTGGAGGGTGAACATTTATAGCATTGATTTCACGGATCTGGTAACATGGCAAAAGATGTAAGTATATTTGCTTGGTTTTACAGACAGATGTTTGCCTAGCACTACATTCTTTGCCGTTGTCCCACTTTATTTCAGAATGACAATACAAACAATAGCACTGTTTAGTACCACGCTTTTAAAGTGGATGACACAGTATAAAGGTGAAAAAGATGAAAGAAATCTAATAGCTTTTAGAGAGACGGATGTGATTTGCTGATATACCAGGTTCTTGCAGTCTTGACCACCAGTGACAGGTGTTGCATGAAGCTTAAATGACAGCACTGACTTTTTCTTCATCCCCTCAGGCTGTGTTAACTTAGAAGTAGAATATCTTTGTTGAAGGCCCCCTGAGCGCAGTGAGACGGAGGGCTGGGCCCAGGGGCGGCTGGTCCTGTGCAGAATGACTCTGAGCACCTGTTCGGTGGAGACTGTCAGAAGTTAACTCAGCTTTGATCAACCAAGTGCTCAGCTCTTGTTTTGGCCACTTTTTTCCTCAGAAAAATGAAACTTGGTGATTAATGAAATGTCATAAAAAATTCTACTTTAGCTTGCTTTGTATTTGTCATGAAACAATAGAATATAGTGAATAATTTTTTTCACTTGTTCCAAGAAATAGGCTTCAGGTCTAAAATAGTTGATTTTATTGGTTATGTAGTTCTTACTACACTTTGAAATGTCAGTAAAGTCACTGAAACCCCAGTTCTATCTGTTAGTGTTTCTCAGAATGCATTGTTCTTTACACATTGAGAAGAGGCTGTTTATTTACTAACTTATACATAGTTGGAGGTACTGCTCAGATAAATGGCATCTACCTGAAACACAACTAGAGGGAGTAAAAATGTGCCTATATGTAGGGAGCCAAATGATAGGCATCATGCATTTTAATCGTTGGGCATTTTCACCGTTTCAAAGGTTTCAGGACTCTCTGAGAAGTCGGACTGAGAGCGCCCCATGCTCTTACTGACTGTCGGGCACACACTCACATTTGGCTCCTGTCCTCTAATGTTGGGTTTGGTTGGGTGGAGAGTGTGTATGAACACGCAGTTGCATCCTGTGTGGTGCGTTTTAAGTTCAAGTCATAATCTGTATATCACGTTAGGTTGATTTTTATCATCTCTAATTGCATTTGTCAGTGTATTCCCCAAAGAGGCAAGATAGGTTAGTATGTGCTTGGTAACAGATTAATTAGGTATTGCATTTTTAAGAGGGTACTGCTGGACCCCAGTGCCTCTGTTAGAGTGCAGTTGTGTGTTTCAGGACTGAGTTTATTTGCCCTTTTTATTATTAACTGACTAGAGGAGAGGGGGACACTCCTTGTTTGAGAGGCTCTCTCTGATTCCTGGTGGCCTCTGGGAGATGGAAAGAGACAGTCATGGTTCCTGCCGTCTGGTTGCAAAGACACGGACACAAAAACAACCTTCTCTGACGTTCACTTTTGGAGAAACCCCCCTGCGAAGTGCAGGGCAGGTGAGGGCTGCCTAGTGGCTAGGTTGTGGGGCGGTTCCCCAGGAGCGGGTGTTCATGGGCGCTGTGAGGGTGATGGGGTAGGGAGTTCAGACTGAGAAACCGCATGAGGGGAAGCAGAGGCGAAGTGGCTTTCCCCATCCTGAGAGCTGGCTGGTGTCCGGAGTGACTGGAACCAGGCTTCTCCAGGGCTGGTGGGCCAGGCTGGAAATGGAGATTGTGGCCAAGGTGGGGCATTTACTTTACTTGGCCTTTTCTCTAGTTACCTCATTTTTTTAAGTAGGGGAATGGCATTTGAGTTTGGAAAGATGACCTTGGCAGCCAGCACTGGAGGGGAAAGTAGGAGTTGTTAATTTAAGCAGTGGTGCTTCAGTTTTTCTTAGGTGTGAGATCAAAGCTCATGAGCACAGGCGAGAGCCGAGCCACTCGGGTTGAAGGGGGTGGGCTGGGACCCCAACTTTGCAGAGCTCTGGAGCCTTCATGGGAGGCTGTTGCGGCCCAGGGACACTGGAGGGGGCTGGAGCAAGGTCTTGGGGGTCACAGTGGAAGACAAAACTTTTAGGGATCAATGAGGTATCAGTCTGGCAGATTTTGGTGAGGAGGATGAGGGAAGTGGTGTGGCAGGTAAGAAGGCAGCTTCTTACCTCTAGTGGAGGTCCAGGGCGACCTGCAGGTTTCAAGGGTGTAGCCAGGGAAACGACCGGATGGGAGCGAACCCGTCAGGGGAGTTGGGGGGATGGGCGGCAGGTACGGGTGGGTTTTAAAGGGCAGGAAAAGGGCAGGAGCCACCGTTGAGGGAAAGGGGCGGTGCGCTGGGCTGGACGTCCTGGGTGGGGCAGCAGGTCGGGGGTGGGGCAGCAGTTCGGGGGCGGGGGCAGCAATGATTCTTCTCCTGGCAGGTGGGCCGGACTGCACTAGGGCCACTGGGCGCAAACCCTTGCTGCAGGCTAACGCGCTGCATTGTCTTCGGTCTAAGGGGCCCATGTCATCCATCTTCTGGAGAGTCGTGGGGCTTTCACCTGTCCTGTTGTCGAAGCGTCTCAGACCGGAATTCCGCATGAGCCAGGCCCCCTGGTTCCTGTGTGCCTTTCACCCGCCTCGGTTCTTGGGGTGTGGGGTGCAGGCGGGGACACTGCGGAAGTGATGATAACCCAACTCCCGTGTTCACGCACTCGCAGTTGCTCTTTGTTGAGTGCCCGTGCCCAGCAGTGAACTTCTCCTGAAGCTTGCAGTTCTCAGGATACAGCCCACGAGGAGTGGGCCTCGAGGAAGCAGTGCCATCGTCACTGCGATCAGAGGGTGAGGAAGGGCGCCACGGCAGCGCGTGGGCATTGGGGAAGAGCGCGGGGCTGGGGCTCCCCTGCGTGTGCTCCGGCACCACCTGTGAATCTTCTGGCTTCTCTTTCTAGAACACAAATTAAATGTTTATGTATTTTTTTTAAAGATATCTAGACAAATCACTAATGCTTTTGTTTAACCGCCCCTCCCCCCCATTTTCTAGTAGTATATGAAAATAAGCCTGATTCCTTGGTGATTAGTAGTTAACATTTCATTTCAAAAGTGTGTCTCTTCAGCTGGAGTTGTGCTAGAATGTGTGTATAAAATGGCAGGAATGAGTGGGCTGCCTTGAGGCGGCCTCAGGGTGACTCCCTGTCTGCCCTCCTGCTTGTCTGGTTTCACTCTGGTCAGACGGAGAAGGGAGACAGCACCTGGGCAGGTGTGGAGAGAAGGTGGAAGCCTGTGCTGCTCACGGACTCCAGTGCCCACTCCTGCCTGTCTTTGGGAAGCCGGCTGGCCGGGCCTGGGCAGGAAAGATGGGAGTGGGCCATAGGCCATCGGAGCCTTTGCTTTTGCCTTCAGTGTTGATTTATTTTAATTAAGTCAGTATATGCTCGAGGCAAAGAACACAAATGGTAAAAGTTTAAATTCACTATCTGTACATGGCGTGGAGGAGGAGGAAGCAGAGAAGGCACAGAAGCACAGTGGAAGTTATAAAGGCTCCAAGCGTGGTCACTCTCAAAGTGACCACTGCCAACAATTTTGGGAGTTAGTTCCAGAGATTTAGTGTAAGAGAATCAATTGCTGCTAGTGGTATTGGGGGCAAGAATTCCCTTGCTGAGGGGGCTGGCCTACATAGTGATAGTGGTCTTTTCCCCAGGCCCAAGACGTCTGCAAGGCTCCTCCTCATATTTGCCAACATCCTGGTGGGGGTCGGCGTCCCTGAAAGAGAACTGCCAATTCGGCCATTTAACTTCCTGGACTCTTCCATCATTGCCCTCAGGGGGTCTGGGGGCCCTCGAGTGTGTGTGGCTGTGTGCAGATTCACTGGCCTCATGCAGGTGTTCTTACACCTGAGTCTCAGGGGCCATCCTTAGATGTGCATCTTGGAATGTTTTCCCACAGTTCTTGTAGAGAGACGCTAGGGAGGTCAGAGGGCATGGCAGCGTGCCTCTCAGTCTCTGCCCTGGCACTGCCTGCATCTGTGTTCCTGCAGCTGTGGGTCTGCCCCTCCATCAGGCGGTCTCGGCACCCTCCTTGGTGAAGTCGTTTTTTGTTTGTTGACTGATAAAACTAGGTATCTGTAAATTGTATTTTGTGCCAACCACAGGTCCCGTGGACACAGGTCATGTTTGAGAAGGTTCGCCTTGTTGAGAATGCAAGCACATTTTAGCACTGAGGAGGGCTTCTAAGGGAAAAGTAAATTTTAAAGGAAATATAAACATTATAATCATTAGATTTTATTAACGGCCATAATTGTGTGAAGTAGAAAGTGGAAGGCATCTGACATGACAGTGTTCACATGTGCACACCCGTGTGTGTGCATGCGCATGCACCTGTGTCCTTGCCTGGCTGCCCCCTTTCCCGCCACCTTTTCCCAATCCGTAGCTCTCCGTGAGCAGTTTGGTGCTGTTAGCATTTGGAACACTGTAGGTATGAGATACAGGACCTGCATGGCAGCCATAGTTCTTTTAGAACTGGAGCTGGAATGGAGTGGTGGGTGGGGGACTGTGGCCCCAAGAGGTTCAAGTACTTTCTCAGGGTCACAGGCAAAGCCTGTGTCTCCAGCTCCCAGCCTCAGAAGTTCCTCATGGCACAGGGAAGCAGATGGGGGAGCACAGCGTTGCCTCCATCCCCACTGGGAAGGTCGTGTTCTTGTCCTTGTCCAGTGTTGTGAAGGTTTGTAAAGAACAGGGAGCTAGATAGTTGGTTTTTAAAATTACAGGGGTGCTCTTGCCAGAGGTGTTGAGTGGCTGGTTCAGACTGTGGTGGGTATTCCTGGGCCCCGCCCTTCCACACTTCAGGTGTGAGAGCAGAGGGACAGCCTGGTGCGGCCAGTGAGTCCTGACCCAGGCCTGGGGCCACCCGTCTGTGCACTTGGCCCGAGGGTGTCCTGGGGGAGGAAGATAACCTCAAATCCCAACATGATCTTGGGGTGGGGACAGTGCTGGGACAGCTGGCAGAGAGCGTAGCTGTGCAAGCTTTTATTTGGAGCTCCTGGGCCTCCGTTTTGAAAGCTGCCCTGTGAGTCCGCTTGTGTTCTGGAAAAATTTTTACAATGTATTCTTGAGAGCTGGAGACCAAAGAAAAATGCATCCTATCTAAGCTTTTGAGGGATGCTATAATGAGGCCTGATTTAATACCAATAGGAGACTAATGAGCTTATCTAAAAATACACGTCCTGAGTATCGTTTTACAGACCTAGACCTCAATGATGAAATTCAGGGCTGAAGAAACAACCCTGGTATGGCAATAACCTGCTGTTTCCTCCAGTCTTTGATGAAGCGAGTTCTGGGAACACACACGGATTTGTACATTAAGTGCAGCCTTTTCTTTTGCCTGCCCTCACAGAGAAACTTCACATTTGAGATTAAGAGGTAGCAAATGTAGCCTACATCACTTATGTTTAAATAGAGGAGAAATAGATGATGGTGTGCTTGTTTATGTACCAGGCTTTTCATGTTTCAGAATTAATTTTTTTCTACGTGGAATGAAAATGGAGAACTCTGGGATGGCATTAAAAAGCAGAAAGTTAGAGCTTTTTCTTTTTAAAATAAATTTATTTATTTATTATTTATTTAGTTTTAGAGAGGGGAAGGGAGGGAGAAAGAGAGGGAGAGAAACATCAATGTGCCGTTGCCTTTCATGTGCCCTCTTCTGGGGATCTGGCCTGCAACCCAGGCATGTGCCCTGACTGGGAATCGAACCAGCAACCGTTTGGTTTGCAGGCTGGTACTAAACCACTGAGACACACCAGCCAGGGCAGAAAGTTATGGCTTAATTAAGTGTTGCCCTGAAACATCTTGTTTGAAAAGAAGTATTATACTTCTTGGTATAAACACTTGGTATAACACTTGGTGTAAAATTCAAAAGAAAAAGGATCTTTCTCCCTCATATTATCAGCGCTTCAGCTGTGTGCTTTTGGTGTGTAAAAAAGTGACCTTCCCAGTTGGCTGTGACACAGTTAGGAAATTGGCCTGTGCTGTTGATGCTCAACCTGACCTGCAGTGTGACTTCTAGATGATGTTTTTCTCGTATAATCAACTTTTCAAAGAGCTCTTCTCTCTTCGTATTTAATAACTAATGTTATTTATCAATGTAGGACAACTAGAAAATTCTCATTTGTAATTGATACTTGGTGTCTATTGCCTGCACGTTTCATGCTGTTCTGGAAGGAACTGGATTTCCAGGGAGAGCGAGCAAGGATGGGTTGGAGGTGGCACGCAGCCATATCACATGTCCTGCACATATCACGGCCCTGTGGGTCCTTGCTGAGGGCGTGAGGCCTCTGAGGTGCACGTTATCTGGGATGTGGGGTGTCGGTGTTGGCTGAACTAGAGTGGGACTCATCCCCAGGCACTGTCTAATTCAAATGATTATCACTATCCAGTTATCGGCCACAAGTAATGCGGATGCTGTGTCTGCATGTCATCGGGCCTGGAAGGAGTTGGCCATCAGCATGTTTGCTGACTGGCCGCGACTCTTGCAGCCCCGAGGCTGCGCGAGGGCTTGCGTTTTCAGGCCAACTGTGGCTTTTCAGTTGTTGCACAGCTCATGGATGCTGTTCGTATCTATTGCAGCCGATTTGGAGACTCCAGAATTTGGTTGTGTTTACCTCTTCCTCTCCGAGTCTGGTGTTTGAACTTGGGACCCTGTTCATCAAATTCCTGTTTTAACTTGATCCAGTTTGAAAGGGAATGCTTGTTTGGTGGGATGAAACCACCGTACATCCTCAGGTGCTAAAATTCAGCCCCTCCAAACACATGTGCTTGAACTGTGCATTCTGGTGTCACCTTCTATAACTTCCCATCACTGAGGGCCTGAGGAAAGGAGACAGAGCGAACCTCTCTGCTAGGAAGTGCCAAGAAGGTAATTGTGCCTGTAAGTCAGAAAACCAGACAGTTCCCAGAGCCCGACGTTTCCACAGCACCCCCTGCCCCCGGCCCGCCCCCCAGCTCAGCTCTGCCCTGTGCCTCCCCTGCCCGGGTCACGCGGGACAGGAGTGCTGCCCTCCTTCATGGTTCCTCCTGCAGGGCGTTCGTCGTTCCCAGGTGGCTCTGTGTGACTGCAGTCCGTCCTCACCAGAGACCCTGAGTTTTGCCTTGAATGAATGACAGTCCTGTCAACCCAACCACCTTTTCTGTCACAATCCTTGGATTATCCCTTTAGCAGGATTTTCACGTGTAAAAAGTTTGAAGCACAGAAAAAGTTCAAGTAATACTTCTTCTGTTTATAAAAGTAATGTTGATTGTATAAGAGTTAGAGAGTTCCAGGAAAGTAAAAAAAAGAAAAAATATCATCAGCTGGTATCTTGAGATGAATTGTTGGGATTTTGCAGTATATTCCTGTTGGATTTTTATTTAGTTGTATATAATAAAGGCGTGTTTTTACAAAGATGTAAATGTACTGTATGTTCCATTTTTAATCTTCCTTTTCTCTGTAATACAGTGTCAGCATTTCCATAATCAGTCATTTTATTAACCACATTATTTTTAGCAGCTGTGTGTTTATTTGACATCTTGGGAAATTGTAGATGGTCAGTTATTGAAAAAGCGAGTTAAAATGGGAAATAATAAAGGTGATGCATGCCTTAACACATCATTTTAAATTCAAACAAATGTATTTTCAGTCCCCCGTCCTGTGGCTGTAGTGTGAAAGCCCTTTCTTGGTGAATGGGTCTACTTACTTGAGTCTCTTGCATAAACCGCACCCATAATATCCAGCTTTGATTTCTGTAGAATGGATGGAGAACATAAAAGATGTTTAAAGACGCCTATGCAACTTTCTAGATTGTTTGCAATTTTTTCCAGGCTTTCAATTACAAATATAACTGGCATAAATGGACCTTTGGAGGCGAACACAGCTGAGTGTCGGATAGCATGCTGCCGAACTTTCTGGAGCACAGGTGTGCAAGTTATCTGAGAGAGTCCTAAAAGCCATCAGCAGCTTAAAGAGAGTGGAGAATGTCAATTAATTTGACAAACCCCCATCCCACGCTGGATGTGCCTTCAGGCCCCAGGCCCCAGCATTGGGGATGCCAGTGGTTTTCAGTTAAATCTTCTGTAGTTTGCACAAATCCACAGTGATGTCACAGGATAAATTCTTGAAAGCGTAATTCTGTGTGGATGTGTGTGAGCTTGCCAGGATATCTGTGGGCATGCGAGCACAGGTGTGATGCAGCACATGTGTGCACTGTATCTTTGAGTTAGACTACTTCCCAAGATGATTGTGCCAGTTTTTCCTTACCTCCATCAGATTGTGCATTCCCTTTTCACCACTGAGTGTGCTTTTCAACACTGAGTTTGAAGTTAACCATTTAAAAACACACAAACTTGCTCCATTCAATAGGTGAAATTTTAAATGGTGTTTTGTTTTAGTTTGCTTTTTTTCCTTTTTTTTAGAGAGAGGTGGGGAAGAGAGAGAGGAAGAAAAGGAGAGAAACATTGATGTGAGAGAGAATCGTTGATTGGTTGCCTCTCCCACATGCCCTGGCCAGGGATCTAACTTGAAGCCTAGTCATGTGCCCTGGCTGGGAATCGAACTGTGACCTTTTGGTTTACAGGACGGTGCCCAACCCACTGAGCCACACTGGCCAGAGCTAGTTTGCATTTTGGGTTTAGAAGCTGAATGCTTTCCTTTTATTTATTTATTTTTTAAATATTTTATTTATTTATTTATTTATCTTTAGAGGGGAAGGGAAGGAGAGAGGGAGAGAAACATCAATGTGCGGTTGCCTCTCGTATGTCCCCTGCCGGGAACTGGCCTGGCAACCCAGGCATGTGCCCTGACTGGGAATCGAACTGCGATCCTTTGGTTCGCAGGCCCGCGCTCAATCCACTGAGCTACACCAGCCAGGCCTGAATGCTTTCCTTTTAAAACACTGAATGGTTGAACATTTCTCCTGTGATGCTGATTTGCATCCACTCTTTATAAATGAAGGATGTTAAACCTTTGTTCATTATTTCACAGCAAAATGTTAACATTAGTTTGCTTTTGTCATACAGCAAAAGTTGTAACTGTAAAGTCGTGTCAACATAAACCCACAGAGAACACACCTTGGATTTTAACATTGACCACAGATAGTCTTTAAGTGCAATACTTCCAATGTTTTTCCTTCACCTGAACAACTGTATGTATTTAGTTGTTCACAGTTATCCAGCGTGGTCATGAAGACTTTCTGAGGCCTGAGTTCACAGCAGTCATCTGCGTCCTTGTGGCCTCTCGGCTGGGCGGTTGCAGCGCAGCGTGAGTGCGGCCCGTCGGGTCCCTTCAGCTGTTGCGTCATGTCTCACTTCCTTGTGCGAAAGTATTAATGACTTGCAGTGCCTGGTATGGGTCTTATTTTTCTGTCATTTCATTTGCTTTTCAGAAGCATCAGGGTTTGAGTGAAAATGTCCTATGCCACCTGTATTGATAGAACCTAAGCCTTATTTTGCAGGGAAGAGGGGTGAAGAGGGAGGCGTGTATGTGAGTTCAACTTCTGGCTTTGTCTCATGGCTGAGCTTGGGAATCAGTCAGTTATAAAGCCACACTTATCTTTCATCTGGCATACTTTTAGATTAATCCACATAAAAACGTTATTTATTCTTGGAAGATGTTAGTTATTTTGAAAACACATCTTTTTTTTAAAATTTAGGTACCATGTTTGAAATGATGTGCAGCATAAAAGATCCACGACTTAATGCCATCCAAGTAAGTGGCATCTGAGCTGAAATGGCCGTGGAGAACCTGTTTCATCCTCCTGCTGTGCCCCTCCCCCAACTCGCACATGCAGCCTGGGCTGGAGGGAAGTCAGAAAATTAAACAATCTCATGGGGTTTTGTAACTCCCGAGAGCTTTGAAATCCTATCTGTAGACTTAGGTGTTGCAGAGCCCTTCCAGTCCGGAAGGGGAGACTAGCAGAGATGCCTTTCTCCCATGGATGATGTAACCCCTTCTTTTCTTAACAAACTATAAAGTGCCTTCTATGGGAGCTGCACAACAACCTTCCTTTGGGATGGAAAGGGTAAGGGGTCAGTTAGGGTGGAGGCGGGTTTCTGTGGTGACTGCAGGCCCCGCCCTCTCATGCAGTGATGGGGGCTTCACCTGCTCCATCTCATAGGCCTTTGTTGGAGTGTGGTATTGACAGGTATGGGCCACAGTCCTAGAAACCTTGGCTAATCTGTATTTTATTCATTTACTTTCAGAGAGAGGAGAAAGGAAGGAGAAAGGGAGAGAAACATTGATGTGCAAGAGAAATGTCAATCAATTGCTCTCACAAGCATCCCAACCGAGAACCTGGCCTGCAACCCAGGCTTGTGCCCTGACTGGGAATTGAACCAGTAACCTTCTGGTCCCCAGGCTGGTGTTCAATCCACTGAGCCACACTGGCCAGGGCTAGTCTGTATTTTTGAACGCTCCTTCCTCTGGGAAGGGAAAGGGCCAATGGTGGCAGGATGCGATGTTCCTGTCACAGCTCTGTCTCCTGCTGCCTACCCGCCTACACCCCATGCAGCCCTCAGACCCGGGCCCCATGGGCTTGGGCTTGGGGAGTCTTCCCTGGGGGCTGTGGGGGAGCCATGGTCCTCGTTTAAGCTCCTGGCTGTGGCTGACTTAGTTTTTGTTAAAAAGGAAGTTAGATTCTTTGTAAAAGGGAAAAAATTATACTGCAATAACTTTTCCAGTAGAGAAGTCAGATTAGTATGTTGTTATTTTCAAAATTAGCTCGTAAAATAAATATACTAGATAAGCAGAAAAGGTCTCTGCCCCTGGTTGTGTTACTCAGGGGGAACCAAAGGTCTGGACCCCTCCCCCTTCTGTGGAGCGGTGGGGTGTGCCTGACTGTGTGCGGAGCCACAGCGCCATAGTGTCCTGGAGACTGCTGCAGGACAAAGGCGGTCATTCCTAGTGGACCTCTTTTGCCTGGTTCTCAGTCCCAGCTCTGCCACTTTCCAGTGCTGTGACCTCAGGCAGGATCTTCGCCAGGGCTTGGCGACTCATCTATAAAATGAGGTAACAAGCGTACTTGTCTCTCAGGGAAGCAAAGATTAAAGGACCAAAGGCATCGCATGCTCGGCCAGGCCCTGGCAACTCTTGGACGGGCTCTAAAGATTGAAAACAAAAGGCTCTGAAGAAATGTGGACAGTTGATCACAGGCTGGGCCTCTGAAATATGTTTCTTGGCCGTGAGTAGTTGGTCCGATCAGTGCTCTGGGGATAGACCCTACTCCTAATACGATCAAGGGGGTTGGCTCCTTGCTAGGGCCTGAACTCAGGAGTGAAGTAGGCAGGCCACCAGAGATGGGGTTCGGGGAGGCACAGACCACAAAAGGGATACGACTTCACTGCTGAGTATTCGGGACCACGTGGCCTGTGTTGCCTTGCTGCCTGCTTCCGTTACCGTCTGTCTGCAGACCGGCCTCCACCCATCCCATCTCCAGCTTACCCTGGCTAGAATTTGGAGAAACCCGTGGGTGATGTGCAGCCGGCGGGGCCTGCTGGAATGGGCTTCAGTGGACAGCACCTCTGACACCCAGGCTTCCCCTTCAGGGGCTGTGGCACGACTGTTAGGAGGGTGGACATGGGACAGTTGAACACAGCATGGGCGTGGTTTAAAGAGAAACACTCGGTGCAGCCATCTCATTGGTTCTGCCTTTGTTGTAAAGAACAAGAAATAATGTTCCACTGAGAAGCTATGTCCATATGAATCAGATCCTAGCCTACTTACATGCCCCCTTACGGTCCTGGAGAACAGTCTCTGCCGTGCAGCAGGTGAGAGGATGCAGTACGTGCCATTCAGAGCTAACCCAGTGCGGATCTGCCACGAAAATGCCAGAAAGTGAGACATATGCAAATAGTTAAAAATGGTTTTGGAACCATACTGTGTTCTTCCAGGCAGCTTTACATTTGTACCTGCTCTGGAATAAACTGAGTATTTTTCTGGCAGAAAAGTGAGAGTTAAGATGATGACCGAAGGACAGATTATGGATCAGAAGAGCAGGTGCTGTCACTCAGTCAGCTTCTTTCTAGGAAGGATCGCAGTTGGGGAGCAAGTGATACTGAGCCCAGCGAGATACGGAACTTCCCATTTTGGCGTGAGCAGGAGGCAGTGCCTGTGCTGTGCATTTTTGGAGTGGGCGGAGGAGAGTAGTGTAAGTGATGCAGCGTTCGACTGACCTTCAGGTCCAGCTCAGCCGGCAGCAGTTGGATGGAAATGCTAATTGATACTTCACCGCAGAGGTGGGCTCTGATGGCAGACGCAGGAGGTCAAAGGGGGCGCTACTGCAGAGGAAACAACCCTAGCTTTTCAGAGCCAGAGGAGATGAGATCTCCAGATCCAGCCAAGGAAAAAGAGGGACGCTAGCCTGGGCTGTTCATTGGAGTCCCCATTTTGCTCACCGCTCACGGAGAAGAACAGCTGTGACTTGTGTGTTAATTGCTGACGCCTTAGCCCCCAGCAGAGAGCTCAGTCTCACCTGAACTTCAGAAATCTTGGCGTCTCAACCCCGTTGGCACCAAGAGCAAATCCCTTCCTTCCCCTCCCCTCGTAGCCTGCCACACCTGTTCCTCTTCCTTTCCTGAGTCTGCGGGAGTTTGTAAATTGAACTGCTACCTCTTCTACTTCCCCTCACTGATGGACTTGAGACTTTCTCCTGAGGACGTGGATTTCTTGTGGGGCAAGGACTGGCGTTTGTCCTTTCTTCTCCCCACTGTCGCCTTTCTTCTCCCCGGCGGATTCTGCCCTGCCTACGCGTCAGGGCCCACTGTGACCTTCCGTCCTCTGCCGTCTGCCCTCTGTGGTCATGGGCCTCTGCTCCGTTGGCTCTCATTGGCACCTGGGTTTCTTTCCGTTCCCCTCTGGCCCTTCTGGTCCCTTCTGTCCACTCTGTCTCCCGCCCTCTTCTGCCGGCTTTCCGCCCTCTTGGCTTCCTTTCCGTGGGTGTCCCAAGGGGTCCTGAGCTCTGATGGACGATTTTCAGCCTCCACCCTCATCGCCCCCACATCATCCTTAGATCCTGTTATCCTTGCGACTCTGTATCCTTTGTTAGAAAATGACAATAGTCTTACAGTTTATTTAATTACAAAAATACATATGTCCTCACTTAATGTTGGCGATAGGGTCTGCAACCTGACGTGAAATGACACCTAAGGAAGCCATTTTTACCGTAGGCCGATTGACACACCAAGAGCTGAGCTCCTGTGGCATCGCACCAGTGTTACAACAAAGCAACGTGGGCACAAGGTCCTTGTTCGAGGGCCCGTTGCCTAGGGCTTACGTAAAAATTCAAATGGCGTCGGTCATAGTCCAGGGCAACTGTTGTTATTTCATTTTGGTGATTGTTTTAGCGGCCAACACCCTAGATGAGTGTGTGTTTAAAGGTACACGTGCATTGTACAGCTTTACCTAAGTGAACGCATACATCCTGTCCCTGCTATTTTACTCCACAGTCTGTCCTAGACTTTGTCATGTTGGTAAATGTATACGTAGATAATTAAAAAAAAAAAAACTTGTGTGGGACATTTCAAATATACACAGGTGTAGAGAGAATGTGATGGTGACCCCCTGTGACCCTGTCACCACCGCAGCTCGCGGCCATTGTGCTGGTCCACGCCTCCCCCGCAGCCAGGTGGCTGTGAAGCCGATCACAAGCATGATGCCACTTCATTAAACATTCTCGTATGTGTCAAAGATAAGAACTCTTTACACGTACCCAAAACAACAAACAAGAATTTATTAGTATTGCCAGACAGCAGGTGTTAGAATTTCTCCATTTGTCTCAAAATCGGTAAGCTCTGTTTGCATCCAGGTCTAACATGCTGTTTCATTTGGATGTGCCCATGCACATTTGGCCCCACTGATGGCGTTCAGGTTGTTCTGGGCACTTGCCTTTGTGGTGAGCAGCACCGGGATAAATCCGCATGTGGCGTGGGCTCTCATGACGGCACTTTCTGGGTCGTGTTGCTGGCTCAGAGGCATTGATTTTTGGTTCCCTGTGCCTCCCTTCCCTATCTTAGAAATGCTCTGATCTCGCCACACAGGTTTAAATATAGATATTTGTATAAGTTTATTTTGTATTGTTTTCAGCAGCAGCCTTGATCTGAAGCTCCTGTTTCGTTGTTGTCAGATCAGCATTCCTAGCTTATTTTTCCCACTGTATTTTTTTATCTACTTGAAATCTATATTTTATGTAATGAACCTTAGCTCTAACTCAGATTTTTTTTTGCAGAGTGCTCTATTGCATTGTTTTGTAATATCACTATGGTGCTCTTTCCATGGCAGAGACAAACCCACAGCAGGCAGCAGACGTAGAAACCAGGCTTGCACGTGAATAGAGTTTGAGAGAGTGAGCTGTGTGGTCTCTAGCATCTGGACCACTCCCCTATGTCAGTTCTGTAACAGTTGCCCAAAATGTACTGACCTGGAACTACAACATTCTTGCCCCATGATTTCTGTGGGGGACTGGCTGCAGCTGGTCCCCCAGCTCAGCACCCAAAGGGGTTGTACCCTGAGGTCCTGGGGGAGCAACTGTGTCTGAGCCAGCATTCCATCTCCTGAAGGTTGCTGGCTGGAGGTCACCCGCTGTTCCTAGGCACATGGGCCCTCCATGGCCCCATTCATGTTATCAGAGTGAGTGAGCCAGGGAAAGGGAGAGACAGAGACATGGAGAGAGAGAGAGGGGGAGAGGGAGAGGGAGAGAGAAGCCATCAAGACAGAAGTCGCGGTCTCTTGAGACCTAACCTGGCCTTTGCAGCTTCAGTCACCAGACGGCCCTCACACCTAACATGCTTACTGTGAGACCTTTGAAGAGGCCAGCCTCTCCTCTGGGCTGAGGGACATCTTCCGTCTGGGCTTTGGTGTCCTTGCTGCAGGGGTTTCCTGTCCATGCAAACGTCCTGCTCTTACAGGTCTCACTTAGTGTCTAGTGGAATGACAGGGGCGATGGAAAATGAATTAGTAGCCTGTGTAGGAAAGTGGAAAGTTCACAGTGAGGACTAGAACCAGGTGGTGGTGGGAAGCACGGGGCAACACCTGGAGGGGGTGGTGAGGACTTGGGTCGCTGAGACAGGGCATTTGGCTCTCCTGGGTTATGTCAAGCCCTGCTGTTCTCTCATCACCAGCAGCTGACCACCCCCACCCTTTTCACTGGGACCCTTCCTGTATAGACAACCAGCTCAGACCACCTTCCTTCATCTCCTCATCCCGGGCTGTGCCCTGCTGTCCAGAATTGAGGCTTTATCTTTCTGGCAGCCTTCTAAAGGGGTGTGGGCCTGCAGATGGCACCTGGTCTCTGGGTCTCTGTCATGTTGAGGAATTTGTACTTTATCCCATGGTGATGAGAGGTGATCATGGTCCGGAGTGTTTTAGAAATGGAGGACAGATGAGAAGGAAGAGATCAGCGAGGCGATTCAGAGCGTGGGAGAGATGCAGTGGGGGCCTGGCCAGTCCAGCTGCTCGTAAAGCGGTGTGGTCAAGGCGCCCTTCTCAGGGCTGTCACACATTAAATTGGTTTGTATTTCTAAAGCCTAGGACATGGTAAGCACGAGGAAGCGTTCTAAATTAACTAAAATAATCATATTCCATTTTTTAGTTTTCATTTTTAATTGGTTCAACTTTTTCTAGCAGCATTATATGTTTTGGGAACATGTTTTGCTGTTATCGCTACTTAAAAAAATTATTTATTTATTTTTAAAGAGAGGGGAAGGGAGAGAGAAAGAGAGGGAGAGAAACATCAATGTGTGGTTGCCTCTCATGTGCCCCCTACTGGGGACCTGGCCCACAACCCAGGCATGTGCCCTGACTGGGAATCGAACCAGTGACCCTTTGATTCACAGGCCAGTGCTCAACCACTGAGCCACACCAGCCAGAGCTGTTACTATTACTACTAACAGGATACTTTTAGCTAATATAAGAATAATTAGCTTTTATTTTCACTAAATATCAGCATAAAAGGCTGAGTGTAGTTTTTCTAAGAAAATTAAGGTTAATTATGGGAAATGAGTGCCTTTGCTATTGGTTTATGTTAATATATTTAGCAGTTTGATGTTTCCTTACAGGAAGCTTTGCATCTTAAGTATAAAGATTTTGTAGAAAATAAGTCCAGTACACTTAACTTAAAAATTGCAATTTCAGTAAATGCCTTTTTAAAAAATAAAAAACAACCTGTGTTTTGACGCTTGTTATCAAGGAAGTAGTGCAGGTTACAGCCTCCGGCCCACAAGATGTGAGGGAGAAACCTGCGGTGCGATGTCCCGTAATGCTTTTTTAAATTCAGTATTTGTGGTTGTGTGATTGAAATTCTGTGCCACGAACCTGTCGGAGTGACTTCACGCTGGGAAACCCCGAGGAGGGCTGTACTGGGGCTCGTTTCAGTGCACCCTCGTGCTGGTAATTGGGGTCCTGGAGGTGTGCTATGCATGGCTTTGGACTGCCCTGCAGTCTGAAGAACCAGTGGAGAAGAAACTGGTCAGAGGCCTCGTTTGCTGCGTGGCCCTGATGCCCTGGTGTGCTCGGGCTCTGAGAAGAGGGGCCGAGCGGGCAGGGGTGCTGTCCAGGTGTGCTGGTTATGTGCTGAGGAGACTGGTGACTCAGCAGCCAGGATGGGTTTGCTGCAGGACACGGGGCACAGGTGGAGGTGGCCTGGTTTGCACCACTCATAGATCTTGTTTACACTAGTGCCAGTGGACACATTTTTGGAGGTGTCGCT
This sequence comes from Glossophaga mutica, assembly GCA_039655065.1. Taxonomy (NCBI): domain Eukaryota; kingdom Metazoa; phylum Chordata; class Mammalia; order Chiroptera; family Phyllostomidae; genus Glossophaga; species Glossophaga mutica. The sequence goes on along the minus strand of CM077310.1, from coordinate 63,583,639 downwards.
AAACTACTCACAGTGACCACTCTGCTGCTGGCCCAGGACCTTACTGCTTTGCCCACTGGCAGCTCAATGCCCTGGGAGCCCTCAGAACTTCCTTAGGCCTCGGCAGACCAGGAGGCTTGGTCGCCATGTGTGGATTTGTAGATATTTGCATGTCCTGCTGTGATTCTTGTAGAGGCTGTGAGGGAGGTGGGGCTGGTGCTGCTGCCCCCCCATCTGCAGGTAGGGGGCGACGGAGGCCAGGACTTCAAACTCACCCAGGCAGGAGACCCAGTGGGAGGGGCCCTAGGAATGAAGCAGAGAAGATGTGGGGAGTAAGCAGTCCTTGCCTGGTGACAGGCCAGATGTCAGGACTTAGTGGGGTGTCTTACAGTTGACCAAACATGAATCAAGTTAATAGCGAGATTTTGTTTCCAAAAAAGATGACAGTAATTTTCTATTATACTTAGTTGATTCTTGCCACACTTCACCAGTGTCAGTGAGTGAGGTATTTATTAGATCCTTCAGTTGTCCTTTGGGGCTTATGCTTCGTGAAGCAGGTGGTGTTTCAGAAAAGCATCATTATGAGAAGGCTGAAGCCGTGATTCTGCTGGGTGGGTCGTGGATGAAGATGCTGATAGCCTTTCCATGGGTACCCAAATTGGTCTATGTGGGTTCGAGACAGACCAGCCATTCTTTTGAATTCCATGTTGTCATAAGTGGTTCTAGTGGAGTGTTCTTAAAGGGCCAAGGTGGGGCTTTGCCCAGTGATGCTATTTCCATGAGGTCGCCCCTGCACCAGCCACTGTTGGAGATTAGAGTGGCCCCAGGGGGCGCTGTGCACCTTCGGATGGGGTGGAGATAAAAAGTGTCTGAGGGGGCCTCTGTCCCCACACAGCCTGGAGCAGGCAAGGTGTGTGTTGAGTCTCGGTTGGTCTTAAAGCCACAAATGATTTCTGTCACCTTTGTGGAGAACAGAATTAGAAGGAATGCATCTGTGGCTGGGAGGGTGAGGGGAGGCTTGGATTCAGGTTTTATTTGGGAAAATCTGTTGTACTGTATCTCTGGGCATTTAAGAGTAGGATGAACCGGTATCAAAACTGGTTTAGCCCCGGCTGGTGTAGCTCAATGGACTGAGAGCTGGCCTGCAAACCTAAAGGCCACTGGTTCAGTCCCTGGTCAGGGCACATGCCTGGGTTGTGGGCCAGGTCCTCAGTTGGGGGTGTGCAAGAGGCAACCAATCTGTGTATCTCTCACACATTGAGCGTTGATGTTTCTCTCCCTCTCTTTCTTCTTCCTTTCCCCTCTCTCTAAAAGCAAGTAAATAAAATCTTTGAAAAAAAAAAAAACTGGTTTAGATTAGTTGCATGTGGAAGCTAGGTGACCTGCCCTGTTCTGGTATCTTCTGCTGTAAGATCATTACCTGCTCAGCTATTGAAAATGAACCTGCTACCTGGCTGACCAAATGACACTAAGTTCATATATTCCCCAGGTTCTCGTTCTTTCTGGAAAGGACTTGTGAAATGCGGTTTATATAAGATCAGGCAGCCTAGATAAATTATTTTGATTTTGACCATTTATCTTTGACAGTTCACAGTCAGTTATATTACATGAAGAACTTTGAGTAAACCTTCAAAAATACATTCAGTGGCTATCGTTAATGAAAAGAAGCACTTTTTTTTTTCTTGTTCTGGGACTCTGACTCACCCGAAGATCCTTGCTCTGTTTTCAGGCCAAACTACCAGTTTGCTTTCAGGACACTCAAATGAATTTGTACGTCCATCTGCAGTATGCCTTTGCCAGCCTCAGGCATCACCATTTAAAATACGTGTGCCCATTTGATAAATAAAAACAGTATTTCATTAATAGCATAAGGGCTAAGCTTTAAAGGCTGAAATCTTTAAATGATCTTTTTATGCTGACCAAATAGTTTGTGGGCTAAGGCAGCCCCGTGCAGAGGACCTGGGCATTTCCCCACATGGCTCTCTGTAGTTGTCTGCATAGCGGTCACTGTTTTGTCTTCTTAACCTGTTCTTTTACACCACCCTCTGAGAAGGATGGTGTGTTCACAACTGTAGCTTTCTTGTCCTACTAGCTGTTGTATTTATTACGGCTGTTGTTGTTTTCTGCAGGCCGGTCTAATTGAAGCCAACGGGGAACTAAAGGTCTTCATAGACCAGAACCTTAGTCCTGGAAAAGGTAAGGGTACCTAGTTTGGAAATGCTCTAAATGTGATCAGTCTGGTGTATTTATGAATATCTCTGATAGTGAAAGCCCCTTGTTAATGGTGGAAACCCCACCTAAAGAGCTCTCCTGTCTGGGGGCCTCCTGGATGGGCTGGGGAAAGGTAGCGTTCAAAACTCGGACATACCACCTGGGCATGCACATCAATGGCTGAGTTTATTTTGACTTATACGTCTCACATTATTTGCAAAACTTGAGAAACTGTAGAAGAGTGTAAAGGAAGAAACACAGGTCCACCTGCAGTATACTGCACTTGTATTCCCATCCACCTCATGGCCGGGGGGCTGGGGGACCTGTGCTCTGCAGACATTTGCTCCGTGGCCAGCCACACTGGAGCAGACAGAAACCAACTCTGATCTAAGAGCGCATGGTGGGGTACACGCCTCAGTGTGAATGAGAGTCTCCACATCTGTGTATGTATCTTTAATAGTTCTTTGGGGATCAACATTTTTCTGCATCACTAGAGTTTGGGGAGGATCAGTTAAAGCCACTTTTTCCCAGGGGTCCCACAGTGTGCAGTTTCCCTCCTAAAAGTGATATGTGATGAACATCTGGGAATATGTACGTGAGCACACTGGCTACTTCTGGTAAAGTGGTAGAGGTGGAATCGCTGGATCAAAAAGATATGTACCTTTCAAGTGTTGACATGTGATGCTTGGCTGATTGTAAAGCTGCTTTGGTGTGGAGCTTTGATATGTCAAGTTTGAGCAAGCCCATTTTGGTGCAGCTTGTTACAATGTTGCTTAGGGAAGACCTGCAGGAGAGCCTGGTTTGTCTCAAGGCGATTTTGCTTGTGGGGATGGATGAAGTCCATGTGCGTGGTTCCAGCTGTCATGTCCATTCAATCTGTGTCAGCCCGGCTGGGGGCCAAGAGACCTTGTGCATTGTTAGGGCTTAGGCTCTGCTTAAGGATTACTTATATCTGATTTTCCTAACAATTGTCATATATAAAATTAGCTTTTTACTTTAACAGTGAGGCCCTAATAAGTGATCTCCTGATGCCTACTGTATAACCCTGCCAGAATTTGAAACTGTTTTGGGGCCCTCACTTCGTCTTGCTGCTGTGTCCCAGCCCCTTCACGTCAGTTCATCTGTCACTGTGAGCACTGGACAGGGGCCCAGCCAGCTCCTTCCCCGTCCATACCCCTCCCCCGTGAAGCCACATTCCATGCGACTGAGTGAGTCTGGTGTGTCATGTCATGAGCTGGTGGGCTCATACCGCCTCCCCTCTGTAGCTTTGGGACTTAACCTTCAGATGCCCATGGAGGCTCTCTCCGCTCTGCAGAGGCTTGTGTGCACGGCCGTGTGCTGGCCGCCCATGCCCTTGGCCTGCCCCCATCCAGCGCTGCTGATCTCTTCCTCCTCTCGCTCCAGGCCTCAGGCCCACGCCTGCTCCCCTGGTGTTGCTGGTCCTGGCATGTCGTGGTGCGGCCCTGCGTTTTTCCGGATGCCTTCTTTTCCCTGTGTCCAGGGATGGAGAGTCCAATGAAGGATTCAGTGTTTACACACTTTTTAAATCTTGGTATGTTGTGAATGCTAATTTTTGGCATTCACAGATTGCTTGAGTGAAAAATTCAGTGTAAGTAATTGGGCATGTAAAAGTTTCAGAAATTTGAGGCATGACATTTTCTTTTATTTTTTTTTAATCTTCACCCAAGGATATGCTTGTTGATTTTGAGAAAGAGAGAGAGAGAGAAACACTGATGTGAGAGCGAAACATTGATCAGTTGCCTCCCATAGGCACCCTGACTGGAGATTGAATCTGCAACCTTTTGGTGTATGGGGCGACACTCCAACCAACCGAGTCCCCTAGCCAAGGCATGACATTTTCTATTAAAGTGATGAAGCAGAAATAACAATGAAAAAATCCGCAAACTTTGCTTCCCTGGAAATGATGGAAGTATTTCATTCTGGTGTCCACTTCGAATTCCTCTCCAAGTAAGCTTACTTATGACCACACAACTTGCTGTCTCTTTTTCCTCTCCAACTGAGCTTGCGAGTCAAGGAATTGAATTGGAAGGATCAGAAAATATAGTTTCTTGACTCTACTGAAATATTTTGGTGCTAGCTGCCTGCACCGTTTAAAATACTTTGCATCCCTCTTGGGTGTGGTCTGGCTTCTCAGCAGCCCCTCATCTCACTCGGAGGAGCGTCTGCAGCTCATTCTCCAGCCCTCCTCATCCCACTCGCCTTTGCCGTGCTGCTCCCTGGACTGCGTGCCCAGACCTCGATGGTCTTCCTGCAGGCCTGTTCCTGTTGCCTTGTGCTGCAGCAGCTCTGCTGGGACCAGTGTGGCCTCCTTTCTGTCTCCTGAGGCCCAGTCCCTCCACCTCGGAGCTGTGTTTTTGTTGTGAGAAGGCACAGGACGACCTCACCACAGCCTGCTCAGCTTTCCCTATGCCCACAACGTGAGTGCTGCCACGTTTCTCCCGCTCCTGTCAGAGAACCAGTGAGCAGCAAGTCCGTGCCAGTCTGGCTGCCGGGGGCTTGGACGTGGAGAGAGCAGTCCCAGCCCTTGTGCCCTGACAGATGGGTTTCAGCAACAGCTCTCTTGTGCTTCTGGTTCATGTGTTTTAAGTGGTGTTGCACTAATTTGAGCTGTCACTTTGGGTTATTTATTAGTATTTCATTAGATTGAGGAGCCCCATGAGCAACACGCTGGGATGTCATTTGATTCAGTGGTCACTGTGGGCACTTCCTTAGGGGCAGTTGGCAAAGGCTTGGGGTCACAGTGAGTAAGGCACAGACCCTCCCACAAGCTCCTCTGGGAACCCAGAGCAGTGGTCAGCAGCATATCCCGGAGAGTCCTTCTCTCTGGAGTGACTGAAGAGCAGCAACTGGTTCTCACTGTGTAGTAAGGATGGGATGGTCCTGAGGAGGAGACCGTGGTCCAGGCCAGGATGGAGGCTGGGGCATCAGAGGTAAGGACTAGCCTCACTTTCTGCCCCGCACCCTGTACCTGTGGGGCTAGTTCACTGTGGCTCCCAAGCCCACCCACTGGGAGTTCAGGAGCAGCAGGCCAGTGCCTGAGTATTGCCACTTCTTGGGAACCTTGCTACTCTCAGCTGAGAACCTGCAACGTCCTGAAATGAGGCCAGACCCAGCATCCAGCTCCCTCTTCATCTGCATCTCCCAGAGTCTGGCTTTGACTCACTTCCTTGCAGCTTGGTCCTGCCTCACTCCTGCTGCAGGTTCCACCACTCTTGCACCTAACTGCACTCCTAGTCACTGCTTCCTTGCACCACCCTCATCCTGGCCACTTACATCACTCCTTTTCTTCTGCTGTGTTTCCAGACCTCTGTATCAGTCAGAGTTCTGTAGAGAGGCAGAGGTGGTGGTGGAAAACATGTAACATACATGGAAGAGGTTTCTTTCAAGCAGTCGGCCTGTGTGATATGGGACTGGCAGGTCTGAAATTTGCAAGGGCTGGAAACAGAGGAGCTGAGGCTGCAGTCTTGAGGCAGAATTTCTTCTTAGGGAAACCTTAAGTTTTGCTCCCAGGGCCTTCAGCTGGTTAGATGGTTTGTACAGGCATTGTTTTTCACTTAACGTCTACGATTGTCAATGTTCATCACGTCCACAAAGAGCTTTCAGAGCAGCCCCTGAGCTGGTGTGAGATTGGATAACCAGGCGCTAGTAAGTCCTTTGGCACACTGACACACAAAGTGGACCATCACACCCTTCGAGACTCAGAAAGCTCTATTTCAGAAATATGCACTGAAAAATGCACTGAACTCAGCCTTTGCATTCGTAGGTCCCAAAGATAAAAGCCCCAATGCAGAGTTTTAGACAGTAAATTCTGTGCAGTTTTAGTTGTGACAGCCATCTGGGCTGCTTCCAATTGTTTGCTCCTGGCTGGAACACTGTGTGAGCCTTTGCACGCACACTTGTTTGGGTGCTTCGTGCAGACGTTTGGGGTGGAAACTAGGTCACAGGACGAATGTGCATGGCTGCATCGTTGTGCCTCCAGTCGCTCCATGTCCTCACTGGCGTCTGGTGTTGTCAGTGTTTTCAGCTGCACGTGTCCTAATTGGTCTTTCCTCTTACTCCCTACTTTGCCGTGGCCTCATGCTGCTGGAGGGAGTCTGTCCAGAGTGCTGGGCCCATCCCACAAGGCCCTTGCCCTCTCCTGCTCCTCAGCCTGGATGAGCTCCTGCCTGGCCCATCTTCTCACCCTTTCTTCTCACGGTTCTTACTTGGGTCTTTCTTCCAGCCAAGCAGTGACGGGGCTCAGGCAGCCTTCCCCCCAACCCCCAGGCACCCACACAGCCCTTCGTAACAGCCTGCTCCCTGCCTGTCTCCTGCGCAGACCTGACCTTGGACCGCAGCTCAAGTGTGCCCTTCCTCCTGTACTCTGTGTCTCTGCCTGCACTTCATCATGCTTCCTGTCTTTTCTAACCGAGAAGTTCTTATTTGTCATACAATAACATGTGCTCACTCCCCCCTGCCCCCGACTGTACCTGTTTAAGTGTATATGTGCCCTTCGGGGAAGACGTTTCTGCACCTGGTGTCCATGCCTGTGCTGCTTTGAGACATGTGGTAACCCTCTCCATGCTGCTGTGGAACTTCAGTGTTTCTTAGCCGGGCCATTCCTGTCAGTTTCTAATGCCAGCTTTCGTTGTCTGGCACCTTTTTGATGGGGAGCTGTAATAGCTGTTGACTGATTACTGACATGAACCTGTTGTCTTCCTGGATCGCTCCGAGGCCCCATGTGGCCGGTATGTGTAGGTCCCGTCTTCAGCTCCCGGGGGCCGGGCCCATCTCCACGTGCTCTTGCTTCAGCCCGGATCCTTGCATCCTGCATCTTTGTCCAACTGCTAAGGGCGTTCTCCGGTGACGTACGTCATTTTCCTTCTGCTTCAGTATTGTCTTTCAGCTTTAGGGTTCTGAGGTAGGAAGATGAAAATTTGGTAGTGATGTGTGGCTGAAAGCTGAGTGTTACTTTCTAATCCTTGAGATGGGGTAACCGAAGCCTCCCAGATGCACACAGATATGCACACATGTACACATATGGTGGGTAAATTCGAACTGGTCTTTCTGCAGTGGCCAGGAGGGGAGCCCAGCTGTAGGAGGGAGTGTTAGGACGTTTGGTTAGCCCCCTGTGACGGCTGTCCTCCCGGGGGACATGGAAGAGAGGCATCGGCTCGTTCTCACCTCCTGTCCTCTGTTTTAATCCAAAGAACATTTGTAGTGTGGCAGTGACCTCCTGCTCCAGCAGCCTTGCTCCTGGGCACAAGGGAATGACTGTTCTTCGATGAAATGCTGACCAAGGAGCAGAAGGCCTGCTCTGTGGAGGAGAAGCAGTGTGGAGGTCACCCGGGCTGCCCCCGCTCACACTGCCGGAGGGCAGCCTGGGGCCATGGCACGCCTCAGCCTGGACCCACGGAGGAGCTCCCCAAAGAGCCCACTGCTCCCAGTGTGCGTGGCTGGCTGGCTGACGAGCAGCATGTGCGCATGGGTCGGGTGTGGCTGGGGTGGCCCGGCGGGGAAGCTCCTTCTCTGTGCCTGAGAACTGAGAAGGGCGCTGTTCTGGCTGTTCTGGGGCCCCCGTGGGCAGCACCTGCTCTCGTGCCAGAACCGGGAAGGCGCAGCCTTCGGGGAGGCCACGGTCTAGTGACCCTTTGGGCCATGTTAACAAGGAAAATATTTGCGGCTCAGTGGGCAAGATAGTAACTCTTAAAACATTGGGTTCTGAAAACTTTAAATTGGTTAAAATTATTTTCAAGAAAACACTAAACCTTATGCTCTCATAATTTAAGATATCTTAAAACCAATATATAAATAGAATGTGATTACGAATTATAAAAATATGCTTGTATAACATTTTTAGAATTCCTTTTTTAATGCTTATAGCAATTCAGAACATATATATTCTTAAGTCATTTTCTTGCCAAGAAAGGAATTCTCCATTTTATAATATTATATTTGAAAATATTTTGTTATAGAGTTCTTTTAAAAAAGGTTGTGTAGTACATTTACAGTTGAAACCATCTTATTCCAGTGACTAGATTCCTGGGCTGTGTTATAATTTAACCCATTTTGCAACTGGAATGTTAGTCTCCTCCCCCCAATAAATAGATTGCATGTGGCAGTCTTTACCAGAAAAATGGGTGAAGCATTCTAATTTCTATGGCTAGGTTAAACAAAAAAATACCATTTCATTCTTGAGATTGACAAAAACTGCTAAGTCTTACTGAGTCAACAGCTTGGGTGTGTGTGCGTGTGGTGCGTGTGTCTGCGTGCACATATTTGTGGGGTGTGTGCGTGCACGCAGAACAGCCACATGGAGGTACCGCGGTGAATCCCGTGCCAGAAAGTCATCTGGCACCCAGACCCCCTTCGGCACATGTGCAGGAGAGAAAACGCTGGGGAGGAACCCACGCGCAGTGGCAGGCGCCCCCAACACAGCTGCAGCGTTTTAGTAGTAACATGCTGAGAGTATTTTCGTATAACATCTCTGCTCTAATGTTATAGTGGAATAGCATTACAGCATTGAAGAAAATCAGGTGGATTTCTTTATGGCTAAGTCTCAAAACCAGTGTAAACAAAGTTGCAGAATTCGGTCAATACATACATCACTATCTAAACTGTAACGATCCATGGCGACAGCGACAGCGCGCTGACGTTGCTCTTGGGCTCCTGTGTGGGCAGTGGGGAAACAGACCGACTGCATCCGGCAAGCAGTGACAGTTGCAGGCGGGGCCGGGCTGGGCTGTAAGGTGAGCTCTGCTGCTCACGGCTCTCTAGCAAATACAGCGAAATGACAATGGTAGTTAGTTCTAGGTGTTCTGGAGCACAGTTCTTTACATTCGAAGAGTTTCTCTCAAGAAAAATTCAAGGGCGAAACCCTGGTGGGAACAACAGACGGTGTCTGAGAGCAGATGGGAAGAAGGGGCCCCAGTCCACAGAAATCCGCAGAGTGCTCCCCCTTCCCCCAGCTGGGGTGTGAAGTGGGGAGCCCCCAACTGGGTCTCTGAGCATGGTTTTTATGGAAAGATGATACCCGCGGTCGTGGGTGGTGTGTGTTGTCCCGTGGAGTGGGCAGGTGTTGTGGCCGGACCTGCAGGCCTAGCCATGGAAAATGACCACCTGGTCCGTCTCTGGGTGTGTTGGCCTCCACAAGTTTGATGCCCAGAAGAAGCTGTGAGATGGGATGTCACGAGAACTGCCTGGCCTGCTGATGTTGGCTGAGGCCGTAGGCACTGACTCAAAGGTCTGTTTTCTTTCTTCCACTTCATTGGAAAATCAGAGAATCACTTGCAAATTAAGAAAAAGTTAGCTTTTTTAATGAATCAATTCAGTATCGCTGGAAACTTACACTAATGTATATTTGAACCTGGAAAGTAATATAGTTAATTGTATTTTAAATCTCAGTGTCAAATAGAATAATTTTGTTTTTGTCTTTTGAAATGACTTTAACATACCTAAAACAACTTTCAAAGTATTTGCTTTTGTTAAGATACACAGGATAGGACAAAAGTAGGTTTATAGTTGTTCATGTGGAAAATAATACATTAATTAATAAATAATAATACAGGAATAAACTCTGTTTTGCATACTTACAACTGTAAACCCACTTTTGCCTCATCCTGTAGACCTCTGTTTTTCAGAGGAAAATAATTAAAGCAGATAAACTTTTTTACAGAAAATAATTTAAATGTCTGTTATTATTGCTTAAATAATCATATTTAGCCACTTGAAGGATGACTATCTGTCTCGGTCAATTTAGGTTATTAAAGAGAAATTATTGTGTTTGTATGTAGCAGCAAAACTCATTGGTTGTTGAATTTTGAAGAAGTCTGTTCTTCAAGTACATCGATTATAAAGGAATGAAAACTTAGACCAGGCTGAAAGGAAGGCGATGCCTTCCTGGTTATTTGGAGGTCATCGTGATGCTGACCCGGGTAGAAGTTAAGGAAGATGGCAGCCTGGTGTTAGCTCCGTTGGAAGGCCTGGCCGAGGAACCACCACTTCCAAACCCCAAGAGGACAGGCCGGGCTCCCAGGTTGCCTGTGGCCGGTCTGCTCTGGGGAAACCCAAAGGTTTAGAGAGGCATGACCAGACAGGGGTTTCTCCTTTCCTCATGAGGTAATGGCCTGGAAGTCAACATAGTTCTCACCTGAGGGTATTCTATTCTGTAATTGTCAGAGAATTACATCCGTACCTCGGTGCTCATCAGTTTCAGGACTCGTCAAACCCTGTACTTGTAGTATGTCGACGAGAAAAAAACGTTTCAGCACTCAGCACTTGCTCGGGACTTGTTGCACTTGCTAGGAATTGTATGAGTTATGAAGCTGCCCGGCAAGGACGCCATCACTTGTTGCTTGAAAAAGTTGCTCAGTACTCATTGTTTTCTTGTGACGAGTGCTAGAATGAATTAAGGACAATACTGAGGTACCTCTGTTTGGCCTTTTAAGAGTGGTCTATAAGGCCTGTAGTCCCATCAGAACATTCTGTAGGTGGACAGGCGGGTTTGGGGCAGGTTGGTGACAATGCCTGGGGGCACCTGAGTCCCCGACCCCAGAGAGGGGCTCATTGTGTGAGAGAGCAAACAGTCTTAGCCATCCAGCCCCCTTAAAAATGAAGCTTAGTAGAGGTGTGTGTCATTGACCCATAGATCTAAAATGGTAAAAGTGGGGAAAGTAAGACCTTCTGAGTAGAAGCTTCATTGTCCTGAAACTCACTGTGAGCCTTAGTTCAGCAAGGAGCTAACCTCTTGTTTCCTTGTGTCGCAGGTGTTGTATCCTTAGTGGCTGTTCACCCCTCCACAGTAAGCACGCTTGGGAAGCAGCTCTTGCCAAAAACATTCGGACAGTCCAATGTCAACATTGCACAGCAAGTGGTAAGGGGCCCCGGGTAGGGTGGGCTTGTGGTTTTGGGACAGTGCCCCTTAGGCTCCAGCTTGCAGTTTGGAGTGTGAGGCTTGCTTTCGCAGTGTCCTGTTGAATGCTTGCAGTGTGAGGACAGTTGCCTTCTGCAGGGATTTCAGGAGCATTGTGGTTAGCGCGCAGGTAGTCACCCGGTGCTTCTGTGTTCTGCCCTGACAGGTTTCATAGGTGTGACGTGGAGGGCTCTGGTAGAGCAGCATGGAGTTATGTGGGGGCTGCTGCCGTTGGCTTTGACACTGCTCAGGGCGATGTTAGCTGCTGGGGAGATGAGGGTGGTGTTCGTGTGCAGGCCATGTGGGGTTAGGGTTCTGCAGCCTGTCAGGGTACTTGGTGTTACCAGTTCTGCAGGAGGAGGCCAGAGGTGGGTCTGTGCTCCCGGACCTTGTGCACCCCCCCACCCCCCCGCCACCACCCCTTGTTTAGCAGACCTCTTCCCGTCATGACTCTGGTTAGGCTGAAGTCATCCCTGCTCTTGGGCCATGTGCCCCATGAGGAGAGAAAGGTGTTTCCACCTACCCAAGCTGTTCACGTTCCAGGCCTTGTTTCCAGGTGACCGCCCTCGGCAGGGATATGATTACTCCTCACCACTAAGCCCTTGTCAGTAAGATGTGGCCACGTTTGCTCAGCGGAATACCTGTGATTTTTCCCAGAGCAGTAGTATGCAAGCCACATTTGTTACATAATAGTTTTTCAATGAATATCTTTTTGATATGTACCTATCCCATTTTATATTTTAATTTATAATTCATATTTTATAGTTACTGTGTATTGTAGCAGAGTTTGGCTTGGGAATACTTCATTAATTATAGGAACAGTTCTATTTTTATTTCAGGTATAAACTGATGGGAGGAAAATTATGGGGAGATTTTTCTGTTGGTACCTTAACTTTGTCAGTCTGAAAGTTAAATCACTGATTTGAATCAAGCTGTTTTGGGGGGACCTAGTAAAGGTAATTCATTCTTTGCAAAATTCTGGCATTGTGAATTAAAGCATATATCTCTTAAAACTTTATATACTAAAGGATTAGAAATCAGAGGACTGGCTGATTCTGACATGGGAGATGAGGCTTCATTTTCATGTGAGTGAAAATCGAACCTGGGACCTGTCAGGCCTTCCCTCTTCGCCTTATCGGTGGTCTGGGTGTTCAGCTCACAGCTCAGGTGGAGGCATTTCTTACAGGGCCAAATTTCCATGTAAAATAGTGAAAATAAGAAAGCAAAGAGAGAAAATCCGCAGGTGTTGGTGGCCTCCACTCCTCCACGAGGGTGTGGGTGGTGGCCGGAGGGTGCAAGGCACCCCTCCTTGCTCACCTGTGTTGTCATCGAGGAAAGCTGTTCTCACAGTGAGCAGTTACTGAGCACTTGCTGTGTGTCTGGCCCTCTGGCTTTCTGTTCTCGGTGCAGAACAGTTGAACTAAGGAAGAGGCGCAGCGTGTTGGGGCGGGCGCGGTAGAGAGGGCACTTGTCTCAGGGCCCAGACCGAGTGTCCACCAGGGCGCTGACCCGAAGTCAGGTAGCCCTCTTCTGGGCAGAGCTGCAGTGCATGGGGGCGTAGTCTCACTGTGCCCACTCACGTGGGGTGTGCTGGCACCCTAAATCTGCTCCCAAGAACGTAGCCAGCAGGTCCAGGAACATGTGCTGGGCAAGTGCCACAAGTGGCAGGTCTCTGTATTTCCCAGACTGGACCACGAGCCTTAGCTGGCATGCACTCTCTGCCACGACCCGCTTCCCTGTGAGACATGTGCACATGTTACCAGAAGCAGAAGTTTCACAAGGCATTGCTCCCTACTGGGAGATTTGTTCCCTTTTCTGTCCTGTTTCATTTTTCAGAAAACTCACTGATTTGATTTCATGGCTTTCAAATGAGGGTGATCTACCATTTGAAAAATGCTGTGATGAAGCTCTTATCATTAGAAATGCGAATTAAAAGAATGAAATTCAGTTGAGCTGTTTTTCTTTCTGTGGTTTGTGGATCATTAACTTTGACAGGTGACCTGGGCTTAGGGATAATTTGCAAAGTGCCGGGTCAGCTGCCTCAGGGCCATGGCAGGTAACATACTTATCCCGCTAAGAAGGGGACCAGAGGGAGTGTCCAGCTTAAAATAGCCAGGCAGTGGCCCCAGCAAGTCTTCCCTGAAGCCGCAGTTTGCCTTCTTCCCTCAGGTGGGGCTGCCCTAGCATTCAGGTGCCTGATGTTAACGTGTCCAGTGACCTCAGGTCTCCCAGCACTTTGTTGGGTGGTAACTGAGAAACAGTATTTCTGAGTGACGTCCTGGGTCAGTTTAATCAGTAGATAGAGTCACACAGCAAGATCTTTGAAAAATTGAAACTTTATTTTACTTTTACAGAGCTATAAATGACATACAACATTACATTAGTTTCACGTGTACTTGTGACGTAATCTGTGTGCACTGTGAAGTGACCACTGGAATAAGTCTGTTAACATCCGTTACCATATATGGTTACAAAATTTTTTCTTGTGATGGGAACTTTTAAGATTTACTCTGCTAGCAACTTTAAAATATGCAGCACAGTATTACTAGCTATGGCCTCTGTGCTGTACATTACTTCCCCGTGACCTACTAATTTTATAGCTGGGAGTTGATGCCTCGTGACTCCCTTCACCCATTTTGCCCACCCTCTGCCTCTGAGCTTGGAGTGTTTTGTTTTATTTCTGGGTTATTTATTTGTTCTTTCAGATTCCACATGTAAGTGAGATCACACAGTGTTTGCCAGGGAAGCTGGGGCTTTATCTGGCTGTACAAGGCAATGTCTTTGTGTCCCCGTGTTAACGTTTGAATGTTAATCGATGGGACCAAAGATCTGAGTGCTTGCTGTTGAGAGACAAAGGAAGGTTTCCCTTCCTTTGGAGAAGGGATGGGGTGCTCAGCCAGCAGATGAGAGGTGTGTCAGCCCCCCCCCCCCACCACCACCGCAGAGTTGTGCTGGCCCCTGGCAGTCCTGTGGGCAGTGGGGCCCTTGCCCTTGCTCCCAGGGCTAATCTCCTCTCACCCCCTGCCCTGTTCTGTCTGGGGTGCCTGGGTTTCCCCCGTGAAACTGCCATGGGGTGGGCTTCCTGCACGTGGTCAAGCTGATGGGGGCACCGGAGTCTCACTCTGTGTTCCTTTTGTTCTGAGAGCTGTTTTCTGTTTGTTTATTGGCCTCATTTTAGTGCCACTGAAGGACAGATTTTTATCCTTCTCTGTATCATTAAAAGGGAAGTAAAGAGGGCAAGAATAAAGCCAGAATCGTGCTGAGTCCCCTGCAGACTTCTACCTGGGATGTGTGTTCACATGCCCCACCACTAAACACGACCTCACCGAGGCTCACATGTGCCCTGAGGTACGCGCAGTTCTGTTGGGCTCGTGTGCACTGTCTGGCGTCCCCGCTGCTTTTTGTTTGCCTGGAGAAGATGCCTGAGGTTGACGAAGGGACACGAAGACACGTTCAGAACAGGCATGGCCCTGCCATCCGTAGTTCAAAGGGTCAGCTGCTGGGTTACTCACATTGTCCTTGTCCTTTCTGATATCTGTGGTTAATAAAATGCAACAGTGGCTGTAGATAATGAGAAATGATAAAATGGCAGCATCATATGTGGGAGATTTCTGATTGTGTTCTGAATTGTCTTTTTTGACTGTAGGTAATTGGTACGCCTCAGAGACCTGCAGCGCCCAACACTATCGTGGTAGGAAGCCCACACACCCCTAACACGCACTTTGTCTCACAGAACCAGCCTTCAGACCCCTCACCTTGGTCTGCCGGGTGAGCACATGCCTAGAATTGTAACCCCCAGCTCTCTGTGGTCATAGGGGCTGATGGTCATGCTCGTTGATCGAAAATGCCCAACGTGTGCCCATAAGAGATGTGTAGTTACGTCATGCTTTTCCTCGTAAAGGAGGTCAGGCTGTGGGAGAGCCGCCCTCCCTGCAGTTCTGGAGTGATGGTTATCCTAGAGAGCCGCCCCCCTGTAGTTCTGGGCGGTGATGGTTATACTGTAGAGGGCGGGAGAGCTGCCCTGTAGTGGGGATGACGGGTACGCTACACTATAAGGTGTGGTCAGCTCCTGGCAGGAGAAGAGGAGGGAGCTGGCTTTTCAGCACAGTGGTAACTTTGTCCATTGCCTGCACTGGAAAGTAGCTTTCGGAAATGTTGTATAAATGGGATGGATGTCACAGCAGCTTCGCCTGCTGCAGCCAAATGTAACTTCGCCATTTCATGGCGGTGTCCCCACTGGGTGGCCCCACCACGGTTACTTTGATCCTTTCTTTCTCTAAAGCATACCAATTTGAAAATGATTTTACTCAAAGTTCAGCTGTGTGACTTTCCTTAAAAACTAACAGAAACAAAGCTATAGAATCATATCTATATTGGTTCTCAAGCAAAAATCATCAGTCCCCAAAATTCATCCAGTTAGAAACTGAGAGCAAGCCTTTCCTGGATGTGGTGACTTAAAAAGTTCAGGTGTCTGGGGTCACTCCTGACACACACTGCAGGCTTCAGCATTTGGCACTCGCTGCCGCCTGGCCGTCCAGGTCTCAACCTCCCCTTGTCTGTCAGCCGCTCAGATTTGGCCTAGAAAGTCCTAGGTTTGCAGTAAAACTTTCATAATTCCTGATGTCAGTCAACATCTTTTTAAGAAGCAAGGTTCAGTGTACCAATACCCACCAAATATGTGCTGGGCCCTGCCCCTGGGGTGTATGCCCTACTTCTTCCTGAGAGTTGAATGTGCAGACAGACGTGAGGTCTGGCCTTCACAGGGAGAAGGGAGGTGCTGAGTGTGCTCTGTGGGGGCGGAGCCAGGCTCCCAGGTAGCCGGTTGGCCTGCGCTCCAGCCCCCATGGGTCTGGGGCCCTTGTGTAGCTCGTTAGCCCTTTGAGGCAGATGTGTGTCTTAATTCAAGGCCGGCTGTCAGAATGCTAAAGCTGCTACTTTCCCTTTATATTTTTGAAGGAAACGCAACAGGAAAGGAGAGAAGAACGGTAAGGGCCTGAGGCACTTCTCCATGAAGGTTTGTGAGAAGGTGCAGCGGAAGGGAACCACGTCCTATAACGAGGTGGCCGACGAGCTGGTCGCGGAGTTCAGTGCTGCCGATAACCACATCTTACCCAACGAGTCCGTAAGTGTGTGCGGCACCAGCGTGTGAGAGGCTGGGAGCACGGCACCACCCAGCCCACTCTGCTTTTATTCGCAACGACTTCAAACATACAGAGAAGTTCCGAGAACAGTACAGAGGAATTTTTCCGGATCCATTTGTGCATATGATGCCCCGTCACCCCTAAATATTTCCGTGCATGTGCTCTGGCTCGGCTGGTCGGGCGACCCCCTCCTGCTGAAGCACCCCTGGCCTGGCACAGCTGCCTGGTTAGCACCGGCCAGTTCGGTGCAGCTGTGCTCAGAGTGATGCCAGAAGCTGCGGCAGTGGGTTTGTGCTGCACGAGGCAAATT
The DNA here is from genome assembly GCA_039655065.1 of Glossophaga mutica. NCBI lineage: Eukaryota > Metazoa > Chordata > Mammalia > Chiroptera > Phyllostomidae > Glossophaga > Glossophaga mutica. The sequence continues at coordinate 63,567,087 of CM077310.1, read as the reverse complement.
GACGGTGCACTTCTTTGAGTGTGTTCAGGGGCTAGCGTTTCACACTGACCTGAGAGCCATCCTGGATCATGTGGAAAGCTCCCGCTTCATCTTCCCCAGGCTTATGACCAGAAGAACATCAGACGGCGAGTCTATGATGCCTTAAATGTGCTGATGGCCATGAACATCATCTCCAAGGAGAAGAAAGAAATCAAATGGATCGGTCTGCCCACCAACTCAGCTCAGGAATGTCAAAATCTAGAGGTACGCCGCTAACCTTTTGTGTTCCGTGTGTCTGTGTAGACTCGCCCCAGCGTGGCCATTTCTGTTGGCAGTGTCGATACCTGCTCAGGGTCTTGTGCTTCTGCACCTGGTCTGGGCCACGTGGACCAGGCTTGTCCGAATACCAGAGTCTCTGATCAGGCCTGTCCTTTCCCACCTGACGGTGGTGAACTTTCCGGCCTGTGCCGGCTCTGCAGACCCTCACTGTGGGTGGGGCAGCAGTCAGGCAGTCAAGGACGTGAACTCCAGGGCAGCCACCTTACACTATTTTGAAAGTACATAGCCACATGCAAAAAATGGACGAAGGCAACAGTGTGTGTGGACTTGGGATTGAAGAAGAACTTGCCGCAGGTGCTGTGGTCCAGATTGGTCTGCTTCCCCACTGTTAGATCCAGGGAGAATAGTTTCTGCAAGAGCCTACTTAGGTGACATTGTGTTGATGTGAGTTTTAAACTTTGCTATATTAAATCAGTTATGTTGACTTCTGGTATTCATGGCTTATTTTTGAAGGTAGAGAGACAAAGAAGACTTGAAAGAATAAAACAGAAACAGTCTCAACTTCAAGAACTCATTCTACAGGTAACGAATTACTTATATTTGGAGGCAAGGTAGTTTTAATATCTTCTACTAATTTAGTTTTTTCTCCACAGCATTCTCTTGCAGTCCATTCTATTCCTATATGGTAAATAAAGTCTCTCCTTTGCGATTCTGAATGTGAATTTCATAAATATTCACTGTGCACATGTTGTTGACATGAACTCTCACGGACGTGAGCCTTGTGGCCAGAGATGTAGAGTGTGAGAGCGTGTATGTGAGTGTGTATGTGTGAGTGTGACCATGTGAGTGTGTGCATCGCTTGTCACAGTGTTTAAAGGGTAGCAGGGACGGCCCCTTAGGAAGGAGCGTGTGGAAGTTCTCTGGGGTATGTACGCATTGTGCTCCGAGTATCAGACCCCAGACTGGGGGTGAGGTGCTAAGTGAGCCTGAGGTGGGTCCTGGCCGTGCCTGACCAGCGGTCAGCACATGTGATCAGAGAACGTGTGTCAGCACGCCTGTTCCCTGTCCTCTCAGACACACATGGACAGTGAGCTGTGCTGCCGTCCCTGGGGCCTGCAGAGAGGCCCCTGAGCACCAGCCTCACCCCCGTAGGGGTCTGGGGGTACGTGTTCTGGGTTGGAAGCAGATACTCAAACATATACGTAAACATCTTGGGGGGAGGGGGAGTGGCCAATTCCTGGACAGAGGCAGCTCTGCACTGGGGTCGCCGTCTGGGGTGTGGGGGCCAGCTGCCAGCAGAAATGGTGCCTGGTCAGTAAAGGGAAGGAGGGCATAGCAGCAATTTATTGAGACGTTTGTGGACCTGAAGGGTGGCAAGGCCATGCACCATGTGGTCAGATGGGAGGCTGTTGGGAACCTGGAGGCATGTGTCCAAAAACCAGAGGGTCGGGGGTGTTAGAAGCTTCAGAAGCAAATGGGACCCTTGGGAGGAAGCGTTGGGGGTCTGTGGACAGGCCTAACTGCTGAGGTTAGGAGATCTCAGAACATGGGGAAAAGCCAGGAAGGGGCACTGTGGGGCTTGCAGCGTTTGCCCCAGCATCCAGCAGAGCGGGTACCACCACAAAGGGCGTGTGTCTCACCCAGGCCAGGCGTGCTCAGTGTGGGGGTGTCTTACCCTAGCCTCGGTTCCTCCATTGCCCTTAAAAGAGGCGTCTTGGACCCTCTCCCTAGGGTACTGGCCGAGGGGGTACTTTGGCAAGTGACGAAGTGGTCACAGAGCCAAAGTGGGCAGAAGGGACTTGGGAAACAGAAGAGCAAGTAATGGCCACAGATCTTGCTGGAAGGGGAGGTTACTTCTGGCTGCAGCCCCTCCCAGCCTCCAAGTTCTTCAGCTCAGTTGCCCCCTTCAGAATAAATTGTTCTCCTTTTCTGCATTCATAGTACATCCTAACTACTTTAGAAAAACCCAAGTTCCTGCCTCCCTCTCATTAAGCCTTAAGCTCCTGAGTCCCAGTACTGGGAAGCTTGGCAGAAAGCTGGCTGGTGAGGCGGGGAATCTTTCTGCCTTTACATTAACGGCAAGAAAATAATCTTGAAGGTAATTGTCATTTCGGGGTCCAAGGCCCTGGCTTTCTGGCTTTAGGCTGAGGACTTGTGTCCCCAGAGGAGACACCCCTACCATGGAGCATTTTTGCCTTCCCAGAACGCAGCAGGTCCACAGCTGAACGTCTGCCTTCTAAGGCTGAGACGCGTGGATGGGACAGGCGTGGGCACCCGTGACCCCTCCCCGGGGAGGGGTAGGAGGACCACGACCTCCAGAATCGATGTGTTTCTCTTCACCCTCCTCTGCAAGGGTGTTTCTGTCTGAGGGGTGTGAGTGCCCGCGTCTCTGCAGCCTCGGGTCTCCGGGGACTTTGTTGTTCAGGATGCGTTCCCTTTGCTGGCGGCTCACTGGGGCAGCTGTTTGCTCTGCTCTGCAAGGGAGGGCCCACACCCTCTTGCTGTCTCGTGGGGTTCGGGGAAGGTTGTCGAGGATGCCTGGGGAGGAGGTGTCAGGTTGGGCGGCAGCTGGTGTGAGTGCTGTGTTGGTTGCTCATCTCTTTTAGCAAATTGCCTTCAAGAATCTGGTGCAGAGAAACCGCCAGGCAGAGCAGCAGGCCAACCGGCCTCCCCCCCCCAACTCTGTCATCCACTTGCCTTTCATCATCGTGAACACCAGCAAGAAGACCGTCATCGACTGCAGCATTTCTAATGACAAGTAGGTAGTCGGTTGTCCAGGAGCCCTGTGGTCTCAGCCGTGAGCCTTAAGTCAGCAGTGAAAAATGCCAGAGTCAGTGCTCTTAACGGCCGATTCACTTATTTATAGAAGTATCTATAATCGTTACATACAGTCTTTTGGCATAATTAATTTAGAAATTTGCTGTTCTTTCCCTAATTATGCATCTCTTTTAAAAGGAAAGTAAATTGCACCGCGAGGGTTGTCATTGGGACGGCTGTTCAGACGCAGCCCCACTAGTCGATGGTGCGTGGGCGGCCTGCGGGGTGGGCAGCCGGAGCCACAGGCAGACCGGCCTGCGTGCTGGGGACGTGCCCACAGAGCGCAGACGCTGACTGGCGGTTCCTCCTGAGCCTCTTGGGGCGTTGTCTCTGAGCTGATGAATTTTGTAACGACACCTGATGAGGGGGCACCTGAGGAAGGGGCTGGACTCCTGAACCCAGCAAGGCTGCCTCCGTCTTGCAGATGGCACTTTTCTCACAGGGACTTTCTCCTCCAGATTTGAGTACCTATTCAATTTTGACAACACGTTTGAAATCCATGATGACATAGAAGTGCTGAAGCGCATGGGGATGGCCTACGGCCTGGAATCTGGAAGCTGCTCTGCCGAAGACCTGAAAATGGCAAGAAGTTTGGTGCCAAAAGCACTGGAGCCCTATGTGACAGGTCAGTGGGCCCCAGTGACTGGTGGCCTAGCGGCTGGAGTGAGGACAGTTTCCCAGCCTCCAAGCACCTAGCCCTCCGCTGCTGAGGTTGGCTCAGGTGTGCAGCACCAACAGCAAGGACAGACAGGGAGCGAGATGGCTTTGGGGACCATAGGAATGGGCGCTGTGGGCAGGACAGCTGTCTGGTGGGGCCCTTGCCCACTGGGACGTGTGGTCAGTGGAGTTCATGAGTGGCATCCGGTGGGTTTACCCATGCGGCTTATATGATACAGGTGTCAAGTCATGATTTCACCTTCCAGGTAGGGCCCCTAAAAGGAAGAGATTGAAATTCTTTGAGGCATCTAATAGGTGTGGACATTTCTCCTGAGGTAGTTGATTGGTCACTGCAGCAGAGTAACCAGGAATATTGACGTTCTGCGCCAGCTACCGACGGCCAGAGTGTGGGAGCGTTCCTTTGGTGAGCTCTTGGTCGGGTTCTCTGGCTTTCGTTCTGGTGACTTCTTTGCTGAGAAAGATCCTGGCCCCGGATGGAAAGGGGCTCTGTGGGGAGAAGAGCTGCCATCGCTGCTCCCCTTCGCGGTGTGGATTTGCTCCCCAAGAGCCGTAGCACCGGATCGGACCGCAGGCTGCCGGGCCGTCCAGAGCAAGTGGGCGTCAGACCGTGGACTGTCTGGTGAGGCTGGCTCTGTCCTGCCCTCCGGACTCCAGCAGCCGGCCTGCCAGGACACCCCAGCCGGCACGTCGCTGAAGTCCTCTGCCTTTCACACTGTTCGTGCTGCAGACCGCTGCATCCAGGACGGGGCGGTGCTGGTCTTTCCTCCCTCTCAGTCCCTGCTCTCTGCTTCACAGCAACACTAAGTCTCAGTGGCGCGGCTTCGCTGTCGGTGGTGACCTCGTGTGAACGCAAGGCTTCTGCGCCTTTGCACAGAGGACCGGCCCTGTGGCCAGGCTCTGGATGAGTGGGGCCGCTCTCCAGCCGGGGCCCGGCACAGAAAACGCAGGGCAGATCAGAGGTGTCTGGGTCCCGGGCCTCCTGTTTCAGCACGATGCTTCTGTTTCTTGTGGTCTCTGCTTCGTGACATTTGCTTTATCTTCTTCCTCTTTTCAGAAATGGCTCATGGATCACTCAACAGCGTATTCGTCACGTCATCGGTTTCGACCTCTAACGGCACAAGGCTTTCTGCCAGGTGACTGCAGTTCTGCGCTGGGGTGGGGGGGCAGGGGCCACCTGTCACATGGCAGCGGGAAGCCCCCCAGCTTTCATACAAACAGCCTCTGTCCCTCAGCTGTTCAGACAGTGGGACCCTCCCTGGAAGCAGCTTCAGCCTTTCCCTGACCTGAGAACACTTCACACACCGAGGTTGTCCCCTGCGTAGAAAGCAGCTTTCTTGCTGGTTTCTTTACCCTAAAAACTGAAAGTAACACATGGTCTGCATTTTCTAAAAGGTCACATGCAGTGACAACGGGAGTGAAACCCACCTGAACCCCACTGCTGGCAGCCAAAGTGACAGTATTTCCCAGTCATTTTTTCTATTTCTTTTTTTCTTTTAAATACTTTATTTACATACTTTTAGAGAAAGGAGAAAGGGAGAGAAACACAGATCGGTGGCCTCTCACAGGCCCCCTACTGGGGACCTGGCCCACAGCCCAGGCATGTGCCCTGACTGGGAATCAAACCAGCGACCCTCTGGTTCTCAGGCCGGTGCTCAATCCGCTGAGCCACACCAGCCAGGGCTTTTTCTATTTCTTAGAACACACCTGAGGTCACAATGTACATATATAATTTTGTCTCCTGCTTTTTTCACTTGCCATTTTGTGTATTTTTTCTGTTACTGAAGCTTCATTATTTAAATCAGTGTATTTCACCTTTGACTGGCAATTCCACTGAGAATTATGTCATCCCTAAGTATTTCTTAGTTTTTTAAAGATAGATGAAGATGATTTTAGCATTAAGTATTGACAGAGCAATGGTTTTATTAACTTTTATGTTGTACATTGTACATATTAGTTTATTCATCCTAAGTATTAGTGAATGTTTAATTTCTTAAAATACATGACAAGTTAGCAGCCTGGGTCCCAACAAAGTGGGATCGATCTCATAGAGCGCAGTGTGCACATGCCTTCGATGCAGCGCCCGAGGCCATGAACGGGGCGCTCTGGGTCTCTGTGCAACACAGACGAGGCCCTGGCGTGGCCCCGAGGGAGCCGGGAGTGGGCAGTGAGGGTGTGAAGCCCCGGGCCCTGCAGCGCGGCCGCTCCTGTGAGGCGGGGCAGGTGACGGGTTAGTGGTCGGTCGGTGTGCTGCAAGGCTTCGGGAAGCAGCGAAGTCCTTGTAGGGCGTCTGGCACACGGTCAGGTTGTGACAGAGGTCAGCTCAATCTTTAATTCTGTCTCTGTAAAATACTGAACATCACTTATTCCAAGAGGCGGAATTGGGATATTTTCTAAATTTCATCTTTAGGAAGTTTCATCTTACTGGTTAAATTTTCCGAGACTCATGTCAGTTTTTATAACGAGGGAAACGAAGCCACAACCATTTCAGAAGAGAAGCTGATGCTGATGGTGGCACGAGGCGGTATTTCAGGAAGGCTCAATGATCGACTGAGCCGCCCTCTGTAGTCGGATGTGTAGGTGGCTCCCAGTTATAAGAAAAGCTGCAATAAGCAGCTTTGTGGTTAAATTCTTCACCCTTCCTGACTTGTTTTGCGAGGCTGGATTTTCCAGATGTGGAATTACTTTGTTGAAGACAACATTTAATAGTCTTTATTGTACAGTGTTAATAAATGCCAGTAAGAGGTATTAAGATAATGCGCATACGGTTTTATGCCCGTAAAACTATTCCTTAGTGTTGGACTGTATTGCTGCTCCGGCCTGGGGCAGCTTCCTGCGCTGCTGTAAACCTCTCGGGTTCTGGGTCCGTCTTGTCCACGTAAAGCAGCACGTGTCACGCACTCATACTGTGCCCCTTGGCCCCTCCTTTTCCAGTGTTCAGTGGCCACATCTCCAGTGCAGTTCTGACCCTTTGGGGTCCCTTATCTTTGAACAAATTCACTGTGTGAGACTTCCGCTGGGGATGACGCCGAGCTCCGTGTGTTGCAGGAGGCGTTCTCCGAGTCTAGCATCTGGCTGATCTCTAACAAATTGTAAATTCTAGGTTGGCGTCCCTTCAATACTCGATGAGTCTTAGACTGCCTTTTCTTGCTGCTCAACTCAAATGCTAAGAAATTGAAGTTACTTTTGACCATAACCTGAGCAAGTTATAACTCACAGTGGGAATGTGCACTTGTCCCTGCTCCTCGAGGCTGGAGGCTGGTGTGGGCCATCGCCTGCTGGTGCCCTGGGACTATAGTTAACCCTTTGTGTCCGGTCCACTTGGTGCTGGGGCACTGGTGGTGGCTGAACCCAGCATCTCTCGCCAGGGTCCCAGCTCTTAAAACCTCTCACCATTTGAAACCAAGGTCTTGCCTGTGACACTCTTTGCGTTGTGGACCAGACGACTGTTGTGGGCACTGTCCTGTGCCTTGTGGGCTGTTTGTAGCACCTTCAGCTTCAGATGCCAGTACCTGCCCCCTCAGTTGTGGCAACCAAAGATTTTCTCTTGTTCCTGGTTGAGAGTCCCGGGACGTAATGCAGACATCCACCCAAGGACTAGTGTATAGTGCTAGGCAGCCCAGCCCTGCAGCTCTGCTCTGCCCCTTTGGGCCGTCGGGCCCTGCCCAGGGCCATCCCCACTGACCTTTGGCAAATGCCATTTCACAAAACTGTGGGAGGCTGTGGGGTTCTTGGAGCCTTCCTGGAAGTACAGGTTGCAGAGGGAGCATCTGCTTGAGAATCGCCTGTCACAGCTCAGCTTCCTGGGCTCTCTGCAGACACCAGAGGAGGTGAAGGTGGGTCCTAGGGACAAATAATGCACACACACGTGCCTGTACGCACACACCATTGCACAGGTACACATTCAACACAGTAACACTTGCACTGAGCATGGACACCCACACATGTGTGCACATGCGCACACATGCGCACATACACCCACACAGAACTTGCTGGGTACCCTCCCACACACCGCTGTCCCGGGAGCCTTGCTTTGGAGGGCCCCGTGTCATCCTGGGGCCCCTTTTTCCTAATTGTTTTCTATCTCCTTCCTCAACATCAGGGAATTCATAAGTAAAAAGGTGAGGAAGAAGGATGTAATGGTTTTTTAGTTGGTGCACTTGGGGACTTTTTTTCTGATGTAATAATAAGTGAGAGGAAAGACTAAATATCATGACCTTGCCAATTCCCCGCCCCTCGCCCATTTTACTGGTTGAGTCCAAGAGGACAGAGCTGGGGGAGGATGTGAGAAGGGTGGAACCAGTAATGGCGTCGGCACTCTGCTGCAGATGCGTGAAACCTTCTGTTCTGTTTGTGTCGTCGAAACCACCGGGGCCTCCTGGAAACACAGGCCATCTTTGGCGTGGGCCCTGGAGACACGGCACTGACCCCTGGTGTCACTTCCTGTTCTTGCAGTGACTTGACCAACGGTGCGGACGGGATGCTGGCCACAAGCTCCAGCGGGTCCCAGTACAGCGGGTCCAGGGTGGAGACCCCGGTGTCCTACGTTGGGGAGGATGAGGACGAGGATGAGGAGTACGACAACGACAACGACGAGGAAGACTGACGTGCTGGCTCACAGGCCCCGCCTCCCCTCAAGTTCAGCTTCAGGAAAACACGTTTAGGGAAGATAAACTTTTTTATGTGGGCTTTTCTGTTTCTTTTTGGCCTCTTCCCAAGAAGATACTGTAAGCTGTCGAATTTGACCTGCACCTCGGATAAGCAAGCGCAGGTGGTTCTCTGTAGGGTCTTTGAAGACGGGCTGCGGTGTGTGCTGATTCCAGCGTGCTGACGCAGGGCTTTTATTTACTTTTTAGATTGTGTGTTTTTATTTTTATCTTTATTTTTTTAATTCAGAGTTACTTTTTGCCCCTTAACACTTTTTGCTGAATTTGCTAAGGAAGTTGTACTCCACCTACATCAATGAAAAAGCATCGGCATCCTGTCCAGGCCAGCCCGAATGCCTTTCATTTGCAGTGTGTTGTGAATGGCGCCACCCGCTGGCAGAGTGTGAGGGTCCAGGACGAGTTCTGATGTGTTCTATGGCGTCCACAGAACCAAGCAAATGGCAAAGCTCTGCTTTTCAACATTGAGCACCATAAATCCTATAACTTTATTTTCCCTTAAATTATATTGACTGTATCCATTAAGTTTATACTTTTCCTTTCTTCCCTTTTTTTTTTTTAAATTTTAGGTCTACGTTGCAGCAAACATATTGCAAAGTTCTTTTTTTGTGTGTTTGTGTTTGTTTTGTTTGGTAAGTTTACTGCCATGCTGGTGCAGCTTTGAAAACTGTGTGGAAGGCTTGGAATGGTTTATTGCTTATGGTAAAATTTGCCTGATTTCTTACAGGCAGCGTTTGGAAACTTTTTATTATATAGTGTTTACATACTTATAAGTCTATCATTTAAAGACATGTACTGAAACAAATGTTGTATTTGTTTCGTAAGCATCTTCCTGTAATCTATTATAAAGTTGAAATTAAATATAGAGAATGTTTTAACAGTTTTTTAACTCAAAATTTGTCAATCATTTTTAATAGTTCTTTTTTTATAAAAAGAAAAAGGAATTCGAGGACAGGCAGTAGCTTCTTTTAAAATTTATTCACAAAGAACCATTAACTGCACAGTTGCTGTTAGCTGCCTGTTCTAAAACAATAGTCTTTTTATTGAAACACAAATAAACTTTTCTGTAATATTTTATGGAATCTAAAGAGACTTTAATTGTTGGACTTGTTTAACTGGCACTGTTAGTTTTTATTAATAAAACGCGCATGGGCATTTTAAACAAGCTCTGTGTTCCTCTACTTCAGGGTTACTGTCTAGAAGTCATTTTATCCTGCTAGTCTAGCTTTTTGCGGCAGTGAGGAGAGGTAGCCAGGCCCAGGAGCGGTGGGTCGGGGGCCAGAGAAGGATGTCACAGTGGGCACAGACCAAAGCGATGTCTTCATTCCCATGGCTGGCGGTGGGGAGAGAGGTTGTTTCTTGCCTTTCTCCTGAGTCCTCAAAGTTGAAGCTGATTTTATGGATTTGACTTACAGAAAAAGATCATAACGTAAGAAAGGAGACCTGACCTCTGACCTCTGCTATGTTATCGTGATGTGTCTGAGGTGACCTGACCTCTGACATGCGACATTTGTGAGGTGGCTCCCAAAGTTTTTACTGTTTGTATCAGCCGTGGAAAACACTTGCTGGTGTCTTATGTAGTAGAGATGCTTAATAAATACAGGTTTCAGTTGGCCGTACAGTATTTACGGGGTGCTTTTTTAATCTTCCCCCTAGGATATGTTTAGAAAGGAAGGAAGAGAGAGAAGTGAGAGAAACATTGATAGGTTACCTCCCTTCCGCATCCCGACTGGGGATTGAACCCACAACCTAGGCTTGTGCCTTGACTGGGATGGAACATGCATTTTTTTCTTTAAAGAATTTCTTTTTCTTTTAGAGAGAGGGGGAGGGTGGGAGAAAGGGAGAGAAACCTCAGTCGGTTACCTCTCGCACGTGCCCCAACCGGGGACTGAACCTGCAATCCAGGCAGGTGCCTCGACCGGGAATCGTGCAGGCAACCTTTGCAGGACAACGCCCAGCCCACTGAGCACCTGGCCCGGGCTTTGCAGGGCTTTGGTCCTCTCCTCACACCGCGTCTGTGATTGGGTTTCAGGTGGACAGATTCTCCTGTCCAGCAGCTGCGTGGAGTTTTCCGGGTCGCTCTACTGGTGGCGACGCTATGTCTGGAACTCAAGTGGGAGGAGGGCACCAGGCCTCGAGCTACAGTTTGGGTGAAACGTGGGCGCCACTTGGTGAGAGCAGGTTGGGTCACACAGGATGTTCTCATTGTGAATTTCTCAAAAGGCCTCGAGATGCAGACTTCACGTGAGTCCTGGGTGTTGGAGGAGGGACTTGTGCTTGGGGAATGAAGATTGACTACTGCGTGCAGTTACCCCTAGTGTATAGATTCCATCACATCAGTGGCTCCCCTGTGTCTTCCCTGCTTTTGTCCTGGAATTGCACCTGCTCTCGGGTGACAGCCCCTCTCCAGCATCGTTTTGTAATTTCCCAGACTTGCAGTGGAAACTTTAAAAAGATTTATAAAGAAAGGTGTTTGTTTTTGTTTTTCAGTTGTTCCACCCCCCACCCCCATTTCAGGAAAGGCATAGCTGTTTTATGTAGAGTAAGAGTGGCTTTAATATATTTTTGCAATAGGAATTGCATTCTTTGAAGCAAGCATTCGAAGTGTACATTATCGTAGGTCATGTACCGTATCAAGGCATTAATAGTATTGGTACTAACATGGGCAGTAGTTCGTTGACATTTAGAGAATAAATTATAGTAAGAAAAATGACGCCTGTGTACAAAGAGGTAAGTTGTTTTAGGGTCTTGTTAGTTGGATAGCTTCTGCCTTAGGGTTACCATGTTAACCCAACCTTTTTATCATAGCTACAAATTCTATCTAAAAAATAATAAGGACTTATTAAGAAATAGTTGATTCCAACACGAAGTGCTTGGTACACCATGCCTGTGTGGAGTCACTGAGCTCACTCAGTGCTGGCGTTCAGAGGGTTTGAGAGTAGGCGTGTTGCAGAGCCGGCGGGCTGTGCCAGCAGAGGGCGGTGGCCTGCAAGTCATCACGCAGGCTACGGCCAGCCTCCTCGGTCCTTTACTTCTGAATTTTAAGCTTGAATTCCACTTTCCCTTCAAAGGGATCATGGGGGTTATCAAAGGTCACATGTTCTGCCAGGATCTTGCACACGATGTCCACTTCCGTGTTCCAGGGGACATTGAGAAGCTTTGCGGCCACCAAAGGGTTGCTGTAGTGGGGCTGAAACCGAAGTGTGGAAAGGGGGGCGCGTCAGAAACCTTGTGCCCTGTGACTGGGCGAGAGCAGTAGCAGTCTGTAACAGCTCACGCAGGGCCTGCCGGGTGCCCTGGGGCTCACTGGGCATCTGCCCGCTCAGGGACAAGGACTGGTGTGGGGGACAGACAGCAGACATTCCACATCGAAGTACATTTGACGAAAGTTCAAAATACAACAGGACAACATAAGGGGCTTAGAGGAAATGCTTTTGAGTGGACATGCAGTTGTTTAACAGGATTTGGGAGGCTGTTGAAAACTAAAACAATTAGATTTAGTATTTGTATTGTGTGTGAAAACAATGTGTTTTCAGGTATTTAGGAGAAGGTGGGTTTGGGAAACAGCCAAGCATTAAAATGGTCAGGATGGGTTAAGGAACACCTTGCTTCATTTTTATAGGTAAAATATTTATGGCTTTCCTTTTGCCAGTCATCATTGCTAAATTTGAGATGATCCAGTGGCTGCCATCACACCTGCCAGGGGACAAGGGGAACACACCTAACGGGGGAAGTGAGCACCCACCTGCGCCTTCTTCCCGTAGTAAGGGAAGTAGTGCAGACTGAAGGTGCCGTTGGGCGGGTAGTACTCCACCTGCAGAGGCGGGACATCCGTGCCGTGCCGGTCCTGGCCCCGGTCCTGGGGAGCAGAGGCCACTGCCTGAGTGGGGCAGCATCTGGGCAGGTGGTTGCCAGTGTTCCTGCGTGTCTCTGAGTGCCCGTGTGTGCACAAGTGTGTGGCACATGTGCACCGCAGCCTGTGCATGTTCACGCCTGTGCGTGTGCATGCGTGTGGGGTGCACTCGCATGCATGTGTGCACTGTGTAGGTGATGCATAAACACTTCACTGTGTAATTAGCATGAACTAGATCTAACCTTTATCATCAGTACTGCGGTCCCGTTAGGGGTACAGGGTATAGGTTGTGAAAACCCTGGCACCATATCAAACTTGCATTTTTGCCATTTGAAGTCCTTGTAGGGTAATGAAGGTGGATAGAGCAAACACTGCTTGTTCAGCTGCACGTGGGAATGAAAGCCGAGCCGGCCATGTGGGCTGGTTTGTGACTTCCTGGATCGGGATCCACTGTCAGAGTCAGCGAACTGACCAGTGGGTAGTTTGAGCTTCCCAAAGAGCATGTGAAAGGCACTTTGGTTTCTGTAAAATCTCACTACACAGTGGGCTACACGGGTGCAGCTGAGATAACTAAAAAGGGAAGAACGAAGCGAGGCGACCCCACGCACCAGGCAGAGGCCGCAGGTGCTGAGTGAGCTGTTTCTGCGGAGCCCCACTCGGGGCGCCCACTGCCAACAACACGGAGCCGCCTTCGCTTGAAGGCGCGGTGGTGCGAACCAGCTTCGGAAAATACCCAGTGAGGACAAACTTAGATTTTTTTCATGTCGTACTTAAAAAACTAGTTTTGAGGAAAATTGCCCTAAATTAATGCTGTTAGCAGCCCACACACATGCACTATTGAACAACGATAGCTGTTGGTAATCTGGTGTGTTTTTGTAAACCAGAGAATAAAAAGGACAAAACAGTCCTGGAGGTGCCTTGGTTTCTCCAAATTGCCAGCAAAGATTTTGAAGTGTGTTAGTAATTTACTGTCCCAGATGCTTTTTGAAGCAAAACAATACGTTTTTTTCTTACTAGGTTTTTATCCCCTGTAATAAAACTGTTTTAAGTGGCAGTTCATGCAATTTGTAACCTGGTTTATTAGATTGAAAAGTGAGGTGTTCTCAGAGGAAACCAGCAAGGTCGTTCCCACGGGTTTCCTAGCAGTAGCAAGATGGGCGCGGGCGGTCACACTCACCAGGAAGGCGCAGTCCACCCTGGGGGCTGTTTTGTTGCTGGGTAGAAACCTGACGATCTGGAAGGGAAAGGTGTCCATGTGGCCCCTCCTGCTGCTCCTCTGTGAGCGGGGGTACCTGCCTGAGCCGGGGTTTCCACAGGGCACTAAGAAGGGGGTGGGGTGGGGGGTGGTTCTTATTCTAATAACACCCGACGTGTATTGCCAGCTCCTTCAAAGCCAGATCAGGCTGTGGTCCTGGCCGCAGGCCGGGGCAGCTCAGACAGGAGGGCCTGAGCCGTGGCTGCCACTTCCGGACCCTGCATGCTGCACTGAGCCAGGACACAGCGTCTGCCTGCTGTGCGGCAGCTCTCCATGCAGTCTTCATTCCTTCTGTGCTTCTCCCCGTCCGTGCCCTTCTCAGGCCCCTGAAGTCCTGGCCATTGTGTGTGTCCACTGGTGCAAGGGCCTGGTATAGAACCTGCCTTCCCCCTCTCTATACCTGCCAGTCCTGTGCTGTGCAAGTGTGAGCTGCCATCACACTTGCCAGGCAGCTCTGACGAGACCCCAGCTAGGCCCTGTGGCACTTGCACAGTGCACAAAGGGTGGTCCCTCTAGGCTAAGAACCCCCACTCCCAGGCCTCAGCTGCTGGCCATGGTTTGCTTGCATTGGTTCTGTACTCGGTCTGCCTCCCTCAGCACCTGGCCTGGGGCCCGTCGGTGGATCCCTGGCTCAGGTTGGAAACCTCTGCTTTGGATGGTCCCCAGGTGTCCTCCCCGCACCCATACACAGCTTCTTTCTAGGTATCGTGCACACGTGGCTGTCCTAGCCACGGAATAGCCCTGTGTTCTGCTGCTCAGTGTCCAGGTGCTGCAGAGCATCAGGTAGATGCTGTGTCTGAATGGAAGGCTTTCATTTTTGTTTGAGAGAAGTAATCAGTGTTTGAGCCAATGCAATGGGTGCAGAGCGAGGAGGGAGCAGCTGGTGCGACTTCTGGGACCTTGGACAGGAGGGTTTGTGTGGTCATAAGGTCTAAACGCCCCAACCTTCGCCCCACAGGAATCTCCATACTGGATCTCTGACCTCTAACCCTTTCATACTCACCCTGTTCATTTTAATAATGAAGCACGGCTTTCCTTCCTCGAAGCCGAAGCTGGGATCCACCAGGCCTGAGCAGTTGTGCAGCATGTCTGTTGTGAACTTGCAGGAGAACTTGGTGTGGTTAGGGGCGCTGAAGCTCTCCTGGATGAAGACCTTCTCTGAGGTACAGTTTATGTTGTCCTGCTGGGCCGCTGGTGAGTAGCCTGCCGGCACAGACACCCTGTGGGCCCTTCCTCCAACTGCAGCCACCCAGGGCTGTTAGAGGGCCACGAAGCTCATGCCCCTCAGTGAAATTTTCTTAGGAAAAATAAAGGCTGTGGAAGCATTTTAACCTTACCTGCCAGGAAGTTGTGGAGGGTGTGCACTAGGTCCGTCCAGGTCCTGTTATCGGAGACATTGTAGGAAATGTCCAGACCTTTCTCCCCATAGACATCCGGCCTCAAGGTCACCCCTGGAAAGAGAGCCTGACACTTGTTAGTTTTCCCCAAGTGTTCATCACATCCAAGCCGTTTGTTGTGTTGCATGCAGAGCAGTCCTGGACTGGTGGAGGCCGGGTGCCGGACACTGTGGTACCAACCGGGCCCAGGTCTTCCAGGGCTGCCAGGTGAGGAGGCTGCAGCCAGGTGTCTTTTGCGCCAGCAGCCCAGTGGGGACCCTGTTCTCCAGCCTGGGAGCTGTGCAGTCAGAATGAGGCCACTCTGGACTCGGTGCGGCACTCGGCGGAAGGCCAGGTGGGCTCTTCCGGCACGTGACACCTGAATCAGTGCCACCCAGATGGCCACTCTCGCTGCAGGTGACAACTCATCCAGGACCTACTGGGTTTCTAAGTGAAGTTGTATTTGAATGCATATTTGAAAAATCTACGCTGGTTTTGGTTAAGAACAAATGCGTGCTAACAATGCATTGTAAAAAATTCACGGGAGCAGGAAGTCGAAGTGAGCATTTGACAGGAACACAGGAGCCCTGTGTTCCTGATCTCGAGTGCAGCGTGTGTCCTCAGGAAACTGCCTCGTTTCTGTGAACACAAAGGCATGCTGTGTATGTCATGACTTTCTTCACACAAGGGGGGGTCCTTTCCATATTCCGCTAGTCCATTTTCATTTTCCGACACCAGCTATAACCACCTTTCCCTGGCATTTTGTAGCAACTCGCCTCTTTCCTTCCACAAATACCGCGTCGTGTTGCTGTGTGAATGTTTGACTTATCTAGCCAGTCCCCCTGATGGATGCAGGTGACTTTTTAAGTCAGTAAGGTCGGGTTTTTGTTGTTTGATGGGTGTTGTGAAAGTACCAGCTGTACATGGTATAAAATGAAAACCTTCAGAAAGGTCTAAATGAAAAAAGAAAGAAAGGAAAGGAAAGCCCCCCACATCTCTCAGCGACTCGCCCGCTGCGTGGCCTCGGGTTCCCACATAACTTGTTCATCAGCTTCAGGAGGCGACTGTCGCCTGCCCCTGTCTCCTCCCCGGAACCCAGGGAGCACACCTCGCCCTGCCCTCCTTCCATCCTCGGGGTCTGGGCAAGTTCTATTATGGTTATGTTCTCAAGTTTGTAATATGTTACATTCCGTTCTGAAATGACAACGAAATGCTCCATGTTTTATCTGTTGGTTGAGTCTGAGAATTGACACCCAATAAATAAAGCACTTCGGTATTATTATGTATAAATGGATTCACTGAAGACCCCAGCAGAACGGCTGGACCTGCTAAGCTCCCCTGCCAGATTACATCTGAGGCAGCTTCTCTTAAAAACGTTTGAGTTTTCTTTTCCTTTGTGCTGCTGCTGGATGTTTCCGGGGTGATTATCTTCCTTAGAAAGTGTTAAGCGTGAGTGATAAATGTTCTGCGTAACTGTGTGCTGGAAAATGCCTTTTCTTCCTCGTTTCTTCCTTTCTCCTCCCTCCCATGGTTTTGTTCGTTTGTTTTGTGGTCACCTTTGGTTAATGGGCTGGATGTGGAAGTCTTGGTTCCAGTCACCTTCACCGGGACTGTAGAGGTGACACCTCACTATGTCAGGCCCCAGAGTCTTGTCCCAAACGCGGTGCTGACTCAGGAGAGGAGAGCTGAGGTCCAGCCCACGTCCCAGCCCCTCCACCCCGCAGGACGGTGGACGGCCTGCACTTAGAGGAACCTGGGTGCTTTGAACTGAATTTGCTCTTATGGAAGTAACGCCTCAGTGCCGATGGACACGAAGGGGAAAACAGGAGCTCTTTCCCACCCCAGACCCTTCATTCCTAATCTCACCAGGAACAGTTTCTTATATATCCCCCAGAAATGTCTTCTATGCGTATACACACATACAAAGCCAGTGATAGACTCCATCACAGAAAACTCTTGTTTTAATAATTACAACTAAAGCCAAAGTTGGACTTTATAATCAGGGGTCATCTTCCCTATCAAAAGAAGGTGAGGAGCCATCCATACCTCTGGTGGACCCCTCAAAGCCCGCGGCCGCTGGCGGAGGTGACAGAGAGGCCCCTGTAGGCCTGCTGGGTGCCCCTCAGGGCTCTGTGTCCTGACTGAGTAGGTCAGGGGCTGAGTGTTGCCCCGACCCACGTGGGGCCCCGGTGTCTAGGCTCAAGTATCACCCCCATTACCTGGTGACTTTAGCTGGTCCTGGTAGTCAGGCGTGTACGGGTCAAGTGTGCACATCAGGGAGTAGATGCACAGGGCGAAGAGTCCGGTCATCACCACGTAGAAGGCCACGTAGTAGAGGCTGATCCACACTGCGGGGAGAGGCCGGTCAGCCTCGGCCACACGCCCCGGCCCGCAGCAGGGCGGGCACGGCGGGAGGCCCACCGCTGCAGCTGTCTCCAGGCGAAAACTCAGTGGTGTTCAGTACCTTCACGCACACTGCTGTGAATCGTTACCTCTATCTAGTTCCAGAACATTCTCATCACCCCAGAGAAACCCATGCCCCTTGACTAAAGTCTTTTCAAAAATTGTATATTTTAGGAACATAGCAATAAACTGCTATTCTTAAATCTAAGCCTGAAACTTTGGCGCCAATCCTCAGATGTCCCCGCCCTGTGGGTGCCTGGTGCCAGGGGGTCTTAGGGCTGAAATGGCCTTTGGGATTACCTGGCGAGGGAGGTAAGCCCTGGCCCGAAGCCTGGGCAGGGCCTGGGTCCTGGGAGCCTGCTGGTGGGTGGTCATCTGCCTCTCCGCTCAGAGCCGCCCCCTCTTTCCCTTCCTTGCCAGGGACATACCCCACCGGGACAGGGTCCGGCCCAACAGCTGCCCCGTGTCTGGGTTCCAGCAGTAGTGCTGGAATTCCTCCATCCGCTGGCTGCATGACTTTTTCTCCTGCAACGCTGCCATCGTCCCTGCTTCTGGAGGTCCCCCTCCTGCAGAACTGGGGTGCTCCCCACACCCAGACTGAGAGGAGGAAATCCTCCTCTGGGTTTTATAGTCTCCTTCAGAGGTCAGAGGCGCCGTGGGGAGAGTTCCGGGGAAAGCACCACAGCAGTGTTATCAGACCGTGGCTCTCCAAACACCAGTGGTGGCGGCTCCGTGAGCTCTGCAGTTTCTCCTGCTATCAGGTGCCCTTCACCCCTCCCCCGGGCAAACCAGGGCTGGGTCACCTCTTTTTACCACCCCCTCCTTTTGGGATGCCCTTGGTCCGTCACTTTGTTAGGGAAATGACTAAGGAGAAATGCTTTCTTGCATGAACAGCTACTTGTTCAGCTCTGCCCCAGTCTCTCACTTCCTCCAGGAGCAAAGACGTGAGGTCAGCACAAGGACAGGCCTGGACCCAGACGCTCGCCTGCTGCTCAGATGCGTCCTGGTCTGAGATGATGGGGACAGGCAACCAACATCATGATATTGTGGTTGCTGGGGCTCACAAGTGCTCCAGATGCTGCCGTTCCTCGTATTTATAATTCACGGGAGAGACTACATCTGACAGTGTGAGAGTAGAGCCAGAGTATGAAAGGGGCTAGAAGTTCCATTCCAGAGGAAAGGGTTTAGAGGGTTCCCGGGTCCTTTCACCTCCCGTCACGCCTGATACTCAGTGTCAGTGACGAGAATGATGTGCCCTGAGATCTGTAGTTGGGGTGGGGGCTGGGCCCCTTAGGAGTTTTGCATTTATGGGGAATTCACAGATATACAATCTAGAGTTATTTTCAAAATTGTATGAACACCACACCCCAGGCATCTAGTAGAAATGCAGATTCTGACTTAGGGGGAGTCACTGGGCTTGGGAGTTCCCAGTGGGCCGGGCTTGTGGCTGTAGAACCGCAGCAATGTCCAGGTGGGAGACGCTTGGCCTGGAGGACCATCAGAGTCACCTGGAGCACCTTGAAAACTCCTGACACTTGTCTCACCCCCGAGTTAGTGAGTGAGCCAAGAGCCCAGGTGGCCTGAGCTTGCAGAGAGCTGTGAGCCACCCCCCATCCCTCTCCAAATTAATCTTGATGTGTGACCAGAGCCACTGGCTTAGAGACCTTGGTGGTTAGACGCAGAGCTGGGGCCATGACATCTGCCCGCTGGGGCGTCATCTCTACAGTTGGAAGGACAAAGCCAGACAAATGTAATGTGCCACTAAAACCTTTCTTCAAAGTCCATTTAAAGTAATGGGTATTGTACACAAAAATCTGGAATTGTATTTATTGTCACATCTAGGTTTTCCCATGTAGGCAAATAAGAAGAAAAACAAAAACCCTCTAGCCATTATTCTGCCTATTTTCTTTACAATGATTTAGAGTTTATCAGCAGAATAAGCACCCTAAAATTCAGATGGAATTGCACTATTTTACCTAGGACTCCTAATTTTTTAATGGACCAAGCCTATGTGTTTTCCTTGATACTGTTTCCATTCAAAACTTTGGAACTTTAGGGCAATAGGAACAGAGCATGGTGTTAGGTGGCAGTCTGATTGGCCCCACCTGTGAGTCTGGGACTCCCAGTGCCGGGGCCTTAAGATCAGTGCAGCAACTGCTGACTATGGAAGAAATGCCGCCCTTGTCTGTGAAGTATAGAGATGCTCTTGGAAACATGAACTCTTTCTTGTAAGTCTGCAAACTAAATCTTCCCCACTCAGTCCCTGAATTCCCCAAAGCATGAAAGCATGTGCTGAACTGCACACACATAATCAAAATGTCCTTTCTGGACACGTGCCTATAGGGAGGAGGGGCAGGGAGGGGGATGCTGGCAGTGGGCAGCTTCCTCAGGTCATGCTCTGCACATGCGGGACAGCTGTGCCATAAGGAGTGGGCTCCAAAGCAAGTGGGGAGCACCCCCAGGCTCCCCACTGGGAAGCCTAGACTTCTACTCACGCCTGGCAGTAATGAGGTGGAGCCCAACTGCCTTCCACTGCTGGAGTGAAGGCAGAAACAACCAGCTAAAACTGAAGGATTAAATAATAGGAATATGTTACATATCAGTTGATAATCACTCATAATACCAAGAACCAGGAAGATTTCCAAATGAATTTAAACAAGAAAACCAATGAATGCCAACATCAAGGTGATAGAAATGTTGGAGTTACCTGAGCGATTTTAAAGCAGCCAGAATAAAACTGCTTCAGGGAGCCATTATGAACATGCTCGAAACAAATGAAAAGAGGGAAGCCTCAGCAAATAAATAGAACATTTAAGGAAAGAAATAGAGTATCTAAAGAAGAACCAAGTGGAAATTTTAGATTAAAGAATACAATAACCAAAACAAAAAAAGCTCAAAGAACAGATTCCACAGCAGAAGGAAGGGGGCGGAGGAAAGAACCACTGATGTGGAAGGAAAAAACAAGAGGAACGACCTGATCGGAACGATGGAGGGAAAGCAGACTTGGAAAAACGTTCACAGAGCCTTAGGGACCCCGGGGACTGTACCAAAAATCGGACATCTGTGTCACTGGAGTCCTGGAAGGAGAGAGATGAGAGGCCAAGGCGGAAAACTACTCAAAGGATAAGTGGAGGGAACCCCAAACAGGATAACCAGGCCCCCCGAGGTGAATCATAATTAAATTTCTCAAAATTAAACACACACAAAAAATCTAGGCAGTGGTCAGAGAAAAACCATTTGAATGACAACTGATTTCTCATCAGAAACCAGAGGCCGGAAGGAAATTGTGCAATATTTTTAAATGGCTGAAAGAAAAATAGTGTCAGTGTAGAATCACAAAGCTAGTGAAAATATTCTTCAAGAATGAAGGGGGAATAAAGACATTCTCAAATAAAGAAAAAAAGAAGCTAATTTTTCACAAGTAGACTAACCCTCAAGGATAGCTAAAGGGAACTCTCAGAACAGAAAGACAATGTTAAAGGGAATATTGGAGTTAAAAGGAATATTGGAGTACCAGAAAAGAAAAAAATAATAGTAAGCAAAATCTAAGAAAATACTATAGGCTTTTCTTGGGGGTTTTTTTGTTTGTTTGTTTTGTTTTGTTTTTTAAGATTTCATTTATTTATTTTTAGAGAGACAGGAAGGGAAGGAGAAAGAGAGGTGGAGAAACATTGATGTGAGAGAGAAACCTCAATCCGTTGCCTCTTGCATACACCCCAACCAGGGACCAGGCATGCAACCCAGGCGGGTGCCCTGACCGGGAAATGAACCAGTGACCTTTCTCTTTGCAGGGTGATGCCCAACCAACCGAGACATACCGGTCATGGCTGAGCTTTCCTTTTCTTCTTGAGTTTTCCCAATTATGTTTGATGGTTGAGGCAAAAATAATAATATTGCCTAATATTATTTTAAATGTATGTAGATGGAGTAATTAAGACAATTATAAACAGAAGAGGATAAAAGAAGGTGAGCTCTTTACTTCACTCAAACTGATAAAACAACAATATAAATTGTGAAAGGTTATGTATATATAATGCAATGTCTATGGTAACCAATAAAAAACTATACTAAAAATACTATAGATAAATTAAAGTTGAAGTCTAAAAAATGTGGAAGTGACCCATAGAAAGAGAGGGAAAAGAAAACAAATGAAAAAACAGAAGAGGAGAAAGACACAGAAAAATGGCAGACTGGAGTCCTAACATGACAATAATTACATTAAGTGTAAACGGGCTAAGCACACCAATTAAAAGAGGGAATTAAAAAACGACTCAGTCATGTGCTATCTACCAAAAGTTCACCTCAAATACAATGATATAGGCAAGTTGAACAGAAAAGGATGAAAGAGGATATATAATTCAGGTACTAATCATATAAAGAAGCGTGGCTATATTAATATCATATAATGGAGACAGAGAAAATGTCCAGAGATAGCCATTGTATAATAATAAATGGTAAATCCACCAAGAAGACAGAGCAATCCTAAATGTGTATGCACCAAACAAGAGAGCTAAAAAGGTATCGAAAGCGAACTGATAGAACTGAAAGGAGAAATAGACAAATCCACAATTTTAGTTAGGGACTTCAGCGTTCCTGTCTCAACAATTGATAGAACAACTAAATAGAAAACCAGCACGGACATGGAACTCAGCAACATCATCAGCCAACAGAATGTCATTGACATTGGCCTTATATTCCACCCATCCAAGAAGAATTCACTTTCTTTTTAAGTGTTCATGGAACATTTATTAAGATAGACCATATCCTGAGCCATAAAATAAAACTCAATAAATTTGAAAAAAATCGAAGTCATACAGAATGTTTTCTACAGCTACAGCGGAATCAAACTAGTAATTAATAACAGAAAGATAACAGAAATATTTCCAAACACATGAAAATTAAACAATACACTTCCTAAATAATGTATGAGTCAAAAAGAAAGTCTCAGAAGAAATTTTAAAAAAATACACGGAACTGAACGAAGACAAAAATATATCAAAAATTGTGGGACAAAACTAAGGCACTATTAACAAGAAAATTTATAGCACTAAATTAATGTATTAGGAAAAAGGAAAAGTCTCATATCAATTATCTAAGTTTTCACTTCAAAAACCTAGAAAAAGAAGAAGGGCAAACAGAAGGAAGAAATAAAAGGTGAGAGCGGAAGCCAATGAAATTAAAAACAAAAGAGAAAATCAGTAAAACAAGAAAGAACTGGTTTTTTGAAAAAGACCAATAAAATTGGCAAACCTATTGCAATAGAAAAGACACAGGTAACCAATATCAGAAATGAAACAAGTCATCACCACAGATCTGCAGACCTCGAAAAATTGTAAGGGGGTGTGATGCACAACTCTGTGTAAACTTGACAAGTTAGATGAAATGGGCCATTTCCTCAAAAAACATGACTCATCCCATTTGAAATAGATAATCTGAGTAGCTCTATAGCTATTTAGGAAATTGATTTCATAATTAAAAATCTCCCAAAAAAGAAACCTCCAGTCCCATATGGTTTCGCTGGAGAATTCTACAAACATTTAATGAAGAATTATAAATTATACGCTATATCTTCTAGAAAATAGACAAGAAGAAACACTTTCTGACTGATCTTATAAGACCAGTATTACCCTTATACCAAAATCAGATAAGACAATACAAAAAAAGAAAACTATAGACCAATATTTCTCGCAGATATAGACAGAAATAGCTACAGAAATCAAGACAGTGTGGTCCTGGTGGAAGGACAGATACAGAGACCAATGGAACAGACTAGAAAGCCTGGAAGCAGGCCCACGCTAATATGCCCAACTGATTGTTGATAAAGGTACAAAAGCAATTAATGTAGCAGAGATGCCCTTGCTAGAATAAATTGAGCATCTAGTGGCAAAAAGCAAAAACAAAAACAGAAAAACCCTTTGACCTAAGTTTCACATGTTATAAAATTGTTTTAACTTAAAATGGATCATTTATTTAAACATAAAAGTATGAAGCTTTTTGGAAACCCATGGGAAGAAACGTTCAAGACCTAGGGCTAAGCAAAGAGTTCTTAGACTTGACACCAAAAGCACAATTCATAAAAGGAAAAATTGATCAATGAGACTGCAACAAAATAAAAAACTTTTGTTTCACGAAAGCTCATGCTAAGTGGAAGAAAGACAAGCTACAGCTGGAGGTATCTGGAAACCACAAGTCCAACGAAGGACGAGTATCTAAGATAGATAAACAACACTCAAAACTCAACTACAAAAACGCAAACAGTCCAGGTAGAATATGATGGAAAGCCATGGAGAGACACTTTGATGGCAAATAAACACATGGAAAGATTTCAGTGTCACTAGACATCAGGGAAACTCAAGTTAAAACCACAGGGAGATACCACGACACACCCATCAGAGCAACCAAAATAAAAACCAGGGACGCCACCAGGTGCCAGCGAGGACGCTGAGAAACCGGGTCACCCGCCTGTCGTCGGCAGGGAAGTGATATGGCACAGCCATTCTGGAAAAACGGTTGGCCAGTTTTTTAGAAACTAAACATGCAGTTAGTTACAAGTCAGCAATGACATTCTTGGTTACTAATCTCAGAGAAATGAAAAGTTATATTCGCACAAATATTTGTACATGAATGGTTAGCCGCTTCATCACGATGGCCCCAGACTGGAAACAACCCAAGCGATCCTTCAGCAAAGGCGTGGTTAAACCAGCGGTGACCCCTCCACACCGTGGAGTACTGCTTCGCCACGAAACTGTCGGCACACACCGCAACCTGGATGGATCTCCAGAGAACTACGCTGAGTGTAAAGAGCCAATCCCAAATGGTTAGGCACTATTTGATTCCATTTACAGAATGTTCCAATGACAAAATTATAAAAACAGAGAGCAGGTTAGTGGCAACCAGCGGTGCGCAGGGTGTGGGGGTGGGAAGGAGGTGGGCGTGTCTGTACGTGGGATCCTTGTGCTCATGGAATGTTCTGTGTGTGGACTGGGTCAGGGTCAGCGTCCTGGCTGGGATGCTCTGCTGTAGTTTGGGAAACTGTTGTCATCAGGGATCTCTCTGGATCATTTCTGATAACTCCATGTGAATCTACGATTATTTCCAAATAGGAAGTTTAATTCAAATAAACTTCTAATGTGGTTATTTTTACACTGAAATAACTATACGAGTTTGGGAATCAACATACTTTACTCCTCTTCAAGAGTCAAGTTCATTTTAAAATCTCTAAATAAGTCCTGCGACAGGAAACACATTTAGCTCTGTCTGACCGAATGCTTCTGCTTCCCAGAATGTAGCTCACTGTTAACTCGGTGGGAGCTGTCTTCCTCAGACCCAGCTTCTCACGGTGGGTTCCAATGGGCAGTGTTAACACCACCTGGGAGCCTGTAAGAGACCTGCTCCAGGCCTCTGAACCAGAATCTTTATTTCAGCAAGAATTCAGGCGGTTTGTCTGCCTGGTACCATGCGTAACACACAATGGGGAAGGTTAGGGGCGGTGCTCCATTCTACCACACACCACAGGCACCACTGTCCCTTTTGAAATCTGGTCGGCTTGTAGGACAAAGTTAAAGCAATTGGCCCAAGGTTACCTGCTATCAAGTTGATGGGCTGGACCCACCAACTCACTCGGTTGGAAGACGGGGGGCAGTGCCACACAGCCAGCAAGTTCTCATTTCCATCTCCCCCGGGTGCTACAGGGGATCCCACCTGTCCTGCAGCCACTGGCTCTCTCCGTTCTCTGAGACACTCTTCTCCTCCCACCGAGGAGCAGACGGATGCTCTGGGAGGTCCCCTGGCCTCTTCTGGCTCAGGCATTCTCTGTTTCTGAAACACCGAAATCCTACTCACTTCCTTGGTAACTTTCCCAAACATTTGCTGAGCACCTCCTGTGTGCTAGAGTAAACAGGCAAGGCTGTGATGTCTCGAAGCTGACATTTCTGCTGGTCCTGGCATCCGTAGGTGTACCCCAGATGTGTCCCAGGCGTGCCCCAGGCATGTCCCTGGTGTGCCTCGGGTGTTTCTCAGTTGTGCCACAGGCGTGCACCAGGTACACCCCAGGTGAGTCCTGGGTGTGTCCTGGGTATCCCTCGGGTGTGTTTCAGGTGTGCCCCAGGTGTGTTCCAGGCCTCTTCATCCCCCTTTCATTCCCATGCGGGGCTTCAGCGCTGAGCGTAGCTTGTGGGTCTCCTGCTTCCCTGTCGTAATCTCACCTGATTGCTTCTCTTGGCATTTTGGATTTGTAGGCAAACCCCAGGTGAGAGGAAGGAACTAGTGCAGAGCTGACCTCTCAGCAGGTGTCGGGGTCACTCTAGGTCCTCAGAGCCAGCTACATAAGGAACACAGCTGCTCTCAGTGTCAGGTCGGCACAAATGCCAGCCCTCACCTGTAGATTGGGCCGTGGAGCCAGTGGTCTCACTGGGAAACACCCAGGAAGCTGCGCCCTGCATTTCTCTCTCCCTCCCCCCCTCAATTCCCATTACGTCAGGCTTTCTTCTCATTTCCTATTTTTCTTTAAGATAAAAATAAAATATACTGGGGAAAGGAACTAGGCATCCTTATGAATTAACATTTCCCTTGGGGCCCCCCCTCCCTTCAGTTCGGCCTCAGCCCCTTCAAGGAAACAACTGGGCAGTCTGCCCAGCTGCCCAGGGGGCCAGGGGGCTGGACAGCGCAGCTCAGAGGGACTCTGAACCTCTGGGACTTCTGCAAGGTGTTCCTGGGGGATCCTGGGGTTTGCCAAGACAGAGACGGTTTCAGAGGAAGGAGCCCCGCAGGCAGGCCCTCTAATCCTTCTGGGAGCGGCTTAGGGGATTGTCTTTTTCTGGCACCTGTTTGCTGCACCCAACTCCTAGTGCGTCCCTCCATAACCCCGGACTGGGATTTAGCCTGAGCCGTGTCAGCTGGGCTCCCGGGGGCTCCTGGTGTGGCCCCCAGTCATCCTTGTACCGGTTTGGACGCCTCCTGTTCCTAGAGCTGGGAACGGGCACAGGCCAAGGTCGGCAGGTCAGGCCGGCTCTGGACACAGTCATAGAGGGCTAGCCCATGGCCCCTGGGGCCTGAGTGGTGGGAGGGGGGTGCTGGGATGGATTTCGGGTCCTTGGAGACAGTGGTGGCCAACTCTGCCTTCATCGCTGCCCGGGGCAGCTTCGATGGGAGCAGCGCCCCATCCTCCCGGGACAAGAAGTACCGGGCCAAGCTCAAGCTGCCTCCACTCTCCAAGTGTGAGGCCCTCCGGGACAGCCTGGACCTGGAGTTCCAGAATGTGTGCTTGGAGCAGCCCATCGGCAAGCGACTTTTCCAGCAGTTCCTGAAGGCGGCCGAGAGGCACGTGCCAGCCCTGGAGCTCTGGAAGGACATTGAGGATTACGACATGGCAGATGATGACCTCCGGCCACAGAAGGCCCGGGCCATCCTGGCTGAGTACCTGGACCCCCAGGCCAAGCTTTTCTGCAGCTTCTTGGATGAAGGGACTGTGGCAAAGCTCCGGGAGGGGCCCGTGGCAAGTGGGGATGGGCTCTTCCAGCCCGTCCTGCAGGCCACCCTGGCCTACCTGAGCCAGGCCCCATTCCAAGAGTACCTGGGCAGCCTGCACTTCCAAAGGTTCTTGCAGTGGAAGTGGCTGGAGGCCCAGCCCATGGGAGAGGACTGGTTCCTGGACTTCAGGGTGCTGGGGAAAGGTGGCTTTGGGGAGGTGTCGGCCTGCCAGATGAAAGCGACCGGCAAGATGTACGCGTGCAAAAAGCTGAACAAGAAGAGGCTGAAGAAAAGGAAAGGGTACCAGGTGGGCAGCACGGTTGTGCACAGTGGAAGGCACGCTCTTAGGTTTGGCAGATGGGCGGGTGGGTTCAGCGAGCTGGGACGGCCCTCAGGTGCTCCTTCCGGCCCAGCAGGGCGCCCCTCGCCAGGCTGGCTGGCTGGCCTTACCATTTGGACACAGAGCCCCTCCTGCTGTGCAGCCATTGGCTGGTTTCTAGTCCATCTGAGTCGCCTTGACCTGCGCTAGTCCCATCTGTGCACAGCAGCCGCGTGCCTGGCCAGAGTGCCGTGGCAAAGAACGCAGGGTGTGGCCTCTGCAGTCCTCCCAGCCTGTGGCGCAGTTTGTCCAGCTGCTCTTAATGATGAGCCTCATGTTTTGCATACAAACAGATGCGCTGATATCCGTTCTTGGAAAGTGGCCTTTGTATTTGTTGGTGTGGATGACACCCCACATTCTGTCATCCTTGGTTTCCACCAACACAACAAAACTCAGTAGCAGCATTGGGGGAGGCTGTCGGGGGATTGTTCTCTATTTACTCTGAATTCCTGGAACTTTCCCAAGCCCTGGCTTTGCCGTGACAGAGAGTGCACAGGGAACCTAGCCAGAGCTGGTGCCTGTCTTTTACGAGAGGCCAAGCCTGTCCGTGATGCTGGGTGTAGGCTGTTCCCTGAACACAGCCATTTTCCGGGGACGGGGGTGAACGGAGGCACAGACAGGTCGTCACTGTGGGGCCGCTCTTTCACTGGCGCCAGACCTCGTTTAGGCAGGATCAGCCAAAGCTGCTTCGTGTCTTAGGAGCTTGTCTCCCAGCCGCACGTTTGGTCCTGCATGCTCTCTGTCCCTTCCCGCTGCCCAGGTGCAGATGGCGTTGGGGGAAAACACAGCTTTTTCAGGGCAAACATCAGCTGCCACGGAATGCCCCTCCCGGGGCTCCTGGATGCTGCCCCCCCTCTGGGACTTCGGGGGGAAGCAGTGGTTCCTCCCTCTCACCTGTCAGCCTATGATTTTAATCCAACAATTAGAGCACAACAGTCTTTTCTCTCCCATGCTCAGGACTCTCATTGAACTTAATACAAAGTAAAATCAACCCAAAATCTTTTCATGCTGCATGGCTAGAAAGAGGCCTCTTTCAACATCAAGAATTCCTCCTTCAGAAAGGGATTCTACTTTTCTTCTCCAAACACACTTTTAAAAAGATGTTAAATGGATAGCATGAGTTTTTAAAATAAAGATAGAAAATGAACAGAGATGCAGGGTGGCTTGGGACCTCAGCTGTCCTCTGTTCAGAGGCCTGGCCAGGAGGAAAGGGGCTGAGATCTTGGCAGGGTGATTGGTTAGACGTGAGGAAGGATGGGAGAGCTAGCAGCGGACAGGCGCCAGGGCCGCCTCCCTCGCCTGACGTTGTTAAGGCTGGGTGGCTGGAGGCCCCTTGCTGGAGGCTCCAGGAGACCCCAAGTCCTCTGTACATGACTAATTTGTATGTCTGTTTGTTTAAGTTATTTGCAATTGCTTTGTGCAGACCACTTTAAAAAAGATTTTATTTATTTATTTTTAGAGAGGGGGAAGGGAGGGAGAAAGAGAGGGAGAGAAACATCAATCGGCTGCCTCTTGTAGGTGTCCCACCAGGGGACTGAACCCACAACCCAGGCATGTGCCCTGAGCAGGAATCGAGCTGGCAACCTTTTGCTTTGCGGGACGATGCCCAACCCACAGAGCCACACTGGTCAGAACGCAAACTACTCTTAAAATGTATTTGCAATTCAGTTTCTAGTTTATCAGAACATTTTCTGGTTTGCAGAACTCAGTTTTTTTATGGCAATGTCACGTCCCTGCCTAAGCCTGGGTACTTTTTCAACATCTTGCTTTTCAGGGTGCTATGGTAGAGAAGAAGATTCTAACGAAAGTGCACAGCAGGTTTATAGTCTCTCTGGCCTATGCGTTTGAAACCAAAACTGACCTCTGTCTGGTCATGACCATCATGAACGGCGGTGACTTAAGGTGAACGGGTTCCTCTCCTCTTTCGCCTGGGAGCTGGGACGGGAAGGGCTCGTGCAGCCCAGCTTGGGAAGGGGATCTCTGGGGCTCAGCAGGTCCTTCAGGCTAAACACCCAGGCCCCAAATGACCAGACACTTTACTGACCCAACATGGGATTGCAAGGCGCCCCCTGCTTTCCCAAGATTGCACTTCCATCCAAGCCGCGGTCACACTCTGGTAGTTGGGCCAGAACAGCACAGGCCTCCGCATAGTCTGCCTTCAGGTACCACATCTACAATGTGGACGAGGAGAACCCTGGCTTCCAGGAGCCGCGTGCTGTCTTCTACACAGCCCAGATCATCAGCGGCCTGGAGCACCTGCACCAGAGGGGCATCGTCTACCGGGACCTCAAGCCTGAGAATGTGCTCCTGGACGACGAAGGTGAGGCGGCCTCCCTCCCCAGCCTCCCCTCCCGCCTCTCCTTCCCCTTGCCCAGCTGGACATTGTGGCCCCATCGGTCATCTGTAGGGGGATGGGCTGGTTTCGACAAGTGCTTGTCAAAGTTTTAAGTGGCACCAGGACACTTCTGAAGTTTATTGTTCCCTTAGCCATTTTGCAATAGAATGGCACTATCTCCAAGTGCAGACTTTTGGCTGGATTTGATGAAATTTGGTGCGTAAACAGGCACCTAGAGTTACAAGGAGTTAATCCAGGATGTCTATAGTGTCTGGGACTACTGGTAAACAGTTAATGTTTTATGGCCAAATTCTCACTCTGTCACTCTCTTCTTTTTGCCTTCTACGTGAAGTCAAATTGGGATTCTTACCAGAAAATAAGCAGAGATTCAGGCTTCCCTTATATCCCTTTAGAGTTTCCTCCCTTTCTGCCACTGAGTCACACACTCAAATGGGCATCACCAAAGGCTGTTGTTGCACAGAGTGTGGGGAAGAGAGAGCAGAGGGGAGAACTGAACCTGGGTGGGTTATGCTCCGAACTCAGGTTCTAGGTGCTGTGGGGCCCCTTAGTCCCCTTGTGGTCTGTCTGGGGAGCAGAGGCACCTGGGTGCTGAGGCCTCATCCCCCCCCCCCCGAGTGTGCATGTGAGTGTGTAAATGAGCACACATGTGCGTACCAGCACATGCACATGAGTGTGTGCACATGTGAACACTCATGTATGTGTGTGCTCATGTGATGTGGGTGTGCACCTGTGTGTGCATGTGTGCAGAGGCTGGCTCTTGGCTCCTGTGGGCTCCAGAAACACCAGGCGCCTTTGTCCTTGGAGCCAAGTGTGACCGTCCCCCATGTTTGCTTTTCAGGCAATGTCCGAATTTCTGACCTTGGGCTGGCTGTGGAGCTGAAGGATGGGAAGACCAAGACCAAGGGCTATGCAGGGACCCCAGGTAAGGGCTTGAGAGCAAGGATGGGAGTCGCCTTTCTTAGGGGGAGGAGTGAGGCCTCAGGGGTTCTGCAGGGTCCCCACGGCCCAGGGCGGGCGGCATGGTGAGGGCTGGGGGTTCGTAGGGAAGTGGCTCCCTCACCCCTAGAGCAAATGTTAGAACCAGAAGGACTGGCTAGAGGGCTAGCACAGCTGCGTCAGGAGCCGGCCCCTGCTGCAGGTATCACCTCTCCCCCTGAAAAATCGCTATTGGTTTTAACATGCAGCACCTTCTGTGATGGAGGTTTTCAGTGGTCTTCTTGTTTTGTATTGCAGAATCCTCTCAATCCTTGGGCTGTGGGCTTTTGGGGGGCAAGGGACGATGTACCTGTCACCAAAGTGTACATCACCCTTATCTGTGGCTTTATTTAGGGAAAGGTCCAATCTTGAATTTTCTAGATCCTCAGCCAAAGTCTATGAAGTTCCACTCCTGGCACGAGTCTATGAGTGGAAACGCCACTCACGTATTTCAGGGTGATTCAGATCACTAGGGGAAAGCCCCAGAAAACTCCAAAGCCAGGATGTGAAGTAGTTTGACCTCAAGGATATCTCCTGACCTTGTTTGCACCGGGCGCAAGGGCCCTGTTGGCCACCAGAGGGCCCCATAGGCTTTGCTGTGGCCACTGGGCCAGCCTGCAGCTTTACTTTGAACAGAGGGACAAAGCTTTCCAGGTGGGTGGTTCTCTCCACGGGCATGTGCAAGCGTGGTGCTGAGCATCTGGGCTTGGGTGCAGTGTGTGACCCTCAAACAGCTGCAGCAGAGGCTGAAGTCAGAGTAACTTAGAAGGCTGGGGCACCCAGCAGAGCCACAGCAGGCTGCCTCTGGATCCTTCTTCTTTAACTCCTCTGCACCATGACTGTCCTAGGCTCCACCTAGAGCCAGGACCTCTGAGCCTCTGCAGTTGGCCATAAACAGGGGACTCACCTTGGCTAGTGCTGTGCCAGCCCAGTGGGATAAGCCTAAGAAACATAAGGCATACTCTTCATCCCCAGTGAGTTTCCAGACAGGAGGGGGAGATGAGTCAACACATGGAAGAATTAGTAATGAAACTGAGGTAGCATTCATTCATTCATTCATTTGTTCATTCATTCATTCATTTGTTCATTCATTTGAACAACAAATACTTGCTGTTGGCTCTTGCTTTGCCCCAGGTGCCACATAAGACCCTAAGGGTACAGAAAGATGCATCATTTGGGACTGAGCTGGGTGGGACAGACTAGAGGTGCCACTAAGTTACTTGTCACAGGAGATGACTGTACCCCTGTCATCTGATTGGCCTGTCTCTCGGGCCCCATTTTAACCTAGAGTTGTGGTTCATTGAACTCACCTTTTTCAAGGAGTCTGAATGGTCTGGACAACAATGTAGTTACCTGAAAAGCAGAATTTACAAAGGTGTGTTCAGGGCCAGGGGGTTCTTCAGACTTTGATTCCTGTTACCTCCTGGGGGAGAAATGGTTTGCAGTCACATCAGCATGGCCAGTGCTGCTGAGCCCATCTCCCTCTCGGAAACTCACTGCGAACACAGGTATATTGAGGACAAGGAAGAATCAGAACTAAATGGACATGATCAGCTTTGGTTACCTCAGAATGTCTGAAGTCATCCAAGCACAGAAGCTGGTGCCCAGCTAATAAATAACACCTGCCCTGGCCCCAGGGAGTGGCCCTAGAGACTGGCCTTCCCATGAGCTGATCTGGCATCTACACAGCGGCAGCTAGAGAATGGAGGCCTAAATTTTGCTGACCTTCAACATGAGGAGCTCAGCACCTGGCCCCAGTACCTTACATATGGCACAGACCTGGTGTGGGGACAGATGAGGTAATGGTGGGCAGCTGACCAGCTCCTGGAGGCTGGAACCAGCCAGACACAAACATCTGACAAGTTCTTATTTGTTCTTATTTGCTGAATATGACACCCTCTACCCAAGGCAGGGGCATAAAGCTCGTGATTAGGAACATATGAGTAGACTGCATGGTATTTAGGCACATGGACCCAACACTGGGCTGCACAGGTGGACACCAGGCTCCAAGACCATCTATTTCTGTGACCTTGGGGAAGTTGCTCACACTTCCTCACCCAGAAAAGGGTTGTAATTATTACTTGTGAGCAATATTGTGAGAAGACAATGGAAAAATGTCTTTAAAATAAGAGAGAAAACGATTTCCCACCTAGAATTTTATACCCAACCAAACTATCAGTTAAGTATTAAGGCAAAATAAATGCAGTTTTGGATACAAAAGTTCTCAAAAACTTACTCCAGCACTCTTCCCCAGGAAGCTACTTGGTCAAAATAAGGGACTCAACCAAAAAGCAGAATATCTAGGAAAGAGGACACGAAGAGAGACAAAAAGTTTCACAGTGACAGGGAGATTCCAGGCTGCAGGCTGCACACCAGAATCCATATTAGAGTAGGTCAGAAGTTTCCAGAAGACTTTCCAATGGGGATGAAGTTGATAAAATATTTCATGTATCAGAACATGACAGGTATTAGAGAATAGAGAATTTAGGATCAAACTGATAGTAAGAACATAGAGAATGAAGCAAAGAAAAGATAAGGTAATCTAGGAAAACCTATAAAAACATGTCAGAAAGGAAATATAACTGGAGTTGAGTTTTTGGTTCAGTGGAGAATAGTGAGAGCCGAGAGCCGACCAGCCAGATGACGTATCAGGAGAGGGACGAGGGAGAAGTGTGGGCAGGTGGGGGAGGAATGAGGAACAGACCCCTCAGCTTCCTGCCCGAGGAGTTAGTTGAGGGTGCCCTTGTGGGCGCTGCAAAACATGATATAAGCACATTACTTAGATGTATGGATACTAATTCCAAAATAACCAGCTAGAAGGGTTCTGAGACCGGGATGAGGTGGAAGAGGAGGCTCAGGGCACTGTTATTTTTAGAAACAGGTCCTGTAGAACTAGCTTATCCTTTATGTGCCTGAATAATTTTGTTACAAATGAAAGCCAAGTCACAGAAGGACGATTAGGTGGAGTAATAGTGGGTTTAACTCCCATCCAAAGGACAATGTAGTGGTTCAGAGCTCAGATGCCTGGGCCAGATCGTCTCTGTTTCCTACTATCCACGTTAACATGATCGAGTTAGTTTCTGAATAACAAGGAAAAGTAATGGTATCTCTTGGTGTCAGCAGGATTAAATCCGCAGGAAATCAGCAGGAAGTCACAGTGCACCTTCCCCTGTCACACAGTAAGCATGCAACGGGGGTCAGCTAGTATAAGTGCCACTAAAGGGTGCCAGTACCTGAATTCACAGCAAGGTCTCCCACAGCGCGACAGCCCGGCCTTGGCTGGCACCCCTCAGCTTCACCTTCCAGTGTGGTTCCTGGGACAACCCCCCAACCCCTCCATCTTTGGAGGCTTAAATCTGTCCTTCTGTGCCCTTTCAGGAAGCATCTTGCAGTGCCTGTCTCTGCAACCCTCATGACCACACAGGTCACACTCATACCTGAGAGGCACCCAGAACCACCGCTCTGTCTGTCACGGTGTGCCTAAGGGGACACGGAGCTGCGCACCATATGTACGGGGAGGTGCTTCTCAACCAGGAGCAGTCTGCTCCTAGGGAGACACTCGGCAATGCCTGGAAACATTTCGGTTGTCACAACTGGGGGGTGGGTACTAACTAGTGCATGGAGGCCAGGGATGCTGCAGCCCCATCATAGGATTTTCTGCCCCAAGTGTCACACACGAGACCCCCGCACCATGCACACCTGGAAGCATCAGTTCTGTGCTTGCTGTCGTGCAGCCGCACCTCTGAGTCCTCGCTGTGCTCTTGCCTGGCAGGCTTCATGGCCCCCGAGCTCCTGCGGGGTGAGGAGTACGGCTTTTCCGTGGATTACTTTGCCCTGGGTGTCACGCTGTATGAGATGGTTGCGGCCAGAGGACCCTTCCGAGCCCGGGGAGAGAAGGTAGGACGAGGTGGGCCAGTCGGTGGCCCTGCAGCTGTCCCTCGGCAACTCTCCTTGTTGGGTGGGGTGTCATGGGAGCAAGTGTCACTGCAGCTTAAATCTTGCACGCTAGGCTTCTTGCGGTAGGTCCTTCGTGAGCAGGAGAGAGGGGACGCAGGGATTTCTTGTCATGTAGCTCCTGACACTGAGGAGTGTTGCTCGAGAGACGGGACGAGAGATGCCCAAGCTTTCTCAAACGTACCCCCATGAACGGCGCTCGGCACCCCTCCCTCTGCCTCACTGAGCCGCCCCGTCCCTTTGGCAGCCTTCACGCTCTTCACAGCACGGATACTGAGAACGCTCTCCTCAATGCAAAGATGCCGCAGGCCCCACGCCAGGCGCCACTTGGCACAGCAGCTCTTTCAAATGTCCCGGAGGACAGTGGACATCCCATGCTGGGCCCTGACCCTGGCCTCCCACACTCCTCGTTCCTTTCCTGTGCTGTCTACCCCGGTGTCTCCATAGACTGGGAGTGAGGAGGCCGGATGAGAAAGGAGGTGCCTCCGGGGGCTGGGGGTGAACTGCAGCCTTTAGACACAGCACCTGACTCACCCACCTCAGTCTGCCGGGTGCCACGCCCGTCGCTTCCTTCCGCCTGGACATCCTAGTGTGTCCCGCTCAGGCCCCAATCCTGTCCCCCTACAACAGTTGCAGGAACAAACTAAGTCTCCAGTCTTCTAAGAGCAAAGAGTCCTCACGTGACTGACACACCAGGTCACCATGTCTTTGCAATGGCAGCTCAAACTCTAGGAACCAGTTCTCTCTCCTGACTTCCAACAGCTCAGCAGAGCAAAAAGAGACGAAACAGCGAGGGCCACGGTAGGAGCTCCCACCCCCCACCTCAGAGCCCTCGCTGGACCCACAATCCCAACCAGAACCCTATTTTCTGCGTGCACATAAGCACGGTGAGATGTACACAGGCTTCTGTGAGAGGCCCAAAGTGAACCAACCTCGGTCCGTCGGTACCGCGGAGCTCAGCTCCACAGTGACAGGAAGGAAGGAACGTCAGTACACTCACTACATGTCACTACAGTCAACGAGAGAAGCCAGATGGAAGGGTGACTCTGGATGATTTCACTGCAGGAAATTTTAGGAAAGCTATTCTATTGTGAGAGGAGGCAGGTCAGTGTTTGCCTGAGGTGGAGGCGGGCTGCAGAGGGCACAGGGGACTCTGGGGGAATGGTGGGGGCTCTCTGCAGACTGATCAAAGCCCTCCACTCGGGTCGCCGAAGGGGAGCTTTGTGGTGGGTCAATAGCGTTCTGTAAAGCTGACCCACAGCAAGGTGGAACAGATGCTCCCCCACGTTTCCATCCAGTTAGAAGACCTCTCTACCAGCTCTGGTGTCCAAAGTTGACTTTTTATTTTTGTTGTTCCTTTTTTTTCTCGGTAGCTAAGGAGCGGTTATATCTAAGGTGCCACAGTGTCAACCAGGGTTCCCTGAGCTACCCCGAACCCCAACTTTGGCCAGCACCTTTGGGGTTCCATTCCTCCCACCTGAGCTATTAAGCCCTTTAATTGCTACTATGCTGTGGAGGGGAGCACGCTCAGGTTCCTGTCACTTCTGCCTCCGTGTGAATGCAGGGCTGGCTTCTTTCTGGGAAGAGCCCTGGCCCAGCCTGGGCACCAATAGGGGCTGTCCCATCTCCTAGAGCCCGAGGTGCCAGCTCTGGTGACATTGGTGGGTTTGGCAAGGGTTTCACATGATGCACGTCCCACTATGCAGGTGGAGAACAAGGAGCTCAAGCACAGGATCCTCTCGGAGGCGGTCAAGTACACAGACAAGTTCAGCCAAACCAGCAAGGACTTCTGTGAAGCGCTGCTGGAGAAAGACCCAGAGAAGCGTCTGGGGTTCAGAGATGGGACTTGTGATGGGCTCCGCATCAACCCCCTCTTTAAAGACATTAACTGGAGACAGCTCGAGGCCGGTACTGTTGGCACGCCTTTGGGTCTGGGGCCTGCAGGGCGTGAGTCTGTTGGGTGGCTCTTGCTTGCCTGACCCGCCCTGTTGGTATTGTCCAGACTTAGCTCAATGTCAGCAGAGCAGGGACATCTGGTTGATACTCCTCTGGTAGCTGCCCTCTTGCCCCCTGGTAAAGCCTCCACCCTCTAGCACTCTGTTCACTCCCCATGCACCCCTGGACTGGGTGTTGATGGATTAAGGCTTTTTGGGAAATCTGCTAGGGTCAGAAAATTTTGGATGAGATAGGCAGGGACCATGCTGGCTTACTTTTGATCCAAATCTGCTGTTCTGCATTTCCACACCCTTTTCTTTCCTGGATCTCAGGATCCCCGTCCAGGCAGGACTGATCGAAGCTGTCTGCTTGGGAGACATTCATTCATTCATTCATTCAACCAGCATTTGTTATCAAGCGTCCTGTGCGAGATTGTGAGCGCACATGCATGTGCGTGTGTCTGTGGGAGAGAAGGGCAGGACAGAGCCACGCGTCCAGAACTTACAGCTGTGATGTGTAAACATGTGGCTGGGTGGCAGGGGCCCCGGGGTGACAGAGCAGTGAGTAGTGGAGGCCTCAATAAGAGACGTTACTTGTGCAGGGAAGGGTTAGAGCAGAGGCAGTTCCAGGATGACCTGACGATGAGCTCCATCCACCAGAAGAGCTGTCCAGGGTGGAGTGAGGTCATACAGCTCTGAGAGGTCAGAACCAGGAGACGCTGCAGCCAGGAAGTCAGCCCTTAGGTCACTGCAACAGTCTGGCCAGCTGGGGACCCTGAGCTGAGAGGAGGGATGGGGGTGAGGGGTGAGAGGAAGGCAGGGTCAGTCCTGGGGGACCTGGTGGCCAAAGATCTGTGTCCGGCAACTGGAGAATACACGGCTCCTGAGCAGGTTAGCGAGAAGGGCTGCTTTGGAAGGACGGTGAAGAGTTCAGCTCTGTGTGTGCTGGGTTTCAGGTGTCTGATTCCCGGGGGAGGCTGGCACAAGGGCGTGTGTCTAGGGTCACACTGCCAGTAGATGCGGTGGTGTGAGGCGAGAACACACCATCCTTCCTTCATGTTGGGGCCATGGGAGATGCCCAGGACCCCCTCGGGTGTGCTGATTTCTGTGTTAGCAGCCCAGGCAGCCGTCCAGGAAGGGCGGCGGCAAGGCCATGGTCCTGCTCACCCAGCGGGGAGGATTCCTTGGCAGATGGCTATTTCCTAACATTGCGCGTCATTTCACATCTGTGTTTTCTGTCCTCGACAGGGATGCTGATACCCCCCTTCATCCCAGACTCCAGAACTGTCTATGCAAAGAACATCCAGGATGTAGGGGCCTTTTCCACAGTCAAGGGTGTGGTCTTCGACAAAGCAGATACGGAGTTCTTCCAGGAATTTGCCACCGGCAACTGCTCCATTCCTTGGCAGGAGGAGATGATTGAGACGGGCACCTTTGGGGAGCTGAACGTGTGGCGTGCCGACGGGCAGATGCCTGATGACATGACGGGGAGCACCGTGGAGGAGGCCGCTCCCTCCTCCAAGTCTGGGATGTGTCTGCTCTCCTAGATTGGAGGAAAGGGGACCTCCTGCAGCTGGCAGGGGTGAACAGGGCTTCATGTGTCAGGGGAGCCCACGGTGGTGACAGGCAGCTCCCCAGGCCAGGCTGCTGGTGTGGCCAAGCTGCTCACAGTGCGGTCAGGAGAAAGGAGGCCCAGAGCCACCAGTCTTCCCAGCCCCAGGTGGTCAGGAGCTCCAGCTTCTAAATAGGCCACTTCTTTTGTCCCATGTCACTCAGAGAAAAACACAGCAATGGCTCCTGGACAGAGTACACCAACAATGCCTGCCTGTCTGGGCTTTTGTGTAGACATGCAAGTTGGCAGTGGCACTGGGCCGCCAGGCAGATGGCTGCTCAGATGAGTGGATACTTAGTTTGGGTTTCCTGGCACCTTAACTGAGACTTCCAAGTGCCCCATCCAAGGTGGAAGTCTTCTCTTTGTTGGTCTAGGGGTTGGCCAACCACAGTCCTCGGTCTCCCAGGCACCGAGAGAGAGGCCTCGCTGCGGACCTTGGCCTGGTCCCCCTTCACACACAGTTCCTGTTCCTCTTGCCACCTGGTCGCTGCCAGGGCCCTGGGGACGTGCCATCAGTTCCCCTGCACCCTCAGAAGAGCAGATCTTGACAATCAATGGCTTTGGAGGGTTGCCGGCCAAACACGAGGACCCAACTACCTCCTATTTGCTCTAGAGCCTACGTAGAAAAGAGGGCCTGCCCCCCGAGCATCATGAGAGGCACAGAGGGGTGTTGGGCCTAGACTCCCTAGTTTTGTGGGGATGCCTCCAGTGTGCTCTCTAGTTACCTATCACAAGGAGACTCTACCTTTAAAGCACCCCTCAACTGGTGAAATAAACCCGAACCCAAATGGTCCTTCTCTCCTGATTGTGTGTGGGATTGTAAAGGCATAGGATGCTCTGGAAGGGCCTGAGAGAGGCAGCTACTGCTTTTTGGTCTGTGATTTGAAACTACCAGCTCGTACATCTCCCAGGGCAGGCCCAAGATGAGGGATCGGGGGCTGAGGGACGCTGAACTATTGTCAGGACGAATTGCTGTGCCCCTCTTTAAGTCCGGTTTTGTCCTCTAGAATGGTACACATCGCTTCGGCAGTGGCTATGAATTTCACTTCACTGCATCCTGCTGCAAGAAAGACCGCTTCTGATTTTTCTATGGCCATTTATTCTCCACTATGTCCCCAAGGCCCTGCAGAGTCATTCAAGCAGCCTCAGCTGTGTGGGTGGAGGCCTGGCCCTTGCCCCCTCTGGCCACCAACACCCTGTGCCTGCCCAGGGCCCATGGAGCCTGATGGCGGAGACCCCTCTTTTGTGGTGCCAGAATCAGCAGCGAGGTCCTTCCTGCCTTTATCTTATGGTTAGATGCCCAGATAAAACACAGGATAGCCAGTTACATTTGAACTTCAGATAAACACCAAATAATTTTTTTAGTGTACGTCTCAAATAGTGCCTAAGACAAACACTAAAACATTGTTCATTGTTTTTGTTTGTTTGTTCATTTGTTTTTGGCTAAATCTGGCATGCCCGTTACTTAACCTATAAACAAGTGTTTATTGAACTGGCAGGCTTGTTGGAATATAATCACAAACACAACTTACTTGTGGCTCCAGCTGTCTCTTGGAGTCTGCTCAGGCCTGGTCTTTCCTGCTCCCCACACCCAAAGGCACATTTGCCACATGCATTCACACATCAGCAATTGAAAGTCCTGTAGTCACTTTCTTAAAACATAAAATTTCACACAGAAAACGAACCGTGGGCGCTGAGTCAATGACCACACTGTGACACCGGGGGACACCCCCACTGGTGTGAGAACAAGGATGCTGCCAGTGTCCCACCAGCCCTGTGACCCCTCCCCGCTGCTCCTCTCCCCAGGGGTGACCACGCATCCGCCTGCAGCCCCTCTAGGTACCAGTGGTCTCAAGGCATTAACTTAAATGCCCATCCGCCCATGTGATAATCAAGACTCTGGTCACTTCAAACTTCTTTCCCAGCTGGGCATGGGGGGACATCCCCACTCTCCCTGCTGAGCTCTCCCGCCCTCCCGGTCACCCTCAGCCTCTGACTTCTGGGGCTGAGGCTGGGGAGGAAGGGAGATGGACAGGGCAGTTCTGAGCTGCCAGGCGGGTGCTTACGGCCACCCTTCATTATGGGGCTTCTTGATGTGTCTTTGGGGCCCTTCACCGTGGGCATCTCTCAGGTGCAGCCCCCTGACCAGGCACACTGCAAGGGGTCTTGCTGCCAAGCAGTGTGTGATGGTCCTCACTCCGGCTATCTCCCCTGCTCACCGGGGTCCTGGAGGCCTGCTCTCCTGTTTGGGCTACGGGGATGCCTGCTGCCCCCAACACGGCATTGACTTGCCCCGTTCTGCTCCAGTGCTGCTGGACTGTCTGGGCTTTGCGTTCACCCACAACACACATCAGGGGCCCTGGAAGGCCTGAGGTGGGGTCCTCTGCAGAGAAACCTTCGTCTCTGATCCCTTTTATGCTCCACGCTGTGAGCTGGCCATAGATCCTCAGGAACCAGGTGCAAAATCCCTCCAGGGTGGCTGGTCTTAGGCACTTGGGCCCCTGATCTCGGTTGTTGACATGCCCTGGCTGAAAGCCTGACGAGAAATGTCCCACTTTTACCCTCCTAGGGGTGGGGGTGTGTTTAGACACACATTGTGGTGAGAACGTCACCATGGCATTTCCTTAGCAACCTAATCCCTCGCAGGATGGTCAGGATGCAGAGGGACCCTGGAGATGCTTTGATCCAAATGGTTTCAGGGAGATTTTGTTTATAAAACCAAAAAACACAATTTCTATTCAAGTGAAAAAGGGTGTACAATGTAACAATGAAAGTTTAAAAAAGAGGGATGGACTGTCTAGATTGTGATACGAATACTAGCTGCATTCTTTCCTTTGAAATCACATATGCTCACGTGCACACACATGACGATACATGCACACACATGCACACATTTGCACACATGCCCATGTGCATTCGCACCCACAGACACACTTTGCTTTCATTCTTATCTCTCTATGGCTACCAGATTTTTAAAATTGCCCCCAAAAGCCCTGTGTATCAGACCTTGAATTCCAGTGTATCTGCATTTGCAAATTTCTACTTCATTCCTTGTCAGGGTAAGCATTGTTTTGCATTATTCTGCTATTCACAGTAGCTAGTCAGTCCCTACTGTTTACACTCATAAATCCCCTTTTTCCAAACCCAAGTCATGCACTTGTTTGAGACCCTGCATATCAGAATGGAGACATGGCCACTTTAGAAAGAGGCCATCCCACCCATGAGGCAGGCCCAGAGAGTTTATTGGGGTGACTCTAGTGCAATACGGGGTGATATCTGATCAACACAGTAGCTAACAAAAAAACCAGGAGAGGTCGTAGTTAACGTGCGTAACTGGCCATCTTTGGGGGCCAAGCGTCATGGGACAGGCTACGGAGCAACACGCTGAGCCGTAT
This sequence comes from Glossophaga mutica, assembly GCA_039655065.1. Lineage (NCBI taxonomy): Eukaryota > Metazoa > Chordata > Mammalia > Chiroptera > Phyllostomidae > Glossophaga > Glossophaga mutica. Next base: position 63,525,713 of record CM077310.1, on the reverse strand, counting down.
CTCACTGCTGCTGTCCATTGTTTCTCTGCTGGCCCCCTCGGTCGGACAGGAAGCTCCTCCAGGCGAGAGCCCGCCCTGGGCTTCTCTCACACCCTGCTGTGCCCACGGCTGTGCCAGGGGCTCAGTCACTGCCCCCCCAACCGAGGAGCAGATATTTCCTTTAAAACCTTGGATGACTTGGCATTTGTTGTAAATCGGGTTAAATCTCTTTTCGAATTCCCCACCCGCCTGTGTATTCATGTGACACTGTGCCTGAGGAGGGCTGCTGACGTAGATAACTCTAACAGGAACCAGAGTCTGTGGCGAGACACCCCAAAGGTTCAGGACCTGACGGGCGGTCAGTCCTCGTGCGGAGCCAGGACAAGCCGCACAGGAATGAGAAGGCACAATCAGCAGGGCCGATGCTGAATGATGCAGGTGTTGGGATTCTCGGACCACGGTTTGAAAGAGGCCATTATAAAAATGCTTTGGTGAGACAGTACGAAAAGACTGGAGCAGATAAAAATGGAAAATCTCAGGAAAGAAACAGGCAGGGTTTGAGGGGGCAGCTAGTCTGCGGATGCCTGGGTGGCATGGGCAAAACACGTAGGAGAGGCATTCAGCTCTCCCCCAAATCTGCACTGTCCCCTTCTCGGTCAGTCCTTAGGGAGACTGTGGGGAAAACCCACGCAGGCCCTGTGCTCCCAACGGTCCTCCCAGGGTGACTGGAGGGACTGCTCACTGGATATTCGGGGGTCCGGTCTTACCACCCAAACACGGATTACACGCTCAAAATTTCCCATTTGCTCCTTCATTGAGTTAGTTATTATATTCTCATAGCCAGCTGATTTTCCCCTTGTCTTTATAGATTCCCTAACTGTATAATTACCTTACATGAACTCAGCTGGAATGAGCCTTAGAAAGGCTGAGCACTCCTCCTTTTCCTTCATAACGGGGTCTACCCCCTCGGGTGAGTGCTCAGACAGAGTGGACCTTGACTGAAAACAATGCAGGCATTAGGTCAGCTGATAAAAGAACAAATTTGAAAGACAAACCTCAATTTGGAGACATCAAATTAAAAAATGGATAAGATAGACACTCAGGTAATACCCAATTTAAAATGAAGATAAGATCAATGATTTTTACAAAAATCAAACCTCAGTTCCCGGTTACAGTAGAAAAGGGTTCTTCCAAGTTCAGCTTTCTTACTTGTAAGACAAATGGGCTGAGGGATAAAGGTTGTTAGGGACTAGTGCATGATGCAGTGTTTCATGGAAATGCGTGGGGACCGCCCCAGGCTGGCTTCCAACTCGCCCAGGCTGGGTGAGTGCCCACAGTCCTGGTGCCTTCTCCTGTCCCTTTGGTTCTGGGGGAGCTTGGAGGTGGCTGCCTTTCCCAGGTGTGCCAACATTTAATATGTGCCATAGGCTAGGGGGACCGACCTGCAAAGGCCGTGGTTCTCTCCCTTCAACAGGGCTGCTGAGACGTGCACTTCACAGGTTGTTTGGCCAAAACAGGAGACGTTGGACAAATCCGTGGTTGCGAATCCAAGGCCAGGAAGGCGCTCTTGCTCCGAGGAATCATGGGAGATATGGGAGCAAAAGAACCTTGAAACGTGAGACGCCTGGGGCAGTCGAACCTTTCTGCTTGGGCTCACTAGAGCGATGTGGATCTGGGAGATCATGGTTACAAGGCCTTCTAGCAAAACCCTGAGAGTGTTTTAATTTAAAAAATTCATGTCTCTGAGAACTCTTCTGTCTCGTCTCTGCAGCCTCACCTACCTCATCTGTTTGGACAGACAGGCAGGGGCCACCTGTCATTTCCCTGGTTGTTCGTCTACATTATTCATTCTCTGAGCGTCATCTCAGGGCTATTTGGTTACAGGAAGGAGTCGTGTTTTGCTGTCTGCACTCTGCTAACCCTTGAGAGCCAAGAGCCAGGCTGTGTATACACAGGCTCTGGTGATGATTTTCACCTGCCCAGGGACCACGTGGCCCGTGGTTCTGGAACAAACTGGAGGAACCAAACTATGCCTATGGCTGATAGAGGTGGCTTTGTGGTTCTTTTAATTCCTCTTGTGTTAGAGTGGGCAGAGCCCACGTCCTTGTTGTCAGAGCCTGTTGACCCTATTGGCTCATATAGACTGGTTTTCCCATCAGCCAGGCTGAAGTGACGGGTCTTCCAACAGGTCCCCAGCCAGCAGAGCCGAGGAGGTGAGGTTGCGGTAGGAGAGGGACGGTGCCCAGCATGTGCCCTGCCCCAGCAGGGAGCAGGTGCTAAGTGGTGTTTGGGAGTTGCATTTATCCAGTCTTCCTTCAATGTGTTTTTACTGAGTGCTTGCTGTGCTCCAGACACAGTTTGAAGCAGGGGACGAAAGGGGAGAAGCCCTTGTCCTCGGTGCATTTATTTTCATAATGGAACTGAGTAAGTGCAACAGCCATCCCTGCTCGCCCTCTCCCTACCCCCACCCTACATACCTGATTTTATCTGAAAGGGGCAAAGTTTTGGGGTCGTACAGTCCCTGGGGAGGCCCTTGCCAGGCTTCCTCTGTCAGCTGCCCAGGCCAGTCCCTGCCCCTGCAATGGCCAGGGGCAACAAGAGGGGGTCTGCGTGCACCCCCTTCTTGGGCAGCCTGATACTGAATTTTCAAATCATCCTGATCGTAACTGCGGATACTGAATCCTACACTCTCTTGTACTTCCTCTCTTCTGCAGGCCGGGGCCTATGATGCTCCTGGCTTCAGGGCGGGAGGCCTGTGGCAGAGTGGACAGGCAAAATCCCTGTGGGGAGAGGTCGGTCAGCGTCCCTTCCTGGGCCAGCCTTTCTGCAGTGGGACTGGGCAGTGGGCCCACGGTCACCCGGAACCCACCCTCTCACTTGGCAGGGAGGATGCAGAGGCATGCTGGCCACAGCTGCGTGGGCTCAGTGGCAGACAAGGGGGCAGTGGGTAAGGACAAATGGCCAGGTGGACCTTTTTCCCAGCCTACCCGCATCTGACACTGAGATATAACACTAGACTGAAACTTGGGGCTGACCTGGTGTGTGTGTGTGTGCGTGTGCTGACATGATTGAGTGGAGCCCACGGAGACAACGGGCTGACCGAGCAC